>JAKIJQ010000012.1:0-2400000 GCA_023373905.1 Rhizoglyphus robini | reverse complement strand
CCAATTTCATTGTGCCTGATAAATTCACTTGTCTTAGGAGGATGCAAAAATCTTTTAAATCTTTTAAGTGTCAGACTTATGAAATAGATAATGAATTTAATGAAAGTTCGATATATCGAAATTTTAACAAATTTTAACATTTCGCAATGCAGTGAGTTCCACTGATTTGAATCTAGTCCGCCAGAAGTCGACTCTGTTCTCACGAGAGGGAACACTCGATTACTCATTTAAATCGCTTAAGAAATTTCTTAAAATTAAGCGATCAATCGAAATTTGATCCAATGAATATAAACTATCTCATTGAATTAACCAGTATGGCCCAGGGCCATGGGCAATGTTGCACTCAGTCTATGGTTTGTTTGTTTCGCGACAGTTCCCTCGAATGGCACTTTGCTCAATTGCCAATAGACAATTATTAAGTTTATGTTTATGTCACTGTTGTACTCATAAGCGGACACTTCATGGAACAGCAAAGGCAACGAGGAGCAGATCACATTTCGGGGAAGGCATTGACTAATTATTAATTAAATTGAGCGCAATTGACTTGCCTTGATAACTGCTTGAAAACTATTTAATTTTGTATTTAATGGGAACAGTAAAGCCAACATGTCTTTATGTTGTGTGTTGAGTGGAACGATTTGGCCACTGCGCCAGACGATGCTCCAGTGATGTCTGTGTGCCAATAAAGCATCAATGCACTGTGATGTGTTGTGAACGATTGTGCATGCATTTGCCTTACAAGGTGACTAGATTGATTCGTTTGATTGCATTAGAGGATCACGTGGACTGGCGCTACTCTAGTGACTAGTGGCCATCGATTGAACTGATTCAATCGATTCCCACCAAACTGGCTACCAACGGCCACTTCGGTGGCTAATCCACTTTTGCTGAACACTTTTCCTGACTGTTACTAACCGAGAGAGGATCGAAGCAGTGCAATTGCTCACTGACTGCGCCATAGTGGCAGAAGTGGTCGAGTTTGCAAATTGATCCGCTAAAAGGGAAGTACGAAAAGTATACGATAATGTATCCAGTGAAATGTACAAAATGAGTGTGCAGTGTGCATTGTAATTAGCACTGACGAGAGTGCAATTAGATTAAACCCTGAATGGCACTCGACACTCGACTCGAACCAACCAAGGTGTGTCTGCATAGATGGCAGTTGGCCTCTTAGTGTTGCCATTAATGCAACTCATTGAGACATTGAACACATTTGCCTTGCACTCATGCAGAATTACTTTGTGTACGGCGATAAGTGTCGACAGACGAATACATCATTTGTGGTCGGTCTGTTTGTCAGCGCTGAACCATCATCGTTCAACACTTTGACACTTGCCGACAAGGCAAACAGGCCGTCCCCGGTCCAGTGATGCTACCGTCTCCCGTTTCCACCTAGCACCCAATGCCATCGTCAATCAATCACTTATTCTAATTGGCGCATGATTAATAGTTAATTGAGAGTCGACACCAAACAGCCTCGTATTGAATCGAGTGTCATCAGGCCATCACCGTACAGGTTGATCTCGCTTAGCATTCACTTTCACTTAATTTTGTTCAACTCGTTTTGGCCGAATTTGTCAATTTCCACTAGACAGAATGTTTCCATTCGGTTTCACACTCTGACCAGACAGACAGCAATCATTACTGTCAAATAGCATCATACCTTTCCTCACTGTTTGTTGCTATAAATGGCTTAGCACTAATCTGTCAGGCTGCTTTAGCACCATGAGCCAATCAAATTTACTCACAGTCATTCTGGTTTAGGGCACTTGGCGTCATTGCCATTCCAGCTCGGAGCAGTAACCGTCCCAATATATTGTCACTTGCACTTGCAATGACTACAAATAATCTCAATCAAATAATCAAAGACTATCAATACACACTCAATCATCGGGCCATTCGGTTGCTCACTCTGGAAGTCATCTCAAAGGGTATAAGTGCATCATTTCCCCGTCCAGCGCAATTCTTCCCAACAAGTGATCACAGATCAGTTCAGCAACTAGACACGCCTGTGCATGTGCCACAGTGCCAATCGAGTTGTTTCAACAATCACTTATCTAACAACTCAAAGTTAGGATCGAGCTAATAAAAGACAATCCGAACTGTTCACTCGTTCGAGTTCGTCCTTTCCGCTTCGAAAGCAGCCTTGTTTGTTTGTTGCTTATTGTTCCATCACGAACGTGTGCATACCAATGGCAACTGGCAACATCGCTCGATTTCGGCAAGTGGTCTCCTAACCAATGCTTCGTGTCTCAAGCGTTCTAAGTCAGCATTCGTGGCAATCCTTTGCTGAATGCTCTTCTCGTGCTCACCACTTGATTTGATCTGTCAATTGTGCGGCAAACCAAACCGGCAATTCGTGCCATCAGTGGTGCAACACTATTCAAGCGCATATTTCGCCATTTGTCAATCAGTTCGGTCCAGAGCACTCGAAGAATGTGCATTTGCCGTGTGGCCACTGTTGAAGTTGTCATTTGTGTGTTGTCAACCATCAACCGTGCAAACGAGTTCAATTAGTCAATCTGATCGTGTCACTTGTTGCTCTCCAGTGTCGATTGGCTTGTTTGAAAATATTACATGTATGTATTTGTATGTTTGTTTTACTTTGTGTGCAGTCATTTACATTTCAAGTTCGCATCACTTTAGTTTTATTTAAATTTGAAATTCGACGAATTTGCTCACTTCGCAGGTTAGTCCATTTGTTTATTCTCTCACTCTGTGATTGATGTTCCGTTGCCGGTGGCTGTAATTGCTGTGCCCGTGACTGCCAACCAAGCTCCAAAGTATCCGTTTGTTGCTGTCATAAATTAATATGACTCGTGTTCTTATCAAAATCCTTGAGCGAACTTCAGCCAGACTGCAATAGTTAGAGCACGAGTTATATGGCGATCCAGTCCTGGCGCTCTCCCGGGAATGTTGCCTCCAGAGCAATGCTCCTTATGATATGGTCGTTTATATGATCGTCGCACTTGAAATGATTGTCTGTCCCTTTCAATCACTGTCACTTTATTGGTTTACCACACTGTCATGGTATTCTCACCTGTAGGTCAGTGGGTTTGTTGGTCGACTCGTTTGGGTTCATGAATTAAATCAAATGGGGCACAAGCCAGATTGTCCAGTGTGTGAGCACCGAGACAACTTCCACTCGTTGTACAGGCAGCTCGAATCACTACACTATCAATGTCTATTTTCGCAAGCACTCGAATCGATATGTCGCAATGGGGAAACGGCGAAAGGCATTTGACTTTCTTCTCACTTTCGGTCATAATTTGCCGGTTTTGCCTTGATTCACGACCACCACGAAGTTATCTCACTCACTTGAGTTGAGGTGAACAGTCAGTCGCATGGCTGAAGTGTGGTCTATTACGGCAGTTATGTAACAATTTGTCATTAGTCGATCGATCGCGCGGGAGCAGCGCGACACACAATAAGGCTAATTCTGATTCCTCTCCACTGGCTTGACACACTTCACTGGCCATGACGTCTGTCAAACGTGCCAATAGCTCAACAGGCCAATTGTCCAACTGTCCAATCACTAGGCAAACAGTTTGAACAGTCAACATTGAGATGCAATCGTTCAATCGTCCAACTCAAAGCTCAATTGTCAAGGATGTGAAGACCTAAATTTGGCACTAGAAATCTCTTGAACGCGGCCAAATGTCTCCTTGGTGTCACACTGTCTGTGTACATGTTTATTGTCTGGAGCAGTGGCGTAAGTCATTTACGGTAAGTGTGACACTAATCGGTAGTCCATTGGTTAACTTTCCGCTTGTTGGCGCATTCTTGGTTGCCATAAAGCACGCGTCCATCTCGGGACACGACTAAGCCATCGAGCTGCCCACCCGAGCCAGCCCCAATCATAGTGATTGCGCATCTCATTTTGCGACACCTTGTCAAGCTTCGTAGGCATCTCGTTGCCATAAATCGACTAATCAGTCTAATTGCTATGCGCGTCGAGTAACGCTAATTGGAAAGAGGCTGATGATGCACAGATGGAGAGTGAAGTGATCCAGTAATGAAGTGATCAACCAGAATAGAACTCACTCCTTTGCCCACTGTTATAAGACTTGCTTCTTTCTAAGCAGGTTACTTCGTCGGTTTATTCTTAAATAGAGTTTGGCGAGCAGTCAACTCATTGTAAATTGACATTTGGTCATCGTCGACATCGCTGACTCGATTGACTGAGTTGAAAGTGGACTGTGAATGTGAGTGTAAATGTGTTAGCGTGAGTGCGGTACTGGTGAATGTGCAATTGCCGAGTGGCAATGACTAAAGTGTCTCTGCACTAACAATCTGGCCATCAGCATCGAGCCAATGGACTCGTTTCACGCTGCCACACATTTAGCATTTACGACTATTATGCTATTAATTTCGAACTTTGCCAAACTTGATCAGTGCTTTGTTTTATTTACAATTGTGGCATAGAGTTAATTGTCCCTTGCTGGCCAACAAGACATCGTCCCGTGACCAGTGGCCAATGCTGTGTCAAATACTCACCTGGAAAGAGGTCATCGCGATTATTGCCATCATGCACTACTGACCAGGCTCGATTTGATCGTCTCAATCAAGTTGCCTCTTCGAACCCGGCAGACCGGTAATTGCAACCATCATTGGGCCATAAACCACATCCCGAATCCCGAAAACAATTGCGACCGTTTTTGTGCACAACGAAACACTTTCTCGATCGAGCAATCAGACTCACTACTCGACTTCCCAATCTACAAGTGCGTCCGAATTTGTCCGACTAGTCATCTGCCAATCGATGATTGCCCTATCAGTGTCAAACTAGAAAGCGGCCATTCTTTACTTGCCATTTCATCATTCATTTGTTCATTCTGTTTTCTGTTGTGCAATTCGATCTTGTCCACAGGGGAATTGATGTGTCACGTGCCGCTAGTTTCATTCGTCCAATTGCCATGCATCAAGTGTTGTCTCGTTATTCATTCGTTCAGTGATCACTTTCAGAGCTGCCTTGCCTATCCAAGTGCCTTGGCTCGATCACTTTTACTTCTCAAACAGAACAGTCAAAAAGCACACCGGAAAGCAGTTGAAAGCGTGCATACAAGTGAGATTCAATCGACACAATGGCCAATCGCGACGAGCATCCACAGGTAAAGTGAAACTTTTCTAGCATTACCTTGTATGTTTAGTGCCGCCGGCATTACATAACGGCTCAGTCCACTGTCAACTAATTGTGATGTCTGTGCACCGAAGTGCATTGTCCATTCACTGTGAGCTATAATTGGATTGTTTAATTCAAGGATATTGATCCTGGCCTTGGTGGACAGTCCCCCACTGAACATGCAGACCACATTGCTAGTATCGATGCGAAAACTTATGCTCTAGAGAATGGATCTACAAATGGCTCAACCACCAACGAGGTAAGAACGATAGTAGAAGATACAATTGCAATAGACTTTTGATTTGATTTATTGCTCTTTTGCGATAACCTCTGTGATGGTCGCATTAACACTTGAATCATATTGGGTAGATGACATGAATAGCATCGTTTCATTAAATACCACTTGAAATTTCAATCCAACCGACAGTTTATAAGGACTAGTCAATACACACAATGTTTGGCTAGTTGACTGGGAAGGTTTGTTTGTTTTCGATGTGCCACTTGACACAAATAGACAAGCATCAATCAAAAAAATACACGAGAGTACTAAATGCAATCCAAAATGCAACAGTTGTCCTGTAGGCAACGGAATGTGCACTAACAAATAATTGTTTTGTTTTATACAGAAATCAAACCTAACACCAACTACGGACCGTGGTCAATGGTCCTCAGGAATTGAGTTTCTTCTCTCATGTATTTCAATGTCAGTCGGCCTGGGAAACGTCTGGCGTTTTCCGTACATCGCTTACGAAAATGGAGGCAAGTGTGCAATGTTTTCATGATTGCTCTGCTCTTTCTAGGTCTGGCGTTTTCCGTACATCGGTGAGTTTGTTTGAAAATCTAGTTCGATATTTTAATGTTTGACTGAATTTTGTTCACTCTGAAGCTTACGAAAATGGAGGAGGTGAGTGAATACATGAATTATGCAAATGTGCAATACTATTGATTCATTGCTATTAGGCGCTTTTCTTATTCCTTACCTTTTATTGCTGTTTTTGGTTGGTCGCCCGATCTATTATCTTGAGTTGATAATTGGCCAATTTAGCGGCCGAGGCCCGATTAAGATGTGGAAGTGCATTCCTGCACTGAAGGGTAAGTTTATCTGGACAATTTTGCCTGTGCACATGCTAATTTAATCTCATTTAGGTGTTGGTTTTGCTCAAATTTTCTCTGTATCCTATGTGGCCATATTCTACAACTATTTGATGGGCATTTCTATTTTTTACTTTATTGCTTCCTTTGCCTCTAAACTGCCTTGGACTGTTTGCAATGACGCATGGTCTTATGAAGGCTTTTGTGAGAGTCACCCCAATGCCACCAACTACTTGAATCAAACATGGCCTGAACTCTACTACAAGTAAGTTTTAAGCTACATATTAAAATTACTTTATAATTATCAAATCAGCCATATAAATAATTTTTTACTTTTCAGAAAAACAGTTCTAAACATGTCCAAAGGCTTGTGGGATGTCAATTCAATGAGCTGGCAACTGGTGCTTTGCCTTTTTGCCTCTTGGGCGATGGTCTATTTGAGCATTGTCAAAGGAGTTACATCACTGGGGAAAGTGAGTCATTCAACATTTCTTTGAATTCACGAATAATGCGATTTTCCTAGGTTGCTTACTTTACAGCAATTTTCCCCTATGTTGTGCTGATTACTCTGTTGATTGTGTCTCTTTTCCAAGATGGCGCCATCGAAGGTATCAAATTCTTTTTTACGCCTAAATTCGAAAAGCTGCTTGATCCTATTGTTTGGTACCGTGCTGTGGAACAATCTTTTTTCTCTTTGGCCATTTGCTTTGGCTCTTTGGTCATGTACTCGAGTTACAATAATTTCGAGAACAATGTCAATCGGTATTGCCTTTATCTACATATGTTAAATTCATTTTTCTCATTGGTGTTCCTTTCTAGCGATTGTATCATTATCAGTGTTCTGGACACAGTGACAAGTCTTCTTGCCGGGTGTGTCATTTTTGCCGTACTTGGTACTATGGCCAAGGAAAATGGCGAGAGGATAGAAGATGTGGTTCAAGGAGGTAAATATATTAACTTTATCATTCATTTTTCAACCAAATTCTAAACTTGGAAATGTTCTTTTAGGACCTGGACTTGCTTTTATTGCTTACCCAGAAGGATTGAGTAAGATTAAGTTTGTTCCTCAGCTCTGGTCTGTGCTTTTCTTTGTGATGTTGTTCACTTTGGGCATTGGCAGTTCGGTAGCCATGATCGAAACCATTTTGACATGCTTCAAGGATCAATTCGAATCTTTGCAAAAGCACAAAGGCAAAACTGCACTTGCTTTCTGTATACTATATTTTCTGTTTGGCCTACCTTTAACGACTGACGTAATAACATAAGTACATTTTTTCGATTAATTTTACCAAATTAATTTTTTCAGGCGGGAAGTTTTATTATGTCTCTATTGGACAACTACGGTGTGGGAACGGCAGCTTTCCTTTACGGTATCCTCGAAGTCATTGGCATATTTTGGCTGTATGGCTTAAAGAGCTTCTGTCAAGATGTTCAATTCATGCTTGGTTCAGCGGTTTCGATCGTTTGGAAAGTTACTTGGGGTTTTATAACTCCAATTGTGCTAATTGTAAATGCCCTTGTTTGTTTTCATTATATTCTTTATACATTTTATCTGTCTTACAGGTGATCTTTATTTACGGTAACGTGTTGATATTTAAAGAGGACAAGGCTGAATCGGCGGAAATCCCATTGTGGGGGACTGGAATTGGCTGGGGCTTGGGTAAGTTGGTTTGTTTACTTTCTATTTCAATATTCACTTTGTTTATAGCCGGAATTGCTTTGTTTCAAATTCCATTGTGGTTCGTTATTGTGCTTTCGCGTCAAAAGGGCTCATCATTCAGGGAGGTAGGCAATTAAAAGACATATTGTTTGTAAACAGCACTAAATCTTTTTTCTATAGAAATTGTACCTCGTCTTTCGACCTACCAACGACTATGGTCCAATCGATGAGAAAATATTCAACGAATGGCTTCAATGGAAGATGGATTTTGGTCAGGATCACAAGAACAGTATTTTCAAAGATATAGACACAGACATCGAGTACCAACAGAACAAGTCTTCATTGTTTGCAGCAAAGGGATCAGACAATCCAAGTTTTGTACCTGACGAGAATGGACTTGCCTTTCGTCAATCTAGTCAAGATTTGAATGACTCTTTCCGAAAACCCCGATTGTTGTCTTCAAGAAATTTTGACGACAATTATTAGAATCAATTGCCACCATGTAACTGTAAATATTGTTCATATTGATTTTTTAAATCTATTTTGATTCGCAAGTTTCTATCTTTTTATACATCAACTATGCTATATTTTGTATATTATATATATATATAAATATTTAATAATCCATATTTATTACATCTTGTGATTAAAATTTGTGTTTTTCTCGAGTGAATTGAATTACCTGATTCGCCATTATCTTGTAATAGTTTGTCAATCTATTTTGCACCTTTCTGCTGGCTGCGTCAAAATAGTCGGTCGAGTGTTTACATCCATAAATGATTTGTGTCACAAATTTTGTGGCATCTGCTGTTGAATCACATTCAATTTGCATGTTTGTCCTAAGTGACCGAGTGATGTTTGCTCTCTTTTGTGCAATCTGATATGTTTCCTTGGCGAGTATTATCACTGGTCGTGTGCTTTGATTAAGCTCCTCGTAACTTTGTTCTGGAAAGTGCTCGAGTATCACAATTCTTTGATGAAATATGTGACACTTTTCAACGTGTTCAATGAACATTGGCAAACTCTTTAATTTGGATTTGGTATCTAGTGATTTATTCACAGCAGAGTGAACATATCTGTAAGTTGGTGATGACTCACTGATGAGTTTGAATCAAGTTTTAATGACAGATGGACAGTGTTAATATTATCAATCTGTTTCAGAATCCATCCCAATTGAGGTCACAACATATTTTATATCTCACGATGGCCAGACGAAGTCACAACGAAACTTTTATTCTGTTAAGAAATAATGCACAGAAAAATCGTTCTTTTTATAAAGACGTAAGTTTATTTACATCGACGATTTTTATTTTGATTATTCTACCTCTGTACAGTTTAATAAAGACGACGAAAGGGTCAAACTTGTAAGTGCAATTGATTATGAAGAAAATGATGATGTCTACGATTTGGAAATATCAAACTACTCCGATAAGACTGCCAATGGTATTGTGAATGGATATAGAGATAATGCGTCCTATCCTTCTTGGATATCGACACTTGACGAATTTCGATATGATGCATTTAATATAAAAGATAAAAGTAAGTTTTTATATCTAAACTCTTTATTAATCATTTAAGTGCAGTTGAACAATTGAAGAAAATTCAAGAGGAACACTTAAAACAACAAAATACAGCAATTTTTGCTGATGAAGTAATCAATGAACGACTTAAAGACTATGAACATGATATAGACCGAAGATGCCAGGAGTTGAACGTCCTTTTCAATCGACTACATTCGATTTTAACGCATTTTCAAACTTTAAAAGGCAGCTATAGCAAAACTCCCGGTAGCAATCGAATGATCTCAGCCATTCTTCGAAACATATTCCAATTTCAAGTTCAAGAAATAGTTCATTTGACTCAATTGTTTCGATCTTGTCAACGAATTTATGTCGAACGTCGTAATGAGGCGACCAAAATTGACCCTGAGTTTGTTATTACATTTGATGAAGACCTGTTAGATGAAGAGCTTAACAAAGATGTCCGTTTAATGGAGGACTCTGTATTTTTCGAAGAAAGTCCCCAAAACAATGCTGTAAATGTGCGTCTTCAACGTCAGACTCAACTACAAATGGACGACCAATTAAAACTTGACATGGACATAAATGCCCAAATGCAAGAGCGACAGCACGAAATGAATTCTATTATGAAGTCTTTTGCTGAGTTAAATCAAATATTCCAGGAAGTAAACGCACTAGTCGTTGATCAAGGATCTGCTATGGACAGAATAGATTATAATATTGAACAAGTCGAGCACCGTGTTGAATTAGGCGCAGTCAGTTTGGAGAAGGCTCATCGAAGTATAAATCGAATGCGCAAGTTGAAGTTAATTCTTGGCGCTGGCTTGCTTTTGTTTATAATTTTGCTGCTAATCATCATTCGATCGTAATTCATCGTTAAAGAATTATGAATTTTACTAGAAACGTCTTTCATTTCGCCAATTTTTTTTCGTCGCTTCTTTTACACTTGCACTTATACGTACAACCGCAGTAAATTAAATGTTATATTTTTGTTTTACTCTGCAATGCAGTTTATTTCATTTAGTAAAATACTTGGAGTACTGATTACACCAGTACTACAGCCGTTACATGGTCGAGCAGAGTAGTTTATTAATAAATTATAATAATTATTACTCATAGAATAAGTCAGAGTGGTATGAGTAATTATTACAAAATAGTGTATTATTAATAATTATTCTTGACTATCGAATGAATTACCTTTGAAACGATGTTCATTTCAATTGATGACATATCCAACAAGAATACTAGCTGTATTGCAGTGGAAGTTGGTGTATTGTAAAAAAATGAAACGATTTTCTATCCATATTGAGAAATTGGATAATTATATATAAGTATATATACTGACAGTTCACATTGACAATCTTAATAATATTAAGTAAATTAATTGGACAAAGCGAAATGCGAAATGCGAAATGCGAAAAGCAGTGACAAATGCGCCAGTCACATAAATCAGCAAAACAATAACAAAGGCTGCAATTTGTGTTACCAGGTGGCGAAGTGAGGGTTTGTTCACAGTTGTCGTTTCGGATTTTGATGTTTTGGTCGAATAGTTTCTCTTGGGATTCGAGTATTCTGCGGATTTAAAAACACATTTAACTGTCTCGAAATTACCACCAATAAATAGACTTTTTTATTGACAACTAAATTTTCAATCATTACAATTTTGGTTATTGTGTGGTATTTTACAGCACTGTGAATAAGTGTACGCAAACGTAAAAAGATTTGAAATTTAATAAAGTTGCGAATTAATAAAATTATAGCTTAATTTGTAAATTTTTGCAGAAAAATGTTAAATTCACTGTGTGAAGTTTTTCTACATTCTGCACAAGTGGCAGCGCTAAAGCTTATAAGCTTAATTAAGGATCTTCTTTTGTCAAACTCTTGTTTGCTTTGCCTTCTTTGGCTTTTTTGCTTTTTTGGTACTTTTTGAAGTTGTTGAACAACAGCTCCTTGAGAGTGCTACGCATAGAGTTATCGCTGGATAAAGTTGAGTTGCTGAGGGAAGTTTTGAATTGCGTCTTGCCATTGCCAAAATCCTGACTCAGGGTTGTATCAATACCTAATAGTAATAAAGTTACCTAAAGGTACCAAAACAAACCACCAAACAATACCAGAAACAACACCTTCTTTTTTGGAATGGCATGCGAGAAATCGTCCGATCAAAATTAACCTTTGCCAGGGCCAATTTTTGCCAGTCCTCCAGTTCACTCTCATTCGACAAACTACTTTCAGTTGATGGTTCTGTATACAATACAAATATATAAGAAACAATTTAGTAAATGGTTCTACAAATCAAACAATACCTGATTGTTTCTTCATGTTCTTGGTCTTGAAATTTATCCAATCTATAAATGATAAAACTTGCTGAAATGTTTTATCAAACCAAAATAAATACAAACCAGTAAGTCCGAACGCGTTACCAGTCTCCATGGTATCTTTGTAAACTTTTCTGTTCACTATTAATATAAAAAAAAACATTTACTGAAAGGTTCTATAAAGACCAAACAACAATACCTTTTAAATACACGTCGCTGAAAACATGTACAAACTCGTCATTGTTCTTGTTCGGGTACAAGACTTCTTCACTCTCATTCTCGATGTCGCTTTCGGCTTCTTCATCAACTTCTTCATCAACACTCGATAGCGTGTAACTCTGATAAACATCCCCCAAGTACAATTGGGTTAAGTGAGAAGACTTTTGTTGACTCTTGTTGTTGTCAATAACTTTCGCAATTTCTTTCCAAAGTGATTGCTTACCAAGGAGCTTTTTTGATGAACGTTTTTTGAGGAATTTCTTTGGCATTTTCTCAAGCTAATGAATGCAAGACTTGTTTCTTGATTATACAATACGGACGATTCGATGGTCAAGCCCAAATATAGTCGACCGGTTTCGCTTGACGGCAGCAATCGGGAATTGGCGAATATACTTTTGCACTTTACTATTGATCACTAGTGACAAGAGGCTTGTGACACTACACGAGCAAATGACCTGAGGTAGTGAGTGTTACAGTGTTTATTGAGTGAACAAATAGAACTTTGACTTGTCAATCGAATAAGTTGGAAATCTTTCTCTAAAGGACAAGGCAAACCTCAAGTTGCAGACGAATTTGTTGTTTAACTCGTCAACCCAGCCGCGATTTTCAGTGAAATCTGCAAAGTTAAAGTGTCTCTAATTTTTGCTCAATTTTATCGTTAAACTTTAAAGTTTGTGATGCCTTTTGTTAAATACCAAAATTATGATAAATGTAGTTAATATATTTCATAAAATAGATTATCAGATAAGATTAAAAGATTGAATTTTGGCTAAAATAGCAAAATAATCACTTCTAGCTATTTCTACATAAGTGGCTTAATAATTAATACAGTGTGAGTTGGACTATTTTGTCACGTGACCAGTAAATAAGTAGAAATAGCCACAAAAATCATTGTTTTCATCAGATTATTTCTTTCTAGAGATACTGAATCAATTGTTTATATTGTCAATCTTTTGACACCTCCCTAGTATATATTAATAATATCACAAAATTTGTCTACTACTTCAAAGAACCATAAAAAGCTGAAATGTATCCACTGGATACAGCGCCTGGGTTTACGAGTTAAACCGAAAATTTCCGCGCTAATAATGTGGGTTGCACTGCTTCTGGTGTTCGGTCTGCTAATCGGTGATACACTCTCCCTTGACAACGGACTTCTTAAGACGCCCCCAATGGGATGGCTGTCGTGGGAGAGATTTGGCTGCCAAACCAAATGCAATGTAAAGGAACAACTTGCTGATTGCATAAGGTCTGTTAAAGTTGCTCTATTCTTGTGCCTCTAGTAGTAAATGTCACTATTTTGCTTGACTTGTTTGAATTGTTTTTATTTTCAATCGAATTATTTCGAAGTTGTTTTCTCCCTTCATAAGACGAAGATGGAGATGGATTCTTGAAATTCCGAAATTTTCGATTAAATCTATTAAAAGTGTTAAATCGAGGATTTTGACGGTTATATCGACCAAAAGAACGGGAACGAGAACGTTATCTTTGTCGTGGATTCGATCTAGAACGAGATCTCGAGCTGGAAGATTTACGATCTTTATCAGAATTCGCTCGTCCCAGTGATTCAGCCGAAGAAGATTGGTATTTCAAATCCGACGAGTTCGATTTATAGGATGCATCCGATTTTCTGGAATCTAAATTTGAAAAATTAAAAAAACTTTAGACAATGTCAAAATTAAAACATATGATACTATTTTGGGAGAGAGTAAGTAACTGGTGAAAATGTACACCATTTCTTCTAACAATATAATTAATAAAACTTTAAAGGAAGGTCTCGGGTACAATCTTAATATCTTAATAATCTCCTAAAAATCAAATGAAAAATAGTTTAATCCAATGGAGCTTTGGTAGCAAAGAAGATCATTTATAAATTACCAGTTGATTCGGTCAGTTATTCACTGACAGCATTGTGAAATGGCATTCTTGGGAAGGGTCACATACACAATGCAAAGCATCAACTCGAACCACTCATGAGTTGCAACCAGCAGCTGGTTACTAGCTCTCTTTTGCGAAACAGTGGAATCTATTTTCAAATGTAAACAACATTGAGCTATTTTCACTCAAGGGTATTTTGTTTGTTTTGCTGTTTTGTGGTTATAGTCTCATAGAAATCTGTTTTTAGTTATCACATGAACATCTCATGTCAATCATTTTCTCTTATTTAACTCGCTTAAAGATGTCCTTTTCTTCTTCTTTTTTGTCATCACTGACTCATCAGGAATTTCATTCTGTCGATGTCGACTGAGCTTGTCCACGATTGAATTGGATGGAGTTTCAACCAAACAATTTCATTAACATTCTCTGAATTATTAAGTAGCCTCAGTTCAAGGAGATTTTTGCGGGCGTTAGCGGTTTGACTTTTAATGTCACATGGAACTTAATTGAACTCAATTAATAGACAAAATTGACACAAACCAAAAACTAGCTGAAACAAGTTTTGTTTAGGCCAACTTCAAATGTAATTTGTTTTGCCTGACAGTATCCAGGGCTTCCCATTGCTAATTTTGAAAGCTCGACACCTGCAAACGACAAAGTTGATTGACCAATGACCACGCACAAGAAGACTAATTTACTAATAATAGTCGACATAACCATCCACTAACGCGGACCACAATTGTTTACGTCAAATTGATACGGTACCAGATCCAGTCGACATGGAAATGGCTGAATCATTGCAAATACGACCAAGCAGGCAATAAATAAAGCCGGATGCTGAGTGAAATTAGCAATGGAGTCAGGTCAAAGGTAATGTGCATTAGTGTTAATGAAACTTCGGGTCTGTGGAAAGTCCATTGATGGTGCATTGATGGTCGTGAATGATGTCGGTGTGAGCCTTGTGTCACAATTACTTGGCACATTTGGCCTCTAACATTTGTTTGTTTGTTTTCGCTGTCCAGTCAATTAGATGGAGCGATAGCCACAGTGCCTCAAGTGGCTAATGTTTTCATTGCCGCTGAATGGGCTTCGATGGTTTTATGGTGCTGCTGGAGCGTTTCTCTTTTACGATATCTGCCGAGTGGCCACCGAACAGTGCGAGTCAGTCGGCTGGTTGATCAATGGTGCTCTTGCCTACCTGCTTGGACACGCACTCTCGGCCCGGTCATCGTGTTGGAGGTGGAGAGTGCGCACGCGTTTACTCGCTTATCTCGGCGGCATCCAAGCCGCAAAGAATCCTGATTGGCTGGCTCGGTCGTCTCGGTGTGCGCACAGCGTTTGCCTTGTACGTCCACATTCGTTTGTACGTTTATAGTCTCCCGCTCTGTCTTGCTCGATCACGTTGAGACTGCCATTCGAGTGTTATCTTTTTTGCCGGTGGCCATTCACAAATTGTATTAGTCCATCTCGGGAGAAATAAACTTTTATTGAAGGTGCCACGAACGGTGCCTTGTCGCCTTGCACTTAGTGCCAGTACACTTAGTTCGGTTCGAGTGTTACCCCCACCGGATTGTTAGCCGACCGCTCAGTCCAGACCCACCGAACCAGAGTGGGAGGCAGGCAAGCAGCTTCATTCACAAGACCAACTCAAAAATGCGTGAATGGCAACGTGCACTCGAGCCAGGCACAATGCATCGATCGAGTGATATCGGCCAACAATTTGCCGCCAACTGCAAAGGACTCAGTCTAGTCGATCGCGACAGCCAATCGGCCAGTGAATCGGTGCAATCGAATCCAATTAGCCTTGGTTGGCAGCACGCCGTGGTGGGTAGCACTTGGTGGCACTTGTCTGCAGTGCCCGCAGTATTGATGCCACTTGGTAGCACTCGTCAGCAGCAGTGGACCATTTGCGCCTACTCGCGTCTTGTCATTAAGCTCGATGTGTAAATAAACTCGATGGCCCGTGACAAGGAAGATGCTCTTAGCAGAGTGTAGTTTGCTGTAGTTTAGTGTTGCTTAGTGTAGTCTAGTGCTATTAAACCCGATCGCAAGACGCCCGATAAGACATAAACAGGCATGTGAGCCTTTGTTCGGACTGCCGTTTGTTCACAATGTCGCAATGAAGTCGTGTTTCGCCTTTCCCGAAACTGCAATACTCGTCTGGCAGTTAACTATGCACAGGTCTACTCTATTCCCAGACAGTCCAAATTCGACCGAAGTGTTCGAGCATTGTGGTGTCGCAATGGCGTACTTCGGTATCACAAATGTATCGAGTGAAATGTATCATAATGTGACCAGTGTATTCAATGTATCTACTAAATGCAACATTATAACATTATAACTTTACAACACTTCACAGTTCGGCATGATGTACTTGTCTGTAGTAAGCGCGTCTGCTTGTCTTCTTGTCGACACTTCACCAGATTGATCGATGGCAAGTTTCGAGCAACAAACCAAAGTTATCACCAATCGAGGAGAGAGACACTTTAGACAAAGTTATCCATTCGATAAGACACTGCAATGTGCAAGGAACGCATCTGTGTGTTCAGAACCAACTGATTAGGAGGGGATCAATTGCGAGGTGTCGGCGTGATGCGACTTTACTGAACTGTTGAATCAACAGTGTTAATGGTTAGAGTTTTGTTCGGTACCAGACCGTGGCACCACACCAACCAAGATCATCTTGGCCTGTGCAGTCCTCTCACTTGAATGTCCAGTAAAAATTTTGATGATTGAGTTAATCAGCCCAATCACTGGTGATCTGCTGTGCACTATGTGTTCACCCACTTATCTGCGGACGGACAGACCGCCATCACCCAAACATATTCCGCATCTGCAATCCTGTTTCTTGGTGTTAATAGTTAATCGAGTCCGCATCATCGGTGAGATCAATGTGCACTCTGCACTCTATCTGTCCGATTGAGCATCTTCACTGGGCCACAGTGAAAGTTAGAAGACACCATGGTGCATAGTGATCGATTTGCATCGATTGTCAGGTTTGTCTGTTGGTGAGTGCGCAACTCGTGTTCATTAGCCAACAACCGTTTATTGCGGAACCATTTCCCATTGTCCAGGCTGTGCGCTGGCCAGGGCTGATGGCCAACTTATTCAACAAACACCATTGTGGATTGTTAGTAATGAATGATTGAATTCTGGTGCAGTGCGAAGTACAACTTGTGACTGGTTACCTCTACATTGATGCTCCACTTTACACTGGAGTGACTATTTTGTTGTGTGGCCATTGGAGTTGGCTCGATTGTGCCTGTCGATGGCATCACTTCGATAGAGCTCATCTTTGCATTACCAAATCAATCGGTGGTATTGAGAGCTGTAAACAAATGTCGCTTGCTTGGAGCGAAACTAGTGGTGCCTCACTCGATTGTATGCTTCAGTGGTATCGTCATCAGTCTCGGGTACGTCTGGTTCCAGATAAATCAGTACCAGACACAAACGATCTAGGCCCGAGCTGAGAGTACACAACACGGCTCCTTGTTCGATTGGCCAACCGAGGCTGATGCATCCCCTGGTTGGCTGGTTGGTTGGTCTGATCACCGATTGGCCAATCAAAACAAACTTGGGCAAAGTCACAAGACATGTCTCCTGTCCTGACGTCGATGTCTGCAATAATCGAATATAACGTTCGATTGCAATTGCTTTGTGCACACCACTACCAAGCCGCCATTAGAGACGGTGTTCAACTGAAAGATGCAACCTTGGTCGAGGTTGGTTGAGAATTTACTCATCAAAGAGGTCAGCTAGCTCAAAACTAGGTTTTTTGGTAAAGGTTGATTGGTTGAGCTGTGATTGGGCTCGATTTCGATCGTTCGGTAATCGAGAGGATAAAGCAGATTAGTGCCACTGGTGAATGTAACAATTGGACTTACTTACTTTATTGGCTGGATAAAATTATCCTTTCACTCGATTAGATAAGAAACAGGCAAATCTATAAATACATCTCGATATCGAGGCCGAGCAGCACAGAATGTGTGAAGTGTTGAAGTTGGTTTGGCTTCGACCAGGCCAAACTCGCTCACCAAACAGCACGGTTGCGTTGGTGGTGCACCGCTGCCAAGCTCAAGCTCGCACTCGTCTCATTGAGGCAAATCATTTGGCATTTCACTTGTTGTTTCGATGCTAAGTTATCTTAGTCGAATTAGAGCCTATCACAAACGATTTCCTCGTGTTAACATATCACCATCGAGCCACATCAATCATCACTCGATTGTTGTGTTGCACTTCGGGACTTGAAACGAGCCAGCGAACCTGATCACAGAGAGACCAAGTGCTTGGGCCCTAGATAATATTGTGTACAAGTGCATATGAACAGTGCCATAGCAAAGCGTGACATGTGTTGAATTGCTGTGCGGAGGCCTAATGAACCAAATGAACAGAAGCCTCACTGATTTCCAATCAGTCTGTTCGTAAGACAAGTTACCAGCAAACATCGCTCGACACAATCGACCATCGATAACGATCCCGAACGGCTGTTCATCAGGGGCTACCAGAAGTGAAAACACTGTCTTTTTTGGTTTGTACAACTGCCTGTTCGCCATGGTGCAACTGTGGTGCCGAAATGACCGAAATGAGGAGGCCAACAGAGATCTGTTCTTGTGCTTGGCCCGTCCTCTCGATTCTGCTCGATTCGGTTAGGTTGTTTGGTGCCTCGACCACTGACACACGCATCGCAATACTCGACGCCCTTTGCCACTGTACCTCAGCATGTGTCGGAGTGTTGCAAGCTTGCCTTTGACGCATCAACGCCATCCAGCAAGACACTTTCTGCAGTGTCAATCAGTCAGTTGGCAGCATACATTGAACTTATTTCAATTCTTGTCTTAGTGCTTCAATTCAGCATTCTGCGGCAGTCGTCATAGTTCTTCTTCGATCGGCGCATCGTCCATCCATTAGCCCTCGATTCAATTTGCCTTCCCGCGCCACTTTTGAGCGAATCTGTTCACTTATCATCAGCAGTGTGGCAGCAGGACTGCACCACCGAGCACCATCACAACGCATTAGAATCAACAACAGTGGCCAGTGGCAGTGAATCGAGTCAATTCAATTCAATTCGACGACTACTTGTCCTGGCACTGTCCGTCACTAAGAAGACTTCAATCGACATCGCACTTGTCATTGTGTCCGAGATACGCCCCAACAAATCACTGACTGAGCTATCTGATTAAAACAGTCGGTAAACCGATTTAGTGATTCAGTGTTCAAATGCACCGATGTGTCCTGTGTGATGGTGCCGGTGCATTGGCCTGGTCAGTCTCAATATTGGTGCTGTGTTGTGGCCGTGAGTAATGTGGGCGAGATACCTGCATGATCGCATATAGATCGGCAATTAGCCGTGCATTACGAGTGGTAATTTACGATTCTAATGCAATCGGGCCAGTGCATGTGCTTGTTTATACTTGGTCAGTGGGGGCCAAGCAGTCCAGTGAAGATTATGCCAGAAGAATTTACAGGTAAGAAGGTTTAGCCTCAGGCAATGGAGAGAAAGGCCATCGGTTTGGGGAGAATGAGCGCGCAACAAAACATACGAAGCCAGTGAGCGAACCCTGCCAGCAGTGAGCGGATTCTCTCACTGTGCATCACTGCGCGTTGCCTGAATTTACCTGCCTACCTACCTGCCTACTACCACTACGACCAACTACAGCCAGCAGAAGCAGCAAAGCGAACAAGACGAACAGAGTGCACAGTTCGCCGAACGAGGCTCGCCAACGTGCGGTGCGCGCAACAAGTTGAAACAATATCGCAGAGACACTTCGCCGTTCAGTCGAGCCACTTGTGCCACTCGTTTCTCCGTCCTGTCCAATTGTCACCAAAAAAATCGATTCCGAATGCCGACCTAGGCGGTATTACAGTTATCCACTGATTGCTTCATGACCACACTCACCACCAATTGATCATCTACGCCACTCTATATAAGAATTTTCTTTCTCTCTGTGATCACTGATCATTGTTCTCATCTGTGCGTGTTTGTCTGACGTAGATTGTATTTGTTGGTGCTCTACTGTGCTCCTACCCTGAGACCACCTATATATACGAATGTGCCAGCAATGCAACCAGTGCAACCATCGCTAGCAACCCGACCGATAATCGCTACCACAATCGATGCCCAGCCTTCAGTGACCACATACCAGCACACTGGAATATAGCTTTATATGTCGACCAGTCATCTACCGATCGGCCAGAATCGATCTAAACGGCATCGGTTGACACTAGTTCAACCCAGAACGTCAGTCGTAATCGGATGAATCAACAAAACTGTACCGCAATCAGCACCCCACTCTCCAATCATTGATCTCATCGTTGCACTAATCAGTTGAACCATCATCACTCACACAAGCGCATTCACTCCGATTGTTGGCGCTTAATTGACTCTCACTTTCGAGTGTCAGACGAACCAAATGTTAAAGGTATGTGCCAAAGTGACATTTGAATGACACTACTGACCCTAGCATCAGATCGTAGCACTTGAATAAAGCCTTTTACCCCTTCTGTGACACATAATTAGCAGCCAAATTGGCGCATGATCATTTTTCTTGCTTGCTTTCTGACAATCTAATCAGACCGATCTGGCCGCATCAATCATCGTAACTTGGCAGCACGTTTCGCACACTTTAATTTTGCTTGTTTAATTGAAAATTTATGTGTTGCCATTGTTGACATTGGTCTTCTTTCGCCTGTTCGTGTCATTTAGCCATTCTGTCGGTCATCTGAGTGACAATCCGAGTTGTTATCGTTTTGATCGACAGCACACACTGTCCTCTTGTCAGTCAGTCTCTTTTATTATCTCGGCTTGCTGATAATTCGTGCACAAGTATTTTCCTTTGCCTCGTTGCAATTGGCAATGTATCGTCGTGTGAGGACCATTTTTGTTGGAAGAATGCAGCAAGGTAGATGGGAAGGCTCGGCAAACCTGTCCAGTTTGTCTTCGGCTGTCATTGTTCGCGCGACATCTTTCCAATTGGCCAATCGGCGGCAATGAGTGCTGCTGCAGAGGCGCCAATAGGTCTTCCGAAGGCCAATTCTGCATCACCAAACTTCACGGTCCTCGGTGGAAATATTTAGACACTCAAAAGTTAGCATTGTATGGCTCACATGTGTTGTTGTTTGTGCCCTCTGACCTTTGTCCAACTTGCAGTGGCCAGTGAATATCTTACTCTGCTGGACAAACGCGCACTTTATCCGTGTAAGCTGCCATATATATATTGAACCGAGGGAAGCCATTTACCTGAGCTGTTAAGTGGCATTGAATACTTCAGTGGTCGGGCCACCCCTGCTGCTTCTAGCTGACATTCACGTTTTACCCCTTTTGTGTACCTGGGTAGGCGAGCACGCAAAAATCCAGGGTCTGGGCCCCTAGTGACTATGCCATATTGACTTTGTTTCATTTCCTCTCGCTCTTGTGGTAGCGAACTCACTCACCCCCGACACCGACCACAGAGACACTTTACAGACTCAATGCAGTGTCATTGGTGGGCCCTGCAGTCCAAGGATTGCTCCTCGCTGTGCCAACTGTAGTAGCAATGAGTTTTATTAACTAATCACTTGTTGAATAATTCAATTAAAGCCTTGCTGCATGGATTGGGTTTATTGCTGGCACAGCTGAAGCCATGCAACGAACTACTAACTGATCAAGTAATTCTCGGCCCGCACAAGCCTAGCGGTGACCAAGTGGCTCGATAATTACGGAGTGGCACACCTGCACGAAATCACGGGACTGCCACAGTGACATTAGTCAACTGACAGTGGTTGCATTCGCATTCCGTTGCCACCGACCACCGGTGTCACTTCCACTCATTTGCTTACATGCCTACACTCCTACTAAGCTTACTCTAAGCGGTTCACATCATCGTTTGGTGTCATTTAGCCTCTCCATTGTGCTCCAAACGCCCGTTGAGCAACATCAGTAACAACAAAGCACATTAATTGAGATTATTAATTATACTGAGCACATGCACATGTGACTTGCCAACGATTTAATCGAAAGCCATTGGAAATTCAGGCAATCATAATGTTTGACAGTAGTTGTGAGTAATTGAAGTAATGGAAAGTACATGCTTGTTTGTTTGTCACATGCAATTGTTCTTGGTCTTCGGAATTCGCCGCAACTAGATCACATTTGGCCTTCTCCGAATCGATTGCTGCTTCGAGTCGAAATATTTTCAGATTGAATTCATTTGAACGATCGGCTAGACCATTAATAGTAAATTACTCCGAACGATCAGTCGAGTCGAAATGTCACTTCTGGCCGATGCAGTGGTGATGACACTGAGACTATGACTCGTGCAGTAACCACACTGTGCTCGGTTAATGGCGTTAATGCTCCGGTCTGGTCACAAGATGAACTGTCTGCTCAGCCGAACCTTGCTATTGCTCGTCGTGGTGCAATCGAATCTGTTTGTCACCGAAGCCATTAAAGTAATTGTCAATTAAAGTAATCACTTCTTAATAAAGCCAATTTTAAATTGCTCTTGACATTTTCACTCGTCCTCGCGAACCTCGACACCACTCAGACTAGATCGATTAGTCCAGTTCAAACATAAAACTGAGAGAAGAGGATATATACACATACAATAAACACTTCCGTCATAAAAGCGGCACAAGCCAAACTGACTGACAACAGTGAGGACATTTGCCTCAGCAGCCCAACATGGGCCAAAATGCCATCCGGTCGACAATGGCGCCCATTTGCGTCACCGAATGAGACAATAAAGTGACCACTGGCCAGTCTGGATGCGATCCGTCTGTTTGGGTTACTTTATTGCTGTCCGGTGTGATGAACTACACGTCCCTGTTAGTACCATTGTTGTGTTTATTGTCTTGGCTAGTCTCGGTTCTGGTTAGAATTGATTGGCAATCGATTGTCTCTGGTGGGAGCCTGGTCGGTGTTTTCCTGGCTGGCAGACCTCTCGATGCGCCACTTTCGGTTGGGTAGAGTGTTGTTGGTTGTCGTGCTACTTTGCAGTACTCCACTGAAACTCACCCAACTGGGAGTGAGTCAATCAATTGGCATAAATCAATCAGCGCTAATCCGAATGTTCGGCAGTCGCCATCGTCAGTGCATCCTTGATCTAGTGGGCTCACTGGGAGTTAATGCCACCACGATGGTGCTCATAATGTTCTGACTGTAATTTAATGCCATATTGTGATTGTCGAGTATTGTGATTTATTCATTTAAACATTCGAACGCTATTTATAACCACCGAGGCTCACCGTGGCTGCATCTGCACAGCACCAAGGCTCTATTGGTTGCAAAGTCTTGGAAACAGCCCTCGCAGCATTCGTTGCTCATAATGCACAGTTGCCCAAGAAATGGATAGTAAAATAAACAGAGACTGGCGCGAGCCGTGCTTATTACCAGTGATATCTCACCATAATTGATTCGATCGTGGTTCGATCCATTTGGCCGCATTAGCCACTCGCCCGATCCACTGGTTTTCCCGAGCAGACAGACTGAGACAGTCGAGACGCCAGTACGAGACTGTGCCAACAGTGCCTACGAGGACCAATCGACGATATTCTTACGATCGTCTTAATTGAGATCGGTCCTGTACAGGGCTCTTCTCCACTCTTCTTGGTTCTCGGTGGCTCTCCCAAGGCTCACAATGGCTCCACTCCACTTTTGTTGCGCTTTGTTGGCGCCGTTCTCACTAGTTCATGTCCAATTAGATAATTAACGACTTGTTTACTTTATGTGGCGCGATTCTACTCGAGTGGAGGCAGACGGCGCACTAGAATCGATCACTGCTCAATGAATGGCCTAATCGACTGGTGCTTTGTTTACTCGTTCGGTGGCGAATTGTTTTTCGACTAAATTGGTAAATTGCTCCACTCACACCGAACCAAGTGCGGCCACACTGGCCCATCCAGACGACAATCAGCTAAACAGTTTAGACTAAGCCTGAAAGGGTTAAAACCAGGCGGACCAGCTTGCAGACAGTCCGAGTGGCGTCTGGTGAGTTCGACTGGGTGGCAGTGGTGCCCACGACCGGGTGGCAGCAGCACCAGTGCCTAGCAACCGATATATATCGACACTTGGATTTCCTCAATAAAGTCTCGCCTCGAGCTCGGTCGTTTTGAATCGAGTCGGTTGTTTTGTCTCCGGTGATGAATCACAATGCCAACGGCAGACACGACACCCAAACCAATTGAACCAATTGAACTAATCGAGTTTGTTCGAGGTTGAAGCACTTTTTAGTAGCGATCGGCTCGGTTAGTTTTGGCTAAGCGCACCGAGCCGCTGGTAGTGCTTGTTGATACATTCGCCGATCATACTTCTACCGGGTGGCGCCGAGCGGCAGACAAAAAGAACTCGACTTGCACCGTGGCTGGTAGTACTGTGTTTGGTCTAAAATTGGTCTCGATCTTTCTAATTGATTTATATAACACCAAGCCAACCGCGAGTTTGGCAGAATTGCCCGATTGTGCTCTTGCCATTGGTGGCAGCCAATCGAGTCTGTTGGTGGCGATGCACATGACGAGTGGTGATGCGGTGATTCGGTCGGGTCCCATTTGAATGGAAACCACAGCCACGGCAATGACTCACCAGAGCACTCTCTGCACCAAGCGCACTCCACTCGTCGATCGTGTTCGTGGACGACTGGCGTGTTTATGTCCCATTTGGCTCATCAACCGGCACAATGAGACTTCATTGTGCCCTTCGTAATAATTCGGCCTGTCGCGGTGCACTAGTGCCGCATCCAAGTGAATCGGTCTCCTTGAATCGACACTAATTCGTCGGTTCATTACTGCATTCGATGTGTTCGATGTATCACTGGTGGTACTGTCCGTCTCCTCAGGCTCCATCGCCGAACGAGCCAAAACAAAACAAACAAAGCAACGTGCAGTGGCGGTGGCACACGTTCGCTCCTGTTCTAATGTAATTCGATGCCTCGAACCGCGCACTCCGTCTCGGTGCTTTCCTATCTTGCGTCATTAGGTGCCTTATCGCTGCGAGGTGTCTCGTTTGTCTCCTCGCGCCAAGCCATGTGTTGCTGCCTGTGATAACTGTCACGTTGTCTGCAGACATGCCTTCTGTCTTCCTATCGATGGCGCTGCCGCTGTAGTTGCTGTTGATGCTTGAGCAGTAGATCAATCTGATGGCGCCCAGACAAGCCGAATGATTCAATCAGTCAGTGTTTGAGTGAGCGATCGAGAGGCCACTCTGGTGAATGTGTTGCGTGCCTAAACAACGGATCATCCTTTCTTGCTGCTGTTGCTGATCGGTGACAACTGTTATTCCACTGATCATTGTCGAACACTTCAGTTGTGTCAGCCAGTCTTTTCAGTTTGCTTTATTTACCGTTACCGCCTTACCGCCTCACTTGCACCTTTGTATGCCAAGAAGATTCTCTTCGGTGCCAATTAGTGACGCATGCACATAGAAGTGACTCATGCGCGCCCACCCTCTGCCCGAACTATTAATCATCGTTGCCGTCAGCTCGTTGTGTCCAGTCTGATAGAATCGATTCAGTAGTTGAGTCGGCTTTCTGTCTGCATGTCTGACAGCTTCTGTGTATTTAGTTCAGTTTATCTTTGTGCACCACTTCTCAATCATCAACTTGATCCAATTGATGTGTCCCGTGTGAACTAACACTTTGCATTGCCTTGGCAGGTCACATGTTGTCGTCATCGACATGCTTGTCGAGGGCAGGATAAAACAACCTCCTTCAACGCGATCTGTGGACAGCAGAGGTGCTGCTTCTGTATCGTCATCGCCAGACCCAGTGCCAGAAGCCCTTGAGCTTAAGTGCTCCAGGCCAAGTGCCCCTCAGAGGTTAAGCCACATCCAGTCTACCAGCAGGTCTTTCACCACTCACTCAAATTGGAGGAATAGGCTCCCTCTGAATCGGGTTCGGCACTGGCTCCAAGATCTCATCTGTAAATTACTCATTCTCACGGCGTACTTCGCCTCATCTGTACCATTGCCATCGAGCACATCCGCACCAGTCAGAACTTTGTTGTCCATTTCGGTTCGTCCAACGAGCACATCTCAGCTTCGTTCGAAGTGCATCCACAGTCGCCTCAGTCACCTTGTTTTCATCTCATTAGTCGTGATGACCGTCACCAGTGTCAGTGTTCACTGTTTGAATTCCCATTCGCCATCCCAGCCATCTCAACATTCCACTACTCATCCCAGCACAACCAACCATCAACTTCGTCAAATGTTTGAGAAACAATTCCTGAACATGATGGGCCTGAACTCTCAGCCTCGTCCCCCACCAAACCACAAAGTCCCAGAATATATGCTCGACCTGTACCACTGGTTCAGGTCTAGTTACCGAGAAAGGAAGTGGCTCGAAGAGCAAACTGAGTCAGATGCAGTTAGTTCATATCGAGACACTTCTCACAACGGTCCAATTGTTCTCACGTCAGATGACTTGTGGGATGCCACCAATAGCCGAGACCTTGACGAGAGTGAGCTTGATGAAGACGAAGTTCGTGTGATTCAAAAAATCAATGGCCATCATCGGGTCCCTGCAAAAAGGCGCTCAAGCCAAGTCCCACGAGTGACCTTAAAAGGACCAGCAAACACGATAATCAGTCATAAACTGGTAGATCATGATGATGGTAAGTAAATTAGACAATTTCTTGCTGAACCGAGTTTCATTGTCAATTGTCTTGCAGGAAGAATAAACCGCAGAAGGCGCAGTACAGAATCAATGCTTTCCCAGAGTGATACACCGAGCGAAGAAGTGCATTTGAAATTCAACTTGCATTTGCCGAACGGTGAATTCCTGAAGGGAGCCGAATTGCGGTTGTATCGTCACTCGATATACGATCTCGGCCATCCAGCCGACCAAAGTGTGATCAGCAACAAGACAAGTTCCCTCACAAGGCACTGGCCACTGTATCACTGGAGTGTCCGTTATCGTTCGGACTCACCAACTAGACCATCGTCTGCTGGCTCACCATCTTCCATAAACGCATCCAATAGTCATCCATTAGCACAGAAGCACTCATCCGGTGAAAAGTATTCTGGAAAGCAGCCTGACCACGAATATATGCAACGGATCAACGTGTACCACTTGTTGAGACCGATTGACGAGTTGCAGGCGGTCACGGTGCAAACGTCGGCGGGACAAACCAATCGAATGTTGCCGGTCACCAAGCTGATCGACACCCAAGTCATTGATGTACGAGAGTCTGGTTGGCTTAGCTTCGACATTTATCCTGCCATCGATCGCTGGATAAAGCATCCTAACGAGAACTTTGGTCTGCTGATTACATTGACAGACTCTAAAGGAAGACATCCTTCCCGGCACTCAAACTTGGTGGTAGTGAACCACCAAGAATCTCACGTGCAATCAACCAGTCAGCCGGAGAAGGACAGTGCTTGGCACGAGGTGCAGCCGTTAGTGATCACTTTCTCCAACAAGGAAGACCATAAGCAGGATTTACTACAGAGCAAGCTGAATCGAGTCAAGCGGGAACATCAGCGTGGTTCGAAGAAGAGCAAGTCTCGCCATCGGCATAACAAAAGTCGCAAAAGCAACTTAAAAAAGTTAGGCTCGCATCGGGACAAATGTTCTCGACAGCCGCTCTTCTTCGATTTCCACATGGTCGGTTGGATGGACTGGATTGTGGCACCACCCGGCTTCCAGGCCTACTTCTGCCAGGGGGAATGTTCGTTTCCGATGGAAAGTCATCTCAACTACACCAATCACGCCACCATCCAGAGCTTGGTGAACTCGGTGAACAAGGCGGTTGTGCCCACGCCGTGCTGTGTGCCCACCGATCTGTCTGCGATCACGTTGCTGTACCATGATGTAAACGGAAAAGTGGTGCTCACCAACTACCACGACATGGTGGTCGAAGGATGCGGCTGCAGGTAGAGTTGGACCACGTGGGGTCACTCAGTGATGATGACCGATGCTTCTCGCCCCGACGAGAGGACCGTGCTGGCGGTGCTGAGGCACTGCTGATTAACCGAATAGAGCGAACTCTATTTTTGTATTACTTCCCAACGAATTTCCAAGCCTTCAGCGGACCGATTGAAGGCCCTTGAACGGTTTTATTATTGTTTTATCGTTGTGACATTTCAACTTATTTATTAACTCGCATACCGACTTCAAATGATCTATTTATTGATTAATTGATTTGTTATCTCTTGTGTTGCTATTCTTTTGACTAATGTTGAATGCTTCAGAATCTGTTGTACATAATAAAGATTCCTATTTTAAATATATTGCAATACACGCACAAGTGTTGAATTTCATTTGGCTGACTCAACAGAACGGCAAACCACTGAGACAACGCACATCACTAGCTACATTGGCTTGGTGTTGTGTTTCGCAGTATTAGCCTCAATTGCAATTGCACTGCAATGCACCGAAATCGGCGGCAACACAATCGAATCGATGCGAACGGATGAGCAATTCTGAAGTGCACCATGCTCCATTGCCACCGAATCGGTTTGTTTGGTCGAGCGTCTCGATTGTCCCACCGACTGAAAGTGTCGATTGCCTTTTGGACGCGCAAATCATCATTTATATTTAGACCAGACTGGAAAGGCATGCGAAACATTTTTGTGAATGATGAAATAACGATATGAGTGGAGACGGCACACTGGAACATTACTCACTAGAACACAGGGACTCATTACCTGTGCTGATCAAAGCAAGCGCCATCAAAGCCATCGGCGGAAAGTTTGTTTTGCGAGCTAAATTGCCACTCGGATTGTCATTAGACAAATATGTGTTTCTCGCACAGTGCTCACAGTGAACAATTGGTCTGAGGTACTCAAATTCGGATCGAATCGAGTTGTTCTTTGAGCAAAGGCGCTTCCAGTGTTGGGAGGCAAGTTTCATACTAATTATGTGCTAGCGTGTGGCCGAACACAACCGTCCACTTGGCCCTTTGTGCTGCCCAGCACCGAGACTAGTCTGAAAATCAGTGGAAACATTGGCAATGGGCTCAATTAATGGCACTTGAGTTGAGGTCGAGGCCTGAAGACGACAGAAGAATACAGAAAAAGACTGCAGTCCATGTGCATGCACCGAACAACTAGAGCCACACATCGCGATCGGAGTAAAGATCGATAAATTATCAACGAGCAAAGAGGTGTTCTATGCCACTCTGTATGCTAATTAGAGAGGACATTGCACGCAATCGGACAGTGCTCACTGACACCGACATCAACACTACCATCGAAGGACAATCGCTCCCAAATTTGGACAGTGCTTGTTTCACAGTACTTTTGCTTAAGCAAGTGTTCGGACCGAGTCAAAGTAAAGCGCAACCAATTCGGACAAAAGTGGTCGCTAATGAAGACAGCCAACAGATCACTCACATTGGGCACAATTAACAAATGCAATTGCTTGCGGCTAATTATAGACCTCACGGACCGGTCATCACTATTTGCTTTGTACAAACGTTGCTGTAAACGACCATTATTATCGCTTGTGATTGGCCTTGCTCGGGTTCATTCAAACAATCGATTCATTGAAGCTAACCTGTTGATCGTTTATTCTTGGTTAGGCCCTTGATCGATGGTCGGTCCAGTGGTGGAATTCCACTTTGATTGACATTAATTAAACCAAATGACCAGTCCCTGGCCAAACAAGCCATAACATCTGTCCCAAGCCTAGAGCAAACAATTACCACAATTAACGATTGAGCAGTGATTAATGGCACAGTGAGTCTCACTGCTGCATGGTGGTCCTTCCTTCCGACCGGAAGAAAGGTCGAGAAGGAACGCGAAAATGGTCATTTGGTGGTCAGTGAGGAATGTCTCTCACCGCAATGACCACCGAGTGAATTGATTTGCATCTACCTCCCGATAAAGCGACCAATTGGTTCTAATGTGAACTTGAAAAGAGGCCATTTCAAGTTGGACATTACTTGTGCCACTGAGAGTAGTGTCATGTCATTCTTTGTTTAACCCTCTAGATCGAACCACCAAAGCGACCCAAACCGAACAAGCCAAACAACAAGAGAGTAACAAGAGCACCGGCGATGCCACAACACGGAACGCACTTCGAGTGGAGAGTGCTCGTTTCGGAGCAATTATTCTGTCAGGTAAATGGCAGCCAAACTGATTCCCCTTTAATGGCTTGCGAGATAAGATACCGGGATTATGTTTGTGCATGTGTTTGTCACTGACAGTGTCACTGCCACTTGTCACTGTGCCCGACTGGCCATCACAATCAGTGCATGCATATTGTCATAAATGAGTCAGCCATTGCAATTAAAGCTTAATTCTAATTAGATAGACATATCGTCCTCATATCGACATGTCCAAACAGACCTGTCAATGTCACTGGTGGACTCGATTGCTCGGTGTCATTACAAGTGCCATTCGGATCCCATTGCCATTCGATGCATCGAAATGACATTCGGTGGGCTAATCCAAAATAGTTGCCGTTGTCCAATCGAATTAGGCACAGGTGACATTCTCTCTCCATCCTCGCTTATCGCTCATTTTGACTCATTTGTCCATTCTGGCTTGTAGCACTTGTCCTGTTGCATTTGATCAATCTCCGAACAATCCCAAGTGGCCATTAAGATTATAAAATTGTACTGGTCCGAGGAATGGACGGAGGAACCAATCGAGAGCGATCAAATAGACACAAAGTGATACAGCAGGCCAATTTGTGCATTGGATAGCTTTATTATGTAAATAACTGAAATAGTTTCTCAACACATCGAGCACACGACCCAATAGAAGATAATCGATAACATCCACCCGAGCCATTATGATCGCTAGGTTGACAAGCGAGCAACCAATTAATTGGTTCGCCACCTCAGAGCAATTTGATTCGTCCACACACAGACATAGCCAGACATAGGCCATTGCAAATTAATTTGTCTTAATTGAGCTCTAAATTCTAAATTAACGCTTCGAGGTGAAATCGCAATGCGAGAACGGTGCAATTCTAAATAGCTCTGGACAAGATGGACATTGATTCGATTGATCATATCTCTACTTAAGTGAATCACTAAGATTTGTATCTCACTAATTAATGTTACGAATCTTTCGATGGAATTTCTCCATCGATTGTGATACAAAGTATCACTCGAAATAAGTCATACTGTTTTTAATGTTTGTTCATTTGTAAGTTCAATTTGCACTGTTCCAAAGAGGCACTTGTGAGTGACACCAACAGGTGACCAGTGGACATTGAGTGGACAGGAATGTGTTCTCAGAGGTCGCCGAATGAGCCAGAATCGAATGAAACTCAGGGAAACTCGTCAGCTTAATCAAATAGCAAGTAAAGTGCGCACTAATTCGCATTTTCAGTGCGCAATCAAGCGTAGTTTATTGAGTGATACATCAGGGCAGGCAAGACAGGCAAATTATGAACTCCCGGCCGGACGGTCTTGTTCTCGGCACACTGTGATCAGCTCAGTTTGGCTCAATTTGGCTCGTTTCGCTGCCCACCGTCCGGTAACCGACTACCACAAACTAGTGTTTTCCATTCAGTGTGGCACTTCACTTTGACTTTTGCCTCACTTTCCATTGCGCTCGACAAAGTTCCCTAAAAGACGTTTGTATTGAGTGTGTTCACTCTGGTCTAGCCGCATTCTCATCGGTCGTGACACAAAGGCGGCCCGTTCGTCACTTAACTCAACACACTTCGCTCTTCAAGAGTGCACACAAAGCCTCACTGGCGAATATAATAAACTACACAACAAGTTGGCTTGATTCACTCTAATAATAAGGTTGAAATAACTTTGCGTTTGACGTGCGCTGCACGTAAAGGATATCCGGCTGATGGCCGGTCCGTCCGACTGCTCCACGGATTCAACAAATGGCAAAATTAACTTCTAATTTAGACAGACACGAGTGAACGCTTCTACCAAGCACTGACCAATCGGACTGAACACAGACCAAAGAAACCACGATTGGCAAATGACGAGCGGAATGTGACCAGTCGAATGATTCGAACGCTCACCGCCAACCATCACACCAACACACGATAGATTGCACTAACGAGACCCAATTGCGCTCGAGTGGCAACAAGCGAACGATGCCAATGCCAACTGACTGTAATCTTTTAGTTAGAGGCAATTTCACTCGAACTCACTGTCAATCGATGTAACTGGGACGTTACAGTGCGAATGTCGCTCCTATGAATGCACGAATCCTTCAGTTGGTCAGTTAGCTGACACTGCGTGCTATATTTTAATCAATCCTCAGCAAATTAAAGCAAACTAAAAGATGAAAAGAACCTGAAGACGAGATGAAATCAATCTAGGCTAAAGTATAGCACAAATTAGAGCGGAACTGACGAACTAGAGGCTAATGAACAATGCAGAGTAATGTGAATTTAGTATAAGCCGTTTAGTCTGGCTCAATTGTATGATTTCCAACCCATCAAGCAATGTAATCAGCCAATGGACAGATTTCCAGTTAATGACAATCGAAATGTTTGTAATCCAATTAAGTGCATCGATGGGTTGCATTCTGTGAAACAACAAAACAACGCTAACGAGTCGATCGAGAAGCTATGTTGGCGTAATAAATATCACTTATGACGGTGCACAAGTCCTGCGACAGCATCGTCATCATCTCATTCCAGAATGCGTCCTGGCCAGTACTGCAACACGCAATTAGTGAAATTTATAACCCAACCAAGGCCGTTTGCGTTCAATTAACTCGTCTCATTGGCATTCACACTGTCCAGTCGAGTGGCAGAACACAACTTCATAGCATCTTGTAATTGTGCCGCATCGATTTGCCACTGGAGACTACAGGTCTCGAAAGTGCTCAAATAGTGCAGACAGATCGGTTGGATGATCGTGCCCGGCAGACTGAGTGACGACACCATCATAGGACAAGTCGCCGCGCTGTCTAACATTGTCAGTCAGATGTAGTGCACGAAAGTGAACCTCGTCAGTGCCATGCATATGATATAAGTGAATGACGATCAGTGCAGCGATGACATAATGCAGAGATCGCATTTGACATTATCGCTCGCAAAGTATGTCGACAATGTTGTATACTATGAGCGTAACGTAAGCACAACGAACCGTTACACGTAGAGCACTTAGCCATTGGCCCGTTTCCGACTAAGTTTCTCAGTGAATGTCAGCAAAGTATGTCTTGCTAGTTTGGTTCCAATTAGAACAAAACAACAAATGGCCAAGTGCAGATCTGCAATAGACCTGATAAAGATCACACTGGACGGTGTTGTCAGTCTTATCGGATCGAATCAATCATACTTTAAAGTGGACAATTCGTGTTAGCTATTTGTGATCGAGCCAATCGAATGACATTGCCATTACTGATTCACTGCTGGTGTGGCAAGGCATTTGTCACTAAGCTGGCTGGCAATGTTGGCACTTGCACTGATAAGATCTATTTGCCATTTGGTGGAGTGTCATTGTCATTACAGTTCGGTGGTAGCACATCGGACGTGCCATTGTTCAATGGGACCTTTCTCCTTTCGGGCAAATTGTGTGCCACAAGTGAAATTCTTCTGGTGGTGGTCAGTGCACCAATTCAAGTGCTATCACAATAGCAGCAATGCTAATGGCGTTCGAGTTGATTGCACGGTAGAGCCGATCAAATGGCAAGCAGCACGACCTCATGACCTCCACTGTCGAGTAGTCAGTGTTGAGTGCAGCTGGTTGGACCACCAAACTCGCCGTAAAGCACGCTATTGCAAGACATCTTCATTTAGCAGCATGAGTGCATGTTTAATGCTAATTAAAATCGGGCTCACAGTCCAATTCGAAGATTAATTAGCCACGGACTTGTGCGCGTGTGCGTCAGCCAGTGACGGTACTGAGCCGTGCTCAATGACCAACAGGTCTCCCAGCAGCGAGCTTTGCACAGGTCACTTCACCTTACATCAGCACCTGGTTAGCGCGTTCATTACCTTGGCTGATCAGTTTGGTTTGTTGCCATCGTTGCTGTCAACTTGTTAGTTTGTTCAATTTGTCAGCTCGGCGCGCTTTGACAGTCAACTGGGATGACACTTCGAGCAACGCTACAAATGAGTTAGATTAACTGTCGATCAATGAGAATCGATAGACCAGCGCGCGATTGTTTGGCCTGCAGATTAGCGGCAATTCAGTGTAAGTAGTGACTGGACACACAGCCGGGTCATCATCGGCCAGTGGTCAGATGGTAGAGGGCACACCACTGATTGGGCAACAGCAGGAGATAATGACGATAACGATGATGCAGCGCTTTACCAGGTGGTGGTCCTGGTGCGGCGATGATAGCTCTACATCAAAGTTTACATGATAAATGGATAGACCCCGCTGAGCAATCGTCAAGTGATCTTGCGCTCCGAGTTGCGCCTCAAACAAAACAAACAATCTGCGCCGAGAGACTCGAGTTGGACATAAATCAAGCGAAATAGTTCTAAACAGCACCAACAACAGTTGCAGTACACAAATATAGTGCACTGCACACAATTCAAGCTAACAAACATACTGGCAGTGCAAACACTCACTACGAACAGCTTGTAAAATAGTAACAGAGTTAGATCAACAATCGAAAATCGTTTAATATATCGATACAGTGACAGATGACCACTTGATTGAATGCTACACTGCACCAAACGTCATCTGTGGGTCGTAAATAAATATTGTTAGAGAGTTTCTTTTGCCAACTTAGATAATTGGCTTAAAAATCGATTAGCGTTCATCAGCTCAGTAGTGCCGTATATGATTCTTTTGGGAGAAGATTTCGATTTGCTCTATATTGGAAAACAAGTGGTTGATCAAACTCGCTGATGGCAAACAGGAGAACACTCTCACCTTGCAATAGTCGACCAAGTTTTGGTACTCGATGTAGTTTCCACCACCAACAACGAAAACGATCGCCTAGAACGAACAAAGGGTTAATTGGAGAAAGCGAACATAAGTTCATAAATAACCAACATGACACACACACTGCAGTTGGTATTAGATTAGCATCATCGGTTGCAAATAAATTGTCTGAACTGGAAAGAATGCTTTAAAGTGGACGATTCGAAGGAAAGCACCACAGCAGAAACTACAGTGAGGCTCCCACACAGAGCGAGAGAGAAAACCTGAGTGCAGCGACAAAGTGACCGAGAGTGAGATGAGAAAGATGACTTTCCTTCCTCAAAACGATGCTTCACGCTTATAAATAATTCATTACAAGCCATTCAGCCAACAATGCGATTATAAATTACGTCTACTTATTCACAAGGTGATGATAATGCCGATGCACATGATAATGGCTTAACAAGATACGCTCGGTCTGAGCAGAGGTGTCCGCGCATTTCGGATTCGGTGAGCTCGATCGACTCCACTCGGGTTGCTTATCCATTGCCACCGAGCGAGGCACAACAGAGGGAGACCGCCGTCAGTTCAACGCGGTAGATAAATCGGACCTTGCACATCACAACAAAAAGTTTCTCGCTGGTCACATAAATCAGCGACACAACTAGCAGATGACCACCAGGGCTAGCAAGATTCTCAGCCACTCCGAGAACAATACTGGAAAATTCTTGTGTGCGTGTGTGGGATTCGAATGCTTATCATTGTAATTCGAAATGGTAATGATAAAATTAGCATCGCAATAGTCACAATAATATATTCGTGCACTCTAATGTGTCCAGTGAATCAAAGGCGAGAAAGAGAGCAAGGCAAGAGAGTGCAAAGTGAGACAGTAGATAGGACCAAACGTTGATCTTTCAAACCGCCGCACGCTTAGATAATGTGCAGTGCACCTGAGATAGTCCGACACATTCATTCAGTAAATGACATCTGCCTAGTGCATAGCATTCAGTCTGGTGATGGTCTTATCGGTTTATCACGCATCTAATATACAAGCGTTTAATATGTCTCGATGAGAGGCAGAACAAAATGATGATGATGATGGTACTCGATGGGCAGCAATAAAGGCGAAAGAGATAAGTGGCCACTCGGTTAACAGCGGGAGTTGAGAATGAAATGTCTTGATTATGAATACATGAGGTAACATTCGAGCTTGCCCCTGACATGATAAGCCGAGGCTGCGGCACGAACAGGTAAAGAAGCCACCGAACCAGTGAGATACCTAGCAGTGCTTTGTAATATAATCTGCGTATAATTAATATGGAAATATCTTCATTATCATCGTTCAGGCAACAGAAGCCAATCACACACACACAGGAGCGAATAAGAGAGCAAATAAAAGTCTTTCTCGCCGTGTGTGTTTATCGCGTCAAGAGAAGAGGAAAAGAAAATTACGCTCGAAATTACATGATGCAGCTAATAACGAAGACAACTACTATTGAAAATGAGCTAATTAAATTGAATCAAAATTAATTAATGCACCACTCGGTAAATTAAGACATGAAGTGAAGAGCGACCCGTCAAAAGGTGCTTCACTCGATGATTGTACTGGCCCTTTCAATGGTCCTAATAGTAACGATAATTAACTATATTCCGCGATTAGCATAATTCATTAAGCACTGCAACTAGTGGCCACAAACAAACGATTGCCAGACTGCAATAAAAGCCCAGGACTCACTCGCACACACACACACACACACACAAACACATATCAATTCTGTGCCCTTCAATTGAAGTCAATCTGACCACAACGTTAGATTAGATAATGCTAAGGTTGCGGTCACAACATTCAGGATCAACGATGATCGTGTTGAAAAATTAAGCAGCAGAGAAAGCAAGACAAGTACTACAAGTATTTGAAATATTTCTCTCACGGATCTGTGGTGCTTTCTTTGGTGGCCCATCCATCTCTAGTTAAGGGCAAACTTTTCGCTCCATTCACTCAAAGCATGTCGAGTGTTTGTGTGTGCGTGTATGGCAGTCGGGTAAAACATGGTACAACGCGCGGTTGCAATGAATCAACAAGTGGAGAGTGATCGGTGCAGTAATGATATCGACCGAGGGTTGTTGTTACGAGATGTGTTCGGTCTAATTCGCATGACGATGACTAATGATGCGAGCCAGACAAATCAGAGAGCGACGAAAAAGGTGATAAAAGCGAACAGATTTCGATCGCCGCCGCTGGCTCAACTGGCCACTACTAATGCTGCTGGCAATTAGTAATGCAAATTGCAAACGAACAATCACAATTTGTCGCCAATTATTGCAAATCATTTCCTTTCATATCATAATCCGTTCATATGGCTTCATTTGGCAAGTAATACAATCGCTTTTGGCATACTTGGCGCAGTTAGCCTCTTCTGTGTTGATTGTTGTGATCGAAATTGACCCTTCAGGGAGGTCTACATTTATCATAAATTACCGAACAAAGCATGTGTGCAAGAATGCAAGTAACACCATCGAGGACGTAGGGAAAATTGGCTGCAGGCCTCGATAAGGCCATAAAATACGAGGATGGTGAGGTATGATGATGCCTTTTTGTCTGGCAATCAACCTGCTCAATTTAGGGCAGAGAACAAACTCGACCGACAACCAAGTGTAACTAATACAAGTGGTACTAACTACTAGCAATTAAGTCCGCAGATCACAAGATCGGCAATAGTACTACCATCTGGAGTGCAAACTGTAAGCTGACCAAAAAAGAAAGAAATAATAAAAGTAAAAGTACTCACATCTTGGAAGGTAGTCTTTGTCGAAAATGATGAACTGAATGAATTCGAGGCGATATCATCTCCATAGGGATTTTGTGCTTTAGCCAGCACCTTTGGGTCAAAATGTCGAAATTCGTCCGTTTCAGGATTAGATTTGGCTTCCATCAAGGCGTCCATCACTCTGGTTATAGGTAAAGATTGCTTCTTCACCACCAAATTCTTGACACCTTCCATAACAAATTGCGAACCTTGAGACATCAGCTTGGAGAACATGTTTACTGTTTTCGTGCCTCCACCTAAACTTTGGAATATACTGTCGGAATTGGTCACTGAACTTGCAGTTGTTGAAGATAAAAATTGCTTAAATCTTCGCATATATTCAAAAGGGCCCAGGTCGCAGCCGGCTTCTCTGAGTTCACTAATGTATTGTTCTATTTCAGAGTCGGACAAATTGTGACACAAAAAGTACACCAAAAAGAGACGAAGTTTATCTTCAGAAAGACCGGAGTTTGAATCACGAATCAAGTCAAGTGGGGCACTGGCTGATTTTTGGTCAAGATGTCCCTTGGAGGAGATTAGCTTCTCTTCTACTTCAAAGTAGACATCTAATTTTCGTTGTTTGATATGCTCTAGTATTGCACTGGCAATTGTGGTATGCAAGTCAATCAGTCGTTTCATTTCTAATAGCTCAGGTAGAGTGTTGATTGCATTTGTCAATTTACTTGTATTGTCAGTAAGCAAAGAGATTGCTTGATCAGGTATGTTACCATCTAAACCCATGTCGGCCTTTAGACGTTTAACCTCATCTTCAGAATTTCTAGAAATGCATAAAGTTCAGTTATTATTATTCAAATAACCAAGAACATTCTCAATTACCGATAAGTGTCAAGACGTTCTTGTATAACTTCAGCAACTTGTGGAAATGGACTTCCTTTTTGTTGACTCCAAAAACTATCTTGAGGATTTAGATCATAAGCTGTTACTTTTGCTTTGGGCTTTTGGACAGAATTGTCACTGTTTGAAGAGGAATCTTCAATGTACACCTGGTTTAATTTTAAATCAAGAACATCATGAGCCAAAGCTTGATATGTCCATGAATGAGATAAAGGAGTTGCCATGTCAATTGAACGATCGAGAATCACCAGTAAAGGGCGTGAAAACATTAACGGCAAAGAGGAACTTCCATGTCTTTGAAAGTCAGACCCAGAGAAAAAACTATTGCGAGAATCTCGAAGGTTTTGCCTTATTTTTTGATCCAACTTTTCCGCGACCATCTCCGCAGCATTTCCTTTAGGAGCACGAATGATGGGCACAACTGCAAGCGTAACAAAAACAGAAAACAAGCTGTCAACGATGTAATCCATAATAATCTCTATTTCAGTTTCTTGTACAGCAGGACGATTAATGGCATAATAAGAAATTGTGTCGTAGTCCGAATGTTTCAATGTGAACACATCATCTTCGAGTGAGATAAAATTTAGATATTGGTCATAGACTTTGGATATGTTCGATGAACAATTGGTTTGCAAAGCAATAGTGGCTAATTCTTCTAATTTGGTTCGCGAAATAGGTGCAATGAAATTCAAATAATAATAGTCATAAAGATGATTGCGAAAATCCTGGCAAATGCGCATTATATTCTCCTCGGTAGGCATCACAAAATAAACTGCAGGCACATCTGGAATTGCATCTCGATCACTGTGTAATTGCCTGTAAATAATAAGTATAACTCATTTGACAGCAAAGTAGAAATTTAAAAAAACAAACATATGAAGTGTTACGCCAAGATCACGTAATTCCTTGATTGAAAGTAAAGGAGAAACAATGTCTTGGCCACATCGATCGTAGATAAACAACTTCCATACTGGTTCATGAGCAACTGAATTCGATATTGGCAAATTCAAATTGAGCATCACTTTCAAGGCATCTGCAAAACAATAAAACAAATTGATAAAAATATTAATTAAAAATATGATTAGACACCTTTTTGCTTTTCACGAATAGTCAAAGTAGGCAACTGATCAGAGACAGATCCAAAATTATTGGAGAAATTATTTGGATTTGAAGATTGATTAGATGAGGAATTAGCCGAAGAGGAACCTAACGAAATCATGACTGCACAGACGAGCTAAACAAACGGTGAACTCAACACTACAAGAGTGATCGATTTTAACAAGTGATCAGTCAGTTGATTAGGCTTCAGGTAAAACAACCAATAGAAAATCTATAACAAGAAATGACACAAGACAAGGCAAGTTTACTCGATTGTATTGAATCATCACTTCATTGCCAAAACATAACGTGGAACTTTGATTTGCGCATGACAACACTCAAAAATAACAAACTTGGTTCGTCAGTAGATGACGTAACATCTGTTTGACTCAAACTGTCAAAAATGATTGTAAAATTAGCCTTCAAATGTACATTACTTATCATCGAAGCAACTATGACATTAAAAACAATTGGCTCAACACGCTTACATTGAAGTCATGTCTTTGCTTTCATTTGACACTACCAACAAGACGCTACTTTTGTTGGTTAATTGCTCCATGAGGCATTGAGCCTTGAGTATACATTGTATACTATACAACGAATTTCATAGAATTTGATAGTCATGTAAATTAATATTGAAAGCAATTGCGTTGAATAGTTAAAAAATTACTTTAAAGTAAGACGGAATCCATTTGCTGGTCGAGATTGATTGAGATTATTTATGATTTATTAGTTCTGGTATGATCGAGCTTGAGGGTCGTTCAATATTTAATGCACGCTTTAGAAAGATGTGCTTTTTTACGCATAATTCCAAATTGAGTTATAATATTAGGTTAAATTAAGTTAAGTTTAAAAAGAAAAAATGCTAGGCCGTCAAGGCGATTAAAATAGCGTCACATATCATTAAAAATTTGAATTGTATTTCTATAAAAAAAATTGATCAAATTAAACAAATGACAATTTGCATTGAGTAATAATGTTTGCTTGCTGATTGCTCACGATCGACAGTAACCAATGATTCTAAATTATCTTTTGGCTTTGCCTGTGACCGCCGTCAATTGAAAATCTTGGAATCAGCTAGCCAGCTAAAGACGACCCTAAAAACTGACAATTGAGGATTCATCACTGGAAACTCTTGATGTGAATATATTTATATTATAAAGTTTTGAGCCTCAGAAGAGACGGCGGAATATCCATTGGTGATGGAATCAGCTTTGGACATACCTTCCGATTCTGTATACAGTTATAACCGATGAGCCATCTTCGACGATAGTTGGTACTAACAATCAATTTGAATCAATAGGCTTACTTGGCAAGAGCTATTCAGCGGGATGCATGATTGAAGATTAGAACTCGGTCGAATCAAGAACATTGAATTGAATTAATTGAAGACTTTATTTGTACACGTCATAAGTAGAGAAAATATTTACAAACTTTGTAATACAAAGCCAACAGATAAACAAAGTGAAATAGAACACCTAGATTGGTCAGAAACAACTAGAATGGAGAACACGAGGGCAATGGACAAGTTGGGTTGAGCAAGACAACACAATTGACTGTACACATTAAAATGACCATATTTACATTACATGGCTGTTTCCAGAGGCTGACTGGCGTAGAGCCGTGAACTGGGTGAGACAGTTCCCCCAGAAGTGGCGCCCAATGCTCGCTGGGCTCGAGCCTCGGCAAAGTTTTCGTTGTAGAACGAGTCCCCATCCAGTGATGTTTCCAGATAGTGCATGGCAGAGTCCTGAGTGCCGATGGAGGATGGGCCTCGGTACGAACCATAGATCAGAGAAGGTTGACTGCCGCCAATTGCCTCCGAGTCGAGGTCTGTTGTGAACGGCTGTCGTCGTGCATGAGGCAATTGAGGCTTTTTGGCACCAAAAGTTAACATTTCCCGGTCCCGAGTTGGGTCTTGGGTTGAGGGAGCAGCACTTTCATGTAACAGTAAGGTTGGGTCCATACTCTTTCGGTTCGGAGTAGATGGATCGCCTCTTATTGAACGTCGCACTGGAGGTGGTGGTGGCGGATGAACTGGAGCTCGGAGAGTTTGTTTTGCCATTGGTTGCATCCTTCGATTGGGCTGTTGTGCGCCTGACATCGATGATGGCGTTGTCGATTCAGACGAGGAAGAAGAGGCTGAAGAAGGAAGTGATTTGTGCAGATTGTCACTTGAGGCAGTGTACTGGGACAGGTCTCGCGGTTCATTCGGTGGCTTGACCTTGAAGTCGAGAGTCGAGTTAGTGTCAGGTGTCCAGGCACGGTTGCCTGGATTTAAGTCACGTGAGGTATAGGAAACAGGCGAGATTGGAGTGGTTTGGCCCTTGAATGCCTGATTCTCATACATCAGGTCAAATGTTGGTCGCATAATAAGATTTATGTTGGAACTGTGCTGATTCGGTCCGTTGCGAGGGTAAGCAGCATCACGATCTGTCACATCAAAAATGTTTCCTTTCGAAGATGTGGCAAACCGATTTTGATTGAGTATTCGTTGCTCTTCGGTGTTACTTGGTTCAACGAACAGAGAAGAAGCGGACGAAATGGAACCATTAAAAGGTGCCATTTTGTGTCGAGCTGAACCATTCGGATTGTTGCCCACTCTTGGTGCTGGTCTATATACAGCTGAGTTTCCATTGGCTAGAGTGAGGCCTGCGTTGACACTTGCCACCGACTCGTGCAACAGTTTGCGACTGGTAAAGTAGTTTGCGTCACTGTTGATTGTGTTCATGGAGGCAAACGAACGACTGGATCGTATCGAGGCTCGAATCGAGTTACGACGTTCAAGTTTTTCCAAATGTCGATGACGAGACTTGCAAATCCAACAACAAATGCAAGCGAGACTGAGAATAGCTGTGACTAGCGAAATTGCAATGGCAGCAATTCCAAGGGGTTCTTGATACCAAAAGTCGAGTGTTGCAGTGCTTATTCCAATTTCTGGGTCTCGCTCACACAGGAATGGAAGTTGGTCGGAACAGTCGTGCACTCGAACAGAGCCATCAACCAGGACCGAACACGAGCCGATGGGCACGTCAAATGACTGGACCCAAACGGGATGACGACGACGATCGAAATACGGCTGTTGGAGGTAGACATACCGAGTCAACTCGGCTTGGTTGGCAGCTCGCACAAATGGCATCGAGGAGTTGTCCTTCTCACAGAACCGACGAGCCATATGATAGTCCATTCGGCCGCCGACATAGACAAAGCACGTGTCAGATATCTTCTCATATCCGCCATAACAACTTCCACTCAGCACTGACCAATTGCCCGTGTGGAATGGCTTGAACTCGACTGGAATCAAATGGTAATAATCACTTGAATCTCTAATACGAGCCTCGATGGCACTAGTTTCATTGAATCCCCACCAGTTATGTGGGGCTTGCACAATTGCAGATGCCAAGACAGCAGCCACGGCTGTTGGCTCAAGTATAGACTGCCTCAATGGGTAGGATGAAGATGTGACGATTGTTCGGTTTCGGGTAGACAGTTCGAAGTTATTGTCCGGATTGACCAGGTAATTTTCAGTGTAAACCTGGCCTACGGTGCTCACAATGATGGTACTCTGTTCGCCTCGCTCGTTGACTGCATGATTGTTGTAGAAAAAATTCCGCGTGCAATGCTGAAGACTCGAGGAGGACTGAGCGTGTGCAAAGCCTGCCACAAACATTTGACTGTCGCCAAAGTTATTGAGGACGATGTTCTCCTGAAATTTAACTACAGCTCGACCAAAAACGATGTTCGATCGGTGAGGAGAGCGGTTTCGGGTGAAATAATTTCGGTTAGCATGAATGCTCTGGTAACTATGACCTGCTTCCGCACTCTCAAAATACAATGCTTCCCGGTGCAAATTGTCAGAGAAGAGATTGTTCGACAGTTCGGCCTTGAGCGCAGAGACCGCAGTGAAAGAGGAGGCTTCGATGTTCACTCCACCTGCACGATTACCATTGACCAGATTGTTGAGGAAGTACAGATTGAGTGAGTTTTGCATATGCAGTTGCACGGTGCTCGACTCGCATGTGCTGAAATTGGCCCAAGCGTGTCGACAATTAGAAGCAATCACGTTGTGCAGCAAAGCCAATGGAGGTACACTTTCGCCCACACTTCGGTATAGCAAGGCACCGCCCGTGTTATTACTGATCTCTGAGTAAGTTAAATTATGCTGAAGGTTACGTTCCACCCGGTCCGCGTAATATGCACTGGGTAAAGTTGTAATCTCTGCAACAAAACCATAGCGAGAAGAAGCTCCAGATGCATGCAGTTGAATGCTCAATGAATAGCCAGTTGACTTGTACAGTTTGGTTTTCGATTCGGATTGAGAAGCTCGACCAAATGGAGGTGTTTTAGTGGTGGCATATCGTAAATTGCGCAGCACCGAGCCTTTCATATTGGTTCGCTGTGCAATTTTGCTGTCCTGCAACACTCGACGGGTAGAATCGCTGTACACTTCACCAAGCAACCGTCGAGTGGTCTCGTTGAAGATGTCTCCGTCCCAAATGAGCACTGAATCGGACATTGAGTTGAGCAGAGACATGTCAATGTTTGAGTCTGCATCGAGAGAAGCCAGTTTGTTATGAAAAATGTCTTCGGTTTGTTGGATGAATTTGAAACCTTGCAGGTAATCGTCTCTCCTGCCAGTCGATTTGCCTTCAGGCTCAACAAATGTACTCCACAAATTGACTTGCAGAAACCTAAGACCGATCCGTTTAAGTGGATTGGCACTAGTGAAAATTTTGACACAGTCCACTGGTCGATTGTCGTACTTGTAGTAGACAATCACTTTCTCGCCAACTCGTAGTTCTTTGCGAGCATCACAGATATCCACCAGAGAGAATGCATTGTATGGAACACTGAAGGATGGACCGTCACCAAGTGGTTGAAAAGGCACTCGTTCAGATTCCGATGATGAAGTACCCAAAAGCAGAAAGTTTAGGCCTGTGCCGAGATTGTTGCGGACACGAAGTTGATGCATACTCAAAGAATCCGGAGGAGCAATTACTTCGATGCCATGTGAAGCACTTCGTTCAACGATGACAAACTCAAGAGGTACCGAACGTTGCACCAACTGAATAGCGGCATTCTTCTGTCCGTGCAGCACACCTGCTCCAAACATGTTCACGTAGTGCATTCGACTACGCGACACTTTAATTTGAGTCGAGGCAGAGAAATCCTTGCCAGACTCTTCAAAAGCAGCCAAGGCAAAACGAATTCCTCCCCAATGCTCTGATGTAAATTCACTGTCCGTCTGTTGGTTGTTGTCCTCGCCGCACATGATGTATACAAACTCGTTGCCATCATACCGACAGGAAGTGCTCTGGATGATTGATCGTTCCTGGAGCACTGTCCAGTCTTCATTCAGGTAGAACATCATCTCCTGGGTTTCGTTGTCAGAAATGTGTTTGTAGTAACTGTTCTTGGTTAACATTTTGCTGTTGCTCGACACGAACGGAGCATTTTCATACGTGGACGCTCGCTTGTCGTAGCCATCCTTGGAGAATGTGCGCAGATCGCAATCGGACAATGTCGCTTCCGAACCCGAACACTCCAATGCATCAGGCCAGTGATTGACTCGTGACATCAAGGTGGGATCCATATCTAGACGAGGTCCCCGTCGTACGAATATGTTCAGAGTTGAGAAACCAAGTTGACGACAGACCACTTGAGCATTGCGTTCGGTGAATCTAGTGTCGCACACTGGAGCCCACTGTAAAGTGGTCGTGTTGTATATTTCCATGAAACCGTGACGTCGTCGTCCATTGTCTGGTTTGGGATAACCCGAATCTCCGAACTGGTTTGCCTTTCGTTCCATCTTATTGTCTGCTTCCTTCTCAGCATCTTCGTCACACGTTTCAGTGAGCCACAAACGAACCCCGCCAATGTCACTTTTGCTAAACACGAGTGGTTCTGTGCGTGGTTGTGAAGCAACACGCCGATTTCTGGAAACACCATTTCCCAGCCTAAACGAAATGTCTTCATCGCCAGCTCGAGTGCGCATCACGGTTGTTGTGTTTCGTCGAAGTGGTCGCAATGTAATTCGTTGTTTGTCGGCACCTACAGCTGCAAGGTCGCCTAGCACAAGAATGCCCACACTTGGATAGAATTCAATGATGACGCCTGGTCGAATTGTAAGAGTAGCACCGGGCATGACAGTCAAGTCTGAGTTGACCACGTATGGTCGGTCACGGGCAGTTAAGACTAGAGACTTGTATAGTCGTCCACCTAGGTACGGATAGCCAAGATAGAGGTCGTCGTGAGGAGTTGCTTGTTCGTACACAATTGGTGCATCGATTCGGTCCGCAGAGAGCCAAGGAGAGAAGACTGTGGTTGCGAAGCTATTCCAATCGTCAAAGTCGAAAATACGGTCCCTGATAGAGGCAGGATCACCACCCACGCCCCACCAATTTTCCCTGGCATCAAGTTGATTGTAAAGCGAACCTGCGTGCACCCCTGCCAATAACTCAAATTGCAAATTGCGATTGGACAGAATATTTCGAGTGACATTCACTTGTTGCACTCCTCGAATGGCGATCGCGTATGTCTCGGGCGAATAACTGCTACTCTGGCTAGAGGCACTGTCTCGCAAGTTGGGACCAGAGTATCGATTGTTGCGCACCACATTTCGTCGCACAAATGCGTGCACAGTGCCAAATTTGTCCGCATGACTTGCCATGTTCAACTCGATCACGAATCGTCGCACGTAGTTGTCCCACACTTCGTTATCCTCAATCCTCATCAGTTTCTCCATTCCCGTTATAGAGACTAGACCATTCTTGCAGTAATTTTCAAGGAATCGATTCCGTGTGATGTTAACCTTTGCGTAATGGCCCCCAATGACGAATTCGAAATTCTTGTTGCGTTCAAATTGGCAGTCCTGCACTACCACGGTGTGGGTGAAGTTCTCGTTGTACAACCAAGTGTACGGCAAGCGAATGTCAACTCCACCATTACGATTACTTTCCAAAGTGCAATTGCGAATGTCCCAGTGGAAAAGGTTCGTGTTGGAAGGATAATTAGTCCCAATTGCACTGGACATTAAATAACCTGGCATCAATTGTATACTCGACCGTTGCATATCGCCATTCTCGTACAAAGAGTGATCGTACAAAACGATCGATCCAAAGTCGCCATTATTCGAGAAAGTATTATCCACCAAGGTATAATTTACTTCTGCAATGATGGACGATGCGAGGGTAGGGTCATAGTCCTGTCTAGGCAGATCGTTCGTCTCCAGCAGGTTCATCATCAATGAGTACGGAATGGTGGAAGAGAAGGCATACGAGTTGACAAACAGACCTGCCCCTCGGCTTCTGGTAATGCTGTTCCGTTCGAGGAAGATGGTCTCGTTACCGTACCGCTTGCAGTAGTTGCCATTGAAGTCAACGTTCATTGAGCAGTGTGAAGCCTTCAGGCCAACACCGTTCTCGAGAAAATCGTTGTTTCGAATGAACATAGTATTCATGTGTCGTTGTTCGAGCAATTCCTGTTCGGCAATGGTTGGTGCACCAGGCACACTTCGGGGATACTCTTTTGGTGTGAACAGTAGCAATACTCCACCATATGGAAATTCTCCAGTAGAGTACTCAAGCACCAATCGATATCCAGGGTACACAAATGGAAATGCTGTCAAATTGCGTCTCAGATCCCACATCATCTTGGGAATGTAGCCACTTTCCAACTGAGGTGAGTAGAGTCGCAAATTTTCACTGGATCGGGTTTGGAAGATAGGACTGATGGCCATCACTCCGATGCGTCGACCAACCTGGGTGCTTATTAGAACTCGATATGGTCCGTTGGTAGGACTGGGTCGTCGTGGCACGTGCACATACACCTGTTGACCGATGTTGTCCAGCAGGATCGTTTGGTGGTATTGGGAATTTGTGCCAATGCTTGTCGTTTGTGGGATTGTGATTACGGAGACACGTCGATTGTGGCCAACTGGTCGTACAACCCACGAGGTCAGTTCTTCTTGTTCTTCTCGACTAAAGTTTGGCTCATAGTACAATCCAGCAGCTTTGTTCTCTGCAATGCGACAGTCCCGCACCTGAATGCCTTGTGTCCTAGTCACAATGCCGTGATTGAGATTTCCGATCACTTTGGTGGTTGTGATTTGAAGTTTTTCTACATTTGGTTCGCTGAGGACATCATTCCACATTAATCCAATGCCCGAGTCAATGTTGGACCGAATCATCGAGTTTCGTATGATGAACCGATTGAAGTCAAACTGAAGAGCAGGCACAAATCGACGAGTTTGGTAGTCGAACAGACCTGCTTTCTCCACAATGACCGACTCAATAATCGCCTCCTGTGTTAGCATTCCGAACCGAATTCCAGCCCAGGCCGGGGGATAACATCGAATACCAACTTCGCCCATTGGACACCAGCCTCCTTCGAAGTCATTGTCAGAGGCTCTTTCTGCTTTGCACTTGGTTAAGTCCGTGTCCAAATGTCCGCACCGAATATTACTCAACAAGATTGAACGTGAATTTCCTGCAGTCCAAAATTCGGATTTCTCTAATCGCCAATCGCGTTCGTTAAGCACAAGTCCCATTTGGTGACAAGCAACGGCAGCATCCTCAATGTCAAAGTTATACCCACAAACAGTGCCCCACTCAATGCCCACTTTCACTTCGAGACGACCTTCGGTTCCATTTGAAAGTCGAATTGAAGAAGGCGAGTAAGTTGGAGCAGAACTGATCTTGAGTTTTGAAGCAACAGGTTTCGATGTACTCGCCTTAGTAAAAGTCTCGTTTGATTTGCTGGTGGTTTGCTTTAGTTTTGTGTCACGCACTTTACGACCAGAAGAAGATGAAGAAGCTGCCAACAACAGTTTAATGTCCGAAGTTGATGATCCTTTAGCTTTGAATTTGCCTTGTACAAATATTCCCACTGACTGATCGAACCGTAATTCGGTGCCAGCACTAAGAACGAGTTCACCTTCGGGACTGACGTAAATGTCCCTTTTCACCAAATACACTCCAGGGGGAAGATTCACCTGACCTCGCACTTGTCCACCAATTTCCCCAGAAGCAACCGCTGTGAAGAATTGAGATATCTTCTCGCGGTCATTCACTTGTGACAACGATTCGCGGTCAGACTCGAGGGCGTTTGGCATCAAAATGTATGGCAAAAATTCAACCTGGGCCAAATTATATCGATTTTTCCTGTCAAAGATTCGCTCGTAGACAACAGCGGCAGAGTGCAAATTCTTATCTTCGAATTGCACACCTGTCATCATGGTGGACCGCCAAGTGCCCCAGTAGTTAAGGGAGGCGTTGATCACTCGGTAGTGTACTCCTAGGTGGATGCCCAGTTCATATTTCGATTCGACATTGACAAATTCGTTTCGCCAGACAAGCACATTGCTGGAAGAGATGCACAAGACAGCTGCCACTCTAGATCGAGAATTTAAATTGTCGAAAGGCTCGGAGACTACGTTTTCTGATAAAAGATTTCGAGTGAAGAGCACTTTTTGAGGCAAGGAGTGAAAGTTGAGCAATGCCCGGGATGACTGAGGTTCCAATAGACCCACACTGACCACGTAGTGACCTCGGTTCTTGTGGAAATTGTTGTTTCGAATGCGAACAATGGCTGGCCACGAGTCGAGGGCCAATTTACGTTGACTGCTCAGTTTGTTATCTGTTTGAAAGGCAAAAGGAAACCGTTCGGCATCTTCCACAAATTTGTCCACATCAAAAGTGTCTCTTGAGTTGATGTAGAGCACTGCTTTCTGGTGTTCGGTAAATTCGTTGTGCATGATGTTCAGTCTGGCAAAGAACAATGGCGCGGCATGAATGGCATGAAGTCCGCTAGCAACAAAACGATTGTGACTAATCGAAATGTTGCTCAAAGAAGGAGTCATTTGCATTTTGAGAATTCGAGGTCGAGGAATGCACGAGTGATACAGAATGGACTGCTCCAGTTGATCACTGAATAAATTCATACTGATGTTCCAGAACACATTTGGTCGAGACGAGGCTTGGAAGTGACACCCACTGGAGATAAGCAGACTAATTCGGTTGTTGGTGAGAGTACTTCTGGTCACATAAGAACTGTAGTTGAATGCTTGTAAAGAGATTGATTCGTTGAACCAAACCGCAATCCCTCTGAGAGTGTTGTTTACAAAATCAGTTCGATCAAAATGGAGATAACCACCACCAGTGGTCACATTCACTCCATCGACCAAGTTATTTAAGATGATACTGTTATTGACGATTACATCGCCAACTCCATCAGACACGTGCACACCTGCCACATAGTCGTGATTGGCCACTAATGTACGATTCAGCACTGTACCACTGCGCAAATCTTGCAGCCAAATTCCTCGACCATTGTTTGCTACCACTCGACTTTCAGTAACAGCTAAATCATACTCGCGACCGTAATCGATGACAACCTCCACTGTGAAAAGTACATTTCGATAATGAGCGGGTCGATAGCAAATACGCATAGGTCCATTTGCCAAGAAGGAAGACACACTTTGGGTTCGAGTGCCGTTACGGATAAAAAAGTCGGCTATCACTCTACCAGAGTGACCATCCACTATGTAAATGGAGCCTTCTCGGCCAACCTGGTACGGCGCATGAGGAATGAACGAATCAGACAATCCCAGTGGGTCGGGGTCTTCTATCCCACTAATTAGCACTGGGAAGTGGGCAGTGATTCGCTGTCCTTCCCAGTCTCTTGCATAGAATTCTTGACAACACTCTTCGTTAGGTGCCTTTGAGGCTGACTGTTTGTGAGTATACCGAATGGGAAATACTTGGCTTCGACCGAGATTGGGCGTTTGGCAAAAAGAATCGGTTGAGTAGAATTGCTTGTCAAAATGCACAAACCGAATTCCATCAGCTCCATTTTCTTCGACTTCAATGCTTGAAAGAAGAATTCGACCAATGGATGAGTTAATGTACACACCATAACCTCGGTTTTCAACAAACTTAGAATGTGACACATGAAAACCGTTCACCGGGTCAGTTATATTCAGTGCCGTATAAGCCGAACGACGAATGGTCACTTGGTTGATAAATGGAGGCACACTGCCAAGCACATGGAGAGCTGAGGTAAATGAGCCGTCCAAACTTAGACCAGCATATTCAATAGTCACATGTTCAAGGTAAGATTTAGACACGCTGATATCCATCTTGTTGGACAGAGTAGACGAGATACGAGAGTCTGAGTAGTAAAACGAAATGCCTCGCCAGTATTGATGCGCTTTGGGTGAATTGGCCACTTCTTTGAGGTCACATCTGTAAATATGAAAAATTTAGTTAATGAATGAGAAAACAAACATACCGTATTCCAATGTCCTGGTGGAAATCACAGACGCCACTGCCAACCCGACGAGAAGGCCAATTGGAACAATTCTCGATCGACTGTTCATCTCCTCGGCAAGCAGGACTTTCGAACATAAACTGTCGAGTATCGTTGTTGCGCCCAAACCATCGGTACCATTGACCTCCGGCAAAGCCTAGTTGTTTGCACGTCACCTGTACATCCACCAAAGTCCAATTGCGTGAATTTGTGCACACAGAATGCCATCTCCCCTTGTAATTCAGTTGGAGACGTCCTTCGTGTATAGAACTACCGTCCACCAAACGGATGTTTGGCCAGACTGGCTTGGTGGCAGAACTCGAGAGATATGAACTGGTGGAGAACCCTGATAAAGTTGTGCTTGACCACAGGTCAGAATTGGTCGAGGTCGTGAACACAATCTTCGAGGTACTTGTGCCCTACAAAGAATCAATCAGTTAGTTTAATGGCGTAAACATTAACGTTCAAGTCAAATGAAGTGATCAAAATTGGTGGGCAGAGAAACATGAAAACATAAACAAACAAAAGAGACAGGTCTGACGCAACTCGTGGCCAGTTGTGTTGTGCTTTAGTACACGCTGTCTTGCATCTCGCGATGATTGCACTTTCATCGACGCAATCAGTTCAAGCAAGTTTGCCTCTCTGTGATGGTGTCAGTATGGACAGTGTCAGTGGTGGTTGTATTCAATGTAATCACCGCATTCACAGTGAAGCACAGTCGACTACCGTTAATAGGAAGTGTTCGGTTAGGTCGGCAAGGTGTTGTCCGCGGTGAGTGTTTCAATGCGTCCAATGAGGATATCGCTCCACTGGCTGATGACACACAAAGAGTGACTCCACTCAGTGGTCTGCTCACTGACCCAGTGCCTGTCACCACCACAATGGATGCTCACTCAGCTCACTCGGCCCGGTGTCCTACCTTCGGCACAGTATCAAGCAATGGCCAGCACAATCACTAATCAATTTCCCAACAAGTCTATCTCGCCTGTTGCCTTCTTCGCGCCTGACAGGGATTCTCACCGAAAAGTAGTTAATGCTTAATGACAATACCTTGAGTGGCAAAGTGCCAGGGCGTCCATTGAGGCAAAGCGCCTTATTGCCACAAGGAAGACAGCAATGCACACAGTCCATCGCAATGCAATTACTCGACTGCATCACTCGACGCATCACTACTTCAGACCTATCTGGGCTAATTAAATACAAAGGCAAACTGCTGTGGGGCAAGAATCGAGCAATCAACAATCACAATGAGGTTGGCGCGAATTAGTGCAATTAGTCCAACCGTCCTACTATAGTAGCTACAAATGGGGCTTTGGGTGTACTCTAATTGAGTTTAATTGGAAAGCATTGCACGCCATTGACCAACTCGGACGGTAATCTAATTTAAAGTTCGGACGGATAGACAATTACCCGGACGAGTTTTATGCTAATTTGACCAAACGAGGATTGTCCACAAGAAGTGACCGTTCGTCATTGCCAATGGTGAGAATTGTGTTTAGCTGCCGGGCTATCTACGAAAGTGTCATTGAAAAAGTAATAAACATTCAAGGTGGAAAGTAACGTTCGACAATGACTAGGTGGAAAGAAAGATGGAAACTGGTTTGTTGTCAAGTCAGTTGACTGCCAACAGAGTAACGAACACCTTAACGATTCTGCACCATGACAACTACAAGTGATAGGTCTTTGTACAGTGGCACTTGACAACATTGGATGTTCAATTCGGTGATGGCATTTCGATTGCAACACTCAAGTCCTCCCGAGTCCATTTCGCTACTGTTGCGTGTCGACATGGCTTGTTGAATCGATGTTGGCTTCGTCCTGGTCGTCATTAGGGACGCACATTAATTGACACTAAACGATCGACTCACACGACAAGAACTTGTCAGTATAAGTGAAATGCTATAAATAGGAATCAGACTTAACTGGCATCCGGTCAAAGGGACGAACTACCAAACTAAACTGAATGTTGTGACTAATGAGTCATGACCGTCATTGTGCCATTCTTTCGGATTGATAGTGCCATTTGGCAATAATCAATGCAGCACAATTTATGCATATCGCGACATCATTGGTGGCCTGGCCGCACGACAACCCACGCCTAGCTGACAAACATTTGCCGAGATGCTAATCTTAAAGGTAAATAGATGACGGCTCGACGATATTGCAAGCCAAGTGTCGCCATGCGTCACTGAGGCAACGAGTCAGAAGGCGTCAGGCAGACAAAGGTGAACCTCGTCGAGCAAATAGCAACCAATGGCCAATTGGCAATTGCATTCTTCTCGTATATGTCGCTTGTTTTGCAATCAACGAGACAATAAAACCCATAGGGTTGATTAACTTGACTCACTACGACTTAGGTTGCAACCAAACACAAACTTACGTTGGCAAGCAAGGTCCCGTGCACTGTGATTCCGACTCGGGGCGCGAACACAATGCGCACTCCTGGTTCGATCTCGAGGCGACTCTTCGCAGGTACGACGATGTCTGAGGTAATTCGGTAGTCCACCGATTGGTCATTGCCCAACTGGGTCTTACGTAACACTTGGATGCCGATGATTTCGCCTCCACTGAATGAAGGCTCGATGAATTGTCGAATGGCGGCATTTGGGATCACTTCGGGCGATTTGGCAAATGTTCGACTTTTGCCCGTCCGACTTGTTTGGCTTTGACTGGGACTTTCTTGTAGGTAAGGAGGATAATATTGCGAGTATGGGGGAGGGTTGCTTTCCGGGGAAGTATACCCGGTGATAGATGAGATCACAGAAAGACACAAACACAGACTCAGTATGGTGAAGTTCCAGCAAGGCAACCAACTTGTCCGCGTCATGCTGGGACTTGGGCACTTGTTTGTTGTGCTGCGGCTGACTATGGAAAAGCACGCTCTTGGCTTGCCATTGTGGCGATGACAAACCTGGCGATCGGAAGCAATGGCAGACTGATTAGATCTGTCCATTGTTGGCAGTGCCGATTGCAATGCATCGCACTTATCTAATCTGCGGCTAAGAATGGCAGCATCTGTCGTTGTTGTTGACATTTGTGGTGTTGCCTCTAATGGAGAGGATAGATCCGATTTGAGCTTAACACCACGTTTCGATTGGTACTCAACTTTGCGCCGATTGTCGCAATAGTGACACTCGCACTGGACACACTTTGTCATTGTCCGTGCGAGGCTGTGAGTGTTTGGCGCGCTTGGAAGCGTGCTGAACATTGGACAACTCATTACCGAGTTGATTATGACTCGGCTAGACGCGATGCTCCATTAACTGCTCAATGCAATACAACAACAAATAATGTAAGGCAGCCACCGTGTGCACTCAGTTTGGCAAAACAATCACCGCACAAATTGACTCCGTAACGAGTTGCACATTTTATGGACAGAGTTCACATGCCCGCAGCACACAAAATAATATGAGGCACAAATGGGAATAGTGAAAATGGATCAAAGCAATGCAAGGAATGTAGCACAGTTGAGCAGTCGGGCCTAGGGCCTAGGGGGTGAAAACAGAGCAAACACAGAAGGAAAATATAGCTAAATGGCGCTAATAAGGACGTATGCAAACGTCAACTGCCATTTGTTGCTGAACACTGAGTGACATTGAACGGCGGGATTGCGCGGATTGTGCGGCTAGGTGGCATCTCTAATTAGGAAAACTGATTAGGAGGGCTAGGCAAATGAGTGGAGCCAGCAAAAAGGAGATTTGAGTAGAGTTGTGTGTGTTTGCGGTGGCAAAGTGGAGGATGGCGATTGGTGATCACGATGCTGGCAGTGCACTAGTGCAATAGTGGCAGAATGGTGCACTGGCGAGTTGAAGAACTGCTAACTGGAGTACGAGAAACGGGAAACAAGAGATCGAGGCACCATGTCCACTGGCTGTGGTGTGCGTCCAAGCCAAGTTACCTAGAGTGCGTGAGGCAGTGACTGCAACCGTCACTGGGACAGGTAGAGTCGAGGTGGAGTTGTGATAGAGTGCTAGTGGCACTCGTCAGGCCAAGTGCATCTACCTCAGTGGCTCCAGTCAGAGTGCATTCCACACTCGGTGTAGTCACAACAAACCGAGCACGTTGTCATGAGTCGCTCTTTGACCACCGACCACCATGTTGCCATTTCACCTCTGCATCCTCACCTTGCTCGCCATCAGCGCCTAGCCTCCCTTGCCTTGATTGTATCGCAAACCTGCTGATTAATCAACTGGCGGACTGTCAGCGTAGAGGCACTCATGAGAGACGAGAAGAAGCTGAGAACGGCCATTGAGGGAACTTTTGCCTCAAACGTGAGAGATGGGCTCTTTGGGCAGAGCCTTGCCCATAGGTGGAAGGCGCTCCCAGGGAGTAGGTCGAGCGAGACTGATTCTGGCCAGAATGACGAAACCTGTTGCTTGGAGGTGAGGGTGAGAGGTCATCCTGAGGTGAACAGTGAAATTGCACTGAAAGTGATCAACTCGGTTGGCCACATCGCCATCCGGGCTGTGTGACTTGAGGTGCTGGCTCGAACAAAACAAACATCGCAAATGAGTGATGGTGGTGGGTGAGGGCGTATAGGAGAAGGGTGCACAATGGCCACTGATTAATTTGCATACACAGCAACAGATAAAACGATTTTTCCCAGGAGCACTCATCCAATTAGAAACGATGCTTGAATATGATGGAATTGTCAAGTGAATTCATTTTTTCTTGATCAACTTGTCACGATCGATCGATGAGTCGACGGACCGCATCAAATTTCGATTGCCTCCGCTCGATAAGATCGCATTCCACAATGCGCACAATGACAAACGAGCAGATCGTGTCAGACTGGACAGGAGGAGAAGTGCATAACTATGCTTGACTTACTGACTGACAGTGAGTCATTTGTCACCGACCACTGAAGGTAACCTACAAAGATATGAGCCAATGAACTAGGCACGAGTGAACCAATTAGCGATGCTCATTTGCGATTTCACCTGCCATCGATTGTGCCGGTGACACGACCTGTCACTCGATTGGACGCTCAATCGAGGACATGGACAGACATCGGTCAAATGAAGCCATTCTGTATGGCTCGGTGCAGCGATGGCTCCCAGTAGAGCCGTCGACAGTTGAGTTACTGTGAGAAAATAATCAAATCCATACAAATGAGCCTCAATTTGAATACTTCTTTGATTACACTGCACTAAAGATCATTCCCTCGAAATGTTTTCCAAATGTTGACCAAAGAAGAGTTCTTTGTCGGTATAATCAGGCCTGTTCATCAAACATCGATTTCAATTGGCCAAGCCATAATCAAGGGGTAGTTGCAAATAAGACCAACAGTGAACAGCAAAGCAACACAACTGACCATTACCGAGACAATCAATTGGCTCACTTAGTTCAATTAGTGGCTTTGTGTCTTTGCTATGCAAATATAGAGAAGCTATCATTAGCCATTACTCGGTGTTCATCGCAATGGGTTGAAGAACAAGTGCTCTCCCTGGCAAAGCACTCGTTCGGACCAAGTACCATTTGTCAGACATTTGTTGCACTGCTGAACTGACAGTGTGAGAACATGTGTTCAATTGGAAAGCATCTCGAAATAATCCTCGAACGGTATTTGACACTGGTGAATTAGTCCAGTTCGGTCATCGATGACTAGTAATAAATGTGGTCACTGCATAATCGGTCTATCAATAAACAAGTTTAAGCCGAAATTAATCTCAATTAGGAGCTGTCAGTCGCAGTCACTGTTTGGACGTTCGTGCTCAAAGTGGCATTTTATTTCGCGTAATCGTATTTACAAAGAGCTAAGAGAGAACAACTCTCCAATGTGTGTGTGCGATGCATCATCGTTGGATTACTTCGGAGGGATGTAAAGTGATTAGTCGGAAGGGATTGCCCAACTGAACATTAAATTTACGAGTCAGTCGGTGAGTGTAAATATAAAGTATTCGAAATCGATCATGTCTAAATTGTGGCGAATTGATTGATCTTTGATCAATCATGAGTCATGACTTTATGTACAGTAGGTATGTATGTAAGGTATGTTGGCCAGTAGCCACATCACTATCATCTAGAGATAAATCCAAACTTTTTGAAATCCTTGAATAGCACGTTCACTTGAACCAATACCTCTCCAGAGTTTTGCACGGCAACCAAAGACCGACCATCACTTCCTGCAGCCAATCGAGAGTCAACAAACTCAGGATTTCGTGATTGAGCAAACCAACTGGTGATTCGATTCAGTAGTGAGCTCGATTGAGGTGTGAAGAGGGGTATGCGAAGGGTGTGCGCTCCTGGTCGAGTCGGCAAGTGACACCAGCCATAACCACGAACGACTTCGTTGCCGAAAGTGTCCGCGCCATAAACACTCACTAAAAAACAATGATTATATTACGACCTACAAACAAACACGAGACTGTTCCATATTTACCGACAATTTGTGGCCAACCAAACACATTAGTACTTTTGAAAGTAGCTTCAATGGGAAGGTTCCAAACAAATAGTTGTCTCTCGTCCTCGTTTTTGGTGGCAGTTTGAGAGATGAAAAGCATTTCCTTGTTGTCCTTTAGCTCGTTCACCAGCGACCAGTCGGGTCCATTTCGGAACAAACATTTGCAGTAAACAAAATCAAAGTCATCACCCGGAAAGTTTGAACTCTCAATCTGGCCATGAATATTCACCAGAAAGTAGTTCCGAGTTAAAAGGTCTTCGTCCATTTGAGAGGTGACCGAAGGTTGGAAGGTGACGCGAGTGACTAGACATGATTCAACACAAGTCCACAGTTGAAGTCACAATAACACATCCAGTCGCCATGGCGATAGCTTTCGAATCGATGTCAGCAATGTGCGATGGTGCTGTCCTCTTATAGTCTTGCATGCAACTACAATCGGCAATATAATCAATGGCATTCAATGCACTTACTTGGAGACGATAAGTCATGCGGTGTGTTGTCGGTACTCGGTGAACTGCAATCACTCGACACAATCCAAGTTACATTGCCAGAAATGATGTAGTTCGATGCCCGACCACAGCTGGTTGAAGGGGACCAAATACTTGGAGGCAACAAATGGCAACATTCTCGAGCCTTTATCGCTGACACCGAAATCATTTGAGTGCCAATCATGATTGCAATAAAGCTCAGAACGAGCAAATGACCACTCAAGCAAGTTTACCTTGCGAAATTTGGCCCGATTTCAACCGGCTTACAGGCGAGCATTCTGTTCGATTCTGGAAAACGGTTTATGAGCGGTGACATGAGAAGAGGAGGTAGACTGACTGACTGGTGTGTGACCAAGTCCGAGACAAGCAACTAAATGTGAAAAAACCCAAGACGCACTAGAAGTGATCACTGGTGAGGTGACAGAATCCTAGAGTGCGCACACTACCGATGATAGCGAGTCACTTTTGGCTCGACAATTCTGTTCTTCACAGTGTCGTCATCGGTACTACGTTCAAACTAAATTTAGCCCAAATTAACTGACTAGATTAACGACAATGGGCGCCGCCTGAAGACGGCCAACTCATCAAAAATGCTTGTCGCGACGTACCAATTGCAATGGACAAGCAGTGGTTCACACAAATTGGCATCGCCAACAAGCCTTGTGCTGTCGACCGAAAGCTAATCTATTTGCATCCACGTGAAACCAAACTTGGTCCTTAACTCATAGGTCAATCTGTGCACCGACTAAATAAAGAATCACATTCTTCCAATCGCTAACTTGATGTATGGTCGAGTTAAGTGGCTCGATCGAACAGCTAAATGATTCGGTTTGCGAAACACTCCTGAATTACATTGATAAACAAGTACAAGCACTTAAATGTGTTAATTCCATGTACATCTTTTTAAATTCTAAATTCAAAATAATTTCCAGTTGAGTGAATGACCTCAGTTTTAAAATTGAACCAACCCTAGTTCATTTGAATTTGAGTAACTACCACTAGGAGAAGCCAGTCCAAAAGAATTACTAACTAGTGATAATGTCAAAACGACACTGCCGGTAATAGTTGAAATCTAGCAATCTAGCAAGTAAGAATAAAGTCATTTCTCCTGCCAAGTGTGTTATTTCTATTAACATGTATAGCCTTCACAGATTTTATTTCTCCTCGAATATGTCTTTGGTCGAAATGGCGGCGATGAAAGCAGAAATTCAGGGTGCCAGTCGAGTCAATCGAAATGACGATGAATGTGTCCATTTGTGCAAACAGAGAGTTCAATTCGAGTAGTGAAAGCACCGGTGGCGACCGACGTCAATCAAAACCGAAAACAGAACAACTCAAACCAGCACAAATAAGCCAAAACTCCATACTTCTTTACATTCCATAATTATTTCTTTCTATATGGGAACATCAAGAAGCACGGAATTTTGACGGACAAGCTCGATGTGACAACGACTTGGCAAAACGAAGAGAACAAGTGGACTCAAGTTGAGGAGAGGTTAGTCGGCCTGGTATGGAGTTAGCACCGAGTGAACGTGAGAAAGGGAATGAGAGCGATTAGTTGGAAATGAAAGTGAGACCATACGGCCCATGGGACCACATCTGCATGCCAGATGGAAGAGCGAGACAGAGACAGCGCGGTCATTAGCAAAGGCCAGACTGGCTAAGCCAAGCCATGAACTGACTGCCACAGCACGGCAACAGGATAAACGAGAACAGATGAGTGCAATTAGTTCGAACAAAGAAGACACATTGGCTGGCCAGCGGCAACAATGGACGAGATTATGAATCGACACCAGAATTGATCAACACTGCCACGAGAAATGATCAAAATAGATGGATCAAACTGAAATAGTCAGGCAGGGTCTGGGGAAATGCGCGCTGGCGAGTGAGAGAAACGTGCTTGTTCGGTCTGGTGCTAAAAGTTAGGCAATCGAGTAAAGATATCGAGTGAGCAGAAAATGAAAGACTAGAGAAGAAAGGAGAAAGAAATGGAAAGCGAGCAACAGGCAAAGAGCAGAAACGTGCGAGGCAATGATGAGGACACATTCATCGATCGAATAGAGGCACGATGAATGAGACCAATAGATTGCCAGCAGAGGATGATAGCAAGATAAGACATGCTAGTTGAGGATGGCGATAGACCTCGATTGGAGATAGTTCGCAGAACGATTGCTCCCACCGACAATGATTCGAACAAGTCCAGGAGTGCCAGAAAAACCAAGTGAAGATCTCGACGGAATCGGTGGACGCAAAGTGCAATGGTGCAGACCGAGTGGTCTCGGAGCAAGGCCAAAGTTCGAAGCGACCGCCACCACGACCGAAAGACATTTGACAGTGCCGGCCGAGTGCTCCAAGTCTTATATGACGTGCGCCCCATTTGGCCAGCAAGTCGGTCTGTCGTTGTGCGGCGAGCCAATGCAGGCCGAGACGAGACCAACCAATGTCGGGGTAGTGCGATTAAGCAGTTCCCAAACCGAAAGTGCAACACACTCTGCCAGTGGTAACAGTACAGCACTGAGCTAGAGCCAGTGGTTCACTTTCCCGTTAAGGAGGACGGAGTAATATTCACTGGCAAAGCTACATGAAAATAGTGCACCAGACGATATTGTGATGGGTGATGGCATCATTGCCAGGGGAGTGGTAAGCCCAAGGTGCTGCTCCACCGTGATAAGACGAGTGAAGCAAGCCCCAAGTAGGCGAACACACTATTCGGCGCTGAAGGATGGCTACCAAGTGTGACGTGAACCAAGACTGATGACTGAGTTGCAGTGGAAACACGCAACAGGCCATCCTAATGCCACTAACTGCGAGTGGATTCATTTCGACTTACTGCTACGAGCACTGAAAGGATGCGGCTGTGCAGGAAGTGAGGGTGGCTGGCTAGCAGATGCCAACTGAAGCGGTCTCTGTGTACAGTGGTGTGTCTGTGTGCTGCCTCCTTTTAAGGCAAATCACCACAGCGCCATGTCTTGGAACAAAGCCCAGAAGCGGGCTAAAACAAGAACATCTTTGCCAGCACTAATTATTCTCGGAGATTCTTCACACGATAATGGCGGTATTGGAGAAGATATTTAAGGAATTTGGAGGAGCGCACCGAATGAAGCGAATACAAGACAAGATTAATGCTGCATGAGAAGCGCGGAGTTGGCACAGCTTGAGCAACCGACGGGGATGAGTCGAAATTTCGAGCCAAGACCAGAGTCGCAACTTGACACCCAGTATTGTCTGTCGTTCTATAAATAAACGCCACTAGGAACAATCGAGCCCTTTAGAACGCACTCGGCTTGAGTGGGAAATCAAGGCAGTCAAATCAGTTTCCATTTATAGCGACACTGGGACTGAGTCAATGCGATTTGAGAATCAAGTCGGAGTAACTAGCCATAGTGACCTTGCAATGTCCACACCACCAGAGTAACCAGAGTGATGCAATGAGCGATGAAAGCTGTGTTACGCAACTAGTGGCCATCAGACACTGCAATAGCAGTCATGATTAGTCATCGGACGGAACATTCTGTCAGTGACCAGCTAAGCACTGGCACAAATTAAGGCTCTTCCCAAATTGTCCAGTGGCAATTAGCCATCAAACTGAGGTAGAATAGGCCATATGTGACCTTTGCCTGTCATAGTGACCTCATATGGTGGCCAAAATAGTGAACTCGTGCTCTCTAAGTAACACATCCCCAATAGATCGACCAACAAGACACAGGATTATCATAGTCGTGGCCACAAGGAAAGCATTTGGCTACTGCCATTGCCAATGGTCCATTCACAGGGTGCACTCATCGCACATGCAGGGCAACTAAACTTTTAGACATCCATGTGTCCGACTGGCGGATGGAGTGGCATGTCTGTCAAGAGACAGTCTGGCAGTCCGTCTGCGGCAAGTGAAAATCATTGCCAGACAGCGAGGCTGTTAACTAGTGGTCATTACGACTATTCGGTGCTAAGGTCAGTTAAGAAAGTGGTGCGCTTATGACTAGTTTAAATAGACACAAATGTATTGAGCCTGTAGAGTTAACAAGTGATGGTGTGCGCAATGAATATAAAAGAGAGAGGATAGAGCATCAACAATTAGAGCAATCAAACTGTAAATTACCAAACTGGATAGTGCTTTATAGGCTCGAGAATAGTTTCAGTTTCGTGGAATCGATGAGTGGGGTTGAGAGATCGATTGCGTAAGTAGTGGGAGAGTTTCGATCTCGACACAGTTCGATACGAAATGGTTCGATCAAAATGATCCTGATGGTAGCTTCCATCTGCGATGGCCGATCACTAGCGTCGGTAATAATACTAATGGACACAGACATTGCTGCCACTGGAATAAGAATCACCAGACGTGCGGTGGTGAGGTTGCTCTTGCCAGCTCGGTGTTCTCTCACTTTCACTTGGCTTCTCTTCGTCGATCCAGGCAGTACACGGTAGAGCAAGCTTTATAATTGATTCGTTTGCCAGTCAGATAAACAAATCGAAGACGTTTATGTTAGAAACAATCGAGTTGGCCCGTCATGAATAAATAAACATACACTCGAAGTTGCTTGCGGGACTGGGCAAGGAATGAGAAGCGAACGACGTTCGTTGGTTGGTCAGATTGGCGCCACCAAGAAGATTGGTCTGCAGCACTGGACAACATCTCCGCTGGAGGGTCAAAATTGACTGGCAAAAGTAGACGGTCGAGTGTAGTGCATGGATGGGTGACGGAGGACACACTGGCACACACCTAAGTCCCAGCAAAAGGACAAAGCGAACTGAAATGTAATCAACGTTAACAGAACCAGCAAAAGAATAATCTACTAGCAACAGTGCTTTATATTCGGAATCCACAATATTAAGCGAAAGAATGCACGCCAAGAATTGACAGAAATGTGCCATCTACATCTACAGCAGCAGCCATGCCAACAGCATGGGCATGCAAAATGGCTCGAGCCGATCGGCTTTCCTTTCTCCATCTTGGGAGTATCGCCACAGTGAAGACCTTATTTAGTTGATTCCGCATATCGTTGCTCTACTACACCGAGGCCGTGTAAGTGCGAGTGTAAATTCGTCGCAAACATGCACCAAGTCACAACCAAAGAGTCTCCAGCGGTTGACTCAATTGTACAGGCAACACTTTATTATCGGCAGCATTAAATTGCTATAATTAAGCCAAAGTATGGAACAATTCGAGAGCGGGTGCGGGTGACATCGCACAAATTGGGAAGCAGAAAAGAAAAAAGAGAATTCCCAAATCTAAGCAGAGCGAAAATATTTGGCTCTACTACTTTAGAGGAAGTACCAACCGGTAAAAATAGAGATGATCGGGCTAAGACATTCCTACCGAGCTTGTAGACATGCTTGATGGTTTGCATGCCGCATTCAGTGATTACATGGGCTAATACCATTTTTGAGAAGCGCAAACTGAGACGCAACAATAAGACACCTGAAGAAGAGATCCACTTGAAGCCGTTTGCAAGTGGGCGTAGTCCCCATGTAATAAGCACTTGGTCGAAGTAAATACTCGAAATGACTCATAAGAACAAAGAATGCAATCGATATTTGCTCGATACTAAATCAAGTGAAGCTCGTCACGAATCCAAAATATATGCAAAAGTGCATCTGCACAAATAAACAATGAGTAAATCGAACACTATGTTAGTCAACATAAGATCGGTGACTAACCAAATGAATAATTAGTAGATTATAGATAAATGTAAAATAAAACCAAAGTTTGAGAAACATTACCATAAATGAGATCTATATTTAAAGCTTAGCGATAAGAACACTTAAGTGAAGGCGGAAAAGGAAAACTCAGCAACATTCTTGGAGCTAAAAATAGAGCAATTTAGATAGAGTACATTTACAAATGTCATTACAGCTAGGTTTCATGTTTTAAATTGTTTGAACTAATAACCAAAAACAAAAGAATCGAATGTAATACAAATGGCCAATAATAAAATTATTAATTGGTAGATTTTAAAATGTAATGAAATGTAGACAGTGTATTTTAAAAGCAGAAATAGTTAAAAGTCAATTAAGCTATGATAACAAATGATAGATAGATTGCTTATTACTTGTTACTCACCAAATACCACGAAATGCCTAATTTATTCAACGAATTTGATTGCCTAGTTTTGCAGTACAGTGGAAATTCCGAGAAGAATTGAATGATGTTTTTCCAGAACGCATTAGGATGTGATTCAATTTTGTGAACTCGAAAAAATAATATCATTAATGTTTAAATTCAAAAGAATAAAAAAGATATACACAAACCAAACAAAGGTGAACCTGGATTAGGGCAACAGGTGAGGAGGACAAAGAGGATGACCTAATATAATAATCTATCTCTCAACATCCAGCGTGACTACGCATGCGCCGATTATCGGTAGTGATCGAATTCGAATGCAGGTGAGACTAATTTGGCACATTCGCTGGTAAGTCTTTGACCAGAACACACACGCCACCATGGATGACGAAGGCATCATTCTTTCGATTATCGATCAATTGGTATACCAAGTGTCAAAATCATTGTCCCGTGATGTAAGATTATGTCAAAATGTAATCTCTAAGGAAAGTTCCTGTCAAACTGAAGAAATTTATAATTTACATGAATTCAACGACTTGTACCCGCATTATTCTTTGAAACCAGGTAAGAAAAATCAAGTTATTATTTGTTATTTGTTGATTAATTTTTAAATTTACAGTTAACCAAAGCATTATTGATCTGGCTAGCAAAATGGAAATTCTTTCGAAAAATATTGATTTGAGTGCAGAAAATAAAAGTGAAATGTTGAACAAATTGTTTCAAAATTCTGAAAAGCTTGTGAAACACTCAGAAAACGTTATGCGACGTCTTGATGACATAGAAAAGGTTTTTATGCCAATCCAGCAAAATATTCTAATGCCAAAGAACATTACTATGCCGATACAAACCGAACGTTCGAATAAAGTTGAAAAGAATGCAATTGAAAATATCAAGATTGAAATTCGTTCAGAAATATCAAATGTGAAACTAGATGATTTAGATGAAGAAAATGAAATTGTATTGAAACGTCCCAAGTTAAGGATTGGCTTGAGCAAACGTAGATCAATGCGCGAATCTGAGCAATGGAACTTGAAACTTGACACCAATTAATGAAGTAATCAGTTTTTAAAAAATTCGTAATTAAATTATTTAATTTGTATCAATTATTTTTTATCTAAACTAAACAATAATGTAATGCAATAAATATCACGTGTACAAAAAATGAAGTATTACAATAAAAATGAGTAAAATTTCAAACAAAACGATGTATGGACATAGAGCAATGAAGATCACAATAGAATAGGAGTCGAAAGTATCGAAAGTGTAGAAAGGAGTTTAAGTTTAAGGTGACACAGCAATGGCCACCGCGGAGACACAATGTGTGCTTCATCAATGCCGAAAGGTAAGGCACGGAACAGATCTACAGGCAATGACTACGAGAAATGAGCCGAACCACATTTAGTTGGTCGAGTCTCACTTCTTGGTTTCTTTTATCGGTGAAGTAGAATGTACCGTGCGAAGGTGCAACATTGAGTATAGAAAAGCAATCGACGAGTGCAGAGTATTACGAAGCAAAGAAGAAACCACCAATGGTTTCACTGTACCATTGCTCTGGTCTGTTGTGTTGGCAGGTGATGAACGCATAGAACCAGTTGGCTTGGAACAGGCGGCACGAATGGCTTGAATCTTCTCGTGGGTCGACTTTAAACATCGATTGAGATAAAGAAAGAAACTGTGCAGTCGGGAGAAGAACTCCTTGCTTAGCTTGACCACAATATTGTGACACAAGCAGATAATAAGAGCCACCAAAAAGGCGCAATTGTACACCAGAACAAGGTGATAGTCTTGCAACCAGACAATCTGACCAAAGTTGCCTAGTAAATCAAAGTTGGTGATGCCAACCGTACGAGTGAACAGTGGCAATGCAGAGCTGAGAATGAGAACAACCATACAATTGAGCATTATCTTGAAGAATGGAGTCTTGCCAGCAATTGGACGCAAAAGTTCCAAAACGGGAAGGGTATAAAGACCGACCAGAGAAGCACACCAAATGTAGACGATAAGAAGAGTTTGAATGAAGGCGCCAACAATTCCCATCTTAGAGTGGGACGCAATTCCAAGCACAAATGGTTCTTCTCGGGTATGTTCAAAGTTGAATAAAGTGTTCAGCAAATTGAAGAAAACAATCGCACATGAGAATGCTGTAGTGCTGATCAAAAGAGCCATTGCCAAGGGATACATCAACCAAGGAATTTTCGAACGAATCCATGAGGCTGTCAACTTCTTATGAAGCTGCTGGCGATGTTCGTCTTGTTTGGAAATTAGTTCGGTCAATATTTCCGGAGATAGACATTTAGTATCTAAAAAGAAAATGCAATTATTGTACTTGAACTCTACAAAATCAGTTTTAAAATCGCTACCATTCAAAATTTGATCTTTTCTAAGTGGAATTTTGTTCAAAGAAAATATTCTTTCAGCATTTTCGCCATATTGGTTCTTGTATCGAATGAGCAGCTGCATACGACTGAGAAGAACTGTCTCTTCAATTGACACTCGATCGTACTTTTCGGTAGTGGAGTTGACCAGATATGGTCTTGTCATATATTCGTCCAACAGAATGACCAGATTTAAAATTCCTTTGGGAGCACACACAAGCAAAAGAATTGCCCCAGCAAACGATATGCATGAATAAAGAAAAGGAAAATTGAGCCAAAAAGTGATAAGCTGAAAAATGTTCAATTGAAATATGGGGAAGACCGATGAAAGTCCCAAAAAAATGCACGACAAAATTATGGTTAGTGTTAGCTGAGTCTCGAGAATAGCTTGAAAAATGCGAGAACAAAAATTATCGGTGGATCGAGAAAACCCGGTGGATTCGGCAAAAAAGTAAGAAAAAGGAATCAAAATAAAACACAAATTTGAAAATATAAAGATGTAATGCCATAGCTGTTTGATGAGCATATCGTTGAGCCATCGAATATTAGGATACTCCTTTTCGGGATAATGCAATAAAATCTCATTGGAGATGATCGTTATAGGCAACAAAAGACCAATTCCAAGTGCAATTGCCAAACCAAAAATGCAAAGTTTAATTGCAACCGAATAGGTAAGCCTATCTTGCCGAGTAGAAGGAACCTAATAAACGTGACAAGTTAATAAATAAAAGAATCAGAATGGCAGTTAAATTTAATTAATTACCTCGGAGTTGAGATCAACATTTTTGTATTTGGAAATAATAAAGCTGGCGATAAAGTAAAGAATAGCAACAAGAAAAATGATTATCAAGTGAATGCGAATCACTTGGAAGAATTCTTGGTACTGCTGTTCAAGATCTTCGTCGGCATTTTCTTCCTCTTCACGAAAAAAGTGTGAATAATTAAAGCTCATTATTGGTCGATTATTGGTTGGCCACTAAAGGGACCAAATAAAATAAACTGTTCGGAGACAAACAAATGTGTCGCTTCTATATGTACACTGAAGCATAGTAATTTACCTGTGAGCGAAAATAAAAATCGAGTTAGAAAGTGACAAATGACAAATTAGTTTTTAAAAACAGAATTTTTATTTAATTTTTCATTTTCACAAAAAGGATGACACAAACATGACAAATTGAGACATTAAGCCTCCTTCAAACATACAAATATTAAATAAAAATTCTGTCTTTAGAGTGGAAAAATCGTTATGATGGAATTACATTTTATGGCGAAACATTGAAATGGTCCAGCGTGGCTTTAATGGGAATTGTTATTGACAGCCACATAATGGTAGAAGACCACAAGTAGAAACAATGTAACGCCAAGAATGTTGGCAAAGATGGCTAGTTGCACGTCAGTAATCATGATAATGCGCTAGGTCGGCTGACCACAGAGGTTTGCTAGATAAAAGAATAAAACACTTTTACTAGGACGAATTGGTAGACAGGCAAAAGGCAATAGGCATAAGGCAATAGGGATTCAAAGGAGAGGGAACAATCGAGAGAATTGTTTCGCAAAGAACTGTGGCGTTGAAAGGCAAGTAAAAATAGATTCTATATTGACGACAGTATCAATTCCTTACCTCAGTGGTGATAAAAGTAAGACAAAAGCGTGCGCCAACGAGACAGTTCGTGAAATATCGCGAGAAAACGTGTGTTTGCGTGAAGATTGCGACAGGAGTGTGAGTGATATCAAACGAAACGTCGATTTAGTGTATGGGATGACGACACCAAATGAGTACGAGGCGATGGGTGGCACTGCTGCTTGAGGAATGCCTTCGACGTAAACAGTGAGCTGTACTGGGCAAAGGTGCTTCACACGTACCCACTCGAGGTTGACAAGCCAAGTGTCGTCTTATCAGTGAAGCCAATGGGCAATGGTCGTCACTCTAGTAGCTCCTTGCACAACACCATCAAATGACCACAAGACACTGACATCAGTCTGACAACCACTTGGAATTAAAAACAAGGACTTTCGCTTTATTCTGGTTGTGAGCCCTCCAAACAATAGGTTAGTTTACCACTGTCGCCATCTACTGTACATGGCTGCAGACTGTCATTCGATTGTAGATTATTGACAAGTTAATTGACTCAAGAATTTGATGATCTTAAACAGAAATAGAGCTTTATCGCTATGATACAACGAAATAGATCAACTCAGCACAGATAACAATATGCTAAATTTCTTTGGTATGAGTAGTGGTAATATATTTAAAGCACTGGGAATTTTACACAAATTATAGTGATCAACAAATAAGACACTTTGGAAATCAACTTGGATCTGTTGTGTTTCAATATTTGCTTCAACTAGCCAACAATGAGCCAAGTGTAACAGTGAGGCAAAAGTGAATTTTTGGTGTAAAAACGTATAAGTTCACGTTGACAATATAAAAGACAAATATAAAATACATTAAAACAAAACAAAACAAGAAACATTAGCAATATGTACAGCGATAAAATGGCACAAGTTGTGATGGTCAAGACTCGTTAGAAATGATTATGCGGCAAGAAGACTCTTGATATTTTTCGGTGTAGAGTCGTCATTCAGATGTCGCGTCGTGTAACGAAGTGCGTTCAGAAGACCTTCGACTACGGTTGGAGGCTGCTCCTTGAGTACTTTGATTGAGCCTCGAACATCAATCTGAGTGGTTTTGGCAAAGGCGCCAATAGGATGCACGTGATCATACAGTATGATCACGCCTACCATGACTCGCAATACAAAAAGAACAGTACCTTCGTTTTGAAAACGCGAACAAAAGTCTCTATAATGAAGATAAGTGTGAACTGAGGTTAACAATGACAAAGTAACTTACTGATTTTCAATCATTCGTTGGCAAACTTTAGCCATAGTTCCAAGAGTTTCGGTGGTATTTTCGATTGGTAAATGCTGATTGGAAGTGACAAAATTGAGCGTTGCATCTGATAAAATTCGAAGCATTGGGGTAGCATTCGCATAAAAAAGAGACATTTTATTTGCAAGTTCCGAAGTTATTTCAGGGATGGCTGGCATCTCGGTGGAGTCGTTGTTTGGATTCGGAGATCGAAGTCGGCTGATAGTTCGCCTGTAATAACTGAAATCATTCTGAATCGATGGGTTGAGCATTTTCAAATCATCAAATTTAAGAACAAAATCAAGAATGCAAGCAAACTGCTTGACTAAAGCTTGTTGCGTTTCTAGATGATTCAAGGGAGTCATTGAGTCGGAACATAGTTCGGTAAGAAGAAGATTTACAACTTCCTCTAATTAAATAAAATATTATTGTGTAAATAATTCTATTTTTCAATTAATCAAAAAAGTGTTACCAAGTCGGACAGAAAATTCGTAAAAGACCTTCAAACGACAAACAAGTGGCACAACAGTATTCCATGCTTTCAGTTGCGATTCCTTATTATGAGGATTTGCTATTGCCTAAAAACATAAAAGTACAATCAATAATCTGAAATGAATTCAAACAAGAGGAAGGAAATTGAAGCAATAAATAATGTAGGAGAGGATGTTATCCTAACAGGGAGAATTGAGTTTGTCATTTTGCCTGTTGGCGATTAATTTATGCCATGACGGATGTTGACGATTTAATTGATAAGCAGACTGTAGAGGAAAACTTATCGCTTAGCCATTTGTGTTTCGTAGCCAATCTCAATTATTAGTTTTTAAATCTCAACGGAAAGTGTTTAGAGCTTAATGCAAACTTGAAACCAACCTGACGTATTTCAGCGCTAGCTCCTTTATACATTTGCAAGTCCGCTAAGATTTCAGCGGCATCGAATAGCACACTTTCAGCCAAAACATACACTTCTTGCTCCGATTCTGTGGGTCGAGCATCTAGAATAATAGAATAACAGTTAATTGTGATAAAACTTAACGACAATATGGTCGATGACACACTTACTTTCGAAATCGACAAAAATGTCGTACTTTAGAGTGGCGTTTCTATGCAAATTAAGCAAACTGAGCAAACTTCCCATGGTTGAACGTACTTGTTGAAGAGGTTATTGCAGAATGAAGGAATATCAATGTTTCAGTGGACAGGTTCCTATTGAGTCGATCACAGATGTGACATAATTGAGAGAATTTAGACAAGTCGAGTTGACATAAAAGAAGGCAACTAAAGCTCCTATTTTAGGCGATATGTGACACCTCGAGTGTTGCGGTCGTATGTAGGTTGAGGCTATAGACTTGTAGAGGCATCCGTTTGCTTGCTTTGGTTTGGTTATGCTGATGACACCATCAAGTGGCAAGTGGAATTAGACATCAAGCAGTGTTGATGGTCGCAAAGATGAAACGAGTTACGCATGTAAACAATGAAGAGAAGGCGAGCATGTGCCCCTGGCAGTGCGCTTTGACAGAGTAGACTGTCGCCAACGAGATGGCGAACTAAGGCGGGTAAGGCTGTGGCCGAAAGACCAAATTGATGAGGCCAATTAGCTAATGGGCTAATGAGGGGACGTGAGACTCGGTCGGTTCACTGCTTGCAATGGACTCAGTTCCGAGGATTGGGCGACACTCACACCGATCAATGATCACGCAAACAAGTGATGAGACTCAGTATAGTGAGAACTGCCAATGGACGAATGCCATTGGTGGGCAGAAGAGACACTGACAATGTGAGACACGCTTGTCTGGAATGCTTCGAGTAATGAGCCAGCAAGTGGCGGGTCAGTGGAGGGTGCTGCTGCTTTCCACTCATCACACACTCGCTTCACCACCCCACACGCATGCGCATCACTTTCTCCTCTCCGAGTGGCGCGTCTTTTATACTTGAAACCACTTGGAAACGATGATCCCCACAATGGCACCAAACACTGGTCAGTGCACCATGCCTAGGCGCAACCGAACAGACTCGGTCCTGGACGGACGTTGAACCTGACACACGCGCCTGCACTTGGACACCGCTTTAACTAACACTAAAATGAAAACCCTAATGTTGGAGATAATGAAAGATCAAATACATAATTATGTTCAGGTGCCTTGTATCCCTTGCAATTGAATTAGAGTTTGCATATCTGCATTGTGAGTTAATGAATTGAAATCGAAAGTATATCTCTGTGCGGTCCAATTTCAGCCACCAGATGTCAGCATAGAGCACACGTTTAAAGGTTAATTGCACACAGACATTGCACTGGAGACACGGGAGGGTGTCCGCGCCAGTGCTCTAGTAACCATTGACCAATGACTGTGCAATGAGTACTGCAGATTGAGTAGCAATGAGAATAAAGTCTTTATTGGTGTAATAGCAATAAATACGATCAAAACAAATATGACGATTGTAGGCCATGAGAGAAAAAGTGATGACGACACTTGCTGGGACCGAACCAGTGAGGACAGGTGAGCAACAGAACCGACTCTGTCGGATGCACTACTCAGACAGTCTCCATACGCTTTCCACTCGGACTCCTGGTGAGGTGAGCACTAGCAAGGATGGAATGGGACTACTGATGAGTGGTGAGCGAGGTGGGTGAGGTGGGTGGTTGTCGATTGTACGGCGAGGGAAATCGAATATTGTCAAAGGGCAATGCAAATGGAATGGACCGGACTGGGCCAGAGCAAACCAAGCAAAACGAAACAAACAAAACGGCAACAGGGTGAGGGTGTAAACAATGTAATTCGAATAACGCGTAACCAAATAATAAAGAAAATAACAAAAATAATAAAATAATAAAGCAAATAAAATCGAGGCAATAATAAGATCAAAATTAACAAGATGGGATGGACAGAATGGACTGGGATGGTGCGAATGAGCGAAACGAAGTCGAGTGAGTCGAGAATCGAAATGCTGACGAGGAGGTAACGGATAATGGTCAATGCGGGGTGTGCGTTGTTTTGGATGCCTCGACAAGTGGCCAGCAGCAAACAGAATCGTCGGCCATCTCGTTGGATCGGCAAGTTTCCGCCATGGCCACTTCGACTCCGGTGAGTATTATCGTTGGGTGTCGAACGAAGTGAGCCATAATGGGTCCATGAACTTAGAAATCTAGATTAACCAAAGGAACTGAGTCAGCCCAGTCCTCTGAAATGAAGATATTCTTTACTTCTGGTCCATCGTAGTCTGGGAATTCAAAATGTGATCCCGAATTGGAGTTGCCAGTATCAAGTGAGTCAAACAGTCCAGACTGCTGGCAAGAGGAATAAGCAGTCCAGCTGGGCTCATTTAGCTGAAAAACATCACACAAATCATCGAGATCGTTAAGAGACGCGGTTGAAGAAGGAGGCGATGCCATGACCGAAGATGATAACAGCGCGTTGATAGACACAGGACTACTGCGAGCCATCGAAGGACGAGTGTTGTCCTCCACGAGATCACTCAACATCGTCTGTGGATTGGTATTAGTCGACGTTAGGGGGGTCAGCTTGTCATTTGGACCGCGACCACCAAAAGATTCGTATACGAATTGTGGGGGTGGTGATTCGTCCGGAAAAAGACCCTCTGATTCACAGTCAGATGCAAAACCAGAGGTCGCTGAAGAAGGCGTGAGAAGGCCAGAATCGGTCGAGACCAAATAGTTTGCATTGTTAATACTTGGGCATGGGGGGCTCGCTCTAATGGAATAGCCAACCACAGAGGATGTGTCCGAAAAAGGTTCAGACTTGATGACCACTTCAGGGCCATCGAGAACAGAGCTGCCATCAGAAGAGACCGGCGACTGGGTGCCAGAGTAGGAATAAGCGTCCAGTGAAACGACCTGTGCGGTGCCATTGTTGGTGAAGATCGATTTGAAAGGAAGCTTCACAGTACGAAGCTTAAGAGTGCTTTTGAGACTTGATGACTGAACGGTTGTCTCTGCACGGTCCGATAACTCACTACAAGACTGGCCTTGGTTTGACTGTTTGCCCGAGTCACTTTGTCCACTCTCAGACTGGTTGTCATCATGACTCACTTTGCACTTCTTGCGCGGTCGGTACTTGTAATCAGGATACTGTTTCATGTGCAGCAAACGAAGACGTTCGGCTTCAGCAATGAACGGCTGTCGTTCAACCTCTGTAAGCATCTTCCAGCGTTTTCCGAGTCGTTTCGATATCTCTGCATTATGAATCTCAGGTTGCTGTTCGCAAATTTTGCGTCGTTCAATCTGAGACCACACCATAAACGCGTTCATTGGCCGTTTGATATGATTACTGGCCCGTTTGCATCTTGTCGCGTCTGTGTAAGGTGTTTGCGAGTCCTGAGCAACTTTCAGTGAACCAAACTGTTCGGCAGAACGCGAAGAATCTGAGGATTGGAGGCAATCCTCATGTGAAATGTCGCATACCATTGAATCAGAATCGATTATGACTTCCATATTTAGAGGTTTACGTTGACTCGATTTGGATACACAGCAGCAGCAGTTCGTGTAGCAGCTCTCTGTCTATAATTAGCGCAATCGGCAAAGTTCACCAGAGCTGGGTTGTCAAGAAAATCACTATCGTAGTTTAAGCAAAGAGTCTCAATCAAGTGCTCATTGAGAGTGCAGTTCCAAAAATTTGTATCGAAGCTACAGTGTCAATGTGCCTGCGCGCCTTTAAGCACGTGCTTAGAAACTGGATAGCACTGGGTGAAGATTCTGGTGAGTCGGTCCGCAGATGACGTAAGCTAATGGGCGCCACACGATTAAGGGGTTGGTCGTTAGTCTGGGAGTGATGAGAGAGAACGAGAGTGAGAATGACCAGTTTGAAGGACTCGCTTTGGCGCGACACTCGCGCTTGTGCTTGTGACGTAAGAATGAGTCAAAAGCAATACATTTAAAAATTAAAATCAACTACTAGTAGTAGAGAACTAAGGGGCACGGAGAGTGGTTGATTCGGGCAAAGACTTGGCAAGGGTTGGCAGACCAAAACAAGTAAGTGTGGATGCGCTCGGTGAACTTGCGAAAGACACTAATTCATCTGGTTGATATGTTACTCGGTGTGATTGGTGGCAATCGGTTTAATTAACTCTTCAAAGTTCAATGCATGCGCGGTGATTAGTCACTTATTTGGTAAACATTCAAATGTGACGCCTTGCGGCAGATGATTGTCGAGTGGGTCGTCTGGTTGAGATGTCAATTGATGATTTGATTCGGTTGCTCACTAAAAGCTGGGTAATTGCAGCTCCATGGACATTTGCATGAATGGCAATGGCACTGAGAAGAGTCGATCCGTGTGCGACTTACAACAGTCAAACGGTGGAGAAAACGTTGCGATAACTGAGTGTAAGCAACCGTGTTGCGATGAGTATGTGCGGCTGGTCTGTTGTCAAGTGTTGATCGTGTCGTCCGGCAATGTAGGAGGCAACCGTCGCACATTTAAAGGACCTCGGGCCTTGTAGCGACCACTTGCTTCGACAACCGTTGAATTTACCAACTGGCTCACTGCTCAATCGATTGATCGGAGGTGGTGCATACCGTGCCACTGCAAGCATGCCAAACAAAGGTGTGCGCCGCTCTTAATCGGCCCGACTGGGACCGCACTGACGAATGACAACTGGCCCGAATAGGACAGAGAGGTGGACAGATTGGGAGACCAACGACTGGCGTCTTGCACACCGTCGCTCAGATCACAAGTCGGTGAAAGCCACTTGGCTCGCAATCGGATTCAAACAGATTCGCATCTCGCTTTTATATGGCGCGCCCAAAAGAGGCGGGCTCGGAAACGCATGCGCGCCCTGAAAGACATTGCACTGAGAGACCGGGGGGATGAGTAACCGGGGAGGGGGGTCTCACGGTGAGGGGTGCTTGACGGTCTATGTCGATTGCACCGATTGTAGTGCACTCGTTCATGTCGTTGCGATTTGTCTCTGCTTTAAATCGCGCCCTGGCCTAGGCCTAGTGGAGGTCTTAGAACAGGAACACTGACCGAGCAGGTCCATGTGGCACATACTGGCCAATGGTGATGGGAAACTAGGCCTGCACGTAAGACACGGCAAGCGAACGAGTGGAGGAGAGCACAACAGGACTCGGAGACTTCTGTGCTGCGCACGGTGGTTCCCAGGTGCTCGGGCCCACTGGATCACACCGATGTCTCTGTTCTCACTACCCCGAGCGCGCGTTTGTGTTTGGCGAGTCCACTCGGCAACAACTGCCTCAGTCTCGACTGCCTCCCCTCTCTGCCATTAAGTCATTCAAGGACTTTCTCCTTTGCCGTGGCCAGACCGACTGGCTGTCTCTCGTCTGTCGAGGTTTTGCCGCGCGCGCGGATTCGGTTCGGTGTGCTCTGTCAGGCTGGTTGTGGCTACAGTGCTCGATCGAGCGCGCCTTTCTTCACTCCAACGTCGATCGAGTCTTGTTGTGGTCATGTTGTGTATTCCGTCAGAATTGATGCAGCCCGCGTGGTGTGCTGCCACCTCGAGGGGAGGCGGTGGCTACATGGGGCAGAGGTCAACACTGACAGGGTCGGAATCAGGAGGGAGGCTAGTGAGAATTGCACTCACTAAACCACACTAACCATGTATCCCGGAGACCAGATAAGGCCAAGTATTTGCCGCCAAGCGATCAACAGATCCAACGTATGGTTGCAACGAGGTGATCTCAACCGAGGCTGTCTCGATCCATTGCATTGGCTCGATTGAAGCTCGACATAGACTCAGTGGTCAGTGGCCACATGGTCTGTCGTACCGAGCAAGGCCATGCTTCACCATCCTTGGCGCCACTTCGAAGGACACCTCCCAGTAGACTGTAAACATCTGTACAGTACGCCGTTTGAACGAGGTCACTGAGAAGTGCGCACTCAGTGGGATGACAGAGTGGTGGTGCTGGTGGTGGTGCAATCACTCGGAGATGGCCTCCCTAATTAGGTGAGTCGAATAGGTGGCACGAGGTCACGCAAAGGTGATCGATAAGAAGGATGCTCCAGGGTCAAGGGTCAGCCGTCCATGGCGGCCAGGCAATGTTCGAGACGAGCGCGACCAATCGGTAATTGCTCATTGGCCCAAGCCATCCACCAACAGTCGCAAGCATGCGCACACTGACAGAATGGACCATTCGGACCTTGGCTTTAAAGTTTAAAGGGCTGCCTGTGGCTCGGCAGGAAGGTGCTCTGGCCATTTAACTGTGCGCATGTCTCGCCATGACAGCTTGGACTGTTGACTTGAGGCACTTCCGAGAGAACATCTGGCGAGTCTCGATTGCACACATCTGCCCAGTTGTGCCACTCTGCCTCGGAGGCCTTGCAACGCAACACGCCAGTTGTGACCTATGGCCATAGGTCGTGCCACAGCCATCCAAACGTTGTGTTATGTCCAACGGCAGTGGTCAATGCCGATGGGCCAAGACGAGACGCCCACGTACAGCGCCAACCGGGAAACGAATTGATGTGTGTTCGAGCGATTGCGAAATGGCGGGCTGATAACCGGAGATAACCCGAGTGGAGTGCGTCGCAGCTAATGCTACACACACGTGCTCGAGGTGTGCTAGTGCGGTATTGATTGCTGGACACGGCTAGTCGAGTTCTGCCCGGACCACTGAGAATATTCCCGATCGCCAAATTGCGACGCACTTGGTCTGCCTGCACTACGTCGATCTGCGATGAGCGATGCTGCAGAGAAGTCATTAAACCCATTCCGATCGAGATGCATGACGAAGGCGCGCACACGCAAGGACACCTTGCGATTACGAGTGGTCGTCACCTCTGGTTGCTCGCCAGTCACTGACTGCCAGTGAGATGGTAGTCAACCACTCGGCGCCATCTCACGCATGCGTTGCCATACTGACTCACAGGGCGCCATGCAAACTACGCAGTGAGAGTTGCGATGTGAGCAATCTTAATTCCTCACCGATTACTGATCACTCATTGCGTTCAATGCAACAAGGGCCAGGTCAAGGTACTGCCAGTGAAGACCGAACTCGGTGTAAACAGTGTTTAGTGTTAGTAAAGCGACTCTAACTGATCCAAGTGTCCGCTAGTGACTTGTGACAAGTGTGCATTGAAGCAAACTGATCAGTGATCAACTTTGCTTTACTTAAGGAATCGCTTTCACTCGGCCAATTGGTCTTGCCACTGATTGCTCGCGGCCACTAAGATGTCCCTCTACTGACGGACATCCGGTGACATTCCGCCCCGAGCTCTTCTTGGGGTGCCAAGTGATGTCCATTCCGTGAATGACCCACTCGGCCCCAGTGAAGATGAGCGATCAAGAAGAGTGGTCAGTGTCCGGTGCGATACAGATAGATAGAAAATGGCCTTTGGCAGTGGTCGGTGGTCGGTGGTCGGACAGAACTACATAAGTACTAAACAACACCTCTGTACCGTCCGTCGGCGGCCATCCTTGAGAAGGAGGAGAAGTCCTTCAGCCAGTTCTCGTGAATGTGTTGCTTCGCTCGTCTGGACAGGCAAGAATGGAAACAATCTCGAGTCGAACTCGTAAAATCGTAATAGGCTTACAGCAACCGACCGACCGACAGACCAATTCGTGCCGATGAGTGCGATCCTTGTGATAACATCGACCTGATCACCACAAGATAAGGCTCGATCTAGTCGCTTGATAAGGCGGTGCTCGGTCAAAGTTCACGACACTGGCCTGTTCTTGGTAGGCATAGGTGGCGCCCAATGGAGGTTAATGGAGCCAGTGAGCCAGACAACCCTTTGGCGAGCGAGAAAGGTGGCCTGAAGCTGTGAGCCAGTCAGTCAGTTTGTAGTTGGCAGTATGATGAAACTAGTGAGAAACAGACGGACAGCCGAGCGCGAGAGTTCATCGGCTCGTGGTGCATCGTCGCTGGAGCACCGCTGTGGAGCATCGTCGCAATAAGAACGATGTTTGAAGGCCACAGCTGCCTCTCACCATTGTTGTTCGCTCTTGAATGCGATCGTCTTAGCGTGCATTGTGGTGCAACGCATTCCGAGTAGAATGATGACCACGAGAACGAAAGAACGATAGTGTGGCCACGATAGCCATGCATGCAGATGGTGCACTGCAGAAGTGGCCTCCGTCAATCGAGTCCACCGAGCTCGATGTCGCACCGTGGCTCAGCCACTGGCCACTTGATTGACACCTTCAGGTCCGTTCGAGTGCTCGGTGGCAATGGCACTAATCACTGGTGCCTCTCTCGATTCATTCGACCTGCCCTGGTGCAAACAATTCGATCGATCGTTCGGTGACGCCTGCCACCGATTACCCAAATGGATGCTCACAGTGATAGATGCTGACACTGATAATCGTTGACAGCTAGCCGAGATAAGGATTTCCTGTCGAGTGGCGACCTCGACCAAACAGATGCGGTGAGAGTTGCCCGGAGGCGACCACCGAGGCGTTCGCACGGACAGATGTCCACCGATGTTTTGGTGCTCACTGCCTGGCCAGTGCTCCCACTAATTGATGCCTCTTATCGAACGCTAATTGGCCACCAAGTGTTGTGCTGCGAAAGGCGCTCAATGACCACAACCGCTGATCATTGATCACCCGTTCGGGTCTGTCAGTGCACTAGTGTTCAAGGTGGTGGTCAATCAGCTAGTTTCTGGTTGAGGGTAGGTCTGTCTGCTCACCAGATCGAGGTCAAGAGGCCATCGAAAAGAAAAAGCGAAACCAAAGTGACTCGAAATAGTTTGGCGCCAATAACTGACTGTATGGCTAATTCTGGTAACAATGCACCGTCACCACTGGACAATAATTGTGCATTAATGCATTCGACCACTCGACTATGTTCTGTATTTGTATTCTGGCGCGGCAGCTCGAGATTCGAGTCCATCCATGGTCGATTGCGTCTATATAGCTTCAGACTGACCGTGAGGCAAACGTATTGTTGGACGTGCTGGCTGGCACTGACATTGCCAGTGCAGTGAGTGTGCATGTTGTTCGCCTCGGATGAACTTGTGAATGGGTTCAAGGTCTGTCGGATAAGTGGTCTGTGTTCTCACCCACCGATATAGCCGACCACTGAGCCATTCCGTTCATTGTCAAGGACTGATGCGGAGGGCGCACTGCCAGTGAAGAATGGGTTCATTTTCCTCTTGGATCGATCGACCTGAGGCAGTGAGAATCGCCTTGAAGCACAAGCATGTGGCCACTACAAATCAATGCACCGCCACCGTGAGACTCTTACTAGTATGAGCCACCGTGCAGTGGAGCATAGCTCGACATGTTTCGAGTGAGCCATATAGCCGCGGCACCGAACACGTACGGTGACAAACGTGGCGCCACGAAGACGCAGCGTGCCAATACGAGTTCAATCTGGTTTGATGTCGTAATTCGGGATACCGAAGGCGCGCCACTTTCTCCAGCCATCGTACACCAAACCGAGACTCACCTGGGCAGTGACATCTAATTACTTTTGCTTAACCCTAATGACATCTGATGCTAACTACTGGGCCATGCATGACAGGTAGCAATGAGATACGGTAAAAACACAACAAGTAGATTATTATTACTAGCTCATACGATGATCACACAGAAGACAATTCATTTACGGCGTTGAGTAAAGGATGCATCCGTACCAAACGATGGACTATTAAACTGATTGAACTGATTTGCTTGATTCGCTTCGGCTGCAAACGCGCCAAAAGATGTAACATCGGCCTCTTTCAATGAAAAACTACCATAAGTTTCGTTCGAATTAAAGTTAGAAGAAAAACTAAGTGAAAAGATAAGAAATAGTTAGAACACTTATTAAAAATCGTGAACATCAACACTTACGGTGCTTGACCGCCAACGCCAAAGCCAGTAACACCACCGGGGGGAGAAGAGAACGAAGGACTTGAACCAAAGCCGGCTGTACTGCCAAAGGTGGGCGGTCCACCAAAAGTTTGTGTGTTTCCCAATACAGGCGATTGACCAAAGGCAGAATTGTTGTTAAACTTTGAAGGAGAACCAAATCCGATAGCGGCGCCAGTTGGAGGAGGACTTGTTTGGAAACTAAACGAGCCGGTCTTATTTGCAGGAGAACTGAACAAACTTTGACTTTGGTTGGCGATGCTTGGTGTTGAGTTGTTCGACCAGGATGAGTTCAAGACTGAAGAAGCAAAGATCGAATCGCTAGGTGTGGCAGTTGCATTTGAACCAAAAAGTGAAGCAGTGGTAGTGACAGCAGAATTACCACCAAAACTAAATGATCCAAAAGCGTTACCAGCAGGGGCTTCAGGTTTTGTTTGACCTGAGGGCGAACAGATTGAAAAATTACCCAAAGTATTTTCAATCGAAGATTGAGTTGGAGAAGCAAATGAAAATGGAGATGCCTTCTCGTCAGTTGATGTTTGAGAAAACGAAAATGTACTTGATTTTGCAGACTCAACTGGAGTGGCCAACGGTTGAGAAAGAGAAAATGTGACTGATTGAGAGGTAGCTGAGACAGCCGGTGAACCTATTGACTGACTAAGCGTAAATGTACTTGACTTAGTGCCTTCTGTATTTGGAGAGATTGAAGTTGTTGGTTGTGATGGTGTAAAGGAAGCTGTTTGGATGGTACTGGAAGGAATTGAAGTTTGGGGTGAAAAGAAAGAAAATGAAGGCTTTGCTTCCGAAGCAGAAGCGAGTGTCTTGTTAAAAGAAAACGACGATAGCTTTGTTTCAGTAGATGTCGTCACTGGTTGACCAAAAGAAAAACTCGATGATGTAAACAGATTTGGAGCAGATGACAGCGAGGTTGTCGCATTAGTTGTGCTTATCGTGGAACTAGTACTTCTGCTTGGTAAGCTCGATAAAGCTGTGTTAAAACTAAAACCAGATGATGGGGTTGATGTTTCCCCTGAATTGGCCAGTAAAGAACTTGTGATCGATTCAGTTTTGGTGGAATAAGCAGGTGTTGATGATTTTGAAACAACAAACAAAGTTTCGTCCGGGGACGTGTCATTCAACAATGCCTTCAAAGTGCTACTGGAAGATTCGGGTTTAATTGTCACAAGAGGTTTTACTGAATCAACAGTTGTAGTCGATTTAAAAAAACTACTGGTTGCAGTTGTAGTTGAAGCAGTTGTAGTTGATATATTTGAAACTAAAAACGGGACAGAAGTTGATATAGAACTAGAAGAAGGAAAACTGAAACTAGGCTTAGAGACAAATTGCGTCAAAGTTGGAATTCCGTTCTTTTGAGATTCGCTTGAACCGAAAAGCGAAGTAGAAAAGCTCGGCATAGAGAAAGATGAAAGTGCAGACGAGGTAATAGCAACTTTTGGGTCTGACTTTTGGTTCAGAGATGCAGTTGCGCTAAATGGAGAGGAAGAAGTTAATTTATTTGGCTGACTAAATGGCGGCTTCGTGGTAAGATTGGCCGTAGAACATGGTAAGCTAAAAGTAAAAGTTGGGATACTTGAAGCATTGCTGGAAGTAGAGCTCACTATAGACTTGATTTCATTCTGACTGCTTGACAACAGAGCAGATAGTGAGGGTGTAGAAGTTGGAAGCTTGGGTAATGAAGAAGCCACTGTTTTAGGTACATTGTTCGGCAACGAGAAAATGACAGAATTGAGATTCTTATCTTCTGTTGGAGAATCGGCAGGGGAAATGTCCTCATACACCGGTTGAGGAATAGGCTCTACCTTGGGCTGAGGTTTGGAAATTGGGACAGCCTTGGTAAAATTAGATGTTTGAATTGGTGATACAGAATTGGTAGAAAGCTTAGGAATGTTTTGATTCGTTGTTTTAGTTACAACAAATGGAGCTAACAAAGCGGCATTTGTCACTGGATTTTTTGGTTGACTTTTAAGGGTCGATTGAGGCTTAATTAAATCGTTCAGATTAGTGATTGGGGTTTTCTGTTCTTTCAGCTTGATCTTTTCAAGAACCGATAGAAAACGGGACTTGTTCGAGTACTGATCACCAGTCCCGCATGGACCACAAACCCGAATCGGGACAGAATGGCGATTTTCTAGAAAGCTTTTCAATGACAACTTTTGTTTAGGTGCTAAGCACTGGATCACTAATGTTTGCTTTTGTTGCTTTTTACAGTTAGAATTGTTGAGGCTTAATGATTCATTGAATAATTTAGACAAAATTTTAATATTTTCGTTATTTTTAAGATCCTTCAAAGAATTTCCATCGTGTTTGACCGAAGATAAATTTATATCTTTTATTTTCACTTTGAGATTGTCAATCAAACGTTGATTGTTAGTCAATGCCTTATAGATAACCTGACTTGGGTATTGAACATCTTCAAAATTCTTCAAATCGCCATTCAACGGTTCATCATTAATAAAATTCGAATGTGGTGCAGTTGGAGGTGAACGAACCAAACGCGACTTCGGATGAGGAGAAACATAATTGCTGCTGCTGGACTTTCTTTTTTTCTGAAGCCACTCTTGCCATTCGAGATCGAATTTGCTATCTAACTCGCGCAATTGAACATCTACGTAATCTCGGAGGGAAAAAATCTCTTTAACTTTCCGCGAAGTTATCGGATCTAAATTTCTTTGACGTAAAATGTTTCGATATTTAGGATCAGTATTTCGATCTAGCAATGAACGAGTTTCTTCGCACAAATAATGAAGCTCAATGAAAGATGTCTATGAGGAAAAAACAAATAAATTAATAAATGAAGCAACATTATCAACTTTGCTACCTGAAGATCATTGACGTCCACATTTATCGAACTAAATTGATCGGATAGATTCTCCAACATTCGAGTGATAAAATCAAATTCATACTTGATCTTTTCAAACTGTTCATTGGTGCCAATGAAAACGCTAGACAAAATAACTTTTTGAGCAGCCACATTGGCTTTAATTTCTTTATTGAATTCATCAATATTAGATTTAATCTCTTCTAAGTAAAGTTGGTCGATATTAGAATCGACTTTAGTATCCAAAACTGAAGCTACAGGTTGAACAGAAACAGTTGTAGGTTGCTGCTTTGCAATTGGATTGTTTGATTGAATAGGAATTTCAGTCTTGAGTTGAGTAACTTGAGCATTCTCAGAAAAAGTAACGGATTTTCTGTGTGAAAAATTTGTCAAATTACTTGGTAAATTACTAACTGACGATTGGTTTGAGAGAGAATTTGAAGCGGTTGTTGGTTGAGATGGCAAGAACGAAAACGAAGCATTTTGAGGTGGTATAGGCCCAGAAGAATTAACTGCTTGATTTGGAATAGATGGCACAATTGGTTTAATTAGAGTAGAAGGTGCGCTTGATATTTTCAAAAAGCTTGAATTTTCTTCACTTTCAAAATCTGACATAAACAAAGTCAAATGACCAAGTCCATTGTAGGCAATGGCAAAATGTCGACTTGGACCTCCCTTAACAATAGAAGAAGAAAAACGAAACTGCTTCGTAGTGCCAGGAGCAAATGTCAAACCACGAATCGAGACAAAGCTTTCATTGGAAATGACAGGAAGCATTAGACTTGCATCATCGTCGAGAGTTATTTCAAACCACTTGTTGTATATTCCTATTTCGTTAGGAGTAGGACAACCAAGTAAAGCAATTCCGCTTGATCGATTGGTATAAGTAAAAATAATATTTTCTAAATGTAAAAAATTTGACTCGAAAGGACTTTTATCGACCGAGTCAATATTGATACAGCTAAAATCGACAATTTTCATGATGGCATCATCACCAGTTGCTTTGGCAGATGGAATAGACACGAGCATATAACGAGTGTCATTTTTCTCAGGATTCATGCAAATTATCATAAAGTTGAAGGTCGAGAGCCAGCAAATATTGCAAACATGATAGCCAGCGAATTCGGGCAAATTTACCTTTTTGACTTCCTCAAATGGAACATTTTGAACCAAATTCTTCTCATTGATTAGTAATTTAAATTGGGAAAAGTGTGCAACAGAAGAGTTCTGGAAGCCAATGGCAATTTGTTTGCCTTTCGGACTCCATGCAAATGAAGTAACATGCCGATCGGTGGTGTACTGGGAAAGCACAGTCAGAACATTCCTATCAGAATCGCTGACATAGATAACATAAAAATCACCGGTTGTTAAGCAGCAAGCAAAAATATTATCACTCATTTCTGGATGCCATAATAACATTCTGACTTGAACATCATTTTGACCGGTGATTGGAATATTAAATTTGTTGTAGGAAATAGACTAGAAGCAAAATAAATTTAAAATTTTAAAAAAGATTAATAAACCTAATACCCTTTCTTTGTTAGTGTACAACGATTTGAGATCGTAAAACTTAATAAATAAAGAAGCTTGGCTTCGGTCATAACAGCACAAAGACAACTTGGAGCCATGTCCTTTGCTTGATATTGAAACAAGATGGCAATTCACGGAATCTGAACCAATCGGAACAACAACTTTATCAGGTAATTGAGTATCAACAGTTTTGAGAAGTTCTTTTGTCCAAGTGTCGAAGCTTAACAAAGAATTTAGAGGAATAAAAACGAGGACATTTTGGCAACAAGCCAGAATTATTTGGTTAATTTGATCAAATGCTAAACATTGACCACTATGTGATGTGTTGGTATTTGTGAATTGATAATTCTTCAACTGAAGAAATTTTAATCCCTAAAACAAACAAAAGCAAAGATGTCAATAATCGAAACATTTATGCCGGTAAAGGACAATCACTAGATACTCACCGGATCAAGAATGTCCCCGTCTATAATCGACATTTTTTGTGTCAAAGTGTAGAACTTCCTACTACCCCAACCAGGTCCACAGAATCAGAATAAAACAAAGTAGGCAATATTAGATTATCAGGTGCAATAACTAAGCCACTTTTCTTAGAGTCACGCTTTCTTTCAAGTTATGAACATATGAGCTCTTTGGGGATGTTCACAAAAGATGTTATTTAGTGCGCGCAAACAAACACTAAAACAAACGAAAGCTTTTTCGAAAGTTCATTTTTACTTGCATAAAAATTGCAATTCAATGTGAATTGGAAAAATAATTAGCCAAGAATTAATTGCTGTCCTTTATGATCACATTAAAGGAGCGTCGCTTCCAGCTGCGGTAATTCTGAATGAGATCGGTGACCAAGTTGGACAAAGCTTTCAGATTGAAATAACTTCGAGCCAGAGTAGCAATAATCAGAAGGGTCTTGATTTGCAGCCAGGAGTCCATTGGAATGTAAAGACATGTGTACATGACAAGCAATGTGATGTGCAGAATGTTGATAAAGCGAAGTGCCTTCTGCAGCAACTTGACTCGTTCATCCTGAGCTGACCAAATGTACGACCAAAAGTTTCGAGGCACAAAGTCCACATTGTACTTGCAGTGGCATTGATTGCACCTTTTTTGGCCAGATTTCTCCATCCATTCCTCCAAACATTTGCGATGTAGGTTGCCGTCCTTACAGTAGCACAAGTGACGAACAAATTTCAGTTCACTTTGTGACACATTCTCGGGGTCGAGACAAATACGACAAAACTCGAACATATCGTCGTCACCTCAAATGGCAAAAGTAAAAATAAATATAGCCAACCATCTAACAAAATTGAGAACTAATATAGTCAAATTGAAGTTAAATTAATTCTTATTAATTCTTATAATATAAATTAGAAAAATCGAGCAAAGTTTACAGTGTAAATGAACCTAATCTGCCATCTAGTGTCAATTATATAAATTCTTTATTGACAAACAAATTGCATTTCCAAATGTCTAAAGACGAGACTCAAATGGGCAAAAAATAGTAAAAGTAAAATTTCTGATATTGTCTTGATCTCACGAGATGCAATGGTGAAGGTGCACTTTTTGTTCATCATTTCAAGCACCTCAGCTTTTCTGCTTACCATCCAACTGATTGCACTGCAATACTTCATTCGGCAGGTAAAAATTACGAAATAATTAAAATGTCATTTGCTTGATCGGATTCATGATTTTATCTAGGCTACTATTGAAGAGCCAACTTCTTGGGTAAATGTTACATTTATAACGTGGTGGTGTTAATTTGATTCAATTTTATCAATAGAAAATACTTGATACCGTCACCAGCGCTGCTCAACAACAGAATATCCCCATTTTTGTGATAGATAAGATAATTTTACAGTCAATACAGAATGGATCTCATCTTTTATCAGAAATATTGACAAGCAGGGAAAAGAAAAATAGGGAAAGTAAAAGAGGCAAAGCAAACAAACTTGGCCAAAGTCAAGCTCTCTATTCGCAAAATTCATTGGTTAGCACCAATTGCCGGGTGTTTTGCAGTGCCAACAACAAGATAACCCATCTAGCCACTTTGGCTGATTTTGTTTCTCAGGATGCAATTGCTCACTTTAGTTCAGTGTTGAGCGAACATCACTCGTTGACAGTAATCAGTCTAACCGACACAGACCCAACCCTTCAACATCTCAATCTACATGTGACCATTCCGACTCATTTGATTGTGGTCGATGAAGATGTCGATATTCGAAAGGAGTCTCATGTGGTGCATATTACCATTTTGCACGACCGAGTTCGAGGAAAATATTGGTGGCAGGCTCCGATGAAGATGAACGAGAACCAAGAAAGGATTCTTCACCGACAAGGTCTCAAAAGAACAGCATTTAGATTGCCTTATTCAAGTGCAATTTTTGCAAAGTATGATATTAAAGTTCCAATATTTGAAGGATAAATATCATTTCTAATTCTAATATCATTTTATTAGGACCGAAGTACTGCGCACAACCATTGACGGTCTCGATATATTTCTACCATTACCATCTACTCCTTTTTTGGTTTCGCCAGAAGACAAACGATTTATTGAATGCGATCTAAAACGTTCCAATGATTTCTATAATCAATATCCGAAAGAAGAAAGTTACGAAGCAAATCAATTTCGCAACAAAGCATTTGCCTTGCTGACAAAAGTGAGACACTTGCTTGAAGACGATCTTCACATTTCGTTTTGGTTAAGTTCGGGTACTTTACTCGGATATTACCGACAATGTGATTTCATTGTTTATAGTGGCGATGTTGACATTGGAATCTGGGCTGACGACTATAGACCAGAAATAATTGAAGTCTTCTCCAACAATAATATTCCCTTGATTCATTGGTTCGGTCGACCTAATGATTCTTTGGAGTTGTCGTTTGTTAGTGACGATTTAAAGCTTGATATATTTTTCTTCTACCGCGAATCAGACCATTACTGGAATGGAGGCACTCAGGCAAGGACTGGTCTCAAGTTTAAATACGATTTTTCCAAGTTTACCTTATGCTGGACCGAATTTGTTGGATTACTCCTGAGGGTACCTTGTGAAACTGAGCCCTATATCGAAGCTAACTATGGAAAAGAATGGGCTACACCTGTGAAGAGTTGGGATTGGAAATCTAGTCCTCCAAATGTGCGTCCAAATGGCCAATGGGAAGCAAACGAGTGGGCGGAAACTATTCGGCTAATTCCGATGCCAAATCTGTGACAAAATGTCTAGTCAAAACCCTTCAATTAAAATATTTTTTTAATGAAATGATTCGCTTGTGGACATAAAGTTCATGTGGATCACTAATACAAAGCAATAACAATTTACTAAAAACGAATAATATCTTGAATAGCAACAATAAATAGCTATGTATTTACATGATCTCTATAAGAATTGTCAATGAGTGGTGCAATCACGAAATGACGCACTGATTGGTCTCATCAGGATTGATTGGAACAACTTTGAGCATTTTTGGACCTTCACTAGTGATGGTAGATGAACTCTCAACACTCGCTGTTAAGCGACTTTTATGGACGGTGGGCGAAACCGAAGCGGACGAAATTGCAGAAGAGGAGGCGGAGGAGAACGAAGAAATACTCGAAGTTGAGGAGGTCACCTTTGCAAAAGGGGAAGTAGTCAAAAAGTGAAATGGCGAATTCGGGTGACTGTCATGGTTCATTCGTAAAATTGTTCCGGGATAAGCTCTGCCATTTCTTTGACTGTTGTGGCCGTTGTATTTCAAAGCGTTGACCTTTAATTCTTCGACAGGCTCAATTTGATCTTCTGAATTACTCAGCAAGCTATCATCGTCTTTCGAACTCTCGTCCGTCTCTTTCATCACAATGTTTGCCTCCTGGAGAGGCGAATCTCGGTCTGTCTCGGGATCATTCTGTTTGATTGCCGCTCCTGGAATTGTTCTGCTCAGGTGTGGGTATATGATATGATTATGGCTCGCTGGTGACGATGTTAATTTGGCACTTGTTTGGTCAACACTATTCGAACGAATAAGTGGGATCATTTGTCCGTTTATTACGGGACCAACGTTGGGACTAGGGCTGTTGGTTTGGCTGGGCTCTTTCGTCTCCTGTTTGAAACGATCGTTGGTGTTGGATAAGTCTATGTTGTTGTCCATACTCTGGCCGGTGGTAGAAGAATTCTCACTTTCTTCGGCATAATTAGTTGCCCTTAAAAATCGTTTTAGCTCTTTGACAGTCACCCAAGACCCAGCAATTCGTGCTGCTTGAAGAAGACGCGATGCACATTTGGTGGCCACTTCGGATTTTTCTAGATTTTGCAAAACTATTATATAACTTGATGCAGTCTCCAATTGGCCTTCTATAAGGCATTGTTGGAAAAGATCTTTAGGTGAACCTACAACATTAAACAAGTGAGGCCACAGAGCGAGTTCAGTTTTCCTAGCACAATGGATAACTGTCTGCAAAAAAACAGGAAACGCACGAATAAAGTCAACAACTCTTGGTAAAAGTGCATCGGGAATTGGTTGGGAACTAGCAGCTTCTTCTTCGAGCACGCCATGCAACAGCAATTCGAGTGAATGTACAAAGTGTGGCAGAGTAGTGCAGGTGTTTGCAATTTCCCAAGCGCGATATCCCAAATTCCTTCGAAGAAGTTCTCGTAGAACGTAATGCAAATAAACTTGCGATGTTCGCTTCACGAGACAGAACGGAATGAACAACGAATCGTCCTTCTCAGAAAGTTGGTTTCGATTTGAAAAGTAAAACGAATTTGGATGAGTAAAGTCGGATTCTGCACCTAAAACAATGGCTTCACGAAATCGAATAGCTAACGGATAAATGGTGAAGGCGATCTCACTAATGGAAAGCATAATTCGTTTTGAAATGTAGGCATGTTCGTTGTCACTAGGCAAATAATCTTTTTTGGCAACTTTGGAATATTGAGGTCTGATAGAATGTTCTAAAGAAAGCCACACGGCCATACCCTGAGCACCACAAGATAAATATAAAGAAGTGACGAGGTGAGGTCGTAATTGTTGATTTCGGTTGGAGTACGCTAATGTTGGCCGAAATGCATTCAACTGTGCTTCATCGTGAGGAAGAATCCAAAGATTTTCCACGTTTGAAGCAAGGTTGACCACTTTACGGTACTTGATCGTGTTGGTATTTGATTGACTTTGCTCATAATCTCCATTCACTTTTTTAGGCAAAGTCAATTCGGCACTATTATGCTTAATCGAGTCACTGTCTTCGTCATCATCAGAAGACAAAGGCAAACCAGTGGTGTCGATGTCCATTTCAAGCAAAAGAACTCTGCCACAAAGATTAATTAAAATAGAATGTGACCGGGCCACTGCAGAGGTTTGAATTTGTAGTGAACGATGGCTTGATTCGGACTGAAACGCACTATGGTACATGTTGACATGAAGATCTGTGAGAAGGCACACAGTAACACAATCGGGAAATATTTCCAAGTTATTAACAATCACACGAATTGGAGAGGAAATATTGAGTTCAGTAGTAGATTCAGACCCATTCTGGTAAGTCCGTTTGAAAAGATGTAGATCGAACAAAAGTATCGATCCATTTGAGCACAAAGCTAAGAGTCGATTTCGATGCAACGATAAAAGATAAACTTCTTTATCGATTGCAAGTATTTTGGCATTAGAGTTGTCAAGTTTGTTACGATGAGAATAGGCTCGAATTTCATAACTAAGAAATATATATTATCAAGATATAAATCATATATACCAAAATATTTACCAATCCTGAACAAGATTATAACAGCCAGCAATAATATAATCGTAAAACCAAATAAAACCACCGGTAACAACAAAGTCACGTTCATGATTTTCATTTCCAAAAAGTTTCCACCGTCGATGAATTAAAGAGTAAATGGCTAATCCGTTTAAGCCAGTTATGGCCAAATTTTGTGAGGTATGTGGATCGATGGCGAAAAAACGAATAGGCCAATTCGAGTCGAGATAACTTTGTGGTAAAGGAACAGTGATCCATTGGAAGGAATCAACAGCATTGGATTCTTGTTCATACAAAAACCCAATCGAAGGGCTACTTTGCAATTTGTCATTTGTTCCATTAGGCAATTTTTTATTAGCGATGCTGTTCTCAGTGTCCTCTGGCAGTTGAGCAAATAGGCTTGAACTTTTGTTACCACCTACAAATATTCGATCTTCTGAAGCCAAAAGAACAGTTTCCACTGACACCGAAGAGCACGGATTGCAAGCTAGCACACTTTTGGCCAAAGAAAGCTTGCAAACCCAGTTGAAGTGAAGTTTCTCATTTTGGCTGTCATTATTAACTTCATCAGAGCTAAATAATAAAAATAACAAAGTTATAATAATTTTAAAGTAAAGAATCTTACAATATGTTTGAAGGTTTTGTTGCCATCCATAGATGAAATCCTTCTTTACCAAAAGCTAGTGATGACACTCGATATGGACCAACTTGCATTTTATTGTCGATGTCAAATGAATAATTCCATGAAAGAGAACACGTGAGTAGAGAGCCAAAAACCGTCCAAAGAGCAAAACCACCATTTTTCCAGGCAGTAGCAATAACAGACGAGTCTGGTGTCCATTGAAGCGATGTCATTGGACCCAAAAATTTATCCACTTCAGGATAAGTATTTGAAGGGAGGGAAAGACGATGAGAAACTATAAATCGACGGTCGATTTCGTCGAAGCCACACAAGACACCAACAGACGAATTCAATCCGAAGGCAATTAAGGCATATTTGTGATTGATTGCAGTGCACAAGGCGTTATCCACGTGAGTAATGAGCTGAAGTTGCGAATAATTCGATACATTAGAGTTTAATGGTAAGAAGGCTCCAAGTCCATTGGAGAAAACTAGGGAAAAGCCTCCAATGATTGTAGAATATTTAAAATCTCGAACAAAACATGGTTGAGCCGGTTCTTCTTTCTTTTGGTGATAAATTGGAGGAATTGAAATATTGAGGTGAAAGTTTTCATCAAATTGACCATCCCATTCAATGCCGCACAAATTACCTGTAATAATAATAAATTATATATAAATCAATAAATAAACAGTTCAAAAACATACCATCTTTGGTAGAAATGACTATTTCTTCTTCGGCAGACATAAAGCTAAAAAACAAAAATAAATAACACTGATAAGCACAATGTTAATACAAACCAGGTAATGCCATCTTCAATAAAAAGATTGCGTTGAAGTTCTAAAATGAGCGCGGGAATCTTATTATTCTCATCTGAATTTGAGTCATTTGGGATGCTGCCCCGCCTGGAACTAAAAAACTCGTTTAATTAAAAAAAACCATAACTTCACATACTTTGGCTCAATTAACTGAAGAATAGTGTCATTGTCTTCACTGATCACAACTTGGTAAAAAAGAAGAAAATCACTGGACGTTTGCACAACAATTTGCGATGAATCAGATTTCCAAATGGCCGAAACATTTTGACCATACTCTTGAAGTGACTTTGAGGTACGTTTATATTGAACAATTTGTACAACTGGACGGCAGTACCATAAAGAAATAGCATCTTGAGAAAGGAACAGAAATAAGGATTGATCACTGTTGGGCACTATCAAGTGAATGTTTTCACTTGAGCTTAGTGTTTGAGGCCAACCAATGACGAAATACATAGTGATTTAATCGGGAAAGAGGCAATTTGGTTGCTAGTTCAGCGACATTGATTTAAGAATAAAAGGGTAAATCGGTGCAAGAAACAATTCCTGCACTTGATTTGTACTAGTTGAATGGATAAAACGTCATCTAGAGCGATGTAATGTCGATGCATTGGAGGAGTTAGCAGCGAACAAAGTGTGTTTAATCAATTTCTTTCTCCTCCTTTTCATCTTTACATCGTGGCTGTTAATGAGTGATACCGAAGACAGAATGAAGGCCGATCGATAAGTTGAGTACAGGCAAATGAAGACATTTGATAGAGATTGGAGCAGTGCAAATGATAACACAAGGGAAACGATTCATGGAGAACTGAGCCAACATAAACAATGCCACCGAGTGTCGGCCATCGGTAGTGCTGTACACGAAGCAGGTAACTATTTAAGGAAATGAGTTCAAGATGGCCTACATTTCGACGTCCAACGGGAGAAATAATCAACAACAAACCATTGGACAGACTTGACAAACTTCTTGCCTTCACTCTTTTGCCTTCAAGACTCCAAAAACGACACTGACGCCGCTGCACTACTGAAAAGCGTACTTCGACCAAAACAATCTGAGCTATTTAACTCAGTGGAAATAGTGCTCACCATTGCACTAATTAGTGCTCAACGAACCAGATGAGTCCACTATTCTAGATGTGTCGTCACTTGTAAATTGCCTTTTATTACTCCTGATAAAATGATTTAGTATTTTGGCCACATTTAAGGATACAGTTACAACACTGTTACCGATACAACTATTTTAACCGAATGTTTTCGTTTACAAAATGGCATTTATTTCCATTTCTTTTAATAATAACGGTGTTATGCAATTACCGGACTTGGTGAGACGAAAAGATTCCAGCTGTGTGAAGCGTTAAAGCAGTAGAAAGTGACGACCCGAACATGCCCACGCAAACAAAATTAATAGATGACCTGAAAGGTTCGATAATGTTATTCTTCTTTAATGGCTATACACGTTTGTCAGGTTGGAGGTGTTGTTGGAATGTTGTAATACATTTTGATTACTTGACAGAATTGTGTCGTGCTGTTCTTGTTACCGATGTGGTCTAAGGTAGAATTGGGAAAGGCAACAAACAGTCGAAAACAACATTTGATAGTCTATTTAAAATTAGATTAACGAAAAATTGATAAATTAGCCGTGCTCATCAATTAGTCATGAAGGCATTTCCCTGGCCAGAATTAATCACTTGAGCTATGTTTGTGTCACGCTTATAATCCTTGCCTGTTATGGACCGAGTTGTTTCGTTGTGTACGTAGTACTTGCAAAAGACGTCATCTTTGGGTACGTTCGGGTACAAGTATAGAAGGAAATCGCTGCACTTGATAGTGTGTGGTAGTGAAATTTTCCTCAATCGATCTAGGTCCCATGGAAATAGTTTATCAAACTTTCGATTTTTGACATAAGCAATGCTAATGGCACCGCAAAAAGTTTCACTAAATCGAATCAGAAAAGTCCCATCTACACAACTGAGCAAAAGGCTTTCTGCCAGTTCCGAGGAGATAAATCCATGAATAAGGCCATCGCAGTACATCTTCAACAACTGTTCTCGTACCAAAATCAAAATTTTGTAAAACCATTCAAAAAACGTAAATTGCCTCATGGGAAGTGTCATTTTGGCAAATTGTTCCCAGGTAACGATATTATTTTCAGCCCGGTTTGGAATCATAGTATAGATGAAATCGAGATGTTCAGCGCACAGATACACTCCCACGTCTTTGTGAAATTTTGAATTCAAAACTGAAGCCAACTCAGACCACGAGACTGATTCGCGTATTTCAAAAATTTGTCGATTTTCCAGTGAGAAGGCACTGTCCCAGATGATTGTGGCGTATGAATTACGGTAATCCTTACGACTTAACACATTTACCGGTAGGGAAAATATCTAAAATAGGAAGTTAAATTTATATTTAAACAATGTCTTTTGACACCTACATGGAGAATATATTCGCGATCCAATAGATCTACTTTAGTGCAGAAGACAAATTTGAACTTTTCCTCTGCAACAGGCAATGCCTTTGGATTATGGCCACGACGATTAATATCCACTTTGAGCATACAAACAATCGAGATTGCCAGCCGTTTGCTTTCAATGTTGTACGTTGGTTCGGCCTTGTTGATGATGTTGAACGATGGCTTCTGCTTGATAATAGCTTGCAGACCTTCATTTAAGACCGTACCAATTTCATCTTCTTTCAGCAAACGAACATCAACTTGGGGTGTTTTGATTTGTCCATTAGTGATCTATCAAGACAAACATAGTAAACTGTACAGTCGATATACAAAGACATTACCAGTTGATGGTCAATCAAAAGAGTAAGTTTCACTTCAAATTTGGCATTCGAAATAATCGTTAGAGGGTCATGCTTGAGAATGCTACTACACGGCTGTTCCACGATGACCAAAGCATGTTGCAACAAAAGCTGAATCAACTTTTCAATCTCACTCAACAGGTTGACTAACTTGAGCTTGAAAGCCAAATTGGATTGAACTGAAACATGCGATAAAAACTAACCAAAACATGTTAAAATATATGATTTATTGAAAATGAAACTTTCAGACCTTATTTAAATCCTCATTTGCAAGTAGGTAGAAGTGAAGAATGTTAGTGTTGCATTGCTCCAATTGGTCCAAAACGGACACATCAAGAATGCCACTGATAATGGACTTTTGTTGTTCCTTCTTGAATGCTTCAATATTTTGAATTACTTTCCATTGAATGTTCGAAATATCAAGAACAAATTTGTGAATGAATTGTTCAAATTTGAACAAAAACTCATCTAACAAGGTGGCTGAATTCTGTAGGACTGTTAAATATTGTAAACGAACATTCTTGAAGTTGAAAACAATTTCGTTTGACTCGTTGAGACACTTGTGGTTTTGCATTTTAATGCCTGATCGACTGGTGGGTTGTGTGGATTGTGGAGTGGTAGATGATGGGTTGCGTACTGAGCCAGAACACAAAACAGATCCTGTGGCACAGATTGACAACGAAAACAGACCAACCATTCAAGGTCAATGCCGATAAGAAAGTGACGCAAAGAAGGAGATGCTCATAAAAGATCATAAAAATATAGTCACAAATTGCATCTGCAAACATTTATAGCAAGACAATGCAAATAGACATGATAAGACATAAGTCAGTTATCACAAGAAATTGCAACAAATTGGACGAGTTTGGCATCATTAAGTATCATATAAAATGGCACTTTTTGACACTTTGATGGACTAACAAAAAGATATTCCCATTATAACATATGAAAACTGTTAATCAAAATTAAGTTGGTCGAAGTTGTCGATATGTTTGAATTCACTTGTTTCTTCATCCGACAATTGCACTCCCTCTCGAGTGAGAATGATCGAGTCCATTCCAGCAGCAATCGAAGCTCTTGCTTCTGTTAGTACAATTATTTCAGCTATTTTCAATAAGTTGATTCAACAAATTACCTTTCACAATGTCTGTGAGAAACAAGATTTCGCTAACAGGCAAATTGAGCTTAGAACTTATTGCCTTGTAACTGTCAATCTCTTGTTTGAGTCCAACTTTGGTATCAAAGTAATCACTGATATACTGTGAACAGTGGGTTAATTAATAAAAATTGATTCAAAATTTACCTTGGTAAGATCGCCATAAGAAGTATAGCCAAATAAAAGTTTTTGAGCAAGAACACTGCCAGAGGAATAAATGGCCACTAGAATGCCGTTGGAAGTCCATTCAATAAATTTGTTAGGCACTTCTTCATACACACTAGTAGCAGAGAATGAAAAAATTAAAAAAGGAGATAAAACGAGACTTGATTATGCTTACTGGCCTTTGAGAGTTCCATTCTCGTAGGCATTTCGCCAAATGTTGCCTTGAAGCTGTTTCAAACCAGTTGTCTTCTTATCATAGTCCATTTGCCAGAAGACATACTTTACAATTGAATCAACCAATTTCGGTTTGTTTTCGGGCTCGGTCACTGAAGTATTACTGAAATCATCAATTTGTGGCAAATCGGTGACGCTTTTTTGGTCGACTAAAAATTGTTCCCATAACAATGCAATGCTTTCTTTGGTTTGATTGTCGTCCCTAAAACAGGTACAATGAATATTAATGAATTGAATAACCAATCTTGGCCCACATTCTTACCAATTTGTTTCTAAGTAGGAACGGACATTCTGTCTTACAAACGGAAAAAGGACATCTTTGACAAATGTTATTGCTGTGGTTGTGCCTTCAATGTCACACAAAATCAACCGGGGTTTTTTAATGCGAATATTTTGGCTCATCTTGAACTAAAATTGAAATCGCTCACGAGCAGAGTGCAAATGAAAGTTATCAGCTTGATTGTTATTGACTCGCTGACATTAGCCTGTAACCAATCACTGCACTGCCGTCACGTGCGCGAATCATGTTTGCAAACATAACAACAAACCGGCAATGCTTGTTCACACATTTCAAGTGTTCGTCAGAGCTACTCATGGACAAAGCGGTGCAATACCCACTGCCGTGCGTACTAAAAAACACATAAATAGATAATCTAATTAATTAATTCATTCATTCATTCTCAAGACGCAACCACCATTTCTGGTGGACTTGACCGAGCCCTTAGATTACAGGTCAAGTTTTCGCGTCACTTAGGGCGAATGCAAGGTGCAGACTGGGGAGCGAGTAGCAAGCCCACAGCTGAAGATCCCAACGATCTTCCCCCGAGATTCTCCTCGCGCAACCTGATTATTGCCTCGTAAGGGACTTACACCTGGTCGAAGATGGCACTAAATGGTAACTGGTGGAGTGCCAGGAAGCAATGTCACAGTTTTAGGAGGAAACATTTGGTCCCTCCATCAGTACAACTGCAGCTGGCGGTCACTGGACTACCCAAATTTTCGTCCCTGGGAAGGGGGTCATTCAAGTCCCAAGCAATCAAACACACTTCCTAACTCTCTTCCACTACTGAAAGAAAGAAAGAAACGGTTGGCACCGGGATTCGAACCTTCGCTCCCTTGAGTGTAACGCCTGTACATGTAGCTCTAATCTAATTTGAACCTGACTCAAAACCATCATACCTTTGTGTTTTTTTTTCACGGGCAAATGGTTTGTCACTTGGAGTGCTGATGACACAGAAAGCATATATATGTTAATACAGCTCTGAATTCTCAAATGAATTTTCATTATTTCAATATATTTACAGATTTATTAACACCTGTGATTAGAAAATAAACTCTTAATAAATAGTAACAAAATTCTAATAACCCATGAATGGCTTAGTCGTTAGTGCATGCTTATTTATCTTGCGGCTTGTCTTCTCAGATAAAACATTGTACCGAGAATTAAAGCCAGAACTGTGACACAGTAAAGGTCCCAATCGGCGCCTAATAGATTGCTGGGAGACCAGTTTAACATTTCGTTAAATTCCGAATTTTGTAAATATTCACCAGCGAATATAAAAAAAGTTTGATTAAGGCAAGAGCGACCGGAACTTGTGCTTCGACCGAAGTTACTGCGGCAAGGTCATAGTACCTTTTTGCCAAGTATATGTCTTTGCGAAGACCAAGGCCACTTTCATACATATAACCTAGGTTAAAAAGGGCTTGTGCATTGTTTTGCACCTCGGAGGCAATGCGGTATTGATTGGCAGCCAGTTCGTAATCCACATCAGTGCCCATTCCATAATAATGGTAATCGCCCAACTTTACACGAGCTGCGGAGGAACCTTGAGTTGCAGAACGACTCCAATACATAAAGGCCCGAGTATGCACTTGGGTTTTGTTGAAAAGCTCAGTCACTTCGTTGCGATCAAGTAAGAAAGCAGCATTGCTTTGAGCAACTTCGTATCCAAGCTCAGAAAGTACGGCATACTTAATGAATGCATTGGCACGTATTCCATCCTTGTAGTTATTATGAGCCTAAGTCAATAAATCAACAATTAATCAAATAATTTAATATTAAACCATGAATTACCTCCATCAAAGTGGAACCCCAAGGCCCTCTTTCAGAGACAGATTTATACAACTCAACAGCAGTTGAACAAGAACGAAGAGTTCCAGTTCCACTTGCGTGCATTTCTGCAAGGTTAAAAAATCCCAGAATATGGCCTGATTGAGAGGCCAATGTGAAGTACTTAATAGCGGATTTTGGGTCTTTGGTTACGCTGTAGCCTTTAAGATACATTAGCCCCAAGTAAAGTTGACCATCAACCCAGCCTTGGATGGCTGCTTGAGAAAAGTACTTGAAGGCCATTGCAAAGTCCTTTTCCACCCCTTTGCCATGCAGATACATAATTCCAAGTCCACTTTGGCCAACAGGATTGCCCTTTTCAGCAGCCAATTTAAAATATTTTAATGCCTGTTCATAATCCTTCTCGGCTACTTTGTTTCCCTCTAGATACATCTGTGAAAAAAAATTAAATAAAAAAAATTTAGTGTTTAAAAATCAATATATAATCAAAATTGTTTAAATACCTTCCCGAGAAAAGCCATTGCATTTGTATTTCCAGATTCAGCTGCCAATTTGAAGTAATGAAATGCTCGGTAAGGGTTCAATTCAACTCCTCTTCCTCCTTGAAAATGGAGTTGTCCCAAGCCAACTTGAGCTTGTACATCACCTTTATCGGCGAGGAATTGGTAATACTGAATCAAATCATCATCCAAGACACCATTGTAAGAACCAGGATTTTCTAGTTCATCCAAAAGGCGAATTCGTTGAATTGAAGTACTGCCTGAAAAGGTGACTCCTTTCTCAACCTTTGCTGCAACTTTTTGATAATAAGAAAGTGCAAATTCGCAATTTGATGTGACACTAATGCCGGACCAGTAACGGTAGCCTAGTGCCATTTGTGCAAACGTAGAATTGGACAAGGCGGCAATTGTGTAATGCAACAAGGCTTTTGCTTGGTTCGACTTAGCCGGCCCGAGTCCAATAGAATATATAAAGCCGAGATACTATAAATATATAAATAAAATCAATTTTCAAACAAACTTACTAAGAACATACCAAATTTGCATCGGCATAACCTTTCGAAGCAAGATCCTTAAAAAGGAAATAAGCTTCGTTTAAATTTGATTCTACTAGGTCACCGTAAAAGTAAAGCTTGGCCAAAACTAACTTGGCGATGTCATAACCAAGTTTGGCTGCTTCTTCAAGAAGAGCAATTGAAGTTGCTGTATCATGGCTTGATCGATCGGCAAGCTTCGAAGTAAATTCCGAAAGGCTAGGGTTTTTCTCGGACAATTGTTGGATCTTCCTGAGCACACTTTGATAATCTTGTCCGGCGCCTTTCAGGTCTTCTTCGTCTAGTTCAACTTCTTCTGAATTGTTTTCCTCTTGATCGGTCAGTTGACCATCACTTGAATTATTATCAGTCCGGTCAGGCAATTCGCTTTCTTTTGTCATCGTTTGATTGGCCGGTGATGACACTTTATCCTTATCAGCGTCGCTGTTCGAGTTGACTTTATCAGTGACATTTTCGATTATGTCACTGGATGACAAGTCTTGCTTTTCAGTTTCACTATCTTTTTTGCTTAGCACTGAATCTTTATTATCGTCAGTTTTCGAGGCACTCTTCTCGTTTGGGCTCTTAACAGATACATTTTCATTTGTCGGATCTTGCTCTCGACAAAGTATACTCTGCATAAACGATAGTTGCACAAGTATTACCAAAACGAGTGTCAGATATAGTTTGCTTTTCTTGGAAAGGCGAAACGGATCCATGTTTGACAGGTTTATATAAATCTTAACTATTCACAATAAAACTAATACCCAACACAGACATAAGTTTGGCATATAAGTAGAGGCTCGAGTTCACATTTGATGTAATTGAATTGAATACAAAATGAAATTACAAGTGTTGTGTTCGTTGTTACGTTTGTTGATTAGCACGACTGTATTATTGCACTATTTGAAATGTTCTGCAAGCAATGCTGTGTTCTTATCAACTAGTGATTGATGAGGGCAGTTATAAGAAACGACTCACTTGCACTTGGAGACTTGACCAGAAAGATGAGACCAAAGAAACCAAAATGGACCCGAGCAAAACAAGACACAGTCACCAAATTGAATTGGCAAATTCAGGGGTAGACGACTATTTCGAATCACTGACGTAGACTCTGAAAGTCGACTATTTTGCAGCACAAACAAACAGACACGAAACAAACAAACAAGTGGTTGTCAATATTGCAATTGTATAGCGATGGAAACCAATCAACCTACATAATTATATATATATAAATTCGTTTATTCGTTTAACTCTTTTCTCTCCAATACAAAAATATAAATTATCGATTAACATTTTCTGTGAAAAAAATCATTATATAAAAAATATTCATTTAGAATTAAACATCTGCATAATATTAAGCAAACAGTCTCGACCAGTTCAATAATCATCATCTTCACAATGACCAGAATTCAAAACAACAAAATATACGCAAAAGTATAGAACTGTTCGAATATTTGAAGCAAGATTAACTGGAAGATAAATACTACGAGTGGCAATAAAGAATTGACCAGAAACAAATTGCGATCGGTACCTTACGTAAGACATTCTATCTTGAAACAGCATTTAACAGAATTAAAGGCTTGTTTCTTCTCGATCTATTGAAGTCAAGGAGAGTCCTTCAGCTTTTCGTCGAAGGAAAAAGTATAGGATGTCGGCTTGAGCCATTACATCAATGGTGCTTGCAGTGAACAGATCTGTGTTGATCACAAATGAAGAAAAGTTTGAATTGACATTCGAATGGGAGCTTTGTTGGTTGTTGTTGGCGCTCATAGAATTTGAAATTTTCGTGTTTGAATTGCCACCTGATGAATTAGTTCGAAGCATAGTTGGTCCAAAAATAGTTGCTAAATTGTTTAGTGACATTTTGTTTTCCTCTTCGTAATGATTGACCAATGCCAAATGGTCGATCAAAAGGACAACTGTGGACTGATTTGGTTCAGGAAGTTGAGATAAAAGCGAAGTCATTCGTCTTTCTTTTTCTTCAACATTTTTAAAGTCTATATCAAATTAACAAATCAATTTAATTATATAAATTCAACGTTATTGTTAAAATTCCAACCTCTAGCTTCCAAATATTTTTTATACATATCATTGGTAAACAAAGATTCAGGCAATTCTCGAAGATAAAGCTTTAAAAGACCAGTCACTGCATGAATGTCAATGTGGCCAATTAACCAACTTGCATCACGAGGACCTTAAATTTCATATTAGAATGAATGCTTTTAAAGACAAATATATAATTACTTGTTTCAAAAGCTTTTCTAAGCCTTTGTATATCAGAATTAAGACCAGAGACACGATAAATGCCCACTTCTTTGAGACCGCGACGCTGAACTTCATTTACGCAACTCATTATTAGATATGGGACTTTGCTTTTCTCTTTCCTATAGAATGAAATGTAATGTAAAAGTTGACAATTCATAAAATGTTCGTCAGGCTTACTTGCAAACTTGGGCAACAGTCATTGCAAAAGTGCCGCAAATTTTGTTTGGGGGAATCTTTTCCATCATCGATTTCCAAGAAGTATAACTCATTTCGATTGAGAGGGAATACTGAAAAAAAATCGGAGGGAATGGTCATTATATAAAGTCTAGATAATAATTTGATTACAACTTACATCAAGTATGGACAATTCTTTGGTTTTATCTCGCGAAAGACAAGAAGAAGTTAGATCAAAAGAGGCTTTCCCTTTAAATATCGCAGTTCGCTCGTTGGCTTCATATTCTTTCGAATAAATATCATCATTTCTGTCGTTTTGAGATCTTTTTGGACTTTCGTAACATAAAATCCTTAAACTCTGAGTTCCCTCGAGTTCAATCAGGAATTCTTGATTAATGTTCTCAGTTTCATGGTTGGTGACGTAATTGGTGATAGCATGCTTAAAGTAATGACCATATGAGTCGGTTTCGACAACAAAAAATAAATCTACAAGTAAAAAATGCACAAAATGAATACAAACAATCAAATACAATTTGATCTTGTTGACATACTTTGCCTTTGATTGAAACCATTCAGATGGACAAATCGTAATGACAAGTCGCCAAATCGAAGAGATTCGTCTTTATTCGTTCTCAACAGAAAAGAACCCAAATTGGGATTTATGCTCTTGCGACAAGATTCAATCCAACGTTGCAATTCAAGTAGACTTGCCTGCTCGCTATTCGTTGAATTCAAAGATGCTACAAAATTCCAATATTAGACAAATAAAAAAATACGCCAACAAGAAACACTTGCCAGATTGCATTCGTTTAATTGAATCAAACCAACATGAACGTTCATATTCAGATGATAAATAAAAAATGTGACTCTTGTGGTTATTGTTTTTGACGTTAAATGAAAACTTCAAAAGAGGTAGCCATAAAACAAGCTCCGATTCCTATAAATATAAAAGTTAAAATCCAAATCATAGCAAGATTATCAGGCAAATTTACCAATTCAGATATTTTCTTTCTGAATTTATCAGCCACTTTGCTATTCCCTTTGCTCTTTTTCTGTTAAATAAATGTTAGTTGTACATCATATAAGTCAGTTTCGAACCTCTTCAATGAACATATCGTAGCGGCACGCAAAAGCTCGCGATTTAAGCATTTCGACTTGAAGAAACGAATTGAGACTATCTTTGCTATCTTTTGCATTTGGACTATTGTTGGACAAAGAGGCAGAATGCGATGAGATAGAGCGATTTAAAGTTGAGCAGTGAATGTCAAGAGATGGATCCAGCAATATGTCGTTCAACATTTGAAACCACTTTAACTCGAATGTAAACTTTTGCCTACAATACAAACAACAATAATAAATTAATATGAATAAATAAAAACAAAATACATACTTGGTAGAGGCTTTATATTTTGCACATACAATTACGTCGTTAAACAAAAATAGATGCCTCAATTTACGACGATTTTCGCCACCACTCTCAATAATGAAACTTTCCTTCAATAGTCTTCGTTGGAACTTGTTTTGGACCTAAACAAAATAAAATGTCACATTGTTATTTATACTGACAAAATTAGTTCAAGTACCGGGAAAAGCTTTCTCGCTGCATCTAAATTGAGTTCATTCAAAAAGACTTGAGTCATTTTCAATGCTTCTTTAAGCAAATATTGTTCTTCCTCGTTTCTGGAATCGACATATTTGAGCAAATCGTGTAAAACGAGAGCGTTCTTCTGCAATCGTGCAACAGGCTTGTGCAACAAATCTACAAGCAAATAAACATGTTACAGCTTTGACATGAGAGTATTGTCAATGTTATAAACTAAATATTTTCACCTAATAACATCAAATGTATTGTGTTTTGATGCTAAATTTAGATTTGTGTTTTTAAAAAATACCCAAATGTGTTAATGATTCTTTGGTCATTAAATTATATCAAAAGGGAAATAACTAAAATGGCTCTTCGGAAAAATTCAAGCACAACCGGTTTTAGCAATATAATAATAAAATTATCCTCAATAAATTTCAAGTAACGTTCAAAGATGTCTCTGGTGAAGTTAAAAACAATTTAAAAATAACATACCGACTAAATTAGTAAATTGTCCGTTAAGAGAAGCAATTTTGATCGACTAGATAACATAAAGCAATTATTGACAGATATTAATTAATTAATTATTTACCTTAATGATGTCCGAAAACCTAGTGTTACTGGCACTACACCTGTTTGCGGTCTCTAATGCTTTCGAATAGTTTCGTAGAAAGTCCGAATAAACGCCCAAAGAGGAGGCAAGTTTGTGGAACAATTCCCCGACCGAGTGTTTGGTCATTAATTTGGTGGCAAATTTAGAGTCGGCGGTCATTAGAGAATGCTTCATCTTGTAGCCATGTTCCACATTTTTGAGACCATTTAGGAATGTATTGTGCACCTGGAATAGTTCTGGAATACGATAAAATATCGTATTCAAATCGTCATTAGAGAGAAGTGCATTTTCTCTTCCCGATGTAGTAGTGCTTAGCGCTTTCATATACTAAAAAGCATTTGATAAAATAAAATTAATTTGCGGAATTGGGAAGGAACGGGAGTTACCTGAATTAGAGTGTTGAGGCAGTCGAGATATACTGTTTCACTTTCGATAATACTTCGAATGATACTCCATTGCATTTGGCGACAGTGATCAATCTCATTCTTCACTGGTTCCTTCTCCTCGCCGGAAGAGTCATCCAATTTATCGAGAGACACAACTTGTGCTAATTCCTCTTTGTTGTTATCTATTTTTGAGTCATTTGATGGCACTGTTCAATTTAAAAAAATAAATGTGAATCATTATTTATTACTTTCCTGGTAATTAAAACATAAAGAACACTCACATGAATCGAGGATATCTGTATAAGCATAATATTCAACCGAAGAACTATTGTGAGATTTATCAAGTGAAGTATTCCTTGAACTTGTGGACAAATTTAACTCAGATCCATTGCTATAAACAGAGCTTTCATCCTTTTCACTCAAAGGACTATCCTTAGGGAAAACAAATTGCGACTGATTTCGTTCTCGAATTGGTGGCGTAAATGTTGATAAGTTTGGTGGATAAGAAGCTGACAAGTCGTTATTGAGAATTTTAAGACTACGAGTACGCAAACTAGAACCACTTGAGCTGTTGGTACTGACTGAATTAAAACTTTTCAACGAATTAGTTTGAGGCGGAATTGAGTCAATTAGATTTTCGTTTGAGCTAAAATTGTCGTAATCAGAAGATTTCATGCTCGACATGTTAGTGTCGTTATCCTCATGCTCGTCGGCATCTTCGCTTTCATAGTAACCCTTCTTACCAAACCTGGCATGAATGTTGCTGTTGGATCGACCCAAGGAGTTCTTTCGGAGAAAGTAATCGATGTTAACATAGTTGGACAGACCTTCATCGGTGGAGGATGATCTTGATAACATTTCATGACTAGAAGTTTCGTTTTCTTCATCTCTGAAAGATTGTGCTTTGTCTTCATTCAGGTCACTGTCGCAATCCGAATCTGGTGCCACAGTGTCATATATATTGTCGTAATCTTTGTAAAGAGAACTATCAACACCGTCGTCATTTGTATCAACTTCAACGACTTCTTTGGCATTTGTGCTTGTTGGTTCATGGCTAACTGTTCGCATATAAGGAACTTTAGAGTTTGAAACGGGTTTAGTTTCAGAATCTTGAGACTTAGTAGTATCAACATTATTATCACTAATTTGTTGCAATGGACCATTGAACTTTCGCTGAATACGAGAAATAGATTTAAGACTCTCACTTTTGGAAATTGTGCTTGAGGGTGAGGATGAGATTGAACCAAATATATCACCACTGCTTCCTTGTAATTTGTTAAATTTTGGCTTTCGAGGCGGAGTTGGAGGTCGCTTTTTGGCAACTTTATAATAATTAAAATTGATATAGTAACAAAAACATAACGCATAAATCATATCAAACCTTTGTCAGATGTTTTGTTTGTCTCGAGAGTATTCGAATAGATAGGCTCACTTTTCTCTTTGGTAGACTCTAAAGTATCACTTTGGTTGAGCTCTTCTTTAATTGCCTCAACTTGGGCATCGTTGTCATTCTCGGTATTATTGTCAATTTTTAATGATGAGTTTGGCGAAACTTTTTGTCTTTGAATTTCGCCGTAAGTGCTATCGTTCAGTGTTATCACAGTCACATATTGCTCTTTTGACGAAGTTGATTCGCCGTTTGCATTGTCTTCCCCAACAGTGTTAGTCGAGTAAGAGTTGTTCAACGAAACTTTATCTGCAAAAACAAAATGACCGATTAAAATAATATTCCAACTAAAACTCGATTTATCGAACCAAAGTCTTTTTTCTCATTATGAGAAATTATTTCTTGTAAAAATTTAGATGCCAATTTGGCTTTATGAATCTCCTTGTTGAGATCGATTATTCGTTGCTGTTGGACTTTGAGCTGTTCCTTTGCTTCTTCTAGAGAACTAAACTCTTCGAATGGCAAAGATGTGTCAGGGTATAAACTCGCAAAATCACGTTGAAATCGAGTAAAAGCTGCGTTGATAAACTGTCCTTGATTTTCTTCCTTTCGGGAAAAAGACAAACTCTTGAATGAACTTTCTGGTTGACTATTAGACTGGTCATTGTTTAGATTTTCAAATTGAGAAGCCCGTCTCAATACGGAATTGTTTGCGAAGTGTTTGGTCATCATAAGCGATAAATAGATTAATAAACATTGGCTGTATTTTGCAAGCGCAGTGTCACATTCAGAATGAATCGATTGAGGCGAATGGCGATATCACAATGCAATAACAAGCAGCAAGTGCAATCAAGTGGTTAAGTGTCATTTGGTGAAGCAGTAAACCATTTAGTGTCTCATCTGTTTGGTCGCCGTAACAGTGTTGTTTGCAAATGCTTTGGCTTGATAAAAGCGAGCATTATTTTCATTTGGGTTAGAAAGTCATTAAGAATTAAAGCTGTAAACAAAGTACACAATACATTAGCGGTTGCTAAGAAGACTCGATAAGTTGTATTGCAGCAAGATGAATTGAGTCATGCATTTGACAATTGTGGATTGCGATAGTGGCACAGTGAAATGATACCTGATGGGAGTGGGCTGCGAAAACGGTTCCTTTGGGATTCATTCCCGGCTGGTCCGTTGAAGTTTGAGCGCGCACATTAACGGTAGTCCAATAGCATCAAATAACACAAGGCCATATGGACCGGTAAAGGTCGGGCAAAGGCAACGGCGACTAGTGACGTGCAACACTCGAGCAAAGTTGACGGTTTACGTTTGGATGCATCAACAGCTGCCACCTCTTCTCGACTACGTCTGTAGAGAGGCGTCAACGTGCGGATTGAGAACAGCCAACTGACTTGGGAGAGGAGTCAAGTGAACACACTGGAGAGGACAGTGGCGGTCGAGTCGACGGTGGTCGCTCTGCTCCACACTCCAGTCCACACAGTTCGATTGCTGATCTCTCGATAGCGGTAACTCGGACGGGCCACCATCAAAGCCGTTCCGTGCAATACTCGATTCACCTTGTGACTGTCACTTATCGGTGTTGATTCAATTACACAAATAGATCAGTCTGATAATTGCAAAACAACAGACAATTGTGAGCAACCAATTGAACAACTAACTAAATTGGCAAAACGTGCTCTGGAGACAAATCGTTTGTCACAAATGTGATTTTTGGTGATAAGGCTGAGAGAATCGAAATGGACTAACAAACCCGAATAGCTAAGTTGAGGGGAATCTCATTATCGACTGAATGATCTGTCCATTGGGCTAGTACAAGTGCAACAGGCCACAGAACTGACTCGAACCGATCGGTGGTGCGAATCGCAATTTGGGTGTCACTCTACCCACCGAGGTTGCTTTCTGAATTCGCCGCAATTTGCTTTGGCAAAGGGAAATTTCTCTCAGATGTTTACACTACAGGAAGATTTTGTGTGTTCGGCCGACCAAAACAATCAACTGTGGTCTGCACCAATTTAGCCTCAGTGATTGGTCAGTTTATTTGGAGCTGAATAGAATCCAAACAGGTGCCATCAAACACCGATGACTAGTCAAGTGAACTCATTTGGTGGTCACGGTCGGTGTGGCGACGATGATTGGCCAACTCACTCCAGCAAAGAACAGGTTACTTTCGCATGACAAACATTTTCAATTTGAATTTAAATTTATTCTCTCTCGGGCTCTAAGGCAAAAGTTGAAGATTGTGTTGCACTGTGCTTTGCCATCGATAAAGATGTGAATAACGAAAAGCACTTCAAGGAGCAACTTTTGTAAGTGGACACCATTTTGAGGCGATTACACTCTCAAATGCAACTTTTTCTTTTTACAGAAAATTATTGCGCCCTCAACACACTAAATATCTAAAACATGGATTATTTGAAGGGTTAAGTGAGCAATTTTCATCTTTAGATTCTTCCCGCCCATGGCTGGTTTATTGGATTTCCCATTCACTTGCCATTCTAGGACAACAACAATTCTTAAGTCTGACAAGAGTGGACTGATAGAACAAATCTTTCTGACTATTGATTGATTTTACATAGGAGATAACGATCATAAGATTGCTGATTTCTTGAAACGATGTCGTTCAGATGATGGAGGCTATGGTGGTGGTCCTGGACAGGATGGACACCTAGCCGCCACTTATGCGGCAGTTAATGCTTTAGTGACTGTCGGCGGAAATATTTGCTTTGAGTCTATTGATCGTGCCGCCATTCGCAAATTTCTCAATTTGATGCAACAGCCTGATGGATCATTCACTTTGCATATTTCGGGTGAAGTAGACATAAGGTTAGTGATTCATTTCAAATAATGCCTTGTCTGACTATCATTTCCAGAGGTGCCTACTGTGCTCTATCAGTAGCTAAGCTGCTAAATATTCCGATATTTTCTGACACGAATCACAAAGAATCGAAAGATGGCTTATTTGCTAAAACAGCCGACTGGATTCTTACCTGCCAAACTTATGAAGGTGGCTTTGGTGCAGCTCCTGGTCATGAAGCTCACGGTGGATATACTTTTTGTGGCGTAGCAGCTTTGATGCTTCTCAACCAATTGCATCGATGTGATATTGGCGCTTTGATGCGATGGACTTCAAACAAACAACTTAAGTTCGAAGGAGGATTCTGTGGAAGGTAATTTGTGTTGTTTTTCTGAATTTTGTTTTTAATGGTTTTTTACAGGACTAACAAATTAGTCGATGGGTGTTATTCATTTTGGAATGGCGCCGTTATTCCGATAGTTCAGGCATGGATTGCATTGCAGCATGGTGAGCGGATTTTATTAATCAATCAAATGATGATATCCTTCTTTAGATGGAACCCAATTTTCTCGGTGGTTAATTAACCAAGAAGCTCTTCAACAATATATTCTGGTCTGTTGTCAAGATCGAACTCGTGGTGGCTTATTAGATAAACCTGGCAAAAGTCGCGACTTTTATCACACTTGCTACACTCTTGCAGGCCTATCGGTAGCTCAATATTCAATGAACAGTCAATTCGTGGTCGGCTTATCTGATAATCTTGTGGTAAGTTACAACGAATAGATTTAATTATTCCAACTAAATGTCACCACTTAGGAACCAATTCACCCTTTGTTCAACATTACTTTGGAAGCACTAAATGAAGCTAAAGAATATTTTTTTCTGGACCATGAATTCTAAACCAAATAGAATTCATTTTAATTTTTCATTATTCAATAATACCATAAATAACTAAATATACATATGTCTATTTTATTTTTACAAACCACCTGTTAGCAAAACAAACTCCTCACAGATCTCCTCGTACCCCGAAGCCAGGTCCGGTAGGTGGTTCAGTAAGAGAAGTTAGTCCACCAGCTGGTTCACAAGAGAATCGATTACTTTTGGTAGAAGGACCAGGCTTGGGTTTTCGACCTGCTTTCAAATCAGCAATAATCTGTGTGACGTCTTCTACGGTCAAGTCTTCGTAATAATCGTCGTTGACCGAGAGCATTGGAGCATTCACACAAGCACCTGCACATTCCACTTCTCCAACTGTGAAATTGGAATCGCCTTTGCACTGTTCTTTCACTGCATCCAAAATCTCTTCAGAACCTCGCAGCATGCATGGAGTTGTAGTGCACACTTGCACATGATATTTACCTAAAGCACAGATAATGTAATTAAAAAATATGAAAGCAACAAAGGTAATTATTTGCATTAATGCACTTACCAACTGGTGTTCGGTTGAACATTGTGTAAAACGTGGCAACTTCATAGGCTCGCATTCGTGGCATTCCAATATAATCGGCAACATAATTCATCGCTTTAAGTGGAAGCCAACCTAAGATGAAAAAATTGTTTAAGGTAAATTTTCATTGAAACATGATTCATTGGCACATACCATGTTGACGTTGTGCAAGATCGAGTAGTGGAATCACAGCAGCAGCTCTAAATTCTTTTGGGTAATTCAGAAGAATTGCCTCAGCACGCTATAATCCAAAAATAATCGATAACAAAAATATAATAATTTGAAAGCAAACATGTAAATACCTTTTTGTTGGTTGCATCGAACTCGAAAGACGCAATGTCTTGATCCTTTTCTCTATGCACAAAGAGAGCATCACTAAGGAACCGTTTCGACGATGCCGCCGTTGGCAAGGAGGCGGAAGGTGATGGCAAAATGCGGGCAAAAACGGCTGGAATTCGGGCCAACATAGTTAGGCGATGGTTTGTTGTGGTCTTAGAAACTGCAGTCTGCAGTGTATGTCGAAATGATGCGAAAGGTGAAAACATAGCAACATTTCCAGAAATGTTTCTGCTAAATGTGGACAATTTTCCAACAATTATTTATAGATTCTAATTTTTCGGTCGATTTGAGTTTGAATCGAATTGATTGATAAACAATTTATTAACTCTGCGTATTTTATAAAAATTTATACAGGGTCCCCATAGGGGATAATTTTATGTACAAAAGGCATTAAAGAAAATGTGTGTTTTGTGTTGAGGGAGATTGAGGTAAGGAATTTAACGTATTAATCCATAAATGGTGGTGCAATCCTCATCGAAAGAGATATTCTATTATCCCGAGTTAACCAACCATCTGTGTATTAGTACATCATATATGTCATATCATCAATTGCTATTGACACGCAAAAGCGTTGCATTTTAAATTTAAAAAAACATTAATGACAGTTGCCCTCTCAACAGAAGGTGGCTTTCTTATCTTTATTGTGAATTTGCAAAGTTTACAAGTTCACAAACGGCCAATATTAATTTGAGAATTACAAAGGGAGAATTAAAAGTGAGGATTAAGCGTATGCAAATTGTTATCAATGCCTAGAGAATATAGTACATTTGAGAATATTAAATTAAGAAATTAGAAATTAAGAAAGTGGCTTTCATTTTTAGTTTTTTCAAATTGCATTTCATTATACGACTTGAGATATTTTAATTAATTACAATTATAAGAATATCACTCAAATGAAGCCATTTAAAGTAACCAATTATAATATTTTCATGTTTCCAATATAATTTAACTTTTGATTTACCATTCAATATATCAAATAAGCAATGCTTATTGAGCAATTCCTATTTTGTGATACCTTTTTATGACTTTACACAAAACTTTACTTTTAAAATAATTTACAATGAAACATTTACAACTTTTCATCTCTATATATAGGCAATACTAAATACAGTTTTCAAAACATGACATTGAAGATACTGAAACTTAAACCTTTTGAGTGGAGACAGGCTTCTGTAAACATTCAATTCGTTTTTGTTTGGCAATTTTGATTGCTTCCTCAAACACTCGACAAAAGTAGCTGACAGATTGGATAGAATCGTCATTCCCAGGCACAGGATATGTCACTAGGCAAGGATCTGAATTGGTGTCCACTACTCCAATTGTTGGAATCATGTGTTTTGCTGCTTCGGCAATTGCCGGATGTTGTTCAAACACATTATTCATAGTGCTCAAGAATATCAATAGGTCAGGCAGTCGGGTAACCGATTCGAAGAAATTGATCGAATCAGTAAATGTGCCAACTCTCCACTCTCGGCAATGACTATATTCACCACAGCTTTTCGCTGTCTTCTCAACGATATGACCTGTCTAAAAAAGATTAAAAATGCGGTTCAATTAAAATGTAAATTACAAATGAAAGCATACCGAAGCTGACTTGTTGACAAATAGAATGATTCCATTTCTGAATGCAATGTTAGCTGCAAAGTTAAGAGCTTCTTGCAAAAGATGAACTGACTGGTCGAGATCAATAACTAAATGACCCAAACGAGAACCAAAAATATATGGCTTCATGTATGGATTCAGAGTGCCTTCCTTGTGACCCATATAAACCCGAGAATCAAACATTTCGCGTATATTGATAAGTCGTTTTACGTTGAAAAAGTCAGGTTCACTTAATGCCTTTTGACCAACTTCTCCTAAGTAAGCATAGTTTAGGTGGTCACCATCATCTATATCCAAAACTTGTGTACTCAATTGTATATGGAGTGAGTGGTTTGGCAATTGCCGACAGGTGTTTAATAACGAAGATGTGTTGAAGGAAGAACTGTTCCGAATTGATTCAAATCTAGAATTGGAGAATAATTGTTGTTTGAGAAAAGAAAATTTGCCTGAAAAATATGCTAGAGATTAAATTTAAATATCGAATTTTCGAAAGTTCATCAAGTTTACCTTTTGAGAGAAACATGATAATTTTCCTAAATTCACAAGTTAGGTAGAAATGAAAAAAAAAGTTGTCAACAATTGCCCGATTCGAGACCTCGTGGTCAGGTGTTGATTAGATGCAATTGACTTGAGTGTAAATAGTCTTTTGAAATAGTTTGAGTAGAAATAGTCAAATAAATTTAATTTTGGTTTGATTGCCACGATCGTCCGGTACTTTTTGAGATGAGCAGTTTGATCGAGTTTGTAAAAATGAGAATGAGTTTATTGGACTGTGAAAATTACATTGAGAAATATTAGCGATCAATTGGCGGCTAGCGTGAATTGGGCAATGAACTCAGTTGTACAGCTAGACTTGTTCGACCGATTGGCACCTCAGGCACCTTTAGATCGGTCTACATTTTGGCATAAATAAAGATGACACTTAATATTATTACAGATGGGGTGATTTCTCACTTAATAGTAACCCTTGCCATAACCGAGTGGACCGGCAAGTGGGGCACCATGCAGAGCTGGGGCAGCCAAAAGTGGGGCGGCCAATGGAGCAGCGTGTGCGGTGGCCACAGAGTATGAGGTAGCAATTGGGGCAGCATAGCCCAATGGAGCATGACCGAGACCTAGACCGAGACCCAGACCATGGCCGAGACCGAGTGGAGCGACAGCCAATGGTGCGGCAATTGGAGCAGCTAATGGGGCAACGGCGAGTGGGGCAGCGATGTGACCTAAGAATAAACCATATTTACTCGTGGAACCAATCTTGACGAAACTTACCACCAATGGAGAGGGAAGTGGCAGCTGGGTCTTGCTTGGGGTCAACACCTGGCTCGTTGGTGGAGACAGAAGCTCGGAAGCCGAGAGCATCGGCAACGTAGTTCACAACTCGGACACGACCATCGGCATCTCGGAGACCATAGGAACCAACTTGCACACCTGGACCTCCCTTCTCCTTTCGGAAGGTGCCGCCGGTAGCGTGATCTTCGTTGTAACCGAAAGCATAGTTGCCATAACCCTTTAGAAGAGAACCATTAAGGTTGGTTCGTTTTAGTGATGACACTGAGCACTTACATCCTCGGATCTGGACACGGCCGAGGCACCAGTGTTGACGAGGCCGCCATATGGCACGGCGGTGGCGGAAGCGACGATGGCGAGGACGATGAAGAATTTCATTGTAGACTGTGTGTATGTGTGTTCACTTGGTTAACTTAGATTGCTCACTTGGTGCTGCTATTGCTGCTTGACTCGGTCTGATTGTCCTGATGACTTCCAATCGAATTTATAGTATGCGCGCCAACTGACCACGGATCACCGAAAGAGAAAGTGGTCAACTGTGGTGGTCGCTGTCGGCTATCGCCCTCAGTGTCCACTGCAGTAAACGTCAATTCGAAGTCAAGGTTTGTGATCGTATAGTGCAGTGAGCACTCACTTGGCATAAACCAAGCCCAGCTCAATCGCAAAATCCTTTCGCCATCGCGATGACCATTGCGAGTGACTAGTCATAATTTTACTCTTTCCTCGTATAACGATTTTGGTCTTCTCCCAATGCTCCCATTCCAATCTCGTCCAATTCCTTATGCACTTAATTCAAACGACATTCGAAGTGCAGTCTCGATCAATGAGATCGTCACAGGCCGATCCGTGCTCAATCACTGCCAACCAATGGAGCCACAAATCAACACGTGTCCTCGTCTGTCCGGGTGACACAATACTCATGGCTTGTCACACAAATGACCATTTGCTTGTGGAGGCAGGCCTGTCGTTTTGGGGATGCTTCAAGACGGACCAGTACAAGTCGAGTATTTCTGGTGGAGCTATGTTTGGACTGCATTCCCAACACATGTCCGACCACTAATTGGACAGACAAAGAGGCAAGCAGAGGTGCCAATTAGCGATTGATGTATTGACTCGTTTTAACGCGATTAATTTGTCTGCTGCATTACACAATCGCTCAATGTGTCTGTCTCGGCCTGATTGCTCACACTGCTCTTCCCACTATAGAGGTCATCCAATAAATCGATTCTGGTGAGCAATGCAAAGACGATTCAGTTCGGCTCAATTCGATTCTTGGCAGACGTGTTGGCACTTATGCCACTCACTTAGTAATACATGTGGTGCACCACTAGTTTCATCACTAGTTTTGCCATTGAATTAGCACTCTTGAGCACTAACAATCGTGAAAGGACTTGTCGCAATTTGATTTAATAGTCTAGCGTGGTGATTGTGTTACGATTTGTCAATGCGAACACATCAAGTGGCGAATCATTTGGTGCACTCTCCACTGGAGGGCTTGTCGCAAATTGCAACTCGCAATGATCATCACCCAAATGAAGTCTCACTCGCTCAGATTCATTTGACTTGAATGAACAGATACTGACAGAAGAGTGATCACTAAAGTGAGTGAGTAAAAGTGTCGCCAAGAGGGAACAAAAAGTGTCTGGCCAACGGTCATTGCGCTGCTGCGTTGTTTTCGTGCAGCCAACTCGATCCCAGCGAGACAATCCTTTCCTCCCTTCCGTATCCTGCCCGATAAGCAAACACTGAGAACAATCGAGCCATAGACAATTCGTTCGAGATAGGAAAGACATGCAAATGTAGCGAGAATAGAATGATGGCTAAGGGGACTCGGTTAGCAGAGCACCATAAACGGCCATATCGATGCTGACACTCGAATCTAAATTGCAAATTGCCCTAAGCCTTCTGTGTGTGTGTGTTTGTGAGTGCTTGGTTCGAACAATTGGTAATGTGCTCAATTATGTAACAATTAATCGAGTCATAAAGCGAACAGTAGTCGGCCAAGAGTCGCGACTATTGAATGCATTTCCATACTTTTCTATTAGCATCGCCTTTGGCTCGATTCGTCGTTTCTTGTTCAATGTTCGTCACTTAATTGGTCATATTCTGAATTAATGCTATCTAGATGTGATGCGAACAAACCAATGAAAGGACGAATTGAATAGACGATAGTCGACCACCACCGGGGCTAAAAGACGACTACAGGCGCGATTGGCGCCTGAACAGCAAATGCAAAGTGCAAACGATGTCCATCGAAAGTGCAACCGATACGATCTCTTTGGCCATTTGCACTTCTGTAATGGCCATTAGCGCCCCATTCCCTGCCTTATCAGCTCACCGATCTGCCATCGGTAATGGCGGCGATGGTTGGCCGAGAATTAATTGAATCAACTCATCAGGTGGCTTCTATATTCGACTGACCATTGTCCATCGAATGGACTGGGCTGGTCAGTTTGTGGTGCATTGTTGCATTGCTCTGTCGCCACAAGTTGAGTCGAACGAGTTAGTTAGTTAGCACTTTGATTCCTATCGCAAAGACACACCAACGGCCATTGCACTAAATATAGAGACTAATTGAAGCACACAACAACACTCACCACATTCACTGGCTCACTTATTCCTGAATAGCACTTTGTCATGTGAATCGCATAGCACACTTGTTACACGACAAGCAATCCCGTGGAATGGTCACTTTCCTCTTGTTTTCGTTCTTTGCCTTGTGGTAATTAATCATTTGCCACGACAGAAAGAGCCCAAAAGAACGATGTCAACATGATTAAATTTAAACTGACTGAATAATGAGTGCATACAAAGTTTGTACAGACTTACAATGTGGCATGGTTTATGTAAACTATTCTGTAGATAGAAATTAACCAAAAGAATTTTACATCTTATTACATTAGTTTATTACAAAGACAAACTTTATTACAATGAGCTCAGCTGTCATATAACATTCATACGATGCTCCGGTCAATTTATTTTTGGTTACCATTTTAGACTGTATAAATCTATTGTTTAATGCGCTGAGCCAAATTTGACAGTTCACTATCATTGATAGTCTATCAGGAATAATCTAAGCTCATCACGGGTAAAAAGCAACACATCAAGCCAGATGGATTGTGCATTAAACAATTTGGCAATAATAATGCCATCAGGGTGTTTGGCATCTAATGTAAGTGGGCAGAGATTGTGTCTGGAGAAGGAAAGAATTTACGTTGGAGTCTTTGTGTCGGAGGCACTTGCAGCCAATTTAGACCAATGTGAATGAAAGTGACGAGCAAATTGACGCGATTGAGTAAAGAACTGAACTGATCGAGCAGTAATTGCCAATTGGTGAGTGGTATAGACAAATGCAACCGACAAAGGAGGCAGAATTGCACCGATCAGAGTTAGTTCGCTCACACCACAGCCAGTTGGAGGGGTCGAGGTGGAAGTGTTGCTGCCTTCAACCGCTCTGATGGCGGTCTCGATTGAGGCAAGTCACAAACACAATGCATACAGATGAGTCTGTCTCGTTGATCGTCGACTGTGACCCTCTCTGTCCGACAACCAGTGAACCTTGCCATATTCTTTGAGTGTCTTAGTGACGACCTAAACCGTCTGTGGCCATTCAATACAGCGACAAACACGGGCACAAATGGCACAAACATATGTTTGACAAGTCTGCCAGACGAGACACCTTGCCACTGTCCACTGTCAATTGGTGCATGTACAAGTGTGCAAGTTATTCTTCTCAGGTACCACAGTGTCACTTGTCTGTGTATTTACAATATCAATCGAGTGTGTCCATTGAAGTTGCTCATCATTTGTACCCTGGCCAATTGGTAATCGTTTGTTTACCTTACATACCACACCGGCTCACAATCTGTGGATGACAGTCTGTCTCACAGCGATAGCACGTGTATGTGCAGTGTGCTCTTGAGACAAATCTGCATTGCTCACTAATTGCAGGTGTGCATACGTCCATTTGCACTCGGTGGCGGTGTGTGTTTCAATTCTTGTCGAATTGGTCTTTTCTTTAGGTTTGCCATTCTATCAACGATCTTCAGTATCACTGGCACAAATTTGCCTTATTCGTGATCAATATCACGGTGTATCATCTTGAATCTCGTCTCAGTATTCAATAGCCACAATGCCTGGCACAATCTTAGAGAATTTATCTAATCGAAAACTGATCGGAGTTTTGTCGATAATTTTATCCATCCAAACGGCATCCTTCATAATCGGTGCATTCATCAGTGAGTTCATAGTGAAACATCTAAATGACCTCATGACAACTAATTGACGTTGTGTTTTGTTATAGCACCGGCACCTTCCAGTCCAACACAATACATTGCCAACCAATGTGTTGCAGTAAATCCAAAAGAATTTTCCATACCACGAGACTCGACAGGAGCTCCCAACAATTGCCGTACTCCTGAAGAACACCATCAAGGGTATGTACATGTATGAATTTTCAGTGAAAAACAACCAAATGCTTTTCCTTTTACCGTTTTTTGGCTCATTTAAAGTATTACTTTACTCCATTTACAATGTTTTGTCGCCGTTGTCTTTTTCGGCATAATTAAACGTCCGTTTGAGTGAGCGTCTTGAGCTCTCGTTTTCTTTCAAGGCATTTCAGAGTCGCTTTGTTATTAATGGCCATCGATTCGATTAAGTAATGCATGTGTGTGCATGGTGATGATGGCAAGCAGAAATAGCCGGACAGGCAGAGCAACAGCCACATAACAGTAGACGAATCGGCCCAGTAATACGAAATAATGAAATGATAATTGCATTAGTCCAACTGTCCGGGTGTGCCTTGTTCAATGCCCTCCTGACCCTGATTTAGATCCAAAGTGAAAGCGCTGGCTACTTTGTACTGACTTACCGCTGAAGGTGTTGTCGTGCTGCCCGTGTGTTGTCTTTCTATGGCGTCTGTCATTTGGTCCTTTGCGATCCGCCGTGCACGACCGATGACCACCATTTGCATTGATCGCTACCAGAAGTTAATGGCAGTGTGCTCACCACTGAACGCAACATGCAAATGACACGACTTCTACATCCGAGCACGAGCTCACATGCACGTTGTCGATGCGTGCCATAATTGGGATCGTTTATCTGTTCACCTTTGATACATTCTATCTATGTTGCTCATCCACACTTATGCATAATTGACCGAATGTTTGCCATAGTGGATCGTGTCATATTAGATTATACTGAACCAATCGAGAATCAACTGTCTGCCTGTGTGTGCACACTGGTCCAACTAATGAGGAGACTCGTGTCTGCCAGTGCGTCACCGAGGGCAATGGACAATCCCGTTGGTCATTTCTGCGGCGATCACTTATAATCCTATTACGCGGCCATTACTCGTGGGCAGCAAATTCGATTAATCTACCAATGCATGTTGTATGTGTTGATCGCTTTAATTGGACCTCTTTGGCCCAACTCGCATGTAGATCAAATATGAGTGGCATGTTCGCTTGTGTTCACATCGCTCGTGAGAAAGAAGTAGATTAATCTATTTGCCTCTAATTGGCCTAACGGTGTCGATGGCCAGCAAAGGAAGTATCGAGTGTCAAATATCTACATGACGATGTGCTGGCACAAGCTATCATTATTGCACATTTATCATTGATTGAATCGTTTTAGATTTAACAAAAGGTCCCCCAGCCAAAGGACGAAAGGCACGGTGGCATGGTTCGAGACACATCATTTTGCCTGTGATTCGACACCGACACTTGTCTCTGCCTGTTGTACAAAAGTCAAAGGTGTCATTACGAGACGCATTTCGCATCCATTTGACATGACATGCAACGAGTGCAACCACAAGTGATGCATTCTCTCGCGGTCTGACTGTTGGTGACATCACGCCAGGCGTCATTCTTTGTCTCATTCTGTCAGCTTGTCACGACTCGTTTCCTAGGATGTCAATGTGTGGTCATGGCCATCTCGTGCTCATCGCCATTCTGCTAATTCTTCCCGAGTTGAACGATCACTGTTTTGCTATGTGCTCTATCGAACTACTTTGAAAAGTAAACAGCACAAAGGCAAATGTTTATTCGCGAGACCGACGACCGGGTGTGGTTCGCCATTTCTTTGCCATTTGCTTTGTCTTTGTTGGCTGTTGTGTGATTTCTATTTATTTGCACTTTAATTTACACATTGCATTTATTTATTTATTGGCACAAACTCGGCTTGGCACTTTATTTAGAGTGAATTGGTACTCGCTCTGTCTCTTGCTTCGTTCTCGTGTGCGCGCGACTTTGAACGATCTTATTGTGTTCACGACAGTTAGAGTGGAAAACTTTGCATACAGATTTGAAAAATCGAATCGAACTCGCAAAGACAATCACAAATTGTTCACGTTAAACATTTGTTGCCTTAATTGCGGGATTCATTGCGTTGGTCGCGCGCGCGCCAATGGTCAGTTGAATGGTCTCGCGCTACTGTGCCAATGAGCCAATCAATGGATCAGTCGGGCTAATGGCTAATGTCTATAATTAATGGTGGCACTGTGTTGGTCAGTGCACTGTTCGATTTGCGGAAAATCAATTCGATGCAAGGCGGAAATCTTCAATTGACAGGGCACTAGCAGATGGTTGGCCTGTGAACACTTAGTTATGGCTTGATCGATTGATCGTTCGCTTGTATGCAGATTAGTTTAGATTCTGCTTAAGCATTTGCCATCTGTTGATTGACCATTAGGCCAAACATCGATCAAACACAATCTATATTAGTTCCTCGTGATCTGCTCGGTTCCCCTCGGTGATTGATTGCACAACTGTGTGCTTGGCGACACAATCAGCGCGAGATTGACACAATTCCTGCCAAGGTGTCAGGTGCAAACAGTTTATTTATCTCTTCTCCATTGAAATTCACATTTTTTGCTTGATTGACTTTCTTCGAATTGTGGCACTAACCTGAAGTTATATTTATATGGCTAGAGACATCACCTTCGCATTTCAAATGCCTTTGCCTCGAAGTGGCATTCAGCTGGATTACTCTCGTTGGATGCAGAATATGCTTACCTTGATATTTCCTGAAGTGCTCTATGACAATCGCATTTCGGGTAACCCTACGCCAGGTGACCAATTTATTAATGCAACCGTCGTCCTCTATGTTCGACTCGGAGTGAAGAATATTGGCGATTCTGAGTGGAAGGAATATTACCGGAAAGATAATTTGAAACGAACAATCACCTGCAGAATTGATTCTTCCAAGGTATTGGTTGTTTTGTTTTAGATTTATATTAATTAGTTTTTCAGAGGAGACAAGGCATGGCTTATGACTGCGATCTCATACAACTGTTTGAATTGCAATCGTTGTATTATGACTTTTACCTGATCAATCTACGATTTGTTTCAAGTGGTAATAGCTGTTCAATTGTTCTGGTCAACTTAATCATATTTGATTATTCACAGATAAGTCAGAAAACTTTGGCTTCCTCAGCAACCTCTTGATGGTGGCCATTCACCAGAATGGAGGATTCACCAAGATCTGGCTTTTGCTCAAGCTCTTTTTCACATTTATCACCTTGTCAGTTTTGACTTGGTACTGGCGGCGACTGAGTCAACTTGGCCGTGACACTTCATTGCTTGAGAAGACTTTGATCATGCTAGGTCTTGGCATCACTCAACTGAACATTCCTGTAGAGTATTTTAGTCTCTTTTTCGATATCGAATTTATGTCATTCTTGTGTGACATACGTCAAGGCATTTTTCACTGTTCACTGCTCATCTTTTGGATTATTTTTATTGGCGAACATCTTTTGGTAAAGTAAACCTTCCTTTGTTGTTTATTCGAAAACTCATTAGCACTGACCACTTGCAGGATGATGTTCGTCGAATTGGTTTGGCCTCGTACAATAAGCAACTTGCCACCATTTTGATCGCATACATTTCATTGTTTATATTTGAATCAACCGAACGCGGAATTCAAGTAGTCGACCCTTTTTACTCGATCTGGGAAGTTAACTCCAACTTTGCAATGATTTGCATCACGATCACTATCTTGTTCGCCATTGGCTATTTTCTATTTCTTACTTACCACATCTGGTACGTTATCGTGTGTATTGTCTTACTTCATTATCTTGCCCTCTGATCATATTCATAATTGTGCTGACAGGCTTGCATTTCGTAACATCTCAACCAAACAACAAAATCTGCCCTCCATGCCCACTGCAAGACGACACATCTATAAAGGGGTTATCTATCGATTCAAGTTCCTTCTTGGCTGCACATTCGTTTGTGCTGCTTTCACCGTGATTGCTTACATCATGGGCCAGGTTGGTATTTTACATTTGAGAATCATTGTCAACTAACTAAATGTTGCGTCACTGAACAGGTTTCCGAGGACCAGTGGTACTGGGACGACCAACGATCCTTTATGAGTTCCCTTCAGTGGTCCAGCGCAATGTTCACAACAGTGTTTGCACTCTGGAACTGTTATGTGATCACTTTGTTGATTCTTTATGCGCCATCACACAAAGGAGTAAGTTTGTCGATATTTTGATAGAACAACTAATGATCTTTATTTCTATTTCTAAATGGCAGATGGGTCCAGAAACTGATGAAATGTCAGTTGAGTTTACTCGTCTCACAGAGAATGACCGAAACGATGGGACAGCACGAATCAGTTACTCGACTCGATCGAAAAGGTTGACAAGCGACATGTCTCTACTCCAAGAGATCGCCACCAAGCAGAATCTAAGCTAGACGAGACCATCCCTCTGTTGTTCTAGTCTATTGTGGGCATTGTATGCCAAAAGGGAGCATTTGTGTATTTATATGTAAATACGCGAGTGGTGCAGTATTGAGACGAGAGGACAGAGGACTGTCCTCGTTAGTATTAGCATCGACCCACTAGAGACGCACATGTGATGATCAACGCCAATTAATATTCATTGCTTTCATTTATTTATCCTTCCATTTTGCCATTTCGATTCACAATCTTTAATTAAACGAACTTTACAAGCAAACTTTGCACATTCATCCATGCGTGTACTTTCATCTGCTCTGCAGAATAAGACTCCGTTCACTCAACTGGCCAACTCGAGTGGCCGTTTGGTCAATGTTTGTTTGTCTTTGTTCACTGCAGTTATCATAATTCAGTCTTAGCAGTACTGTCTAATTAGCTAATTAATTGCAATGTCACAAAGGGGAGCAAACCAATTTGGGGGTTTTGATGTGATGTCAATTGAAACGAGACAAAAGGACAAACCGCGCGATGGTTAGTTTGAGAATGTCGCTGTTGATGACATTCGACAGCCCCCGTCAACTCAATTAAGCAACACATTACTAATTAAGGCCGATTCTATTACTTGATTAATTAATTCATTCGATGCCAAATTCTGCAACATTTCGAACGAGAAATGCGATAATCGACAGTGAACAGTTCAATGTGACGATGGCAATTGCCATTAGAATCGAGATTAGTCCTGATTAGATCGAGGGACAAAGTCGGATGCGGTCTATTAGTGTGAGGTCGAGTGTCAACCAACTGCTACACTGCAACAACTCTTCATCAGCAATTAGTTCGATTGGGAGCTCACAATTTGATTGCTCAGTTTTGTCGCTTGTTGAGGCGATTAATGTGTGACTGATTGTCTGTTCAGAATTGATTGAGTGAGCAAAGTGGACAGAGGCGAATATGGCTCACTTTAATGGAGAATAATTCAATTACTAATGCACTGGTACGGCTCGTAATTGATTACTGTCCGTTGGACACTCCATACATCGCCATATGAATATTCAAATTGCCAAACTCATATCTGACCGATTGGAGTGCCATAAATAAACACAGTGCCCAAGTGATAGTGCTAATTTGGCTTCCCTCCCCATCCAATCGAACACATTTTCCCCTTATTTGTTATCCTTGAGAGTTGTTTCCAATCCAAGTCAGAATCAATTAAACTCGTTCAAATCGTACTGTATCGGTACAGAACGCGAATCGAACGACCCAACTCTCTCGACGACAGTCTCACAAGACTGTCACTATAAATACTGGCGGACTGCACTTTCACTGACACCTCACTCAGCAATCGAGCTTCACTAACGAGCAACACTCCACAACCCAACACAAAATGAAATTTTTCATTGTTCTTGCTATTTGCGTTGCCTCGGCTTCAGCTCAGGCCATCGTTGCCGGAGTGGCTAACACCGGTGCCTCTGCCGTCTCTCGGTCCGAGGATGTAAGTTTGTCTTGTCATGCTTGTCCACTTGAGCACTCACTTTAACGCCTCATCTGTCCTCCCCCTCAAGGGTCTCGGCAACTACGCCTTCGGTTACAACGAAGACCACGCTTTCGGCGGCACTTTCCGCAAGGAAAAGGGCGGTCCAGGCGTTCAAGTTGGTTCATATGGTCTTCGTGAAGCTGACGGTCGTATGCGTGTGGTCAATTACGTTGCCGATGCTCTCGGTTTCCGTGCCTCAGTGGCCACCAACGAGCCAGGCACCGACAGCAAACAAGACCCAGCCGCTGTTTCGATGAATTCTGGTCACAGTAAGTCACAATAGGTCTTTAGGCATTTGGTGTAACATCATTGCTCTTGCTTTAGTCGCTGCTCCATTGGCTGTGGCTGCACCAGCCATTGCCGCCGCTCCATTTGCCATGGCTGCCGGTACCCCAGTGGTGGCCAAGGCTTTCGGCAACCCACTGATGGCTGATCTTGCCATTGCTAAGCGATTCGATGGGGCCCCACTCATCGCCAGAGGTTTTGATGGGGGTTTGATTGCCAAGACCATGGTAGCTCCAATCACCGCTCACTCCTTCCACACCGCCACCCAACACATCTCTGCTTCTCCATTGATTGCCAAGGCCGGCATTGTCTCTCCATTTGCCAAGACCTTTGTGCTCTAAGGGTACAATTGACCGTGTTTTTGAACAAAATCGTCTGTGTTTTCCATTGATTTGCCCATTTCACTGGCAATCGAATACACCAGTAGTAAAACCACAATCCCACTTCACTCCCAACTGTCTTTTCAATCGAACCAAATTGTCCGTCGTGTGACTGTAAATAACGTTTAGCCTGTCCAAATTGCGCATATCTAGCTCGTCACCATAATCTGCCTTATTAATTATTCAACACTGCCACTTCAATTGCAATAAATCTTAATTATAAACTTTAAATCGTGTAAGTCAACTTGAGTGCCAACAGACAAACAATCTCGGCAATGTATTTTGTCACTTTGTCACACATTTGGCTGATCAGCGCTTGTTAGGCGATCACTCGGCTCACTTCAGCTTTGATACCGACAGACCAACCGATCGTCAAACAGGAAGGCTGAGTGCGACAAACAAATGCCATAAGTTAATTAAACAGGACCAAGCAACCAACCACGGGAGACCTTATCGTGCAAATCAAACAACCAAGCAGCTTCGAACGGGCTAATTTCACTTCGATTCATTGGTTCGTTGGTTGGTCTGGCCAAATGCACTTGGTGCCAGTACCCAAAAGTGGCTCCGCTCGGAACACGCTCTCCACGGACCATATTTACATGTGGTAATGGGCAAATATGCTCAGCTCAGCACAGGTCATATCGAGATGGCGGAAATTGGCCTGAGTGCCAATTACCGAGTGAGTGAGCGAAGTTCACTTTAAACGAATTCATCTAAATGATAATGATTCAAGGCACTGGAGGAATGATCGATGGCGATTCGAGGCAAACATTGACTCAGTTAACTGTGAGCAAACGACGAGGACATTCTCAATTTCCTCTCCAGGGAACTATATACACCAAGTGGAATGAGCCAAAGAGCCACAATTCTTGATGACGCACAGGATCCGGTCAAAAAGGTGTGGATCATTGGTGGAAAAGTGTCACCTAATTGGCGCCTTCCCGCATTAGAGAGGTGCGGCAAAAGCCATGCTAACACTAGGACAGATGGCCAGCAAAGTATATAAACCATTCGGTCGCGCTCGGGCTAGATCTGCTCTCGATCGACCTAGTTGGATTATTTCATTGAATTTATCATTCATTTGACTATTGCCACTCATCTCGAGCAACATAATCTACATTAGATACAAGCCATCAGTGATACAGCCCATCACTGACCACAAGTCAGCAAGGTAAGAATTTTTCTTTTTGGATGACTTTTTGACAATTTGGCAACTGAGAATCGATAAAAGTACTACAGTGCAAAATGCAATGATCAACGTTTCGCAAACGACCAACTGTCAACAAATGCAATCAATTGTCAATCATCTACCAATTGCCTCAACACTCAACACTCGCATCACTTACTGCAACAGTGTCTCCAAGTGTGTTTGTGCCCGCAATCGCGATTAATCAATTGACACATTATCCCACATCGTGCCAATCTTGCAACAAGATAACATCACCTGTGTGTTCAAATTCCATTACCTCATAGGCACAAGTGCAAATCTAAAAAACACACTTTCGGTGCTTCCATGTTTCAATGTTCTAACTTTTTGAACAAACCATAATTGGAAAACAATGGACCACACAACACACAATCAATCGATCAATTTATTCAAGGTTAACTAAAACAAACAGACAAAACAATCGAAAACAACTGGAAACTACTGGACAGTGGTCAGTTCTAGTCAATGTACATCGATCAGAACACGTTTAATTGGCATGATGTTGCGTGATCGACTGAGTGAAAACGAAGTTGTTGACTCGCAAATTTTACAAGCAAATTGAATATAGAAATGGCATTTAATCTTGCTAATTACCACAAAAGGCGTCGCAAGTGCCCTTTCCATTCGACACGTTCACGTCGATTGGGACGTTTTAAAGCTGCTTTGACACACCCGAGTGGGACAAACTGAACGTATTCCGCTGTCCACAAGTAAACGAGTTAATTTGAGCAAATTGATTCGAACAATTCCGATTGGAAATGTTTATGTTCGGTTGCCAAATGGTCACACAATTCCTACACGTGAGAGTATAATGTTTCCTCTCTATCTTTCTCCAGAGTAACCATGAGCGCTAAAGTCAGCCCAAAGTCGGACCTTGATTTGGCCAGATCGTCGTCGCCCTCGAACGGTCTACGAGCGTCTCAACTCACGCCCCTGTCCACCTATCTAGTGTTGTATTTGTTCTTCTCGGCCCAAGTTGTGCCGCGCTCGAGTGCGGCGCAAAAATTCTATCCAAACGGTCGGTACGGTAGGAGGTCAGACTTGCCGCCACTTTTATCTTCACCACTCGTGAAACAACAAGATGTTCTCGAATACGATGGACTCCATGTTGAGCCAAGGTGAGTGAAAAACAACTTGAAAGCCAAGCCTAACTAAAGAAAACTTTTGCTTTGAAGACATTTTATCTAGTAAAGATTCGTTGTCAAACGCTTATGGAAGTTCGAATATTATTGAAGAGTATTTGCCGATGTGGTGTGCGGAGATTGACCGAAAGGCAAATCTTTTCAAGTGCTTCGACAGGTTAGACATTAGAATGGCACTGTCAACTTAAACACTAATAATAACTAATGACAACTTTTAATAGATTCCCAGTGAGGCTACTAAAGCAACCTCAAGACATCAGCCTCGGTTCGACGATCATCAATCGAGCACCAATACAACAGGACCAGCAGGATCAACAATCTTAGTAACCACATTGCGATCACTGATCAATTACTTGAAGGAATGTGACTATAAGGCCAATCCCTTCTCATTCTATTCATTGTCTTCACGTCTAGTCTTGAATCAGCCAATCTAGTGACCAATTGAGCCAAATTGGCAAACTATCTTTGGAATTTCACACACCAAATAGACCTCACACCACTGCGCCGAATTGTTCACAACTGGCAATATTTGCCAATTTCATTGTATTCCTTTCAGAGTATGCCTCTATGTGCATTTGTCTACTGAGAGAACACAATTGCAATAATCTCAAATTCTGTGTTTGCCCCATTGTAGTGACCGATTAAATGTCGACGATAATGAATGTCATCATAAATATGATTTCGACTTACGTGACTGCACTTTGCACATTCTATTCATATGATGCGCAACAGAATAAACTCCATTTGAATAGTTTCGATTCTGGTCACTAGAGGACGGAACGGTCTGTAAACTCAATGTGCAATGTCATTGCCATTGAGTGATTCATTCGAATTCGATGCTTTTAGAAATTAATTTGTGTTTAAACCTTGAGGCATTTGTTGTACAGCACTTCAAATGATTTTCTTCAATGACTTAATGATTCAGTGCAATGGTTCACATCACATGACTTGAAGGGTTGATGGAAAGCACCATCGAGTGAATTCACTTAAGTGACGCGCTCTAATTGTACATGATACATGCGAGTGGCAAACAAGCAACATGAGACAAACCTTCACAAACATGACAAACAGTGATGTGACAGATTATTCGAACCACTGTTTCTAATGGCACTCGATGCATCGATGGCCATTCATCTCGTTCAATTGTTTTCTCAATATTGACTGTAGCCAGGTGTTACTAACACTAGTTCTCTAACAAAGCCGCAAGATTTTGAAGTTTTTTTTACCACCAGATTGGCAACTTTCATCACTCATTGTTAGAGTTATTCAACCTGAGATAATGACTGACAGACGGCGGTGTTTGTCAATTGGGTTAGAAAGAGAGAACGGGGCAGAGCTCCTAGGAGGGTAAAGTTAATAGAATAGATCGCGATGAAGACGCATAACAAGCATCATGTTGACATTTGTTCAAATGGAATGACGGCACTGAATGACCAGTCAAAGTGTGGTACGACTGTAACAAGCGCCAGAATGCAATGGTGGAGTGACAAGGGCTGGCTATCGTTTGGAAGACTACTACCAAGGTCGTTGGCAGGTAATGCCCACCGGTGGAGTGTTTTGATCTCTCGGTGGCCAGTGGCAACAGAGAAGAGTGTATGAAGTGCAGGGCTCGATGTAGATGTACTGGCTGAGTGGGAGCATTTGGCGCCACATGTCCAACAAGCAACTACACAATGGCACAATGTGCTCTGTTGTGGCCACCAGTCATTGATCTCTCCGACTGGTCACCGATTCCGGTATTCGCTGGCTGTGCACTGGCTTGCTATATAGTGGTCCGAGCTTGTGCCACCAGAACTGCTACTGCCACTGCACCACTCGGTGGGACTTAATTCCGCGGGAATCGATTGCACCACTGCTCAGACGGTCTCACCGTGATTGGTCTCGTGGCGCCAAACTGTCTTTGTTTTGCTTCGATGTCACCTACGCAGATGTGCCTGTGCGGAGTATGTCTGCAATGCACAGTACGAGCAGGGCGCCACACTACGCCTCAACACACCAACACATCGGTTCACATGATCCCAACACAACACTGCACAACACATTACCATTGCCATTGCTGCCCAACAACGTGCGGCTAATTCTGGCGCTCTGTGCGAAGGTTACAACAAAGACGGATTCGATTTGATTTCGTACTTCGGGCATTGATTACGCCACTGGAGGACGGCTGTAAGTGAAGAGAGGACAACGTGTGCCAGTGCACCAATCCAAACAGTATCGTTGCCCGATACGAACGTCTTCGGAGTCGTTGTCTCGGTGCGATACGCGCGCTGTCTTGTCTTGTGTTGTACGATATCGCGGTGACGGTGGCCACCGATGAGCGCACTCCTCTCCACCAAGTCACCGAGTGGCAATCCTAATCGAGTGCCTATCGTATGAACCAGAGAGAACATCGCACAGTTCGTCTCTCGATCGGCCACTCGCCGTCGTTCTCGTATTGGCCTTTGTCATTCAACAGCTGACTGCCCAATTCTGTCCAGTGTGTGATCCGAATGAACGGAGCAGTGAACTGCCAACCAACGTCCCTCCAAGCAACAGATCTCCATTGGACCGTGTTGTGTTGTCTCAATGACCATTCGAACTTATCCCTCCAGTGTTAGTGCACCTCTTTCACCTTACACCTTGCCCAGAACGTTCTACAAGTGACACCTGTGAGTGTAAGTGCGTATTGTGTTGTGTTGATGTGTTAATGTGCATCGCATTAATTATCCAATGGAATGAGTGAATGAATCACACGTGAGCGCAAGTCAACTATAGCTAGTCGACACCACTCGCCTTTTCTGTCTCGTTGTCGAATCGACCAATTGTCGTTCTCCTTGTGCGCCACTGTTTGTTAGCATCACCAAAACAAGACGTGTCTGTGTTGAGTGTCGACTGTGGACAGTGTGCAGTGACTAGTGAGTGTTTAGCAATCGTTAATCGGCTCAATTGAACTTAGTCGAGCAAGGTGTGCAGTGCACAATCGCCGATGACCAACCAGGTGAGCGACACAATGAATCAATGATCCATCACAATGGACAACACCAAAACAGTGAATGCACTGACCTTTCTTCTCACCTGTCACTTATCACACTGATTACATTTCATGTGCACTTGTCAGTGCATTGTTTCATGCACTTTCTGTCTGCCATGGCTGCAGTCTCACTCGATCCACTAATGTCCGACTGGGCAATACCGTGCTGACCAGTGACGATCGTGAAATTGAGTTCATTCCCTTCTCTAGGTCACTTCTGTGACCGATTAATGGTGACGATTCTATAGTACTCGCATGCCCTCAATGGAATCAGCCGGTCGGTGTAGTGCAGCAGGTCATGAATTGACCGAGTCATATTACTCACATGTGAATAGTCACTAATGATTGGTCAAGTGGACGGTTTATTATACAGAGGATTTAAATACAATGCAATGGTAACAATGGGGAGAACAATTGATTGGCTTGTCGGGCCAATTTGGTCTATTCACAGAATTTGACTAAATTGGAACTAACCAAGAAAATGGCAATTTTGGCGCCGTGCACAAAACATTGGTTGGTGACCCTAAGGAGACTCGTTTTGGACTGAATGAAAGGCAATTTGGGATAATTGGGCTAATTTGTTTGGTTGCTTTAGTAATGACCGATTGGACCGGCAAGTGGGGCACCATAACCGTGACCGAGTGGAGCGGCGATGCTAGCGTGTTGAGTTTGCACGGAGTAGGAAGAGGCAATTGGGGCACCATAGCCATGGGCCAATGGGGCAGCAATTGGACCACCATAACCATGTGCCAATGGAGCGGCGATTGGGGCAGCGAGGGCAATTGGAGCGGCAACAGCTGGGACTGAAGCGAGGGCGCCGTTGATGCTAGCGGCAGCTGGGGACTGGTGTGGGTCGACACCTGGCTCGTTGGTGGAAACTGAGGCACGGAAACCGAGAGCATCGGCAACGTAGTTCACAGTTCGGATACGACCATCGGCATCTCGGAGACCATAAGAACCAACTTGCACACCTGGACCGCCCTTCTCCTTTCGGAAGGTGCCGCCAGTGGCGTGGTCTTCATTGTAACCGAAAGCATAGTTACCGTGACCCTTTGAAAGGGGAATAATCCAAGTGAGATGAAACTAAGAACTCAACCTAGGGTACACTTACATCATCGGATCGGGACACGGCGGAGGCACCAGTGTTGACAATGCCGGCGTATGGAACGGCAGCGGCGGAAGCGATGACGGCGAGGAGGATGAAGAATTTCATTGTTGGTTGATTGGCTGTGATGTCGATTGAGTCGAACTGTGATGGTCACAATGGAGTGCACTTCTATTTATACTGGAGAATGGCCAAATGGAGAACAAATCGATCCAGCGAAGAAATGGGAGAGAGAGAGAGAGAGGAGATTGGCCACCAAGAGGAGAGTGATCGAGCTGAGAGAAAGTGGTCAGTGGATGGGAGTGATACGTGGCCAAGTGTAATGATGATGCAGACGAAGCTTAATGAGACGTAATGATAGACCAGGTGAGGTGGTGACGGCCACTCGCCCGATAATGGACACCAAGGTGGATCACGAGTCAAGGTTATAGGCAAGCCTATAATGGCGTACAGCGCCACGAGACTATCCCACTAATTTGCATTCGATGGTCAGTGGATTCAGTGGTGAACACCGATCGATTGGAGGCACAATCGAGACATAACACTACGTGGCATAAGTCTTCACTAAATTGGGACACCTCCTCGAGGTACTTTCGCAATAGGGTGGAACATTAGGTCGATCGATTCAACCAGACGACTTACAAGTGGACCAATGAGTACATATGTTCCATTTGTACAGTTGGAATAATCATGTTGTTAGTTCCATGTTGTGAGGGTTGCGCAATGATTACATGATCCAAATCGATTGACAATGCTCTACTTTTGCCTAGTGGAACAGTGCCACGTAATCTCAGGATCGATTTTGTTATTTGATTCCACAAGTGGTCTAATTGGCCAATGGGGATTGACTTCTGTATGTTAAGCTAATTGTACTTGTTCATTGATTGATGTTAGATAACTGCCTCCGAGCTTGTGCGCGGAAACGTTTGTCGTGTACTTGTATGGCCATCTAATTTCCATTCGGGGGATACTCCAGTCGAAGGCGCTCTGAGGCACGATTGAAACGAGCCGAAGGAGACTTTCCCAGCCATAGAGATGGCCGTTTGTTTGAGTTGATTCTTTGGTCAGTCACAAGTGCACCAGTGGTCAAGTCTACTCGAGAGTGCACGATCTCGTAACTTTGGCCGTGTGCAGAGGCGTCCGAGTGAATTGGAATGGATCGAGCTGTCGCAAGTGGCACAATCGGCCAGAATCGAGCTGTCGAGTGTTGCCATTAGACTTGGAAATGAGTGATCGTGTGTGGTGAACTTGACTGCTCACAGGTGGAGTGAAGCACTCGAAAGGATCGATCGAGGATTGTGCAAAGTGATCCATTGTCTGTGGCCACTCGGCCACTCGAGCATTCCCAACACTGACGGCCAATGTCATCTCGAAGCTGACAATGCTGTGCACAGTCAATTAGTGCTATTTATAGGTGGTGCAGAACAACGAACAACAAACACCAACAGACCTTGCGAGACCATCACCACTCCAACACTCACTTACCGCATCCAAATGGAACAATCACACCACACAACGGATAACACTCGTCGGGGGGTTGTTGGCATTGACACAGTTCCACCGTACTCGGCCTCTCTTGGTGACATTTGCATCACGTGACGAGAAATGTTTTCAAATTCGACCAACTCGATCCACGCCCACAAGGTGGCAGCACACCTTGGCTTGTTCAACCGTGGCATTCATCTCGAACGGATGTTGCCCCAAAGTTGGTCGCGAACTCGTTGAATAGCTCGTGCACAGCAACAAAGTGACTCCATTCATGTGTTCACTTGGTAGTGCGAGTTGCGAAACCGAGCTGAGTGCACTGAGCCTCGACACACAAGCAGCCTCTGACCTGCATGGTTCGTGTCATGTGACCTCTACAGGGAGCATCGCTATATAGCCAACTGGCTTGCCACCATCCACAATGTACAATGTACTCATCCTTAGCTGCACTGTTACTAAGCGCTTTTGACGAGTCATAATGCGGTCAAAGTTGTCCATTGTGTCAGTGACCCAGCTTGGTCAACTCAGTCGCCTTGCCTTGTCCCATCAACCGATCCAGGATAAATTGGTTAGTGTAGGCTCGAAATGGCCACTGGCCAATGTCCACATCAAATGTGCACAGTCATTTGGCATTTCGTTTTGTTTGATCACAAAGAGTTGGTCGCGTGGGGAGGCAAGCGTCTCGATGGTGGCTGGGTTTGTTTTGTGTCCTGGCCAATATGTTCACACCTTTCATCACATTTATCCCCCTGCGTGTTGGGTGTCCGATTACTGAGAACTGGCATGCGCACATGTGCGCATGTGCATGTTTCCAAAACAGCTGAGAGATTGGCAGGAATGAATACAAATGGAAAGAGACTCCTCGCGAGTGAGACTTGTTTGGCGATGGGCAGACCGAGCGAGTGACTCGAGTCGATGCATTGCACGCGCGATAAGGGGGGCAAAGGATAACTGCGTCACTTCGAGCTCGATCACCCATTTGACCATTTGACCGAACCAAGTGTCACTAACAATGGTCATGGACACTGGCGCCCAGTGACCTTCGGTCTAAACACTACTAACAATAAGATTGGTCGAACTAGGTCACTGGAACTGCATCGATCCATTTGGACGGATGACATCAAGACCAGGACAAGGAAGGAAGGACATTGTCTAGTGTGGGTGGCGGAGGGACAAAGGTCGTGGGGGAAAGATGAAATGTCGACCAGTGATTGGGATGGAGTAAGCAGGCGTCATTCAGAGAGGACGTGCACAGTGGAGTGTTCAGTGGTGGCAGGGAGAAGACTTGGCTTGAGTGGCTGTGTGAACGCAAATAGTAAAGCGTTGGTTGGCGAGGCTCACTTCTCGATGTTGTCTGCTCGTAGTGCGTCGACGATGTGTCCAGGCTGGACTCAAACACGCCAATGCTCCCACACACCAGTCCACCGCCCTAGCACAGTCAACTTTGTCCCCTAGCGCTCGGTGCACCAAGTCCAGCGTGCAGAGCCCACCAGGCGACTGGCCCAAACCCCGATCGGACCAGTGAGGACTGGACAAACCCTCGGTGGAGTGGCGCTCGTCAGTGGCCTCGCTCACCTTTGACGTCTCTCCTCCTGCGCCCTGTTTACAAACACTGCTCTCTGCTCAGTTGGTTTTGTTGCCAGTGCTGCGACCGACTCAGTCGAGCCTAGCTCGAGTCTCACTTGGCCAGATTGATGATTGAAGCTATGCGTTGTTCGGTGCTGCTGGCCAAACCGAGTGAGCCAATGACCGTCATCTGACTGAGTGATTGCTCGCGGTATGATGATGAGTGCGTTGCAGCAAGAATGATCAACTTTCCTCTCAAACCCTAGGTGAGTTGCTTCATTTGACCTCTTCTGGTGTCTCCATGATTCACTCCGTAAACGCTGATTGGCTATCTGTACTGACACAAGTCATTCGTTTCGTAACAGTCCAATCGACCAGCACTTTTGATATTGATTATTCACATTTGTCCTTGATTGGTTTATAAACAGATTGGTTATCTTCTTTCTAGTACCACAGAATACATCAACTTTAAACACTTTACATGCCACTGCATTCACTTCTGTATATACACCTAGTGTCCACAATCAGTTCTGCATTCGTTCGTCGAATTATGCATAACAAGCCAGCAATGTGATTTGTCACAATCAATCTGCCCAATGACGCAATTGTTTGTGTTTCATTCATTTGTTTATCTCACAGTCGACCAATTGTCAATTGACTGACCAATTCTGCCTGTGTCACAGTCAACACACCTTTGACCTTAATTCTGTTGTGCTGTTAGACTGTCCATTGCCAAGTCATTCTAAACTCAATTTGAGTCGTTGTTAGTTTTTGTTTTGTGTTTTGCCCCTTTGCTCACTCGTCAATGTCTCACTTCAGAAGGACAATATTAGTTACATTATGCACACTTTGCCACCTTATCTCTCTACCCATGCCTCACAGGAACGCTACGTACTAGTGGCAGATTGCGTGCACATTCAAAGCACTGACCAACACTTGAGACCTACACTCGATGAGTGGTGTACTTCGGTGTACTTGTGAACAACCAAAAAAAAAACTGAACCACCAATGCTATTCAATTGTCTGTGATTGATCAGAAAAAGTTACTTCCAATGGAACATTCTTTCCATGTGACACGTCCTATGTGTGCGACTCTTTAAATGTTTGCTTCCCCGTAGTTTGTTGTGTTTTTGTTTTGGTGTCTGCTCTTTGTTTTACGTGTGCACGTTTCGTGTCGTCTTCGTTTGTACTCCTCTCCCATTCCTCACTCGAGTTCTGTTTCAAAATGATTGCCATACCTTACAGGAACTAATGTCCGTAACAATCTGTCATTTCAACTATGGTTTCGACCGTTTTAGTTCGACCTTTTTACAAAGACAAGTTCATTCAGCCGAAGTGTTTATCTCCCAAGATTGATTGGCGAGATTGTCCCAGGACCAAGTGTGAGGTATTTTCTTTTATAATTAAATATAAAGTTCCACTCTAATGGACTGGGTGAAGCTTTCACTTAAGCTTCCCGTTTTGGTGCGTTTCATTTTCCTATAATTTTTAAATGTTTGCATAATTGAATCACCCTTTCGCTGAGTTATCGATTAAACTTGTTGTTACAGTGGTGGCAACAGCCACAATTGCCTTTAAACCTTTCCATTGAGCACATGTGACTTTGCCATTTGTTTTAGTACCTGACGTCGTGATAAGTTCACGTTGTCGAGATCGTTGTTTGGCCACGCGGCTTGCAAGTTTACATTGTCGGCTATTCTCGATCGAAAGTGTACACCACAACAGCAATGGCGATGATTGTTGTTAATTCTTTGTTTGAATCGACTGTTCTCACTACTGCTTGGTGAGCTCTCGAACACACACAGACAAAGCGTGTTTCGTTATTTTCCACTGGCAATTTCGTCGTCATCGCTTGTATTTCGTTTACAGTGTGGCACTGGGCTGTCTGCTCCACTCACACTCGAATATCCATGCATTTTTATTATATACTTGGCGTGTTCTCTTCCTCTACACATGTTTAACTCTCTGGCGATACTCTCGGATCCTACCAATATGGTGACGGTGCCTCGAAGCTTTACTCATTAAGTATGAACGCACCGTTTAGCACCTACAGTACTACCGAACTATATCAAACCTGACCTCCAAAAAGAAGAGCTCCATTCCATAGCATGATCACACTCATGAGATTAGTGAGGCCAAAATGTCTTTTGCATGCAGGAATTTGCCAATTGATCATTCTGCTTTGTTGGTTCAGCAACTAACTGGCAAGGCTAAATGCATCCTAGCTCATTCAATTAGAGCCTGACAAATGGTAATTTATGCTAATTAAAAGTTGGCAAACATAACCATTGATCTGATTACCCATCGTGATTATTTGATTTGACATCAGTTTGTCGTTAATATGTTATTTCCAATACGCAGTTGCTCTTTGCTTTCGCAAGGTTCTTCGCGTCTTATCGTATCGATTATCTTATCGTCAGATTAGATTAATTCCCAAGTGGAGACGTGTTTAGTTCGATTTGGCTAGACTGCTTAATTCTGTCTTTCTGTCTTGTTAATAGAATTTAATCTTTTTGTATGTTTTTCTTATCAATCATCATTGTTGTTGACCTCTGCTTGCGTTACACTACTTCGTACTTATTACTCATAATTTTTTATTTTAAGATGTTCTAATTTCGCTTTTGTTTTATTTCAGATTTGTTTCGTCGAGGAATCGATTGGTTTGCCGCAGCAGAAGGCTCATTTTTACATCAATTTTGAAAAACCTCTATTTAATATTTTGTTTTGATAACAAATCAGAAAGAAAATCACTACTTTAATCGAGACAAATCGCTCCACCTGACCCTCACCTTTTATATTCTTTTCTTTTTTGTTTGTTTGTTCTCACTGCAAACACACCAAGTTGCGACTTTATATCGACGCGTGTCTCTTCATTTGGCCAAGTTAAAGAACACTGGCCTCCTCCACGGAATCAGATTCGGGTTCGGGTGGAGCGACATCTCCTCCTCCGAGGAAGAGACTCCGTCTGTCCCCTCATCAACAGAACGTGCCGTCGACCTCCTTTGACGAGGAAGGGGAGGCCTCGACCTCTTCCTATCTCCAGACCGAACTGTGCTCAACTCCATCGACCTCAGGTGTAGCTACCTCAGTTCTTGTCAGCCCTAGTACTTCAGCAGCTAGTTCTGTTCTCGCTTCTAACTTATCAGCAACAAGCTATCAGTCACCTTCCACTTCGAGAATGCACTCTTTTGGTGTGTCAACAAATGGTTCTACTGAGACGGAATCTGCTCCAGCAAATACCGAAAATGGCACTTTCAGCAATGGAGATGCCAACAGTGCCGGCACTGGCAACGGTACTGCTGGCGGATCGCTAAGCGCCAATGGAGTGAACAGCAACAACTACACCAACGGCAGTTCAAAAGACGACCAAGATGATGACGAAGATGGCGACCTAGATGGTTATGATGGCCCTTATATGAATGGCAATTCACATGTGCCCCCAAAGAAACAAACTCCCTTTGTGATCAAGTCGCACACTGACCGCGACATTATTCGCCTCATTGGGCAACAACTGCACATAATGGGTCTTGGGTATGTTGCTTTTGAATTATATGATTCACCGAAATAATTCGTTTAATGTAGTCATACTGTGGAGCAGTTGATCCAAGAGTCTGGTTGTCGCCTAGATCACCCTACCGCAGCCAAGTTTCGCAATCAAGTAATGAAAGGAGAATGGTCTAAGGTTTGCGCAATTCATGCTCTCAAATTGCATTTAACCCGATTGTGTTTACAGGCTGACGCAACTTTACTTGAATTGAAACCATTCTTAGAAAGTCCTAAGCATTTAACTGTATAATATTTCTGCTTTTTAATTGTTTGACAATATTCTTAATTAATTTTGTTTAGAAGATGAAGTTTTTACTCTTGGAACAAAAATATTTGGAAAGCATTGAGGATGAACGTCATGAAGATGCATTGATTTGTTTGCGAACCGAAATAACTCCGCTCAATTATAAAAAAGATAAACTACCTAAAATTTGCAGGTAACTTGCATTGTTTTCATATTTTTTCATACAAGGTGTTTATAATTATGTTTATGTTTAGATACCTCTTTTCAAATTCTTTAGATGAGCTCAAAAAAGTTGCCAATTGGGATGGCAAAGGCCAAATTTCTCGTACGAAGTTAATGGAAAAGTTGCAAAGTATAATCCTTCAGGGTTTGTGGTGACCACTTTGTTTTAATTGGCTTTGTGATTGTCTTAGACTTTCTCCCACCATCAATTATGCTGCCTCCTAGACGATTGCAAAGTTTACTGAATCAAGCTATCGAACTTCAGAAAGATCGTTGTCCTTATCACAATTATCGCCTTGAAGATGCTGTTGACGATTATTCTTTTCTCGTTGATCACGCGTGTAGCAAGTAAGCCTCTGTTTGATAGTTTTTTTTTTGTCATGTTAACATGTTACTTCTGCAGAGATGATTTACCAAGTGAGACCACTCAAATTCTTACTGAACATCATGACGAAGTTTGGTATTGCCGATTTTCTAATAATGGCTCCATGCTGGCTAGTGGCTCGAAGGATGGTACACTCATTATTTATGAAGTTGATCCCGTAAGAAACGTGTTTTATGTTGTTTATTGCAATATATTAAACGTTTTTTATTATTACTTAGGACAACTATACCCTCTCAGTCAAATATTCACTACCGGGCCATACCTTTGCAATTGCCTTTTTTGCATGGAGTCCAGATGATCATTACTTAGTTGCCTTGGGCCCCGAAGATTCTGGAGAATATTGGATTTGGGATATGCAAGTAAGTAATTGTGACCATTTGAAATTTTACTTGATTTCAATAATTACATTGTTTACACTTAGACTGGTGCAATCAAGTGCAAGGGAACCAATCAAAATGAAGATAGTTTAACAACTTGTGCTTGGCACAAAGATAGCAAAAAGTTTGTTGCTGCAGGTACACGTGGTCATTTCTACCAAATTGTAAGTGTACCAGAAAACCATTTTTAAAAATTACAATTTTTAATTTTAGGACTTGAACGGAACTATTATTGATAATTGGGAAGGTATTCGTGTTCAATGTCTCGCTTACAAAAATGACGGAAAAACTGTTCTTGCTGCTGATACTCATTACCGAATAAGAGGATATAATTTTGACGAAATGCTAGACCATAATATGTAAGACTTTTTTGTTTCTTGAAATCGTCTTACTAACTTTTCTCGTTTCTGTACACAGCATTAAAGAAGACCATTCCATAATGTCTTTCGTTTGTGATGACTCTGGTCGTTATGCTCTTCTTAATGTTGAAAATCAGGGTGTACATCTTTGGGATATAGAAGATAAATTGTTAGTTCGTAAATTTCAGGGCATTACTCAAGGTTACTACACTATTCACTCTTGTTTTGGGGGTGTGAATCAAGTCTTTGTTGCCAGTGGGAGTGAAGGTGAACTAAATTGACCATTTGCTATATATATTTTATAAAATATAATCTCTTACAGATAACAAAATTTACATATGGCATATGAAGCGAGAGCACCCGATCTCAATACTAAAGGGACATACGCGGACTGTAAACTGTGTTTCGTGGAATCCACGTTATCCCAACATGCTTGCCAGTGCCTCAGACGATTGTACTGTACGTATTTGGTGTTCGAAACGGAGGCCAAGTCGACCCGAAACCAAAACGAATAGTGCTGCTTCCACTTCCTTGACCAACTTTCCCTCGATGCCAGCCAACATTTCGTCAACATCGACCTCAACATTACCGCCGCCACCCCCCTCATCATCATCCTCGCCATCTTCGATAATAAGACTTGCCACCTCAAGTTCAAGTAGTGGTGCCTCAGCCAGCAACAGACATTCTTCCTCTCCACCTCTAGCGACCTCTCTACCCTTGAATGTGAGCATTCGAGCTAGTAATACTCAGCCGAGTAACACTGCGACCCAACCGAGTATTGCAGCTCCAAATTTGCGCACCACGTTGGCACTTTTTGTCTCCGAACATCAAGCACAGCCACAATTGTCCGCCCCGGGGCCATCAGCCAGTTCGAGTGGTTCGCAAGCACAGTCTAGCAGCACCAGTGATGAGTCTTCTTCCTCTTCTTCCACCTCACCTTCCTCTTCGGGAAGTTCGAACATAGCCAAAATTTGAAGCGATACTAGCTCTGTTGAAGTGTGGGCAGTTATTCCCAACAGGAACTCCTAGCTAAACGAAGCATGCAAGATAGCGTTTCAATCAATTCTTCAGTGCCTCTTATCTTTCTTTAATCTTCTTTATTTGTTCGATTATGTTTCCTTTATTTAATCGATTATCTTGTTATATCTGTAAGGAATTTTGTTTTATCTATACTCCTAATATACAAACAACATACATGCTATCCTTTAATTCTTTTGCTTTGTTCGACACTGAGTCAGTGACACTTTTCTTTCTGTAACTTACACCTCAGCACAGGCAGACGACGGTGACATATGTCGGTGCATTTCTATCTTGTCGACACAAACACACGAACCCAAAGTGATCCTGTCGGTTATTGCATCACACTGAATGGATCTAGGCAATCTCTGGCTGTTCACTACTATCCTAGGTATCTATTCGAATATTTAGTATCATTCTGTGGAATATTTCAATTTGTTTACTATCATTTTATTAAAAATGACTTAAATAACTGAATTATAAAACTGAGTTTTATTTGTGTTTTCTTTGGAATCATTTAGCAAACGAAAATGGATTTTCAACATAATGAGATACCAAATAAGATTGAATAATTAACGTTCGTTTATTTAGTTCATTTGTTTGTTACGCTTTTTAACTCGATGCACAAAGAAAGGGAAAATAAAAACAGCCTATTAAAAGTGACGATTCTCAGCTTATTTGAAGATTTTGCCTTGATTGAACTTTTTGCCGTCAAAGTTGCCTTCCCAGGAGAAATATTCCTTTACCAACACTTTGGTCTTCTGGTCATCGGGGTCAAGTTTCTTCCAGTCATAAGATGGATAATCAACAGTCCAATCATCAGCCAGCTATAAATAACAAAAGTGATTAAAATGAATTCATTTTACCGTTGCAAAAAAAACTTACAGGAAAAGCGAGTTCTTGCCCTCGCCACACCCAGACACCAGAGATCGTACTATTGTTATCTTCACCGAAAAGGATCACACTGCTAAAAGCATTCTTTCTCATTCGATCCAATCGTTGGAACATGCCTAAAAATAAAAAGTAAGCATAAATAATTATAAATTTTTATAAAAACTTACCCGAAATCAAATTGCAACTCATGAAAACCTGGGTAAGATCTTGAGTGAATTTGTACTCTCCGTACCAAATAGAATAATTTTGCTTGTCAAACTTTTCCCAGAAATATGGAACAGATTTATCTTCAGGGTTGTTTGAGTAAAAACGTTTGAAATCATCCATATCAAAAGTGCTGAAATGAAGACAGTAAAAAATGTTGATAAAGGCAGATTAATTCAACATACCCTTTGGGCAACTTTTCAAATGGATCTTTAGGCTTGGGAGCAGCAGGAATCAAATCATCACCAGCGTCGTCTGCTTCCGGCTCCTTTGGTTTCTTTTCTTGTTTCTTAGACTCTTTTTTAGCCTCTTTCTTTTCTGGTTGAGCCTTCTTTTTGTTATCAGAAGCTGCTATAAGAATTAAATGAATTAAACTGATTAATTTGTTGAGACTTACCCGACAGTTGCTTAACAGAGGTACAAAGTTCAACTTTGCCCAAAACACTGGAAAATTCTTTTTGATTAATCAATGTTTCAAACCATCGGTTCAAATTGACGTATGGCTGACGAAGAGATGGTTCCAAGACATTTTGATAAAGAGGCAACAGGCTGACCAAAAGAGCAATATCGGCAAGAGTGATCTTTTCACCAACAAGATAGGTTCGTGTCAGCAAATAATCGTTGACAAGTTTGAGAGAATTTTTTAAATCGTTTTTAGCTGGCTCAATAGTCTAAAAAGAAAAGTTCCATTATCAAGAATATAAAGGAAAATTAACATACCTGCTTCTGGTTGCTGAGACCGGTGGCTGGAAGGACCCAAGCGAACACAGCTGGGAGAATGTCGCTATCGGCAAAGCCAACCCATTGAAGAACCTGGGCTTGGGCCAATTCGCTTTCGCCACGCAGTTGTCCATTTGCAAGATAGTAGGCGATAGCACTGCTGTCAAACAGTGTTGAACCAGACACCTCAAGCACTGGAACCTTGTTGAATTGAGTATTTGACTGGCCAGCTTCAACAGTCTGTGTAGTCACAGCTTTGCCACTGTATTTGCTTGCAATCAGAGCTTTGTAAGCTCGATAGTTATTTTGGGTAGTGATCAGTTTCTGCAATGAATAATAAGTAAACACCAAAATTAAAACACAACACAAGTCATTGTCCACTTACGCTCATTGTGGCGATCAAAATCAGATGAAAGAAATGGCAAATGAAATAAATTAACACGAGAAACGATCTAAATTAACCGGAAACCGGCGAGACGACTTATAAAAGGCAGACCAACTCTCCACTCTGCAGACACGTTGTCATCGAGTGCACTGTCGTACACAGAAGACGTACCCCGCTCACCCTTTGTCTCACAGACTCTCACTGACAGCGGCGCAAAAAGCATTTCAAACTGCTATCTTATCAATTCGGTTCAAATCAAATATGTCAATGTCGATGACTTCATTTGGTCTCATTTTTCAAATCACCTCACAAATGTTTGCTCTTTAATATTTTTGTACGTTATTAAAAGGAATACAATTTCTAAATTTAAATAGTCATACTGCAAATATTTTGATAATTTGTTCAATTTTTTAAAAATTAATTTTCATTTTTGTAATAAAGATAATTTCAAATTTTATGGTAAGTCAATCAAGCTATCTCAATTATTTATTTCTCCGATGCAAGCAAGCAAGTGAAATGTTTTCATTTTTGAATTTGATTCATGTAATTTGAGAGCCATTGATGGGACGCATGCGCCTGACCTCCCACTAGCATCGATCAGTTGGGTGTCAAACAGCCAACAGCTACTGTTGTTTCGGTTGTGTTGGTTTTGTCTAATCTTGTCAACGGGGCAGCTTTACACTCAATCGGTATTCATATCATTGGCCCCGATCTTGAATTTAGAGAATTTACATTGCTTAACAACTTATTTGACCATCAGACACCTTTATACAAATTTTATACAAATGAACAAAATGCCAATTGCCGTATGTTTTGTTTGTCACCATATTTTATGATTGTCATATTAATTTGAGATTTTGCATGTCACAGGGTGAAATCGGATTCGCAACCCTTCCAGAACATGTTCACCGCAAGTCAGCAAAAAAGGGTTTTGATTTTACCATAATGATAGTTGGTATGTATTTTGTTGGCCATGTTTGCACACTATTTACATTTGACCGTTACTCAGGCGAATCTGGTTTGGGCAAGTCAACCCTGGTCAATTGTCTATTTCTTGGTGATTTGTACAAAGAACGCAAAATCCCGACTGTTGAAAAGCTGCTCGAACGAACAGTTACGGTAGAAAAGAAGCAGCTTGATATAATTGAAAAGGGAATCAAATTGCGAGTGACCATTGTTGACACTCCTGGTTTTGGTGATTCGCTCAACACAAGTGGTAGCTTTCAAGTGGTTGAAAATTATATCGACGAACAGTTTACACAGTTCTTCAAAGACGAATCTGGTCTCAATCGTAAAAACATAGTCGACAATCGTGTTCATTGCTGTCTCTACTTCATCTCTCCATTTGGTCGCGGGTATGTTTACATTTGATATCACTGATTTGATAACTGACCTGTGGTATTTAGTTTATCTCAACTAGATATTCAATTCATGAAACGGCTACACTCAAAGGTCAACATTGTGCCCATTATTGCAAAAGCCGATTCACTCACTGCCGCTGAAATGAGTCAGCTCAAGAAAAAGGTGTTTTGTTGTTTATTAATAAAAATTGCCAATTAATACAATCTTATATTTCATCATTTCAAACATTTGAATATAGATTTTACGCGAATTCGAAGAGCAAGGAATTACTATCTTCAAAATACCAGAATGTGACAGCGACGAAGATGACCTGTATCGAATCAAAGACAAAGAAATAAGAGTAAGATATTCATTTGTTTGAAGTTCCAATTTTTGAATTAACTTATTTTTAGGAAAGCATACCATTTGCTATAATTGGCAGTACTACAAGTATTGATCTTAGTGGACGACGAATTCGAGGCCGAGAATATCCTTGGGGCGTTGTGGACATTCAGGATGAACGATATAGCGACTTTATCAAACTTAGAACTTTTTTGAGGTACTTTTTTGAGATATCTTTATTATCACAATTCTAATGTGATGTTTAGTTTACATATGCAAGATTTGAAAGACATCACAAGTGACGTTCTCTACGAGAATTATCGCACAAACTATTTGGCTCAACTAAACAATCGCACTGAGTATGTTTTTACATTGTTATTATTATTATTATTATTTGATAATTGACTTAATTTGTTTGAAATAGACTCGATGGCACATCAATGACTGCTGACCGCTTGTTGCTAATTAAGCAGGAAGAGGTAAAATATAATTTTAATTAACTTTGTTAGTAAACTTTTATTTTATTATTTAAAATAGATTCGTCGCATGCAAGAACAATTGATGGTAATGCAAGAACAACTTCGAGCCAATTCTCGCCCTGTCAGCAATGCTCAAAGCATGGACGATTTGCTAAATGAATAATGAATAATTTAATGCAAATCACAGACCAATTATTGCTCAAATATTACGAACTGACCAATGTATTATCGAAGATTTCTAAATGGCATTTTTTCGCCCGCTTTAATCTACCGACAATAGCGCGATTGTATGATTTTTATATTATTCTTATCATGTAGTCATTGACATTCCTTTTCTTGGAACTGCATTTGCTCGATCGGGTAGTAGAATCACTCTTAAAATGGTCACCAACTACTGCTATCTACTTATACGTCACCCAAGCAGCATTCACCACTGGCAACTTGTCCATTTCTACAATGATTGCATTCAGCATTTTGTCTTCACCTGAAATCTAGTCTTATCCATTATTGATTGATATATTTTATGCAAATATTTTCTATTGCCCATTTTTCTACATTTAATATCAACACTCAAGAACGTAACGATTACTTTTCGTATATATTTTGTATTACGGTATGCATTATTGATGTACCTTTTCTACCTTGTTATGGAGAAATACTAGAGAGAAACAATAAATGCATGTTAGTCCAGTAGATTTGAATAAGGCAAGTTTCTCTTTCGACAACGTGTGGTTCTCTATAGAGATAGCTATCTTTGTCCGATGCTAACTCGACTATCAAATAAAAGGCCCAAGTGATCCACTGAAGATGGCCGTTTCGCTTAAGGACTTCCATGTAGTGATCTCCATGAAATAAAAGTTACACTTCGGTCTTGGGTTACCTTTCATCAGCAATTGACTGAAGTGTCAATTGACACTTAATATACACAACCGTGAGATTTGTCTTCAGAACCAAAGTATCGATAGAAGAGTTTCTGCTGGTCAACCATAGTTAAATATTATGTCCATACTGACGAGGAGTTCACTTGTGCGTCTTGTTCCAATTTTATTTAGTGGAAATTAAGCAAATCGAACAAACTTGAAATTCGAATATACTTTGCTCACTATTTATATTCATAAAAAGTCATTGATTTGTAATCGGTTCACAATGGACAGTAATAGCAATGTATCACCTCCTCACTCGCTCACAGTGAAGCACCAGTTCTGCAATGTTAATTAACAGTCACTCGAGAAGATTGGTCCATCCTCCCTGTTACGGAACGAACCGATCACTACTCTTTCAGATGGTCAATCAGTTTGGTTTCCGCGTTACTACTGTAGCAGATTTTTCACTGCCGGTTGGAGGACACTTCCATTAGAGTGGAATTACCGAAGCGACTTTAAACCAAACGAGCCAAATTCCTAGCTGGCCGACTTCGAATATGCTCTTCAAGAAATATTTTATATTGTAGACATTCAATTGCGATGAGAACTTTAAAATAAAATAAATGTTTAAAAACGCATCGATTCTTGATTAAATAATTCTTTTTATAAGTATTCAGCTTTCCTTATATATACATATACATGTGGTAATAATAATTATTATTATTATTAAAAAATCATTGGTTTCGATTCTTACGATTCCATTCAATCGACGCAAATTAGTCATAGACATTAATGAATATTCGATTGATATAATAATTTTGAAGAGATTTTTTAATCTTCTCTGGATTTTTGACTGCTAGCAGTGCTAGCAGTGCTAGACCAACTAGAAATGGAAGCCACTTTTCTTTTGCTTTTTTGCTTCATGCTACGGATCTTTTAAACAGATTACCAAAGTTTTGCTTGTAACTTTTGTAGAAGTAATCCGACGATTGTTGCTCAGAAATAATCCGTAAGGAATCAGTAACGAAAGGAATGGTTCTATGTATTTGTGAACTACATTTTGGTATGATGTGAAGCTGAAAAATGTTGTCATTGAATGATAGTCATTTCGAATTCGCGCCGGTTGGACACGTGAGGCTATTTCATCACAGGTCACAGGTCGGTCCTCTCTGTCTAGCGCCATGAAAAGAATCTTGGTTACTTTTTCTCTCGTTTCGGTGTTTTTCAACTCAAGGCGAATTCAACGAACCCGTTTCAAAACTTTTATGGCCGAAAGTAAAATATGGACTTATTTTCTCAACGCACAGACGATGGATCTCATCTTTCTCTGTCAAAACCGTTCACATCAAACCCAAGAAGCAAGTTTCAACACCTCAACTCTCACAAGTATGTACATCGATTAAATATGTTAATAATGCTGGTCATTATTAAACTCATTCTAGATTATTATAAAAGTATGTTGTTTGCCAAGCAACATTTTTTTTTAAATTTCCATTTTTCCAAGTATGATTGACTTGCTGGCTTAATAATAGTATTTGAGTTCTTGAGAGTTGAGTGAAGTTGAGACTGAATATTATCCGAAAATGTGTATTTGTTTTGTCCAGTTCGATAACTCACAAATGACAAGCTCATTCTTGCATTTTAGATCTCAAATGTATTATTTCCGAATCGATAGCCGAATTTAGTGGCTGCCATAGACTGTCCATCAATGGAATATTTGAATTGATGTTTCAGACCATTGTTCTGTCCTATAGGATATATATATATATAGTATATCCAATCGATTAGACTAGAAATGGTTTTCCATCTCGGCCATTGTTTGTAATATTATAAATAATTAAGTTACTTTGCATGTGAATTTGCTTTTATCTTACAATTTTCAATTGACTCAACAACATTGCTTTTTGCTGTTGTGTGTTTTGCTTTGCGTGTGGAACAATTTTCTCGACAGTTCCCAGCTAATGTCCTACAAAGCTTTTATTTATGGTGATCCGGCGAATTAGAATGTGATTTGTGACTATTTGTATGCCTGTGCAGACCTTGATGCCTTGCATGTGTGTGTCGAGTCGACTGCAATCGAAATCATTACGGACCAATTGTAATAAATTTGCATCACAGCCAGGGACTGTCAATTGCACGGTGCACTATGCTCGTCCAATGGTTGGATTTCACTTTGAGAAACATGTCCCCATCAGTAGCCAGCTTTTTTGTTTTGTTTTCTTTGGTACACTCCAATGACACCAGGCTTGAGGTTCCTTCCTTTAGTTCCAAAATTAAACGCTATTAAATATGCATTTGCTCAATTTAAAACATTCCCCCCTCTTTGCTTTAAGTCTGAATTTATGGAAATGGAAAATGCTTGCTTGCAGAGTGCAGAATGCATTTTACGATCACAGACACCAAGACAGAAGGGTGCTTTCCGTGGATTGAACGGTTCACAGTGGAACAACTCAACTCGAAGGCACGGAACTCTGTGACACAGAGTGGATGTTCTTTTTTAGTTTTAATGCAATTCTCGTTAATTCGACTCCTAAGCGACTCACAGTCTTCAAGTCCACAGTGCACTTTTGGCCTGGTGGTCCACAGACAGTTTTACTGTTGCACTGGATTTGCTTTATTTTGCTTTGTTGCTCGTTCAATTCTAATTTCACTGTTTCCATTTGTCGTTTCACAGCACCCGAGAGTGGCCAATTATACCGAGAATTCATTAGATTTGCTAATTGCCACACCAAAACACATACCAGACAGTCTGACTCACTCACATAAAAAATGCATTATTCGTAACACTCAACCGAATTGTTCAAACATTTGAATGTGACAATTGTGAATTGTGTCTTTTCTCTTTCTCTCATCTGTATCATTTGGCCGAATCTCATTTTGACCATTTGTCAACTTTTGAATTATCCTTTTGCGCACTTTACGCTGCACCACAATAAGATGTATCAGTGTCAAATGGACTATGTGCACAGTTTGGCCATTCACTTAATGACAATCCAACTTTATCATTACAGCCTTTCAATTTGTTTATCTATCTATCTTTTTTTATTGCGCTATCGTTGGCAACAAGCGCTTCAAACAAAGGGCGAGTTTGTTCGTGTTCATCTTACTAAAGCGGTAATAATTTTTGCTTGCTAGTTATCTGATCAAGTTGATATATTTTTAATGTTCATTGGTTCGATAAAGACAGGCAGTTTAGAGACAAAATTAGGACAATTAAACTGCAACGACATATAGGGCGATTAGCAGAATGATTTTGCTTCTGTATGAATTCATATTCGTATTTCGAATGTTTGGCCCTTTGGCCCACCTAATGTATGCGTTTGTGCATACAAAATGTACATATTATTGAAATGAAATCGTCAATCGCTGTATGAGAGAGTCATCGGCCCCACATAGTCACGCCTAATCACCCAAACAGACCTGCAATCAGTGCATTAGTTATTAATTAGCACAAGTATGTGTGTTGTGTTTTCGTTTTGAAACAAAAACTTTTCGTTTGTTTTCACTTGTAAGAAGATTTGAAACTTTTCACTCGCTGTTTGCAATGGAAAGCATTAACGAGCATTAGTTAATTAAAGTTTAATTCCATGCTAATGGCCTACGGTACTACACTATAGTAACTACAATATATACACTGGCAGTTTGTTAATTATTAATAATGCTTCCAATCGGTCTGTTTCGATTCAATTGAATTCTCTCCTATCGTTTCTCGTTTCTCTCCATTAGCTTCTACCGACTAATGACTTTTGTGCCTTATCATACTTAATTTGAGAGAATTCTTCTAGAGTAAAGCTAAACTTTATCCGAGTAAGAAAAAAGCGCCAACCAGCGCAATTGGAATTAATGTGAGCCGCAATGAAGTGATCACTTGTGGATGATTCTCGGTGAATTGACGAATCGAGACGATAATTGAGTTTGTTCCGTTTATGGTCGAGTTTGTCAATTCTGGTTCGATAATAGTGGTAGTTGTTGTTGTTATAGTAGCAGTAGTCTCCTGATTTAACACTTTAGTTGTTTCTGTCTCAACGAGTGTCGTTTGACTGGAGGAAACTTTGGTCGTGGTTTGCGGACTTGTCACAACAGTAGTTGGTTTAGTTGTCCTTTGTCTGGTTTTATTCAATGGTCGTCCTTTTGTTGAAGGTCTGAATCTGGTGGTCTTCCTTGTTGGTTCTTCAGGATCATCGAAATTCTCAGTCAAAGTTGTGTTGTATTGTGTCATTCTCTCTGCAGGCCACATTTGCAGTGTTCGGCACTCTATTATCAGTGACAAGTCTTCCGTCAGATGACGAGATTCTAGTCTGAAGTGCAGACCAATGTGACCAAAGGTGAAGTAGTTGACCACTGATTTGCGGTTCACCTATTGAAGAATATCAATTGTCAATTGAGACTTACGAGATTTGTGTTACAATCTAAAATGGTTAATAGCTCACACTCGACTCTCTGATTACTCACGAGATGGCGGAACTAGGTTTGTCAAATGTTATTATTTTGGCTCTATGGCATCGATCGATTTGAGAAAGAATTCATTGATGCAGACTTGGTGCAATGTGTCATTTGTGCAATCGATCCAGTCGACCGTCTTTTGGCCTTGTGATGAGCTACTCAACTATATTACACAACTGTCCTTTCACCATCAGTAAGCAATGTATCGAGTGAGTTGAGTTAATTAATTTGTGCCAAGTCAACAGATTTACAGTGTGTGTTCTCTTGTTTTGGGGCAAGCCTAAAACTAATGACAGTTTAGAGAATCGACCAAAACTAACTCACCCGTTGTCGGTTGATGTGCCACTCGATCTTGCTGGCTTGGCTTTCCGTGGTGGCTTGTCCTTGCAGGAATGCGGGCACAGTGCAGTTGACACTAACCCAGTCTCCCAGTTGGTATTCTTCCATGAGGCCCACAATAACCGGCGTTGTACTGCTCCACGCACTGATGTCCACTGCCGAATTGCGCACTACAGTACACCAGAAGTAAATCGATTAGTACACTTCTCTCAATGCAGATTAATCCGATAAAGGCACTCGAGGTATTCCCTTCGAATGGACTTTAATTAGACTAGCCATCAAGTCAAATCGAGACTAACTGGGTGTTTGTCTGTGTCTTTCGTCATCTTCTACTAGATTGGATTTATCTGTGCGAGTGACCACTCGATTTGGGCAAGATTAACCGCAAACTGCACCGAGCATTAGTTTGATCATTGAGCGCATTATTAATTAGCATTAATTTGTGCTAATCCCCCCAGTGGACCCTGTGCACGTCAATCACCGAATGCCATCTCACCGGCCGCACCTACCTTCGGGGTAGAATTGAGCATCCATGAACGACATACATCGCACCACAAAGTGGTTCGTCTCCGTGAGGTGTTCTCGTCTCAGAGTGAAATCAAGCTGACTTGTTGTGGGCATTGTTTGTTCCGTTGATTTTGAGCTTTCTCCACTGGGTGAACGTTCTAATCGACGATTAGCGAATCGGTGCCAATCTGGCTTTCCAGTGCAAGATTGCTCTGCTTGATTTTGTTTTGTCCGGTCATCATTGTCACGGACGTATGACTCAGGCACAGGAATGTCATTTATGAACCATTTGATTCTAGCTGCCGGTCGAGATGCACTTGTGCTACACGTTAGTTGAACTCTCTCTCCAATGCCATAGGTCCGCCTTGGACCTACAATGATTGGTGCCTTCTGTGCCGGGACTATAGTTCAATGGTCAATGGTCAATCCAACTAATGTTATATACTCACTGAAGACATTCAAGTCCATTTCTTGGCGTACCACTTGAAATGTCTCATCACTGATAGCCTCACATCGAAAGGTGCCTTCTGAGAGGAGGTCGATGTTGAAAATCCTGACCATCTCGCCAGTTTTGCTTTGTGACAAGTCCACTCTGACGCCTGGTAGTGTCTTATGATGGATGGTCTCTTGTGGGCTCGAAACTAGAGTAAACAAACATTATGCAAGTGAACAGACTGGCCTTGGTCTTGTCATTAGCCTTCCTAATGAGCCACAAACTAACTAATCAATTTAAGCTTTGCGCCATTGGTAATGCGATTACTGTGTACACTCGGCACTACCGAATCGATGTTCTCCATGCAAATCGAGATAATCCAATCGTTATCGAAGGCTATAAATAGTCCTACTTTGGTGTATTCCATGGACAATATATTGTATATACAGCCAATAATGCAGTTAATAGGTAATGTTGCCTGTCAGCAAGTCCGATGCTGCATGCCAATGCGTCATTGGTCACTGCAGCTTGTTCATTTCCTCGTTCTGCTCACTCAGTTATCATTGAAACCTTTGTGCCCGCTCATTTTGACTATTTTTGCCTCTTTTCTTTCTGTACACCAACTCATTCCTAAATGTTTTTGCCCGAAATGTCTTTGCCTCATGTTGACTTGATTTATTTGTTTGTGCTGATTTTTGCTTGCTAAATTCTTTCGGATTGCAACTTAATTTGTTTTCCTACCTTCAGATATATATTGCCTCTTGGTCCGATTATTGATGATCGCACTTGTTCAATTCCTTTGCTCTGAATCCTTTGCAAGAATCGACATCATTAGGCGAGTGTCAAATGTGGCACAGACCGCATCACCACCAATCATAGGTAACATTTGTAACATTTGCATCTGCCGGTTGATTTGCACTTTGGCCTCTTTAACTCGCCTCGATTGGTTCGAGTTGTGCGGAGTGCAGGTGCAGAGTGATGTGCAGATAATAGTTCAACAGATCAATTAACACTGAATGCCGCCATGCGAATGACACATTCTCACCGGTGAAGTACATAATCAATGCGTAGTGCTGCACTGGTTGAGTGTTCACTATACATACTGTGTACAATGGCATTTAATTGAATATTAGCCACCACATTGGCACTATGAAAATTGAGTTTAATTGACTTTTAATTTGTCCATTACTCGGCAGAGGGTAGAGACTTGCTGTCAGGCTGCTATAGTATATACCAAGAGCTACCAGTTGGACAGTCCGGCGAGCGATCAATCTAAAGTGACGCTCTGTCATTGCACTGCACTGCACATTATTACATGTATGTCTCTGTGGCCATCTCATAAATCATACGTCTCGTTTGAATCGTCTTTGTATTGTCCACTCAAGAGCGATGGGTAGGCACTGGTCGAGCTGTTCGGCACAGGACGCGCTAATAGACCAATCGAGAGTGCATTACCACACAATGAGGCAATTATTTCATTTCATCTCTCCTTCGGTCCTTTGTCTCGGTCTCACCTTTGTCTCTCTTTCACTCTGTCTGTCTTCATTCTCTCACTGGCACAAACATCTCAATCACATCGAAGTCTGCTTGATTGGCGCTATTAATTGAATTCGCAATGATTCAATTCGAATCACTTAATCTCGTACACTCGATGTTTGTATTGGACGACCAATTGAGGAGAAGAGACTCACTCAGTCGGACATTATCGATCGGACCGAACAGTGCCACTGTCCACCACTGTGGAGCTATGTCGAGTCCTATCCACTGGTCACACTGATCACTGGTCATTGTCGTGTTGTGCCACTTACTGTAGCTGTAAAATTCGAAATAAGTTCCATTTAGCTTTTTGTGCCACTTGATTGAGTAGAGCTGGTCATTGCCTTCGAGCACGTATGGACAGTGCAGCGTGAGGTTCGATCCGAGCAGTGCTTCCATCCGGGTGGAGTCCGATTCCGCGTTCATTCGAATCATTCGGATGCACTCGGTGGTGTATGGACACGAGGCTAGTAGAATGTAAATGAACACATGACCGATGGCACACCAGTCCAAAGTATTGATGGCTTTGTTTGTCGTCGGACCGAATCGATTGCCGTCCTCGAATGCCATTGCTGGTGTGACCTATTGAAAGGGACAGTCATTAGTTACTCGACTGTAAATATGTCAATGCGAGTCGATGCTTCAGCCGACACCGAACAAACACAAACACGAGTTGGGACCTCCACACTACCACTAGTGCACTACGCATAACTAATGGCTCACAGTGACACATTGCACTCGGCACTGGCTCACTAATTTATCGATGCACTCGCCAAGCGAGGCTTGACTAATTTGGTCAGATTTAAAAAATTAATTACGACCAGACGAGTAGTAATTTATGGAAATCGATTTATTTGCCTACGATGCTCGATTGATGTCGATGTGTGCGCACTTGTTGACCATTGAGAGCCATTCGGCACTGAGCATAAATCAACATTGAACATTCGATCTACAAAGACTGATAGATTGCCATTTGGGATAAGCTAATTAGGTAGTCGTTCCACTAGCCGGACATTTGCCACTTGTGATGTGTCTTGTGGCGCACTAATGCCCCTCGATGAAGATGTTTGTGGTGTCCTTGCCAGGCGAAAGTAACATTAGTGATGAGCAGTACTGCAAGTGACTGGTGCATGCCCTTCGTCTCGGTGGACACACGCCTCATTTATCATTTTGCCGTCCGTCTCGTCTTCATCACTTGGCCGGTCCTGGTCGATGAAAGCGTCGTGCCACTATAGACCAACTCTTCACTTGCCTTCACTAGTCTTAATTACTTTTAATTAAAACATCTCAATCTGTCCTATCAGCATCATCACCAGTAGCGCTAATCACTGATCAGTGAGGGTAACTCATCTCTTGCCCGATCACATTTAATCGAATCGTTACAGTTCGATTCTGTCTTGCAAGGGTCAGCCACTTGACTCGACCCGGTTGCCCTTCACTGTGCAATCTTTTGTAGCTTGGCTCGTATCGATTGCCTGTGCGAGTCCAATCAATCTTGTGCCTGTCCGTTGTGCCTCGAATAGCGAGATTAAGCTAATTTCGTTGTCGATTCTGTCGATTAATAAAAGGTCACTTAATTAATTCATGCTCAATCGATTGCAGTCTGCTCAACTCTGCGCGACCTAATCGAACGTACCACTCGGCACACACTCACTCTCTAACAGAGAGTCTCAATTTCCCACTAAATTTTTGGCACCATTCGATTGTTCTAACGACTAGATTCTATGCTAATTCTAAAGTAGAACCATTTGGTTCATTTCGATCGAGTAGAGTCTGGAGTTGTGTGGTGGCAGTTGTAGTGGCAAGATCGATTGCATCTCTCTGGACAGTTCGATTGAATTGCTCCGAGCTAGTGACGAATGGTGCAAACTGTAAATGTGCTAATTAGCGGCAATTGAAATTTATTTATTTATTTATTTACTCACACTTTCTCTCAGTCTAACTCTGCTGACACTTTATTATTATTATTAGTTAGGATTATTATTACTGGTGCTATTACGGCCGTTCGAGATGATCTTCCATTGTACGGAAGCGAATTTGTAATTGTAAAATTGCCTTTCGCGCCTCAGTCCAAATGGAATCTTTGCTTGATGTCTGTCTGTATTTGTGTGTGTGTGTGTGCTCAATTGTTCTGAGCTATTCTTGAAGTCACGAGAACCGTTAATACTCGAGTCACATATCGCTTGTATTATTGGATCCAAATGGATCTGTGTGTGTGCTTTTTGCTTTTAATGTTTGAATGTTTTGTGTGTGTGTGTGTGTGTGTGTGTGTGTGTGTGGACTCGTTCAAATTGGATTCGATTCGACGAGAAGATGTTCGCTAATATGAAACCAATGACGACGATTATTACAGTGCAAATGGCACAAATAAATTATTGATAGTTGTGCTTGTTATCTCACTGTTGTCTTGTGCTGTGTCGGTGTGTCACATTGAGTCACATCAGCAGAGGCCTTTTGTTGGTGTTGGATCGTTTGAATGTGTTGAACATTCAGGACACGTCTTCCACTGACGCCTTTGGTTCGATTCCCAGGCATTGTCGTGTGTGTGTGTGTGTGGCTATCGGTTGCACTTTGGCCGGTTGCACTGCCTTAGTGTCCACTAGATTTATTGTGATTGCCTTCACTGTACCGATAGTGATACTTTCACACTTTGCATTACACTTTTGTGTGCCATTTGGCCACTTTCATATTATTGCCATTATTATTACTTCCATTCGACTTTGTCCATCCAAACAAATGTCCTGTGTGTCCACTTGCCTTTTGATGTGGTCGTGATCGTGTGTTCGATTCAACCCGATTTCGACGATCGCTTGCAAAACGACCAGTTTTGTTTTGCTTTTCTTTTTGTTTTGGCTTCTGTTTGCACTTGCACTTTGGTTTGGTTTGATTGCGTTTTAAACCAACGCCAATGAGAGTTGCATGTGTGAGTGTGTTGTTTAATGGCTAATGGGGTACGGTTAATGCTTGCAACGACATTAGGCACAATCGGTTCGGTATTAAACAAATGATCGACTTGTTGGCCCAACAGTAAAGTCACTCATTATCGACAGGCTCACAATTGTCAGTGCTGCTGCCCTGGGTTTCACTTGGTGACAAATCATTTAGAGCTTTGAGTTTATCTCGTTTGCCATCTTTAGGCCAACCACCAGCCATTAGCATCGTATCATATCGTCCCCTGGTTGGATGCTTTAATTGTGTCAATTCACACAGACAAACGCATCCTTGCGTAATCCATGTCATTAATACATGAGAAGGCGAGTGTTGAAGTGTCTGTGAGGACATTAGTCCACATTACCGTCGACCACACACGCCACTCCACTCCACCGAATGTTCGAACCGAAATGAGCCATTAACTCGCAATAAGTGAAGCCATTTGTAATGTGTCATCGATTCGATTGTGAGTGATTCTATTCCGTCGACCACTCACTCGACAAGTGGCCATTGTTCTTTGGTTCGGGGGTCACGGTGCCAAGTGACAAATGGCTACAATTATGCAGTGACATATTGGCCTGAGTGCTTGTTTTATTGAAAGGTCCGTCTCGGGCTATTGTTTGCTGTCATAACGATCATCGAACGAGTCTAATGACAGTGGTGAGTGGTGATTGTGTCACCATTGAGCCATTGAGCAAGCATCACTTCTGACTTGTGCGAGTACTGCATTCCTCGGTGCATTCTCGAGATGCACTTGTCGATGACATTCGATCGCTCTTTGCACAGTCAATCGAACCATTTCGCACATCGATAGTATTTCTTTCTCTCTCGCTCTCACTCACTCCATCATCTCAAGCTAATCGTGAATTAATCGATGCCATCGAATTGATCTTGTTCGTTGGCGCATTCTGACCAGTCACTCAGTGGGTTGGTGTGTGCCTTACCATTGAGTTATGCCTTATCCGATTACCAAATGGACGAGGGCAACTTACCTAGATCGATGATCGAACGGGCGTAGTGCCACTTTGACCGTACTCGAGGTCGTGGTGATGGATTAATTGGAAACGGTAGTTAAGGACAATAGTAATGCTCGATTTATTGACGATGACCAATTGAACATTTACAGATTTAAAAAAAACACAAAAGTCGAGTGTGAGGTGCAGATGAAGATGGAGATGATGATGAGACTTGATCGGACGAGATGATTAATCACTCGAATTCATTCGATCAGTGATGATTGTGTGTGTGCAAGGCAATGGTAATGAGATTAATAATTGAGATAGTGTTGAAATAGAGATGGTGGTGCTCAGTAATTACAGTGAAATACATACAAACTGGTAAAGGTACACAGGTGAGTGTGTTTGTGTGCGAGACTAGAGTTGGTCAACTACGAAGCGAATTAGCAAATGACAAGATTCGAACTGTACAGCCGGACTGAGTGTTTGCTTGGTGGTGTTGGTGTTTGGTTTTGTGTGGTGTTGTGGCCAGACGGACCAAATTGGTCTGACTGCACATATACTGACAATATTGTTAATTAAAAGGCAAACTACCGTCGTATTAGATGTTGCTGGAGTGAGGTGACGTTTTATGGGCCATTTGGCCAACGAGATCTATTGTGGCCCATTAGTTAAAGTGCGCGCCTTGTGTGTCTATGTGATCGCAATGGTGATCGAGTCCACAGTATTGAGTGTCAGTTTGGTTCGGTCAGACAGTTAATTTGTGCAACCAGAGAGTATCACATTAATTAATGTGAGTGCCGAGTGGAGCGAGAGGTGCTGCTGGCGCGCGCGACACTTTACATCGACCCGATCGCTGTCATCGGTAGAATGTCTGCCGCCAATTTATTGCCCCACCGGATGAGCGAGCCAAACAAGATTCAGTCGGGCAGTTCGATTGATTCTGTTGAGTTTGTATGTGGCGCCCAGCAGAATGGCCCTTTTTAATTAACAGACTGGTGACTCGGTGTTCTGTGCATGTGTGAGTGTGTGTTGTGTTGAGTGTTATGCATGACGAGGTGCGTTTGATTACATTTGCTAACTGCACAATTACAAGGCACTAAAGTGTCCAATTGAGTGTCTACAAAGGTTACTATTTTACAGGTCGATAATGTACAGACGAGAAGGCATTGCAGACAGAAGGGACGCCAAGTCGAAGAAGGAGAATAAGGCGATGAAGTGCTCTGCTTGTTGCACTCGGGCAGGTAATTTAATTAACAGTCACTTTGGCCATGTAATGACATTTCGGTGGTCTGACTTGTGACCGCCAGATTTATGATGTCGAACGTGGTGTGCGCGGTGTGCCATCAATTATTATTACTTGCTTTACATCCGATGATGCCCGACGGCGAAGGCTCGAACACCGAAGACCAACAGCAACGTCGTACAAAGCACTAGCAGCCGGTGACCAACTACGGGGAGAAAGAGAATAACACAAATTACAATTAGGACTTGGGATCAATGTGAAAATTTATTGGCGCACGAGGCAGTATGGCCACTGGCCAATGCCATAAATAACCAAACGATTCTGTGCGCGAGTGTTTGTGCATATCGAACAGCGAAATTAGCCTTAATTCGAGTGCCATCTCCACTGATCTTTCCTGTCTGCCCCAGCAAGTGTAGGCAAACGATGCCACTAAATCACCGGTGGCACCAATAAATCAATCCGCCGGTGAGCCACAAGCTCACTCCATTTGAATGCCTTGCACACGCATCCACTGGCGAATGATTCCTCTTGGTTGCTGTTCTCCAGCTGGATTTATTGTCTCCACTTTGCGGGATGACATCTTGACTCGATTTAGGTCTCATAGATTTATCGAAATGGAAAGCTAATTTATGTGAACAAAGTGGCATTGCACCTTAACCCGTACCGTGTCGAGTGTTGTTTGTTTAGGCCAAGAATGAGAGGGAATGTCTGTTCTGTCCGGTGGAGGGCCTCTTCCAGTCGGTCAGTGAAATATGGGCCAATTAATTCACAGTGAGTGCAGTGGTGAGTGTTGGCGCCTTAATTCGACCACTTTAAAGTGGCTACTAATGTGGTGTGCATGTGTGGCACTAAGCCTATGCCACATCCGACCTCGACCTGTGTCCCGGTGCAGCTAAAGACTCGCACTTTTGTTGGTCAGTTCAGTCAGAATCGATTGCCATAAATCGAGTTTAGCTTGTAGTGAATTGCTGGCTGCACACAACTGACCACAACAGGGACAGATTTGCACTTGTGATAAATGGCGCCTACCGTCTATTTGTGCACTGCACGATAATTTACTCTATCGCCCTTTGGTGGTCATCAAACGGCCAATTTGGCCACACACAACAAACTCGTGTGTCCCAGTGGCCATTCATAAATCTTGTTGCGTTGCGTTCTGTGTGTCGCCCTTTCTGGCCTAAATGGTCAAACTGGTAAACCTAACTGTAATAATGTTGGGTCAATTGGACGATCAGTCAAATGGCATCGATTCTGTTGGGAATGGCTTCACTGTCAAGTGCACCTTGATATTGAAGTCATTATCGATGTCTGGCATGCATGGCTGACAGTAGTGGGAGTGTCAGGGCAGGCAAATTGTGATGTCACACTGGTAGTTTCACTTTTGATTGCTCCCACAATGATAGATCGATTCTCTCTCGTTGAATAATGATAGAGCTGACCATGCCAATACGTCTACTGCTGTTTGTGCGCTGACATGTTATTACACCTGACCTGGGATGTTCGGACAACACTTGTCTCTAGTGCCAAGTGATGCGCATTCTGTCTTCTGACAGGTCGGCCTGACTGATTGTGTCATTGACAAGCGAATATGTCAGTATGGCGGCAACAGTAATGCCGATACAATTGCAATAGTTCTCGTGTGCCTGCCAATTGGCTGTCTAATTAGCCAATAGTGTAATATGAGCCATCACGGTAGTTGCACTCGCACGCCTTGCATGGCAATCTGTCATAATAAGACAAGGTCCAATAATAATAATGGCGCCAATTGACGATGATGCACTGATGTCACTGATAGGACATGTGCACGAAAGTACCGTCAGTGGACGGTCATAGCTGGTTAGTGGTGAATATAGCTATTTACATAAAGCAGACCGACACTTGTTCGCTGTTGGCACACCAATCGGATCGAGCAATTGATTCGCACTGCCACTGACAGGAGCAACCGTCAGCTTGGCCCACTCAGACACAACAGCACAACGACTCGAGTATGCGAGAATAATGGCACCATTTGTGACAAGTGCTTGACAGTGACATGGCACACTTGTCGGTCCTTTTCACTCGGTCACCTCGCCACGGCCACACTCACCTGTTGGCCTATCTCAATCTCATCTATTCCACTTGTACAATGTACACCTGATGTCTCCACTTTTTTCACACGCACCACAATTGCCGCCTTTTGTTGTGTTGTTGTTCTGCCCATTTTTGCCCTGAACAGCGTCATTTATTAGATTATGACACCGATTGGGTTATTTGTGTGCAATCGATTATCACTAGACCACTGTCCCACTCTGTCCGTCACCTACATTCGTTCACCCATTGACATTGATAATCTTTCTATTTATGCCCACCGATCGATGCAATCGATGTCCATCGAATTTGACTTGATCCGATTGACAGTGAAGGGATCGCTTCACAATATGGTACAGGTGCTGGCATGGGGTATTGCTTGCTTATTTTGTTAAATGCCATATGCGTATCACTTGTGTATTCGCACTGCACACACAGGAAATGATGATGATTGCCATTTGGTATTTGCAATTCAAACAGCACACAAAGCCCACTAAACAGATCGCTTATGCTAATGTTCGTTACCCATAGAAATCGATCTACTGATGTGTCCTCCTGTTCTGCCCACTGAGAATCCTCATTGGAGTGTTGTCAATCAACAATGACCAAATGATTAAAGTTGTTTTGCACCTAAGAGTGTGTGGTGATTTTGAAACCAAAACTACAGCACTGTAGTCAAAACTTCTGTGCATGCACACGCCTGAGATAATCAAATTGAATTGAATTGAATCGGGTGCCAAGTGAGGCTTACATGTGGTCTAATTCAATTGACAATGTCCTCAGTGAGATCATTTTGTCGCGCGTCTCATTCTTCGGTCTAATTTGCCATCAATTAGGCACGATCTACTCGCAAGTGCAAAGTACGTGATCGACCGAGTTGTGCCTTTCCAAGTCGACGACTTAACTCTTGCCTGTGCACTAGGCACATGCACACAAGAGTCGACTTTATTCTGTTTATCACTTGTCTCACTGTCACTGACTCACTTTGATGTGCAGGAGATTGACGTGCGCTACTGTGCTCGGTCAGACCAAGGAAGCGATCGTCTGTGTGTGATGTCACTGATGTCATTTTGGTGTGATGTGCTGTTGCCAGTCTGTAATCTAATTTGGCACCGTTCTGTTCTGTTCGGTTGCTTTGTTTTGCTTTGGCACGTTGTTGTTTGTTGTTGTTGTTGTTTTGGTCGTGCTTTGGCCTGGAGAAGGTGCTTCACTTGCCACACGGTGTGCTTGTACTAATGAATGCGGACAACGAGCACAACTCGACTCGAACCAATCCACCAAAATAGTGAGCATACAATTAATGAATCAGCTAAGTGGCTGTATAATGCGACCACCACAACAGATGTGACAAGAAATGAATTTATAATTTTGAGGTCGAAACACTTTAATTCAATTGGCTCGGTGCATTGTCTCGCTGGGTGACATCGCACTCAGTCCGAATGCTACTGCACTGTGCCCACTGACAACCACTGCTCGGTTGCTCCCTTGGTGACATCCAACACAACAAAACACAAACGTTATCCGGCTCGGTCTGCTGCCGAGAGGCACAAAGTGAGATGCCTGCTGATGTCTGCAAGTGAGGACTAGTCATTTGAAAGTATAATGCACACAGGTCGTCTCGCGGCAAAGGTGCTCCGTGTGCACTGTCACCCGAGCAGCCATTGGACAGGCCATTTGTGCCACACCAGAGGTGATAGATCTCGGTGTGACCGAACTGAAATTGACAGTCCATTTGAATAGCAGAGTTGACAAAATGTTTCCTTTGCCCCTGAGCGAAATACAAGACAGACAGTCACATGCTCGATCGATTCATTGGTTCATGATGTTCAAGTCGGACTTGTTGGAATCTGTATGATTCCTCAAGGATTTTGACTCGTATTTAAAATCGAATCACGACCAATTTAAATTTGGCACTGCCAAATATGTCAAATCTCGGCAAATCACAGGAGAGAAAGACTACAGAGCTACCAGACTGGAACCCAATTCTGAGAAAGAAGGAACCAGTGCGGAGCCTAATTTGGTATTCATCAGCCAATTTGTCGGTGGTAATCTAATTTGAAGGCTAAGTATAATTTAATAATCACTCGGAATTAAACATTTCCCCTGCAAATTAGATTTGACGCATTTTAAAATGTATGCAGTGAATTGATCAAATATTTAACCGATCCCACTAATGAACGTCGTCTGGGTGGCTCTGTGCAAATTAGCTGCAGTGAGAGTGAGACGAGCTACTGCAGTACATGCAAACTGCACTCTACGGTGCCTTACTGTACCCTGCCAACTGCCTCCCATGTAGATGTCACTCAATCCGAATATGTCTGAATGAATCGATCCTACAGTCGTTCATTAGAGTCCATCCTGATGGTCCTCCACAATTAGTGCCTTTGTCACAATCTATTTCTATTTTGGTTCGCAACTCAACCGAAACTATTTGGCCTACACCCTTTTGCCCTCTAATGAACGATGCTGCAGGGAGGCACCGGCGACGGTCTGTGGTTTGTCCTATGCAATTGACAATTGTCCCGTGCGGACTGTGCCACCAGCGAACACTAATTGCCACCAACGGACGAGATCGACCCTGACACTGTACAGTGTCGTCCTCGATTGACCACTCAGTTTCAACTGGAGAGTTATGCAAAGATCGCTAATTACCCACTCGGAATTAATCACTGCTCTGGCCATCTTGGTTAATTGTGTTCGCTTTGTTTAGTGCGTTAATAACCGTCCAAACAGTGCACAGGCACATCACATCTATCACTTTAATTGAGACGCCATTATGAATAATTTGTCACCATCTCGATAGCTGCATCAATGGTGACATGTTTGCACTGCACTCACTTCCAACACACCAAACACCACTTGACAATGACTAGATTAACGATCGTAGATAGTAAGACAGACAGACCGACCACTGGTCGACTATATTTAGAAGAGCTAGGGTTACTTCTCAACTGGTGCGAGATGAGTCGATGCATGCTGCTGTGCACTGCAATGCAATCCAGTGCAAAGTGCTCTCTGATGCTCTCCATTCGACACTTTACGAGCAGGCAAATTTAGAATACTGCAGAATCAAACCATTCTCATGAGTGCATTGTCTTGCCTGGTCGGTTCGTTGGTCAGTGCTCTTGTTAGCATCTTCTCGATTCTGTGATGCCACTGTCACAGCCTGTTGAGTGCGCCAATTTGGCGATGGCATGCAAATGCGCTCAAATGCCATTAAACTCGACACACAGCACAATTTTGACTAATCTAATCTTCTTCAACGAGGAACGTTCGAAGCATCGTACTACGGAATTAATTAGGCCTGGTGAGCGACACTTAATGCTGACCTCGCCCTTTGTGTGATCTCAACTTGGGAGCGACGCATCACTCGGTCAGTCTGCTCAAGTGTCGCATCGAATGCCGGACAGTGTGAGCCGACTTGGCTTACCATATCCTCCAAGTATTCACAAAGTATCACTCTGAATGTATTTATAGCACAGGCAGACACACTTCACCTTTCACTTGGCACTTTACACTGTGCAAACTGTCCATTTTTATAAAGTGGTCTCGGGCACAATTATCTGTTTAGTGTTCGGTGCAAATGAGCATGTCACTATAATCGTATGACAGATCGTAGGGCAGTTCATCATAAAGTGCACCAGCACCACTTCATTCACCGCAATGTAATGTATGTTCTGCACAACATGTTATAGCCAAATGACCGAATTAGAGCACAAATTACTTACTTTGTGTTGTTGATTGAGCACCATTGGTTCGGTATTTGCTTCGCCAGCCTGAAACGAGAGAAAGAATGAAAGGACTTTATTAATATGCTCGGTATTGGCTCGGTAATGGTCTCGTTGGACCTTTGCATTGGCGGCGGGCGCACAGGGCGCGCAATTGACTCGATTCACCTTGCACAAATTAATATCACATTACTCGATCGTCATCGGGCTCGGGTAATTCACTTTGTCAGCCAAATGGAAGCCATCACTAGACTGGCACTTCCTCTGACTCGCCATAATCGGCTAATTTTCGCCATCGTAAACCTTATCGTTGGTAATTTGTCTGATGAATGAGCACTACCATTTGGTCCTCATTCACCTTAGCACTGCATTCGACTTTGCATCATCACATCACAAGCTCGCAATCACTTGACAAGGCATTAATAGACATTAAAGACATTAATGGCAATATTTGAATATTCCAATATTGACTCGATGACGGACTGACTGCTAGTGCGAGTGAAACAAATTAACTTTGTTGCTGCACTCATGTGAGCCAACTCAACTGGATGGCACTTTAAATTAGCCAAGTGATGCATGCATTGGCCAAACATGATCGCACTCGGCTCAGTGCAACAGTGACACTGCACTCCACACAGTGATGCACTCCGCACATCTCACTGGCCTACTGAATGTCTCTCGACGAGTCAATTGGAGCGCAATTCTTCGCGCTACAATTAACCTCAATTTGTGCGAATAAAATCGATCATGATTTTACAATGAAATCGAGGTGTAAGGTAATAGAGATAGGTGAGACACTTCACTATGCACTGGCTAAATATAGCCAAATGTCTTTTATCACTCAATCGGCGTGTCGTATTTGGCCTAATGGCCCGGTGTCCCTATTAATTTGGCCACTATTAATGGCCAATACTGTGCACTGACAATTGCTCAGGCCAATTTGTCTCACTCAATCTGTCAGTTGGCATTAATTTATTATTGATTTAATCGCGCAAAGATATGTGTGATTTTGACTGTGAATTTATGTAAGCACTAGGTCATCATTGTGACTAGTAGTTTGTTGTCCACTTTGCCCCGTGCACCGCAAACATATGTTCGCTCACTCCTCGGAGGGACAGGCACAGTTGGAGAATGTCAATTTGTCAGGCTGTCCATTGGTTATTGTGAATATATTGCATTCTCATTAGTCAGTGTTCAATGAGGCCAAATGGCGTGTAACACCTTTGCACAAAGGACCGCACGGTCTTGTGTTTGGGCCATGTCCCATTCGAGTGCACCCAATGGAGCTGAATCGCATTAAAATTAGCTATATATCGATTGTTGGCTCAGTGTTGTTTGTCATTGGCCCACCGACAGGTACAATGAACACACGGAACTAGAGCACAGTGACAAAGCAGCCTATTACGGTCCATTGTGTGTCATGCCATTAGTCCCTGGCTGTAATCTCTACTTGACTCACTGCTAGATCCTTCTTAGTGCCCTCCAACTTACAGCCGATTTGGCCAATTTCAATTTGTCGATCGGGAGAGGGTCAATAGAGCTAACTCTACACTCTAACAAGGTAAGGTAGTTGCGTTTCGTTTTGATGAGCACCGATTCAGCATTGTTCATTGGCCTTTGTGCCAAGACAAACAGTGCCACAACAGAACACGCCACGACACGTACTTCGACGTACACCTAAGAACGCGTTCCCCTCGCGGCCCTCTCCAATGATTGTTCGCACAAGTCCAAATATTTGGACTCGTTCAAGTCTCGTTCGTTCACTGACTACCTGCCTATTGCCATATGGCATTGGGAGATACAGTGGCAATAATAATTGGCAAAGAATAACATCGATGCCTTTTGGCAAGGTAAGACTCCATTCCGAGTTGAACAAAGTGACGCCTTGGTCGGCTCATCTCCTTTCGATTCGAAGTTCATCGTCTACACTGGTTGTCTTCTTGTGCTAAGTACAGAGCGTGTCAAATGGCAAATGAGCACCATTACTGTCATTACTGACTACCGACTCGATGCGTGTGATTTCAATTTGTCCGATTCTTGTCGGCTTGCATAGAATTCCTGTCTGTTGTGCCGTGTCGAATAGCTAATTTGCCTGTGGACACTCGCGCCATCCCATGAATGAGCGGTCTTTGCCCCACTCGGATCGATCCAATCCAATGGCCTCACTCAGCACCAATAATTACTTTATCAATGGCTGATTAGCACAGCAAACACACAGCAGCTGGCTGGCTTGTGGCCAAATGGATTGCATTGTGCCATTATTCAATATACTATATGATTTAACACGATTTAATAGCTTTCATTTTGTAATTTCGGACTGAAAATGTGGATCTCCACCAAAATGGAGCCAACAGGAAAGGATTATTAGTGGAAATAAAGTTTGCCAGATTCTGCATAATTAGGGACAAGAAGGAAGGCAAACACGAATCGAACCATCGAAAGGTGAACCGAGTGACTCGATTCTACAAACTTTGTTGGCAGCACAATTTAAATGAGCAAACACACACAAAGTAACAAGGGTGAGTGTATTTCCATTTAAATTAAAAAGCGATTATAGCCTTTGTCGTTGCACTGGTTCGCAGGCTGGTCAGGATTAGTGCCCGGGGTAGGCTCAGTGGCCAAGTGACTACTCGCTGACTGGTGAGTGAGGGAGGCAAGTGCCGCAATCCACTGCTGGGCCAAGTGCACCGCGCACCGACATTAATGTGTGTGTGTGTGTGTGTGCGTGTGTGGGAACAAGCCGGATAAGTGGCCTCGCTAAGCCACCGGGCAAGTATACAGTGTAACTGTGGACCATTGTCGGTGTGCCATCATTGGCGCAATTCGATCTCGCTCACTTTGACGTATTCACTGTGGATCGGATAGAGCACTGGCTCGGCGTCTCAATCACACCGACAGCAGCAGTGTCCATTGTGTGACAGTTGGATCAGTGCCAGTGCACTGTTGAGTGTGTTATCAGTTTGGTTCTATCTGTTCCATCATCGCTCGACTCATCACTTAATTCCTCGTTTCAGCAAACTTTGTGCAGTGAGAGTGACTGCAGCATGTATGTAGATGCACTGGTCGGTAATATGGTGTGGACTGTGTGTGGATTGTGTAAGCCAATGATGACAAACTTCTAAGAGAGAGATTAACTCGAGCAGACTTCACTCGCCAAAGATAGTGGCAAGGCGAAGTGGCCAAATTAAACCGAGAGACACATTCAGCCTGATGAATGTAATGGCCACAGTGGACAATTGGGCTGTGAAGCGCTAGATTGGAATGGTGTCCCCAATGGCGCCAAACACCTCACTGCAAATGGACAGAACCAAACTGACTTGACCAATCTCGATTTGTTTGCCATCAATTGGGTAACACTTCCCATTCTGCTGTTTGACTGAAGAGAAATCTGTGCCTTTTAGTCGAGCATATTTATGAGGAAATAAATAGTGAATAACATTGAGGAACATTGTCGGTGCCGAACTGTACAGTGTGTTTGCATTGTGTTCAGTGCTAATCGGTTCGTTAGGTTACTTTACGCGCGCAGTGTCTTGGCACAGACAATGCTCGATGGAGAGGCGATACATTCTCGTTGAGAAAACAATGACAAGACAAACTACGTCGAGGTCGTGCATTTTATGGACCGAATTAGTGTGACTTTAGTGTCGACCAAACGGGATTGCCATTCGGTTGGACTCGAGTCGAGTTGTGTTCTGTGTGTTATTTACTTTCGCCAGAATCTCGAATAAGTCGTTTTATGTGGCCATTTGCATTGCCTTGCACTGTGAGAGATTGGCTGACTGGATGGAGACTTGCAAGTCAAATGGTCGAAAGTAAATTTACAAGTCCGCCCCCACCACTCTCGGGGTTTTCGTTTGCCTTCCTTTCCGTCCACTGGTCGGTTGTATATTCTCCCATTCATTGGCCATGTAATTCGGGTGACTGTACTACGAGCTACTACATTTCCGTTTATAATCGACGTGTGAGAATGAAGATAGCTAACAGGCCGAGGGCAGAAGAGAGTGAACTTAGAGAAGAAAAGTCCGAGACAAGCCTCGATGAAAGCTCGGGCGCAGCAAAGCTTAATTTATGAACTTGAACTTTTATGGCTTTAGTGCACTTTAATTTGCAATAAAATAGTTAAAATAGTTACTATTGCCAGTCAGCCAGTCAGTCTGTTTGTCTGTGTGTTTGCATTTTCAAATTGAATTTGTTGCTATTCTTGCTTGTTCGCTTCTTTCATCTTCGCGTGTGTTTGCCTTCTAATTACTTTCGATTGACCGAGAACGTTCGCATTGCTCGCTTGGAGTCTTACCGAAAGACAGCCATTCAGTGAGTTTAGTCAGTCTCACCTCGGTCTGTCGGAATAATCCTGGTAAGGCAATAAAGCAATGCGCTGATTGGTCTCAGTCCCGGTCAGCTCGATTGTCTCTATTTGCTGGTCCAAATCAAACTCAATTGCACAATCATACAAATACATACGCTCATTGCATTAAGTTGGGCCCATGCACAAGGACGAATAATTCGTAATACAACATAGTCTCGAAGGCATACAGACAAATGAATGAATGAATGAATCGATTAGTGCTCTCCTCTGTGTCCATCTGATCGAGTACTGCTTCACTTTGTCCAGCTGATAATTGCAGATTAAGTCCTTTCCAAATATAAATACAAATATGAACATTCAATTTGGCACCGATTACTGTGCTAATGCTCCACACTGATCAGTGCAGCCGAACTACTGGCCAGTGTCTACTGAGACTTGCATTCGGATTTGCCTCACTTGCTCTCTGTGTGCCAATATGTTCTATGTTCTACTCTCCGATTGTCCAATGGACAATTCGACGTGCCAACAGCAAGTGCTCATCGCTCTACTTGCTCCATTCGATGCGACCAATCGAAGGATCGACATTCGGACCACTATTTTCGTCTATTGGCAATTCTTTTTTGTTTATTATATTAAACGTGTCACTTGTTATTAAAGTTCGCAGTTTTAATATATCTCAATATGAATGAATCAGAATCGTCATCACTCAGAATCAATTTGGCAATTGGCACGGACAGTTTGGTCTGACCAGTTTTCGGTCCATGATTGACAGCACTGCCTTTCACTTCCTATTTGGTGGGCAAGACACATTGCAATGCAAATGTTCGATGTTGCTGTTGTGTATGATGGATTCTCTGCATAGTGAAATGTTCGATCGTTTCGGTGGCATCGAGCCAAAGCGGGCAGTGTTTTAATTAATCCACTGATTGCCTTTCTCTCATTGCAGGCCAATTTGTCCCGACGCGTCTGTGCAACTTGCCGAACAATGCAACACACCACAACAGAGTGAAACAAGACAAGGGTTATGCCTGAGCCGAGTGAGCGAATATTTGCCGGTCGGTGTATGGTCTATTTGCAATCTGCTAATGGAGCCAGTGCATTAGCATGTAATAAATGAATTAATTAATTTAATTAACATCATGTTTGGTTAAGTCAAACGCCACTGCGTGATCCAATCAATCGATTGATGCATTCTTTTGGGCGCCTTCTGTGTCTTCGCCTTCATCATTATTGCCAATGATCGCCCTGGGCTCTAAATGCCACTACTGCTCTTGATGTTGTCCATTATTGTCGGTGGCAAGCAAGGCAAAAGGCTAAGTTATCGATCTGTTCGTATCGACATAAGCAGACACAAATTAGCAGTGAATGTCTTGCCGTGCATTGATTTGCCCAGGCACTGAATGTCCATTTGTGCACCTAACACCGAACGGTGCTGTGTCGTGTCACACTTGTCACTTGTCTGGTCGATCGAATGATTTCAATTTAAATTTGTCCAATTTGGTGGCAATTTTGCCACTTTGACGCCTAACCGTATTGACATGTCCGATTGAGCTGCACTTCTCACTGTGTATGTCTGAATGGAATTGACTTTCACTGGTGGAATAATGCAAATTGATGGCTTCAGCCGAGAGACGCTCATTGTGGCCCACTTTGGGCAGGAATGTGGACAGTTGGACAGTGGTCAGGAGCCAATTTAGTCAGTGATCAGTGCTGATCTGATTGAGGCCAATCTCGAGCACAGCGCAACTTGTCAGCAAAAGTGAAACGTCCTCTTCCCCTCGGTGTCGATCACTGTAATCAATGCATCATCTCGATAATCAAATTAGAAGGCTCCACTGTTAACCATCGAGTGGACTGAGCGCGCGCGGGCAATTTGCGACCAAAATGCGCTCTAACTTGGCGCCTCGATCACGCTCGGCCATGCTAATCAATGACCCGTGTTTGTGTGTGGCAATTAGCCACAGTACACTGTTGCCGTTCTCTGACTCAGTGTCGGAGGGTTAAAACGATGGGGGAGTATTCACTCACGAATCGATGGCACTTTGAATAAATGGCGCCCTTTATAAAGTGTACAGGAATCGGTCGATTGAAAGAACGATTATAATCATGTATGACTAGTTCGAAGCGAGAGATGTCTAGACTCTAGAAGGGGTAAACGGTTGCGCACCTGTAATAGTCTTGATTGTTCGTTTTGTTTGTAATTTCTAATTTATGCCACACATCCCTTTGACACAGCTCCGTTTTGATTGCATTCTAGCCCGTCACTTTGAATGCTTCGCTCACTCAGTGGCTCACTTGAGTTTGTCACTTTGAATTTGGCAGTCTTCCAGGCTGCTTAGTTCATTAAATAATTGTTCGTGTTGCGATAAATCTGTTGGCTCGAGCGTGCAAAGCTGTGCACAATCTCGCTCATTTGGACCGTTTCGTGTTTGTTGTTTTGCTAGCTTTTGCTTTTTGCACCCGAGACAGTCAGGAAGAGGATTCTCTCGGGACTGAGGCACCAAGAGCGGTAAATAGGCACGGTTGGGCATATTTCATTTACATACTAAAGGCAAGCTCAAGTTAGGATGTCCCAAATGGAACGACTCACTGTGTGCAGTGTGACACAATCAGTGCCGAGACGGGCATAATTTATATTAATAACTGCGAGACACGTTGTGCCCAATCTGTGGCCGAGTGCTTGTTCTCTTGGGCTCGCTCGATGTTTCGATTGCCAATCGAGTGTCGACTGTTTCTTTATCGTAATAATCTAATTACAACCACACACACACACACACACACACACACACACACACACACACACACACACACACACACACACCGATTGTCGCAGTCATCGATTGTGGCCAGACTGTAATACTCAACAGTGAGGATCACCCGACAAGCATCATCGATTCTTCGACTCATTCGGACTCTTATTACTCTGGTTAAGTTTAAGTGTCTTTGTTTGGCACTCGGTCTGGCTGGTTTCACTCACCACTCACTACTCACTCACCTCGACAGAGTGATTTTCTTTCAATTTTCAATGGCATTTTCCACAGCAACCAAACACACTCACACACAGTCGACCTCAGCAGTAATGCGAGAAGCAATGGCTATTATTCGCTGGCAATCAACATACATTTCAATGATCGCGCACTCGATCATGTTGCCTCGAACCAACCAATGTCGAACCTCTTAAGAAGATTCTCGCTGCGGCCAGAGAGCACCTTGCCAATGGCTCGTGAGCCAATGAAAAAAGAAATGGAGCACTCGAGAACAAATTGATTAAAGTACGGTGGACGGTGAGAGGTTCCAATTAACTTTCGATTCCTTTCGGTTCGGTGAGAGGTGAACGAGAGTCGAGTTCGATTCCATTCCGAACATTCTTTGCCAGAAGGCAAAGTCAACTCGGTGAGTCAGGCCAAGTGATTCTGGAATTGGTGCTGATTTATGACCGACAAGAAGACAACAGTGTGGAACATTGTTAAACCGATCTCTCTTAGTTTTGTTCGTTCGTTTGTCGTTCAACCTCTGTTCGGTGATGATCCATCGATCAATGCAAGCCAATCGAGAAATGTACTTCGATGGCCACTGTTCGTCACTGAATCAATCCGGCTCGAGTCAAGCTCAGCATTCGCTTTCGCATTGGCATGCTCGCAGTATGAGATCTGATCTGTCCCTATCAGATCGGGCACCATCTCACAGTGCATTATCACGCTGGTCGAATCGACTTTTATCTCAGCAGTGACATGTAAAACGAGAAACGCATTAGTGAGTAGTCTCGACTCGATTCGGTCCAAGCAGCAGTGAGCAATCGTTGCTATCGTCAAATCACCGCGGACAGACAGATTCTCTCGTTCGATGACTTATAGCCGAGTTGAATTCAATTAGTGCCATAAGACACACATTTACATTTTTAAATTTGCCGCACTCCTCTCCACTCGGTGGTCTGTATGTGTGTGTTTGTGTGCTTGTGCTCGTACGATTGCATCTCATCACGACCATTGCGGTGGCCACTTTGATATGATAGGATGCCACTAGCTGGGCATGTCACACGCGTTAATGCGAGACACGCCGCCAGCAGACTGCACTGCACTGACTTCTCACCAATGTGCCACGGCAATGGCAATGGAAATGGAACCGAGCCCTCGCATATTTGTAATTTCATTAATGAGAATGGCTGGTCGGTGTGTTATGTATGATAAATCACAATTGCAGTGATACACTTGGTCGGTCTGTGTGTGTGTGTTGATGTGTGAGAAATAATCACTAGCAAAAGCGATGCAAAGTATTAGCAGCAATCGAAGCAGAATAAATCACATTAGATCAATCTTTTGGCTGACTCTGTGCTCGCCCCCTTTTGGAGCTACACCAGCACACAATGCAGTGCATGACAGTGGTGGCCATCGTACAATATCATCTGCCTGTGCAGAGTGCCATCAGTGGAATCAGTCGAATCAGTTTACCATCACTCCGCAGTTCAATTTCGATAATGTTCCATTAGCCTTGGTCTACTCTAATGGGCCACTGTCTTGCTTGTGTGTGTGTGTGCCTCTGTTTGGTCGGTGGGCAAATAACGAAAATATTATTCAAACTTTGCCTCCAGGCTGCTTCCGCTCACTTGGCGATGCTATCGTTGCCAATTCATTGGGCCTGGATCGAGTTTGTGTCCGTGTGCACAGACAAAGATCACTCATTACCGAATTGAATTGGTCACTGAATTGTTTGTACTTTGTATTGTTTAACAAGCGCAAAATGGACTAAATAATTCAAAAGTGATGCACCACAATCATTCAACTCACTGACTGACCAGCATCAGTTCGCAAGATTATTCTGTCAGCCAGGGCGGTTGTGTCAGTTCGACCTGGAGCGATGGATTCAGTGTGTTCAAGTTGCATTGGAATCAATAATTAATTAATTTGCACCACTCACTCGAGTGCGGTGTCACACATTTGCAAGTGAAATCATCAAACTGGCTCAGGGGGGAAATGAGTACAGACCGAAGTGCATGGTCGCACTGAGTAGTTTGTTCAGCCGTTTCGCTATATTTGGCTGGCAATTTGCATATTTGTCCGCCCCTTCGATGATGTGTGGTAATTAGAATTGATATATACTCTAATAATCTCATTTCCGAGTCGATCGATCGAGGACCGATTGGTGGCGAGAAAGGCTTTCAATTAGGCTCTAGGCAGCCAATGCAGCGAACAACCGAACGGGAGCTCTCAGTTTGTCAGTTTGGTCTGTCAGTCGGTTACTCAGCTGAGTGACTCGGCCAGAATTGGTTACCCGCGCGGCGCACACTTGTCAGAAAGGATTGGCCTCATCGAGTCGGGTTAGTGTTACTGTTGGTGTTGTTTATTTATTGTCTCACTCGATCGATCGGCAAATTAGCTCTTTTATGGAGGCGACACGTGTTATGCCGCTGACGAGGCTAACTAGACGTGTCCTGTCAGGCGAGAGTGGCCACCGAGACTTTCCATTTGGTTCGCCGTCCGAATGAGTTCACTTGGACGTCGTTTGTTTTGGAGTGATCGAGCTGTCTTCCGATCCGAACTCAATCCAACTCAACTCATCGCTGTTTCATTCGGTTCATCTCTCAATCTCTCAATCTGGATCGGACAGTCACTGTTGTATTTACTCTCGGCTCTGTTTGCAACTTTGTGACCGGATTTATGTTTGTGTTTGGTCGGCAGGCAAACAGAACTAATTAATAATGGAACGGAATGGTCACTAATTTGGCTAACTTGTCTCGTGTCATCTCGGTGTCTGTGACCGAAAGCGACAAACTTTGCTTTACAGCTTCTACAGCTCGTTACTGTCCACTGGTCCGATTAGCATACACTCCATTGACATCACTTTGGCTACATTATTAATTGCCTTTCTGTCAGTGCACACTGGTGACTGGTCAACACTGATTGTGATCAGTTTGGCTCAGGATTGAGTAAAGTCGAACTTGCAAACTTTAAAATCACTAGCATCTCCTCCATCATTGGAGGTCCATTTATGCTCACCGAGCCAATCGATCTTTCTGCAGTGCACCGATCTGACTGGCTAAGCTTTGTACAACTAACTTAGTACACCCGTCCGGATATGGCAGAATTTCCGACCGATACGTCTCGCTGTGAGCCGTTCATTGATCAAACCGTCTTGGCTGACTATCTCATGTGAGAATATTCTTATCAGCCAAGACTGTCCTTCAATGGAGCAATCTATTTGTATCGCACTAATTAGTTCTCGTTAACTAACTAATTAATTGATCGAACTTTGTCTTTACGCCGCCAATGCATTTGAATGAACCAATGTCTTTACTTACCGTCTTGGATGGCTAATCGTTTCTCCTCGATATAATCTGAGTTCGGTATCGTCAGTCGACACTCGTAATGTTCTGCTATGTTGTTCACATTGGTCTGGTTCTGCTTGGCCCAAACCAGTCGTTCTCTGGACGGAGACAAGTGGTCACTCTCTTCGATGCTCGATGTCGTCGAGTTGACCTCTGTTGTCTTGTTTTGTTCGATATGTGACACCAAGGTGATTGAGTAGAATCCATCACTCACGGAACGGAAGGAGAGCACAGTGGTGCTGTTCGACTCCACCTCAGTGGCTTCTAGGTTCTCGTTGATAGACGATCTCACTTTGTATAGTTTGATCTCCGGCTCTGGATATACACCAATGGCGGTGCAGGTGATGTTGAAGCCATCCTCGTCGGGGCTGTCTTCATCCACCTCTACTGCAGCAATATCGAACGACTTTGCAGGCTCTTTAAAGTAAACAAAGTGATTGGGCGTCACACGCAAAGTGTCATTCGTGGGTGCCTTACCGTAGATAACGAGATGGGTCGAGTTGTTGTCTTCGTTCACGATCGAGGACACAGTGCAAGTGTATTTTCCACTGAGACTTGCTGGTGGATTGAGCAGACGTAAGGCACGATGCCGTGTTGGGTGGTCACTCACTACAAATGTCTCATCCACGTACTTCTTAATCTTATGTGAGTATGTCCGAATGTCACGTGACTGAATCCACTGGTAGATGTGTTGCTTTTCGTCGTTGAGGAACCACTTGAGGACGACCAGATCGTCGTCGGGACTGAGACTGAAGTCACAGTCAAGAATCACACTGTTTGCTTCACCATTGCGAAATGATTGAGGCGGGCTGATTGAGTTGATGCGTACACAATCGACCGAGCTCGGTGACAAACCTGAGGGAGATAAACAGACAGATTAGTCGCATTTAATGATGATTAGTTTTCCTTTTCGTCTCGTTTCGTTTTATCCGCGCCAATCCATTAGACCTAATTGCAAGCTTCGAGGTGATACGTTTTATCATTGGTTAGATTAAATTGAATTAAACCAAAGTGGGACAGTGTTGGACACTGTCGGACATTGGTCTAATTGCTCATTAGGACGACTGTCCAGTTGGCATTCCGACCAGTTGTGTGTGACTGGACGCACTTCTCCGGTGAGAATTGAGCTACCGAATCAGTCTGTGTGAGAGGTGGACTTGGTCGCTGTCCAAGATGAGAAAGTCGTGCAAAGAGTGGCACTAAGAAAGACACTAAAAGGGCTTTCTAATTTGATGCGATTAGGTCTCGACTATGATTAATGACAACGAGATGTGGTGGCCATCATGCATGAGTAGTCAGTTTGGTGCAGTCAACGGTGAGACAACAGCCCAACGACCCACCAATGCAAGCACAAGTGACTAAACGCCTGATTCCGATTGGCATTGAGCGAGTTGCACAGGTTGATTGATGTACGGCACAGGCCCGATTGGTGAGTCGGTGTCATTTGCACTAATGTGCCACCGGTCTAGTGATCCTTGCTCTCAGTGAAGGTGTCCCTACAGGTGGCCATCAAGCCATTGCCATTACCGTGCCTCACCATGACTAAGCGAGAGCCCCAAACAGAGTGGACAGTCCGTCGTCCGTCAGTCTTGGTCACTCTCACCGCACTAATTGGATTCAATGCACACCACCACTCTTATCGAACTTGCATCAACGAAAGTCTTCAGAATCGGCCTCGTCCCGTGGCTTTCACTTGCGCCTGTCTGTCCATTCGTTCGTTGCATTCATTCGATCAAGTGATTGTGCGCTGAATGACACCGACTGGCATTATCATATCTGTGTCCTGTGAGTGACTACCATACTAGACATGACTAGGTGCACGCATTAGCATGGAATATATGCCCATTAGCAGTCTTTACAATGACTATCGCATTGTAGCCTCGACACCGGTCGTCGTCCACTGGGCACCACACCAAGGCACTACGCCATCAGTGGCCATCACACACTATCAACACACATACTGCTCTACTGTTGTGGCAAGATGCGATACTGTTAATGGCTATGTAAATGCATTCGCCACTCGAATGTGATTTATTTATTTATTGCTGCCACTCGTGGTGTTCTCATATACTCATTGTACATTCATTCACACGGCCGCCAGTTGACCAACGCACAAATGGCGAGATGAGCCGAGTTTGCGAGTTGGCGCTAAGGCGATTCATTAAGGCCGATATTAATTAATGTCTAGGCCGAGTTGGGCCGCAATGGTAATTGCCATGCACAATATGATGATGTCGGTTGGACTAGTGCCGAGTGGCAGACCGAGTTGCGAGCTGAGCGAGCATTGCACGCCGCTCACGTTTCAATGCAACGATATTTTCATTAAGCGAGCGATCCTTTCGCTTGATTAGCGCAATATTCAATTAGAGACCGACATAAAGACTTAATTAATTGACCGACTTGAAGCATGCAAGACCAACTGTGAATGAGGTGACCGAGACGGGCGGCTCGATTCACTCGATTCCACCAATGATTCAATCTCACAGTGTCACTAAACCGTTTGTTCCTCGTCTGTTTCTGTCCTAATTGACTGGCCAGAATAGGCTTCACTCACAATGTTCACTGCTGTGTCGTCCCATCGTTCGTTTAATATTGGCTTGCTTGCTTACTTGATTGTCTCCATTTTCACATGCACGCCATGTTTGTCTCTATTTGCTCTCGGCTTATACGTTCACTGTATTTACATTGCAGTCAATTATAATAAACGAGCATAGAAAGTTTTAATTAACTTGGTTTTGCTTTGTTTTCACTTTGCCGCTTTGCTTTGCTGCTCACTTGGTTTGGTGCTTCCGTGACTTATTGCTCTGTGAATGCTAGTGCTAGTACGCTTTGAATGGTTTGCCAATGCATAAGTGAATTCACTTATTCCTTGCCAACTTGGCACTAGCTAATGGACTCCATTTTGGTGTGTGGACACTTTGTGGTCAGTATTTAGTTACTTCTCACTGAGCATTTCCACTCATTTCCAATGGCCAGTGGACACGGTTTTTGCTTCTCCACGGGCATCTTGAATTAGACATCGCGCTAACAAGTTGGTCTTCAGTTGGTGAGCCAACCGCCAAAACATGAATGCATCTATTATTTGGACATTAGACATACCTGGTGAGTCAGTGCACTGGCTCTCTGGCCATTTGACTTTCGCATGTAAATTGATATGAACACAAATGTCACGACATTTTAATCCATCAACCTCGTGGACGATTGTGTCATTTGTCGGAGTTATCCGTTGCCAATTAACCCCGTGGCATCGTTCATGGATGGCAATGTTTTGATGGCAATGATGCGCACACACACAAATTAAATAAATCTAAATCTAAACTCTCGATGATCGATCGGTCCTTGGTGGTCGAGTAGACGATAAGTAGATGAGATGCAATGCTGATAACTGACTCGACACGGACCGTTCTACTGGACTGCTTATTTCTATCTGTTTCACTCAATCTCACTGTGAATGTACCAATTCGAAATGTTCAAATTCAAATTGAATGCATCAATGTGTGCTCATTCATATCGACCAAATGGGTTGTTTCAATTCGATCGAGATTGTGATCACATCGAGCACTGTGTGCTCGTGCACTGCCAGATGAAAATGATGCGCTTCACATTGAGTGCAACAGGTTGAGATGAGATGAAATGCTGCTAAGTGGCCGATCAAAAGAAAGATATCGAGCTGAGATTAGATTGCCATCCGTGAGCAGACTGACCAACTGACGAATGACCACTCGAGTGCTAATTCAATTGGTGTGCTGTCGATCGAATGAATGATGCTCGTTGAGTGGTTGAGTTGAGCTTTGTGGTAGGCGAGAGATACAACGAAGAATGCCGACACAGGCCTCAACAAACGTGATCACCAGATTTGGTGCTCAAATTGTACTGAACAATCATGAGGATCCTCTCATCAAAGACTATTTTAACGTAGAATTGTACAATGAAAAATTGGCTATTTACACTTAAAATAGTACCTGTCTAGAAACAACGGTTGTACAACCATTGAATTTGTCATAAAGTCACAATTTTTAACTTTGTTTGCTTATCAGACCAAGCAGCAAAAACATTTGCTTGGGCGTGTGCTCATCGATTGGTAAGTTTGCATATGAAATTCATTTCTAAATTGTTTAATGTCCAACAAATAGCCACTTTGACACATATCGTCATTTGTCTTGTCTCACTAATCTCAATCTTAATGACCACCGAATCAATCATTCACCTGACTCAATGCTCAAGTCTCGCTTTGGTAGGTGTTAATTGGTGTGTCTTGTCTCCGTTTGCACTGGTCACTAATTAGTGGGAGTCAAGTGGATTGGAGTCCACTGAAAGTAACACTTTAAAATGGCAAACAATTTAGCTCTAATTTGTTCGGTTCAAATTGACTCAACTCAACTACAGGTGGAAACGAGTTCACAGAGCACTCGTCCATATTTGGAGTGGATGTGTTTGGTCTGTGCTAATTAAGATGCCTCACAGGCCACAATGAAGTCACTTGTCAGTGTTGAATGTGATCAATTCAACACGGCTTCCTAGTGGCAATTGCATTCTCTCGGTCAATTGGCCTCTCTACTTTGTACTTTGTATCTCTCTCATTGAAAGCGATACTTTGATTGTCTCCATTTGTCATTATCGCCATTGTTGCCGTTCGTTATTCGGACGGCCATCAATGGCGGTAATTTCGCACTCTTTGATAACTTCATATGCCGCGCGGTAATTGGCACGAGTGGGCCAATTCTGCTCTGACTGGACTGGAATGAATTAATCCTAACTCGAGTGTGATGAATTGACACTTGCGCCGAGTTATGCACATTTACCAACAATTCTTATCATTTCGATTTGTTCGGTGCTCAATCATTTCTGTTGTTCTCGTGACTCTATTTGGAGGAATCGATTCTTTCTATCTCATTTGTGTCCGAATTTGTTTTTGCCTGTTTGTTTGTTTGCGCAATGCGACAAATGAAAGTAACTTTTACTGTTGCTGGCTTGCCTTTTCTCACTGTCTGAGTGGACCGTGTTATTAGCCTAATGGGAAGTGAAGTGAGTGGCACGAGATGAGACGATGCCAAGTTCGAAGTGGCCAGTCGACACGCGATCTCAATTTGACTGTCTCACTCGTTACGTAATGCATTGGCCAATGGCTCCACTAAGCCAATTGGTACTCACTACCCATCCACAGTGCACGCAATTGCTCGACGCTATTTGTCTGTCTATTTGCTCCGGCTCGTAATGATTGAGTTCTGTTTGCATTGCACATGGCAAACACATTTCTATTGGTTCACTTTGTATCATTTGCCGTCGGTTTGTACGTCTCATCTTGTTTTTTACTGTCCTACCGTCAAGCGGTCTTGACCATTAATTTATAGTCCAATTAACATTACCTCAGCACTTTGACCAATTGGACCATGCACTCTTCGATAAGTCTGTTTATCGTCATACCTGAAGTATGTGTATATTATATATTGTATATTATATCGACTATATGGCAATTGACCTCTCAGCCAAATGTCAACTCGCTCATCGATTATTGGTCAGTCCATTACTGAACTGAATCTTATTTTAATTTTCGATGCAAATGCAATTGACCCTCTTTCGGTTGCAACTGGCACAGAGCGAGTTAAGTGCATCGAGGCAAGCCAACACAGATAGTTCAAATATGCTTGTGCTCATAGGTTTGTGTCGTTTCATTTGTCATTTTAAATTACGGTTACGAGCCAATCGAGTCACAGGCAAAGTACGCTCGATCGACTCGAATCTAAATGGACACAAATGGAGAATGGTCATTGGTCATTGCCTAGCAGATATATCGAGTAACATTGCCCAAAAGTGCACTACTTTGGAGGCAGGCCTGAGAGCGACACTGGTCATTTGCATCACGAAACAATTGCGACCACTCGTATTTGGTAGTGGGCACTCACTTGAGTCCATTTGGCCACCGTTCGCAGTGCGTGTGTCTGGCTGTGTCGTAAACAAATGCATGCTATCTTTTACCAAAGTAAATTAATTACCGTTCGGTCCTTGATTTGTCATTCTTATGGATGCGAACATTCCCAAATGGACTGTCCTCTCTCGGTAGACTCTATTTCAGTCTATTTCGGTCTTGTCCCTCGACCTTCCCATTTGGTTCACTGTAGTTAATTTTGCGTTATTTTGGTATTTCGGTTCGCCGGTCTGGCCACAGATCCCTCTTGACTGGATCGACCAGAATGAGGCCCAACTTGTGTGCTTGTGTGTGTCGGTCTTGATTACACTTTGCTCGTTATCGAGTGGAATTTGTTTGCTTCAAGTGGAGATAAAACAAACAGAGACAAAGGCAAACGAAAGGAGAGAACAGTTGATGATGATGAACAGTTTGCCGAGACCGAGAGAATGAAATGAAAAATAGAACCAACTCGACTCGACTCTATGATTTATGATGCGAAATTGTTGCTCGAGCTAATGGAGCCATGAGAGAGTCTATATTAGTGAGTGAAAGGCCAAATGGACGAGACACAACATAACCAACATAACACAACCAACCGAGCGACCATCCAACAAGCAATTGAGGCCTCAGAGCAAATAATTAATGATGAGCACTGATTGCATTGTGCGCCTTGCAACATTTGAATATTCCTCAGTCGCTAATTAATCAAAGCACACACTGACAATTGTCATTGCGCTAGTCCCCGGCGATGATGATGTTTCATCACATTCGGTGCGCACACGTCCCCAATTAACGACATTCGATGATCGATAGTGTCCAGGTCCTAATTGATCGTCCTAATACAGACCAGACCAATCAGGTGACTCGATCTGTCCAACTCGGTGACATTTACCTTCAATCAAGACGATCGCAACTTAAAGTGGACCGATTACGCTCGGACATTGCTCGGGCGGTCTTGTCGCCTTGTCCGTTCGGTGATTAATTATGACCCGTGTGGTGACACACATTTCAATTGGCCTGTCAGGCTTGTCACATCGAATCGCGATTCCTGACCGAAAGTGGCAAACGAGTGCACAGTTCACAGTCACTGCTGGTCATCAGTATCCCCATTAGTGACGGTCATATATTATCGCTGTGAAAGGTCCCAACTCGATGATGAGCTTGCACAATTCGATACGTTCAAATCGGTCCATCTATCGGTCCGGTCTATTTATAGTCGATGATGCGTCGTCCTGTGGTGGCAATGGCCAATCGATACACTACTGCTGCACATCTCTCACTGGCCGTTTGCTTGTTTGTCGCCACTTTCTGACCACTCTCGGACCGAGTCTATCTCTTCGCGGTTGTCAGCTGTGCTATGCTTAAATGAAGATTAATGATCCTTTAATTAGCTTTAATTGTGGTCCCATTATTGGGCTAATTAAGACACTGAACATTGTGACAAGATGGTGCACGGTGATAGTGGAACAGTGTGAGAGATGCGCGAGGGATGTGGTCGAGCTTTGTTTGTTTAGTGCAACATGTTCATATGCTATATTTAGGTGACAGTCCCCTGTCGCTATTCATCTGACCACTTGTTGTGCTGCCTTGTTGTAGCTGGTCTGAGCGAGTGGGTCCCTCGCCGGACCACTCGGATGTACCAATTGAGGCCAATCATTCGGTTTCGCTTCACCTGTGGCTTGTCCGCTTTGTCTCGAGAAAGGCTCCTTTCTTCGTGCATTTCTTCAGTCCGAATTATTTGTCCAGTGTGCGACACCTTCGCTCGGTCTGAGATCGATTCTTTGTTTGTGCAAATTGAATTAGTCCGAATTGAGTTAATGACGAGTGAACTTGGCCAGTGAAGCGTTCAATCGAGTGTATGTGCTAGGATGTGTTCCAAATCGAACTAAATAGATGGCTTGGTGGGAAACGTCCCACTGACACTGCCACCAAAGGAATCAAATAATCAAATTGCACGAATTGGTGGTGTTTTGTTGTCTTGTTGTCTGGTAGGACGACGCTTTAGTGAAGGAGAAAGTGAACTTTCAAATGGCAATAGAAATTGCAAGGCAAGACACTAAGACCGAGGCAAATTGAAAATGAGAACAGGAAGAGACAAAGTGCATCACTTCAAAGTGAGGGCAAAGTGCTTGGTCACGCGGACCAGTGGTGCTGCACTCGATGGCCACCTTTAGGTTCGCCTTTAATGAGCTCAGTCAGAAGCGATCGAGTGTGGCCGAGAGTTACTCAGAGAGTATCACTGTAAGGATTACCCACTGAGCATTGATGCATTGTTTGAGAGCATAGTGTCAGACAGACAGACAGGGTCAAGTGTGAGTGAAGGTCGCAAAGTAAAATGAATACTTACTTTGATTGATTCACTACTAGTGAGTCACTAGCGAAAGTCTAGTGAGTGTGAGTGTTCCCAGTGACCGGTAATGTGCACTAAGTGTTGGGCAAATACATTCTACACGATAGTGAAAGGCATCTCCACTGACAACTGTCAGTTCGAATTGACTTCTGCCACAACATTATGCATCAAGGTGAATTCAAGTGAGTGGAGTTAAGTGAGTCAATTTGACCCAACATTGCACATCTCCTTGTTGTTTTTGCCATCGCCACTAATGCATCGATTGGTCCATTTGTGCGTGATGCACTTGACTAGGTGCGCAATCAATCGCTCCACAATGGAAACCAATCGTTATGGATAATGATTTGATAATTTATGACTTCTCTCAGACCGAGTCTGACTGACTAGGTTACGCGTTCGATGGCCACCTAATTAGAGACCGATAACTAGCTCTAATGGAAGAGATGCTTTCTCGGCACTCTTCACTAACTCCATTGGCCAATCACTCATAATTGATGGCTGCTCGAACGACCACTCGATCCATCAAACCAGCAAAGGCTCATCTTTTGCGCGTGCTCACCGCTCACTGATTGATCTGTGGTAAATTGAATTGAATTGATTTAAACTGGATCGAACATTCTGCTGCATGCCGCACATGAATAGTAATGAGCAGCCACTAATCAGTGAATTAGCACCACTCATTTGCATGTAAACACGCAGAGTCACTTTAATGGCCTCGCTCGGTCTGCAAGGATGCAAAACGTTCGGTCTTGGCTCATTTGAGGCCAACTATGGCCCATTGCCAGTAAATGCCATTACTGCACTGCTGCTTCTGTTGGTTTCTACTTGTGCATGTTGGTGGCCTCTGATTTTAATAAGTCTGTCACTATGGACTGTGGACCGAACTAGAATACATTTGTTTATGCTTGCAAGAGTGAGTCTGTGAAATAACGCATGCGAGGGAAAGTCAAGTGGACATTGCAGCACACATGGTCAGTGGTGAAGACCCGGCAGATGGGAGTGTTGTGTCCCTCTTGACGGTCTGTCTGACAAGACATGTGTTGGTGTGCCTGAAGAACCCTTGAGCCCACCACCGATATAGATCAGCCCTCACCACTTGCACAACCACTGGGAACAAAGTCCAATTGTGCTGTTCAGTCCGGACAAAGTGTCTCGTTTCGAGTTTAATTAAAACCATCACCGACACCACTCCGTCTGCTTGTTTCCATTACTTTAGAATCGAGTCGACTTTTCTTCTACCGTCGAGTGAAAATTGGAATTGGAATTTAAATTGCACTTAGCCAAATGAGCCAATGGACAAATTGAATTTGGTGCGCTCGGTGATCACTCACATTGAACAGAGGCAACACTGAGCCTCGATTCACCACACTGCTCGTTGGTTAGTTGCCATTGGTGCGACACACCATCTCATTACAGGCAACTAATGAGAATGGGTGCATTGTGCCTACTCGGTGACAGGCCGACTAGTCAGGTTGACAAGCCAAAGTGAGAATCATTAGCGGCATTAGTGTGAACGATAATTTGGCTATTTGAGAGAGGAACGAACGATGCAGTGGAGTACAATGCAAATGGAAACGATTGTATAATTCTGCCTCGCAATCGGAATCACAACACAACACTTGTCGCCCATGCCGAAGCAGACCAAAACGGTCAGCCACACACAGTATGGCAATGGGCGCATTAGCACCTTCAATCATTAGGCCGAGATTGGCCACTGGTCCATTAGTGCGCTTCCTCTCGGCCGCCTTCGTTCGATCGTCAATCGGATCGTCTTTTCTCAGTCTCAGTGTTCATTTGTGCAGTGAATTGTGTGTGTCTCAGTGCAGTGAGTGTCTCGTTAATTTGGAAATTCTCTCGTTGGTAAAACTCCACTGGGTCGGTCAGTGTGGCTAATCTAAGTCACTGTCAGTTATTCTCACATTTGCATTACAATCGTCCGTCCACCAACAGGCGTCTTCACTCAGTAATGTGTTGTGTGGTGTTGTGTTGAGTCAACGGTCGAGTGTTGGTTCACACTTCACAGTAACTCATTAGTTGGTAATTTGAGAATTTATTGCTTTTCCTGAAAGATCTTCAGTTTTACTATTTTTTACTGCCAGTGCGGCAATGTGTTGCACACATCTGGCCACAATTCTGAGCAGTGTCCAGTCAATCGATGACCCTTCGATGGCCTTGCACTGGGACACTTGCACTGACAATCTATTTACGACCTGAAGAGCACACACATTTCCATTAGCACATCGCAACACATTGCCATTAAGCGAGTCTCGCCAGGCACTCGCTATTCGATTGCACCAGTTGCTGAGTTGAACTAATTTCGGTGGCATATCTCTGCCAATCTGCCAATGCAACCCGAGCACCCAACGAGACATACGAGCAATCATTCTGTTTGCCTTCCAGTGATTGTCATAATGTTCGGCAGACGACAGAATTTGGTCTTTTCACCGGTCTCGTTCTTTTTATTTTGTCGTGTTCGACGCGTCATTCTCTTGTGTTTTGTCAGCAGTGCCGAAATATGAACGAGCTCCACACAGCCAACAAACAACAACAAAACCAACAAACTCTAAATATAACCGAACTTCAGTTACCGAACCAATGAATGTCTGGCTATGTGAAATGTGTTCTCAATGTTACCATGGCCTGTTGCGAGTTGTTGTGTGTATTGGGGGCAATTAGTTCTAGTTCTAATTGGTGTTCAGAATTAGCAAATTGATTGTATTGATTTCCGAATCAATTTGCTGATGGACTGATTTCGTCATTAGACATTTAGTACAGTACAGTCGACGTCCACTTTGTCCGCCGACGGAAACGTCATTGTTTGGTTGGTTCGGTTTAGTTTTGTCCGCCAAATCGATGGCCTTTGCAACACATCTCAACACTTTATTTGAGAGCTAGCGATCGTGTCAGTTATGGTTTGTGATTCGTGCCACAGACAGAGCGCTGGTCAGACCAGACTACTTTAATTTCGATTCTGTGGTGAGTTCTCTTTGTTTCACTCAATGACTTGTGGTGGGCAAAACAAAGCGAAGACCAGTGGAGAATTAATTTCAAACGGATGTTGCCACTCGCCACTGTGGAGATGTCGAGATGCAGATGTTTCCAGTGGACGATTTGATAGACTCGGTTGGTGCACAAATTGATTTGCACTGACACCACCACACAATGGCCGCATTGAGCCACTGTGTGTTAACATATATGAATTCAGTTAACTGTCCACTTCATTATTCGGTGGCCGCTTTGAGTTAACTCTTGCGTGCTGCACACGAATGTACATAACTGTGTCAATCAAAGCAGCATTTACACTGTCCAAGAAAGATGCTTGTTGTAGGGCCGAGTGGCAGAGTCGGTCACAACAGCACCAACAACGAGCAGACCAAAACGCTTTTCTACTATCTTTTCGATCTGGCACGTTGTCTGTCTGTGCCTATCCGAGCCACACACAAAATGAATGTTCTTGTTTGCTCATGTTGATCTGACTCGTTGTGGCACTTCGATGGTGTTCCAGGAAAGCACTCCGAGTGGTTTCACTCTTTCCTTGCTGTGTAAGCTTGTTTGGTCGTTTCCTAATGGACTTAAGTGAGCACTAGCAACAAAGCAAACCATTACCAAGACCGAATGAATTGAATGAGTGAATGATGTGAGACCAAATGCAACTACATAATAAGCAGACAACCAATTGGACAGTGCAACTCTCTTCATTCATGAATGTTGTGATTGCACTGAATGGACTATGCAGTCCAATGGACCACTCACTCGGCCGGTGACTATGGTCACAAGGCACCAATTGACTTGTTGGCTCAATGTAGACTTTGCACTCCACGCGGAATTCCTCACTCTTTTGCCTCATTTTGCGCGTTAAATATAACAATTGCCTCGTTGCACAGTCATTCACGTTGTCGCGCTCGATTTCATCTATCTGCATTGCATTCTTGTTGCTGTTTTCTTAGAATTTGTGTTCGTTTTCCTTTCGTTTTATTTTCCCGTGACTTAACTAGTCACATTCTTGTTTCATAATTTGCCTATTTCATCGCTATCCATCCAACTTGTTGTGGCCATTGTCGAATCATTTCGTTCGGCTTACACTCAACTCTCAACTCGATTGTTTCCATTGGTTGTGAGCCATTTCGAGTCACTTCACGCATGCAAATGGAATTCGTTCCAAGCACTTCGCCATCACCGGCTAATTGTTCGCCTGCCACTAGCGGCAACACTATGCTCAGTGACTAATCGTTCTAGTAAGATTAGCATCAAGTCATCTCACCGTGGGTCTGGATCGGTGCGGACGAGATGTACTTGTGGATGGCACTCAATAATCACGTCTATATTCGAATATCTTTTATGATGCACATAACTGAGAATGAATGTGTGTTTGTGTGTGCACCGCGAAAAATGACAATGGCGCGAGGCAATTAAATTAGATTACCGACATAAACAGGGCCATAAATTAGCAGTACGTCACTGCAATTACAATGACGAGTCGAGGCGATGCCAGAAGATGGCCTGCCTGCAAGCCTGGACTTGCCGTTCAATGGCGAACAACTGCTTTATTGATTTAGTCTGGCCCGGCTGCTGTGCATTAGTGCCTTATTACTGCCTTATGAATAATAAATAAAGCCTAATTGCCATTTGAGTGGCTCGTCAGCCAATAAATTGGCCATTCTCTGTGGGCACTGTGTTTAGCCAGTGCTCCAGCGAGTGCATCATTTAGACCATTGGTTCGCTACTGGTTAGCTCTATCAAAGCAATACTTTGCCTGATCGGTGATCGTAACCTTTGTGCCAAGTGGCATCGCAAATGTTCGAGTGCAAATCCATTCACACCGCTCTGAGAATGTTTGTTTCTGCTGTCAAGCCAACCGAAATAGGTGTACAAGCAGGTAGAGCAGTATAGCTTGCTCGAAGTACTTAATGAAATGAGTGAGTTCCACTGACTGTGGGATGCGAGCAAAGTGCTCTGTGCTGTGTGAAACAAGTCAGTGAGCTGCATGAGAAAATGGTCGACTCAATGAATTGGTCTATGGTGGCCTATTGCCTAATGAAGTCTAATTAGAGACATCTAAATTAATTAATGTGGTCATGTGCGTGATGTATTGCCCTGCCTGGCAAGGTGTGCGTGTGTGGTTTGGCATTGCACTCAATCGTAATGGATGATCGGCTGGCGTACCTGTTGATCGGTGCCGCACCGACTCTTTCAGACCAATCAGAGCACTTCCAGGGGAAAGTTGCCACTTGCCATTTGGTTAGTGTATGGCAAATGTGTGTATATGCTTTAATTAAATTCAAATTTAATTAAACCGTCTCGTTGACTGACACTTCGAATGTGTCGCAATGCGTAATGATCGAGCACAGTGGCACCTTGTGTGTGAGTGTGTGTTGGCTTTGTGCACCTGTCAGGCTTTGTCACCTGTAGAGGCAGTTTGTTCAGTGCGATACATTAATTTGTCGAGCTAAGGACTATTTGATTGGCCAATAAAATGGCTGCGAGCATTGGGCCACCGAGTGCGCCAACGAGGATGTGTTGCTTGTGGTGCGAGGTGCGAGCTGAGGTGACCTGCTTCAATCATTCCATCGGCTCCATTGCCGACTGCACCCAATCGCAATTGCCTCGGTGTTCGTACTCTGTGAAATCATTCAACTGGCCACTTCATTGCGAATTCATTTGCACTCGAGCAAGTGACAGCAGAGTCTTACACTAACAACACACTTCCCCCCAGACGGAATCGTTCAAAGTGGATCGTTCACACTTCTGTCCACTTGGCAGTGAATGGCCATCCACTTAATGGCAAATCGACACTGACCTGTCATTACCATAACTCCACTCAATTGAACGCTTTGACAATTGTCAATGTTCACTTTGCTTTCCTGCTTTTCTTTTACTCCAGTCTCCATGGTCGATCGTCTGTTCTGTGGAGAGTAGTTTGCGAGGCGGCAATGCGTGTGGGGTGAGTGCACCATCAGCTGGCCACATAACCCAACTGTCCACCATTAGCTATTTTGGTGTTGCACTCACTCGAATCGTCATCAGATAGAAATCGTTACACCAGAATTTTGATCAAAAGCCGGATTACACTCAACAACAACAGACAGACGACACACAGAATGAATTCTTTCATTGCCACACGGAATCTTTTTGCATATAAATAGAAATCAAACAGAATGGCAACAAACTGTGACTGTGTACTTATCATTTTGGCTGTCGACTTGGTTTTGGATCGAGACGAGACAAATCAAGACATGCAACATTTGATCAGAAACAGACTTACTGAGATAAGTGAAGACACCCAGGAGAATCTGACAAAGGTGAAAGACCGACAATGGACGAAATTTTGTCCTACTGGGTGAGATGTAGGTTGAGGGTGATTTGAGCTTGGTCTGGCTGGGTCCAACGGAGAGATGCTTAAGAGCCATCTTTACTCGATTTGATGATTGATTTTGGTGGGTGTCAATCAGGTTTGGGTTCATTGCCCACAATCACTTCAACAAATGCTTTCCTTGTGAGACACTAATGGCTACTGTCGAGTGTCAGTGCATTCAACAGGCAATAGTTCAATAGTTCACTTCTATCACTTATCACTTGACATAATCGGTCTTGGTCTTTGTGGTGTGTCAAGTAGCGCACTTGGTGGAACTATTGCTTCGCTGGTTGGTACATTCATAAACAAATGATTCGATAAGGACACGACCGGGCTGGGAATGTTCAATGCTGGTTGTTCCGATGCTCGTCCACTGGTGATCTGCTTGTTGTCTGTCGAAATTGCATTGATGAATGTCCTGTGATTAGAAGAGAACGATAAGCTTTGGACATTTGATCATTGCGATTACACAACCAATGACTGACTAACTGTGTTCACTGCTTGTTCTCTCACTCTTAACCCTCGAATTTTGTTTGTATTTCTAAGTAACGGAAGTGGCATAGACAAACAGGGCAAAGGCAAAGGTTCGACCAAAAGGCAGAATGTGATGATTCAGTGATCGGTTTGTATAGAATCATCTGAGGTATGCACTTTTGGTTGGTGTGTCTGGTTGATTCTCTCTTTTGCTGTTGGCAGCACTTTAAACTCAGCCGATTCTCAGTTGGAAGTCAATGTGTTTAGCTACGAAATGTCTCACTGAACGAGTTGACTTTTGACAAATATTGTAATCGATTTAGCCATTTAGTGATGCACTGATTGATGACATTTATTTTTGGATTGAGACTTGAGACAGTCACAAACGGTGATAATTACCACTCGACAATGAGCAACAGTGAAAGTGAATGCAGAATTTGGTTGAGTCGAGTTAGTGGCAAATGGTTGAGAGCGAGTGACATTGGCCCACGAAAGACAGACGAATCTGGAGGCACAAGGCTAAGTGGCTCAATTAATTTTGATGCCGAATTTGTTTGTTTGTTGTTCGCACTGGGAGCTTTATGAATTCGACGATTAGCACAAACGAGACTCACTCTAGGAAATGCACTCGACGACGTGTACTGCTCAAGAATCGAGTCAGCTCGAGGTTTATATTTAGCGAACGAGCGGATGAGCGACAGAATGAAGTAATTCCGAGTGGAAATGAAGTTGAGCTAACGAAATGAAACAAACCGATTGCCACTCGGAATGTATCACTTTGGGTCGATGCATGCCAGCAGACTGATGACTAATGGCAACGTTATTCCTGGTGACACGTCCGAGGCTTAATCGGTGGCTGTTGCAGTGTGACTCGAGTCAACTGGTGAGCTAATGGCCAAACAAAGTGCGCATTCACACAATGGTCACAGTGTGGTCAGTTAATTCAGTATTCAGCTGCCTCGATGCCATTTAGCCAACAGTTCAAGCGACACAACGAAATCACTCAGATGTGACAGGCAGTTTCGTTTTTTGCCATTGGAACAGCACAAAGGATGCGTGCTTTCGAGTGGTGGACTTGTGCGCTTTTTGTCCACCCATAGTGGTGACGCACTCCAGTGACTGTGGCCACATGCCTTTGGTCGAACTAACTCACAACGGGACCAGACAGAATCGAGTGTTGCCTGGCCGAGTTGTGGGAAAGTGTGTCTCTACTAGTCACTGAGCCAGTGTTGATGTGCTGAGGATGAGGCGCAGCACTGTGCTTAGTCCTTAGTGTCTCCCATTGCTTGTTAATTGCCAAACTACTTCCAAACGACTTGGTCGGGGTACTTGGTGAGAATGACCGAATGACTGAATGCGGCTAACATAACTGATCAACACAACAGATTAATGCTTACCGTTGGGAATTAGGAGAAGCTCTCTTGGTGTGCTGACCACACGGCTGCACATTAACATATAACCGAGCGGGGAATTGTCACCGAGGTAATTGAATTAGTGGACTTATTAACGTGCTGCCGGTTGAACACTTCCTCAAGTGGTCACGAGTTGTTGTTGTTCGAGGCCACGTTGATGAGAACTGTTGAGGTGCTAATGATAAAACAAGGCTTGTGAACCAATTCCCCTCTGGGCCCAGTGAAGCGAGCAGAATTAAACTTGGGACTTGGTGATGAGTGAGGCACCGACAAAGGCCATTTACAGTTAGCACGATGACACTGACAGTGACTGACAGTACCTCAGAATAACGAACAAATCTGGCTTGGTCAGCACTCTTTGATGGAACACGTGGTGACCAGATGGAGTGCACATGTGCACGGTGACACTCGATCCCGACAATCACTTGTTGCTGGCACAGGACGGCTAGGGCCAACTAAAACTAGCCGGACACGATTTATGACTGCATGGGAGGGGGACAATCGGTGAGATGAGACTTGGTGGGTGAAAGTGCACGTTGAAGGACCGATGAGGGACACTTCTGGTCTGAAGATGTGCGAATGATGGCCGAGCGCAACTAGTGCTCAACTCGAGGTCTCACTACCAACTAACGCGCCACCGATACGAACGAACTTGTTGCAGAGAGATTGGCTCGACCGAGAGGAGGGCAGACCACTGTGCACCGCGAATGTGGCGAGGCGGGCGCTACTTGATGCCACTGCTACTGACTCAACTGGTGGCTTCCACAAACCTTGGCCTTGAATCGATCCATCAACCAGGATTCAGTGCTTCTGGTATGAATAACTCATGACCAATCATTTCATGTCATATCTCCTTAGTTGAGGCTCAATTGGAACCGTACCGGAGGGTCCAAACAATTTCTGCTGGCTCCACCTTGAGTGTAAGTGCCACTTGTGTTACGTCGACTGGCCGACCTTTTCCGACTTGTCCGACCGGCGGCAACTCATTGTCGAGTGCCACTTCCCCAGGCTCGACTCTCTCTCTCTCTCTCTCTCTCTCTCTCTCTCTCTCTCTCTCTCTCTCTCTTCATTCCCGTTCGGTCGCTGTGCCAATCTCGATGTCTCTTCAGTCGTGCACTGACTTCGATGCCGCGCGGATATGCGTCACGTCGATTCTGCCAAGGCACCTCTGCTGCACCTTGCAGGCATCCTCTCGCTCGCTTTCTCCCCACCAACTTCATTTGTTTCCGATGCCTAATGAACTTCGAGTATAACTGTTCCTCAGTGCTGCGATGTGTTCTCTTCACCAGTGTAGTGACATTGCAAATTCTCATGCGACCCTCTGCCACTCATCTATTCATTAATTCATTAATTTATCTATTGTCCGACTGCTTGAATTGTCTTATCATCTGGACCTAATTGCCAACCATCTGCGTCACCGATAAATCAGTTCGAATTGTTAATGTTGGTGTTATCCCGTTAATAAAATGTGCACGATTCCCGTCTCACTCAGCGTCAGTGGCTATTAACACAGGGACCAAGCAATTTTTGTTTTCACCGTGCGGTAGCAATTTGTTTTACGTTCGACCACCAACCGACCAACTGACCCTGACCACGCCGCCACTCACCTTGACCGGTGGTCACCGCTAACCCAGTGGCCATTGGCCATTAGTGATGAGCTATCAGCACGTCGTCCATTGCTAATTTGTCGATATGTTCCTCAAGCCATGTTTCTTTTCCCAGCCATCTACTATCAGTTTGAGGTATGCAATCAGTCTTAATGAGTTGGTCCAACTGAGCCACACACGTTCACACTGCACTGGACCTTGTCCAATCGCATTTCTCTGTCTGTCATTTGTACCACTCTGTCCACACAGTAGCCCAATTACTTCTCATTAGTGCCCGTTATCACTCTTCATGACCGCAATTGGTCCGTTCCCTAGTTCTGGTGTCCGTCTCACCTTCCTGCTTTGTTCATTTGTGCCTCTTTCCACCTGTGAGTGGCGCCGAGTGTCAGATTTGATTGACTCGAAAGTGCTTATTGCCTGACTTGGCTCTAATCAATGGCTTCTGAAGAGTTCGATCATCGATCTGTAGAATGGCCAGCACAGAGTCGCGAATAGGACACGGCAGTGAACTGCAATGTTTGGTCCTTTCCACCAGTGACGAGCAAATTGCTTAGTCCGGACAGGCCACAGACAGCACTAATAGGTGGCCTTTGTTGCCCACTCGCAAGCTGCCAATTAATCTGTTTTGCCTGTACCCTGGCCCATCGATGGTATCTCTCCATTTGGCCATTGGGCAATACAATTCTGTGTGTCAATTCTATCAGTTGGCATCTCTCAATTGGCGTTTGACGTTTATTGCCAGCTATCGTTCACCAACGAACGGTTCACCTACTCTGCCTGGTGCCATCTCCACTCAATCGATAGGCCACCACACTGGCTTATCGAATATCCACTAAAATTTCTCATCCCATCACCTTTCACATCTATATTACTGCACATTGAACCCCCAATTCGTCAATAGCACACTACAATCGTCAATTAACGTTTATGAGCAAACTCATTCCTGGACTCTTCTTTCTACAGCGTTGAGTGATTACTGCTCGTCATCGTTTGCTCTAATTTGGCCAATTTCCATCGCATTGACAATTGTGAGTGCAATTCTTATTCATGACCGGTGGAGAAATGTCATTGTTTCGATGCAACTTACCTCAATGCTCAATGCCTTCTAGAGTTCAATTCTTAATTAAAACTCACACCCCAGTAAGGCTTGTCCCGCATGTGTGCACAACTAGACTGTCATTGTAGTGCAAAGTAAAGTAAACATTCACTCTCGGGAACTTGTTCAGGTTGGGCTTGTTGGAATGGTCTGAGCCTCTGAGGGCACACGAGCACAAGCCACTCAAGTGGTGGTCCTCAATGACGGGCCATCGTTCAGTTGGCTCATTGCACCAAGTCTTCTCATTCTCCCACAATTAAGGCCTCGAGCAGCATCGTCAATGTTCATGTTTCATTTATCATTGATCAATGGCCATGTTACTATTAGTTAACAGAGGATAAGAACAAAGGAACACGCACTGGTTGGGCCTGTTTGTCTCGGTCCATTCTCATCATCGATTATCCATAGCTGTCCATAGTTCTCACTGTACCGAACTAACCCGTTTTGTGTTGTGTGCTGTGCTCGCATTAACACGTTGGCGACGCACTGACCTACCGATTTTGATAATAACATGAGAACATGCTAGTGGCGTGCAGTGTCGATTGACAATGTGAAAATGTGCTCTAATTATGTTTAATGATTCCCTCGGCCATTGATGGCGCCTTTTGACTAATTTGCACAATTCCTCAGCTTTCTTCTTGTGCTACTTGTGATTGTGTGGATGCGTCCCAGCGGGGCGAGTAAATGAGGCAATGCAATCTGATCGCAAATAGCTCCAATTGACTCCAGTTCGTGACCGCACCGGTACAGATCTGGCCGACCTGACCAGGTGAGATGGTGAGTTCGATTTTGTCTTTGCGTGATTGCCGCCTAATCGGATCAGACAGTCGGATGCTACCGCACTCACCAGTGACTAGCGACTCCGATCGACTAGGTGTGCAGATTGGGCTCCACTATGTGGAGTGAATTACCGAGTCTAAACGGCCGTTCGGCAATGGAGATTGATGATTGCACCAATTTGGGCACGATGCATTCGTCCTTGCAGCAAGCCTTGCACGGTGCCCTCTAATTCGGCCATTCTCGATTGTGATGCAAATGTGCCACTTCTCGATCCGATTAATCGTCCGTCTAATTGTCATTCAAATGAGCCCAATTAGAGCCACTCTTTGTATGGCCACTTTCCTAGGTCTTATCAGGCCGGAATCAGGTTCCTTGTGTTGCATTGGTCCGGCAGGCCGCATCTTTCACTCGGCCAATTAGTGCTCATTTGCATACTCGTCGTTTTGGTATTACTTACTGCTGCTGTTGTTTCTTCAGTCTGTCTTATCGCGGTTCCATTCGCAGCTTTCGCCACGAGACAATTTCCCACTGTCTTTTGTTGATCGATTCTTTGTCTGTCGTTGACCACGCCAACACATTGCAACAGTCCAACACACACGAACATCCTTACTGCCAAAGGCAATCTCACCGTACTGTTCTCAGTGCATCGAGACGATTGGATTGGTCAGACAGAATGGACTGAAGAGCAATTGCGATTGACAGTGAGAAGTTGTTCAGTGAGCACAGGTGCTGTGTGACTTTCACGCTTCGGTTTCGATCATTCATCAGCAGCGGAACGATAATCACCGAGAGGAAGACATTTCGATTCGACCAAATCGAACGATACCGCTTTAAATGAGTGACTAATGGTGAGGTGCGCTCGATTCCGTTCAGACAGACACGAGTCTGTCTGTTCATTGATAAGATTGTCTCGGACCGAGCCCAATTTGTCTTTCTATGGCTAACTCGCGATTCCATTCGATCTTGTTCGGCTTGTGCAATCGACCAGTGGGAGTCTTTTCTCGGAGGCCTAATGAGTGATACTTATTACCACTGGTTTTATCGCATGTGATGAGATGTGCCATCGAACGGGAGAAACATCAAGACTCATTAAGATAGCTGTGGATGTGACTCTCGGTGACTCTGTATCGATTGCATTGCCGCATTGTCTCCATTAATGGACGCGTTCGACTAATTGCCCAAAGGAGGTTAATGTTGTCCGGCTACTAGGGGTGATGCTGCTGCTCGTTGGCTAGCGGCTAGCCAAAAGTGAGGAAGCCACCAAAGTGTGGCTCGTTCGACTACCAGTTGTTACTGTCTTGCCAACAAGGTGGCACAGGCAGTAGGAGTCAGTAGGACTTTGCAAGAGTAATTATGGGAATTGCTTTATTGCTATTACGATTTATGGCACTCGACTCGACTGGCCCACTTGGTAATGATCACTCCCGAATGAACGATATGTGCGCAGAATATAATCAACAAACAAACCAGTCGAGAACCATTCCGTCACACTGTCCTCGGACATACTAAGCCATGCAAATCTTCTGTGTGTGTGATGAGTCGCGATTAATGAAGCGAGACTGTACTCAAGGAGCAACGGATGCAGTCGCAAGTCCAATCACTCCCAATAAAGTTTGATTGGCCGAGTGTTGTTGTTTGCTCTATGGAAGTTGCCTCAGTGCAATTGTCTTCTCAAGTTACCCTCGGAGCTATGTATGATCACACTGTGTCAATCAGCGATCGCTCATACTCTGGTGCTTTCCACTCTACTGTCACTGTCCACTCAGTCCAGTAAGTCATTCTTTAGTAATTCCTTGACAGAATCGTCATTATCCTAATGTGCGTGTCGCGTGTAAGTCTATATTGAGTGTCATTCTGCTCCATAGTCCTCACTGCCCCCACACACACAACTGACCAGTTTTGCGCCATCAATTCCTCGATGCGGCAATACGCTTGTCCTGCAAGGTGTGAGCAGTCCGTGCAGTGTCACACGAGACAATGATGTGAGAAATGGTCATCGCGTTAGAGTGTTATTCTGTGGGGCAATTGTGCCAATCGAATTCAGTGATCCAGCACGGTGGTAATGGTAATGAGGCAGTGGATGGCCATTACCAGTCTGATTATGGCCTGTGCGTCGGTGGTGCGGACAGTCCACTTGGACGCCGACTTACTAGTCACTTGCTAGTGGCAAATGTCAATGACTAGATGCAAAGTAGATATTTGCCCACCGTTCGGAGTCAAGTGCATATAGCCATGACGCTCCATGAACGTCCGAGGGCGCACACCACAGCACACCACTACAATGGTTTGTTTGCTCTTTCGCGCGTTTCGTCAGACTTGCCGACTAGCACATCGCGCCGTCGATTGTCAGTTCGAGTTTGTGCTGAATCGAGCGCACACCATTGCCGCACTCCTATGTCCGCACAGAGTAGTCTACTCATATGCACATGTTGATCTGTTGGATCTGTTTGTTTCAGTTTGACCCAACATCCATTTCTATTGTGACCGTTGGTTTGGTCGTCATAGTTTCCATTTGTTGTGTTCTTCCGCACCGCAGTCCCAATGGAACCGAACACTATTGTGGTGCGACACGCACATGAGCCCCCACTGATCTTCTCATTTGCATTGAACCATCGAGATGATCATCACTTAAAGGCCGTCTCGTTGCACCGAACCCAGCAGTGAGTCATCATGACCGGTGAGTGAGCACCTGTCGTGGTGCAGTGTCTTTCTGTGTATTTGTTTCTGTGTTGTGTCCAGTGTCACCTTGAGTTTGAATTTATACGTCGGTCATTTGTGTAGCTGAAATTCCTTGTGATTGGTTCGATGTCATCTTGTGTTCAGTTGGGTTAATGGCTGTCATCAAGGCTGATCATTGAAATGGCACCATTAGTGTTTTAGTGTTTCTATCCAATCGACATTACCATTGAGTGAACGATCTCTCTTTTGCTTACTCGGCAATGCTCTACTCGATGGCACATTGCATCCCTCTGGTTGGTCTGTTGGCAAGCAAACGATCGACTCGTCTTCATTGGCAGCTCTGTTTGACAGTTGTTTTGTTTTAGCTTACTATGTATTGCATTGGTCCATACAGAAATGTGATTCCTCTGCCACGGTGTTTGTGCAAATATACTGAACTGACAATGTGAGCCTTTTCTATCGGTACAGTCACATCATTTCGGTCTCTCTTCTGTCTCTTCGTCTCGGCTAATAATCTGATTCGAGGCAATTTCTCTAATAGGATTTAACAGTCTTAGCTGCGACTTGCAGTTGGTAAGAAGATTCGAGTCAAGTGAGAATGCACAGTGGCTGCTTAGCACCCAGTGCCAGTTGGGCATCGTCTTAGACATCGAATGATGCTACTGGGCAGTGGTCAGTGCCTCGCACTAATTGGCCATTTGATTGCTGTCATCGCTTAGTTAGGGTCGGTCGGGAGTGAGCACTCTTGGATCGATGTCAGTCTCATCATTGAATGCATCTTCCAGTGATGTCCTTTGTTGTTGTTGGCCCAACCTGGCCAGCACTGAACGATGCCCTCGATGAGTGCCCAATGGAGCAATTATGAGCACGTCTTGAATCTTGTCTCTTGTCTTGGCCTGTGGTTCTCCTCTGCGAAAGCAGTCACACTGGCACATCGCAATTAATTGTCACTCACACGCACAAACTCACTGGCAAAATTACTTTACATAATTGTTCTCCTCCTCTGTGTTCGTTGTGTTCTTCATTATCTTGTGGAAGAAAAAGACAAAGCCAAACACAGCGACAACTCACAACACGCACAGTTCGCTTTCGTTCAAGTCAGTTCGAGTTGATTTACTCGTAAATTGCTTCTTGGTGACAATCCCCGGCGCAACTCGAATGTGACACACTCGACAGTGTACACTCAACAGGAGACAATTAGCAGACAGAGCAGACGGGTCTGATTGTGGTGACTCTGTCTATTTATATCGATCACCATACCCTCTACAATGGCCACACAGTCAACAGTCGACTTTCACTTTACACAATGTTGCGTGTTTGTCTTAACCTTACATAAATTAGAATCAAACAGCGAACGCATCACTGGCCATAGTCGTGTGACATCGAGTTCATGTCTGCTCGACTTTCACTGTCCACAGTCGTCATTATTGCCACTAATTTGATTTGTTTTCTTTCCCTAGGAAGTGAACCAGCCAACCCTCAATTGCCTGACAGTATTGGTCTTGTCTTTATTTCTGCGAATATTCCCGGCAATTAAATGTTTGCCCAATCGAATCGGTGCAAATTGAATCAGCCAAATTAGCGGTGCAACACTGTGAATGTCTCCATGGCCGATCGTCATTGACCTCTGTTCGAGTATGACTCGACTCAATTAGTCGGTGCCTTGCAAGCCACTCAAGCTAGTGCATTTGCATTCGTCATTTGGTGGAGCATTTGAATGTCTTCGCCATTTTATCGTGTCAGACCCGACATCAACCCGACATTATATAACCAAGGAGCAGCTAATAGAAACCAACAAAGTGCCCGCTTAATTGGACTCAAATTGAATTTGCTTGTCGCAGTGGGACACTAATTTGCAGTGTGCAGTGACGGATAATGCCTGCGAATGTCACTGATTAATGAACTAGTTGATCCATTTGAATAATCCAGTTTTAATTGCCTCACTGTGGTGTTTTTTGTGCGTGTGTGTCTGTGTGCTGTCTGCCTGTCCAGTGTCGACCCGTTAGTGCTACTCTAGCAGATCTAATTGCAATCACCTGTGTTTGTGTAATTGTGTGTGTGTGCGTGTGTGTGTGCTCAGTGCACAATGGCCACAAACACCGAACAAGCAGCAGATCACAACTGTCCCTCCTGAGTGACCGATCTGGCAGTATCCAATGCCAGTCCTGCTGGTCAGCCCACGACTTGTCCGAGTGCTGCTCAGCCCCCACCTTTCACCTGTCCCTGTAGCAGTGGACCCCTCCACCAGTGCCCAACCGAGCTTTCAACCCAACTCGTGCAACACCCACGTTTGTCCATATCGTCAACTCAATCTCACTCAGCCAGGATGAGTCCGCATTGGCTTCAGTGTCACCACAGGCACGTCCACCGCCATCCATCACCGATCATCGTAGCAGTCATCCTTTTCTTCTGCTCTTCAGCTTTCCACATGGTCACAATCTACGCCGATTCAGGTAATCCACCTTGATTGCTCACCTGTCCGCAGTGCAATACCCCACACTGCAGTAGCACTGGCCACAATGGTCTAATTGACTCAATCACATGTTCACTCAATAGTAACTAGTTAGTCGCTTATTATCGGCTCATCTGGCCATTTCGGTCAATCCGACCATAATTTACTTATAAGCTACGGCTTGTATTCACTCCTTTGCTTTCTTTATCACAATAAGTGCAGTTCTGTGTTCACTGGCCATTAGTTGTGTGCATTTGTGTGTGTGTGTGTGTTCGCTTGTTTGGCGCATCACCTTAATTCATTTGGCGCGATGCGTCCAACTGACACTTGCAGTCTTGCACACATGTTCACAATGTTCACCTCCTCTCATTTAAATTGCTCGTTCGCTGTCCGCACTACTCCGAGTCAATTGTTGTGCATCCATGGACAACGTTTGTTCAGTTGCCTCCTGTGGCGATGAGCTCGGTCCATGTTTGCATCTCGCCATTCTGGCTTACCATTCTCCATTCTATTCTTATATGCCTCTTCTTGGTCTATTTCCAACGGTGACCTATGACTGGCTTACTGCCTTTCTCTGCTTCACTTCGCTTTCCATTCTCTCGACTGTCTGTTTTTGGTGAGCAAGCACTGACAAAGAACGACTGGGGTCGTTGGTTGGTTCGAGCAATTGTTTACTGTTCACCACTGGGCCATCAATGAGCCTGCAGCGATACTGCTGAGAATGGACTCAAATGGCTTTGATTTAACTTTTAATTCGGTCTATTAAGGAATAAACAAACGAACGAATGACTGCACTGTTTGGCAAGGCAAGACACAATTAATGTCTAATGACACAAGGCGCGATATGATTGAAGTGTATGATGCCCATTTGCATGTGTCCTATTGTACTGGCACTAACCCAAGCAATAGCCGAAATATGCCAACAGACAAACAGTAGGAATTAGCCACCGTACCACTAGAATCTTGTACTCTTTGGGCCACATCTAAAGTTTAATTATTGCCTCGGCTATGCGGAATAGCTTGATTGTGCCGACGTGAATCCGATCTCGCTCATTGGTCGGTATAATTTGGTCTTTCCACTATCACTGCGTGTCGAGATATTCGCTGATACGAGCAGAACGAACGTCTTGATTCGATTGCTTAAATCTTGATTGCCACTGATGCATGTACAAGTGAGCGGCAAATTAATTTGGAATATTACAGGACAGTCGAACCGAACCATTTGACAGCTAAGTCCGCCTGTCTAATTACACACAGTGCCACTCTGGTACTTGGTTGGTTTGTGTGGACTCACTCGGCAGACATGGCCCATTTGTTTGTTTGTTTTTATATTAATAATTGGCCTTTAATTAAGACACACACACACACACTGATTGTCTTTGCTTTCCGTTCTGTTTTGATTTGTCCAAATTGGCCTTTCTCCTGGCGGCGGCACTTTTTGCCTGTTTTTGTCTTTCTCTAATCTCACCGAATCGAGAATGCAAATGAACGAGTGAATCGGTGCAGCACCTTAATGTGTCTTATGAGTGCTGCTGCTTGTGCGTTCACTGCTCCAATTGAGATTGATTAAATCGTCCATTCGAGTCGGCACAAGCTTAGACATAGAAGCATACAGACACACCAAAAGAACAAGGAAGAGACGTGGGAACAGTATTGACACAGCACAAGTGCACAGGTTGGCCGACTTTGACCGCTTCACGGCACACACACAGCCAGGTCTACCTGTGTACTGTAATGTTTGTTTGCATTCTGCAGTCAGACTGGCCAGCGAGCCATCTTCTCACTCAAGCTATCAAAGCACGCCACCGAGAATGTCCAAAGGAATGCCAAGAGTGTTTGCTTTCGACTTCTCGGGTCGACTTGCAGCAGTTTCCAGCAGAACTTGTCCGGTGCACTTCACTGTCCTTTGTAGTCAATTAGCAACTCGGTGCATGTCTGCCTGTCCATCTGCACTCGGTCTTGCCTCGATTAATGCTTTTCTGGTGGTCTAATCGATTGATTTCCGATTGATGCGATTGACTTTACTTGACTGCCTCAGCTTGCGTGATTGATACTTTCTCTCGTGGAGGTGGAATGACAATGTAATCAAATGCATTTGAATGCATTTGGTGTGAGCTGCTGTGATTGTGACCCAAGATTGGTGTGTCGTGCGCTCGAAACGCAAGCAGGTTGCCACTCGGTTCGGTGCGCGATGATTTATTCATAAGTGTGCTTGTGCGAATGGCACTCCGATGAGAAACTTTCATATCGTTTGCACTAAATAATGAATCATCGAACCGAATGTTCAGGTGTGTGTGTGTCAGCGTCAGCACAGACACTTAGATTAGCACAAGATTGCGCCCAAATCGGATTGCGCCCTGGAATGTGCCTGGCCCGAAGAATGTGTCCACCAGTGCTGCAGCACCCATGGGCCATTCAATGATGAGTCGGCACAAGTGCGTTATTAATTTTTAAATTAATATATAATCATATATAAAGGGAGGCACTGTCTGGTCGCAATAATCGAAGTTGACACAAGTGATTTCGCTATCGATTTGTCCCATTTGTCGACATACAGCTCGGACTGGCTTGTTGTGTCGGAGTGCACTCGAGCAGACACTTGGCTCAAAGCATCCAATTTCTTCAAGCCTTGCAGGCCTGCCAAGCCAACACAATGCCACTCTACCCTTCTTGACTTGCACCGTTGAGCTTTCATGCTGGCACCAGCGCCACTCTTGGCTCACTGCCTTCAACGATGCATTGCAAATCAAATTGGTAATTGGACCGAATTCAATTAATAATTGGCCCGATCATTATCTGACCAATTGAATCGATCCAACCCGGAGAAGAGAGAATTCTCACTATCCATCACTTCCCCCACATGGCAAGCTTTGTTTTCTCCTAAGTAAACAATCAAACCAGCGAACAGTTTCATTTTAAATTGAATTAATTAAATTGATTTCTCAAAATTAATAACCTCGATTGGTGCGGTGCTAGGGAGTGATCTCAGAATGAAATGAAATGAAATGGCTTGGGCAACACAGCCATTCGACTCGACACAGACAGGAAATTGATTTTGTCGATGCTTTGTTTTGTGTGTGAAAGATTGGCCGCTTAGGTTCTCAGTGAGTGCAATGCCAGTGGTGTACTGTGAAGCACTCACTCGCTACAAATGTATCACAAAATGGATTAGTTTGTCTTTACGTAATGCCAATAAAGTCGATACACTCGTTCCTTCGATATTTATTCGCAACAGCAACAACAACAGCACTAACGTGCGTCTGCCTGGCAATGTCTGACTGTGCATCTGTGCTCGAGCATGCCAGACACCGTTTGATTAATACCTCGGTGCTAGCCAACATATGCAGATGAAGTCGATATGAGTAGAGCTCGAATTGTTCCTGTCTGACATTGTCCGACCAATTGCACTGACCTGCCATACTCCTGACAGTTGACATTTATCGCTGCACCATCGAACACATTTTGCACAAGTGTTCTTTCGATCAGATCTGGCTATGGCTCGATTGATCGACTTGCACCCAACAGGCCAATACTTTTAACTTTCCCTCTCAAGTTGGCCAGCACACAAATGCTATCGGCTTAAGGCAAATTAATAAGGCCGTTATTAATGACTAATGAGACTGTCTATTGCATTACGTGCATTGCTAATTGGTGCAAACGATCGGTTGATGAATGGCCGCTTGGCCACTTTTGTGTGCCTTCCAATTTGCATGAGCACCCTTTTCACTACAGCCATGGCTGGCCAAAAACAAACATGCCTCTAGCCATTTTGAAGATATTTTGTATAAATGTGGCATTATGGCACCCTTTGCTGTGACCACCCACAGACCTGGTCGGCACTTTGCTTTTGCCTTGTCACTAACTCGAGGTGCACCCTTACCTGCAAGGTGCCTTTGGTGGCAAGCTGAGGTGTGGGTGTCTCAGTTGCACTCTAATTAGAGCCATTTGGTCAGTGTTGTCCAAGTGACATTTGTTGCAACAACACAACCCTTGAGGTATAATTTATCTTGGCCAACCTTGTGCGTCACTTCGATTCGTTCCGTTAGTTTCCAACCTATTACTCGCCTTTGTGTAGTCACTGTCCTGTCTGTCCTCTGTCCCAACCGAATTGATTGCTCGACCCAAGTCAGTTCTGCTTGCAGTAGACCAGGCATTAATCAAATCGATTATATCTTGTGTCTCTGGCTCAACTTGCCACAACAGAATTGCTTTAGTTCGAAGTGAGCACAAAGAGGCGTGATCGATTGCGGTTTGTCCTGGGCACAATGCCAACATGGTTCGAGTCACTTGTTTGCCCGTGTCAGCTGTGAGCGCTATTTGCTGTGAAGAATGAGTGAGCCCATCAAGACTGTCCAGTACGCTTAATTAGCGATGTCCATTAATTGACTTACTCGGCTTATTAATTCATCGATAGACGAATTATGCTAATGCAGTTTGTCTCTATGACGGCAACGGTTTCACTCGGCTCCAAGTGCAATGCATTTGTAATGGCAATTGGCTACCGTAATGGTCCCTCCATTGGCAGATCGTGGCCATTGCTGCCTGGTTGGCCCACTCAGCTGATCATCATTAATCGAGCAGATCAGTCCCCTCGGTGGCCATTAGTCATGACTTTTCCATTTATTCCATCATTTGCCCATTCATACTTTTGCACTATATTTAGTGCTTGTGTGAGGGCCAATGAGCTAATTACTCAATGGATCACTTCTGCGCTGTTCGGACACAACTCCATGAATGTCTAATTGCTGGCACTCGCGCCAATTAGATTGCCACAGACGATGCAGTCGAGGGATTGTGGCTGAGGTGACCAAATCCGTGCACCAACAGTTGCCCATCCACGATGACCACGACATTGGCCATGCATGCGGTCAGTGGCCACTTGGCAAGTCAATTCCACTGCAATAGGTAATACTCTATCGAGTCATTATTATTATCTAACTCTGGTCCGACCGAGCGGAATCAATAAATTGCCGCTGCCATTGACAATCAATTTGCATCTATCGAAATAGGTCGACGATGTCATAATAAATGTATTAGGCGCTATTATTGCCCCATTAATATGGTTCTCGTGGAGAATGCCTTTGTCATTGTGCACTTGCATTGTGCACCAACCCAACTGAACCGTACGGTTAGTCTTTCTCTCCGCTCACTTGGTTCGTATGTTTTTAAAACTATTTTCGCCTAAGGAATCTGCCAATTTGACTTTTGATCTGAACATAATTGGAACCGAAATTGGCTTTGTTTGGCTGCCTGCTTTTCTCCAATTGGAATTAAATTTCGCGATTTTGCCCACTTTGGTTTGTCTACTCTGTTGAGTGAACGATTCAATTAGGCCAGGTAGAACACACTTGCCGGTACGTTCTCATTAATCTTGCTCGGTCACCGAATCGATTGACTTGTGCCCACTCTTCTGTTATGCATTTGACGTCGTGAACGGCAAACAACGGCAACAAAGTAGCACTTCTCGAGCTCACGCAGCTCGGAGTTCAGTGTTAATTAGCGAATTAATTCACTCACTGTCTGATTGGACAGTCGCTGAGGGCGAAACGAGTTTGCTTTATTTATTGTTTCCGTAAGTGACTTAACTCAGTCTTAACCGACTCAACTCAATGCCTGCTTACATTAGTCTAATTGTGCCGAGTTAGTCAAAAAATGCATTTCGATGTTCGAAGCGGTCACCGAACGATTCTCTCGATGGTGACATGTTCTGTCCTTAGTGATGTCCACCATTGTCTGAGTGGACGACCCTTTGCTTCACCGTCACTTAACGGCCAGGGTCAATACTCGGTAGACGTGTCACGGCCTTTGCTCTTTTGGTTAATTAAATTCATTTATTATCTGCTTATCTGTGCATCATGTATCATCTTGGCACAGTGAGTCGTGTTTTGTTGTACCCTCAGACAATGTTCATTAGGTCATCACCACGGTCGGTCATAATCGACTTTACGTGGAGTGCAAAGGAAGGAAACGAAGTTGTTGGTGGAGTGTAGCAGTGACTGGTCAACGATGCATTACCATCGACCGACTTGCCACTCACTGACCACTGAGCAGAGTGTCATTCACTTAATGGCTTTGTCCGTTGAGTTGAGTGGATCGTCACATGCATATGCACACTGAACAGTAGGTGCCTGCTTGGACATAGGAGACAGTGCAAAGTAACACTGGTGAGCACGTCGTCTTGGCTGTTTTTGTTTTGCTTTGAGTCTATCTCTTGTCTTTGTTGTTGCCTCAATCGGTCGATTATGTCTGCCGAGTCCAAGTAAGCAAATTAATTTGAATATCGTGCAACTGCCACTTACCGCACTTTAGGCACTCGAGACGTCCTCCGAGATGAGCATCAACTCGATCGGTCTTGTTCATTTCATTCAATTGCATTCACTCCAGTTACCTGTTCTACCATCAACTATGCTTAACACCAACTTTACTTGACAATGTCCTCTCTTAATGACCCCACATTGCAACTTACTTCTAGTGGGTCCGAGTTGGTCAGCTGACAAGCAGCAAATCTCTTCCAAGCAACCAACCCTACTTATTCCGCATCGAAGTGCTCTTTAGTGTGCGAGTCATCTTCCGAGTTATCCTCAGTCGAGGCGTCAATCTGTGTCGCCTTTGTCTCTGCGCAAGTGACTCCCGAAACTTGACACTCAACTCGAGTAATTGTGCTCGGCTCGCTTTACTCGCTTTTGATTCTACTCGGTGTCGACCGTGAGTTTGGTTACTCGATTCTCACAGTCTCAAAAGGCGTGTTGCTTGTCGAATGTAATTTATATTTCCCTTTCCGTTGGAATGTATTCTAATAGCAAACAGGGACACTCACCACCTTGACACCTCGCTGCACGTCACTCTCGTTTGATGGTGGGCGTAGCTGTCCGTCCGTCCGGCAACAACAAAGCAATGGCGTTGTTGTCGTATTGTTGAGTGAAGTTTTGCTTTCTCCGAAAGTGATGCAACTTGACAAACATCAGTTGACTTTGAACTTTGTGATGTTTGATGCGAATGTTGTATAATTGACTTGTCTGCCACAAAGTGAATACAAACAGACAACAACACACAAAACAACAGCTCAGCAAGTGAACTCATCTCTCAACGATGCTTCCTGACTTGGTGATTATCTCTGTACTCGAACTCAACATTGAGGATTATCATTGACATTGAGCAGCGAGAATGTTTAGTTGACTCATTGAGAATGCACGAAAGTGCCAGTGCCAGGCCGGTCACCGATCGGTCTGCCCAGTAACTTACCCAACGTTGACCGATGTCTCCATTAACCTGTGAACGAGATGAATGTGTGCGCATTGAAATTAGACTTAACTGCAGTGGTGATAAGATCGATCTCTCACTAGCACAATGCATTGGCCAATGTGGAACGAACCCTCCTCAATAGTCTTGAGTGTATTTGTTTACTAGCGTGTCAGTGCATCAGTCATTAGTCAGGCTTACCGAGTGTCACTGTAAATCCTCGTAATGATCCATAAATTGATCACCACTCGAGGCCAGTGTCTGTTTGACTGCTCCGAGTCATTGCCTATATAATTACCAGTCTTGATTACATTTGGTCATTCATTCACTTTTACTGGCCAAGTGAAAGCATCAAACTGAACTGTTCTCTCAAGTCAATTCCAATCCACTGCTTCAATGGATTGCATTGATCATCAATTAAGTCAACAGACATAGAATGCCCCCCGCCACTCCCCCGCCCGTCTTTTGCTTCGCTCGTTCATATTTGCATCGAACAAATGAGATTTTATCAGCGGCAAGCCAAGCTGCACACCGTAGGGATTCTCTCAGCGGTCGATTCCTGTACCAATGGTTCACTTGATTATCCATCGCTTAATTTCTCTAATTCATTTATTATTGACACTCGCTAATGCGATCTCGTTGTCTCGCGTTCGAGTGTTGGCCAGTGTTGTCCGTCCAGTGGCGATCGTCAATATTGATCATGACTTATTAAGCTCATTTGCCGGTAATCATTGGTAATCGACTCAATTTGGCTTCACTTCATCCATGGCCATCGATCGCGCGCACTCCATGCCACACTCTCTGCTTGGCTGTTGGTCCCTCTGTTTCATTAATTTTCATTGTCTGCTTGTTGTTGTCAATTATTAATCACAAGATCGATGGTCTCGACCACCGTTGTCCATTAGGTGAAGTGGTAGCCAGTGGCCATTTGAACAGTCTTATTCTGTTTGTCTATTTGTGGTGCAGTTCAAAGTCACTTTTGTCTGCCTTTTTGTCTGTGTTTGCTCTTCATCTGCATAATTAGTCTCGATGTAGTTGTTGCGCTCAATTGGCTCGATTAATTAAATGGTCCAACACGGAACAGACCTCGAGCAGCTCGACAAATCGTTGAACATTCATTTGCATTAGTCTCGTCCGTCCGACTCTTGCTCTGTCTGGTCCGAGTCGAGGTGACATGTCTCTATGAATGTATACATGTATATACATATATGCCTCGTTCAGACTAAATTTCAGTACCCTCCACAAATGCACTCGAAACAAACCGGTAATGTTTAGTTCCATTTCCCCCCACAAATTGTGTCAGTCAATTTCGCTAATTATTTGTCTTGTTGTTCACCGTTTGTTTCTCCTTAATGGCGACAAACTTTCTTTTCCCTAATTAGACAAATTGACAGTCTCGACGTTGTGCAGAGGCGACCCAATTCGGTTAAATTCGGTATAGGTAGGCTCAGTTGATAGACAGTGCACCATCACTGCTTGACATTTGCTTACTTTTCAATTATGTCAGCTTATTTTGTTGGCTAATTCTCCATTCTCTGGTTCAGTAATGTCTTCTTGGTAGTCAAATGCACTCAATCGATCGAGTGGCAAGAATTGCAACATTTCCTGGCTAATTAGAGTCGATAGTTGCACAAACGAATCGAATTGTCATTTGTGGGTTACGTCCTATGCGTTACTGTGTGACAATGTGCACTTTCGGCGAATTGTTTCATTGCAATTTCCAACAAACAGTTTTGTATCATCCCTTTCACGTTGTATTTGTTTCGATTTGTTTCATTTTGGTCCATTTGTCGACACAACAAATTGCCCACTCGAGAGGGTAAGATTGTATGTTTTCAACAATTGCCCATTTGGTTGTGTCAATGGCTTGGTTGATTGTGCTCGGCGTCAATTAATTACCTCGTCTCTTGTCCTCGTTCATTTCGTCGACTCGTTCAGCATTGCTTCCGATTAAATGCAAATTCAATCCTGAACAAAAGACTAATTGCACTGTATGACACTAGGCCGACCACCCTCTAACCGAGATTAATCCAAGCTTGGAAGCAATCAACGAGTGATCGTGCCCAATCGAGTCAAGTCACACCAAACACTCATTTGGCACTTTTGTCATTTGAGTGGAACAAGACAAGTACCGATTGGTTGGTGTCCTGTCTCATTCGATTGTCGGTGGCACAATTGTCGTTGACATTGTAATTGAATTAGCACTCGACTGCCTCACCCTCTCCCTACACTCTCAGCATCATTGAGCGGCATTAATTACCGACGTCGATCAATTCATAGGCTTGCTCCTTTCGTCCATTCTTGATGTTCTTGGTGGGCAATTTAAATTCAAATTTGCGCTTGCTAATTGCTGCCCTAGAACTGATGCTCGGTGCTGATCCAAGCAATTAACTTTGGTCTGGAAAAGTACCCTTTTAACACAAATGGACGGCGCATCGTGTATTTCACCGTTTGGCTATCACCATTAGCCATTAGCGATTCACTTTTAATTACCGTCGAAATATACGCTAATATGTAATGAATGCCTTCGGTAATTGGCACCGTACGGAAATGTAAAATTATAATAATAGAATGGAATACACTTTCAATATGACTCATTATTATTAGGTTAGAACGTTTCCTAATTCGGTGGACTCGTTTTGATTGATATGCACACGGCATATGAAGAGGCAATTGACTAACTTGGTACTTCACTAACCGAACGAATGAATGAATCGATCAATGAATAAGAATTGTCCAATTTGAGTGAGTTCACTTTCTTCTCGGTCGATTGTCCAATCGATGGTAAATTGACTGTGCTGATTGAGTTGGTGGTCGAGTTGTAATCGAATTGCGATTAGTAACCGTTGATTACTTGCCAACACACTCACTCACTCACATCGAATACATCGAGTCTACCTTGCTTGAAGTATTGATTGGCAATGCATTTCCACCCGCAGCTCATTCACTCATTCACTCAATAGTTATTGCTCGGTTCGGCCCACTCGGTTATTCGGTTAAATTGATTTCGTTGCCACCGAGCCAACGAATGGCGTTAATAATAATAATAATAGTAGTAATAATAATAACTGTGATAATCACAAGCAGTAATCAAGAAGCGAATGAGCTGAATTGAGCTGCATCCGAACTGTTAGAACGTTAACTTTCGTTCACTTGATATTCGGTGCTCGTTCTGCATTAGTTCGGGAGTCATCTTTATATGATTAGTGAACAGTGGTACACTACTGCACTGCACTCCATTGTGGATTTAGCTGGCGTCTTTGTCTTTGTCTTACTAGTCCGTCCATCCGTCTGTCTCATATCGAAAGCATATTAGCACTGTGTTAGTGTTACTCATTGGTTTATGTGCCATCAATGGAAAGTTAGTCGAGAAGAATGAGCGAAGAATTTGTCCAAAGCGATATGGAACGAGGCAACGAAGGCAAAACGAGCAAACGTTATCAATTGAAAGGGCAGAAAGGCAGTGGGAAGATGTGTGAATGACGCTTTGAATCGACTCTCTTCGCCTCTCGGCGCACATCGATGCATCGCCACTTTGGCTACCGCTTTGTGTGTCTCTTTGTGTTGATTGCCATATTGCTTGCTTTATTCATAGTTTATTAATACAAATATTTTAATTTACTCAGTCATCCTCGTTCAATTCATTTATCGCTAATTTCACGGCTTTTCGCGAGTCACCAGTCGGATCGACTGCAGACCGGAGACAAAAGCATTATTGTGGCCCTGTCAAGTCCTGATCGGCTGGGCGCAATGTCTTACTTTACTACTACTTGTCCGGTCCATCGATGATGTGTCCTGGCCAGGCCAGATCGATATTGCATGTGTGCTCGATGTGCACTGCACCGAGAACAATTCCTCCTATCCTACAAGAATTACATTTTACATATTTGTTGTTGTGCAGTGCGCGCCACTGTAGGACAAATGGCGATCATTTATCAAACATTATTAAGCGAGCAATCGAATGAAAATTGGCTTTAATAGCTTTCAATTGAATAAAACAATGTGGCACGGGCAGACTGAGACCGAGTGAGCGGTGTGCAATCGAGCCGTACACACTGAAGCCGCTGGAGTCATCTATTAGCGATGCTACCCTGCTCACTGTTATGTGTACAAACAAGCGATGCTAATGGCAATGCAGAATTATTATTATTACAACTCGTTATTATTGGTAATGAGAGCGCACACGAGAGCGATGTTTGACTTATCGTGTGTTGGTTTGTTTGCGAAATATACTCGTTGCTTGCCTAATCTGCTGCTTGCCTGCCACCAAGCCATTGGTCCGCAATGCATTATAATGGCAATGCCAATGGTTAAGGCAATCATCGTTCTGTCCTGCCTCATTCTCGAATTGATAATTTCATGTTGAAAAATGTTTTGAAACGCTCAATTGATATCTTTGCTTTCACTGCAGACAAGACCGATGGCAATTCGTCTGTGCGTTTTTTTTTTGTCTTTTGGGGCTGTGTTGGGTTTTGACTTTTGGCCTCTTCGGTTGCGTTCGAATTCTTGCTAACGAATTAGCTAACTGTCTGCCCGAGACGAGCCATTTTGCTATAAATTTGTTTAGATTCGACTTATCATTTGTGCGGAACTGTGTTCGATCTCGAATGGTAAGCTGATTTATTGGCTGTGGACTGCAAGTGCTGTGAACAGTGCAATTCTGATTGGTGCTGCAGTGCACTCTGCTCCAACATGACGTTTTGTCTCGATGCCTGTCTCCAGTGTGTCATTTAGCCATTGGACGGGCAACAATGTGCAAACAGATAATCGAACTAAATCGAGTCTGTGTGTGCCAATTTAAATCCAACGCGTCTGTGGACCATTTGTGTTCTGTCGTAGATTAATGTCTCCTTGGTTTGGCTCACTGGTTGGTTTGTTGTCTTCTTTTCCTTCTTCGTCGGCCTCACATCATCAAAGTTTACATTTTGCACCACCAATTTGCATTATTTTTCGATGCTCAACCTTAGAGTGTCGGTGCGGTATTGGTGTGTTTATGCAAGTGCTCACCAGCAGCACATCACCTCATCTCAGTGAGCCGTACCCTCTCGTACTCTCGTCAGGGTTTACATTACATATGCTGTCAAGCATGTGCATCAGATTACCGCCGATGATGCTTGACATGTGTGTACCGAGAGGTCGGTCGGTCGGTTGGTGCGATGATGCTCTTTGCATTGGACCTGTTCATTGACACAGTACGGCTGATTTTCTGTGTCCAACTGGCAACTGGCAATAATTTGCATTATTATTAATATTTATATTATTTGAACAAATAAGTGAATGAACTAAATGATCTGTGCCATGCCTGACCGGCGATACATTGCATCGAATGTATTGATTGGCATAAACACTCACTGGGAGGTTTGTTGCGTTCATTCCATTGCATCATTCACTTCCGAGTTCGTAATGGAACAATGTGCACTGATGGCACACATGGTGGCACTGCTCAAAATCGATTCCAAGTGGCAAAGTTCAAATGCACGCGTTTGAATGGTTTGTTAGTTTGCTGTGTCTTCTCATAGCTAGTATTATTGCCATAACACTGGCTAAATCCTCACGCTCAGTCTGGCAGCGAGTCTGGTGAGTTAAATATGGCACAAATTAATTCTCATCAAGTCTCCTTTGTTTCACTTTTCCCTCGGACTCAGCATGGTGGTGATGTGAGCATGATAAGTCAGACTGGGCATGTGATCATTTCATTGTGCCAACTTGTTTACAGTGTACTTTTGTCTTTTATGCCAGTGGTCTGCCAGTGGTGACTAATCTGCAAAATCTCCTCCTGGTAATCCATGCAAATGTCCAAAGTGAACTCACAATTCTGGACAGAATCAAGCTCAATCGGATGTGCGCCAGTGTTCAATGCCAGGCGTTAGGTTACGACCATGGGCATGAGATGATGATCCGTGGGACGAAGTGCAGCGAATTGAACTGAACAGAGCTGACTCGACTTGTCTCAGTGAATGGCCACAGATTGCATTTGTCTGTCAATTCCAATTTGCCTGTCTGTTGGTTGTGTGGAGCCATCGAAAGTCAAGAATGGCGTGTTTGTGTGTGCAAGTGTACAAGCGTAACAGGAGAAAGTGGCTTCAGCTTGCTCAAAGCTCAATGTGCAATCGGACCGCATCCCGATTGGCCACTTCGGTGCACATCGATCAAAGCATCACTCCATTAAAGTGGCATTACTGTTGTGCAGTTGTTGACCCATTCGGTCTGTGCACACACACATACTCACATGCACTCATTGCACTCGGTCATTGCATTGTTGCATCTTCCTGCAGTGACAAATGTGCTCATTGGCCCAGTACCCTGCTAATGATTATTAATTATGACTCGCATTAGCATCTCTCTTGACTCGAGTGCAACAACCAAATTGCGATTATAAATGACTGCACCAGGGCAAGAGTAATTAATATTTGTGTGCAGTGAGAGTACACTGTCACATAGTCACACACAGTCCGATTATTGCCATTCGCCACCGAATTTTTGGTTCGTCTTTTCACACACAACCAGTGACTCCTCTCAGTCTGTGGTGTATGTTTAGTCTGTCTCAGTATGTCTCGGTGTACATTAGTGGCCAGAAAATGTGCCACCAGGCCTAATGGCCACAACATGGTCGTGTGTGATTCCTCTCCTTGGTTTGTCTATCGTCACTTGGTCTTCGTCCATATTTGGCGCGCCGTTAATGCTAATGCGATCTTGTCCATTTGGTTCGAGACTAATGGCTACTGTCGGACACGAGAACACGAAGCAAAACAATGCAATGTCGGACAGTGGTGATCACCAATGGTGGTGTAATGGCTACTCGGTAATATCGGTCATTTGGCGGCACAAGACAGTGGCAATGGAAAGCTAGTCCATTTTGGCTAATTAAATTGGACCAGTTTGGTGGTATTAATTGGCCCAATACGAACACAACACAAACACCCAATGACCAGCGCTGTAGTTTGCGATGGCTAAAGATAAATCGGCGCCGAGTGAGTGATTCGAGTGATGTCTTTGTTGGCTGGGCTGAGCTGCAATTTGCCGTCTGCTGGCAATTACAGCAGTAAGGCCAGTCTAATACCCACTCGCACTGTAAATTAGTGCAACGATTCACTAATTAATGAATCGTGTAAGCATTTAAGCATTTAACGTTGTACGCATTAACTATTGTATGTTCACTTTGACAACAACATTTGCCCATTCGCGAATCAGTTTAAATTTTGCTCGTTTTCCGTTCAACGAGGGCTTGTGCTCGTCTCACACGAGGTGATTAATTGGAATATCTTTATTTGGAGCCAATTTGGCATTGCACTCGATCGACTGCACTCGACCAATCGGCATTCCTTTGATTCCTGGCTGAGTAATTTATCCTGTCCATTGAGGACACTTTACATTGCACTCGAGTGATAATTACCGACCCAATCATTACTCGATCCATTCGGCTGCAGTGCATTGAGAGGTGCTGATTGAGATGTTCAACCACTGAACGACCACGACCACGCACCTTAGCTAGCCAAATCGGCTTATGTATTAACTCTTTGGCCGAACAGTTCGGTCAATTCATCTTCCGATTCGAAAAGCGTTGAAGTGTGTGCCACACTTGTTTCGCCTCACCAAAAGTGTGAACGAGAAGGAAAGAAGAACCAATCCAAAATGGTTAATGCCAACGAGGTGACTTTCCAGTGGTAATTACTGTCACTCGATACAGCTGAAGCTGTCGCAATGTTTACTTAGATAACTGGCACCAGTCAGTTCGGTGGTGAGTTATTCCTAAGTTGCCATCAACCACTCGATGATTTATCGCGGCAAGCCCTTGTCGCAAAGTTATCAAGCTTGCATCTGTGCACTGTCCACTTGTCGAGGCTTGTCTAATGTGGTCTTAATTTGCCAACTGCTAACCAACCATCCAACCAACCGGATTGCTGTCCATTGCTTTGATTGTCCAACATTATTTGATAGTGAAGTCATTGTGCTGCTAATTTCGTGCAATGCACTCGCTCAAGTGTCGGCATTTAATTACGCTTGAGATGACATTCAGTGAGACATGATCATACACTGCGATGTTCTCGCTCTGTGTTCACTATCTGCATAGGAAGTGTCCAATTGCACGCTAAAATGCCAGTCGACACTGCCATCAACCCATTGGGTGCCTCAGTGCACCTCACCTACTTCATTCAGGCCAAATGTCTAATGTGTTTGTTTTGTCTTGCTCACAGGTGGAACGAACGGCGAAGAAAAGGTAACCGTGAAGGGAGTGGCTGGTCAGTCCGCCTCTCTACCGTGCTTCATCGATGTGGCAAACTGTGGCGACATCTACTTCCTCACCTGGAGCAAATTGGAACGGGAAGATCGGTGGTCCCGAATCTACGTATACTCGGATGACAATGTAAATAAGCCTCTCAGCTCGTTGGCAGGACGGGCTCGCTTTTCGATGCAAAAATCAGAAGCACAGCTCGTAATCAACTCTTTGAAGCCGTCCGATGAATCTCTTTACAAGGTGAGTGATGACCACTAATGACAGATAAATGACCAAGTGCCCGAAGGCAATTAGCCATTTTGAATCTTGTTCATTCTGTTGGTGTTGCCTTCTTCACAGAATCTTATCGGAATGGCACAATTCGATTTGCCAATTTAGTGTGGGAAAGTGTACTGTGCCACTGGCAGGACACTTCCTCACAAACCTAATATAAACAATTCACTCGCTCTACTTTGCACCTCGTGCCACCAATTGGCCACGGAACTTTTCCATTCGTTCGTGAATTGTCTCTCGATTCTATTTATACGAGTTTATTAAATATGGCCATTCTTGTGTGTATCATTCTGCAGTGTAGTCACTCGAAGGTCAACAGAGCAGCATTTAAGTCCAATTATGACTTTAATCATGGCAATTATGAGCAATTCCATTTATTATTTTGTTCATGTTTGTGCTTTGCAATGTCGTCTCCTTTCGTCTCGTCTCACAATCGGTCTATTTATAGTCATTCTGTTCTGTTCAGTTGGCCAAAGGAATATGTCTTCAGTCATTGAACGTTGAGAAAGGATCTAATGACCACTAATAGCTGACCGTGCTCGGCTTGATCAATACAAACCGAAAGTAGCCAAGGCAAACACTACCACAACAGTTGCCTTCCTCCATTGTGGCCATTGGCTATTTTCCCAAGCCAAATTGCGTCAAACTCTTTTGGGTTTAATGTGAGAAAATGTCTAATTCATCTATGTGCACATTGTTCCAGGCTGTTGAGATTTGCTGTGGTAGTAACAGTGATCGAACCAAGTGAGGACGAGTCGAGTGCCACTCACTCAATGCGACTGATTTGCATTGATGGCTCGGTGCCTTTGTCCAAGCTGTCCATTCCCATCTTGTACAAAATCCCACCACTTGTTGGTTACTGTCTTGTGCCATAAATGTGGTGACATTCACCTCACAGCACCTTTGATTAGCTGTGAAAATGTTTCTGACCACTTCTTAACATGTGGACAAATGGCGAGCTGAATTAGCCAGGCAATTAGGCATACTCACCTAGTGAACCAGTGAGCGGATGACTCAATCAACAGTGACGAAACGAATCAATGCGAATTGAGGAATACAAGTGGAAGCGCGCTGGCCAATTCAATTAGACCTGGGAATTGCGCCTTGTCAGTATAAACAATGCAAAACAATCGAATCAGCACTGAATCAAATTGGTTCACTCACACTTGTTTGACTTGATCGAAATTCTGTCGGGAATGCATTTCGCGTTGGCCAATCTGTAAAATGGAAAATTAAATTACAAATCAATCGAATGCGAGCGCAGAGAGGCGAACGCAATAACTACCACGCTGAGAAAGGCAAAGACGAGGCCTCATAATGGCCAACTCGGAAATGGACAAATCACACAAGCGACACCACTGGAGACATGTTTATTTATTTATTGCGAACATGGTATAGTGCTGGTGACTGTGTTGGGCCATTGGTCAGTGCGACAAATGTCCAGTGGAACAGAAAGATCGACACTTTAAAATCAAACAAACACGAATCAATTGATGTCGTTATTGCTATTGCCATCCTCAGTGCTACTCACTATTTTGGTGTTCACTGCACACAGTGACTATTAATAAATTTATTGCCAAAATATTATATTCCATAAACACTTGGGCCATTGCGAATTTGTTACTATACTTGACTTGAGCGTTAATACTTTGAAGTATTAAAAATCTTTCCCTTCACTCGTTTGGCTTTCATTTTCATTTTCATTTTATACATCTTTTATTGCCATTGTTGTTTTATTCTTCTTTTTGGCCACTCACTCGTTGGCCATATCATTTCTAGTTTAGTTTGGTTTGTCCACTCACAAATTGAATTGTACCCAAAGAAATCGATATATTAATTTGCCTCGATAAGACTTGTTTTTTGTCGATTTTCATTCTTTCAACCAAAGCTCAAAAGGCCACACAGATGCTCATGACACGTCATCTATGGAAGTATCCGAGGCTGCAAGGATGAACACGTGCCGGTCGATCTTATCATTGTCCAATAAAATGGTCACGAATTGACTTTGTTTGCTTTGGTCGAGTTTTGTGCTAACTCGGAAAATTCTCTCCTCGAATCGAGTTTGTAATTTGCCCAACACATTATTGCAATCTGAACCGAGTGACGGTCTTGCATAGTGGTAAGTGTCGGATCTTTTGTCGGGCGCCACTTTGAATCGATTCGGTGGCTCGACATCAATTTACCTTTTCTCTCATTTGTCGCACCAAGTCGTCATTGTTCAATTGAATTTAATATCCACCGACAGTGCAATTTGTATGTTTCACTGCTAAACATATAACCAGCCAAATTGGGGAAAGTGCAATTTGCATTTGGGTCGATCTGGTTGTATTACCACACCGGAGTGTGTCGTAGCAAGTCCAATTATGTCAATCCATTACTGGGCGCCATGGCACCTCCACTCCCTTGCAGCCTTAGACCTATCTTAATGCGGCACTGTACTTGGTAATTCGAATCCGATTCTATATTGCACACATTCATTGCGGTATTTATTATGCGTTGTAAGGCATACCAAACCATCTTGTCCCTTCATGTTCGGTTTGTTTTGCTCAATTTGCATTTGCATATTTCATTTTATAATTTTAAATTTTTTGTGCTTTCCCCACTGACGTTTTTTACTAATTTCACTTAGGTTAAGTTGAGTTATAACTTTGGACACACAGGAACGAAAGTTTATTTTGCCCACTCGAATGCAAACTTCTAAGTATTCCCCCACGATGTTTATTTATGCAAATAGCCAAACGTTGTCTTTCAAATCTTCTAGACTTGCCTGGTATTTGAAATTCTTATGTTTGAGAACGAGTTGAATCTCACTCACTTGCCGGAGTCTGTTTTGTCTTTATGGACCGAACCCATTGATAGAGACAAAAGGCACCAAGCAATGACACTATTTGCATTGGTGACAAACTGGACTGAAGTCGTTCTCATTATTGAATTAGCTTTCCCAGCTCAAATCAGTGTTCGCGTAGCTTCTCTGTTTGCTTTTTATTTGTTTTTTAATCGTATTAATTTACTTAATAACTTCGGGAAGAGGGAAAGTGTAAAAATTAACTTTTAAATTTACTCACAAGGAGCAAAGTGTCTCGTCTTGTGTGTTTGTCTTTGCTCGCCAGTTTGCCTTTGTGCTTCTCGTTTCTTGAAGACACACAAACCAAACTAAACTAAACAACACATCGGCACTTTGCTATGGCAACAAAGACATCGAGTGAGAGAGTAACTGCCGAGAGTGAGTTTCCTTTTCATTCATCTCTTCTCATCTCAGGCAATGTTCGCACATCGTCGTGTGTCTCGTTATCTTCACTGTGGCTAAAGTGCCCCACCAAATAGAATTATCAAATTAAATTAAACTGAAAGCTCAAAGTGAGACACTTGGCTTCAATGGTTGGTGTGCACTTAGTTAATATTTCATTGTGTCTGTCGAGTCCAATTGACAATCTCGATCGCTCTCTGGCCACAAATGGTGGCTCGATTGTGTGTATGTGTTTGAGTGATCAAATTTCAATATCGATTGTTTTGCCATTACTTAATATAGACTAACATTGGTCGATCTGATCGATATTTGGCATAATAATAAGTAATTGTCCTTTAATAGTTCAATACATATCGAGATTTGCCATTTGGGTCTGTCGTCTGTCTGTCGCATTCGCAATCGGTGTAATCTCGCTCTTTTGCCGATTGCTCATTGCGGTGATTGGAACACTTTATGTTTGTTGTTTGATTTAAATGATGGTCGTTTGTTATGCTGTTTTTGCTTGCTCTTCTGCTGATCAGTTCGTTTGTATGTGTGTTCGCCTGGCAATGGCACTTTTATGATTGGCGCCAATTGCTGAATGGAACAGTTTAGCCTCAGTGCCACTGGTGAGGTCTCGCCACTCAGCCATTCTCAATGGCATCTCACTGGTTGTTAATTTGCATTTATTGTCTATTAGTGTCTGTGTTGTGTGCGCACACTTAACATCACGTAATTTATTGGCGTACATTAGTGCACATCGCGCGCGCACCGAAATAGAATCGCCTTAATGTTGATAATTTAAATTTAATACATCCTCATTGGTGAGTTGGTCTGTCTGGGACATAAAAGCAGCGATTTATTGCGACCTATTACCGTTGAGTGTACTGTACTACTGCATTACTACGTTGGGCTTGTGTGCTATGATTTGTTGTGCGGTGGTGTTTGCCACTGAGAAGTTCTTCTACTCATTCTGTTACCGAGGCACACACGATTTAATGAATTTAATGAATTGCAAGCTAAATTAACTCGCAATTCTCTTTACACCCTCCACCGAGGGCTGATTGATTCGATTAGATCGGTTCGAGCTCAATCGGTCGATTGGCGCACCAGTAATGACGATTACTGCTTCTCTCTGCCTTCCTGGCTCACTAACCTATGGCTAATGATCGCACTGGATTGGGCCAATCGCGATATTGTTGCAAGAAACGTTGTGCAGTGCAGTCGCACTTTACTGTCACTAATAGCGAACCATTATGAATTTATAACCGAAATGGTATTGTTTGCCGTTCACTGCCACTTAACGCATCATTTGGTGTGAGATATTTTCCAATGTGTACTAGTATTGTTTGCTTTATCACTCAGTAATTAATACTTTGCAGGGTCATTTTGTGCAATGTTGGCACATTCTCTTGCTCTCCTTTTGTTTCTCTTTTGGCTCTCTTTTTAATTTTAATTATCACTTGAATGGAATGGTCTCACGTTTCAGTGGGTGAGTCACTCAGATGGCTCGAGACCAAATTGATGCGTGCTTTAGCCAAACGTGCCACTTGCCGCACACGACCTCCTGCCGAACTGTGTGATGTGTTATGTACCTGTGAGTGGCACAATCTCAGTCGGTTCGATATCATTCGAGTGGTTGTGTGTGTGTCCCATTTGTTTGATGTGGACTGTGTGCCCAATCCGATTTAGCCGGATTGATTCATTCGTGGAATGAACATTTGTGCCCGGTCCCGAGCATGTGGGACAGTGCTCTGTGTGAAGCCGAATGCCGATGTGGCAATGTGGCCCAATGTACCTATCCAAGCAGATTCAGTAATTGCTCTCAATCTAGATCGAGTCGTGTCGGCACTGACAAATCTATTGCCTCGACCATCTTTTCAACTCGGCAACTAACTCAATTCGGAGGCATCTTCTAATTTTGTCTTTTCCACTTGAAAAAATGAAAATTTAAACAATTTATTATTTGTAGTTAGTAGTGGCACTGAGTATACTGTCGCTGTGAGTTTGATTTGGTAGAGACAGATAAATTGCTGTGTGTTGCTTATTGAATTAAAGTCGTTTCGGGAATATTTCCGACGACCCGAGACTCATAGTTGGATTTGGTGGTCGCTTCCCAGGAATTGGTTGTCTTTCAATGGCGATGGCCTGAATGGACACAAAATGGAGTGTCCCTGTGTGTGTTTGTGTTTGTTTTGATCGAAGTTAATGGCACGAAACAGGAAAATATTGACTGCAAACAATGCCTGGCAGTGGTCAATCACTTGAGTGGATCGGTGAAGGAGGCAAAGTGCGCTGCACTAAGTAACCGTTTTTAATTATCTCTTAAGTGAGTCCGCATGGAACTTTTGCATTTGTTCCATTGATTGTTGTCCTCCTCCGGCCACTCTATGATCGAGTGCATTGATCGTGTAGCTATGTGGCCACACAGGCAGACGGACTCTAATTAGAGGACCGTTTCGGTGGTGGCACTGGATCGCACGGCACCAAATTGCCCAATGGATTGTCTCCCAGTGACATTCTGACATTGGAGTGCCTCTGTCGCCGGAACAAGGTCAGTCCCACTGGCTTTGCTAATAACGTGATTTGTTTGTGATTGCACTCCTCGAGAGACTTGTCCGTGTTCCAATTTGGTACGCTTCTGCTTAGTGTCACTCGATCTCATCAAATGGATCATTGATTGGATTGATGGCACCGCATCGAAGCCTCACATGCTCATGCTGTCCCAACACGATGGTACACTTCTCATTAGTCACCGCCACAATGACCAACAGCAGTTGGATTGCAATTCAATGTGTCAGTCGAGTCCAGTCTGCTGTATGATTCATTGGTCTGTGGACACCTCACTGTGGACGGGCATGGCGTGACGTTGTCATCTTTCCAGTGTAATTTGTCCGAACACGGAATTGGTTTTAGTCGATCGATGGGACATTTCCACCAGACACGACACGAATGTCCACACAACCGAGCGCTCATCACTCTGGTCATTAGTTAATCAATCTATTAATTATGCCTTTCTATGTTACTCATCTAATAATAAACAGAGTTGGCTCTGTGGCAATACTTTTCCATTTGGGAAGCCAAAATAGTGTGCCCGGGTTGTGTGTATGTTACATAAGCGAGCCGTTGCAGTGAAGGCTCAATCGGAATAAATTAATTGAAATTGGAAGCCACCAATGGAGAGCACTGTGTACAACTGTATGACTGTGTGTACAGTGCTGCAACCGTACATGCTCGCCACTTGTCCATTCGGATGGCTCATTATTACCGCACTCGTAATCATGGTTTATCGAGATAATTGCAATTGTGCCTTATATTCTGCCTCACACGAGATAGAACCCATTTTATTGCCTCTCGATTTGTCGATTGCACGATGTGCACATTTTCATATTATTCGCCACTCATTACAATTGCCCATTTGTGCTTTGTGTCAATTCACAACGGACAATTACAAACAAACTATCTTTGTGTTGGTCACTTTTGGTTTGACTGCTCTTTGCCATCGATGCTGCTGCTTCTGTACTGCAGCCAATTAGACTCGATCCATCTGTCTCAGTTTGTCTCATTCACTCGATGGTCGATTTGTTGGTTTCCCTCGGGACTCAGTGGAATGTATTGCCATTTAAATATATTTAAATCCATTTAGTTTGTCAATGCATTTCATGTTTACATTTGCATCGTTTGTGCACTCAAATCTAATTTGTCTCTTTATTTTCTCCCCAGTGCGATGTAACCTATGTCGCCGGAAAGTGCCCCTCACTAACCTATGTGCAATTACAAATCATCGGTAAGTGGTGCTATCTCCACTGTTTGTTTGGTCAATATGCTGATTAATACCAATTCTATTTGTTGATCTACAGCCAAGCCAACTCGGTCATGGATCGAACACGAAGGCGACCAACTGCAGAATGGCCATCATCTCTCGCTGACCGAAGGCGATTTCCTCAAGTTGGCCTGTTCGGTTCTTGGTGGGAAACCACAGCCGACAATCATGTGGCGAGCCATCGATTCACGTGGTCGTCTGCAAATTCTCAAAAAATTTAGCTCCGAACCAAATTCTGTGTCGATCGTATCTTCGAACGATCTCTCATCGATCAGTTCGTCCGACGACGGACCATCCACCTCGACCTTAATCTTGACCAAGAAATTGACTCGCGATGATCTTGGCACCAATATCGAGTGTCACGTCGAACACGAAGCGATTAAGAATAACTCGCTCGACTCGCATGTCGCCGTGGAAGTGAGCGGTAAGCTTGTTTGTTGCGATCACTTTTGTTTCGCTTTCGATTGATTGGATTAACTCACACTGTTGGTGTTGCTGTTGCAGTCGGCATCAAGACAATGGAAATCATTGGCCCCAGTACGTCCGTACGTGAGGGCGACATTGCTGTGATCGAATGTGTGGCCTATGGAAGTAAGCCTGCCGCCGAGATTGTTTGGCGCAACGGGTGAGTCGGAATGAGCCTTCTCGTTTGGCCACAATGTTGACACGTTGATGTTGTTGTTGTAGCTCAAAAATAATTGATGGTCGCTCCACGAGAACTGCCGAGGAGCCGAACATCGATGGAATCACTGTGAACACTCGGTCGAAGCTCGAGATTGTGGTCTCCCATCAGGACCACCTTAATCCGATAACGTGCGAGGCAGCGAACGTAGCCATGCGCACGCCCATCAATAAATCAACCGAAATATCCGTTCTGTGTAAGTGTCATCCACTCGATTGCACCACTCACCTTACATTGCGTCATCCATTTGTTTTGTTTTTCTTTGTTCTTCCGAACTTGTAGTTGCCCCGATTGTGATGATGGAGCCACAGAATGGCTTAACTGTCAATGAGTCAACGCCCATGGTGAGCATCTACTGCACCTTCACCGCCAACCCGAGTAGTCTACTCGAAAACGAGACCATGTGGTTCAAGGATGGTCGCGCACTGGACATCTCAGACCGAGAACACTATGCCAGCAAGATTGTTGGCTACCCGATCTTGACCATTTTGAATGTGTCTCGCAACGATACTGGTCACTACTACTGTTCTATGGCTAACCAGCTGGGCTCTGGAGTGCCAGAGTCCACTATTTTCCTCAATGTGCTTTATCCTCCCACCGTGAGCCTTCTAGTCCACCCAAGCCCGTCCTCGGACTTCTTAATCAAGGAAGGAGACAATCTTCGAATGATCTGTGACGTTATTGACGGCAATCCCCGCAACGCTTCTCGCATGAGGTGGCTAAAAAACAACGGGGAAAGTGTGAGCGAACTGGACAGCGAAACCAGTTCACAGAAAGAGCTTACCTGGCTTAGCATCACCCGCAGCCTTACCGGCAACTACACGTGTCAAGCTATCTCCGATGCAGGCATCAGTGAGTCAAGCAATGAAGTGGTCATTGTTGTGAACTACCCGCCTGGAAAGTCAATAATTCGTTTGCTCAACGAACCTTACCCCGTTAAAGGCGAGAATCTCACCTTGGAGTGCATCGTCAATGACCCAGGCAGACCGTCCGACAAGACAGAGTTTCACTGGGAGAACAGTGATGGTCTAATCTTCGACTCGCGTCAGTCCATTCTCACCATCCCAAACCTTCGTCTGGTCAACCGAGGCAATATTTCCTGTTCTGCGGTGAACGAGGTTGGCTTTGGTGCTCGAGGCAACTTTGAGTTGATTCCTTACGCACCACCTCGGTTTGTCATTCCTCTGCCTTCAACCATTGGTGTGAACGAGAATTTTCGATCATTGTCGGTAACCAGCGAAAGTCAACATCAGAAGAATGGACCCGACAACTACCATTATGACTATGTGCCTGATAGCGTATCAAGGTCCGACTCACCTGAGAATACAATGAACGTGTACTGTCGCGTAGAGTGCTTCCCCTTGTGCACCATTTCGTGGTATCGAAATGACCAACCAATCGACAACACCACTGGCGAGTATCAAATCATCCAAACCATCGAACCTGAAGAATTTCTGCTGAATCGCTTCCCCAGTGTTGTGTCCACTCTCAGCTGGAACATGTCCGCACTAGGCCATCTCGACCGGAACCGAGACAGTGGCGTCATCTATTCGTGTGTATCAAGCAACAACATGGTCGGTCCATCGGTGAGGTCGGACACTAAATTCCAAGTCGAATGTAAGTACAATTTGTTTGCCAACTTTTATTGCATTTGCAGAATTGAGTCGAGTTGGGCCGGTTGGAGCAGTTCAATTGAATCTGCCACTGCACCGAGCACTGTTAATTGCAATTGCACCATTCTGAGTAGTCATTGCTTCTCCTAGTCCTTCGTATTCATTCACTTTGTTCATCGGCTTTTATTGCCGTGTTTGTTCACTTTAAAGTGCGCCTAATTCTGTGCCAACAAGAAGAAGGTCTGCCGAACCTTGTGCTAATTAAGCAGTCGTCCAGTGGGCCAGAAAAGGCAAAACGAACACAAATCGACACTTTGCTTTCAATTTGCCCATTAATGTCCGGCTCGCGCGGGTCTATGTAGTCCATCGATGAATGAGCCAAATGGGTTCATTTGCAGTCCAACTGGCAACACTACACATCTGACGATCATCGACAGGACTGCACACTCCAACTCGTCCATTTTGACTTGGCAGAAATGAAAAAAAAAATTAAATTTAATGACGGACAGCTTTCGTTTTATTGTCGCTATTATCTCCTCTCTTGTCTCCTCGTGTGCAGCCAAATTAATTCCGCCGGTTCTCTCAAGTCTTGATTTGCTTTGTGTTCGTTTTGGCCCTTTTTGGTCATTTTGGCTCTCGTGGGCTTTGTCTTGACTGCTTGTTGTGCGAGCAATCGACTTTTGTGCTGCACCAGTCCTGATGGCCACTTTCGATTTGTTGCCATTTCTCCACTTGTAATTGGCTTTCTCTCATTTGAAACATTTTGCTGTATTTCCACGCTAACTCGTCGTCGAGAAGATAAATATTGATACTTGCCTGGCTGAATGGGACTGCTTTCCTGGACTGTCCTGGCACGGTCACCATTACCGTACTAATGCGGGCCACATTCGATTCGTGTCTGTTTAATCGGACTGGCCATTGTGTATCGGCACTATTACAGCGGACGAGCTTGTTAGCTGGCTGGCCATCGGACTCCTAATGAGATTCTTCTATTTTAAAATTTGTTTCACTTTCGTTTGCAGTGCTAACTAAAGTGCCTTTGTTAGATTTTGCATTGCGCCAACTTACGAACGAATCTCGAATCGCGCCACTTTTCAATTAGGTCCAACACCGATCTAGTGATCTCTCATTCTTGGTCTTCTTGGTCGTTTATGAATGGCCACACTCTGCACGGCACTGCTGCAGACTCGAAGCGGACCAAATTGCTGCAAACGAACGGAAACACGCTCGGGCCATATTAGTGCGGCACTGGAGATGGCCATCATGATCATCATCATTATCTCTCGAGCCACTCACCACTGCACCAATAATAAAGTCACAGACAAAGTCAGCAGTCACTGAGCAGTGACCGCCAAATTGGCGTTGGTCAGTGTGCCTGTGGCTCCATAAGCCACTGAGCAGCATCACCACCACGGCTACCGCATCATTGTGAACAAGTGAGCTCAACTTGCAAGTCAGTTCGGTGGCTAGCTTAATTGTTCTCGCGTTAATTACGCCAAGGCCCAGAGCGTCTGTGTGTTGTGTGCGTGTCTCGGACTAATGTCGCTAATATCGGCGAATTCATCATTAAGTGATCTTATCCCTATCTGTGTCATCTCGTTACTGCCAGCTCGGCAGTGATTTCGCCAAGAGTTGCTTATTCAGTCCCATTCAAATGGTAATGGACGAATCAATAAATGTGCTCTCGCGTGCTTCACTGCTGTCTGGTTATTCTGGTTCCCACTCATCCAATTAGCTTTGTTAGTACCACTGACTGCATTGCATGCTTTCACTGCCACTGAAGTGTTGCTCGTGCTAATTTTGGTTGCACAATCTCAAACTGGCACAAAAACAATCGGCCAATCGAGTGCAGTAGCAGTGTGACACGCATTGGGCACTATTCGACTATTCAACATCTCTTGCCAGTGCCATCCTAATTGCAGTAATCATATCGCTAATGACCGAGACCGAGATTTATTGTCACACCACCGAGCGATGCATAATAATCCATAATCGGGCGATAATAAGTGCCATTTGCCATTCAAACAGATCATAACGCTTAGTGTTAACGAGTTCCTTGAAATTGCACTCGTTCCAGTGGTCGTACTGCCTCAGTATCGACAATTAATGCTTTGTTCTGTTTGCGCCCTCGAGTTATGTTGCCCTGTGTTTGTGTGTGTCGGTGCCATTGGCCAATGTACTGGAATAATGTTTAATTACACTTGCTTGATGGCCAGTCACAGATGGAGCGATCACTGCTTGACTCGGTCACAGGGCAAATTGACTGTGAGAGAGTGTAACGAGAGTAAATGACTCACCCGAACCGAACTGGCCGGGCACTATTTATCATGGAACCAATGAGGCTGTTTTGGGTCTTGAGCGGTTCGATACGTTTGGTCGATGGCAAGATGGCAGTGATCATTTGCTGGCCGGAGCCAAGTCTCGCTCATCATTAGCTGAATTGTTTTGGATCACTGGGAGCACTAAAATTAGATTACTTTAATTTATTATCTCGCGACAATGGACTGCGATGAATTGCAAGCAGCCGCATCACCACAACAGTCTATCGATGTCTATCGTTGCACACAAGTCGCTCTCCATTGACCGATTGCGAACTGTGATAAGGCAGTGATGCTGTCCTCGATAAGACCATCTAATGACGTCTCACTTGCCTTAATGGTCCGCTCGAGGCTTGAGGTTCCGATTAGTGGTGTGCTCTCGCACTGGCCATGTCTTGCATTGAACCACTGCACCGGGACTGCTTGTTTGGTTAGGTAATGATCGGTCGGTGTTGTCTTGTTTGATTTGCCATTATCGGTACAAATCTGTCCCTTCGCCATGTAGTCGACAGCGTCATAATTTAATAAATGGCCACAATCAGACCACCACTTTAGTGTACACTCAGTGCACTCACACACAGCAAATCTTGTGTGCCATTTACTATTTATTTGCATGCCGAGCAAGAGATGTGTTGGCTAGATAGACCGCTAGTGGATTGATCGGCCAAGACAAAGCAAAGAACAACAGTGCGAGCACTAGCTCCTTGTGTTGGCACTTCACTGCACTGCTTTACTCTTGGTATATCGTCTCATCGCGATCAGTGGCACAACATTAGTTGGCATTAACGTGTGCCGCACACTAAATCACTATGCACATTAAGTGAGTCCCACTCGGATAGGGCAGCGTTTGTTTGCTCGTGCCATTGGCCAGTGGCAACTAATCTCTAATTGAGGCTCTATTTGCATGCCCACAGTGGACCGCATTGGTCAACGCAGTATTGCACATAATTCGAGCATAATTAGCACCAGCAACATTTAGAGCACCTGCCACTGCACGCATCGATCACCACCCGCAATATGTGCAATGTATTGAATTTCAATTTGCCCTTGACAGGTAATAACTTTTGCATTAGATTCATATTTGGACTTTCTCTCAGGCTTTCTCTGCCTTCCCCTCTTCGCCATTTGGCTCTGTTCGGTGTGATCACTCAATAATGGCTTATTGATTGACAATATCGATTTGGCCTGCACTGCCTGACTGGCCTCTCACTATATGCGCCAATTTTTTTTAAATTCTGCCGATTCGCTTGTTTCGATTGGCCACCGAATTGGCACGCAGAACTAAGCGAATCTTATCAATTTGTATGCTAATTCTCGCATTGACTCCATTAGTGCCATTATCTGGTTATTAACTTGGCATGCTGACAAGTCAACTCGCTACTCGAATTGTACACTTGCTTACTTTGTTAGTGTTTGGCTACGGTGAAATATGTTTGCTTTGCGAGGAGAGACCATTTGTCTCAATTGAGTGTCGCTCGTACCTGGTGGCCGGTGCCCACTAAGAACTAAACTCACAGACCGGCTTGGCCACATAAATCGTGGGCTCTTTCCGTGCGAACATTGTTTCGCTGTCTTCGACTACCCAATCGGGCAGTGTAAATTGCCATCGATAAATTGTAATTTGCTTCCTTCTTGTGTTAATCTCTCAGTGATTCACTCGCTCAGTACAATCTGCTCGTTTCGATAAATTGTTATAAATTAAGTGTTCTCGTTGGCCTTTGAATATTGCGAACAGAAAGTGTCTTTGCTTGTTCACTATCGAAGTGAACTGAGATACTCGGCCCGAGTGAATGCCATTAGGGACATACAGCGAGCAGTGGTGCACGTTCACTTTAAACCGACCCAACAGGCACACCACAGGCAGGACACAGCACAATTGGTGCTGTCACCGAAATTGGTTTAAATTTAAATTAATTCCCATTTAGCCATTGACACCTCGACACTTGGTCGAGAAATTCGATTCCGTGCCAGAACGAGGGTTCACTTTAATTTATTGTTACAGCCACGAGTTGAGTTGAGTTACTCTCCCAGACAAATAGAAGCCGACTTAATCGGTTTGCTGTACAATGTAGCGCAGTGGTTATGGAAGCATACACAACTAACCAAGTACATGTACTAATCGGCGCTGATGTATTCATGTGCACCTAACACAATTGTGCCTTGGCCTAGCACATTCACACACAAACTCACATTCACATGACCGTCGATTAGGTTCGATTGTTGTTCGTCATAAAGGACCACCATAAACGAACACCAAAGTGCAAAGAACATCTTTGCCTGCTCCCTTTCGATGTGTGATGATTGGCTCGGTTGGTTGTGTGGTGATTGAGAGATGACACGATCGTCTCACTACGGACACTACATGCGGTCAATTGTGGCCGGGATGGTGATCGAAATGGGTTCGGGCTGTGTGCTCGGTGCCATCAATCGATGTGTGTCGATTGAATCAGCCCAATGGCAATCACATCGATACGAGCGAAGGAGGAAATTGTCAAATAAATTCGAAACCATCACGATAATGACACGATCACCAAGCGTGCCCCACCAAACGGTGACATTACTGCCATTACCGAGTGCCTTCATTGACTATTACCATCGAATGAGCTTGTCTGCCAATGTCTCGATGGACGATGGCGAGACCATCGTTTGATTTGGCCAGATTCACTAGATTCACTTCGATCGAAACACGCTTGAGCCAATCGAGTTGACATTCATTTAATTGAACCAACCTGCTCTCTACTCTCGGTGATCTGTCCCTTGTCCAAATTACTCCTTAATAGACTCGAGTCTGCAGACATCAAGACAAAACAGATGTCTCTGACTCGATTGGCCCTCGATTAGGCTCACTTCTGAGAAGACTCGATATCGACTGACGCCCGTGTGGCATTGTACCCAATAGAGCCTATTTGTTTGCCTTTGGTCTGCTCGACATTGACTCCACTCTACTCGACTGGCTCGATGTCTTGTTTGCATGCGTCACTGTTTGTATATTTCAATTTGTTTCGCACCATTTTGGTTCGTTCTGTTTTTGTCATCTTTGCATCTTTGTCGTCTTTGTGACTTACGCGCGACATCTCGTCTGGATTGTGCTGTGTTTGCACTCTGCTCACAGTGGTGTCTCAGCCCTGGCTCAGTGTGGCTCATCTCACTGCTCGAGCAGTGGCAATCTCGGTAGCAATCTCTTCATTTGTGTGCGATCGCCCGATTGCTTCATGTATCATTAACCGAAAAGCAGAAAGCGATTCCTTATTGGCAGCAACGTCGACACACCAGCATCACCATCACCCCAACACGCCATATCGGAAGATGCTAGTTATCTGAGCACTCGCATTTTATTATTCAATTGGCTGATTCTCTATTCAAACACATCCCGATGGCCTCACAATGGCTTGTCTATGGCCTCTTGGTCTGTGCTGCGATGCCACTGCACACTGGCAATGCATTGGTTCGCATTTGTTTTGCCTCGTCCACTGACGTCTCACAATGGCCCCAATGTTCACTTTGCATTTCGCAAAACACCAAAAAGATCTCCAACAGATGCTAAAGGGGGCGTCGATAGTGAGTGGATTGAGTGAGCAGTGGCAGTCACACGTCAATGTAATCAATGCACCACAAACTGGACCACACTAGTGCGTGCCCAAAGAGTTTTTCATTTATTCATCTCACTTGGCGTGCACAATCGAGTCAATTTGTTCAGTTCCCTCATTCAGTTAATTTGGCTCAGTGGTTCAATTCAATTAGCACTTGCACACTGTGAGTAGTCCCAAATTTGATTTGATTCAATTTAAATTAATTCCCTCCCCCTGGTCTCAATTTGAATGTGTGCTGGCACTAATCAATTCTGGCCAGAATGGCACTAGTAGTCGCTAATAGCATTAATGGCATTGGCCTCTAATGATATGGCCCTGTGTGCATTGTGCTCAGTGTGTCGTCACTCGGTTCTGTGTCTCACTTTCACTAAATTGCTCACTTGCTTCATTGTTCATATCTCTTTCAGTGTGACAAATGCATTCGAGTCTGCTAGCGAGTGAACGAATCACATCAGCGATGTCATTGGCCAATTGAACAAGTCAATTAGATGATCAATTGATGCTGGTTCTCTGCCAAATGGTTTCATCACTCTATGGTCACATTTGATTTGTTTTCATTGTCTCACCATTGCCCGTCCGGACCGAGCCGAACCGAGCCCAGCCAGCTCAGTATTGTGCCACAGTTCGATTATGTCACTTGCATTCATTTGTCCGTTATTAATGATTTCAATGTGAACTTTGTTCTTTCTGTGCAATGCATTCTGCTCAATTTGGTTTCCATTGTTAATTGGCTCAGACAGTCATCACTGTGTGCCCAAGTTACTGTGCACCGTGTGCACTCACTCGGGCACAGGACGGAAACGTTCGAACAGACCATTAGACTTGGGGGCTTTCTTATCGGATCTGCCGCATACTCGACTTATCTTAATTGGCTTGCCAATGTGCAAAGTCGTTCACTACCTGAACTGATGAATGAATGAGTGAATAGACGGATGAATTAGTGTAGCATAGGAAAAGTTGACGCAACTAATCGAACATATCGAACGGCAGTAGGGCACAAGTTGATGCACAAGTTGAAAGTTGCAAGGTGGCGCAATGACACAACTGTGTGCTGGGCCTTAATACACCTGACTTTACTTAATTCTCTCTTATTTGATTGTCTCACAGAGCAGAAGGAATTATGAATTGCTTTTCACGACTGCACCACACGTATTACCTCATATATTGCCTCGTCCATCACACACGTGCACAGGGTCACATTTGGCAGTACCGGCTGCCTGCTTGTGCTTGCTGCCTGGCCAGATCGTAATTCTAAGGCTTAGTTCTATGTTGGTAAATATTTCAATTTCATTTGTTCGGTCAAATTAGATTGTGCCACGTCGACAGACAGATCGACTTAATGGTGAATGATCAGCCGAATTGGGTTCGTTTCAATTTGGTTTGGTTTCATTCACGCTCGGACTGAATCGAATCGCATTCGGTGGCTTGGGTTTGTGTGTGCCTTCTCGGCTTGTTTGTTGTCTTGCCGTACGGCACCAATCTGTTTCATCAATTTCATCTTCTCTCCAGCATCCTTTCGCTTTGTTTGGTTTGCTAGAATGTAATTTGCAATTTATTATATCCCTCAAACTATCTATTGACTCTGGTCCGTTTGGTTTGCTCGGTGACTGTGGTCTCACTTGGTGGCACCGAGCGAGATTGATTCGATTCTCTGTTCATTACTTGCGATATTGGCGGCGCTGTTAGCGCTATTATAAAGTGCGATCATTTAAAATGTTAATTATTTCTAGTGTTCGACTATCTGACAGTCACTGTCACAACTGTGCACAACTAAAACGAATTGAATTGCATTATGAATTTACGGACAAACCTAAAAATGAATTAAATAACGTTTTGGTATAAATAAATAAGCAAATGTATAAATAAATAATGGAATGATGATAAATTGTTGGTTGACAATTGAATCTTGCCGAATTGCAATTTGCCGTTGCATACAAGCAAGAATTGTTTGATAATGCACTGAAAAGGTGAGCCGAATTTGGAATGGCAAATTGGGTTGTGTGGTGTGTGTATGTGCATGTGAATGAATGAATGCGTTTTGGGGTGCAAATGTGATGCTTCCTTCCCAGTGGATTAGCATTCGCCGATTCGTTTGGTTTGTTAGTGATTCGTCACACTGCCAACAGAGACTAACTAACTCAATACTGTCTGTGCATGTGGACACTAGCTTATTTGCTTATTTGGTTATTGCAATTAGTGGCTGCTCAGTTGGTCCATTGCTTCACTAATCACTGGACCAGTTTGCATTGGCGTTCGTTTCGTAATTTGAGTTTCACTTGAAATTTCCAAATTTAGCTCTCTAAACAAATGTCTCACATTCTTGGTTCATTTAATTGTTCACTGTTTGTTTGGATTTTGCACAATTCACGATTGACAGTTGAACTTGGTTTCTCTATTTGTCGATGAGTTTGGCAGTGGGTTGAGTTTGAATTTGTGTGTGTTGTACCTGGCCAAAGAGTATTCGGGTAAATATTGACTTAGACGCGATTTGCTTCCAGACTGAACAATGAACGGGTACTTTGGCATTGTTCTCTGCCGAGTGTTTGTCTCGGTGCTCGTTTCCAATTAGCCGAACGGATTGCCATTGGAACGTGTGTCGAGACTGTTTGTCCGTCCTGGGTTTGTGTTGTGTAGAGTTGCCTTTTGTTTCGTTTTGATTAATTTGCTTTTTATGCAAAATGGTTGGTAGAATACAGCCTCACAAGACAGACGCCCAGTGTGAGTGAGTGAATGGATCGGCAATAATAGCGCCTTAATTCAATTAGTGACCATCGATTACCTGAACATAACACAAATTGGACTCTAATTGATCGCTTATCGTTAATCAAATTGTGAGTTGATAAGTGCCACTACCGGCAGTGTGATGACGCGACACAATGTGCCACACACACACAAACACACACTAATGACTGATGATTGTGCCATGTAAATGAACTTATTACTGAAGTGAGCCGCCTTATTAGCCTCGATTGTTCACCGATCGATTGTGGTTCGCGTTGAATGCAGTATTTTGCACACTAAATGTATGATTTATTGCAGCACTGACAAACAAGATTGCTCAATGCATTCCCAGTGCGACTTCACTCTGGTCAGGCAATGATTGTTGTTGTGACCGTTTACTTCTTGGTTCGTTTGGCACAGCCTTATCGTTAATGTTGCTTGGGTGTGACTCTGAACATCGTCAACGATTGGCCTCGTGTGTCATCTCAATCATCTCGACCAATGCACCCAGCTTCACTCTGTGTCTTATCTCGAGGGTGACAATGCTGTGCTGTTCAGTACTGAATTGGTTGATGAAAACAACTCGGTAATTACAGTCAGGCCGAGAGTGAAATCGTCAATTGCTAGCCAATTTTCTCGTCCAATTGCTCGCAAGCAGCAAGTGTGGTGGTTTTATGCGAGACTGGCACAGTGCGAAGTAAATGTTGGTCTGTTGGGTACAGCTCAACAGTCCCCAAGCCGACCATCCGACCATCGCGGATGACTGGCCACAGTCGAACTAGTTTGGTTCCTTGATGGCTGGCCAATGTGGCACATCACACCGACATCACCACATTAGTCGATCACCGGCACATCCTCATCACAGTGCTTCACCACCCTCGCTCACATGCTGTCTCCATAGAGTGAGACTCACTGGCTCAATGCACCACAAAAGGCACCCAACCACGTTAGGTGCCGACGAGGAATGCCTCCGTGCTGGGTGAGCCATCTGATGAATCGAATCTGTGAATTAGAGCCCGAGCTTAGCTATTCAATGCTGTCTCTGCTGACTCGAGCACATCGTCGAGTTGGCTTGAACACGAGACCAAACAAGTGGAAATGCACCGACTGGCCATGCACTCTCCAATGCACTTTCGCCACTTACTAGTTAGTATGTTCGTTCGAGTGTCTTCTTGGTTTGCACAATCGTTGCTTTGCCTCTCGCCACCGCATTTGTCTGTTTGCTCTTGTGGCCAGTGGCAAGTCTCATCCCGTACCGCACTTCGCAATCAAGTTCGCCTAAGTGTTTGTTCGCTCTCTTTCTCGAATGGTTTACTGCCAGACTCGAGTCCATTTGCAAGTTTGTTTGGTCCGCGGTTTGTCACTCCATAAAATGGTTGGCTTGTTCTTCTTACCTGTCTTTGTGTATTGACCGAATAGCTCATTATACCTTATACCAAATGTCGCCCTTTTGGTTCACAACAAGGATGTCTTTGTTTGTGTGTGCAAGCTTGCGAGATGATAGATGAACTGCTACTCGGTGATAGACGCCGAATCAATCACCCCGAGTGGGTCCACTGAACGGAACACTATGCTCGTTGCAGTGAATGGTGCGAGTCTTTGCTCAGTCAGCACAGTGCACCGCCATCCATCTCGGTCTAGATTTGCAAATATCGCACTTAATTGCGTCTATTAGTTTGCTTTTTGCCTATTGGACTGCTCACACATAAGCCGATTGATTGATGTCCTGTGTGGATGGCGTAACTCGTTTGGTTCATTGGTTCACTGTTGGTTCCGTGGCGTGCAGCCCAAACAAACCAATGGCGAATGTGCGACCGACTCACTCGATTGCGTGTTGTTCTTTGTCCATGTTTTGCTCTCGATTAATTCGATGTCAATCGATGTCACTGGCTCAGTGTGGCCAACCAAGCCAATGCCTGTCGCCTCCCATAAGCAAGCCACTAACTCACCACGACTTAATGCATCTCGCATGGTCTTTCTCAGTCTTGTTGTCTCGGCTCAGTTTGCTTTTTGTTTGTGCCTTTGATTTGAATTCTGCCCGCAATGACTTAATTGTGTTTTGTTAGCAAGTTCGCTTGTCTCGTCTCGTCTTCTGCTCTGGCGGACAGTGCGATGCTTTTGGTTTCAGTCCGGAAAAGATGTATTATCTCCATTACCGAACAGTCACTGTCACACTGAGATGGCCACCGAGTCTACTGGACAGACAGACTCACTGCCCATTACCATCGGTGGCGTTTGACATAATTTATATTGCACCGTCCAGTGTGGCAAGTGCACTAGCCCGACCAACAAGGACAACACCAGCACTGGCCGAATCAATTTGACCATAAAATTACGCTACCGTTCACTTGGCACCGACACATTCGACACAAAGTTGCACTGGGCTCTTGCTGTCTCAAGCCTAGCGATGCGATCTCTCACGCTGATCGCGATGCTGCGGCTGTTGAACGACCGAATCGATCATTTGAATTTAGTGCCAATCAGACAAACCAGACTGGCCTGGTGAGGCACCACCGATTAGTCACTCTGGGGCAATACTCACTTAGTGTTTGCAGTTGCAAGACAGTTGGTGCATTGTCTAAGATTGCCGATTGAGTTAGCTTGTATGCAATCGCCGGCACTGTGGGGTCAGCAATGGCCATTCGAGTGCAATTGCCAATTCACGGGAACGCTTCGCACGGGCTCGTAAATCAGTAGAATATTGTCCGGCATGCAGTTTGTGTCACCTTTTGGTGATTTACTGCCTCTCTGCCTACCTCTCAGCCTGTTTTCGAACTAATTTATACCTTTAATGTGCGATAACGCATTTGCCTAGTCAGTCACTCAGCGCTCGATTTATGGCGATCGAATTGCCCACAAAGTGGTCCTAACACCAGCGACACCTGTAGAAAGTGGAGCGAAGTGAGCTCGTAGTCTTTTCTGTACATTCATTTGGCGGGCATCTCGATTTATTGCCTCTCGTTATGGATTGGTCGCCTAATTGCTCGCTCGATGCTCTCTCAGTCTGGAACGGATTTATACAATTTGCCTATTGCCGAGTGGTCCGTCGAGTGGCTCATCCAATTTAGACTGCACTCGAAGCACTAGATTTATGGACTTGCCTAATGCCTTGACGTACTGCTTGGCCGTGTCGTTCGCGCCAGGTAATAAATTAGTGGCCACCGAGTGAATTTTCCTCTGCCAACGAACAGCCTAAACAGAACGGGCCATTTTGAGTCGAATTGAAAATGTAAACTTTAAATTGAATTAAATGGAAATGAACACTTCACTTGTTTGTTGTTTCGCTCAAGCCCTTGGCTTTGGTGCTTGCAATTGCTTTCCCTTTCCATCTCTGCCTCTCCTCTCCCGAACGTCACGGTGAATTAAAAAATTAATAACTGCAAATCGAATTAACATTGCGGACAGTGGCGAACTGAACCAACCGAAACACCGCTGGACTTTGTTACAGTCGGAGATGGGCCTGCATCACTTTCTCGTGTCACTAGTGTGGCTCACAGCAATTTCACCTTTAAGCCCATCTGGCCAGGTCTAATGACTCAATCTCAGTCTAATGAGCAAATGTGCACTTTGCTCTCAGCCATCGCTTAACGAGCTGTGCCACATTCCTTCGAAGCTGCCATTTTTTCCTATTGAAACTCACGAATTCCTCTTTACAGTCCAACATTTGCAATTCGGTTTGTTCTTTTTGTTCGTTGCCATTTTGTGATCTATTTTGGCATTACGCTCGTAATTATCGATGTAAAGAGAGTTCGCGTCAATTTGGCCCATTGGATTTGATTGCCATTGCTTGACTGTGCGGGACATGAGCACTATTTCTATTAGCGAGCTTTTTAATTACCAGACTAGATTGGCCTGTGCCGTGTCATGTCGATTATATAAAAGATTATCATTCTCTATGCCTTCCACAGACTACCATAATTAACGGAAGGAATTTTCATAATTAATAAAGTGCTGATTGGATGACGTGCCACGGCATGTGATGCTCTACCGTACTTTACGGTGCCTTACTGGACGTCAGTGGCCTGACCTAACTGATTGCGATGGGCGCCATTCGGTTGGGGGCTCGACACCTCGGCAGCACCTCACTCAATAATAACCCGGTTATCAGTTCGGAACAGGATTAATCGATCACCGAACTCATCTTTGTATCCTTCTCTTTTCCTTTCTTTTCCTTTCATTCGTCTCTCTCCTTTCTGTCCCGGCGTCAATTGGCTAATTGACTTTATTTAAAAGTGGCACATTGGGCCAAAGCAACTAATTTATCGCTTCGCTAGTCATCGATATAGTTAGATTAATTGAAAAGTGTCGAGCCTGTGTGTCTATTGCGACCTAAGGTGGCTTGCCTCTGATCTAACTGACTCACACCAATGTGGACCGATCGCAGTACCGAGCCGTAATGAGATGCTCGTCCAATTGGTGGTGATGGCCCTGTGCGATATTCATTACATTCATTACCGACGCCATTTGTTCGATCAATCGTTTCGGACCGAGGCACAAAGCACCAAAATGGCTCGTCAATGGTTCGATGATTGATTCCAATTTAATTCTCATTGAATGTGCACACTTAATTTGCTTTGATTTATTACTCCTCTCTCATCAGGCCTGCTCATGACCATCTGTGAGTGTCTTCTCGTTTAGTTTTTTAGTTCAATTTTTATATTTTGCCTCCTCACCAACTCTAACCACCAGCTAGTTCGCAGTTTAGTTAATTCATCTGACAGTTTATTAATGATTTGGCAGTGGCAATTGCTTTCCACTTTAATTGCTATTAATGTGTCCGTGCCTGGTTGGCTCGTTTGCATTTTCATTTTTTGTGTGAGTGTGTTTGCTCTCTACTGGTTTGGGCGTAATTAATTGTTCGCTCAGAATATGTTTAATTAATTGTCAATATATATTCTGCCAATTTGTTACTGTTTGAATCATCATTATCTAATCGTTTATCGTTTTTCTTTACAGACGCACCCGAGAATCTTCGTGTCTCCTCGAGTAGAGTCGATGTGATCGAGAATGAAATGCTTCCCGAGCTTCGTTGTAGCAGTGATTCCTTGCCACCGGCCACTTATCGATGGATTTCTAACTCGTTCTATGATAAATTCACCGGCGTCATTGCGGACACCTCCTTGTTGGCACTGAATCGAACCATACAACGGGACAGTGCCGGCACCTACACGTGCATTGCTGCCAACAGACATGGTGAAAGAAGAATCGATCTGCAGATTAATGTGCTTTGTGAGTATTTATTGTTTAGTTCATGTTCAAATTAGGATAATTTTTTGTCACTAGATAAACCATCATGCACCATTTACGAGAGCCGAACTGGAAAAGACAATCAAGACGTGGTGCTCATCTGTGAAGTGACCTTTGCCAATCCAAACACTGGCCTTGAATTCTCGTGGACACTGAACGGTACCAACCTGAACGATACCTATGTGAAGGACATCTCTATACAGGAGGGACTCAAGTCAAAGATCATCATTCCCGCTTACGATGAAGACCTGTTTGGCACCTGGACTTGTAGTGTTCGCAACACCGTCGGCCAGACCGATCCAAACTGCACCTTGTTTGTGGATGCACCACTAGGTGAGTGAAATGTGCCAGTGCCGATTCTCGTTAGTCTATTCGGGTTTGTGCCAGTGAGTGCTAATTAGTGCGTCTGCTTGTGCATTGGAATTATGCAAATGTTTGGTTTGTGTCTGACTTTGGGATTGTTTGGGTTCCGGCGATGTGGTGCAAAAGTGAGAATGAGCCGCCAAATTGCGTACCACCGAGCATCACTACTTGTGTTCTGGCTAATTCACTTGCTAATTCACTCACTAGTTAGTGACTGGTTGTCTTATTGGCTCATAATTTGGCAGAAAATTGCATCAATAATTCAACATTCGATTGTACATCTTTGCGGGCTTATCAATTATTAATTACCGCTCGGTCGGTTATGGCCTAGTTCGTTTATTTGTCTTGTGAACATTTGCAAATAGTTGCATGTTTATTTGTGCTCTAATTGCACTGGGAAGAAAGTGACCACGGCTGGACACAATCGATCAGTCTAATTATGACTTTACTATGTGGGTCCGACTGAAATTAGGTTAAACGCGCGCACTACCACATTCGACCACGAATTTGACCAATCGAGATGGCTGGCACGATTAGAGAGGCAAACGACTTGATCGAACGCTAATGGGCAGAAATGAATTTGGCCTCTGTCTTGTGGCAATGGTCCTTGACAGGACAAGTGCAGCTGTTTTGACACATTGAGATGAATCGACTTGCGGCAGTGCAACACTGCTCAAGTCTACTCCACTGATCTATCTATGTTCGCTGTCTATCACTGCCGATTGTCTCATTGTGGCTGGCTTGATTATTTTAATGGTCATAGACCACCGATCGAGCACTTCTCCCACTAATCGATTAGATCGTCCGCGCGCGCTTGCATCCCCAAATAGCACTTCTCGTCTTCTGCTGTGCTCCACTTGCCATTTTGAGCCATCGTTCGTTGTTCGGTGGCATTGCTCCTGGCAAAGTCGTGTGCGAACTGGCCTCAATGGTCATCAATGATCAACATTGGTCAACATTGCGTCAATGTTTTGCCTGCCGTACTAATCACATCACCTCTCTTTCTCTATCCCCTTTAGTGGTACCTGAGTGGTCAGCATTGAGCGACGAATCCATTTTGATCATATCTGCCGTGATCGTGGCCATCATCTTCGCCTTTGTGCTCATTCTCCTTTTTCTCATCTACATGATGCGTCGTCGTCGACACAAAAGCGGTAAGTGAACAGAATCGGTTCGATTTCTACTGGACATTGTGTTCAATTTGTCCAATCGAGGAGCACTCGCTTGGTTTGTTAACTCATTTGCATTTCTCAGTTCGATTTGTTTTGCTTTGTCTGGCGCTTTCACTACTTTGCACTACTTGCTGCAATTGGCTCACACATTGGTCAGTGGCACACATTAACACTCAGACTGTCAGATGCATGTGCCTCCGATGATGGCAATGTGGTCATTGCATTTCAGTGATGTTCATTTCGGCGTGGACAAACCGACAGACAGACAGCACGCCCAGGCACTAATTGAATGTGCATCACACTGACGAACTGAAACAAAACAAAACGAAATGCTTTGATTTGTCTTTGTCAGTGGCAACACTTCGAGTTGACAAATGTTGTCACTGATCCACTTGGCGCAATCAAGCACACACACGCAATGGAAATACGAGCACTGGACTAGGTCAGAGCATTCTCAATGCAGTTGGCAATATGGATTTAGTGTGATCTTACTATAATGCGAAGTGTGACGGTGACAAGTGCCATTAGTCGGACACCGCTATAATGATAATCACTTGACTTGGAGTAAATCCAATTAGCCGACTAAGTAGTGCAAACATAGTCCGCTGTCATCACAACCATTCGACTAGCGGTGTGTTTGTGTCATGTAAAATAGCATTTGCATCATCATACTGGCAAATGTGCTTTAATGGGTCGGTCGGGTTGGACTGACTGGGCATATTACCACTGCCATTTGCATTGTCTTTTGCACTAATGATTGGTCAGTCAAATCAGTACTTTACCCGAGCCAGTCCAATTATAAAAGCATTACCAACCAATGGCTTAGACCATTTGGCAGCCAGTTGAGCTCATCTCGAGGATCGTAGCGTTTCCAATTGCAATTGCCACTCTGTTAGCACGTTTTCACTTTTGTTTCAGTGTCGATTGTTTTTTTTTTGTTGGCTTGACACTATCCACTTAACTCGATCATCTCGAATCATTTGAGCACACATTCGTTTGGTCGTCTTTAGTGATTGCGTTCGGTGGCCAAGAATAATCCACTAGCTGCAATGGCAATCACCGGAGAGTAATCACACACACAAAACAATTGAGCTGGTGGCCATACTGCCACTTACTTATAGTTAGTTCAACACTGTTCAGTGTTCACCTCCACTGAGTCTTTGTCCGATCGAGTCGAGTAATGTCGATTCTAATTGAGTGAAGACTACTGAGGAAGTAACAGGCAATTCCTTGCTCGTTAGTAAGGCCCATTGAACACAATCACACTCACACCAGCAAACCTATGAATGGACTCAAGCGTAATTCACCTGCTTTACAGGTTGCTCTCGCTTTCGATGTCACATTTGCAGTGAACACTTTCTCGTTTTGCTGGTAACCAAAGTGGCACCATAACAAGATAACTATTTGTTTGTGCTCTTCCTATGCATTGTTTCACGCTTTACTGTTCAACAAGGCTTGGCTATGTGATTGACTGGCCAATTAGTGCACTACCGACTTGCCATTCATTCATCCACCCAACACTAAACACTCGACATTTACCATTTAACCATCCACACCGAAGTTAGCTATCTTTCTGGTCTAATCATAATTATGGCCTCACAGTTCAGTGACAGCCTTACAAGTTGCATCAACAGTCTCATCAGATCATCGTTATCATTTAGTGTTGTAGTTGTTTGTATTGTGCCACTCTGCCCGCAGCCATTTTGGTTCGTTCGGTACCGAGACAAAGTTCTGTTTAGCTTGGTGAACATGACGCCAGTTGAGTTAATTAATAATAGTTCACAGTCACTCGGCAATTCACTTTGCTTGCCTTTGCCTTTGCTTTCCCCAACCGATTGCTTTTGTCTTTCGAGTGTTGTTCGGCCTTTAATTGGCCAATAATTGTCCTAAACAAGCGAACCAACACATACGAGACATTGGAAAATTTGTTAATGAATACAAATTGAAGCGATACAATATTAACACAAACTGACTATGTCAACTAAAACGACCCAATTAGGACTCATAATGAACCATGAGTTTTGAGTAAAGCACTCAATTAACCACTTCTTGTCCTTTGACCTTTATCCCACCCGCCCACATGCTAATACCCCAAATTGCTTTGTTGCATCAAATGCTGTTAACCTATGGCCTACCAAATGATGATCATCACCACTATTGATGCTATTTCGCTACACCCGATGCATGTGCCCCACACTGCCTACTCTGATTGGTTGGCCATTATTTGTGCTTCTGTCCGATTGTGTTGTTATTATTTGCTGGTGCACCAATTGATTGCATTCGATTGACCATCCATCCAATGATTTTACATTTTTATTTTTCGTCTTCATTTCGTTCAACACAGAAAAGGAAAAGCGCGAAAAGTAAGTCTCTCTCTTTCAGTTTGTGTCTCTATTTTTGATCAGCACTGCACCGCGTTAGCACAGTGACATTTGATGTGCCATTGGAGTGTTCTGCCTTATTGGTGTAATCTAATTTAAATCTCAACTCGGCTAGTACCGCCACCAAGTTGACCATCATGGCCACCATTTCGACCACCGCAAGCAGCACAAACATATCAAGCAACCATTCGAAAACGATTTGTCCACGCAAACGATTGCGCTCACATTCTCTCAATTACGCGGACGGAAGTGAGAAGGAAGGAAGGAAGTGGTCACTTGTGTCCACTCAGTCTGACATTGTCTTCTGTGTGGCCAATGCTGTGGCACTATGTTCATTCTGTCTATTCTCTTAGAGAACTGTAATTAGACAGTCGCCTTACAAACATCGCAGTCGCGAGTTAACCCTTCCACGCTGAACACTTGAATTATGCCTCTTTGTTTGGCTTGCATTGTGTTTTTATTGTCCGGTCAATCTCGGTCAGTCTCGACCTAATCCGAAATTTTCCGTTTCATCATGTCCAAATAATGGATGAACGATGTGTACGGCAAGGCACTAGGTGCCACCGAATTTCTCGCTGCCATTCTAAATCAATGGAATGTCGTAATTATCATCTTAATTGGTTGGCTTTGTTTAGCTCCGAATCGAATCGATTGGCATTGTCGTTAGGGATTTAGTGTTATGTCTGGCAAGATGTCCCTCTCAATGGGCTCTGATTGGCCCACTCGGTGTTTCTATGGTCGAGTTGGCCAATTAAAGACCAACCCGGTGATTAATGACATCGCTTCTTTGCCTTTGCCTTTTTTGTCTCATAGGTTGGAGCAGTTGTAGTGGAAGAAGGCAAGTTGTTCCATATGTGCAATGGGTCAATTGGCAATGACTATTGCCAATGGCACGCAAATGACCAACAATGCTTGTCGCGTAATGTCTCCATTCGATTGATTCCCCGAGTCGATACAAATTAGAGCAATTATGAGAGTGATATATCAATAATTGCCAAAGACATTACGATCGCGACCCGGGCCAGACACAATTCGGCAGTCTAATCGGCTGACGCCGGTCGTAAAGTGCATTTGGTGCACGTTGTGTTGTGCTCGCTTCGATGGATATTAATTACCGTCCAGAATGGTTACTCTGGCCATTCTGCTACTGTGGCACTGGTGGCCACCAATGAATGGCACATGTTTGGCTCATTTTAATGCCAGATTAATCGCATTATGCTATTACTGGTCTATTGACATTGGCCACCGCCGTCGTAATGAGCGATTTGATTGCTCCTGCCACCAAACAACCAGACCGACCATAGGTCAGACACAATCACTGCGGTGTAATAGATCGATCAGCTCAATGGTTAGCTTTTGTTTGTGCTTGTGAGCAGCCAACTGGGATTGCCCTCCATCCATTGATTCTATCACCATTCAATTGGACACATTCGATTGTGCACACTCAGGTCGAGTGAAGCCCTAATTAAGTGATCACCCATCTGACCATTCTCTGGTGGTCATCATCTTCGAATCGATCCATCTCCAGTTTGACTTTCAATTCATGTATGAATCGATCTTCATTCAGTCGGTCGGTCGTCTCAAATTTGGTTCCGTTGACCAACTTTCAATTGGATTTAATTTCACAGTGTCGAACAAGTTGGTGGAATACTCATCCAGTCAATATGGATGTATCGAGTCTGGCCTAATGGGCTCACAAGTGTGGCCCATCTATTAATTCATACATTCGACACTTTTTTTGTCTGTCTTTCTCTATGTTATCTCGACGAGACGCTTCTGTGTGGAAAGTTTTGTTAATAACTTAATACAAACAAAACGGACCAAAGCAGACTGAAACAGTTTGGCTATGCGATAAAGTCCGAGGCGCTCGACTCGGCTCGAGTCGTCTCGTTGCTCGCGAGGAATTTAAATTGTCCAGACCAAACAACAACAATTCACCAAAAGATGTCTCGAAAACATTCGCAGTTGGCAATTCGAGTCACTCTCGTTTGGTGTTGATGTGTTGGTGCACTCAATTTGACCTGTTTAATTGAGATTATTTATTTATTTGTTTTCTACACACTGAATAATTGAATGCCGAGTCTAAGTGCACATTCCATAAATCATCACCGGCTGCGGCAGTCACGATTATTACGGCTGTTATTATTTATATTTCTCTTATTATGCTAATCAGTACGACTGGCCAACTGAATTATTCACCACTTACCAAACCGACTTGGCAACTTGGTTGTCATTTTGTGTTTTGATCTGTTTGGTGGCAGTTTGTATGTCACACAAAAATGTTTCCATTCGGTGGCCATTCGATTGATGAATTATTGAACATCGATTTGAATTGTGGTGAGTTGTTGTAAAGTTTGATTCTGGTCGAGGTAAACATGTCCCGTGTTTTTCAATCTGGTGACTTACTACTTGTGTCACAATGTTTTCACAATGGTAACTATAGTCATCTTTTTCTTTGATTGTAAATTCGGTTCAATTCTGAATTTGGTTGAAATCGTAATTGCCACTAATCGGATTGTGTCTCTTTCTTGTTGATAGTGTTGTGTTTCTGTTCTACTTGCAGACACAATCGATCGAGTCGTCATTGGTCGTAATGAACCTGTAATAATTTTGTCTATTCGCCTAATTGGCCATCAGCATCTTCAGATCGGCACTATGGCCACTTCAATGTGCCAGTCGGTCTGTTTATTAATTGATCAGTCCGGTCTGTGTATCGATCGGTGGCACTATCTGCCAATTTGTACTTGTCATTCATTGCCCACTCCAAATGGTTTCTTTCCATTTATATTTACTTCTGTCTCGCCTTGGTCCGGTTATTAATTGTCGAAACTGGAAAGTTTTGACAGTTGCTCTGTTGGCCAGTAGTGCCGTGTCCGGTGCCACTGTGGTAACACTAAGCAATGGCTTTGCCTCCCTCACCAGTCATTTCTCAACTGAATCTATTCAAGTTGGCTAACCTACAACCCTTCACGGAAGCATCACCAACCCTTTGGCAATGTCTAACCAACCAGCCCAAATAGCCACATCAAATGTCACTGTGTTTGTATGCTCTCAACTTTTGTTAGGCAATGGCATTACTTCTGAACGCTTATTCATTAATACCTTTTGTTTGGCCCACCACTCCCCACTCCCACCCACAATCGCAAAATTGCTTCTCACTAACTTGTCACCATTATCACGAATTGCTTTGTTTGGTCACCTGATTGCGCAGTCCCGACGGGAGTCGTTCACCAACTCCTTCATCTTCCACTAGTCGTGTTTCTTCCAACCAAAACGGTACTGTCAATAGCTATCATCTTCTTCATTCTATCCTCAATCTATCTTCTCTATCACTTTTTCGTTCATCTCATCAAGTTGTATCGCTGTTTTATCATCAGTTCAATCACTATTTGCATGTGCTCCATTGGCTCCATTAAGGCACTCACACCGCACAGTTTTTTGTCTTTGCTATTTTCGATCAGTACATTTGCACAAGTCTCTAATTCCTTGAATGGCACTTCATATATCCTAAGCCTCTGTCTGTCCATCCACCCAAGATCGAGTGGTCCGATAATAGTTGGCTGGTGCGCGGCACTATCGCCCAGCATCGTGCAATCTTTGATCGGAGGCACACGCAAATGGTGCCATTATTCGGCAATAATCGCCATTATGGTCGTCGTAATCAGGCATAGAATAACAATTTGGAGTATTTAAAATTTATATCTCTCAAACCATTATGACTTTAGATAGAGCGAAAGAACAGGACAGACAGACGACTGACAATGAAAGTTATTTTAATTTGGCATCGTTACAACAACAACGATCATTCGAGTTGAGTTGAGTAGTGCAGTGCACTATTGCGCCATTATGGTCCGATTTATGTTTATTATCATTTGGCAGTGCACTAGACTGACTTGCTGCTTCTGAACGGTCCGATTGGGTGCCATTTGGTGTGCGTTCCATTCAAATGAACCAAAATGGCATTGCTTTGCTGATAAATTCAGATTGGCCACCGACTCAAAGTCAACCGAACAAGCTTAAGCAATTGGTTTGTTTGCCTGCAGAACACCGACTTGGTTGAAAGACACTTTTGTATGACTTTAGGGCGCTATGCATTGCGTTCACCAGTCTGAGACATGACTTCAAATTAGAACACTTTGACATGTTCATTTGCCCGTTTTGCTTTTTCCGTTTTCCTCCCTCTCAATGTTTATCCTTTACTCGAGCGAGATTGTCTCGATCTTGTCGGCTGTCGTATTGATTGGTCTGGATGGATTTGCCACTTGCCGTAGTGCACTCATAATAACGGTAATGACTGTACGCCACCCTCACTCTCATACACTGAACTAACTTCATTAAGACGGCAAAGTAGTCTTCTCTGGTTTGCCACTGACTGAGCTGTCTTCTTCTGTTGTCTCACAATGAATGGAACAAATTTAAATTAAATTCACTCACTCGATATAGCACAAACACTGAAGGCAACAACAGCACACTTTGAGACTGTTTGAATTTGTTTTAATTTCCATTTCCCACAACACTCAAGGCAAAGTGGCCCGAGTCTATTTATTTATCTTTGTGCTATTTCAATTTACCAATCGACTCTGAGAAAGTCAACTTTCTATTACTAAATTTTCTTGTACCTCTTATTTCTGCTTTTCAATAATTTTTCAATGTTTGAACTGTTTACTAATGATTGTTTATTTTTTATCAGATTTAATAAGCACGAAGAGTCAAGGAAGCTCTAAGAAGGCTGCAACCGATACCGAACGGTTGTCCTCGTCCAATTCGTCCGCACTCGGTACTTCATCATCGGGAGAGATGTACGAGAACATGACCTTCCATCGTAAGGTAAGTTGAATCGCAATTAGAGCACCTCGGTCTTTCCCACTTGGCAACTAATTAGACTGGCCACACATTGTATGGCATCACTTACACGACAATCACAATCACATCTCATTGCCTGTCTCGCTTATCGCTTCTATTTTGCTTACCTCCACAACAGCCTTCTGCTTGTATGTCCCACCTGAATGGGACAACCTCTTACTACCATGGTCACCATGGGCACCATCCTCATTTGAACTCATTGCATCATTCTTCATCGATTCATTCTGGTTCGCCTGTCCCGCCAACTTACGATAACGCTACTGCCAGCAAACTGACTAACGAAGCCTTCAGACGGACCCAGTCAGCTCGATTCAACCAGGGCCAGGTAGTACAGCACTAACCACTTGCTTTGCCTAATCGAACTAACTTACGTGATTGTCTTCGCATGCTTGTAACCTACCGACCGCAACGAACCGTTGATCATCACTAAACAGACCACTTTGGGACCTAACATTTACAGCGTCTGTAACGACCCGAACCAATCTCTCATATACGCGGACCTGCAATTAGCCAGCGGCTGTAATGCGTCGAGCAGCGGTCCACCAGTGGTCCCTCCGGCCACTAAGCCCAAGCCGAGCCTCAGTCAGCAGCACGGGTATCTTCCACACTCGTCGATGTACCAGCCACTTGGCGGTACATCCCGCACCTTGCATTACCCATCACACCCAACACACTCATCCTCATCGCATCATCACAGTTCGTCATCCAACTCATCCACTCCCCCATCGCTGTCCACCTCATCCACCACTAACAGTGCCACACACTTCAATAACGGTCACCTGTCCGGTAACGGCACTAGCACCCTAAATCCGAGTCAATTCATGCATCACACCTACGACCGACCCGACTCGGTCAAGCAACAGCTCTCCCAGCCTTACTTCCCCCGGGTCGCCTCATCGTCATTTGCCGGGCCCGATGCGGAACGTACTCGCACGATCTCGAGTGCCCTGGCCAACCGGAGCTCCTTGTACCATCCCGTGGCGGAAGGTGTCGGTGGCCACTGTGAGTACGCAATCTTGCGATTCGATCATCCTCCGTCGCCTCCCAGCCAATGCTGACCCTGGCTTAGTGGGTCACTAGTTTGACTCCTGTTTGACTCTTGTTTGCCTGAGTTGTCCACTCGTTTGGTTGCACTCGTTCCTCATTTTATTGACCTCTTTAGTTGTTGACTCTTTTTGTTTGTTTGTTTTCCCCCTTTCTCGGGGCCTTGTCCCATGCTAATTCTCACTTATTTATTCTCTATCCTTTCACACCTTTGATCCATGACGTATTGCCACTTTGCATCTCTGCCACTTTTACCTCGCTCACCTGACAGCCGTTTGGGAGGGATATGGACGACGTCCTGTACGCAGACATCTACGAGGATGTGAAAAGTGGTAAGGTCGCGGACCCTCGAATCAAACCACCACTGCCACCGAAGCCTGGCGCCAATACTGGCAACAAGTCAAAGCCGCCGCCAAAACGTCCACCGCCGAAGCAAAGTTCGAAACACAAAAGTGCCTAACTCCTCAAACCCTCCAAACCGAGCCAAACATGCGCCCACCACGCATACTGTTATTTTGCTACCATTTGCTGAGCATTTACCACTAAACCTACTTACCGAGCACACACTAAACTTGTTAATTGATTACTTATTTACTCTCTATGTCACTGTGATTCTCACTGCTTGGTTTCTGCGAACGAACTTATTTTGCTTTTGGTGGGAGTGGTGCCTCTGGCACTCTGCTTCTTTTCTGTTCAACTCTGTTCTACTTAGTCATTTTGCTTTGCTTTTTGTTTTGCCTAGAGTTTCTATTACATTGACATTTGCTTTATTATTTTATTTTGTCCATCTTGTTCTTTACCACGACAAACACTCGCAGGTGAACCGAGTTTGTTTTGGTTATGTTCACTTTCTCATGTAAATAAACTGGTAAAATATTAAATGATTCTTTTGTTATTGGTTTTGTAGTTTGTTTATGAATGGGAATTTATTAATTATAATTTGATGAACAAAACTGGTTTGAATGTCATGTAAATTATTATAAATTATTTATAGGGTTAGTGGTGCCATCTATTGGTTATAAATTATATTAAACATAAGTCTACAGAAGACTGCTGCGCAACAAGTGTTTGCTACAATTTGTCATCATTGCCATGGCAACTCAGAATATCATGGCAATGTATTAATGCAATTGTCATGATGTTCTGAGTTGCTGAAGATGCTTTATTGCGAAAGCGATGGTGCTCAAAGCTTGGTAAATTTTGGAATATATTCCAAGAGCATGCCAGTGCACTACTTTTCGGGTAAGTTTATTTTATTAGCTTGAAAGTGTAACAACTACTGTTTAAAGAATTTTATTAACAGGTGTGCCTCAACTTGTAAGCCTGGCATAGTTATTTTACATATCTCCCATTGGTTTGCGCTTCTTTCATTGCCAGATAGCGCACATGTCACAAACTAGGTTTCATTTGTCGTACCATCTTTGGTACAATCTGAGATCAATTGTTAATCTCATGCACTATTGGCATGAATCTTTGTTTCCCGGCCAACTGATTGCATTCTGGTGCTAAATTCATAATTTACCTTCCAAGAATTGATTCAGCTTCGAGCAATATTAATATGTCATCAGCTGAAGTCGCTAATCGAGTCACCTCACAGTGTCGGGCCGACGGACAATATTTTGGTCATTTATTAATGTCGAAATATATTCTAACTACCTTTGTGAATTCACCTTGATCAATGTCAATCACATTCGTTGAAAAATATTGGAAATGATGACGATTTGATTTTGAATCTAGCCAAATTTGAGGAAATCACCTGTGATCTATTAAATTGTTTCCTAAAGTTAAACATTTGATTTATTTTGGTGACTATACGAGTGAGACAAAACAACAATTTGAAATAATTCCGTGATTACATTCCAAATGGCCAACTTTGACCGGATTGCAAATTTTTGGAAACTTTAGATTAATACCGATTAAATATAGATTGTGCAGAATTTAATATATTAACAGACTTCAAGCTCTTTATGAGACAATTGTAAGAAAAATTTGTCAATACATAAATCAATTTTTTTAGAACACCCCATTTTTCTCGATCGCACAACTCAAAGTTACTAATAATAATCACTAATAATTAAAGCAATGTGAAAAGCACGATGGATGGAAAATTTGGAAACGGCTAAAAACTAGCGATTCGATATGGATGAATACTAATAATGCGCAACTTACACCGGTGTCTCTCAATTCCAAATCAGCCTCGTCTCGTTAGATAAAGCATTTTATTAATCACAATTTTGTGCATTTTTACCAGACACATTTTTGAAATAGATATAACCGGCAGCCAGTGAAGCGATCACAATGACGACCAAAATGACCCACACCAAAGTTGTGTAAATGTCTTGCTTGTCTTGCACTTCTACCTCGTCACACCACGGTAAATTTGGATCCTCCATTTCGCCGAATCGATCATGCACTTGGTCCTCATTTTGTCCGTCATCATTGCCGAGATTGAAATCGAGATGGTCGTCCATTGACTTGCACTCCACGTTTGCCACTAACAAGCAAGTCACCGTCACACAACACCAGAAGAGATTCCACTTGTGCATTTGCTTTAAAAACAATCAGACATAATCCAGTTGAACAAGATGAGCTTATTTGTTTCACAATTCGATCAACAGTTAGCACTTTTGTATTAATTCGAATTAATTAAATTTTTCTTAATATTAAAATTATTGTGTTCGTTCGTTGGTTTGAATGCACGAGTTAAGAAAAAAGTAATAAAAAAGCACACTTTAAAGTAATTACAGTTGTAAATTGTAAATTACAAACTTTCATTTTTGCCGATAACCAACGACTGCGAGTAATCACAATGGATACAGTCTATGTATCCGTTATAGCTGTATACAGACTAATGTGATGTTAATTATCAATAAATTACTATTAATCACAGATCCAGGAGATGCTTTTTGAATCGAGACAAATCGCATTAATAGTATGCTAACATTTTAGCGAATAGACCACTAATTTACGAGGTTAGATTTAGAAAGGGCGTCATGCATTTGAGAGGGCATTTCTGCGCCCACATCTTCATTAATTTAATAATTCTAATATCCAAATTCCAATCAAATCTGGCATTGCTGAATACTGGTATCTTCCGGTCCTATTCTAATCAGAATTCTGAAATTGCGCATAATCGAATGTATTCGACAAAAATTGCTCACAGATGCCAATTTGGACATTGTACTTGATTTATTAAACAGTCACTTGGTCACAGCGTCAAACATGTCAATCATTCTTAGGCCACTGGACACAATAATGTGTGTGCCAAAGGACAACATGAGTGGCAAGGTGGACAGTCGTTTGTACTACTAGTAAGTAGTTGACCTTGTTCTTGCTTCTCAACCCGAACCCACTTCCTATTCCTGTCCACTGCCATCTTCCACTTATCGATTCTGCCTAATCATACAACTTTGATTTGGAGCAACATTGGCTGTTTCAATTTTTTCGCTGACTGACTTGCAACGGAAATGTGATCAATTCGAACTAATCGAACATGTCAACAATGGAGTCATTGGATTGTTTGAATCCGTATGGTTTGGCCAGAATTTGCTATGGTTAGTGTCTTAAGTTTTTTTTTAATTTTCACTTTTCCCATTTCTGCTTGCTTCATCGACGATTCAGTTCGAAAACTGTTGTTATGTCGTCGAAAGAAGATGACAAAAAGGAAGCCAAGTCTCACACCAAGATTAAGGCTAAAGGCGACCATGCAAAGACCAAAGTTGCTGGGCATGTGCATAAGACTTCAAGCCATGCTTCAAAGCACAAGTCGTCAGCGAAAATGCACTCTATCAAAACCAATTTGTCGGCTAAGACAAAATCCTCGATGAAAGTCAAATCATCGTTGAAAGCCAAGTCATCTCTCAAAGGCAAGTCTTCGATCAAGACTAAGTCTTCAGTGAAAACCAAGGAAAGAAATGGCTCTGTCAAGGTCAAGTCTTCCCTGAAAACCAAGTCTGGTGCCAAGTCTAGCATCAAATCATCTTTGCCCAGTGACATGGTTGGCAAGAAGATTAAGATGATGAAGACCAAGAAAAAGAAAATGCCTACCATGAATGAAACTAAGTCCAAGCAGCCAAATGCTAAAGAAAGATCTTTTCCGATCGGCGAAATTGTCGAAGAAAAGCCCTCCTTGGATCCACCAAAAGAAGAGCCTAAGGGTATCAAAGACGACGAACAGGAGATCTCAGAGAACGAGAAAGTTGTCATCGAAGTAACAAAGGAACACCTTGAAAAGGATACCGAAAGTAAGAAAGTAAAAGACTCCGATGAACATGAGAAAGAGAAAAAAGCTGAGGATTCTCGCAACAAGGAATCCGAGAATGGAAATGTCCAAAGAGTCGAAGAGTCTCACAACAAGGAGGAGCCTGAGAAAGTGAAGGCCATTGAAGTACAGCCTGAACAGGAAAAGGATAAAGAATCACCGAAAGCTGAAGCTTATTCTCCTGAACAGAAAGTATCTCTATCCAACGATACTGCTGATGTCGAGGACAACGAGTGGGAATACTACTGGGAAGAGGTGGAGATTTCCGGCAAGAAAGAGTACGAACCAGTCGACGAGCACGATCTCTACAAGTACAACCCGAATGACATTCTTCGAGTTGACTTGCCTGTAAACAAATCCAGCCTCAACGTGGCCAAGGTTTGTAAATCTGTTGACAATGCGCTTGTGGTTATTAGTTGTGACAATTAGTTGTATTTTTTGCCTTTAGGAAAAGAACGAATCGAACAACGATTCAATCCAAGTTCAAGGTCCCTTAGGTACTCTCGTCACTTCCGAGGTTTCTTCGCCACACGAACAAACTCCTGGCACCGAACTGGCTGACAAACAAAAGCCACCAAAGGAGAAAAGTCCTGAAAATGTTCTAACTGCGAGCAACGCTTCACCGCCTCGAGATTCGGCACCTCCAAGCCTTGCTGAACCAGCCAAAGCTCCAGTGTCTTCACCGCCTCGAGATTCGGCACCTTCAAGCCCTCCTGAACTAGCCAAAGCTCCAGTGTCTTCACCGCCTCGAGATTCGGCACCTCCAAGCCTTGCTGAACCAGCTCCAAAGGCTCTATTGCCAGTGTCCAAGCCTCATTCTCCCAGCGCCAAACAGGACCAGAAACCACAGTCCTGATTCGAAAGCTTAGACAAAGCTTAAAGAATGACATCCAAGCAGGGGACAATTGCAACTTCACAAAATAAAATCTGTTCCTTTAAAGGACAAACTAAGTAAGCAATTCCAATATTATTCAATAATAGGAACTATGTCGCCATCTAGGGAATAGCATTCGAAGGAAAACGCCATTTTCTGTAAACATTTCCACTGTCCCGTAAAGATTGCCATTGCACCAGAGTGGATGTGAGTGTGTGTGTGTCTGTCCGCGTCTATATACAACTCGATTACCATGCAGTGCACTGTTGTCTTCTGGTCGATTATATTTGTGGTGTCCAGTCAACTCCGGTGATCGCCTGTCTGTTTGTTTTGGTTTCTCCCTCACTGCTTCTCTCCACTTACTTTCAGTGTTTTGCCACTCTTCTCTTCCTACTTTTTCTTTCTCTCTCGCTTGTTGTTTTTGTTCATTTTGGATTCTTTGTATTTTCAGAATCTCTTGCTTAGCTTCCTGCTGCAGTATACCATAAAACAACAGCGACGATCACGTCAAGGCCACCAATCAAAAGCACAGCCAACCAATCGTCTGTAATTGGCAAGTGGATCACTTTGCCCTGACACACAGTTTAATCAACAATTATTGTCTCAGTTTTGAATGTCAAAGGTCAATTTCACGTTAATCATCGGAATTGGTGCACAGTGTGCCATTATTCTTGAGTGTCAGTTTGTTCTTTGCCTTATCAATTTTCCTCCCGTGTAGTCACATTAATTGATTAATCTCGTCAGCATGAGTCTCAATGTGAATACACAAGATGTTTTTGCCTTGAACCTGAAATTTAAATTTACGCTCAGCATTAGCAGACAATTATGTTGACCTTTTTGGCATGTTGTTTTGTGCTGACTTTTGAGTGACAAACAACACACTAGCTAGGTGTCATCTGGTTGCAACCAGCTGTGGTTAAACTTTCCTTTTGATATCAACTTCGTTCACTTCCCACTCGGCCGACACATTTATTTTTAGTGTTTTTTTCTATCAGTCCCTCTGTTTTTATGTTTTTAAATGTACTTTGCTTAATCTCACCATTAGCAGAGTCACAATTTAAAGTCAATGATTCCTACCCAATGGAGGTTGGATGGAAATGAAATGGTGACGAATTGAATCTGTACTCAACACTCGAACTGTTTCTACCTCAAGCACAGTGGAAGATTTTGTGTGCTTTTAATGCTTCGATGAAGATGAAATAGACAAGTCATCATCTACACAGGCACTGTTTGTGTTATCATTGTGTGCACTTTATGCTACGAATTGACTCGTTCAATTGGTCTTGTCGGTCTATTTGTGGCGATATTCGCTATTATGATGAACTAAATGCTTTATTTCGCTCAAAGCAAAACATTTCTGTCAAAGGATCAACATTTGATTGGTTTGTTGTTGTATTGATTTTAACATTCCAACCACAAAAACGCCTCGTTGTTTTGTCCTCAAAATAATTGATTGATTGAATCACATATGCAAAACTAATATATTTTTATAATAATTTGGTTTTTGTGTTGTTATTTGATGTATCGGGATTATGTTCGGCACAGACGTCAATTGATAGTAACTTAACAACTTAAACTTTCAATTGAAATTAATTTGTATTGACCATAGCTGCATTTGCCCCCAAATCCCTTCTTTGTTTTTTCTTTTAGCTTGTTTTATCTATTCAATTTTCATTAATTTCTGTTTTTTGTATATAAAGGTTGAATTCAACATTCATTCAATTCACATCAAGTTAACTAAAGAATCGTTACAAAATCAAAACATCTATTTTTGTTGCAATTACTCCTGACTTATTTGCCTTGATGAAAATTATCCTTGTTTTTGTTGATATTTTTTATTTTTGTTGTCCGAAAAGTTTACTTTCAAACAAAATCAGTAAACTTCATCACTCTGGTCAATCAAATCTAATCTCAATTGCTGCCGTTTACTTGCTCTTCTGAAAACAACAAACTCGATGATTTGAGAAGACGCAAAAGTTTGTTGTTGGGACAAGTTTGGAAAAATTTGCACTTTTTTTGGACGGTCGCAATGGTGTCGATTGCTTTTGTTTGCTCAGTTGTGATTTGGTTCGATGAAAACAACATCTTCACAGACTGAATTATTTGAGGAACAGTCCACATTGGTTTGATGATGTTTTCGTTTTCCCGTGTCTGGCTGTATTAATGATCTTCGGATAAAAGTCCAACAAAACAAACAAACAACTCTCAAGTGCACCAAGATAGTACACAAGTGTCACCATAGGCGAATCACGCGATATCGTCTTGACAAACAGACCTCGAAGTGTCAGCTGAACCATCCGATTGCAAACATACTTGAGTTCACACACTTGGAGCCAATTTGCAAGCAACCCACACATAGGCTAATGTTGCAACTGTTCAAATTGCCAGTATAGACCTCCACAATGGATCATAACAACGTTTCTTCTACATCTTCGTCACCGATTCATCATCACAAAGATTTTGCACCACGATCGGTGACGAACAACAGCAACAACAATATGAAGACCACTAGTGGAGATAATATATCTCAATTGTCACAGCCCAATTCGGACATATCTTCACTGTCCACTGCTGCAGAAATTAGTACTGAAAAATATCAACGATTGGCTACAGAATATGCTAAGGTTTTATATTTTATACATTTTTAATTATTGATTATATATATACTTTTTTATTAATTTAGCTGCGCGCTCAATTTATTGTGCTCAAGAAGGCAGTTATCGACGAACAATCGAAAAGTGCAGAACTGCAAGAAACACTCAAACTTCGTGATCAAACTACTCGTCGTATGGAACAAGAAACGGAAAGTCTTATGTTTAGAAATAAACAATTGACAAAACGAATCTCAGTGCTTCAAAATGACCTAGACCACGATTCTACTGGATCTGGACAGAAACATAGGTCTTTTTTGTTTCCTGATTCTTCTAAAAACCGTTCCTCGTCCAATGCATCTAACGCTAGTTCGGTTCCTTCTGTGGATGTTGACTTATTTGATGAAATAAATCAAGAATTGAAAGGTAAAACAGAAGAAAATGAGCGCCTTCGTGAACTGGTCACAAGCATGGAAGATAAACGAAAGGAAGAAGTGCAATTGTTGGAAAGGAGACTCAAAGAAAGTGAGGTTAAAGCCGAACAACGATTTGAAACACTGAATGGCGAAATTAGATCTTTGTCAAATGCGGTCACCAAAATGAAATCCGAAAAGAATAACTTGGAAGACAAATTAAAAGAAAGCTTCCTACAACTCAAGAACTCTACTGGGTTAATGGATGAGCTGTATGTTTTGAATATTTTATTAATAATATTTTGACTAAATTTATTTTTTAACAGAAAACAAGAAAATTCCCAATTGAAGGGTCGTTTAGTGATCTTTGAGAAACAATTGATGGCAGCAAAGCAACACATTCGACTGCAACAATCGCAATCGCCAATGCATTTGCATCCTCCGCCAACTTCAACTTCCCCTCACCCGCCAAACGAATCTTCTTCAGGTCCTCTCATGAACGGAATTCCTCGGTCTGGCTCATTTTCTGGTGTGGTTCGTTCTTCTGGTTCGTTTTCACGTGGAATACCTCGTTCTGGATCACTATCGATTAATCACTCCGGCTCACCCACCTTGGCGAATCTATTCTCTACTCTGTCACAATCCTCGAAAGACCTCAGTCAACTGGCCAATGCCAACAATCAGCAAACTAGTCCCAGTCACTCTAGTAAATCCTACCAGGATATTCTGGTAAAACAAAGGATCATTGGCGAATTTGCCACTAAGATATCAGAAATTATTTGCGCCTTATCTACTTTGCATTCCAATGTGTCGAAGAAAATTTCGATTCTGTTTGCTTTGTTCAACAACAATGTAAATCATTTTTATTTTTTCGATATTTCATCTGTTGATTCTCAACCTAACGAAGCAAACCAAAATGTGCCATTGAATCGTTCAGATTATATTATGACTATTTTACGAAAGGTAACATAATTTAGTGAGAAATTTGTTAGATTCTAAAATGTATTTATTATTGAGCAGTTCAGCGATTACCTCAAAGCAGGCTACGACACTCATCTTGTGCATCTTGAGGAAGCAACTCACCAATTTTTATCTGCCAAAATTCGTTTCTACCAACAGCAACATTCTGATGAAGCAATCAACAAGCAACGTTCAGAGTCTACTTCGGATTTGAGTTTAATTCAACAAGAAATCACACAACTATCTAGTGAAATTGTTGAAAAGTTCAACGATTATATAAATTATTTAAACAAAATCAATCCATACATTTCACTCTGGTAAGTCGATCTACGATTAATCCCAATTTATTGTTAATTATCCATTTTAATTAGTCTGAATTATTGGTGCAAAAATCTGCAAGAGTATGATCCCAGCAATAATCAAATTGTCAAGTCAATCGGATTAGATGGCTCCAAGCTTGCCAACGAGGAGAAACGAGAAGATCTGTGCGGAAAGCACGAACAGCTGGCTAACTCTGTGACCAACGGAATTCGTATCATTGGCCAAATATGCAACTATGTCAAACTGCTTCTTTCCAAATGTAAGATTTCTATCACATTTTTTGTTATCATTTTCAAGCATTTATCATTTCGTGCAGCTTTGCTCAACTCGAATTACCTGACGGTTTTCAATCACTTTTTACATCGCATCAATGCATTGGAAAAGTCTTTCGACGGTAAGTTGTCTCTTCCTGCCTGGTCTTTAAACCGTCATAATAACCGGTTTTCCTCCTTCTGTACCAATTCTACTTTGTCCTATAGAAACGAAGCAACTATTTTCCTCCAAAGTGGCTCTCGAACATGATCTCGGTATTACAGTGGAGAAAGACCTATTGTCGGTGGATGATTGCATCCTCTCGTCAATGGTCTTCTTCCGCAAATCTATCATCGATGTGCGGCTCATGCTGGAGATGCATTATTTCTTCTTTGTGGATAATAGTGGAAGCAATGCTGGTTCACAGTCTACTAGTCCCTTGGTCATTACTGGTGAATTGATACCTGAGGAGGATTTGGAAGAGGATGAAGACGAGGATGATGATGCAGATGAGGAGGACGATAGTGTCGAGGAGAATGAGGAACCGGTCCCAGTCGAGACTGCCAGAAATGAGAAAACTTCAATCGTCCCGGTCGAACCACAAACAGACTTGGTTAAAAGCAATTTTAATGAAACTTTAGAGAAACATAGCAATGCCCCATCAGGCCGTCCTGCCGGTCATGAGGAATTTAAGCATATCGAAGAACAGGTAGCGCTGTCAGCTTTGGCGAATGTTCTAACTGTATCTTTACTATTTTGATTTAGATGAATAAATATCATCGACAAATGACGCAGCTTAAGCAGGAGAAAGAACAATGGACAATCGAGTCTGAGTTAGCCCAACTCAAGTTGGAACAGGAGCAACGAAAAGTTTCTGAACTTGAGATTCGAGTGCAAACTTTGTTATGTCAACAAACGGCAAGTCAGCAGACAAAATCCAATGCAAACATGAATTCCATTCAATCTCAGTCTACTGTAAACCACCAGCAATCGTTGAATAGAGCTAATTCGAACACCAATTCGTTGACCAGTAGTAGTGGCAAAAGTCTGGATGCAAACTATGCCGAACTGGGCTCTATCTCTTCAGCAGCTTCCTTGCAGTCACCCACACTGGATTGCTTTGGTACCGTGAACTATCCTTCAATCAACGATCAATCATTGGTGACAATGTCCGAAGATATCATATTTAACGATTTGACCAATCATCGAAACAGTAGCAAAGTAGCAAACAGTGTAAGTGTCACAAATGGTCCTGTCTCCACGGAAAAACCGTCAACGCCATTGGAACCGGCTCAAGTGTTAACGAACGAGTATCTACAGCTAAAGATGACCAAATTGATTAACACGCTTCAGTTGACCGACAGTCGAGCCGCCTCTTTCCAACAGGAATGCAATACAATCCGGGCGCGTTACCTGCAGTTAGCCAAAGAAAAGTCCGACGTGGAGTCACGAATGACCGACCAGGACCAAACACTGTTGGCAGTGCGAGAAGAGTACCAGACCAGTGTGGATAATTACGAATTCCAGTTGCGCACCATGTCGGAACATTTGGCGGAGATGAACGAAAGGTTGACTTCCCAACGCGATGAGATTGACATTCTCAAGTATCAAGCACAGCAGCAGCAGCAGCAGCAGCAGAGTGGCAAGACGAGTTCTGCGGCATCAAGTGTGGCCAAGGTGAGTTTTCGATTGTGTGTGATTATGGCCGTCCTCTCCGGTGGTGGCACAAAGGGGCAAATCCAATCTGCCTCACGGTTATACGATGACCTCTTTTCTCGGCTCGATTCAATCCATAAATTGACACAGCTGAAACCTGCTGTTCGTTGTCCGTTGTAACCATTTCCAGGGAGGCTATTCCAAAAGGATATATTCGTCCAATGAGCCACTTGTGGTCCTTGTGCATGTTGCTTTGTCTAATAGTATTGTTTTCCAATCATTTTCCCTTGTAGACCTTTCGCCGAAGTTTCAAAAAGTCCTAATCTTATTCTTGCATTCATGAAAAGCAGCAATATACAAACAAACAACCTTGACAACGAGCTTAACCCGAACCCAAGTCGGGCAATCACAATCAAAGCAGACAGCTCATTCGAATGCGTCACAGTGGAGGGATAACCCAAAACTGTGCACGAATATAACATCACGCCCATGTTCGTGCTCATCTTGCTGCACAAGCCTTCAATTGCTGTCCTCTAACATATTGTTCATCTTGTCTTATACTTTACAAGAAGTGTACCTCTCGGGGCTTATTTCAATTTCCCACAGACGCCCACTTCTTTGTTTGGTCATATCGTTTCATATGTTGTATTGTTTCATCATCGCCTTGATTACTGATTCTATTACCGTTATACTTTCGTTGCCAGATCAACCGAACTCTAAATAAATGTGATTTATCTATTTTTATTACTTAAATCAATTCTTAATTGATTCATTAACTTATGGCATTTAATTCGTCAACAAATTTATGGCTGATTTCACTTTGAATTGGTTTGAATTGATTTACCATCTGTCAGGTAAGTTATACATTGTCTGTCAATGCCTCCAGTGATACTTTTTCGAGGAAAAGGTCACTACTGAGTGCTCGGTAAACATTACAAATGTTACATTATGTTTGGTTGGCAGGACACTAACCGATTTAGCCAACAGCTAACAAGGCAAGTCTATTAGCGAATGGAAAATTTAGAGGTGACATTCATTGCAATTGATTTGTAACTTTACTAATTGGGTTAGCTTGTCGATATAAAATGGAGGTATACCTATAGTCCTGGTTTGTAAAGGAATTGCTTCTTGTGTAGGAAATAGAACTCTTTAGATTTAAAAGTCAAATGACCTAACATGGACCATACAGAATAATTCCACAAATGTAAATTTGTTTTTTCGTGTTCATGTTACATTTTCGAACACGCGAAACCACTTGAAAATTCGCAGTGAAATGGACAAACAAATGGACAAATGGAAAGAAAGGTTCTATATATAGTAGGACCTAGCTGCATTAACCATCTGGCATCACTGTGGCGAACTGAGCCACCAAAGTAAACACAATCGATGACAACGGAAGTTGAGCACCTCTCAGTGTGGTCCAGAAAGTGAAATCAGTTGGGGCAAAAGCGCGTGACTAGACCGAACCTAGCTGAGCAATGTCTTTGTGGGTCATTTGCGTCAATAGTCAGAGATCGCGATCACAGGCAGCTGCGTCTTGAGTTGGAATTTTCCATCACAGCCTTGGCGGTCGTTGCCAAACGGCGCATGACTCAACTCTCGCTTCGGTCACATGACCGAGTCAATTCCCGGGAAACTTGGATCGCTCTTTTTTGGCGCCTTTCTCAATTTTGCTTTGCGCGGTTCGACTAGGTTGCATTGACACTTGAATGAGTGTTCGCTTACTTTGCTCGACCTTAGTAAATGACTACTCCCAAAAGGTTCTATTTGAGAATGAAACTTTATTGAAGCGCTGTCCAAGAACATTGCATAATATGAACGAATAAATCAATAGTAGAAATTAACAAAGAAAATGGTCAATGGGTGAGACTCAAGAGCGAGTTGTATATTTATAACTATGAAATGAATGTAATATTATATATAGGTTATGCATGAGAACAAGCGATATAATGGAGACTATACATAGAACAAAATGAATGGTCGAGATTGAGAGTAAAGCAAGTAGTGAGACAAATCAAAGAAATAAAACCAAATTGCGCGAATAACCAATTAGTGTGTTGTTCTCGTTGGGTTCGGTTTAGTGTTTGCTTGTTGATTTTGGTGGTGTGCTAATACGTCATCAAATGAAGCAAACGTCGAAGTGAAAGGAAATGTCTGAGGTTACGAGTTGTGGTGAGCCAAATTGGTTTATCAATCCTTTATGCCTTCTTTGCTGCCGCCTTCTTAGGTGCCGCTTTCTTCGGTGCTGCCTTTTTTGCTGGGGCCTTCTTTACGGGCTTGGTGGCCTTTGATGGTGAAGCCTTAGCCTTAGGTTTCTTGGGAGACTTAGGAACCTTGCTCTTCTTCTCAATTGGCTTGGCCTTGGGCTTAGGGGCAGCAGCCTTCTTTGGCTTAGCAGCAGACTTGGCCTTTGGCTTCTTGGGAGACTTGGCAGAAGCAGCTTTAGGTTTCTTGGGAGCAGCGGCCTTTTTAACGGTCTTCTTCTCAGCCTTCGGCTTCTGGCTCTCCTTGGACTTGAGCTTGAAGGAGCCACTGGCACCTTTGCCCTTCGATTGAACCAAGAGACCCTTGGAGACAGCGCTTTTCAGGTGCTTGCGAATGAAAGGAGACAAACGTTCGATGTCGACCTTATAGTTGCCAGAAATGTATTTCTTGATGGCTTGTAGGGAGGAACCATTGCGTTCCTTCAACGAACCAATAGCAGACTTGACCATCTGAGCCACTGGTGGATGGGTTGAAACAGTCTTGGACTTCGAAGCCTTTGCCTTCTTGGCGGGCTTGGTTGCAGGAGCTGGAGTAGCAGCAGCAGGTTGTGCGGTTTCGGCCATTTTGAATTGAGTTTGAGTCAAACAAGAAATCAAAGACGAATGAGCGAATAGATGTGGTTAGGTCTCAACGGGAGACGGGATTGTGGTTGAAGAGCAAAAAGGAACGGGAAGGTGCTGAAGAAGAGAAACAAATCTCGAATCTGAACAGCGCGCAAATAAACTGGGACGCTCAACGGTGCATGCTTAATATAAGATTGAAGCGGACTGCGAGCGAACTCAACACCGACTGCACAGCCATGCAGTGAGAAAGAAGGCAAGTTTGCATCGGCGATCGGAGGCAAATTGTGTTTCGTGCCTCCACGGTTTCGACCCAAACTGGGCCCACAAGGCTTCCGACCTAGACATATTTGGTACCGTTGTAATCTACACTAACCGAACTATCCATCCACCGAAACATTAAAACAAAATCGTCAACCTAAGTCTGTCAAAATTATGTCCAAAGTCACACAACCGATTTCACGACGAAGTTTCCAGTGTTGATCGCGATTAAAGAGCGAAATTTGTGTATGAACCATCCGTCAACCATGCCAAATTTGGTACCTATTTGAAGGTCATTAAATGCTCTTTCGATCGATACCAAACGAATTGAGGTTGATCATCACCTGAAGAAATTATCAATCAAAAAAGCAACCAACTCAAACACTCAGATAGACGTAATGTATTACTGGCTACAAAATTCATTTGTTCAGCGACTATTTGTCACTTAGAAAAGTGCCTTATACCAATCGACTCGGTTCGAAGTGACCTTTCCAATGGTGTCATTCTTGGTGCTAGGTCCCATTAGGGCGCGAAGTAATTCGCCAAAAAGTTTGGCCCTACTGTGGAAAACAGTGGAGAAATTGAGTGCGAGAGCGAGAAAAGCACTGTCAGTGAGAGAACTGCTAAGTTAGCGAGCATGCGCAATACAACAGCAACAAATGCTGTTGCTGCTGCTGATGCAACGGGTCACGCTGTGGCATGGAACCACTACAACGGACAGTGAATTGAATGCAAGGTAGGGCACAGTCTGTGGTGGAGTTCAATGCAATGCACTCTGTTTGCAAACACAACTGTCAATGTGATTGGCACTGGGCATGTGCATCCACAGATGATTGTACTGCTGCTGGTGGGTGCTTGTACATGTGGCACACACTCGAGGACATCTCTCCAACCAATGTTCACATCAAACAAACATCCAATCTTTGATCCAAACAATTCAGGGGACAATCAACTCGAAACAAACACAACAGTGAACAAACACTTGCCAAGTGGCAAATGACAATTCTAACTGCAATGCACATTCTAGACTAGAATCTAGAGATGTCTAATTTGAAATAACCAATTTTACTCTCTAGAGTGACTTCAAAGTCAATCTAGTCCTCAAATTTGTTATCGATTTAATTTGGACGGATCAAATGCAACTGCTCAGAGCACCATCCACTTTTGGTCACATATTTGAACTTGCCTCGCTTTGCTTTGATTGGATGTTGGCCGTGCACTGCTCAATGTGAGTTCGTCCGAGATCTGTCTCCTTTACGAGCATATATAAGTGGCCAGCGAGCAGCAGCAACATCATCAGTGCTCCTTCTGCTGCAGACATTTCATCACTGTCGACGACCTCCGCTCCGTTTAATTTAGCCCTCATTTTTTTTTGTTTCTTTCCTAACGAAACTATCCAATCATGTCTGGACGTGGCAAAGGTGGCAAGGGACTCGGAAAAGGTGGTGCTAAGCGTCACCGAAAGGTGCTTCGAGACAACATCCAAGGTATCACCAAGCCGGCTATTCGTCGTCTGGCTCGTCGTGGTGGTGTCAAGCGTATTTCTGGCCTCATCTACGAAGAAACCCGAGGTGTGCTCAAAGTTTTTCTCGAAAACGTGATCCGTGATGCTGTCACTTACACCGAACACGCCAAACGTAAGACAGTCACCGCCATGGATGTGGTGTACGCTTTGAAACGCCAAGGCCGAACCTTGTATGGTTTCGGTGGTTAGTCTCCACTCGCCTGTCCTCCCTGTTCATCAACCTACATTCACTTCACCGTTCCACTTTGTGTGCACCAAAATTGCTATTGAATCGTCTCCACCAAAAGTCATAGGCAAAAAAGTATAACGAACCAATTTAAATGTTAGTCGTTTTCCTTTTTGACTCAAACCTCGTATGGTCTCTTGTATATACTTATTTTCTATTATAATTTATAATTAATTTGTATTAAATTGACTTGAAATAATAAATTGGTTTTATTTGGAACCATTTGTCTATTGCTTACATCAAGTGAATGCCTTCGTCGACCTGTCCATTGACGCCATCTTCTTTCGCCAAATGAGCAACTTGAGCAGTGAGTCACCACAACTTGCTCAATGTAAACATTGCTAAAAGGCAAATGCATCGTCCACAGAGGACGTGTCGGGGGAGTTTTATCTGTTCGGTCCACATTAGGCCGAGTTGACCATCTTGAGATTTTCATTTGTAAGTTGTAAGATTAGCAAAACTTACTGACACTGCAGAATATATTAAGTCATAAGCAAGTTGGTCAAATTGTTTACACTTGGCACATCAACCATTGTCACGTACACCAAGACTTGTGTCTTTTGCTCACCTGCTGACAATGTCCCATTTCATTGTCAATTTAATATATTTTGTTCAAACAAAATGAAAACAAAGTTTACATCGAAAAGCCAACAACTTGAGTCAGCAACTTTTAATGGAGACTAATTATTATATTGCAATTTACAGTGACATTTAAATGAAGAGATTATAAAATAAAGTATGAAATTATGTTTCGAAAAAAGTTCAACAATTTCATTTACAAAACAGACAAATGTACATGACGTTGCTTAGTGTAATGTTTTGAGTTACATAGAAAATATGATCTCATTGGATCGAGAACTTTTAGGCTGTCTTCTCGGTCTTCTTGGGCAGCAGGACTGCTTGAATGTTGGGCAAAACACCGCCCTGAGCAATCGTGACACCGGACAAGAGTTTGTTCAATTCTTCGTCGTTTCGAATTGCCAATTGAAGATGGCGAGGAATGATACGAGTTTTCTTGTTGTCTCGGGCCGCATTTCCAGCCAACTCGAGCACTTCAGCGGCGAGATACTCAAGAACAGCAGCGAGGTAAACTGGGGCACCAGCACCGACACGTTCAGCGTAATTTCCCTTGCGTAACAGACGATGAATACGACCCACTGGGAATTGGAGACCAGCTCGGGAAGAACGAGACTTGGCCTTGGCCTTCACTTTGCCGCCCTTGCCGCGTCCAGACATGATGATGAAGGGGTAAAGGTGGTGAAGATGATAGTACACAGTAAGGAACAAAGTCCAAGCAGAACAAGGACAGAATCAGAAACAGTCACTTTCATAGAAAGTCCTTTATATACTCGGTCAAAAGTGTGCTTGACGCGTTAACCAATCACAAGTGAGCACAGTAATGCCATCTGCTCGTCTGTGTGCTGCTACAAGTAACACACTGTGTAGTGTTTCCAGCAGTACCACTACCTCTGAGGCATCGCCCACCGTAACTATGCCAGTACAGTTTCGAGTCTGCTCGGAGCGCTCTGATTGGTGATCGTCTCATGCATGCTTGTCCGACAGTATAAAAGGCAAACTGGTCTGTGTTGTCAGTATGGTGTTTTGCTCTTCTCTGATTTCTCTCCGCTTGCTCAATCAAGTTGACCTCTCCTGCCTGTTGCGCCCTTTCGCACTCTTTTGGTGGCAATTTCTATCGTCCGGACAGTTTCTTTTGATATCCTCAACTATGGCACCTCCAGCCACTGGTGGTAAGAACGTGAAAAAACCGTCAGCCGGTAAGGCTCAGAAAGCGGTACGTGCCACCGACAAAAAGAAGAAGCGCTCTCGTCGTCGCAAAGAGTCCTTTGGTATTTACATCTACAAGGTGTTGAAGCAAGTTCACCCGGACACTGGTGTCTCCTCAAAGGCCATGTCCATCATGAATTCTTTTGTGAACGATATCTTTGAGCGCATCGCTTCCGAAGCATCTCGTCTTTCGCAATACAACAAACGCACCACTATTACCTCTCGCGAGATTCAAACTGCAGTTCGTCTGCTGCTACCCGGCGAACTTGCTAAACACGCCGTTTCAGAAGGTACCAAAGCGGTCACCAAGTATACCTCAAGCAAGTAGACACCCATGATGGACGTGCTTTCCTTTCCATGCCTCACAACATTTCATTCTTTTTTATCGATGGTCATATTCAATATTTTCACTGAAAACATTGTTAAAACTTTTACCCATTCTGGTCTTACTTGTCCTATACGATTTGATTAATATTCTATTCTTATTGACTATATATTCATTCGCTCCATTCTAATCTTGATATATTTGTGATGTAACCATTTGTGCCATTTAATATGGTTTTAAACCATTCAAAGCGACAATAAAACCTCCGTTATTTAAAATGATTAAATATACTTTTCCTAGTAATGATCTATTTTTGTTTTTAGGGCATTGGATTTAGTTTGAAATGATCGATTGGTTTATTTATTTCCTATTTTTATCAGCAATTTGATCTATTAAATAGAAATTCATGCTCATAGAAATTGATGCTCAATCCGAATTGCATTCTCTCCTCCACACGAGCACACGTTATCTGTGAAAGGAAGCGAATTGTTTACATTTGCACTTGTCTATTTGAAAACAATGTTTTGTTTGGGTTGAAGTATCACTGAAATGCACTTGAAGTGTTCGCTGTTCAGTACTCTCTCGTACACTGTCGACTCTGGTTGTTTCAAACCAGCTGTCTGGTTGAAATATGTGCCTGTCACAACTTGTGAGTGAACAGTACGGCCGATCTATTGCAAGTGATCAGCTCGAATGACCTTTATGACGCCCAAATGTTACGATTCTAATAATATTTGTTGGTGCTGATGGTGTAAATGCTCGTGCTGGTAATGCTACTTAATGACTATACATGATGCATGCACCGATGATCGAAAAAACCCAACAAAAACAAACAAATTGCTGCCTGATGATTGGTGGCAGTAGAGCCGATAACGATTGATCAAGTGGTTGGTTGGTTGCCGATAGCTTCATTCATACTTTTGGTCTTTTGGTGCTTGACAGTGGCGCAATACTCCATACGGCTTCAGTTCATCTTACACCTGTTATACATTCGGTTACTAGCTTAATGAATTGCTCGTAATTCAAAGCACGACTAAACAACATCGCACACAACTTCTCTCGAGTCTCGCCCCTATGCCCGCACACCAAATCACCAACCGACCGCTGTTTGAACGACAAATGGAATTATTCGACTGACTACTGCATACACGCCGAGTTCGTTTCTTGGTTTATGCTCTCAAAAAAATGAACCCAAACAGCTCGGAATTTTTGTCCATCACGGACGAGAACGAACAACTACCTAAAAACACTTATGGCACTGATCGAACTGTTGCGCCAAACGGGGAATTTGATAATTTGCAGCTAATCTTCAATAATGATATTGATGATAACAACAAACCGAAAAGTAGCAGTCCTATCGCCACTAATACACAGCCATCTGATGGTAATTTTAGTTTTGAAATTCGCTATTTCAAATTTGAGTATCTTTTATCTATTTCCAGTAATATTGACTCCACAATCATCTTATGTCGAATCTAACCAGTATGAAGAGCTACCAATCTGTCAAAGCTACTCAGACATTGATGAATCAATAGATATACGTTCTCCGAAGCGAAATAGATTCCTTTCTTGGTTTTCGAAATGTTTTATTTTACCTCAAAATGATTGTCCATCCTTACACGCCAATCTTCAACCTGAAGCATTGTGGTCGTTAAATTATCGTGAAGCAGCCATCTACCTGGAAGAAGGCTTCAATAACGACAAATTCGATTATCATCCGCAAGCATTTGTTAAGTTGCCCGCTTACTTGGCCGTGCACAATCACATCTATTATCTGATCGACTTATTTGCCTGTTTTCTTGTGCTCTCGTTGGCAATTTTTGAAAAACCCGCCGTCGATGGCTTTCACCTATCTGAATCGGTAAATATTTGTTCTTTTTTGCTTATTCAGTTGAACTAATCTGATTCACTTATAAAAGATCCATGCTTCAATGGAACTGTTTGCCCTCGCAGTTATTGGAGGAATATTTTGGATCAAATTTTACTGGATGGGCGGTCGATACTTTCTGAGACATAAACGAACTATGATAAAATCGTTTGTGTTGGCACTGATGATTATAGAAGCATTTGTGGTTTTGCTGCGACATGATTCCCACTTTCGGGTCACTCGTTCACTTCGTCCCGTCTTCCTAATAGATAATTATTACTTTGGTGGAGTTCGTCGTGTTATTCGACAGACAATTCAATCACTTCGGACATTTCTCGAAATGCTTGTACTCTTGCTGTTTTTCTTGGTATTTTTCTCCATTTCTGCTTTTTACCTTTTCTCCTCAATTGCAAACTATGAACAATTTTCCACCATTTGGAATAGTTTCATCAGCCTTTTTGTACTGCTCACTACTTCCAAGTAAGTTTGATTTTGGTTAATTAAGTCTAGTTCAAGTACCCAAGACGCGAATCGCATCACCATCATTTAGTGGTGTCGCGTTTATGAATTTTCCGATGTTATAACGATTCTTTTATAATATGATTTATTATTTGCATTTGTAGTTATCCTGATGTTATGATGCCAGCATACAAGCAAGGCCAACCATATGTCTTGTTCTTCATATTCTTCTTAGCAGTGAATCTTTATTTTTTGTTAAACATTGTAAGTAGATTATTTTTTTTGTTGAAAGTATATTAGTTTCTGATTAATTTATTTTGATCTTTAGATGCTTGCTGTTGTTTACAGTACCTTCTCTCATATTGAAAAGGACAAATTTCGTAAGCTTTTATTGCATCGACGAAAAGCCTGTGAGCACGCTTTTCGTCTTTTAGTAACGAAGAACAACTTTGATTACATAAAATTTCAACACTTTTGTGGTCTGATTGATTATCTCAAACCTAGTGCAAGTCTGTTGGAACGTTATCTCATGTACAATGCACTGATTAAGGAAGATTTTCAATTCGATGAAAGCAGTAACAGCAATGTTTCTACTCTTTACGTTCCCAATTATCTCACTTTGAATAAATTTTACAACGTTTACGAAGTACTGAATCTCAAATGGCGAAATGAAACAGTTTCGTTGCCTTGGTTCGAAAAGGTGCCTTGTGTTGCTGTTTTTCGTTCTCCACTAAAAAAACTGCACGCTCTCGTGACGCACAGGTTTGTACAACTTTGTTCGTTGTTTTATTTATGTAATAATTTTAATAATGAAATGTTTTTAATAGATTCTTTACCTACTTTACTTATGCAATTGTTTTGCTGGCAACAGCATACCAACTGATTGATGCCATCTTTGGTTATGAACGATGGCAAGAACGTGTTGGTCTGCCAACTTCGGCCACTACTGTCTGTGCAACATTCATTGGTCTGTACACAATCGAAATGTGCCTTAAACTTTTGGCTCTTGGCCCACGAGAGTATTTCCGTCATCGTTGGAACTGCTTCGATTGCTTCATAACGGTGTTTGCATTTACCACCTTTCTTTTGACTCAATATCAAGTTACCCAATCGTTAAGCACTTCGTTCTTCTCCTTTCGTGCACTTCGATTGATTGACTTGCTTCGAAGCAATGTGTCTCGTTATCGTGACATCTTGGGACCGTTTGCATTTATCATAATTAAACGCTTCACAAGTGTCACCTTGGTGGTGTTGATTGTATACTACTTTTTCGCCATAATTGCAATGGAATCTTTTGGTGGTTACAATCTGAAGGATTGTTGCAAAAACACAAGCATCGAAGCTTACTACGCGACTTCAGGTCCGGGAGAATACTTCTACTATTTGAACAATTTCAATGATCTTATCACAAGTTTCAGTAAGTTTAATATTCAAAATAAATTAAAAGCTAATTTATTCTTTATGCTTGCAGTCACTTTGTTTGAATTAATGATGGTCAACAACTGGCCAATTATAATGAAGTCGTATGTGATCTTAACCGGAACCAAAGTAACTAGCATATTCTTCATGATTTTCTTTATGGTTTCACTGTTGGTGATTGCAATTGTGCTTTCATTTGTAATTGATACTATTCAATTTCAAATTCAATACCAAGACCGATTTGGACATGAAAATTGTGAGTTATTTTATGATTTTAATTGAAATGAATATATTTTTTTGTTCTGTTTAGTGAGTGCTAAAGTTCAAGTAAAAGTTTATTTATCAAGAGAAGAAGTTCAACAGATAGGCCGAATAGATGTTAGCGTTGATCAAACTGATGGTCATGGTTCAACGTCTAGTCTGACCAGTTTCACTCGACGATTGTTGTCAAGTCCTTTCCCACCAAGTTGGTCTTTTCTCAAGGTGATATTTCAGGGTCAAAACTTCGAACGCATGCGAACGTTCAATTCTAGCATCAACTTAATGGAGCAAAGTACAATGATTCCATCTTCAATCAACATGACAAGCGAAGAAATAGTACGAGCCAATGACACAAGTTCAACATTATTTCGTGGTACACGATTTAGAGACAAATTTTCCTATAACCTTCGAATGTATTCTGATGAGATTCAAAAATGGATCCAATGAACTTGTTATGCTGTTTGATGCGGCCAAATATATTTTTACATGCTCATCTAAATGACTAAATGAACAAAATACAATCAATCGATTTGCTCCAAAACGATTGGTTGTTGATAATAAGGAATTAAAATTTAATCATTAAATGTTTCAATCCAAGCAGCAAACAGTCGTTGACAATGTCCATGGACACTATCCATTGGACACAACGCAGTCTTAATTGATCATATTACCATGCCTGCATTGAAATCATACCTATAATAGTCAACTAGACAAACATTCTCAAAATGATCAATGAGTTTAGTAAAATTGGTTAATTGGTTGCCAATCAAAGAAAAAGAATGTCACTTACACTGCCAGCGCTGGTAAGATGGCCCAACTGTGAGCCCGCACAATGATTCCTCTGAAGTTTCTGAACGGTTTAAAGTAGAGGCTTTAGAGGCGAAATCAGCCATAATAACATAACATGAATAAAATTAACAACAAATAAATAAATTCTGTATCATTGCATGCCCATGTTAGTGTGCAATGAGTGTCATGTGATGTGATGTGTCGGTGTGAGGCATTCGCTGTGAGAGTTAAAGCTTAGTTACCAGTTATAGCTTTCCCGCGATGCATTTGAGCGTCTAACGGTACAATTAGTAATTCGAAAACTAGTTCTTTGTTCCATATTGATGAACTTTGGGGTCGAGACAGCGGTTGTTGATTCGCAGAAGCTGTTTGTAGCCCACTGGGGTCGGCTACTTGATTTCCGGTAGAGTGAGGGAAACGGTCATGATCATGCCAAGACGTTTCATTAGATCAGTTTCGATTCCATTCGAACATTCACTCTAACATTATTCGAAATTCGAATACAATTTCATTGTTTGTCATTAAAAAAAAACTTCCTCAAAACGAACTCAAACAAACTTAATATTTTCTTTATTAATTAAATCAAATAAATTATTTTAAACATTATGGGCACTATAAATGTGTTTTGTGTCAGCCGTAATCAATCGTACTTTTACTCTCCATTCATTTCGTTGTTCGAAATGTTCAATTGGACTCGTCCAAAAGAAGCGCCAACAAGCAACAACCCTTCGAAGGTGACTTTAGTGAAAGAGTCCTACTGGCGATCACTTGTGGCGATCAAGCAGAGCAACGGTCTGTACCTGTGTCAGTCATCAGTCGATCCATCAAAGTACGAAATCATTTACCGCTCTTTGAAGATATATTCACTTTGCCGAGTTGACGAGTTAGAAATTGCCTCTGCTCGGTTCAATTGTATCAAGGGTATCAGTGACATTATGTTCCATCCGATGAATCCCTACAGAAAAGCGTCCTTCATCGTCACTGCTTTTCAGAAGGTGATCGACACCTGTATTGAACACCCCAACTGGTTGGATATTCACGTTTCTGCTTATGTAAGTTTGCGTCGAATTTAATTCGATTTCCATTCATTTCTGCTTACTTCTCAGAATGGCTTTGTCGATTTCTTTCAAAAGGGTGATCTCAACCAGGACCAGATTAACGCTCAAACTGAACCTGATCTTTGCACTCCTCTACATTTAGCAATTTTGCGCGGTTTTGAGCTCACTACCAAAGCGATTCTTGCCTTTAACCCAAACATAAATCTACTCGACTCGGAAAGCAGTTCAATACTTCATTATGCTGCCTTGTCTAAAGTACAAATTCTCGACATCATTCTTCAACTGCCTGACATTCGTATGTTGTTCTCGCGAAACAATAAACACTGGAATCCGGTGGAATTGGCGTGTTTCAAAATGGAGAAGAATAATCTGCAACGGATGATGACATTTGGACTGACAGCTCGAATGCTGACCTTAATCGTTGAACCAGGCAATGTTAGTATATACTCTTACTTAGTGTAGACAACAATCAAGATAATTCATTTTTCTTTCTTTTATAGACCATTGAAGATAATCAACAACAGTTTCTGGATAGAATCAACAACGAAAAGATAATCACATTTACAAGATTGGATTTGGACCAAATGGACTTCAGTTGTATCAACCGTGGTGGCAGTCCTCTCCACTGGGCACTGACTCGTACTATGATTGAAAGATTGCTCAGGGATAACTTCCACATTGACACACCGAACTTGTACGAGGAGACGGCGTTGTGTTTGGCGATCAAGAATAATCGATTCAAAATTGCCCTTTCATTACTGTTCAATGGAGCCGATGTGAACAAGCCCGACTCGAGTGGTGATGCACCATTGCACATTGCAGTGAAGAATGCAAATGTCAACTTGACCCGGAGTCTTTTGGTGTGCGATGCAGAGGTGAACGTGAAGACAACTCAAGGAGAATGTGTTCGACATCTGGCGGCGACCGGCACTGAAGATGACCATGCTCTCATTGTTGGCATGCTCAACTCCATTGGAGCACCAAACTGCCAACCTGAAGAGGTAATTTAATAAGGCACATTGTTGCTTGAACGATTCTTAGTTTAATTGGAGAGTTGCAAAGCAAAATAGTCAGTGATGGACAAAATGGCGAGACTAACACTAATCACTTTCTTTTATTACAGGGTCTAATTTGTTCCACAGGATGTGTTGCCACTCGAATTTCGAAAGAACCACACTTGAACGATTATCCGTTAAATCTTAATCCCAACCACAAATCGGTCATCAATTCGATAATCACACCATCCTCCCAAAGCGTTCAAAGTTTGAATGAAAGGGACAAAGGTCAAGTGAAAAACAAAAAAGTGATGCTCGTCAATTTCGACGGTAACTGACCAAACAGAGAGATTTCTCTCAACTTGTTCTAATCGAATTATATAATAATCAGGTGGGGGTATCAAGGGGGTCTTTACCGTGCAAATGATGATCGAATTGAGCAAATATCTGCAAGACGAATTCAGAAATTATTTTGATTGGATCAGTGGCACTAGCACTGGCGCGATGATTGCTTTCTCTCTGGCAAGAGGCAGCACACTAACCGAAATGCGCAAATTATATTTTCAATTCAAGGACGAAATTATGGTTGGAAGTAGACCTTACAATGCAACTAATTTGGAAGCACTTTTTCAGAACGAATTTGATGACACTCTTCGGATGGGCGACATGTTGAGCAGCTACGGCAAGCACGTTTTGATCTTTGCCACCCGAATTGACTGCAGTCCACCGTCGTTGCAAACATTTCGCAGTTATTTTTACCCTGGACAGAATCCTGAAGATCGCGAGTCGGTGGTAAATTTAAAAGCATGGAAAGCAATTCGAGCCTCAACTGCAGCACCAACCTACTTCGTAAGCTTTCCACCCTACATTGATGGCGGCTTTTTGGCAAACAATCCAACAATGGACTCTTTGACCGAATTCTTTCGCTATCAGTCTGCTGTTCGAAAGTACAACCAAAAGAGTAGCAAGCACAAATTGGCTGAGTCCGAATTGCAGCTTATTTTGTCATTTGGTAACGGACAAATACAACCTCAGCTGAAAGATCAGTCCGAGATCAACAAGTTGTACTGCTTCTTTAATTTGAGCAGTGTCATTCAAGACTTTAGCGCTGCCCCCAATATGCTTGCACTCAAAGACCAAATGCAAGCAAGATTGACCAATTGCAATGAGCACATTGTCGCTCGAACAGACAGTTGGTGTGCGGCGATGAACATGCCATACTTCAGAATTACTCCTCTTCTCAGCCAAAAGATCTCACTTAATGAAACAGACGATGCCGAGCTGGTGAGAGGACTGTGGGAGGTGAAGGTGTACGCTCATCAAAAGGCCAAAGAATTGCGACAACTTGCACAAGTGATCGACTGCATGCACAGTGCTCGTGCTTAAGCACTTGAGAACCTACACCTGTTTTGAATTCATTACTTTATATTATCAACTGCAATGAGATAGCCGTTCGATAATAAATGTTTAATACATTTTCAATTTATACAATAATTAAGTATTATCAAATTGTATTTCAAACTTTAAAAAACGTACTTGTCATACTTTAATAATAGCCAGAGAAAAATTTACTAACAAACTTCTTATTGTCGAAGCTTAATTCACTCATTGAAATTGAAATTTAATTCATTAGATGTGTCTAGTATATTTTAAAACTATTATTTTGTATTCCTAAAGGTTATAGAAATTTTGTCTCGACACTAGCAACAAATAAATGATAATTATTTCGATTTAACAGAACTCAATTTTCGCTGCACGCCGATTGATTGATCGTATATGCTTTCATTGGCAAAGATGCCATCACGATCGATCAAATAGCTAAAGGTTTTGTCGCGCGCTCGAAGCGATATATAATTGACTCGTTGCAATCGATGCTCTACCGAAGATAAATCTGATAGATTGAATATTTTAAAACGATTCGTATTTTTGCCTCCAAACATGTTGAGGTGGCCAATTTTGACTTGCTTGGCACCTGGCATCAAACGAATGTAACTCACAACACGAGTCAAAAGAAACATCATCACACCAGCGAACAGAGTGCCAATTAACAAGAAGAATCCTTGCACCAAGGCTTGGTATCCACTTGCTATAATGACAAAGTGAAGAATCACACTAGTGAAAATATTGGTTTCACGAAAACAACTTACCACTAATGTTCTCAAGCCATGTTCTCCAAAATCGAGCTTCTTTGCCTTTTTCCTTCTTCTCCTCTCGATACAGGTCGCGCAGTTTGTTGCCCTCTGTGTCAACTCCAGAATAAAACATAAACAGAATGTTGGCACAGAAAGCCCAGAAGACATACTGAAAGATGACCAGAACAAATATGAATCGATACAATGGTTTGTCGGGCATTTGGTACAGTAACATTTCTTGCTTGACCACTTTTCCCAAATCGGAATCCAAACTCATCTGTCGATACAACTCATCTCGATATGACTGCTTGCTGGGCTCGGCATCGATATCACCTGTAGATTTCCACACAGATTTGCGAACTGGCTCGGGAAGTTGCTTGTCGACTTCGCTTGTTGATTTGGTAGAAAAGAAATTGACTATTCTGTGTTGGACATTGGACCTTCCAACATAGACTAGCTTCAAATAGTTATTACAGTGAAAGGTGGAAATCTTCGAGTTCAGTAAGCTTAAATTTGACTTATACAATGTTGTTGTCTGGAGAAATTGTTTTAATTGAGAACTTTGGAAAAGCGACCTTTTAGAGCAAATATTTTGCTTCAATATATTAAAAAAGACCTTATGCCTGACAAAATTAGTCAAAAGCAATGAGCTCATGTTTGCAGTTGTACACAGAATGAATGTTTTCAATTTGAAACCCAATTGGCACCAAATGTAAACACAAACACATGTGACATGTCAGTGAGTAGAAATAGATATTGAATATATTTCTGTGGAAATAGTGGACCAATGTTTTTACTCGAGCCAAACTGGCGGAGAAGTTTGCCTCGCTTTTCGAGCTTGTGACAACGATGTGTTGATTTGGTTGTGAATTAATTGAATTCACGTGAACGTGTGAAGTTTATCTCGGGATTGTCCTGGCTAGCGTTCGTTTGCATCTTTTCCTGGCCACATCCTTCGCATCCCGTCCGACAGATGGAAACGGTGTGATCGTGTCAGTTGTTTATCCTCGAATCAGTGACAGAGTCAGTTCGGCTGGTGTCCTCAACTGTTTCTCCTCTCCGAACTCTCCCTTTTCAGTCTTTTCTGTCAGGTTTTTCTCGCCTCTCCGGCCACTTTACAACCAACGTCCAGTGCATCTCGCCGTGCATAGTCATAGTCAGACGCCTGTCTCTATGTATTGATGCGTAATGCGCGCTCTGCAGAGTGCTAAGCCATCCACCACCGTCAATCAGTAAGGCGACCAATCTGAAGCCAGCGAGTGAAGCAGCCAAAAGATGAATCAAACATTGCTGCTGGCTTTGGACTCAGCTGCTGCCAACGTTTGAACTGTCTGAACTGTACCTTTGGCAAACTTGATTTTTGTCTGCGCTTACCTTACCTAACCATCAAGAGTGTTGCATCTCACTGTGATTCTACTGCTCATGAGATGTAATGTTAGGGATCCTTTCGCCTTGCTCTGTTGTCGTCGTCGACGCCATCCATACATTTCTTTTGCTGTCAATATTTTCTTGCTGCAACTCACGTATCTTCAACCTGAACAATCGTCACTGTCACGAAGCCACCATCAAGCAAACAGCCCAAGCATAGCCTCTGATTCACCAACCGACCTATGAAGCATTGCTTCTTCTGACAAGTTCTGTTGTGCACTTTTCCAGATCCCCAATAATCATTGATGATTCACTTTCCACAAAGGCCGTCTCTCTCACCGAATCTATCATTACACTGTGTGCCACTTCAATTGGGTAGTTGCAACAATCGAACTGAAAATGGTTACTTCACCTGGAAGAGAATTTCCTTGCTTTCTACTAGCAATATCAATTATGGTTTTATGACAAATGCTAATAATAATGAACTTCAAAATGGACTGATTTTGGTTTCTATTAAACACGCCTCTAATGGTTTTTCAGAAATCATCGAGGGATGATACCGTCGAATTGTATGGTAACTTCCCAAGAACGAATCGATCAGTGAAAATACTCAATTGTTTCTGTTAATGATGTCTGATCGATTGCAATGCTTTGGTTGTGATCACTAGCACTCATCAAATGGCTCTGTCTGGCCAGCACAATTCATCTTTGCTTTGAATTTTTGTTCCCTTCCATTGTTTCTTCAGATCAACATTATGGTTGTGATTTAAATGCCGTTTCTATTATTGCCAACTTACCTCGCCACTCATTGTTCGTTGTGAATTTTTTTAACTTGTCCACATTGAAGCCAATCTCTATACTCAACTCAATCTTTTTCTACCACAGACCAATTTGAGCTTCACCTTTTTCTACACTCTGCGATACTTTGGTTCAATCACTCTAAAGTCGTATATCGAATTACATTGCATCCAACATTGATCGATAGTAAAAGATTAGTGACACATGAAACAAAGTCATAATATCTAATCAATGCCGGAAAGATTATAAAGAAACAGACTACAACATAACAAAAAAACTGGAACCTCGAAAACTAAACAGACTGAGAAAATTGCAATTGTTGACGTCATTTAGTTGGCTATGGTTTGTTTGGTGGCGGAACTTTTATGACTCTCACTGTCAGTCTCGACTGTGTCTGTTTATATACTCTCGCTCCAGTCTCTGCTTTGGTTTTGGTTCTTTGCTTTGAAGATATCGATTTTAGAGTCTCTCTTTCGCTTTGTGTTTGTGCCTTCTCCCTCCCTTTCACTAAATCACTCGAGGATTTTCCTCTTAAGAAGTCCAACTAAACTAGTGTGTGTTTTTATTTCTACATTGAAAGAATGTGTATGTTTTTAGCTGGAACTGCAACATCAGCAAATATATCAATTGAATTTGATTTACTCTGATTGATTTATGAGCTCCAAGCACCCAATTGATTTCACCAGACCGTCAGATTGCGTTCTTTCATCAATCTTGTCGACCGTTTAATTGGCTTGACATTTGTATTCTGTTCGCCATAATTGTGCTCAATTGTCTCGGAATCGTCATTATTTAATCACACAATCGCTTCGGAACTGAAGCAAATGAATCCATTTCTGGTCAATTATTCTCTACCAACGATTCGGTCGTCATTAAAGGTAATTACCGTGCTGAGAGTGTGAGTCTTGTGTGTTTGATGTACACTTTGAATGACAATTTCCTCACTTACTGTCTGCCTGTGTGTTTGATTCAATTGAATAACCATTATTAATTTACTATTACTAACCTCATTGCATTCTTTCTTCTCTTTATTCAATTTTCACGATGAATTTAATCTAACATTAATAATAATTTGATCTTTCACGCGCATGACAAAATAATGAACTAATTCTGCTAATTCTCATTTTCATAACAAACTATACTTCTGTGTCACCTTTACTATTAAGAACATTTTTTTGATTAAATTTATTTACATATAAATATCGATGTATTGATTTAAATTGGTCCGATTCTGTCCGTTTACATTTCGTTCGTTTGAGTTAAATGGACTCATTTTAATGACTTTCTAGAGTGTATCGTGTGAGTGTGTGAATGTATTGTGTTTAGTTTAGTTTTGTCGTGTTCGAACATGGAATTTCATTAGTGTACTGTACAGCCTTTTTGATATCGCCCACACTTTTACCATATTTTGACTTGGATTTTTTGTTTGCAAGCTGTTTTGTTCTGTGCCGGTCGAGTTCATTATTTGGGCGACATCTTTTTTTTTATTGCAAATTCTATTCTATGTATTTTATTATTTCATGTTTGGTTCTGGTCGACTTTGTTATATATTTGTTTAAGAATCGTGTTTTACATTAAATATTGGCCAAATCAGTGCACACTCGGCCAGTGACCATGACAAATATATCTAAATTTAGATGTAATTTGATGATGATTTTGTGTAGATATGTATTGAGTATATCACTGAGTTGTGTGATGTGCCCCTTATTAATTGTTGTATTCTCTCGAGGCTCGGAAAGGTCTCCCAGCACAGCGATATATTTGTCCATTGAATCACTAATGCAATGCTTTCAAACTGCTTCACTGACCAATGGCTAACAACAACAATAACAATTATCATGGACATCGTGGTCTCATCTCGAGTAGTCAAATCCAATTAGCACAATGTCAATTGTTGTTATCTTGTTTTTGAGCTGTTAAGATGTTTTTATCTTAGTGCTAGTGGCAAGTGACGCTCCCTCGAGTGTGGAATTCCATTGTTTGACTTGTTTGCATTTGGTTTGTTTAGTTAAGTTTTGAGTTAGCTTCAAGGTCGTCAAGCTTGGTCGGACATTCTACTGTAAGGTACAATCGAGACCATATGGTCTATTAGAGACATATTCGACGATATGAGGCTATCGTCCCCATGTTATTCGACATCTGTGTTGTGTGTGGTAGTGTGACAAATCAAATTGTTTACAGATTGCCATAAATCTCGCTGAACAATGCAACCAATTAGTCGGAATTGGTGTGAGGTGAACAGTGTGAGGTCTGTGACATTATGCAACTGGCCAACTGTCTCGAGGGTGTCAAAGTGTTCAACCTACACATCGGGTACAGATTAGTGCCACATGTGACTCCCCACGGTAATGATCGTGTACTAATGCCAATTGATGTCTGCGGCCACTCCTAATTGCCTTATGGCACTCGAAGAAGGAGTCGCGCAATTGAAATTCTGTGCAAATTGTGTCTTTTGTGGTTGTGTGTCTCATTTAGATGCATGGATGCGAGCGAGTGTGTGTGTTGTATTATGAATTTGGTGGTTAGTGATCGAGCTGTGTATAACACTGCCTCTGTTACCACAATTGCTCCGAGTGAGGATTAGACGTGTTCGAAGTGTTCCACTGTCTGCCTGCCATTATGCCACTGTTGTACAGTGAGATAGAAGGCGCCCACGCTCAGTTCGGCAAAGTCTTTGTCTTTAACTTTTCAGTTCAATTCTCTCTAGGTTCGACGGTCTCTCTTTGTACGTAATGCAAATTTCGTCTGTTGGCTAAATTGGCCAGCTTTCTCTTGTGCTGATCATAAATCGTGTTGTGGCGAATTGACTGACTGACTGAGGTCGATCTTGTTTTTTGTGTGTATGCGAGATGATGATGATGATGATGACCTTTTACGACTTATACACTTGGCATTTAAAGTTTTAAGTTTGGCGATCACTGGAATGGCCAATGTAGTTGACCACTTTCCTTTCACTGACACAAACTAATTCCTCGTTGTGACGCTTTGGTCTAGAGTCTAGACTGGTGAACATTGTCTTGCAGACAGACTCAATTCGATATGCCAATCGATTCGATAATACGACACTCACTCTGTTTGTCAACTCGACAATCGTCCACTCACTCATTAAGCAAGCTACTGCCAGACTAATGACACTCGTTACCTGCCGACTTTACTTTAGACTTAGAGTAGATTTGACTTCAAAATATATCCGAGAAAAGGCTTAAAGTGCAAAGTTCATTAACATTTTGATCTCACTTTCCATTTTGTCAATGAATATTTACGATTATGAACATGTCCTTGTTGATCTGTACAAAGGCGTATTCACTTGCGACCGTTGCGAACATGTTTTATTGTCTGCCGAAGGTACTTTCTGTCTGCCGAGCCAGTTTAATTTGTTTGCATACCTACATTACTTTCTTATGGGACCGATCTTGCCCAATGGATGATTTTCCAGTACTGAATCGAACTAATTTACGACTTAGTGCAATTTATGTGTGAATCTGTGCTCAGTGTTATGTCCTGTAATGTTGTGTTGGCCATTGGTGATCACATCTATGCTGTCGAGAGGAAGACGAAGAAGAAACAAGTCTGCAATTGGCCGATAACTCGTTTGGTGGAGTTGTGATGAATTGCCGCATGTGATCTGAATGTCCATTATATGGTGATTACATTGCAGTGTATGGCAATTGCGGCGTGTGTGTACAGACTGACGGTTTGTAATCGATTCGAATGCAAATGGACCAGTACACTTGGCCATCGTCACCATCGTCATCAATGCAAATGTCTCTACTCGAGTAGTGCATCCCTAAGTGTCTTCCTTGATGTCAACTCACACTCACTCCACAAAAGGTATTGGCGTGAATTACTTCTGTATGGCTCACAATCAGATCTCTCAGTCGAACATGCCCCACGAGTCATTTTGTCCATCAGAACGTCTTCCCTTCTGCGTTCTTAGCTGTCATTGCAACTTGTTTCCTTCATCGGAGACAATCGATACACTCGATGGTATGGTGTACACTTGTTGCACTGTCATCTCGAATGCTTCTTTGGCTACTTGACTAAATCGAGGAGAAAGTGCTTATGTGTCCATGTGTTGGCATTTTGCATACAACGAGACGAGTCACAATCGAATAAGATTGTCTCGCCACCGGCCACAGACTAGTCACTAGTGATTGTTGACTGCTAACTCGGGTGGCACTCACTTTTCACTCGCTCCATTGGACGTCGTAATCGATCCATTACTTCGAACCTTGTTTGTATTTCTTTGTTGTTGTGTTAGGCGCCTCCTTGGGTCGTCTGTTCATTATCGAGTGCAGTGTTGAATGTCGTTCGGTGTGTATACATTCGTTTAGGTGCCAATGCATCTCTCGAATGACTCCACTCGCTTAGTTGCACTCAACCCTTTTCTAGCCAAATTGATTTCTTCCGGCAACTTTCCATCTCTTCCTCTGTCTGTGTCACTCACAGTGCATCTCTTACTCCCCCACCTAACCACTCACTAACCGAAATGCATTCAATTTGCCTGTGATGTTATCATCACGGCGAGTGATTAATGAGACTTCTCCTTCACTGCACACTAACTATAACTACACGAATGCATTGGCCGATTGATGCAAACAATTCATTTTATCGGGCACTAACTGTAACCACCGTAACGCTTCTCAACACTATACCGACCGACTAATCAACTAATTCTATTATCTCAATGCTCTCTCTCTCTCTCTCTCTCTTAATGGTCTAACTATATTCCGTGTTATTCCGTAAGATTCTACAAGAAGTGTTGTGCCGTGCCGAACCATCAAGGGGGATACATTGAAGGCACAAATTAAAAGACGCCATGTGATTGACGACTGCCAAATTCGATCGACCAATCACAATACACGGTCCATCCGCATGTCTCTTCGCCTGTGATTGTCTCGGTGGTCTATCTGTCACCACTCACTCAGCCTCACCATTTCCTGCATCAACCAGCACCCACACTCGTACGCCCACCACCGCCTTCCAGCAGAAATGGGCCATAAACACTCAACCCTTCATCGACAGCTGAAACAGCAAGATGTGCCCAGCCACGATCTGGTCACTGCCACCGACTCAGGTGGTGGTGGTGGCTCTGGGAACAATGCATCACCTTACTTTGAAGTGAAACAGGGTCCCTTCAGACGGAAATTGTCCGTGAGGAATATTTCCATTCGTCGGTCGTTTCACATGTCGAAGAAGCACACCAGACTGAACAAGGTGTCGGCTACCACTGACGACATTAAATTAAACTCCAACTCGAACTCGTCCATTTCCGCACAAGCATCTTCGAGTCATGCAGTGCCAAATGGGACTGTGCCCACTGACCTAGTGTCTAGCAGTTGTGGCACTGGCAGTCAAGTGCCCTCCACCTCCACTCCCACACCTGTCTCATTACCCCGAGCAGCTAGTACCAATCGAAATGGTGATAAATATGGTAAGCCAGCGTGCCGACACATCTGCCAGACAATCTCAATTGCTTCACACTATCCTTGATTATCCGTGGAATCATCAGCGAATTATTCCGCACTTGTTTTTTCACTCTGCCACATTCGTTCAAGCGAGACATTGTGTTTTATACGATCCATTCAAGTGCTCATGACCGGCATAGTCAATTATGTTGCTGTTGTAGTTCATATGCAGTTCTCATCTATCCGAGTTAACTGGTTGAGTTGTTGAGGTGTTCTCCACTACATTTGTTCAATTTTACGCCATTGGTACAGTGACAAGTGCCGCGCACAGCTGTGTGGCACACTTTCACATTGGCCGTGAAGTGTGTTGAGTGTAAGTGAAGTAAAGTGCCACAAGTAGTACAATGTTAGTGCCACCCAGCAAATGTTCATTTCATTTATGTTGGGCAATCGGAATGAATCGGCCAAGAGAAGGAAGGCTGGGGCAGGCAATGAAAGCATTGATCCATTCCATCGAGTGCACTGATTGTGCAACTCATCCCGGTCGGGGCATTATGCCACCTAGCGATACATGCCCAAATAAATGTAATTGCATTCTGTCAATGCCTACTGACGATATATGCTGGTCGTGGTCAGTGCCGTGTTATTTGTTTATGCCTTCGAACGTTGCCAGTCTGCAGTTGGAAGTATGCGAAGGAAGTGTGTGCAAACTCAATTGTGACACGTCAATCTCGGCTAATTGACATTTTGCCGCAGTTCACTTGCAATTCTTATATTGTCGCATTAGCACTTTAGTCCATTTGTCCATTCTCCATGCTGACAAAGTGTGAAACAGACAGACACACAAACCCACAAATGTAATTTACTGAGCCAGAACTAAGCCAATGAGACTGGCGCTCTTGAAACATTCAATCAAGTCTCTTGAGACATTCCGCCACACAATTCTCACTTCAATTTGGTTCTATTTAGCCAATCCTTCACTTAGTCTGAACGATGTTTTGCTCTAATCTCAATAATAAATGGACTTCTTTGGTCTGCTAATGGACCGATGCATTACTTCTACCTAGTTTGAGTATTTGAGGCTGTCGGTGGTGTAATGCAACTCGAGGCTAGTCCACATCGAGTTAGATTGGCAGTTTGCGAATGTGTCGTTTGGCTGTCGTCAAAGATTCTTTGCTGGAACATTCAAACAGTGCCAATCAAGCAGCAACCGGAATTGCAGCTTATTGTGCTACGTAGCGTAAGCCTGTCTGTATGAAAGCCGTTCTTGTTTGTGATTGTTTGCATTGTTGGACAGGAAACTTTGCACTTTGCAGTGTGAACATCTCACTAAGCAAACATAAAAGTAAAATTGTTTGTTTTGTCTCCATTGCTTTCAAATTCAATTTGTTATTTTGCTGTTGTTGTGGTTAACCAATTGATGAGTCACATTTGGTCTATTGAGAACTCGTCCGCGGCACCCTGTGCCAAATGCTGATCATCGGTATGTGTCATGCATTCATCAGACTACGGATTGTCTCGAATGACTCATCGCCACTTATCTCTACTATTATTTCGACTGACCCAATTCCTCACCATCGTTTGGTGATCAACACATTCGAATGAATCACTCCTTGGTGTTGTGGTAATTTGCATTATCTATTGCCCTTTCACTTCTTTCAACTCGTTCATCTCCACTCACTCGTTACCGTTTTGTGTCAGTCTCCCAACCAAGGAGTTTATGAACGATCAAGCTTATGTTCGATATGTTCAGTAAGTGATATCGTCTTGCCTCGGCGATGATTTGTTGACTGTAAGACTGCTGGTTTGTTATCGGCCTGTCGGGAAGCCAGTAAGATGAGTGGGATATCCATGGATGTAATGCGCTGCACTAATGATAACGCACAAATGAACGAAGATACTGGCGGACACAGTGACACACACACACACACACACACACACACTAACAGACGCGATGATAACTCTTTGAGTGAAGTGAGTGAAAGAATCCACCAGTGACCGTTACCAGTGCATTGGCACAGCCACATGTGACACAGGGAAAAGCCGCGAGCTGTTGTTGTTTGGCGTGGTCCTTTCAGTGGTGGCGGTGCTGACACAATCAAAGCACCGATGACTTACTCGTTAGGTGTAATATTACAATTATGCTATTACCACTGGTGACGACGACGTGCTTGTCATCGACCATCGCCGTCTTGATTGGCCACCGCTGCACCTCTCCGCACAGAGAGTTAATCTACTGTCTCAATTGTTGTTTGTTTCTGCCCCAACTTTCCAACTCGTTTTGACTCGAGTGAGTCACATTTGATCTGCCACCGACCAGACAGTCATACATTTGGCATAAGTCGCGCCACACAGACAGTCCACAAACAAACCATTTGTGCGTGTGATTCGCATTAACCTGGTGCCTGACCGTGCCTGATTGATTCCGACCAACCTGTCTTGTCTTGTGTTGGTGCTCATCATGCAAAGGTGCTGTCTGCACATTTGACTCCATTTGGTGCCCATTTATTGTCATTTCCATTGTGACACTTGCCATTTGCGCTTCGTTCCATCATTGAGTTCTATAACTGAGTTCCATCACAGTCTCATTTCGCCATGACCATCGACGTTAATGGTAATGCCAATAGATGTCATCACACCATAAGTGAATCATGTCATCAATCAATGTTAATTTATGTATTCTTGATCTAATTACTTTGTGTTAATCGGCACTACTCGATTGGAATGTGTGCGCTAAAGCTTGTGCCAACTGTTTGTGCACAGTCATCAAACGATTGAATTCATTGGTTAATGTCTAGTCACTTCTTTCTGTCCTAGAATGTACACAATTTCGTTCAATATCGTTTCCCCTTTAATTATTATTGTTTCTAATTTCATTATTATAATTGCCATTTAATGACCTTAACCATTGAAATTTGATGCCATTTGCTATTTGATTGCTATTGGCTTACGTTTCTGAGAAACCACATTGTGTAGGGAATTGTAAATTGCTCGTTTGGTTGTGAGTTACCCAGTCAGGTTGAGTGCTTTGTGGTTCGACTGATTGACTGGCTTTTCGAATGCCAACTCTCAGTTCTAATGATCCGTCTGCATTGGGCATCGTTTTGTACTTCTACCACATGTCAGGCAACCTAATCCCTCGCTTTGCCCATTAGTGTTTGTTCACTTTTGTCATTTTATTCATTTGCACACTAATTTATTTTGTTCAATCATTTATTTATTCTCAATTTTAACTCAATTTCCAAACAGTGATGGATCGACTACGGAAAAGTTTCCGCAATAGTTTTCGCCGCAAAAAGGATCACATTCCCGAAAGTATCAAGCCACATCAATGGCAATCAGACGAGGCGGCAGTCAAGTCGGGCAACTGTATCTTTTCGGTCAAATACCTGGGATGTGTCGAGGTGTTCGAGTCGAGGGGAATGCAAATTTGCGAAGATGCACTCAGAAGGTTACGGGTGAGTGTGCTCTACATTGCCCAATGTACATTTGTTGACTCTTGTATGTTACTTTGAAGAATTCACGAAGAAGGCCCACCAAGGGAACATTATATGTCACTGGAGATGGACTGCGGGTGGTCGACGACGAGACCAAAGTGAGTTTTTGGCAAACAATTGTGTAATAACTTTGTGATAATTTTACTTTTCACAGGGTTTGATTGTTGACCAGACTATCGAGAAGGTCTCTTTTTGTGCTCCAGATCGCAGTCATGAACGAGGGTTCTCATACATTTGTCGTGACGGCACTACTCGTAGATGGATGTGCCACGGCTTTCATGCAACCAAAGATTCTGGCGAGCGTCTCAGTCATGCTGTGGGTTGTGCATTTTCGGTTTGCCTTGAACGCAAACAAAGACGTGACAAGGAAGCAGTGAACTCTGTGTTTGACGTCAAAACGGCCACCTTTACACGAACAGGGTCATTTAGACAGAGCTCAATTACTGAACGAATGCAAGATCCTCAGGTTGCTAAACCTACTGGTGAGTTTGTTTGTTTATTTTTTTGCCCAAAACTAATCCTATTTGTATTCCATACAGAACCACCACCACTTAAACCAGTGCACAATCCTTACGCAGTCGAAAGGCCTCATGCAGCAGCAAGTCTACTTCAACGACAAGGTTCACTACGAGGCGGTCCATTGAATCAAGTTTCGCCATTCAAGCGGCAGCTATCACTTCGTCTCGGTATTGACACACTTCCGACATTGTTGAGTACCAATGTTAGCAATAGTTCCATAACAAACTCATCTTCGACTTCATCAAATCAGCGTGAACGTGAACGTGCCCATTCGCTTGATTTGACTACATCTCTTGAGAACAACAATAACACCAACACACCAGCGAAACGATCTGTCCCCAACAGTTTGTTTCCTTCAAAAGTCACTTTAACTCCTTCTGGTAAATATTGCTAAAAGAAATAATTGACATATAATCTAACTTGTTTTGTTTAGTTGCTCCAATTGAGGAAGTGTCCCCATCGTACGATAAAGCTAGCAATTCAATATTAACTCAACCGTCTCAAGGCACTTCGCCCGCCATGAATCCGGCTGAATCGTCCATTATAACGGCCATGTGCCAGGAGTTGTCTCAAGGCTTGACCATGTTGGCTGCCAAAACAGAAGAAGACCTCCACATAGAAAACAATGACAGCTTCTCCTCTTGGTCTCCTGGTCACTTTTCACCCCCAGCTGCATTGGGTATTGCTTCGAATGAATCTTCAAACACCTCAACTTCTTTCTCTGCCTTTGGTATTAATCATTGTGTCTAAGTTAAAATTAATTGTTTTTATCTTCTAGACAAATGGATATCCACCAACAATGGATACAAAAAGCCTCCAGATGTAAAGCCACTAGTTCCTCCGCCAGTTGTGGACCAAATGCCTCAAGTGACTGCACCACCACCGCCCTCATCTCCCTCTTACTCGACCACATTTTCATCACAATTCAATACCAAAATGACCGTTTCTTCCAAACCAACCGACTACCATTCATCGCTCTTTTCCGACTTGACAAATACGCTCAAAGATAATCTTTCTAGCAGCATTAAACCTACTTCGTCAGTATCTTCATCTGTTCAAATTGTGCCGGCAGCTACTTCATCGACCTCGACCACGTTCGAGTCCATATCAGTCTTATCTAAATCGACCATTCCAAACATAAACGGCAGCAGCACTACCAATGGCGGCTCTCACTTATTCAACTCAGACAAATCAACGTCAAATTCAATTGACCCTTTCGATGCCGGCTGGGCTGAGCTTTCCAATCGTCACCTTCATGATGAAACAAAAAAATCGATGACAACATTTTGCAACGATGCCACAACAACAGTGACTTCTTCAATCCCTTTCAAAAGTACCAATCCATTTCTTGATCTAAGTCAATATGAAACTGCTTCCACGACATCTTCTGGTTCAGCGAATTCAGTAGTGGCATCGACGCAGTCCACACAACCACAACAACAAATGTTCAAAGCATTTGAAGTACACATGTAGCGATCACTTTAGTCCATCTTCGCAATCATCACTAGAATATTTCTTAATATAATAGAAATGAATCATAATTTTTGAAATTTTTATATACACACTCACAAATACACTTTTTGGATAGTTTTTTGATCAATTATATATATATTTTGTTATATAGATGTCTTACCGCTATTATTATATATTTAGAGATATATTATCATGTACATGAATTTAACATTAGACACTTGACAACAAAGTCATTTTGTTACACATGCTTTATATATACTTTGCAATGGGCAATCGCTTCTTTCTACTTCTTCAGACATACACATTCGATGTTTAGAGCGCACGGGGTTTGTCATATTTTGGAACATTTTATATATGAAATTTTGACGAATCAGGCCACAAGTGGCTACCGCACATTGACGCCCTTGGCTCGACACATCACCTCCAACTGGTTGTGGCTTCATTCATTCAACACGCGCAGCAAAACTCATCAATCAACCGCCAATTTCGCCTTCTACAATTACATTCATTCAAAATTATTTGCCATTTTTTCAGTATTTTGTTTCCATGTTTAAAGTACAAAAATCCTTCTCCCTGGGTCATCACATGGTTATGTTCACTAATTTCTTATTAGGCTATTGATTCGATTTACCAAATTATGTACAGTCAATTGTTGTTATTATTACGAACCATTTTATTACAAAATATCATTGCGTAATCGAATCGCTTTTGAATTTAGTTTTTAACTTATTATTTCGGTGCTTTGTTGAATTAATTAGAATTAGAATTAGATTTGTTATTGTCATTAATTAATTTTTCCATTAAAAGTATTACATGTTGAGTTGTTTTCGATTTGAGAATTGAGCAAGCAATTTCAATTGCTTTCCTAACGAATCATGATTCTTATGCCAAAATGCACATTTAATACGTCTATTTAGACTTAAACGACTTTTTTTGTCGTCTATTTTCACTCATGCTAAAGCATGTTTGTGTTTTGGCGCACTTTCCAAGATGCCTCGTTGTGTTGTGTTGGGCGCTGCTAACTTGCTTGCATTGAAGACAATTTGAAGTTTAAGGTTTTTATTAAACTGCCTTATTCCCCTCGAAGAAGAATATTCGCAGTAAGACAATTTGAAGTGTGTTTGAGGCAAAGTTCATCACCTTTGAGTTATTTTGTCATCTTTTCTTGTCTAAACTAATTCCCCACAAAAAACGCGTCTTCTTATCTTAATAATATTATTGTACATTATTATAATAAGCTTGTTTTAATCAGTTAGTTCTGTTTTGGACACGAGTTGAATTTGTTTGATGTGATATATTTCTCAAAAAGGACTCATCATCATGACACAAGCTACCAAAAACGTCAACCTCGAGTGTGAGCTTCGTTTTGCTCACATTGATGGCCATACTGAGCTGGACTACATTCCGGGAGAAAAGTTTGTGCTTTAAATCTTTCTGAATGAATATTAATATTAATATTAATAACATAATACATTTTCTAGTAAAATTGTCACTGTCGGTGTCGATTGTGAAGTTCGTGTTTGGTCTTTAGATGATGGCGATATTAAGGAAAATTTCACTGTTGACGATTCCATATATTCTGTGGTTGCAAACGTAAACTATATTTTTTTTGTTCCAGAAACTCATTTCATAAATGCATTTTTAGAAAGAACGTTTCTTTGTTGCTATGGACAACAATTGTGTCAAATCATTTCAGTTGACAGATGGCGAAGATGAAAGTACAATTTGTAGATTCACTGCAAACGCGACTCATTTGTCTATGCATCCGGATCGTGAATTTATCGTCGCGGCAGCTGCGTATGTTTTCTATTTATTTTATTCGAATGAATGTATTTAAATATTTTTTACAGTGATTTCTCAATTAAACTGATCAATTTAGATGATCGAAGTGAGAAACTATTTGAAGGCCACACAGCCCCAGTGTTGAGTGTTGCACTCGATCCATTGAATAAATACATTGCTTCATCTTCATGTGATGGTACCGCATGTGTGTGGTCCATCGATTCACGAAAAGTTTTTCATCAATGGAAAAATGTCTTTCCACGTAGTAATGATTTTGAAAATTCTTCCACTTTATGTCGAATGGAATGGCAACCAAGTCTGGGAGATGTGCTAGCACTTCCTAAGCCTGATGGATTGGAACTATTCAAGAGAGGTCAATGGGAAAAAACGTGGAAAAAAATAACAAATTCTGAACTAAGTGACATTTCGATCGCTGCATTTTCCCATAATGGACAACTTGTTGCCGCTGCAAGCACTCAATCAATTGTGATGGTATGGAAGATGTCTGACATTCTAAGCGATAACCAACAACCATTGTCCATATTGTACATGGCTTCTACCTGCGTTACTTCACTTAAATTCAGCACTATCAATCCGTACCAGTTTTGCTGCTGTGACAAAACCGGTGGTCTACGTATTCTGAAAATATTATCTGCTGGTACAACGAAACCCAGTGTTGCTTCCGTTTCATCTTCTTTCAAAGAACCTGTTAGTGTGGATACTACTAAAAAGAAAACTGGACTTTCTCAAGAAGATCTGGAGAATATTTTTGATGAAATGGATGATGACGATGATGATTTTAGCTTTGTTACCGAACAGAAGAAGGAAATTCATTCTCATAAAACAACTAAAAAGCTTACTGGCGATGAGGAAACTACAGTTGAAATTGATAAAATTATTAGCCTTTCTGTCAAAGAAAAGAGCAAAATTGATCCAGCTTCCTTATGCGATGATATTAATAATGATCTCAATGATAATTTTGATGCAGAATTTGACATCGGTGCTATCAAGTCTCGATATGAACCGATGATTTTTGGTGAAGATATTGATGATGTTAAGAAAGTTAGTCAGCTAGGAACTACAATTACAAGTTCTAATTTTGTTTCGAGATCTTCGTCCAGTGAGATTGTAATCGATGGCCAGAAAATTAACGGCAAAGAACTTCTCTCTTTGTTGCGTCAACCTAGAGTTTCTATTCCATCACGTCAGGTTTCTTTTCAATCTGGTTCTACTCCGACTCACTACAAGAAACGATTTATGGTTTGGAATTCTGTTGGCATTGTTTACAGCTATAACACTGACGAAGAACGTTCGATAGATGTCGAGTTTCACGATGTTTCATTTCATCATTCTATTCACATGACCAACATGTTCAACTACTCAATGGCAGATTTGTCTAATGTTTGTTTATTACTTGGCAGTAATGGCGATGATGAAGCTGACGATGAGTTGGAACATACAAAAGCTCGAATTTTCTGTCAATTATTTAATACATGGGACTCAATCAAAGAATGGCAAGTTGATTTGCCAAAAGACGAACAAATTGATGCTATTGCTGCTGGACAAACATTCATTGCTATTGCCACTAGTCAACTTTATCTTCGTATTTGGACTGTGGGTGGCATTCAAACCTCAATTCTATCGCTAAATGGCCCTGCAGTCAATCTTTCAGCTTATGACCGTTTTCTGATGATTTTATACCACCAAGCTATGCATTATTCTGAACAAGGTCAATCAATTGCTTGCCAGGTGCTAAAAATCGATCATAAAGGCAAAACTCGATGTCATCCAATTCCAACTCCGGTGGCAGTAGCACTTAGCCCTAAAGCTTCTGTCTATTGGGCAGGTTTTACTGATGAAGGCACTCCTTGCACTGTCGATTCGGATGGAATTATTCGACTGTACAAAAGCCATTTTGGCAATGGATGGTTTCCAATTTGTGCCACCAAGGAACATGTAAGTTGCACCAACTTATTAATTAACTTTATTATAATTATTCAAAATAGGCCAATGGAAAGTCAGACAATTTCTTCATAATTGGCCTTAGCGAAATTCAAGCACAAGTTCGTTGTATTTTTTGCAAAGCTTCTCGTTATCCCGATACAGTACCGAAGCCAACTTTGACTATTTTATCATTCCAAATTCCGCTTTGTGAAATGTATACTAACAAGTCAAAACACGAGGTATGTTTGTTTTTGCTTAAACATTTTGTTTATTTATTTTATTTTTGACAAACAGGAGGAATGCATTAGAAGTAGATGGCTTTCTTCACTATTGAAGAAGCTTTCCACTGATGGTTACGATGTGGACACATCACTGGAGAATGCTGATAAGAAGATTATCAACTCATTGATTAAGTTATTTGCGGTATTTTTAGCGATTTTGGGCATGCACCATTTGCTAATTTGGTTCTTATCTTATAGCTTTCACTTGGGGCTGAACGTGAATCACTTGCTTTGGAAATTGCCGGTATTATGCCGAATAGAAATGCACTCGAAGGTGCAGTTAGATATGCAGAACGACAAAAACATCGAAGTTTGGCGATGAAATTGATCGAAATGATTCAAGACGAAGACGATGGAAATGTGAGTGAAGAGGACGACAAAAATTCCGATACAGAACTACAGGAATTGATGGTTAAAAAGAATGTCGATCATATGAGACAACTTGTGACAGATGTCAATGAAGAGTCAAGCAGTTCAAGATTGGTTTCTCTGTCTAAATATGGCGCTGATAGTTCGGACTTTACCGTGCTCAAGCCAAAATTGATGAAGAATGGGTCAAATAGTGCTTCGTTTGAGCCTCAAGGGACAAATGATGATGACGATGAAGATGAAGTTGAGTTGATGGAAGAAAATGATACTGATAGCGTTGACAATGTGCTTAGACCGAAAAAAATGGACACTGCCAACCGAAATAACACAAAGAATCCTTTTAAAGTGAATAACCAAAACAAAATGAAGAGTACAAATGAAAGAATCAGGGAATCAAATCGAAAACGAAAACAATACGATGAGGATGAAGTAGAAATAATCGACGATGACGAGAACACCAGAACTTCTTTTGGTGGTCATGAGTCTGATGGGGAAAGTGATGCCTTTGTTCATTACTTTGATTCGGTGAAAGAACAACTTCTGGAGGACAATGATGATGAAGTGGAATCTGAAGGTGATCTACTTCGACTGGCTAAAACACATTTCGAATCTCTTTCAGAGTCAGAAAAAAAGAAGTGGAAAAAGTTAGCTAACAAGAAACCATCAAAATCGAAGGCAAAAGCTGCGAAGCGAACTAAACAAAATGGTGAAAATGAGAAAAGGGAAGAAGAGCCCAAAGTAAACAAAATAACTAACTTTTTCAAACGAAATTAATTGAACCAGTTGGACGTTCTATTGCCCAGTGACATTCAAGTTAGCTATGCATTATTCTTGACATTTGATTAAATTAGCTTCATTGCAAATTGATTTATTGTATTTATATTTATTACACTTAATAAAAAATTAACAGATTTAATTTATCAATAGAACAGAGTGATCTGGGAAATATTGACAGTATAGTTAAAATAGAAAATAAATTCATTTCAAAGAATTTAAAACATGCAAATAATGCAGAGAAAAATATAAAAATAAGACAATTGAGATAAAATTATTGTAACGTACTATTTGAGTGGCGAGATAAGAACTGGAGAAACTGAAAAATAGACATAAAAGCGAAACATCGTGTAGAATTTGTTTCATTTCTGCATTTTTCACCTTGAGTCTTGATGTACATTACTGCCATAAATGAGACAATTTGGGTAGGGTACCAAGAAAATAAACTTTATATATTCAATTCAATTTTTACACAAACAGATGATTCAGGTGTACAATTATTGAAAGTACTGATTCGAAATGTGAGAAGGCGAAGGGTGAAAAAAGACCAACAACAAAACATCAACAAGTGGCTACTGGCGGCACTTAGAAAAATAATGATACTTGAATATAAAACTTGATGCCCTGAACCTCATTCAATCATCATCGTCATCTTCGTCGCTATCATCATCAGCATCCATATCAGTGGAATTAATCTTTGATCGTCCCTTGATGCTGACATCATCGTCGTCTTCATTAGCAGACTGATACATCTCTTCGTCGTGTAACTCTTCATCATTGTCATCGTCATCATCAGTGTTCATCAAATCATGGTCATCCATGGAGAGAACGTCTTGTTCTTCTTCATCCTCTTCCTCATCTTCGTTGTTCATTTCAACATCAGATTCGGAGGAATCTGACTCATAGGTCAACTTTGGTTGTGTTCGGGTCAACTTTTCGGTACGCTTGTCTGATTTTATCTAATAAGTCAACTGTATTAGCACCGCACTTGATTTTAAAATAGAATTAGTTTACCTGTGATAGCATAATATCCAGGCGTCCTTTTAGTTGATAGCATCGATCCAAAATGGCAGTTCTTGCTGTAAGCAGTTGATTGAGTGAAAAAAATTCATTTGACACATTCGCCTATAAAATATATCAAATAGTAAAATTGATTCAATTTTAACTAAGGATTCAAAGCATACCGACATAAGGTGAGATATCTTTCCTTGCATCACTAAACTAATCCATTTGAGATAGGTCGATTGATGATCTCCATTCTTGAAGAGACCTCTTTGCAGTTCAGTCATGAGAAGAGGAATATAGCTGACAGGTAACTTTTTAATCGTGTTTTGAATCACTGTTTCTTCAGGTGAGTTAAGCACTGTTTGTAGCATTTTAGTGTCTTGACTTTTGAGACCCTGCATCAACACATTCACCAAACTGTCAGTATTAGCTTGTTCTATCGACTCAGACAGTTTTTGTTTTCGCTTTTTTCGTCTTGTTTGACGTTTAACTTTCTCTTCTTCAGAAATCTGAGCAAGTTGTTCTCCCAAAGTAAGTTCTCCTTTGGATAGTTTTTTCTTTTCTTTACTATCATTTGTTAATGGTTTATCACTTTTGTTATCGGTCGATTTTTTAGGACTACTTTTTACTTCAATGTAATTATTATTGATTTCATCTTCTTCCTCTTCGTCGTCGCCACTATTGATATCACCATTTAGTTTATTACCATTCTTGTTGCTGATATTGTTAAACAGTGTTTGAGAGGACACGATACCAGCAGGTCCAATCACAGTGGTTTTTTCAGTAGCTTTGGCTGATTGGTTCGATTTGATCTTGGTATTTTTATTGCTTTCATCTACTATTGAAGGTATCTTAGCAGTATTTATTTCAGTCCTTTCCAGCACTCCGTCGTCTTTGAGGTAACATTTCTCACAGTCGGAATAAGAAATGCGCTCAAACACAGGTCTATTTATATTGCCATAACCGATCATGAGGAAAAAGTTATTGGCGCTGTTGTTGGACTCTGAATCTACAGGCAAAACTTCTGAGTTGAGATGGGCGCATAAAAATGGGATTTGACGCATAGAATCGGCTGAAGATTTTTTATTACGTTTTCGAACATTCTTAACCAAAGTAGTATTGATTTGTAGCTTAATCTTAGGCACAATTGGTGAAGTCAGAGCAGTCCCGTTTGTCTTGCTTCCACGAGAATTTTTGACATTTTCACCAAAGAGATGCTCAAAAATATACAGAAATCCACTTCGTGAAATTGATAGTATATAAGCAGACTGAAAAATGTGAAAATGATTAAAACGGAACAAATAAAGATGAACACTTACGCTGTTTGACGACGTGTATGCAAGTTCCAAACTAATTGGCTCATCATCAAGAGCAAAGCTGGCCACAGAATTTGAATTTTTAGACTCATTTAATTCCCTAAGATAAAAATGATTAGATTATGTGGAGACATAAATAAATAATGTGATAAATTACCATGCATTTATGTAACGATCAGAGATGGCGGTTGACAATAAAATGTTGTATTCGTTGACTGGGCCAAATGTAATTGGCTTCAAGTATTTCACTTCATTCGAATGACCGTTGAAAGTTTTGAGCAATTGCTTCGTCTCCCAATTCCACCATTTGATAATATTAGAAGCTGTCAATATATTTTTGCTGTCGATAACTGCAATTGAATTTACAACTGAGCGATCCAATATGTGTTTGCTGTAAATAGAACAAATAAGTAAAATATTTTCGCAGATGTCGATTGTTGAATAAATAGTGCAAAAGAAATTATTCTAGTAGTTTACCTTTTAATAGAAGACTTTGAAATAGACCATTCAATCACATATTTGTCATTGGAACAAGAAAATAGTGAATCACTGGCTGGATGCCAAGCAATATCATTGACACGGTCCGAGTGACCATTGGCTAACTGAGAGAATAGCTCGCTTTTAGTAACACTATACAGTAAAATTGTTCCATTTGCAGTTCCTAACGCAACAAGTTGAAGCTTATCAATTTCATTTTGGACATCTTGATCATTAGATTTCAACTTTTTGCGTCGTTTAGTAGGCGACTATATTAAAAATAAAAGAATTAACAATACTCTTAATCAATAGTTAATATATAGTGTATTACACTTAGAACATTAGAGTTGGATGTTAGAGGAGGCCAAGAAAGTCGAACACACGTAGCGGACAGGTGAGCCGACGGTGTGTAATCAGCAATTAGATCGGCGGACAATGTGTCCCAAATGTGTAATTGGCCATCAAGAGAGGACACGGAATAAAAGTTTCCATTCGCCGATATCGCCATCGGACATTGGACCAATTCATTTCCAGTTAAACCATTTGCCATTATGTTCTGTTGTGGATGCATCAATGTGTCGAGTCAAACAATTCCGATTACATACAAGCAAATTCAAGGTAATGAGAATGTAAAGGCGATGAACCGAAGAAAAATAAAATAAAATCAAGCAAGTATTGATATCTTATCAAATGCAATAGGTTTCCATGTATTGTAAGAGCAATTGAATTGGCAAAACAATAAAATTGACCAGGTATCCACAAACGGTGAGCCACAAGCGATGAAAAACACGTGTTCGGCCTGATGGTGAGGTGGTGCAGTTGCCGTTTATCGTCGCAGTTGAGCGCTCGAATCGATTTCACCTCACTCGGCATGTATTGAACAGGTAAGTGTAATCAGCTGATTGGGTCGGTCGATCAGTTGCTGGTAATGTTCTGGTCGTAGGGGCCATCGATTTGAGCACAATTAGGAACTAATAAAACTCTGTCCGATACAGACCGCATTGAGCGACAAGAGGACAGCATGCTTTGAGCACATCGAGAATCACATCGCGCAGACACACGCTTTTTACTGCCAACAGCGCATGCCCGTCGGCATGAAGGAAACAACTATGCACGAGGCGGGGCGTATTGGCAGCTGCAACCCATTGCAAAACTCACTTGTGGACATACTTTCAGCGCGTGATTTTGTTCACAAATTCTCAATCAACTTGAAGAATATTCCATTCTATCAACATTCAGGAAGGAACTTGTATTGGTTAACTAATTATTGGTTATTACTTCACATTTCAACTAAAATAGGACTTTTGAATGTGTTTCTTCTAGACAGACTGATTTTGGTAATTTTATTGAATGTTTTTTGCAATACATCTACAATTTCATCAATATTTAGATTTATTTAAATGGATGGAGAAAATGAAGATGCAACAATCAAATTACCAATTGTTGACCCAATTGACCAGATGCACGCCAGTGATTGCTTCTACAGCAATTACGTAATTGAATTGGTCACTAAAGTTTTTACTGCTCAACAATATGACCCCGTCCAATATGAAGATGCTATTTATTCAGACTTAACTTTCAATTTGGACAGATTGGATTTTGTATTGAATCATTTGTTGACCGAAAAGGATGTTTCTTACGATGTGGAAACTATTGAGGAGATGAATCAGTACTTGGAGCAGATTGTTCCTGTGATTGACTGTGTTTATGGCCGATTTGAAGAAGTTGTCAGAATTGACAAGACTGGCCAAAAACTTATTTCGATTATTGAACCAAACCTTTTTTGGACTGGAAATTGGAAGCCTTATTTTATTGATTCTATAGAAATTGCTTTGTGTTGGCAAAAGAATTTATTCATTAATTCAAAACTTACCTTAGAAGAAGAACAGACCACTCGAAGCATTCTTGCACTTTACATTATTACGAGGTAATAAATAATCGCAGTTTTTATTTTGTTTTATAATTAATTTCAATTTTAAATTGATTTTAGTGGCCTTGAACAAGCTCTTGGCAATTTGATTTTAACTCAATCTCATTTTGTCCCTCCTCTTCTCAAAACCTTACTTACAATGCCTGAACTTGAAAATCTGATTGGAATTCGTTTGATTCGTTTACTGAAAGTAATTGTCGGCCCGCCAATCACAATAAATCTTCGCAATATTCTCTGGCATGGCTTTGTTAATTGTTCCAATCAGATCACCAATCCATTAACTGATTGCCTAATTGAAATTGACTTGCTTAAATTTTTCTACTTTTTGCTTTCAATTTCAGTTAGCATCGGTATTGAACTTCAAAAACAAAATGTTTTCCAAAAATTGAAAATTGAATTAACCAATACAGAGTTGTCAGCAATTAAATTACAAGTCGTCGATATCATTCCTCAACGAAAATTATTCAATTTTGATGAATTTGCTTTCAAATTGGAAGGCATTTTTCCTTTTGTTGACTTAGGAGTTGTAAATTTTGATTACTTCAAGTAAGAAATTGATTGGTTTTATTAATTTAATTTTACCTTATTTTATTACAGAGATTTAATTAATGATTGTCCGCTAATTCATAAAACATTTCGACCACTTTGGTTGGCCGCATTCAATCTTTACTTTAATGAAACTGAAAATCATTATCAAAGTTATTCCTTTTGCCTTTTGATGCCTTTGTTAGAATCAAGCTTACGTTATCTTTATTGTAGTCTCAATCACTTATCCAATCGATTACTTACCGCAATTTGTCGTGAATATTATGTGACATTCACTGAAATATTGGCATTTAATTCTATGCTTGATGATGACGAGGAAGAAGTCAAAGAATGTTCTCACGCCAATTATCTGTACAATTTATTGCCTCGTCGTCTTATGTTTTTACTTTTGGATATAATTCTACTGCCCGAAGGATTGCGATTTCGAGACAGACTGAGTCATGGCCAAATTGAATTGCACAATATCAATTCAACTGTCTCCAATTATGTCATTAGTTCGATAATTGCCGTTCTTCAGTTGGCAAACTTGAGGACAAATCCTCTTTGTTTGAATTCAACTCAGCCTGAAATTATCCAGCTGCTTTTGAGCAAATGTTCTACGCAGTACGAATGTCTGTATCATCCTGTTTATCAACTAAAGTCTCAATTGAAATCATTGGTTGGATGGTTTCTTCAACTTATTGAACAAGTCAAATTGCAAATTGACCTAGCTACCTATGATCAATGGAGAATATATCTTAAAGGTCATCTAGATAAGATCACATCTCTCTACAACCTTGACGAACCATTCATTTCCAATTGTGATGCTCTTGTGTTGCTATTGCGAAATTGTCTAAAAAATTATGAACGTTTCGTGCAGAATCTTTATTCATTCCATCTAATTCGAGGTGAGGAATTAAGTAAATCCAAACTTCGATCTCGACAACGTGCCAACTACCAAACAATGCTTCAATGTGTGCCATTCTTCTTGAAGACATTCTGTGCTGAGGAAAGTCTATTTTGGAGTTCATTCTTGACAATGTTTTTCTCTTTGGATCACATGACTAATTTGTGGTGTTCAACTTTGGAACAGAAAAACAGTTTGGAGAAGCTGTTAAAGAGATTGCTGAAAACATCAGAAAATTTTGCACAGCAAAGTTCTATAAAGGAGAACCAATGGGACAATGTGACAAAGTTGTGTCTCGAACAGAGTGGTCATTTGAAACAAGTCTTTCAATTTATTGAACTATAAAACTAAAAATATTCATATCAAATAACTTTTTCTTTTTTTTCTTAAATAGATTCGATGGCCTAGTCAATATATCTAGTTATATAGTCAATTATGAAAAAAGAAAAAGAAATGGTAGCGGTGGGATTCGAACCCACGCCATTACTGACTGGTGCCTAAAACCAGCGCCTTAGACCACTCGGCCACGCTACCGCGTAATATGAAAGGAAGGTAACAGATTTGCACTTATAAGCGCTTGTGCGGTTTGATTGATTCGGCTCAGTTTGTTTATTGTCGGTCGTTTTCAAGGAAATGACAACAAATGGTAAATCATGCATTATTAGATTTTATTGAAACTCTAATCCATCACTTTATGGTTTATGGAATGATTACGGTTGAGCATTAGAGTAATTTCTGAAAATATTGCTCCAAATGATTGAAATTGTCATTGAATCGATCTATTTTAGAATGTTTGTTTCGGTGTGTGTGAGTTATTAAGCCAACTTAGGTACATAAACATCGAGGCAAATGTGTTTTGTACCAACAGCAAAAACTCAGTAACTTGACTGATGGCTCAATAAGCAATGGTCACTACCGTGAGACTCATCGCTGTGGCAGAGTAAACTTTCTCTTCGTGTTTCGTGAATGGTAAGGTGTGCCACGACAAAACTAGCTCATTCATCCATACCTGAGACTGTAGAGTGTGCATCGATTCCCCGAGTGGTGGTCGCCTGTGCTCCATTTGATGCATTGGTGCAAGTGTGGCTCAGTGGTTTGGCCAGTGGCGGCTCTTTTCGTCTCATCTGCCTTGTTTCGTTCGCTCGACGTCATCAAATCGTCATCATCCGGCGCGCACTTTCCATGGACTTGCCCTCTCCTCTTGGTAGTCTCGTCTCGTGTTTGCCACTCTCGTTTTGCCTTCACCAAACCAGTGACTAGTCACAACGTTGTCCGTCTATAGATAGAAGTGGTCGGTCTGTTGCATTGCTGCTCTGCTGGCTCACTCTGTGTAATAATTGTTGCTTGGTGCTCGTGGCTTGTGATCCTGCAAAGCACAACATAGACCAACCACCACACGAAGGGATTTGTCTCGAGGTTGGTGATGATTTTTGTGCTATGATGGTTGTGATGGTGATAACTGAATGAGTGACTCTGTGTCTTCTACCTGTGCATTCATTAGTGAGTCGTCAATATTGTTGTGAATGAATCGATCACTTGGCCAATGAAGACGTGCAATTGGCCATTGAGCCAATCGACCATCTTCGTGTCTTTCAGTATTGCACTTCGCCTTTCACCTCATTGTCTCGATCTGTCCTCGCCCTACTCGACTACTCTTCAGATCTGACTTAACTTATCTCGATCTCCACTTATTGATTATTACTGCTTGGTGTAAGTCTATTCATTCCATTTTCTCAAATTCTGATTTATTAACTTGTTTGTTTATTTGTCTTCATTAGATTATCGAGTGTTGTTTTGTTGCCGCTTCCTTGTTTTTCCAATCGATAACGATATTTCACAAGAAAATGTGTTAATTTCTAATTGCATCACTTAACTATTGCTACAGTGAAGTATTGTTTATTGTCGGATGAATGTGTATCATCAAAGCAAAGCACACAGAATCAAATTTGCTCAATTGTGAAACGAGTTGATTATTGATTGGCTTGTTTGTCAGCACGTTTAGTTTAGGCTACTAAGTTCACTACTACCAAAAGCGAAATCAATTAATCACAATAGATCTGTCAAGCACACGCAACTCGATTGCCTCTACTGATGCTTCACTATCAATTTGTGCGTTGATCAGTGAACGCACTGATTTATTGGACAACTTTGTTTGCCAACCGACGGTAGAGAATTGAGTGGAAAGAGTGAAGCATTGCAAATTAACCGTAACAAACGCGAAAGAATGCTTATTTGATATTGATCGAGCAAACAAGCCCAATCTATAACGCTTTACGCTCTTGCTCGTATCACTGTCGCTGCCGTATAATCCTATCCGACTGTTTGAGAAGCTTATTTCATCAAAGTTGGTTGTGCTCTAGTACTTTTGCAGCCATGACTAACCACAAATCAGACAGCCACCGGCAACTCTCTCCGACGAAGGCTTTCTGGTTTCTGAATTAACAGGAGACTGAACGAGACAAATCACTAATCAACGTTGAACGATGATGCAGCACAATATGCCTAGATGATTGGTGCATTCGAGGATTGTTCTTTTTGTCATCGGGATCACTTGTCAAGTGCGCGAACACATCCGTCTGGTCTGTCCGGCTGCGACTAAATGGCTGGTTAGCGTAATTTGTTTGTGTGCCTCGCTGTCATCATTATTATATATTTGCCTGCCTCAAACCAAACCAGATCGGTCGTTCCATTTGGTGGTCGATTACGTCATTGAAGTTGCCCGCGTAACTATCTCCATTGTCATCCACCTTGGTGGTCGATTGTTGTCCACCGAATCGGCATCATTACGCTTCTGCTGCAATATTTCCTGTAGACAGCTATTTGGTGGTTCATTCATGAAAAGACAGCCAGTTCGTACTACCGATGGTGGTACAGCAAAACTACTATTAACTACGATTATCATCACTGGCGTCATCTCGACTCTCATCATTAGTCGGCTAATTGTGGTTCAAACTGTGCCTCTTCGTTTTGCATTGTTTTGTGTGTGGCCATTATATTGCGATCGACTACTCGTCAGATCGGTAACGAGTGCACCACCACGAAGCCATTTCACCTCGTTCTTACCAAATTGGCTCAAACCGCACAAAGCCGCTGATAACGTTTGCTGACGTTCGTCCAATTAAACAAAAGGTAACATGTCTGTTCGATTATTATTGAGTCAAATGTGCCACTTTCGATTCGTGCATCCGTGTGCTAACTGTTAGCAGCTTGTCAGTGTAAGTGATTAGTTCGACTAGCTGGTGGCAAACTAATTAACGCTAATTACTGCTCACCGCACCGCTGAGTACTGCACCAAATGCAATCGCCATTATTATCATATCGAGAGTAGACTTTAAAACTTTCCATACAACACACACTGAGCCGACCAAACAGAGACATAGACACACATGTTGAGCCTGGTGCAAGTGCATCTGTGTTGGACATAGCGGCAAGCCGAACACTGGCAAATGCTGTTTCCGATTAATTAGTCTTGTTCATCATCACCACCACCAACTCGCCACACACCACCAGCAAACAAGTGCACTATCAACAGGCAGTGTAGCACCACGAGCATGACATAAACAGGCATTCACTGATGGGCTGTTGTGTTGTGTTGTTTTGCCACTAGAACTTCCGTCGGTGACTCTCATTCTGTCCGATTGGATCTGATTGCACCATAGTTGGCATACCACACGGCATGTCAGGCACTCAGATCAACACATAAACACTTGCACTGGCACAGTGCCGCTGCCAGTCGATTGCTCTACTGCACTGCAGCTTGTCTGTCTGTTCGTTCACATGTTTACTGTGTTTAGTGTGCACTTGTGTGCATTTGCATGAATGAATCGCTTTACGTGGTTATTTAGTTGCTACCTTATCAGCAGCCTCGAATGTAAGTCTTTCTCTATCAGTGTATGCCTTATTGAGTAAAGAGTGCATCACTGTAGAACTTTCTTCAATCGATAGAACTAAACTGGTCGATTAATTGATTGTGACAAGAACTGTAAACTGTCACAATGAGACACTCAACACTGATTGGGTTCACTCAATTTACACATTCCGCATCATTGGCAGTATTGCTTCACCAACACAGATACAGAATCGATTCTTGAGGCAACACGCGTTCTGTTAGTCGAGCGTCATTACTCTGTGTGTTTGTACTACTATTTGATTGCCACATTTATTGCAACCGGATCTATCGTTTCGGTGATTGGCAATGAATTCGCTTTTTTCTTGTTGGTTTGTGTCAGTCCGGAACCGCGAAATGAGTTTTTTTTCTGTCCAATTCTCACTCAAATTTTCAATTCGGTTCGGTACTCTCCCTTGTGTTGATCTACGCCATTTCTCTAATTGCTATTTGTTTTTCTTTATTTTCGCTTGTTTGCTTTTCATTTCTAGTTTTATTACATTCACTGTTGTGTGGCTATGTTTGCATAGGTGAATAACACTGACAGGCATTTGTATAAATGGAAAGTGTGTTCATTTATATCGCCAATGTAATTTCAAGGCTCATTTCCTCACTTGTTCGGTGGCTCTCAACCGAACCACAATGTTTACTTCTCTCTTTATTGGTACAATACTTGATTTATTATGCCCTTTTTGAGACAGATTCAATTGTTAATGTGAACTCACTATTTGGGGTCTAAACTCTTGGATACACAGGTTGAGATTCGCCGACATGTTGCGTTCGGTTGTTTTCCATTTGGCACTTGATTTGACTCTGATATTTCGCTGCTAGTTTTTTGTTTTGTGAAGTAGTGCTCAATGGAGACGGCGAGAAGCAACAAATGAATACAGTGGTCCAGTGGAGTATTTCGATTTATTGGTCACAGTGTGTACAAGACTGCAGTCTGCTTGCACAGTACGATGCACCTCGTCACTAATTGATTGGCTCGGTTGCTAATTTGAGTGCCACCAAAAGAACAAAGTTTTCTCACTGCCGGCGGTCGATGTAATTCGAGTCTGGTCGAGTCCGTTTGGTCCACTTTGGTGTACTCAACTCTGTCCGATTCGCTCGAGATCGATCATTACTGTGCCACTCATGGTGGTGTGGACATATCGAGTTCGATCAGTTCACTGTAGCTCGACTCGACAGTGTGCCTATCTTGGGGAAATTTGATTCACTAAATACCGAAACGTCTGTCCAATTTTGTCTCACTTTGCTCACTCTGACAAGTGTCGTTTATCGCGCTCGTCCTACACTTATCGCTCGCGCCTTCAGCGTCTTTTCCACTGTCATCAGTCATGAGGGAGTCACTTGGACAGTTGCACTGTGTAAAGTGCATTCGGTTTGTTGCCAATCTAGATGACTTAACTCATCTAACAAATGTGTAGGTATGTGTGGCCAATGTGGTCGATGAAGTTTGCGGTCTCTTCGGTGCCATCCACTGCATGCACACCTACGCAATCGAGCACGCACCTAAATGGTTACAACCATGGTGCATTGCTAATACTGTGCACTGGCTTGGCATATCAATCCACTCGGACCGCTGGACCTTGAAGCCGCCTTTGCTTTTTGTGTTGGATGCATGAATCGATTGGCCACACAGTCCACAGTGCTTCCGACGCTATCGACTAGTCTCGATCAATTCTCGCTATGTTCCTTGTATCCTTCGCTTTGTCTTAGCGCCAGTGCATTGTTTCCAAGTCTGTTGTGTTTGTTTCTATTTGCGAAACTGTCACCGCTCAGTCTGGCTGATTGCTTTGTCTTTGTTTGTGCACTCACTTGAACAGTTAGAGTATTTGATGATCGGCGCTATGAGAAATACACATGAAAGTGGTGAGTCTTGCACAACAGCACTACACTAGTGCACTGCTGGTGTTTCTTACTCGCTTCGCGATGCTTTTGGTCCAATCACCGAAAAATGTCTAGGCGTCAAGTGGGCGCCATCCTCACGGTGTCGGCGTCGACAACAAGCACTTGCAGGCTGACAAAGACAATGGCCAACCGAGATGGCTAACTCAATTGAGAATGAAAAACACAAAGCACACTTGACTTATTCTTGGCTTGTTCTGGCCACACTGGACCTATTCTTTCTGAGTTTATTTTCCAGCACATGCACTTGTCTTTCCGTTAATTTATTAATCTAATTTATTGTGTTTGTTTTGTTTGGCGCCTTGTGGCGCCCACCATAAGCCTTCACTCAGGCAGTCGTCAAGTTTATTCCCCATTTATCACTCTCAGCTACTGTACAATTTTCCTTGCCACTCGATTTATCTCATTGCCATTGTGATGTGATTGAACTCTAATTTGGTCTCGTTTCGTTTGTTTCCAGATTGGAACACCAGAACGTCCTCCTGTAATGGCTCGTTTCGCAGTGTTTGAGGCTTCAGTGGCGCCTGTCTATGCACCGTCTTCTTTCTCGTCTTCTCAGAACCTGAACTCCTCTCGACCACACTGTTCATCACCATCGCCGTCTCCATCACCATTGCCATTCTCACACTCGACACTCACCACATCTGAGCGACGAATCTCGTCCAACCCTTCGATCACTTCTCCAAAACTAAGTGATAGTTCAAGTAATAACTCCAACCTTGTCCCGACCAATCGCGACACTTCAATGCGAACCTCACATTCAGACACCAATTTGATGGAGAGATTTCGATGTGGAAGTTTCATGGCCAATTTGGTCGGCTCTCGTAAAAGTTTTACTCTACAAAAGCGGAAAAGCAAAAAAGACAAAAAACAAACTAGCAAAGCGGAGACGACGAGTGACAACACCAGCCATCGATCCTCAAAGGAGATAGTTTTCTCCAATGATGACCAGACCACCAAGTTGAAACGATTTGTTGTGCTTGCCGACGTGCCTCCTATGCCTAACAACAGTACCGCTTCTGACTCGCAGCCTTCTGAGTCAGTTTCTCTCGAAGTAGCACTTTCACCTGCACCGCCACCACACACATTGCCCAGTTCTGCCAATGATTACTTGTTGCACTCACACACATTCTTCCAACAGCAACAACAACGAGAAAACCACCAATCTGACTCGCTCAGTTTGAATGACTCAAATGACCAAAAAGCGTCCAACCAAGTGTCAAGTGGATCGATCAAATCGAAAAAAACCACGAGCCCGACGAGAATGTCGAAACAACATTCTTCGAATTCATCATCGTACGAACTGAAGAAATCTTGGCTCTACCCAATGACTTTCATTAACTGTTGCCTCACTCGGACTGATTCATTGCCCGATGTTTGCTTAGATTCAAATGGCAATACTCAATCGAGTGCAATTCAACCTCCTAACTGCAACAATGAAGCTAGAGGTAGCCAACTAGAACAGCGCTTAGCACAAATGTCCAATGAAGAGAGTGATGGTCACGTGATGGGAGAACGGATGTTTATTCAAAGTCTGAATGAGTTGTTCTTCAATGCGAATCGCGCCGTGACACCCAATCCAATGATCTCATCTAATAACGGTGTTCAGTCTCAAGCCGAACAGGAGCAAGCGATTTATCTCGAAGAAGCCAGTGAAGAGGCAGAGTGGAACTCGTTGCACCGTCTTTCCCCGTCTGGTCAACCGACCGACGAAGAACAATTGCACGAGTTGCGCCGACTATTACATAGTCATCAGCCCAACCAAGTTTACCCGGTCATGTCCAGCTTTGCACAATCAGACACGGACCGTTTTTTCTCACCATCCAACTATCCTCTACATTTGAGCCGAATGTTTGGTTCATTTGCTAATCAAACTGTTCAGAACGGGGAGTCTGGTGAGGCAAGGCACCTGAACCCAGCGAACCAGTACAGTATTAGCAATTTCAACTCAGTGCTGCCTTACCCTCCTCCCTCACTTTTCCGTTTGCAACGCCATAGCCGAGCTCATTCGAATCCAGTGCACACGCAGATCGACTACATCAACTGTCTGGTGCCCGACTTGAAGGCCATTTCTAATTGTTCTTTCTATTGGGGAAAGATGGACCGGTACGAGGCCGAACGTCTACTTGAAGGCAAGCCAGAGGGCACCTTCTTGTTGAGAGATTCTGCCCAAGAAGATCACTTGTTTTCGGTCAGTTTCCGTCGGTTTGACAGATCATTACACGCTCGAATCGAGCAATGGAAACATCGTTTCAGTTTCGACTCGCACGACCCGGGGGTATACTCTTCAACCACAGTGACCGGTCTTATTGAGCACTACAAAGACCCGTCTCACTGCATGTTCTTCGAGCCAATGCTCACCAAGCCGCTGAATCGCAAATCGGCGTTCACGCTGCAGCACCTGGCCCGAGCCACAATCTGCGACAACATGAGCTACGGCACGATTAACGATTTACCACTGCCGATCATGCTCAAGTCGTATCTCAAAGAGTACCACTATCGACAAAAGGTACGCACCAAGCATTTCGACGAGTTTACTTATCTCAGCAACTACTTCCAATCGTGAGACAACTGATTACGATTAAATTTTCTATTTTTGTAATCTCACTTCTATTGTGTATACCCCAATCTATGTGATCTTTCTGAGCATTCGGCTATGTGACACCACTTGTTTGCTTGTTTGTTACCAATTCTACTTTCATTAATAAAGTCGTTTTATATGAATTTTTTTTCAGTTGATTTATTTTTTTTATTGAATCGAACATTTTTCAGACGATACTTGTACTTTGTACTTTATCAATTCATTTTGTTTCATCTGGAATTTTCCTCTGTTCCAGCACTGGATACTCCCGTGATTTCAACAACCATCGATGACCGGCTTGTGATCTGCCTCATCTACATCTACCGCCCGGAACCCTGTTGTCTAGAAAAGCTAAAGTTGATACGGTGCATTGTTTGCTAACATCATCGAACACAAATCAAATGATTTGATTTATTATTCATTTTAATTCGAAATCATTTAAATATTCAAGTTACACCGTTAGCTGGTCACATAGCTGACTTGCACTTTGTTTGATTTTATCTAGATAACTAATCTTGTGATTGAATTATGTCCGACGAAAGTCCGCAAAAAGAGTCAGGTAAGCAACCAATCAAGCAACCAGGCAAGCAACCAGGCAAACAGCAATTACGCAACCCTTCGAACAGTTCAGACTCTGCTCCTCTATCTCCAATTGGTAATGTCAAGACCAGTCGAACCAAGAACACGAACCGAAGCACCACAGGACCAGTGCCCAAAACTCGAGGAACATATGCCAAGACAAGCAGTACTACTAAGACTGGAAGTGGCACTGGCAGCAAGCTTAGACTATCCGCCAAAAATAAATACGACTCAACCAAACGTACGAGACGTGTTCGGTTCAAGACTAAAAGATATCCGAAAGTCAACATCAAGACTGGTAGCCACACTGGCAAGTCCCAATCTGACATGTCTGCATCTTTGTTGTATACTTCCAAAACTGCTAAGTCCTCAATGCGAACCTCTTCGAGTTATAAGAGTGCCAACAAAAGTAGCTCTCTGGTGCCTTACAATGGATCAAAGACTCACAAGACAACTTCCCAAGCTTACCGTTTGGATCCAACTGTTTCTAAGGAAAGGTCCAAAACTGTAACACCGAAAGCTAATCTTCCCATAGGTAACTTGCTTGAGATCATGTTTGCTAAAGGGAAGCAGCAACAACAAACCAAACGGCAGCAAGTGGATGTAAACGACGACGACGATGACGAAGATGACGATGACAACAATGATGTCATAGTAACTGGTCTAACTGGGCGACGAACTGGAACTCCCCCTGTGAATGTTCGTCGTCGTCCTTATGATTACGAGCAGATACGTTACCAAACGAATCAGAAGACCACTCGATTGAGCGCAGCAGAGCAAGCCAAATACGATGCGGAGCAGTGCAACTCCATAATCGGTTCGATTGCCAAAAGTGAAACTATGGTGCTCGAGCAATTTCGTAAACAGATCGAGCAGGAACAAAAGGTGACCACGGCATTTAATGGCCAACTTATTAGTGCCATTAGAGACACATACCAGGAGGTGGAGCATGCGATGATCGACTTGGCGAACAAAGTCAAGCAGAAGCAACAACAGCATTCGGGCCTTTCTAACAATGGCTCTTCAGTTGGCTCACATCAAAGCCAATCGACTTCTAGTCCACCAGGTGGTACTTTGGCTGTTCCCGAGGCGAACAGCAATCCATCTCTCAACGATGGCTCAAATTGAATGCATTGAACGCTTAAATGACAAAATTTGCTTAATATATTATGCAATTTATAATTTATTTAATTAAAGCACGATAACCAATCTCGCAAAGTAATGCTACTTGCTAATGTAGATTTTCACTATTTGACTGTTTTGTCTCTGCTCATTGTGCTAGACTAACACGTGAATTGCATTGCAGTGAAGTTTGCATTAACGGCTTTTTCCGTCAGTCACTGATTGCCAGTTTGCTAAGTTTGTGCCAAGTTATGAATTGCAAAATTAAATTGACTTCTTCAATCAAAATATTTTTTTAAATATGCCAAAATTGTGAGATGGAATACCATAAAAAATTATAATTTTCACCTTCACACACAAATTCAAAAATTCCTATAATAAATTAGATTCAATAAAAGAAATCATTCGAAAGAAATTTAATAAATCAAGTAAATAATAATGAATATATAAACATAATCATAACTTAGTGCGAATCATGTGTGTTGACTAGTATCTCGTGTAACATAACATCCTCATGCGTGTGTTTGTGTTGAATGTGAGTTCAAGTCTAGGAAATTATCTCGTCTGCACCTGTTCTATCGAGAGGTTAGTTTGTAATTGGTACAACAGTGATTTGTAAATGTGTTACTGTAGATTGGTTGATTGTTCAATTGGTTCGGACTGGCTAAGGCTTCATCGATTGTTCAAAGTTATTAATAAAATCGGTCGAAAATAAAGCAAATTATTTGCTGTCTGCTGGGTTTAGTCTGTGTTTGGGTAATACGCATTTGGCAAAACTGTTTGTTTGTGGTTGAGAGAAAAAGTATAGGTGTTTATTCTCTTGGCTTGGCTTGTGCTTTTTGAGTGTTGCAGTTGATAGTTGAGTCGATCGGCTACAGGTCACTTTCACCGTACAAAGCTGTGGAGAACGAGTAATAGTCCAGGGAGCCAGGAATAGCATTTGGCCCCTTGAACGGAGCCATTCTTCCAATGCAGTACTCAGCCTGGTCAGGTGGCAGTTCTTTCCTCAGTTCTTCGGCGGTGATGTATGGCTGTGAAGAGATAAAATAGCGCTTTAAATCATAACAATCTTAATGTTATAATTAACTCACCTTGTCGTTAGCCAAAATTCGGAACGAGTCGATAATTTGTTCAGCTGTGTCGGTGTCCGTGCTCTCGCGAGTCATAAAGTCGAGGAAGGCATCAAACGAAACATATCCGGTGCCATTAGGGTCGACAATGTTAATGATTCGGCGGAAATCGTTGTCGCCCTGTTTGTCGTTGCGAATGTTGTAGCCCAAACTGATGAGACACGACTTGAGCTCATCCGGATTGAGTCGACCGGTTCGGTTCTTGTCAAAGTGATTAAATGAACCACGGAACTCGTTCAACTGATCTTGAGTGATGCCCTTTGAGTCTCGAGTGAGAATCTGGTTCTCCACCTCGTTGATGTTGCGTTGAATCGAAGTCAACAATTGCTCCCAACCAACGCGAAGAGTCTGTATGCAACGGAAACAATGTGATCAAAGAAACAAAGAAATGCCCTGGTCAATACCTCCATAGTGTACTGAGTGTATCTGTTCTCAAAAATCATATTCTCCTGCACTTCTTGATGGATCTTTTCCAGTTCATCCATGTGCACCTTGTAGGTACTAACGGCCTCCTCATATTGACGCAACTTTTGCAACTGATCTTCGAGTGTGCCTTGCATGCCCATTCCGATGGCAACCACTGAGTCAATGTTTCGTTCGATCCAAGGTGCAACACCGTTGGCTTTTTCGGCAAACTTGCGACGTAATCCTTCGTTTCGCTGTTGACGCATTAATTCGGACTGCAGAGTTTGATCACGTTTTGGCACTAGTTGTCTCACGTCAGACCATTTAGCAGTAATGTCCTGTTTGACGAAATATAATTTACAACACAACAAATTGAAAAAGTGTATTGAATTAAACTTACACTTGGAAGCAGCACAGTGTAGGGATTTTCAATTCCACCAGGTATGTGGTGTTGAGTGGCCATACTTTGGATTTCTTGAGCGATTTTCACAATCGAGTTGTACTCCTGGTCAGCTTCTCCCAGAGTTCGCTTGAACTGTTCGTGAGCCTCAATGAGACCTTGGATCTCTTCAATAGTATGCACAATGAACATGTCGACCAAGTCTTCCCGAGCACCGTCCAACCAATTGTTAAATGGAGCTGCGCGCTTAGCAAACTCCAGATGGAGATGGTCAATCTTCTCCATCACTCTTTCTGCCTCTTCAATTCCTTGGCGCCGTTTCTGAGTAAGAGAACCGAATCGATCCCACTGGTCACAAATACGTTGGCAGCGAGCGTTAACCGAAGCCGAATCGTGATAGTTTAGCGAGTACAACTCTTGAGCAATGGCGGCAATCTGTTCAACCCGATCCTGATGAGCAGAAAGGTCCGATTCAAAGGCTTCGTGCTTCTTCTTCAAAGCCTTCACCTCGTACAAACGGCAGTTTCGGAAATCTTGACTTTGTAGCATTGCCTCCTTGCCTCGTGTCCATTCCTCGTGAGTGTCGGCCTTGTGCTTGAATTTTTGGGCCAAATGGTCCAAACGTTCAAGACGCATCATCTCCGAGAGAAGCCACTCTTCGAAACCTTTCTCGGCCAATTCGAGTCCCTTCCAAGCGTTGTTGATGTCACGGACAGTTTTGCCTTCGGACGGCATGTAAGCAGGTCGGTTGCTGAGACGCAATTTGGTCTGCAGTGTGTTGAAGTTAGTCTCCAGCTTGCCCTTCTGCTCCACTCGAGGTGGCTTATGCACACGACGATATGCACGGAACTCTTCCAGTTTCTTCTGAGCAGTGGACAATTTGTTGTCGGTCGATTTGTTCTCCAACCACGGCGTAGTTCTTCGAATCCAATCCAACAGATCACTGGCTAATCGTTCATATTCCTCCATCAGACGTTCATTGTCTTGGTTAACACGAAGCACTTTGCAAATTCGGTTTGCGGCAGTTTCGGCCTAAAAATGCACAATAATTAGTTCAAAATCATTAAATAAATAAATAAAAGGTTGAAACAGAAGCAATAGCAATTGAGTAAACAGCATCAGGTCATACCTGTTGGGCTCCCGAGAAAGTGTGATAATACGAAGAGACATAAGTCATTACGGCCCGTTCGTCAGGCATGGGACTATGGGCAATGTCTGTGTTCGGGTTGAGGCAATCGTGGTAAATGTAAAAGCAAATTCGGGTTGGGCAATTCGATGAGGCCGTAAGCGATTGGTTAGTGAACATAAAATGGTAAAATGGAAGTCGGTTAATGTTTGGTCCAAAACTTTGAGGCACTACAATTTTATGTTATCACAACTAAATTATCAAATAGGCAAATGAGTGATCAATGGATCCAGGCAGAAAGGCATTGTCAACTACTAGTTCAGTCTACTCTAGTAGTGTCTACTATTGTCAGTCGGAATTACATAAATGGTCAAGTGGCAACTTTGGTTTCAACGGCAATTGAGCGGGTGGCAGCATTTGGACCAATTGGCTCCAGTCACACCTTACCTTATGAGCGCCCTGCAAGGCGTGATAGTAGCACGACACGTAGGTCATGACGGCTCGCTCGTCCGGCTTGGCCACGTTGACCATGTCTGTTGTTGACCACCAAATATAAACAGTTAAACAAACAAACCACTCAAATGAAATAAACAACTTTCGAACGCAAACATCCTAATAAAATAATATAAACTTAAAAAGTCTCATTATTTTACATTTTTAGTCTCCCACTGATTTGTTTTTTTTCTGTTTGTTAACTCATTCGACAGTATGGCAACATTTAATGAAATTACACTGCGAGAAAAACAATAACCTGAAGCAAGTAGCAATCAACAAATCATTAACCGGGCACAATGACTGTCCGTTATGTTAGTGCCAACACTGATCGATCATGTATCAATGATCATGAGCAGACAAATTGTCCACTCGGAATCAAATCGGAATCATCATCATTACTGTGTTCGGTGATTACATGCTGCTCTCTTCTGTGTTGATGTTTGATGATAAAAACACTCAAACAACAAGCAAAACTAAATCAAAACGATTGTGCGCGCGAGCACAACCTAAGGTCAAAATGATCATTAAATCTAAATAGAAATCATCGTCAGCAACAATCCAACCAATCCATAAGGTTGAATTAATTCTTTCTTAATAAATTGTCTTCGTGTGTTATAATCTCGACTGTTCATGCTGGGACCGCAATAAACCGAAAGAGATAACAGACACGACTGCTAAAAAAGACAATTCGAAATACCAGAATACAAGCAAAGTAGAATAATAAACCTGTCCTCGACAACAATTCTTCACATTTGCAATCACACAGAATCGAAACGCGCTAAACTCGAATCGACTTTTTTTAGGGTGATTTAAAGCGAATTCGTGGCAGGAGAATTATTGAAGGTTGATGTAGCAGAAAGAAATCAACAAACGATTAAACCGTCCAAATAGAATACAATGCAACAAGTTCGTACAACTCGCGTGCAAATCATTCAAATCCAATTTGTCCGACTGCAAATGTGTTGTTTGTCGTACTTCACTTCATCTGACAGCAACAACACTTCATCTATCTGGATTGTTTTGATCTGCCTGAAGTCGGCAATTTGTTAGCTATGCACGTCAATCATGATCGAATAAATTAGAAGGCAATCAGATTGAACGCATTAACAATTAACCCTAGCACCTAACTCTTCCTCAATAACTCAATATATGACTCGACTAAATCGACAAGATCATGCGTTCGTAATAAATCACTCAACTAGAGTCACACGAGCAAACAACAACAACAACGAAATAATATACCTTCGGCGTCTAACATGCGTGGGATGTTGAGATGTTTCTCGGCGATGTCAAATGCAAGATTCAGATTGTCCATTGGATTGTCCTGCCAAATTGAATTGGTGGTCATTAGCACAATTAGTTAGTTGGCTAGTGAGACACACGAACCTTGGATAGCTTGGAGTAATCGATCAAGTCGGGTCTGTGGCGATGGATCAGCGCACAGAATGCCAGACCATCCTTCCAACTGAGATGGAAGTTCTGAACGTTCACATTTCGGTATGGAGCGGTCTTGCGCTGGCACCACAACAAAAGACCTTCCTTGGCAGTCATCTCTGTGAACAAAAGTAATCATAAAATCGTTAGAAGATATTTTTAAGCCCACAAACCTTCGACTGAGATGTCCTGGATGGCGAATCGGAGAATGATCGTCCAGATGAGACCGAGGGTCATCTTGGTGTTACCGTCAACAATTTCTTCAGCACCAATGGAGACCAGCTTCACTCCCTTGCTGGCAATAAAATCCAGGGCTTTGTTGACATTAGCGATCTTGTGGAAACGCATCTTGCCTCTGTCGGGCTTGGGCAGCGTCTCGCCCGAGATGACCTCCAACAGAAGCATCAATTTGAGCCCATTTCGAAAGTCCTCCTCGATGTTGTCGATCGCTGTTCCAGCTTTACTCAGGTGAGAGTTACACCACGCGGTAAAAGTCTGAAGAAAAAGAAAAACATTAGCGAGATGTTCAATACAAAGTGAGACAAATCAAGTCAACACGATGATGACAATACATGCATGTGGACAAATTAGCCAAATGGCCTTCCACCACCATTGGTGAAGCACCATTAATGGTGCCAAAGATAGTTTGTGCAACTGTCAATGGAGTACAATGCTACGAATAGTGACAACAAGACAATATGGCAACGAAAATCAACATTCCTGACATCTATCTACTGCTAATTGTCTCACTTGGCCATTAATGACAATGTGCGACAAATGTCATTTGTGTGAGTGTTGCAATTGCATTAATGCAACTTTTTACTCGAAGTAATATACAACACATTTGCATATGAACGCGCAAAGTAAATTCATGACGTGCACGCCAAATTAAGTGTTCTCCAAGGAAAGAAACTCGACACATGGCTATTTGCATTGCATTGGTCAGTCAGTCTCGATTCATCCGAATAATTCGACTAGACATTCATGCAAATTGGCACTGCCTAGTGTCAATTGTCCGAGTGATCTCCTTCTAATGGGCTTCACACTCGTGGAGGTCTGCCTAACATGTAATCCGAGACATATTTATATTTACTAATGGACAATTAAGTGTCAGCCTTTAGTGCTCGACCCGTCAGTGTCGAATCATCATTCATCGCGAGGGGACAATCACCAAAACGTTAATCAGTTTAAGGCCGAACGAGTAGAAAATACCTTTTTAACGTCACAATCGGTCCACCTCTTCACCTTGGAGGACATGGTGATTCTTGATCGAAGACTCGAACGTCGCCCACCACCACTAGCACAAACACTTCCAGTACTGATTGAACCAAGACTCGAAGTAGTCGATATTCGCTTAGAGCCCATTTTGAGCATTTACACAAAATATCAATCAGATATATCACTCAAAAACCAAACAGACACAAATTCCTAAATTCGAACTGAGCAATGCTGGACCGATTGTTGTTACTAATAGAGAGTAATTGGACTACAAATGTTCGAATCAAATGCCTCGAGTGGCACATCTTGACAGGAAATGCCGCGCAGTATGTTCCAACGTTTATTAGTTCCAGGTAAATGTGTCAAGTCAAGTGTCAATTTGGTAACCTAGTCACACCTGGTAACCGAGTTGGGTGAGTCAGACAGTGTGGCAGTCCAATCAAGTCAATCAAGCAATCTCGCCCACTGGCCTAATAACGGCACATCTCCCTACACCGAACCAATAAGTGTCAAACAGCATCACCACCATGAGTGATTGTAATCGTTCAGTAGTGAGTGACGCAATTGCCTTACTTTTGCTGAAACTCGACACACGAACTCGTATTCATCACCTTAACTAGTGTGTCTGTGCGATTAAGACAAATTAAGATCGGTATCAGACACTAACTGACTAGTCCGGACTGAGTGAGTGAGTGGCAGTGACTACCTCACTGGACATCGAGAATAAGCTTGTCAAATTAGTTGACTGCCATTACCAAATGAAATGCGAAGACTAGTGCAACACTGGTCCACTTGTCCAGTCTTAAAATAGTGCAATCGATCTGGCCAATCTGCGCTCACTGCAAACAGGACCGTCATCATCATTATCACCCGATTAACTAAATGGCACAAACACACTAATCATCTCGTTGTGGTTGAGGCAAGAGTTATAAATGTTAATGAATCCATCGAAATGATGCTATTTCGAGTGATACGCGAGGAGGCGACTACTGAGCTAACAAGAGTAGGCATTGGTGCCTTATTGACTCAATCGAGCCTTTGAGCATTGAGCATGCAGTCAAAGTCTTTTGCATTGAAGAATGCCAAACTGAGTGTATCGTAGTGAAATGGAGCAATTGCAAATAGAAGAGATGCCTGTTGCGGTGTTTGTTCCTGCTGGAGTAAGGGCCATCTCACCACGGAGACAAGAGATCGTCTTGTGAGCGTTGCAACCTGAGTCGACATAAACAACACATTGCACAATACATATTTGTTATTATCAAAGTGGCAAATTGAAAACCTACAATTTCCGTTGCCTCCATGGCAAACAAAGTCACAAACATTCGAACACATAGCAACCCTTTGTGCATTGCCTCATAATTGTGCATTACGGGCACAATGAGAGTGCTTCTTCTTCTTCAGTTGGTTCGGTCCGCTGTCCGACGACTCCGGCATCGTACATCAAAATATAAAAACAATTCGATTAATCATGTGTTCAGTATGCACAGTCACAAGCAGTAGTGACTCACATTGCAACACATTAGGACTGGTCTGGTGAGGTAACACTAAACCACTAGAATGTGATCATCACTGCTCATTATGGTCTATAATCACTGTGTTATGCTAATTCAACTAAAAGGTGTTCAACGCGGTGTGAGGGGTGCTCATTGAGTACACACATTCAAACGGTAACGATCGAAAATGTTTCAAAATGATGCCTCGAAGGGCAAGACCGAACTAACTTGACTTTGAACCGAACATTGAAAGGAAATAATGTTCACTTGTTTTGAGTGTAAATCCCCTTTTGACCAAACAAGTTGCACATTACAATTGAACATTTGCTCGTAACGAGTTCAAATCGTAGTGTTCATTGTCGCTTGAAGCAGGCGGCGTCACTGCAGTAGTGCATGTGTCAACAGACACATAACAAGACAGCAATAAAAGTCGACAATGGCGCGCGATCAACATCAAACATCAAGTTCACTTTCGGATTGAGGAATGAGATGAGACTGAAGCAACACAGGAAAGGAGTAACACAATGCATGAATGAATGCAAATCAGTGTGAGTCAACTCGAGTCGACTTGACCTTTCCATCATAGTCGCGGGACAATCCTTCAATGCAATGGTCAAAGCCCATCGAGCAATAAAATGTAAATCAGCACACAGCATCAATTCGGGGAAGATCACCTCCTCAAAGTGATTTGCATTGGTTCAATTGAGTGCAAACACAGCACAACACAACACAATCGAGTGTCCGATGAATGGTCCGATTGGGCCGAGCGCGATAGTTATCACCGAGCACATTACCACCGAGTGATATCGTTTCGGATGTTCGCTCAGTGCTCGGCCAATTCGAGTGCAATAATAGCGCCATTACTTACTCACAAGTCAGCTTGGCAGGAGCATTGATTGTTCGCTTACTTCATTACTATTTGCTCATGGCTCATGCATCTCAATCGGCATCATCGGCAATTGCCATTATCGATATCATAACCGTAATGGCAGGCACACGCACAATGGACGCATCAAACAACCAACCTTCTTAAGTATCGTTTCTCTCTCTCCTCTTAGAGAGAGTCTCCATTGTGCTGGTCACGTTACCTCGTCAAGTGGTCTATTAACGAGTGCTGGGTAACGAGAGGTAGTGTGTTCGCCACTGACTGTGATCATTGCGCGCGGCTTGCCTTTGGCCGCGGCCACACCACGCAAATTGGACAAATTGGTCACCGCACACCACTTGTGGTTCGAGAGATGATAGCTCATCTAGATAGACACACAGTTGAAGGTGCACTTAACAAAGGTTAGAGAACTTGGAGAAGCAATATTCTCAAGTTCAATCGATTACGAACAAGAGTTACACTCCAGACGAGAAAGTGGACACATCGAGTGAATGCAGACATCGATTAAAGATAATGTCCACCGGATTGGTCACACAGGACGACAAACAACAAGTGTCCACTCGTCAAACAGACAAATGCCCATAAGGTTCATCAATCTTAATCAATTCATTCGCAACTAGCCATTGACAAGCACACAATCAGAATCGATTCAAACTGTACAATTTGACAATCGAGTCACTTTAAAGTGCAAATAGACTGATAAAACTCATTACTCTGTTTGTGTTCACATTTGCATCGCTTTCATTAGACCAGACGCATAGATGGACAATTAGTGCCACTGACAATGATGACAATAGCACCACCATAGAACAATGGACAAGTCGTCGTCGGTGTGAGCAAATAAAATAGGACTCCATTTGACTCCACTCGAGGAATCGTTTCAGTGTGTGTGCACACTGCGTCGACAGAGGACAAGAAGAATAGAGAGGCGACACACTAAAAAGAGGTGAAATAATGCGAGACAAATCGAATTGCGCTCTAAAAATATAACACACAAGTCAAAATGCAATCCGACAAGATTACAAAGACAATTGCCAAGAAAGTGGCCAATGCAAATGGCCCCAGATAAGATAAGACACCAGTACCGCCGCATCGCTTTGGATTGAGCGGCACAAAGTCGGCACGGATTGGTGAAATCGCATCAAGATCGCATACCGAACCAAGTGCCTTTACACCCACGTGCAAAGGTGGAGCTAATCTAAGTGATTCGAAAGTTCGAAATATGGCCAACTGATGAAATCGAGACCAGTTTGAACAAACTAACTGACAGATCACTGAATGATGTCCATTGATGAGGCACAGTTCGCCTCACACTTCAGCAAAGTTGTTCTGCTCAGGTCGGACTAGGCCGAGGAGATAAAATACCAAAAATACCAAAAACAGCAATAAATCTGCTCAAATGACAATAAATAGCAGCAAATAATGACAAACCAATTGGCAAGTGAGACTGAGATGTCGAGTGAGATGGCATGCCACTCATTTCACATCGAGACACTCTCCATTTGCACACTCCAATTATGGAAAAGTTCAGAGTTCATCTCTAGAAAAATTGAGGTTTACCTACAAGTGATAGTCATGATTAGATAAGAGGCTCTCTTGAGACATGGCTCAATTAATTGCAACCAAAGAATGGGGATATTTCGAGAGTACAATAAGGCTCAACAGTTGTACCAACGGAACCGACCAAGATGTTTATTGCGCTCAGGCGCCACCAGAACGCCTATCGATCGAACTGGCACAGCATAACACAAGACAACAACACCGTTCATCACTAAGCAGTGATTGTAAGAATGCTCGTTGTCCTCTGAGTTAGCAATAAAATGCACAACAATGCATTAAGGAAAGAACGTCTCTCTTTTCTCTTTACGACCTGGCTTCTAATGAGTGGTCTAATTAGACACATTAGGTACAGTTACCCATTGCTTTGACCCATTCCAGTGTGACTCATCATGTTAACGGTAAAAAGACTCGAGTGCAAAATAAAGCAGTCAAATGTGTGGTTATGGCATTGCGTAATAGTAATACGAGTAGTATTGGTAATGCGCACTGGGTGTATCAAGTGAAGTGAGTCCTTTCAGCACTCGATCGCACTAGTACTGCCACCGACCATTTGTCATCGAACACAATCACCGAATGCAATGCAATTCTCAGTGCAAACAAGTCTCAAAATAGTCTGTTGCGCGTCTCGTTTTGGTTATCTCGACCCAGTTCGAGTCGATTCTCGCAATGACAAATGAGTCTCCATAGAATCGAGTCGACCTTGTCTCGTGCCTTCAGTCACTCAGTTGAATGTTTGGTTTCGTTCTACTCACAGTCCTTCTGGCCACATCATCTCCGTACTATTCAATCCATTGCATTTCTCTCTTCCGTCTGCACTCATTACTTAGTACAACAGTGTGGACTTCCTCAAGAGGCGAAATCCTTTTTGGCCAAGTGAAATAAGATGTATTTGTACATTGATATACATTCTGTCTCGTTCCATACATTCATCATCACAGTGCTGCTAGCGATCGGGTTAACGATATTTATAGAGCACTGCATTGCCATGGTATAATACATGCACAGAATGAATGCCAGTGGAAAAGCCAAAGACATACGTGAGCATACTCAAACACTCAACAGGCCAGTGCATAGTTCGAATGAGCCAGATCGAATGTCATTTGAGTGGAGAATCAATTTCGCAGAACCAAATTGTCCTCAGGTAAACGCATCATCCAATGAGTACGCACTGCACATCAATCAAACAGTCAATTGGTCAAGCAAGACATCTCAATGCAAGTATCTCGAATGGCACTACCAAATGAGAGTGCTCTGCACAGGCACGAGATGACATTTGTGCCTGATGACTGAATATAAAATGAATTGGTGGAAAATGACTTAATGAATTCATTAGTGGGCACACAAGCAACAGAGCATAGGCTTATCTTTGTGCCGAGTTAATTATCGATCGATTGGCCATTATAATTCGAGTTGTGACTTGTGCCGGGTGACGCCATTTGTGGCATGTTGCTACACTCGGCCTGCAGCAAGTGGCCAGGTAGTGCGTGAGGTGACACAACCAGCTAGTCATTCAGCGAACACATGTTGCCAATGTATTCGGTTCGATCACTAATTGGCCTGGGAGGTTGCATGGCGCGATAATGTGCGCTAATGTCGAGCGAGAGGTGAGCTAATCGAATGCATGACGCGATGCAACGAGTTGGCCCATTTGCTACTGCCATTTACCGAGCTCAACTCTACTCCATTTCGCTACAAAATCGTGGCGAGTTTGTGGTAATAGAATACGAAATCAAGATACACACATACTAACCGAACACGCATGATGGCGGCAGGCATGGCAGCATCACCGCCACTGACTCACTCGTTCATTAGTGGCATATTCATAATCGAACCGAATCATGCACTGGCAATTAGGTGAAACCAAGCCAGACCACCATGGACAACAATCAACCACCACTCACACCGAACAATCGATCGTCCAAAACGCGTTAATCACTATCAAGTGAGCCTGTCACTAATTGAATTGGACCGCCAATTAGTGGATCGATCGAGTGAATGATTGACATCACTGACACTGGGCCAGTCCATGCTGGTGATATGCCCGGACAAACCATTAGCATAGACCAATAATTGAATGCTCCAAACCGACAAAAGGAAATGAACAAAACAAAACAAGAAACTAACTGTTGAATACTACAAACAAAGCACAAACTCAGTGGCTCAGCACGGAAAATTGCAAAGCACGAGTTGGACACTACTCAGTAGAGACATAACAGGAAGATACTCGAGTAACAACAAGACACTACAACGGGACACTTGAAGAGCTGAGGCAGAATAAATTACATTCAACAAGTAGTGAATATTGTTTTGGTTCGACATAAAGATTGTTACTCATAGGAAATATGATTCGCCTGTAATAATACCACGAGAGAGAATTCGGTCAACGTAGAAAAGTTGACCACAACTGGAAATTAGCAAAACATACACGAGACCAGTGGCATACATTATGTGTCTGTTGAGGCTCAGCGATTACCTCTCGAGCAAAGCAAATCTGCTTGCCAAGAATTGGCATTGAACCATCATCGAATGCATCGAATCGAAATGGCGTGCAATGTCTGGGATCTGTCTGCCAGTCTGTCGGGTAATTGGTAATTAGTGGAGCACAGTGCGCAACGAACAAAGCAGCAACAGCAACCCGACCAAGTGCGGGCAAATGTGTGCCACCCAACAGACACCAAACAGTCGTCGCTCGATCTAATTGAATCAAAAAAGCATTAACAAAAAAAGCCAGACCGAAGCTCCTCCGTTCAAGGTCTCAAGTCTAAAATAAGAGAAATCATTGGATTCGGTGCAAAGTTCGAAATAGGTTCGAGTGTGTGAGGTCAAAGTGAACTGTCGTTTGGCCATGGAATAGAGCCAGTCTGCGTGATACTCAACAATGATGATGGAGGGCATTGGAACGTCAAAGGAATACTTTGTTTATATGTCATGATAGTTGGCCAGTTAGGCTGTGCACTGTGCCACAACAGATGCGCACAGCCGAGCGTAATTGGAATCGATCGCTGTCAGATGACAGTTCAACTGTGCTCTCTAGGTCCGTGCAAAGGACGGACACTGAGATCAAAGTTCGCGAGTAAAACCATCTGTACAAGTGGCGGAATCAAGTGCCATGAGGCACCACACACACACACACAAAGCCCAACAGATATCACTGGCAGATGCAACAACAAACAGACTCGCGAGGCAAAAGAGAACCGTAAAACAATTCAAGCAGAAAGCATACGGAAAAATCGATTTATCTCAGAGCGAGCCACAACACAACAAGCGAGTTGTGAGATTTGTTGGCAAATGCACAGAAAAGCGATCTAACCGAGAAGTGTGGCGCGAGGGCACACGAAAAGAAGGGGCAAACACTCAAGGGTCAGTTAGAGGAGCTGCTCGATCGGACAACATCACAATCTGCGCCAAGTCTAAACAAAGTCCCACGCAATTTGGCGAATGTCGACTGGCAAACTGTGGCAAACATGAGCAGTATACTGAGTCTACGTAGACTCATTTGAACTCGTTGCTGACGAATTGCGATCATGAAACACACAACGCACTGACAAATGTGAAATGGCCAGTGAGATTAATCGAGTTGGTCGAGGGCAGACTCACGGCACTGATAGTTGGCTGGTTTGAAACAAGAATCGAGTTCGAAATTGATCCGAGTGGCTAGTTTCAAGTGGCCTGGTCAGTGAGCCACAACAGCGATTATGGCCACGAGCGTAACGAGTTCGTGTATGAATAACCAAATCAGCGAATCGACACAACTCAGATAGCAAGCAAGCAACACCAGCAGATTCTCTGCCACAAACAGACTCGAGTTGTCAATAGATGAGCATCGATTCCGCCCTAGTTGTTCGGACACGATCGCAACCTGTTGCCAGTCTCGTGTGCTCTCGATTGGGACACGCGTGCGAGCACAGTGCTCCACTCCACTCGATTCCTTACTTCCTGTAAGTGCTTGGTCATATTTCATCGTATAGCGGTATGCCCTCACACAGATGACTATAAATGGCCAATGCACAGTGCACACTAACCGAATCGATCACAAATGGCTCTCACATACACAAATGGGCCACATTAGAAAGTTCACACAGGCACACAATGGGTAGAGCAAAAACACAAGCACAAATGGACTTCATTTGGGCAGGTTAATTTATGAAGTCATTCGGCGCACTACCAACACGAACTCAAAACCGTTAAGGCACAACTCGGTTGGCCAGTGAGTGCACGCTTTGCTTGCCTGTTCGAATGTGGACCACTCACACACTCACACACAAGTCAAGTGTTAATCACCGGTCTGGATGATGTTAATTGGTGGTCAAAGTGAGCCACACAGACACACAAGGATTATGACAGGCAAATTAGTGACATTATTAGTGTGCTAATACGCCGGACACAGACGGATTATCACTGATGAGCACATTGAATGTTGTGTACTGGCCACTGAAGTGCCATTCGATTACACTCATAATTAATTGACGGTATTTTTAGATGAGCACACAAAGACAGGACAATCGAGACCACAATCTAATTGTTGAACCATCACCAAACCGGACGGCTCATCGAAAGTTATGACGATGCCTGTGGCTTCTCCTCCAAAGTGGAACACATTCAGACATTCGGTCAGTCACAACAATCATGACAGTGCATCACATCACACACGCAACACAAAACAAGTGCCCAATCCCAGCGGACCTGTCAATAAGACTTGCAATTGTAACGACAGAAATCGAAACTGCTCGCTTCTCCCCTTCTCTTCTCCTCACAAGTGCCATTCATTGTGCATTAGCGAAAACAAACACACAGAAGCATAAATTGAATTGAGTGAATGGAGTGAGTGTCTGTGTGTGTGTGAGTCAACAAGTAAACATAATCAAATGGCAAATGCAATTAGTAATGGGTCGTGTCAAACGACTGTCGATTAATTCGACAATTGACTCTCATGCGGCGCGATTGCCTTCCCAACTGAGACAAACATCACTCGTGAGGTAACACCATCCATATAGACAAAGATTCAAGAATTCGGTGAGAATGTCACTGGGCTGCATGCAAGTGCGCTAATTGCCCCTCATCCACTTCAATGAAAACATCGATTCCATCATTAAGACCTCTCTCCACTCGTTTGTGTCATTAATTTCCATCTTCTAAATATACATACAGCGTAATTAAAGAGTTTCACTCATTCAGTCGAACAAAAATTCCTTTCCTTGTCAAAAGTCACACTGACAAACTGAGTGAGACCAATCGACACAAGAAGTGATCGAACTGAGTGATGAACACTAATGAGAGATAACACTTCGAGTGGCCGGACCGCAACACAACACACAAGGAAAGATCACGCGGAAATGGAGCAAATAAGCCGACTAATGACAATGTGATCGCATTCAAATTGAAATTGGCTACGATAAAATTTGCGGGACACAAGCAAGCACAGCACATCAAGCAGCTATCATCACCGTGGCCTGAGTGGCCCAATTGGTCAGCTCGATGCGATAGTGCAAAGTCGGTTTGCCTGTAGTGTTTGTCTTGTCCACTTAAACGGAACTTATTTGGCAGACAACACAGCTAGAGGACAAAGCACAATTAAGTGCGACACGACCGAGAGGAAGAAAATTGCTGAAAATTGGTGCAATGAGAAAATGTGTGCAAAAGATAGAATGGAAGACAATCGTGCTTTGATCCCGTTAGGTGACTGCTCTGGCCAATTCAATTGCCTATCTCCAGCGGTAATACACTACACTCGGCACCGAGTGCCACCACACAACCGAAACCGATTTCGTACAAAGTGTCCACGCCGAGTGGTCACTCATTCGGCGACGATCACGATCACTCAGTGAGTAGTAGTTGTAGTAGTGTTGGCTAGAGAGCGGTGTCCACTGCACCATTACGGCCCATTACCACCGGCCATTGTCTTACACTCACACTAATTTCAATTTGCACTTCTCTTCGATCCCATTTTCTCCCAACAAAAATTACACTTCGTTTCATGCCGGCAATTTTATCTCCAACGTTTACCTTTCAACATGAAAGCCAAAACGCCAAAAAAGACAAACCCACACAAGAATCTCGAAGCGAAGGTTAGTCTAATGAGGGAGAGATATCATTCAGATATGAGGTAACCGATTAAGTGTGCTAATGTATCAGGCAGCCACATATACATACACCCCTACATGCACCGAAAACGTGTCTGCCTCACAGAGTTATCTCACCGTGGTGGCTATCGTTTGTCTAGCCTGATCAAAATAGTCATTTTGGCGCGATTGAATGGAACACAAACAGTGCCTCGTGTCTCGACCAGGACCAAGCTACAATCGACAAGCAACAAACACAAGTCAAAGGCAAACAAGAACAGTCTTGTCATGATGATTAGCGATGCAAACACTGCTGACCAAACTATGATGGTACAGACAGACGAGCTCAGATGAGCGATAGTGAACGCAACCAAACGAACGAGATCCACGCAACTTGAGATAAATGGACAAGACGATCACTGTTGTTGCGTTGTGGTGCACGCAACTGTTGGTCGGTGTTTGTTCCAATTGTGACCAATCAACAACAGCACGGCCATCATCAAGTATGTCTATTATTAAATTTACACTTGTCGGACATAAGTCATTCATCGGATAGTGGACAGACAAGATTAGACCTTACTGGAAGGGAGGTCTCGTCCCCCACTGACAGCCGAGTGATTATGAGCTCGATGACAGAACAGTGATACCATCTTCACATCATCTCCACTCGAGAGTCGACCACACTCAATGTAGTCCATTTAGCGCAAATTCGAACCATTTTCAAGTGTTCGCACACGATGGCCATAACTCCGATTGAGCGATAAGTGTCAATATAATAAATCACACCGAGCACACTTCCACTGGGTGGTTTGTGCTGCTGGCTGATTGGGGCCAGATAAAAATGATGATTCACTCATTGACAAAGGACAAGTGCTCTCCCTTGCACAACACCACCGGATGGAGTATCACATTACACAACCAATCCAATCAATGGTTGTGTGTGTGTGTCCACTGTCCAGTCAGTTGGTGAGTGAATTCTCTGTTGTGGACCACAAGCATTGGCCAACAATTGAGTTTAAAGTTCGCATGGAGCCATGACCACCAACGCCGTGGTAAGTCGTGTCTGGAGTGAATGCATCACAGTGAGGTGTGCTACACTTTCAGGAGTGACTCAAGCAGATGATTAATGCACGAGATTGTGATGTGATGTGCCTTTGTGCACAGTGTTGATGCGGTCGTGTTGGTCTGTCTAGGTTGGTAATGTGTGGTTGGTCGGCACACGAGCACACAAATGCCGAGCCACTTCACTACCTTACTACACACCACAAGTAAAATCAACAACAAAAGTGTCTCATCTTCCCCACATTTGAGCCATTTTGCCCGTTCAATTCAATTACCGCACAGACACACACACACAAGTGACCAATTGGCACAAAAGAAGGCAGAGTGGGCAAACAGACTGCTGCAAGCCATTCGAATGGCTCCCGAGGCGGTAATAGAGCACTTTTGGTAGTTGCCTGTTCGGACACACAAACCGGAATTACCGTAAAGTGTAAAGTTAATCTACGGAGTGAATGCAGTGAGGCAATTGCAATGTTCGTACATTACACAATTGACAGTCTGATTTGTGGGCCACCAAGGGGACAATCACACATCGACCATTGGAAATTGTCAGATTAGTACGTCAGGGAAAGTCCTCAGTGCGAACGGACACAATGCCGAATGGACAAATGGAATCGAGTCAGTTGTCGGGCTAATAACCTTGAAAGTTCACTTCCTATCGATTATCAAGCTATTTTTGCTCTATCGATCACATGACTGGGCATAATTCACACAGATACAAGCACACAAGACAAGAGGACAACCTGTCGGACAGCTGTGGCAGGAGGGAAGAGGACCGAGAGCTCACAATTTTGTGCACTTGACCAATTCGAATTAAATCGATACGATTCGAGTGATCGAACTGCCACCAACTGCACAAAATGCCAAATGACAACAACCAACAGTTGGTTAACAACTCATCACTGTCAGCCCAAACCTCACCACACAGCCTAACTTGATCGAATCAAGTTCAAGTGAACCGATTTGCACTGACAGGTTGCACTGACAACAATGGACAGTGAGAATCGTCACCAAGCATTTGACCACACAGATGAGTAAAACATTGTAGCAATGCTATGACATAGATCTGTGAGGCATGCATCGTCTTATTGTACCTTGGACAACACTTAGCTGACATCAAAGGCTCAAAGCGATAAGCGATAAGACAGGCGATAAGACGACAGACGCAGTGATTCACAGACATTCCTCATCAGTGCGCATCGATTACATCAGGCTCAACAGGTGACAACACTCAGAATGGTGCATTGCAATACATTGAACACGTCTGAATTGTCCGCGTAGATTATCCACAATCAACTGTAGACAAACTAGAGCTAAGGTGGACGTGTTACGTTAGGTCAGGTTATTTGTCAGTGAGCGATCGAGTTCAACCAAATGAGGACATCTCACAAACATCTCGTTTGGTTCGGTGTGCTAGCAATGAATGTAATCCGCATATAAATTGACAATTGAAAGTGTCCATCACCTAATGACAAATCACCATCGTTTTCCGCTTGGCGCCCGTTCCGCCCGATAAGGAAAGATTTGAAAATGGTCCAACCGAATGTGCCAGTGTGAGCGATGCTGCGATTAACGTTCAATTAAATGAGCTCGCACACAACACAACACAAGAGACAAGGCGCGAGCACATAAGAGCAAAGGTTTGCGTTCGCATTGGTGGCGGAATCCAATTATAAATCACTCATCATCAATTTGGCGTGCATTAGCCTCAGTGTTGGGCTCAATGGCCAATGGCCAGTGTATGAGTGTGCATCGTTAAATCGATACATCACGAATCGCTGCCAATTGTCATCGTGCACATCGTTTTCACTGTGGCCAGTTGTACTCCTTTATTATTATCTCATTAGGCTCAACCATGCACACACACCAAAACACTGCAAACGATGCTGCTCGCAATGAGATGAGTCCCAAACTAGCCAAGGGGTAGAGTGAACCAATGTGTAATAGTCTGATTCGTCATGATTAGGCCAAATTATATCCAAACAAGCCATCACACTGTGTTATTAACATATCTGTGCGCAAAGGTCAGAGGTTAGGGCAAGGTTAGTGATGCAGTCAGCTGATCATCCAAAGAGAAGACTCGCCTCCCGACCGAGTATGGTTCATTAGACCTGTGGCAGCAATGAGTGGCAATAATGTATCGGACAAACACTGGCCATTAATGGATGCTCGAGATGAGCTCAGAAAGCAGAGCAAATGTGAATGCAATTGAACAGACTCGAGGAGGAGCACCAGTGCACTGCTGGTGGATGTGTTGCCAATTACTCCACTCGAGACAATTTAATCAAAGCGTTCAATTGCCATTGGACTGAGCACATTGGCTGACTGGCTTGCTGCTCCAGTGGCTGTTATGTTGTTTGCTTGTTGTCCGTTCCGAGTTGGTCAACAGACTCACAACAAATTACGCGTGCACTTGGTGGTGTAATTGCCAATTGGGGTGTTCGTTCGAATCGAACACTGACATCGACAGCAAAGCGGACGAGATAATGTGAGCTGCTCACAAGAATTGCCAATTGGCAATCGATAGCGCGAGGTGTGCAATGTAGACTGGGCATTCACTCGTACCTCGAGCCAGTCGCCGATTCACACTGGCAAGGTCAGTGCCACTTCACACCGCGCGGTGATGATAATGTCAACGAACGAACGCGAAAGTGACAGATCAGTGGACAATCGATCGAGTCGGCAATTGAATCGACTTTATCACAATTAACCAAGTGACAATTAGACAATCAGCTCAACCGAAATGCAATGCACTCACAGTGCAAAGGAACGATCACCGATCTGAGCAGTAGAGGGGAGTTTCCCGACTCGAACAACATAGACGGCGTAATGCGTAATAGGCACTAATGCAGTAAAGCCTTTCCTGTGGACGAATAGCATCACATCACCGACAACAGCCTCACAACAATAAACTGTGCATAGCCAATAAATATCAAAAGATAATTAGCCCAAATCTAACTAAATAAGGCATTCTTGCCAACGGTGTCAGTCGAGTAGTCGGTGTATTGGCCGGTCTGTTCCTCAGACAGCGAGACGGATCGATCGACAGGTCGGCAGACAGGCAAATTCGCATTCCACAAAAGCCGTTCACTTCCTTTTATAGCGATTGAGCCAATAAAGTATCGTTCCCATATAAATCAATGGCCATGTGTGCACTGCGTAATCGATCAGTGTTGATCAGTGGCCAGTACCGAACCGAGGCGCACACGTGTGCACCAACCAATGCATCATTGTTCGGCGCAGAATTGACACAATCGCCGTACATCATCATCAATAACCGGTCATTATCGCGGGTGTAAAGGGAAAGAGCACGTCCGCAAGCTGAGCACCTAACACTGACACGAGGCAATTGCCGTGTGCGCCAACAGACAGCAAATTCCAACAAGCAACAAAACAACAACTCCAAACAACATCAACACATGACACTTGGTACTGAGCGACTCAGTGAGCGTGCTCCTTCGCAGGACGAAAGAAACCATTCGAACACTAAACGGGTTAGTTAGCATAGCACAGAAGCCCACTCCACTCCACAGAGAGAGCATTCCGGCATTGCAGTGAGAGGCCATTGGAGTGATGGCCCTGGCGAGTTAACCCTTTCAGTGAGAGCAGTCAATTAGCATAGCACAAGGCGCAACAGCTGTGGCACGTACACATGAGAAGAGACACCCACTCATGTTCGCACGTACTGAATGGCGCCATGCCGGTAATGGAGGTTAGTAGTATTCGGTACCAAGGTCAGGCTTGGTCGAGATGATGCAAAGGGACGCAATGAAGTCATTTGTTGCACTTGTACACACTAAAAAGTGTAATTAGTGTGCAAAGGTGCCTGTACGGTTAATTAGTGTCGGTAATGAACACAAGATAACTCTATTGACTGGGTCCTGCAGTGCAAACAACCAATCCATTTGCCATCGATAGGCACACTCGATGAGAGAGCACAGATCGGTCGATTAACGACAGACAGACCAACAAACCAACAACTCAATCGATTGGCAGTGCGTGCCGAGTTCTGATTTGGTGCTGTTCGTTGCGGTGTGTGCAAATACATGTAAATGTTTGCACAATCGCGCCCAATGGATTGTACACACTTACACATATACACACCGGTTGATTGGGTTGGTTGTATTGCGATCGATGCTCTACACTTGACTGGTTGCGAGCGAGCCGCACAGTGAGTGCACGCCATTGGACACAAGTGCCACCGAACAATGGCCACTGTCAGTCAGTGAAGTCAGTTCGAATTGGACTATTCGACTGCCACAAATCTAATCGAATCAAATGGACAAATTGAAATAATGGTGAGTATTGATTTAATTATTATTACCGCATTGTTGTACACAATGCTTCAATTGGCCATCTAATGTAGATTAATGGCAGTGCACTAAAGGCAGAGTGCAATTTCGATTGACAAGTGTCAGACACGTAACGTAGTTCATTAATCAAAGGCAATTAATTCTAATTGGAATCAAAGGCTTTGGTCAAGTGGCAGACAGATGCATGGATGGACATGGAGCGATGCATACCAGACATTCAGGTCCACACGACCGGCGAGTGAATTGGTGTGAAAGATTGCGCCAATGGACAGTGACAAGTGACAGAATGGCTCGCTCGGGACACGATAATTGGCTCCTACAAAGTGGTCCCCACTTGGACAAACCGACTGGCAGTGTTGAGGGTGAGTTTGCAGCATGTGTTCAGTGAAAATGGTCTCAATCAAGACAGACACTTTGATCGTGGATGCGTTCAGTCCAGTTCGGTTTGTCTTAACAGCAGCAGCAACGAACTCGATCGAGACGAGCGGTAATTGGCCGATGTCAGTCAATCACTTGATCGAGCTACTACCAGTCTTTCATCGTGTTCAACTAACTAATTGACCATCACCAAGTAGCGATAAGTCAAAGACTAATTCATCTACTGTCTGAAGGGCCACACAATTCACAGCATTCAAATCAGTTTGGCTTTGTGGTCTGTCATTAGCCAGAGAGTGGCAAATGCAAATTGAATCGACCACCAGGCACGACCTTACCAGGACTGGTGACACTGCCGGGTGTTGATGCTGCCTCTGTTGCCACAATGTCTCACATTGAGTGCTCCAAATTCTTGGCACCAACCAAATTGGGACACTTCAATCAAGCAACTCTATCATCGTCACCCTTTTGCGATCGAAAACACACTCAACACTAATTTTAGAGCAAAATGCCATCCGAGCACTGCAGACTGCTTCTGTGCAGACGACTGGTGCAAGCCTAAACATAAATTAGTGTTTTAAATTATGGAGACTCCATTACTCGAGTAATTGTGTTGCCACTGGGGAGTGTTGGTGGTGCACTGCTAAAAAGGCTTAATGCAAATCAACACACCAGAATAATACAATGCCGAAACACTACACAAGAAGAATGCTTTGATGTCAGCACAAATCGGTGCTGGTGGTGTTAAGTGTACAGAATCGACCGAATGCATTCGACAGGCATTCCGAGCATTTCACGTATAAACAGAACACTAACTCGGATATGACGGAAGGAATGCTTCGAGTGGAGCCGGTTAAATGGGGAATAAAGGATTCATGTAAAGGATTCACTCGAGGGGGATGCCAACCAAAAATAGCAAACGAGCAACCGATCGAGGAATGTTGTGATGCTTTCTGGTGAGATGCATCAGTGTTTCAGTTTGATTCCGCATGTCCTCAATTGTCACCGAGATAACTCTTTACACCGAGATATTCCCTTCCTACGTCTAGGACGTACACACAGAGGAATTGTCACGTCAATTCTGGTACTCGTCGACGAATGGCAATTGTCCCTGTCTGTGTATTATTGCTGATTGAATCAGAACAGAATCGGGTTAGTGTAGTGTGAGTTGAGTTATTTCAGGAAAGGGGAACGCAAAGTAATAAAAGCAATCGTTGAAATGCTTTCACTTTGGCTTGTTTTTATTTATTGTCAACCACAATATCGCGCGTTAATGGGCTTTGTAATTTTCCAATTGAACATTCGCGACAATTCGAGTGCAATTAAGTGTCAATTCGAGGCTGATAACTTTGTGTTAGTTATAAACAAATTAGTAAATTAACTCATAACTCAAGTATTCCACAATGTTGTAGGCACTATTCTATAGAGAAATATGAATGGTCATTGTGAATGTGTTGATATAGCTGATAGATGAACAGTGAGCAGTGAGTTAGTTCATTGACCGGTTACTGGGAGAATAGAGACGCCATGTGAGTGTGGTAGGCGCAATGTGTGTGGCTAGAAATATGGCGCCCGACACAAGTGCAGAATGGTCATTCGAATATTCTAGGCATTCCCCCGGCATGGGGTCGGTTATGGTAGACGATGATGATGAACGGTCCTGGCAGGATCGATACGAGTGGCTCACATGTTTAAGTTTAAAGTAATGCTACACTGGCAGACTAAACGCGATTCAAGGATACGTTAGCGTGGGATCCGAGAGAGTTAACCTTCACCCCTACACTGATGCAGTGGAATGGGATCGTTTTATTGCACTAACATAAACAGAAACACAAGTGGAGCGTTTGTGTATAGCGAAAAGGCACAGGCACTAGTCGGTCTGCAGACAAATTGCCAGTGCAATCTCAACAACACTGACAGACAAAATCAAATCCAAAAGAAAAGGCAACGTACCTTTCGTTGTTGTTTTTCCCAAGCTGGATCGAGGAGACCTTCCCGCTCCCATTCTTCCTCCTGTTCCATGTAACCGTCTTGTTGTAGTTGACCACCGTGCATCTGGCCACCGTTATTATTAACATATACCATGCTATCGACCATGTTGGCAGTTTTGGTTGAGGACGCGTTAACGTCGATTGTGTATGGGGAATTACTTGGCTCGAGGTAATAACAAACTTGCAAATCAGAGTTGTCAAGTCCAAACAAAGGAGTCACTGATGACCGACGTGATAGGTACAGAGGCGATCGACTTGACGCAAACAATGCGGGATGAGAAATTACTCCAGTCGATAAATCACACACAGAATCACTGGTAACAAAATTAGAATTGATGTCGCACTTGGCACTGAACGAATCGAAAGAATACGATGATGATTCGGTGGTTGTCTTCTTGGGATCAACTTCCGAGACAAATTCTGCATGAGCCGGTTCGTTATTGTTCAATTGTGGCAATTGATCTCCAATGATAGCTTCGATGATTGGTTGTTGATCGACAGTGTCAGTGGGCCTTGTAGAAGTCGAAGTGGCAACAGAAGCCTGTCGAAAGTGAAGTAGATCGTTATAGTTGAGCAGAAAGTGAATCAAAACAAACAGAAGAATAAATTGAACGAGATCGGAGGTTGCCAAACTGGAGGCCAATGCAGAAGTGGAGGCAGAATTTCTGGCTACACCAGAATTGCCAGATAGGTCGTAGTCGCAGTTGGGCAAATAAATCTGCTGCTGCTGCTCTGCTCCTATCACAGTAAATTATCGAGACGACAAGAAAAGAGAAGATTAAACTAAAATTCCGAGCAAAATACGAAAAAAGCTTCAATACAAACAAGCTCAATCAAGTATGACTTGGACTCGGTTGCGCTCGCTGTGGCTCACAATGCTGGACGAGCTCACAACAAGCGAGGCTCGCTACAACAAAACAGCTTGGCTCGGTGGACTGACTGCTTGTTTTGATCGTGTTCGCAGTGACGAATCGAATGTATAAGAAAAGCAACAAGATCTCTGCTTCTCCACTTCGAGTCTCTCGTCGTCGATCACTTTTCGCTCTCGTTTGAAACAAGACAAAATTGGCGGCAGGAGACTTACCTGACTTGCTGAATGCAGTCACGGCTGCTACTGCTGGCGGCTGCTGATTGGCGTCTGTTTGGAAGAAGACTTTTGCCGGTGGCGGGTTGCAGTCTGCTGCCGCTAGTGCGAGATTGGCCAACAAGAGAAGAGCAGATACTACCACCACTGTCAGTGCTACTAAAGTACTCGAGAGGCGAGTGGTGGTCCTGCTGATGCTGTCAATGTTGCCGTTGTTGCCAGTGGAGTCAGCAGCGGTAGTGGTCCGCTTTGCCTCTTCTAGTGCTCCAATTATTACCGTACTTCCATCGGTGGAGGCAGTGGCACAGATCGCGATCTCATTCTCTCGCCTTTCCACGCACTGGATCAACTGGCAGGACAACTCGTGGTGGTGGCGGTGGTGACGATGATAGCGGCAGTGCTGAACACCTTGGCCAGAGATATTATTGCAATTCTCGGACACAGACGCCAAACAAGGCATGGAGGAGACAAGGGACAAGGCACGATGTAAACCAACGCCACCCGGGCAAATGAATGACAACTTGTCAGATCGAAAAAGAAAAACAGCCCAGAGGTAAACGTTGCTAGTATTTGGTATGTTTGACAGTGACTTTGGTCACTTTGATCAATGCCACTGCCATATGGATAGCAGTTTCAAATGGACCTAGAGGAAGCAAGAGAAGCCATTATTACATTTGCCCAGGTAAGCATGATCCGACATCTACAGCTGTTGTCTTACTGACATTTGTCAACAAACCAACCGTCTCCACTAATGTTCATGTGCATCTGTTTGTGTGTTTATTTAAGGCATCTGTTCGGCTAGTGAGAATGACAAACGGTGTGTTTGTGTGTGCGTGTGTGTGATTAGTGTGTCCACTTAATTGGTGCCTAATTGGGTTAATCATTCGTGTCCTGTGCCAGTAATGATGACATCCCTTTACTCACTTGGCACAGACCGGGCTCAGTGCACACCACTGAACTGATGTGCCCTTTGCTTGAATCTATTTTGTTGCTAATTACTTTTTGGTCGATTTAATTTATGCTCGATATGCAATGACTGACTGACTGGCTGACCAGTGAGGTATAATCGCTTAATTGAGGGGCTCGTTAGAGAGGCTTCATATATTAATCACTGCACTGGGAGATGTTTCCATTTGGGACCGGTTGAACAGTGCACGTTATATATAGAGATAGACAGTGCATTCTATATTTGGTGCAGTGCTTGATGTGCCATGCAAATGTGCAACATGTTTTTCCCTCCAAACAGAGAGAAAGTCCACCGACCAACGGAATTGTCAATCGACGAACTTGTCAATCTCTGGAGAGTAGCGAATGTGACCAATCTCGTATCGATCGAATTAGTCAACTAACAAGTAAGTGACATAATTTGTGTTGCATTTTGATCTACTCAACTTGACTTCGTTTATTAATAGATTCTATTTGTGAAGTGAACATAGCTATTTGCTTGCCTCGTCTTATTCTTCGCTTCACGGCAAAAGATCGTTCGATGTGGCTTCTCACTGATTGCTGCTGTTGAGTCGAGTTGATAACGAACTGACGAGTGACTTCGATTGGACAATCCCCGTGTGAGATGAAGAATAGATTGAAAGTAGCACAAAATGGAAACTACAAGGGAAAAAGTAAATTCAAATTCAAATTCTTTGCGTGTCGCGCACCAAACAAGAAAACGATTACGCCAAAATTAGTTTGCAATCAGATGGAGAGTGTGCAATTGGGTAGTGTGCTTGGAGCACTAACAAGGTGAGACAGTTTGATCTACAAAACACCAAAATTTTGACGACGAGGACAACGAACAGAAAGAAGAGAAGTGGAAGATGCACTTAACGGTTCGGGACAAAGTGGATTGGACTCGCACTCGACTCTACTTGCAGTGATGTGGTGATGCACTCGCCACAGATTGTACTCAACAATGTTCGAATGCAACTGCATCCAAACAAGCAACCAACCAACCAGCAATTAACAAGCGAAGAATGTTCATTCAGCCATTCGGGCTAATTTGGGATTGGCTCTCGATGCATATTGCAGATGGCATGATGATGATGTGCACTGACACTAACAGTATGGTTCGACAGGGAATATTCCCAATTTAAAACACAACTCAGCGATACCGAACAGACTGACTATAGGAAACAGAACGCTAAGTGTGGCTTTAAAGGGTTAAGCTAGTGCATGAACCGACGCTGCACAACATAACAAGAATTTGGCAGTTGATAAAAGTCTTTGCAACTGAAGATGCAAACAAACAAACAAAAACAAGCAAACAAGCAATCGACTATATTTAGACTCGAACAGTAGAGAAACTAGAGATTAGCGAGACATTCTAAAGAATCACAGGAAATAATCCTGGAACGATCCAATGGTTGGTGAATACAGTCGAAATGTCTTAATTAGTGCTTTGTGTCAATTGGCCTCAAGTGCAACATCAATCGTCATTCATTGCATCAATGGGTGCACTGTACGGGCAAATGCATATGATTTGCATTAATGCTCATTCGGTATATGATCTCTCATAAGGTATCTCATCTCCCTGGGCGCAATCACCCAATTGATGTGATCATCACTACCGTGTGACAGTCACTCATCCACTCAGCCATTCATTAAGCAAACATTTCCCCACCGAAATCCTTTCGTCTCGAAATAGGCCTATTACTATTAGATACACACTCTGTCACACCGGGTCCGAGTGTATAATTCGCAATAGACATAAAAACAAACATTCAATGATCAAAACAAACCGAAATGTAGATTTAATTGGACAAATGGTAATGAGAGAAGGAAGACACTATGGAGAGATGAGATGATGCAGACGATGCATGAATAAGAGTGGCAGTGGCTTGTGAGTAGATACCACAAACGGGCAGGCATGAAATTATGATGAATGGCGATGGTGAGTAGACCAATCGAAAAGAGTATATACTGAATGTCTTGTACGCTTGAGTAATAGAGAGAATAGATAATTTACATATTTACAAACAAATGGCTCAATAAATATTTGCTTCCTTGCAATTAACGGTTAATTAATAATATTAAGTATGTGTCATGTTACATTGTAAATGGTAGAGTCATGGATGATTAGTTTAACATTTGTGCAGCCTCATTCGCCAAAATAGAACGAATTGTCTGGATATTCAATAACATCCAAGTATTCAAACGCCTTTCTGTCATCGGCATTTGGTGGCTGTTGAGTGATTCCATTTCGTGAGCACAGTCCAAGGTGATGAATTCTAATGTGTTTCAACACTTTGGATCGACTTTCATGTGAGAAGCTACAATCAGTCCACTTACAGGCGAATCGTTTGAATCGACTGTGTAAAGGTATATCCTCTGAGTTGTTGTTATTGTGGATGCTATTGACATTGATGTTGTTGCTTGTGGAAGAGGAGGGCACTATCATGCTGCCATTGCCGTTGCCTTGATCGGGCCAGTTGTATCGATTGTAGTGCATCATATATCGATGCTTTTCAAGCTCGTGATAGTACTCCGCCACAAAGTCGCAATCCTGTGAACATTTGTATTCACCTTTTCGATGTCGCATATAAACGTGCTTGCGCAGGTAATGTGCCTTCACCTGTTTCTGACACTGCTCACAGGTAATGTACGCGTCTGGGTGGTTGTTTTTCATGTGAACATTTGCACGAGCCCTACGAAAAAAAAATCGATTAGTGAGCCGAATTAGAGGCAATGTGCATGTCTATAAATATCACTCACAAATTGGGAAACTTCTCTCTACACCCTTCCACCAAACAATCATAGGTGGGAATAAGTTCGAGTAAATTGAAATGTGCTGCGTTAATGTGCTCATTTAGTTCCATTTCGGAATCGAAGATTGACATGCATCCAGCCTGGGGACAACGAATTTGGCACTGGTTCATAGACGAGTATTCGTCTTCATCGAACTCGTCCTCGTAATCAAAATCATAATCTTGATCTTGTGAATGTTGTCGTTCAAATGCAAATATATTTGCTTTAGAACTTTTTGACTTCTTTCCTGGTACATCTTTACTACTTGAAGATTGTTCCTCTGGAATATCGTGACTTGGGCCAGAACGTTTTAGCACTTTTCGACACTGTGGCGTGTTGACAATAGTCAACTTTAAATCTCCCGACCTTTCTTCTTGTGGCTTGTGTTTTTTCTTATGATTCGTGCCCGAAGAAGACGATTTTTCCAGCAAAGTATGCATTGAAAAGTGCTGTTGATTGAAGCGATCATGTCGACTATCATCAGAATGTAATGATTCGGAGAAATCCCCCGGTTCGGCTAATTCAATTATTTCTACTTCTGGTTCAATTTTAATTTGGCTAATTTGGCTATTGTCACTGTTTTCCTTTTCACTTGACACAGACGAAGTATTTTCTGTGGAGTGGTGAGCATTTATTTGATGGTGAAATCCATTATTATCTTGTTTGGCTGGAAGTAACTCGTTTCGAAGTTTCTTTTGTTGCTTTGTACATAAGATATCGTCTTCTACATATGAGCAATAAGTCGTATTCGATTGGTAGTATTCGTTTTTCTCGTTGACAAACTCGAGACACTGTGAAGACTCAATCACTGAGTTAAATTTGGCCATACATTGTTTGAGATCTGTTTTAAAAAGAATCGCCGCATCAGGACCTAACCGTTTAAACAATTCGTCGTCTCGTATCAAATTGCTTTTTAAAAATTGTAACATATACTTGAAGTGCAAAAGAATGGTGATGAATTCTTTCATTTGACGATTTTCCGAATCAAACTTTTGCACCAATTCAGAAAGGTTGCCGAAGACATCGTTCAAGTAGTTGAGTCGCGATTGCACATTTGTTTTTAACTGTCCCGGCGCGGACAGATAATACTGATAGTTGGTCTGATTGGTGCACATGGTGGCACTCACGACAAGAACAGATAAATTGATTTCCGCCTCAATTCCAAGTTGAGCCACTTTTGAATATTATTTGTGCTTGCTTTGTTTTCATTCCACACATAACAATGAATAAAGAACGCACGCATCCACAGATGACGTGACGATTCGTGAAGAACTCGTTTCAAAAGTTGTCGTGCCAGCACGACCATTGGTCCGATTAAGGAGATTGGCTTTGTGTCAAGATGACATGTTTTATTTGTCAATTGCAAGATGTTTGTATAAAAAAATAAATCGACTATATACAAAATATGATAAAATCGATTGGATAATATCGAAATCATTGTTCACTGTTCTCAATTGCACCGTTATTCAGTCTTAGAAAATGGCAATGTCAGGCAACACCTCCATAAAATCACTTGGATTATGCGAGTGGACAATGTTTTGTTCTTTCTGTTCACGAACCGTTCGAGGCAGTCCCAGGTGTCTGCTACGGATGTGCCTAATCACATGTGATCGCTTCTCCGAAGCATAATCGCAATCGACCCATTTGCAAACGTACCGTTTAAATCGTACATGAATTCGAACGTGTTCCTTGTAGTCTTTGCTATTAATGAATGATCGGCCACAATCGGGCCATGAACAAGTATGCTTCTTCATCAGTTCATTGTGTTCCATATTTCGATGTTTCTCCAACTGGAAATAGTAACAAGCCACAAAGGAGCAACCCTCCTGTGGACAATTGTATTCGCCTTTCCGGTGTTTCTTGTAAATGTGTTTGGGGTAGAAGATAGCTTTGAATGGTTTCTTGCATTTCTCACAAGTCACATACGAGTCTTTGTGCTCTTTCAGATGAGAAAGCATTCGATTCCTTCATAAAAAATTTATACAAACAATGAATATATTTAAAGAATATTACTCACTTGTTTTCGAACCCCTGACTACAACCATCAACTGCACATTCAAAAGGAGCAATTCCGTGTCCATCAAACAGATGAATATTTAGATCCTTCTTTCTATCAAAAGGTTCCCAAATGCAACCCTCGATTGGGCACTTGAAGGACGACGGGCGATATTCTTCCAGGTCCTCTTCATTATTGTCATTGTCATCGTCATAATTCATTTCATTATCGTTCTCATTATCACAGTTGTCATTGAAGTCATCCTCATCCTCGTCCTCACAGTCGTTATCTTCCCCCAAATCATTTGCAGTAGTGCTACATTTTAATTTTTTCAATATTGACTCTTCATCTTCCTCAGATGAACGTTTTGTGGGACTTGATTTCCTGGCTATGGTCGTCTTTTTATCATTGTTACTAACAAACCCAGAGGAATTCTCAATTGAAATTGTAGTAGTCAACTTCTGTAGTCTGTCTCGTTTAGTGTTGTTAAATCCCGCCATAAATAGGTCATTCTCGTCGTCAGAATGGAAAGGCTCGTTAACCCATTGATTTGTTTCTGAGGCTCTCGGCAAATCAATTAAATCATTATTTGATTCAACGTCGTTCTGTAAGCGCATGTCCAATTTGTGATTACTTAATTCCTCGCCTTTGGACTTTCTGGGACGGCCTCGACCTTTCTTTACGGTAGATGTTGTTTTGTTAGGATTACATTTCTGCTTGCATAATGACAGTAAATCATCCTCATTAAATGAACAATATTTTGTATTTGACTCATAAGAAATGTCTTTGTCCTGGGCAAATTTCAAAGATTGCGATGATCCAACCACCTGGTCAAATTGAGCCAAACAACGAGCAATATCAGTGTGAAACAGTGTTGCCTCGTCGCCTAATTTACCATTCAATGTCTCCTCTTCGATTAGATTGTTCTTTAAATAGTGAAAGGCGTGTTTAAAATGCAATAGCACGGTTATCATCATTTTCAATTGACGGTTTTCGGTGTCAAATTTTTGCACCAATTCGGACAGATTGATGAAAACATTGTTGAGGTAGTTGAGTTTATTCACTACTTTTGTTTTGAGTTGACCCGGCGCGGCCACATAATACTCGTAGTTGGGCTCAATCACAAGTCGCTTCGGCATTGTTGAATCGAACAGTTCGCAGACAACAAACTGAGATTTCACAATGTCAGCCAAACGCATTCACAATGTTTTGGTTTTGATTGCCACTTGGCAACATTGGCCCATTCACAGAAAACGTGCAAGGTATTACAAATATTGTCGCTGTTTCTTCATTTGAAACAAATGAGAACGATTAATATAATTAAAAATAAAATCATGTCAAAATATCTAAAATAACCTAATATTAAATAAAATTCGTGGAATATCACTTTAATAAACATTTGCAACAGAACTTTCACAAATCCTTCGGTTGATTAAGTTCGTTCGAAATAGGTACTTCTTGGGGGTCAATTTCAATTAATTGTTGGGTCATCTGAAATTCTTGGGCAGCTTGGATCAATTCTTGGTCCTGAATCAACTGTTGAGACTGAGAATCTAATTGTTGGTTCGGTTGTTGCTGTTGAAATTGTCCTGGTGGTGCTTTGACCATTTCGTATATTTCCATCAATTCGTATGGATTTCGTTCATCGATAATATTCTTTTCAATTTGTTCTTTATAAGATCTTGGCAGTCCAAAATGACGGGAACGAATATGTCTGAGTACGTGGTTCTTATTTTCAGATTCATAGCTACAAGTTTTACACCGATACAAAGTCACCATTCGGGTAATGTGATATTGTAAGTGTTCCTTCAGTTCATATTTGCTATGGAACCATCGATCACAATTAAGCCATCGACAATTATGCTTAATCTCATTGTCAAGGCCAGCTGCATTAGTTGTAGACTGTGCATTATCAGGCTGTACATCAATTGAATCAATTATTTCAAAGTAATCGTTCACGTTTCGATCGTCGACAATGTTCTTTTCAATCTGATCCTTCAAATAGCGCGGAAGCCCCAAATGACGACTTCGGATATGCCGAATTATATGGGAACGATTGTCGGTGATATACTTTAGTTCACAGTTTTCAAACTTGCATCGAAATCGTTTGCCTGAAACTAAAGCACGAGCTCTATGAATACTAGTGGTAGCATGACTTGGAATATGGTCCTGTAAAGATTTTGCTGAACTGAAGGACTTTCCACAACCATGCCAAGAACAATCGTGACGTTTCTGTGTTGGGTCTGCAAAAAGAAAATCCTCTGAATTTGAACAATCATCTGGCTTTCGTCGATGTTTTTTTTTAAAATGATCATAAAAATTATTCGCCTGGAATGTATTTTGACAACGTTCGCAACGAATGTAGGTATTCTGATGAATTTTTAGATGCTCAAACATAGATGTTCTAAAAATTAAAAATTGTTATAAATAAAGTCAAATTACAAAAGTCAAACCTGTTTTCAAATCCAATACTACAGCCATCAACCAGACAAGCAAATGGAGCAACTCCATGGCCATCGTATAAGTGAATGTTCAAGTCTTTCTTTCGATCAAATGGCTCCCAAATGCAGCCTTCGATGGGGCATTTGAAAGCAGCCGGTTGGTAAGCATCGTCTTCGTCCTCATCGCAGTAATCATCACAATCATCAAGATTTTGTCTTTTGGTTGAATATGTATGATTATAACTATGATCGTAATTGTCTACAACTTCGTTTGATTTTCGTTTTACAGTTTGAATTACGGACCGTTGATTATGTCGTATGACAGGAGTAGATGAAACATTGGATGATCGTTGCCTTGTAATAGAATTGTCCGCTGTATTAACTGTGGAAGTTCGTTTTGGTTGTTGATTAGACTCAAAATCATCATCGTCAGAATAGTCTTCGCCATCATTAACGCCCCAGTCATTATCATCATCATCAGTTAAGGTAGCAAAATTAATGTCGGGACCAATCTCAATGCGATCAACATCTCCATTCCACTGTTTCGATTGTCGTACAGAACGTCGAAGATTGTGCTTCTCGATAGTTTCCGTTCGTTTCTTTTCGGCTTCTTTCCACGACAACAAATCGTCGTCCAGAAAAGGATGATAAACTCGATTATTTTCATAGTATTTGTCCTTATTTTGAGCAAATTTCATACTTTTGCACTTTTCAACAATTTGGTTAAACTGGGACATACATTGACTCAAATCATTTTTAAACAGTGTGGATTCAATCCCCAATTTTTCATATATATCATCTTCTTGCAAAAAATTATTATTCTTCGCATATAGAAACATATGCCTGAAGTGCATCAAAATTCCAATTAGAACTTTGAAATCATTATTTTCCGAGTGCATTTTATGCACCATTTCGGACAAGTCCGTGCAGACATTGTTTACATAGTTGAGCTTGTTGGCAACGTTTGACTTCAATTGTGCGGCAGACGAAGTCAGGTAATTGCTATCGTAATACTGAATGCTCGAGGTGCGAGGCATTATTCTTCACGTCAAATAACCAAATAAAAATTGACAGCTGATTTCAAGACTCGAGTGCATGTGTTTGGTCAAACTAGCCAAACTGCGCAAGCGCTATTCATAGACAACGGAATGAGCTATTTAGGCGCGATTAAATGGAATATATGTAATTTATTGAACACAGTTTAGTCAAACAAACAAATGAAATGATTTACAATGAGCTACGAATGAAAGAAACAAAAACAAATACATAAAATTGATAGTCAAAATAGCTAATCTGGATAATAGAGATGCACTGCAAAAAAGATCAATGTTCAGTAGTTGAGAGCTTGATCTTTTAATTTTTCAATAGTCATTTGAAATTTGAGAATGTCGCCAAATGGCGAGATCAATTCTGCTAATTCACTATCTGTATGATTGCTTTTAGCCAATTTAATTAGTTTCTTTCCATCAATTTTCTAGAAAAAATATTAATTAGTAAATAAAATATGATATAAAACTATAATTTACCTTTTCTGCGAACACTTCTGCATATTTAGAGAGATACATGTTTCGAGTCAAAAAGCTCCATACGTCAGCCACCGTCCAGTCGGAAACATCTTTTGACAAACAACCAAAAGGAATTTTGTTGTAAAATACCTGAACGTTGTTTTGACAAATGCTTCGGAAAGATTCAGCCTTAGGTTTACGAAGAAATGATTTCTTTGATTTTTTTTCTTTTTTACTTTCATCGCTATTATCATCATCGATAATTATAATTTGTTCTGCAGCACCTTTTAACATTTTAAAAGTGATATTGTTATTGTATTCTATAGAATCTTCGTCGGCTTTCTCATCGATTTCAGCGTAATCCAATGCTTCCATCGGTTCATTTGCAAATTCTTCTTGTGCACTAACGTATTCCATGTCAATGTCTGGCACACATTCCATCTGTTCTTGAACACCTGATTCTTCTCCAGCTTCTTCTTTCTTGTTCATCTGAATAAGACGCAAATTTTCCATTACATTAGCATTAAATTCCTCTAAAAATAGAAAAGGTTAATATAGTAAATCAGAAATAAATAAAAGCAATCTTTATACCAATTGGCAAGTAATCAAACCGAATATTTTTGTCTCGTTGTTGAAGAATGGCAAAAAAACCAACAGGATATAAACAAGGAGATTCACAGTCAACCAAAAGTCCATTGTTAGATGAGTGATGAATAAAATCGATGAGCAGTATTCGACCAACCACACGAAGAACCATTGCATAGCTAACCACTCCGTGAGCACGTAAGTTGAACGTTTCAATTATCATGCCTTCCTTGAAAGTGCTAAGATATTTCTTTTGGGGAAATACAGTAGCAGGAGCACGAATTTCGCCTGGCTCAAGTTCATGTGTCTTCCAATAGAATCGATAATTATTCTGATCGTAAATAGGAATGCCATTCAAATCGGCAAAAGTTGGTGGGTAAAGATAAGGAGAGGTAACGTGGAAGCAAAGTGTCTTCTCATCATGATCAAATCTGATCATGACAAAACCCAATCGAAGGATTCTTTCAATTGTTCCTACACGCATCATATGATCAAATGGATCGAGAACTTCCAATTTCATTCCTGTAAACAAAATGTTTTGTTAATATTGTTTAATATGTGATTAAATAAAAACAAACCTGTTCTGAATCGACACACAACGTCATTATTTTCCAACAGTAAATGTTTGGAAAATAAAACCTGAATATCTGAATCTCGAGAAAATTCCAACAGAGAATTAGTGGCATAACTTCGAGTAGTCTTTATGATGTGACCCACTAATTGACACCAACCGGGAGGTCGAAAGTAGCCTTGCAGTGGATGAACCCAGATGTAATCATCAATAAGATCGTACTTGATAAGCACCCAATCTCCATAAGTGCTTCGAACTCTTCCAGTAATAAACTGAGAAGGATTAGTTTTGTCTAATACTTCATACGTCATCAGTCGGTCATAGTCGTTGAGAATCTCTTTTTGAAATGATTGAAAAACATCTTCTGCCAAAGTATTACAATTGAGTAGTGCATCTTCTAATTGTTTGAAAAGCTCATCTAGATTATAATTCTTATAAGGCACTCCATATGGCTTCTTGTTCTTGGAAGCATAACCAATTGGGAATAAATTCACCACCCCGGGACTTAGAAAATAGCATTTATTCTTGCCAACCAGCTGAACTTTAATAAAATATCCTGGATAAAAAAATAAATTTATAAATAATAAAAAATAACTGCGCAATCTCTTACCCTTGTGTGACAACACCTTGGCTAACCAAATTCTTTCTGAGCCAGTAGATTCATGTATAATTTCCACATATAGATCATTTTGAAAAATTGACCTCCAACAACGGGCAAGTGGGACATGATGAAAATAATGCACTGGAGCAAAATCAAACTTATCCAAATGGTTCTGCAAATCAATGATGGGATTGTTTAGAGTATGTTTGATGTACGGCAGTTTGTTTCGATTTCTAAACAAGTAATCTCGAGTATTCATAGCAAAGCGTGAACAACCAATGGAACAAAACTCTTTGTTTCGCCCGTAAAAGGTATCTTTGATACCCTTCTTTCCACATCTATTACAGTGGCGCCATCCATGACCCATAGTATCTTTGAAATATGGAACACCAGCCATACCGCTGGTGGATTCTCCTGAAATATGAGAGGAGGGTGAGATAATTGTGTCTACAGAAATTTCGATATAACTTTGAGCAACAGTGTGAATTTAAAAGAATGTCAATACAACATACTTAACATTGATGGTGATGGGCGACACGATCTGGTTTGAGTTGATTTTGAGGTTAAACAGCAATGATAAACCAAAAATAATAACAAAGAGGACTAGAAAAGGGTGGACAAGTTGAACTGACCGCGACAGCTGACAGCGACAAGAATGAAAAATGGAGAATGTCTGGTGAGCACAAACACAAACAGAACATGTGACAACTAACTCAACACCGCTTTTATACAATGCAACTTTCACAATTCTACCATTTAACTGTTAAACAACACGCAACGCTCAGATGTACAGTAATGTCATCTATGATTAGAGCATAAGTGGATCGTGCACTCCCTGAGGGTAGAAAATGTTTTGAATTTTGAAGCCTTATCATAAGGCCTTATGCTTTAATTTTGAGAAGTCTAATTAAAAGTTAGATTAATTTGAATTATATATTTTTTGTCATTTGGTTAAATTGTGATTTTTTAAAATCATAAATCAAAAGTAAATTGACTGTAATTATTTTTTCATACAATCTCAAACGCACAGTGCAAACAGAAATAGTTCACTTTTGTACTTTTTAATCTAACAAAGATATCATTTTAATTTTGAATTGTCACAGAGTCTGTGACACATACGTTTGATTACTATTACTTTTGACTATTCAAATGTTTCACTTTCAAGGTTTTCGGTAATAATTAATTTATAGCTGTCACTCATACGGTGTGAGTCATACCTCGTCAATGAAGGGTACAGGTTTTAGAGGGAAAATTGTAAACAAGTGTGCTTGCTGCAGCTTGCAGAGCAGCTTTACTCGCCACTTTTATTATTGAGTTTTTTAATAACATTTACAACTAGTGCTTATGATATGTTAATGTCTCGCGACTTTTATAACAACTATTGATTATCAAACATTGATATATTATTCTGATTTTACTTGTTTCATTTGGTTCATTCTCGTTAAATTTGCTATAAATCTCCGGAAGATCAAGGACATGCCGAAAATGTCCACTGAGGAGCATAACATAATCTTTGTGTTCGATGCCAAGGCTGCTGGGTCTAAGTCGCAGAATCCTGCAGAAGTTTCTTCTCAAATCATGCATTCTGCATTCAAGTCATTTCGACAAAGAAAGTTGAATCCAAAATGGCTCGAAGCTAACAAAATACTGGCGAATGAAGAATTGGGCGTTGAACCGTTATTTGTCATAGATACTTTCTCTGGCCCGATCTTTGAGCATTTGGAGAAAATGGGTGCTCGAATAATCTCACCTTATGTTGTTAAGTATTGTGATTCAGATTTGGCTCAATTTGAAACGATCCCGAAACGAAGTTACCCTCTGTTCAGTCAATGCATGCGAGGTCTTACAGTCACATGCACAAACCTGCCAACTGACACCAAGAAAGCCATCGAGAGCAAAGTTATTCAAATGTGTGGCACCTACGACACCAGTTTGAACGGGACTACCAAGTATTTGATTTCCAATTCGGTGCTAACCAAAAAGTATCAAGCTGCCGTACTTTTAAAAATTCCTGTGATGAGAGTTGAGTGGATCGAAGAATGCTGGGAGAAATATCAATACAAATTAGAGAGGGCAGATTCGCCTGAAATTATTTCAAAATATTTGCTTCCTATCTTCTATGGACTTACTGTCACAGTTTCACAGGTTTTTTTAAATTGCTTTTCGTTTATATTGATTTAATTTTAAATGTTTTGTTTAGCTCGACCAAGATGAACGAGATGAAGTTCAAGATCTAATCACAAAACACGGCGGCACTTACAGTGGCGCATTGAGGGTTGATGTGCCTAACTCTGTTTTGTTGTTGCGTGAAAAAAGTGGGGAAAAATACCATTTTGCAAAGAAAAAGAATACGCCACGTATGCGACTAGAATGGCTGAAGGATTCGATTAAGGCCAGATATGCACTTTTTGAGCATAACTACAGCATCGACATTGATGAGGATCACAACGATGAAGCTCCTATGATAAAAAAGATTCATCTTATTCAAAGTAATAAAAAAATCAACTCGACAAGTGAAGATAAATCACCGACAAATCATTATCATGACTCTTCAACTTCAAAACTTTTTGCTGACAACAATGACTTAATTGTATCAAAAGATTTAGCTGATAAACTTGACGAACTGGCTTCAAATGTTTCAGATGCTATTCTAGACAACTGTGTTCTCTTGCCCCTTGGTTTTGACCGACAAACGTTGAGTTCGATAAAGAATGCTGCTCGTCAATGTGGTGCATTTTGTATGTCTGAAGTTAAACCTATGGTCACTCACGTGATCATTGGCCCAGAATTCAACAACGCAGAATTTATTAAACAAATTGAAGAACATAAAATTGACAAAATTGTTACAATCGATTGGTTTATTGCATCGTTGAAAAGTTTTGATTGTCATAGTCATATTCCTTACAAATATAATCCCAGTCAGCCAATTTCCAATGGCACCGATTCATCGAATGGAAGCAAAAATAAGTTCTCTAATTTGGACATTCTTACCACTGAAGCTTCTGAAATATGTAAACGCATTAATATAACTGGTGCTGTCTCTGTCGAACCTAAACCTGTTCAACTGTCGCAAAATTATAAATCACTTGCAGGTGATTCCGACGACGACGATGAAAATCCTATCAAATGGTCACCAAAAGTGAAGATTCCTTTGCTGAACTTGAAAGCTGACGATGATAATTCCGGGCGATTCAGCAACAATTTAGGCCCTGAAAGAGTTGCCAAGCAAATTCTTCGTGATAATAGTCCTGAGTCAGATCGTAACTCCAAGAAACAAAATAATGCAAACGCAAACGACAGTACAAAGGATTCGAATAATGACGATATAGAAATGTCGAATGACACGGACTACACCACCAACAACAACCAACAAGCTACACTAAGCTTAAATTTCAAAAAGCCAACTTGTGATACTCATTCATCAAATGTTACACCGATGATAAACTCCAGCAGCCACGGCAGTATGGAATCACCATTTTTATCAAATCATGTTTTTATGTTTTCTGGTTTTGATAATGAACAAAAAGAACGAATGATAAGACTTGTCAAGGAAAGATTTAGTGTTCGTGTGAAGGAAGACAATTTAGTGTCGGATGAGACAACTCATTTGATACTGAACGAACCATTTGCCACAGAAAAGACTATTTCTGCAATTGCTGCTGGCATGTGGATAATGAAACCAGAATTTATTTATAATTCACTTGCCGCCGGTCAACTACTGTCCGAGGCTGACTACCAATGGGGTAATAACTACCACAATTTTTCTAACAGTACGATCCGTCAACGATTAATGATATCCGGGATTGCATGGCGTCATCATATCGCTGAGGTAGGCGCGAAAGCGTTCCAAGATTGGCCTATTTTGATATTGAATCATACCAAAAGTATTACAAGTTCGATCAACATTCTACTTGCCGGAAAGGCAAAAGTTTACTATCTTGACGATTTCGTTGACAAAAACGAAGAACTGAAAGCGCTCTTCCCTCAAATTAAATATGCATTGGTGGACGTCAGGTTTGAACAAAAGCCTCCTTTCACCAAACAATTCTATCTAAACGTCGTTGGTTGGTTAGCTTCTAAACGAAAACTTATTCGACAGGAATTTGTTTCGCGTTACATCATCGATGGGCAACCTGACGCATCTGCAGTGGAAAAATGTTTGGTCTCAGCCAATGACATTCAGGCAGTTGTGGCTTCAGTGTATTGATTCTATAATGTTTTTGTATATATTTTTTGTCATTAAATAAATGATTTTTATTATTTAAATTTAAATTTTAAATATTCATATTAATTAAATTCACATATCACTATTCAAATGTCAATCAGTAAAGTAATAATAATTGTATTCATTGGGCCCGTTTCCCATCTCAGTCTGACCAATGGTCATCTAAACTCATCCCATTTCCCACACTAATCAATTGGTGCTAATCTCACAACTTGTAATCTGCAACTAATCGGCTAAATTGTTTTTTATTGAATTGCCAGTCGCGAGACCACCACGACAGTCCATAGTATGTGTTAGTGTTGTGTGTGGGAGTGAAAGCGAAAGTGAAACCCTAAACGGAGGCATGTGTGGACAATTTGACACAACACTGACCAAGCACTGACCACTACTAGACAATACAGATTATGCGATTACACCAGTCCGATAATCGTGTCCCGGACACTCGTGCCTATAATCATTGGCTGATCGGATCGGACTATTTCCATTAGTCACTCGATTAGATTCACACAAAGGCAATCACGGCACTCACACACAGGACACTCACCTAATGGCGATCAAATGAGACACAAGCCAAGTGTCATTCTGTGTCACACCGCAGTTAGCATTGTTTCCTAGGTCGGTCTCTTTGAATTCAAGACGAAATGTTGCTTTTTATGGCAAATACTAGCACGACGTACCATGTGTTCATTGTCTTAGTGTGCACAGTATGTTGTCACCAAATTGTCACTATTCTATTGCCAAATTTAAATTACCGTCATTGCGTAATGCATTCACTGGTTTGACACTCTCTTGACTGTCGACTGGCTGACTGGTTAGTAGTGTTCGTGAATCGAAATTTACTTTGGAGTTGACCGAAGACGACGGCGACGACGTTAACGACGCGTGCCACTGAGACAAAAGACGAACACTAAAAAAGTGTCCAATTCTGGCCCATACTCGTGGATGTGTCAAATCAGACACTCGCCACTCCACAGGGCGCACACATTCATTGTGCTCATGCACTCCTAATGGCAATTTAATTGACACACACTCGGCTGGTGCATTGTCATTTGCGCTTGCTAGTTTTTTTGTCCCAGACGCATTCAGCACAAGAAATAAATTTGATTGAACAATATTTTGATTGTCTTTGTAACTGGCATTCTCAAATGCTCAAAAACTAATCAATCAATTGAATCGATCACGTGATTTATGACTCGATTATGCGTGCACTTGAGAATATTCTTGCTCCTTATCATTATATAAGCAGATTGCTACTGATTGTCTAATCATCAATGAAAACATGTTTGCACAGTTGCAATGGCCAAATCGGCTTTAATGTAAGTTTCCAACTACCGTTCGATCGGACTCTCACCACTGACCATGTTTATTTATAGAACGATTTAGAAATAAATGAATGCTTGTGCCTTTGTGTAGTTACGTAACGTGTCATAATGCTCGGCCCGAACAAACACACGAACAGGACCAATGTGTAAGTGATTGACGCGTGACCAGTTTGGTCCGAGCACCACAAGACCAAGGACGTGTCCCTTCCGCACTGACACATTCGGACACTTAAGCCGACTTAAGGTCTGGCAGGACAGGTCTATCCCGGTGTGGCTTATGTTTGGAACATATCCATTGGTTGCATTGGAAGTGACACGCGAGCAACATTTGCAATCATAAGACGAGACACACAATCAGGACCAATTGGCACTGATCCTGTAGGATATATTGGTGATGAACAACACGTACAACCACGAGAACACAAAGTGCTTGGTTGTCTTTAAACCGACAATGTTTTGACAAGTCCAACCGATTGTATTTTACGTTGCGTTACGTTATATTAGATCAAATAGTTAGATAAAAAATGCAAAGGATGAGTTCGACGTTTCGATACTTGACCATCGTTGTGGTTTTGGGCTTGATTGATTACTCGTTTGTTTGATGGATGAGGTGATTTAGTGCCAATGGTCAATCATTCGGTGGTCAAGGTGCCATTACACTATGAACACACGCGCGTTTTTCGAATACGGTACATAAGCAATATGCTCAAGTGGCGATGACCTGTGTCCGTGCGGGTCAGTGGACAGACGCCGCAAAAAGCCTCACACACCGACAAGGCCATCCAAATATTGTTGACTTGGCCCATCGAATTGCATCGATCGATCCGCGTTGACGTGTCCACTGAAACTCACTCACTGACCATCGGGCAAGGTTGTGCTTGATTGCCCACATCACTCGTCACGATTGGCTCTATTGCACACCTCCACTGAACCAATGTGTCACTTGACAGTTGACACAGTCCGACAGTCCATTTTAAAGTCGATCATAGTGGTCAACATGGTGCACATTGTCCATATGCCACCGCATCTACTTTACAGAGGCAAAATGGGCATGATAGTCCGTTTGCTTACGCCACAATGACCGATTACAATTGACAGAGTGCAACACTCGAATTACTTTGTGTTTGTTGCTCATCGAAATGGCTCGTTCGAGAATGAATCCATTTGGCCATACAAACACACCACAAACAAGTGCCTGCCAGTGGAAAATCATCGTCAGTTGGCCAAACTTGGCACGATTATTCCACTTGGTTAGCCAGAAAATGTAATTTTGAGTGGCACATTGGCGGAATCAAGACAATACATTCTATACCTATTGAAACAGCAAAACAAATCAATTTGTGCAATGCAATGTCCAGTGAAATGCGTAAATGATATCTTGACAGTAAATATAATTTAGAATTTAATTTAGATTTATCTAAATGACAATTACAAATTGTGTGGTCAGACAATAAATAAAACCAGTAGATAAGAAAAAAGTTTAAAAACATGTAATCTACGATGCCAATGACTAATATAAATTTTTATAAATCTATGATATTAATATCATTTGGGTTGAGTTGGATAGGAGCATTCATTGGTGGTTTGTTAAGGTTGACTGTGGAATAAAAAAGATATATTTGTAAAAAATGAATAATGTAATAATAAGCAACTTACCCTCAGGTCCCAATTTGATGACTTCAGTAGTTTTTCGCTGAGTCTCGTATTCTGCCCAGGCAGCTTTGCGTTCTTCTTCGCTTAGTTCTTCTTCAGGACGATTCTCAAGCAGTGAATCATGTTCGTGATAGGAAATAATCAAATCGGAGTGCTTGAGGAGAATGTCGTTCAAAATGTTATCTTCGCTGACAGGGTGTACATTTTCCTCTCCATAATTAGTGTCCAACTGGTACATCTGCAAAATGTCATTTTGACTGTAGTGGCGAAGAATCTGCTGTTCATCCACTACTCGACCAGAAAGCGATTGCTTGACAATCTGTCGTTTGTAGATTTTGTCTTCCATTGTACCGAATACAGTGAAACGATAGACGAAGACAGGTTTAGTCTGGCCCAAACGATAAATGCGAAAAATGGCCTGAAGATCATGGGAAGGGTTGAAAGATGCATCGAATATGATGGCACGATTAGCACCAATAAGGTTAGTGCCAATTCCGCCAGCTCTGGTCGAGACCAACATCAAACGCGCTCGTGGATTATCGACATCATTGAATTTATCTATAATCGAAGATCTTTCCTCAGTTTCCACTCCTCCGTCGATTCGGAAATAATCCACATCACTAATCCATCGATGAGAAACGCCACCGGTTTTCTTCAAAATGTCTTCATAATTCGTATTTGCCAGGCCTTGTTCTTTGTTGAAAGCTTTCATTTTTTGACGCAAAAATCGTTCTATCAAATTGAGGCAAAGCAAGCTCTGACTAAAAACAACAATTTTGTCGCCAGCTTTTTCGCACATCTCCAGTATGACAAACAAAAGAGTAAACTTAGCACTTAAGTTGATGTTGTAAATGTTTTCGAGATCAACGTATTTGAGGTACCAATCACCGATGGTTGTGGCAAAGTTCTCCTTCTTATTTTTTTCAGAGTCAGTGTAATAGTCATGCATCAGTGCAGGATGAGTCCACACCAATGACAACAATTGTTTATCACGTAAAAAGTTCTTCTGTACCTTTTGAGTAGGGTCAACATACCACTGCAAATAGTGTTTGTACATGTCAATTTGTTCTTTGTTCATCTTTACGCTAAGCACATACTCAAACTTGGGCTGAAGATATGGAACCAGCACATGGTAATCTTGTCGATGAATACATCCTTTCAACATCTGATACAAAACATGAATGCGTTTCTTCATCATTTGCACTTCGTACGGAGTAGAATCCATGTGTTGACCATCCGTCACAGGATTTTGAAAACGATTTTTGAATTCCTTCTTAGTTCCCAATAGTTGTGGCTTAACAAAATCCACCATAACAAAGTATTCAATTAGGTTATTTTGCAAAGGAGTACCAGTGAGAACAATTCGACGTTGGGTTTCAATGAGATTCAAAGCTAAATTAAAAGAAGAATCATCATTCTTCAACAAATGGCCTTCGTCAATAATCACAAGATCAGGACCAGGAGAAAGAAGCGTCTGCTTGATGATTGATTGAGATTTAAGTTGTTTGTCATTTGGGTTTGAAATGATTCTCGAGAACAACGTATTAGTAATTAACAAAATTCCGCCTCTTTTGAACCAACGCTTGAGCATATCCACACGTTTTGGCAGTGTTTTAGCATTACGAAATTCAAACATGTTAATTTGCCAGCTAATATCACATTTTTCAAACCACTTTTCAAATTCCATGGCCCAATTTTCAATGACATTATAGGGCACAATAATGAGGACTCGTTCCATCTTGTCCTGGAGATGTCGATTAATCATGATGGAGTGCAGAAAAACGACAATTTGAAAAGTTTTGCCAAGGCCCATAGAATGAGCCAAAATGCAACCCGAACCAAGATCATCCTCGTTAAAACGGTCAACAGATTCAATGATGCAATCGTATAGAAACTTAATACCCTCCAACTGGTGAGGCTTTAGCAAAGGAACAAATGCCTTGTTTATCTTGACCAACACTTTCTTTGTGTCCATGTTAAAATCAAGAATGCCACTAGAGGCACCTTCATCGGGAAAATAATTTTCAAATAACTCTTGTCGTGCTTCAATACGTTTGCGTCGATCTTTCTCGGCACGCTCAGCAGCTCGAGTCTCTTTTTCCAATTGATAGAAATTAAGTATTTTCTTGACGGGCTTCTTTTTTTCAATATTTTCCTTTTCAAGCAATTCAGCCTACAAAAAAAATAAAATCAATAAATATAAAATACACAACTAAAAAACAAACCATTTTTTCGAGATTCAATCTATTCTTGGCTTTTGTTTTTGGCTTAACTTTACCGACCGGAATTTGAGGAACTGGTTCAGGGGAGAGCTCTTTTTTAGGAATAATCTGTATCTCGGCAGGAAATTCTGTTAAAAAATCTAGTGAGTCTCTACTAGGATTCGAGAGTTGAACTTGAACACCATTTTCAGTATCACTTTCGTCATCACTAGAAATCTGGATTAAAGATTTCTTCTTAGGTTTCTGTACAATTTCGTTATCAATTTCCTCTTTCTCATCACCAGAAGACAAAACGAGAATTTCCTCTTTATGATCAACAGTGTCCAAATTAATACGGGACAAATTAGACATCAACTCATTGATTGAATCGGCACTATTTTCCTCGTCAATCATGACGCTAACATCGCTTTCAGATTGTTCATCTTCTGAAGAAGATTCGATAACATAATTCTTCTTTTTGGCAGCCATCTCGTTTTGTTTGGAGATAGGCAGAATGTTGATTAACAATTAAGGATAAATTTCAAATGACTTCAGAAGAATAAAAAAAACTTTGGACAAGAGACAAAATAGATAGGAAGGCAACGTGCAAACAACGTGCCTGTCTTGAGAAGAGATCACTTTCCAACTGCCAAAACAAGAAAAACTACCCTTTGCGGCTTTGACAATGTGAAGCTTGGCGGTTGTGTGTTGCTTTCCTAACGGACAAATGCTAACTTGCTCATGTGTTAACCTCCCAAGTAAAGCTGCGGTGGCGCGCAAGTTGCAAATGCCGTCAATTCACACAGTGCAAATTTCCAATTAGGTTCGAATGCTTTATGAAATTACTTTGTACTACACTCTCGCAAATGTAGCCCTCAAAATGTAAGTATAGTTCCGACTCGGTAACTATACTTCCAATAAGTGTTGTACCGAGTAAATAACTTTGACTTTTGTAAGTATAGTTACCTTCGTGTAACTATACTTACAACCTCAAACCAAATGCGGATAAACTTATGTTAAATCTAAAAATGGGCGTTTTGGGTTATGGCGCCCACTTTTAGATATAAGCATTGAGTTAATTACGTTACACGTGAAGTTTTAACGTTTTTAACAAGAAATGTTTAAATATCGCGTTTTTAAATGGGCGCCATCCAAATAAGCGCCATAGTTTATGGCGCCCAATGGTATACCATGATTGGATAGTTCGTCTTGAAGAATAAGTAAATAATTCCTTTAATTGGTATATTTTTAAAACAATAGATAGAATAATTAATAACAAACACCAAGGGTTTGTGAGTTTCGATTGTGCCAGGTGGCACTGTGCTATCGATACTATCGCGAAAGAGGGGTAGTCAGTCAGTGCATATGAATAAGTAGAGAAGGACCCCCCTCTCACTCACTCGTCCACTGTGCACTCACTGCTGTGTTTGTCGGTTGGACATTGCTGTTGTGTTGTGGCAGTTGGCCACTCGCGCTCGGTGCATGTTTGCGTGTGTAATTCGCGTTTTGTTGTGATTTTTAATTAGTGATTTTTTGTTTCAACGATTGATTTGTGATTTAAAATTTTTAAACTGAATTCATTGCGTTCATGTGTGACTAAAAAACGTGAAAATACTAAATGACGACTGCTTACTTTGATCAAAACGTTCAAGACTTTCAAACTCAAAATGAAATATTTTCAAGTGAATTCAACAATTTGTTCAACGTTATTCTAAATTTTCCCAACTATTTACCTGAAGCCTTAATGTAATTTGCATATGTTTGCTAAGGGAAGTCTATGACAATTTGTTAAAAGTATATAAATTTCTAAGTCTTGCATTTTTTAATTGATTTTTTAATATCCAGATTACTTGCATTGCTTAAAGTCATATGTTGCCATTGTTTTTATGCTTGTGAACTCATAGAAACCACAAAAAAAGGAGCAAAATCTTATTGTTCACAATTTCAATTTGTCCCGATATATCCCAAGTGAATACAACTCTATCTTGAAACAAAATGCAACAAGAAATTCGACTTTGAGAATGGGCTCGATGATAAATCAACGCCTCACCAATTGATATTATTTTTGAATTCAGATTTTGAACAGTATTCATGTAATTATTTCTTTGGCCGTGTTTAATTGTATTGATTTAATATTTGTATAAATAACTAAATATCAAATAAAATTTTAAGGGAGTTTAAAAGGGATTTTAAAACACAGTGCGCTGACTATAGTTAGCAGTTTCGCGTGTAAGTATACTTACAAAGTTTTTGTGAGTATACATGTCAGCTGCAGCGCTGTGAGTATAGTTAGCCCCTACATTTGCGAGAGTGTACATATGTATATGTTTTTGGTATGTAATTTCTTTAAATTCAATTTTTTTAATATTCTAATCAACTGCGCGACCGTGGTCATAGCCAATTTGACAGTCAATCATTTCGAATATATTTTGTCCAACTGGAGCAATCCTCAACTGGAAACAAAATTGAATTGCCCTGCTGTTTCATTTATTTTTGCATATACATGTAGATGATTTGCGTATTTGACGAAATTGACTTTTTCATCTCATTTTGGGAGCGAACCAAACTGGCAGAATAACATACAACAAACAATGTCAACCACGCGAAATGTCAATCATCAATGGAGTAGTGAAAATAAGTGAGTGAAAGTAAATTTTAAAGTTTTGGCAAGTGAAAGTTTGCGGAAGAACTCCAATGGCAAATTGTGCCTGTTGTCCCCAAGCGAGTGGTAAGTGCAGTGAGATATTTGATATATCCACTGTTGTGCCTCTGTCAAGCCAGACCAATGTCCTTGCAAGCATTGACTTGTGGTATTGCAATTCACTCGGTCCAACGAGGCTCTTTGTCCGTCTCGAGAATGGACAGCAAAACGAGAGCGACATTCATGTCATTGACAATTGATGCCGCTCTGACACGTTGCTGCCTGGATGGATGCCTCGCTGTTTGCCTTACTTTGCTATTAGATGCAGCTTGTTCCATTTATGATCGATTTCTACCGATTTACCGCTAATAGCTGTCCCATTTGACCGCACTCACAAAGGCCCTCACTGACTGAACATGTTTAATCCCGCTAATAGTGCCACTGCACTGGCCATTCTATTGTAGCAAGGTAGGCAGATGATTTCGCTCCAGCAGGGTCTTTGATTTATTTGCACCACAAAACTTTAAAATAATAAATTGCCACTCTACTTGCAGTGGCCGAAACGTTTTGGATCAATTAAATAATTGAAACAACATAAAAGCAAATACTTTTGATTGTTGTCGTTCGATTCGGTCTATGTCAGGCTTGCCGAATCAGTCAAATTCTCCTCCTGTACGTGAACACTCACTTTCGATTGATTCTCCCTTGGTAATTCTGTGCCTTTGGAAAATGTCAAATTTTTTAAAACGATTTCAATTAATAATTTTACATTCCACAGATACAGTAACACTTGGTCCGTTTTCGTCTTTTGCCCGACACACTGCAGGACAAGATAATAAATCGTTGCATTAGTTTAATTAGATTTGTACCGATTCTCTTTTGTGTTTGTGGAACGGTAAAACACAATTCTTGCTTGATTTATTGGCTGTTAAATTTTTAAAATTTTTGTTCTCTTTATAGGCACGAAATTGGTTTGAATCGAGCGACTTCTTCAACAGTGGAGACAAAGTTGACTCATCACGGTACGAGAGTCCCTTTGTAGCCGTCAATTACACGGCCAATTATGTCCTCATTATCTATGGGCAATCAGTTATTGTTATTATGGTTTGGCACAGATCTATTACCATCACCGCACTCACCACACAGTCAATTCAAATGAGCCACTTTAAATTGATCGAATGCTCAATTTATATTGCCAATTGAATTGTGAATGTCAATGTCGTTCATGACTATCAAGGAGAGAGTGATATTTCTTCATCGATGACACAAGGCGAGGATGCGGACATGCTTTGACAAATGATTCCATTGGCCTGTAATGATGATGATGATGCCAATGACGAGGGACCAAAGATGATTAAGGGCCTTGTTTGACTTGTCAACACACGCACGACTCTAGGAACGGTAATGCACACGCGTTTGCTTGCATGCACACAAAGGAACATTGCTAAATAAAATTTTCATTTTAAAATCATTTCAAACCGGAAATTTGTTTGTTTATTCCCGAACCCGGACTAACGATGACTTCTATGAGAAAGTACTTTTGCTCAGTTTGGTAAACAAGTCCCTCTCATTCACTCGTCCTTCGAATGTCTCTCATTGTTGTCTCGTAATATTTCATTTGTCTCGTTTGAATATCAATTTCATTGAGACACACTCCTAAAATTTTAAAGTCGTGTGGCTCGCGATACTCTTTTATTGACTTTTTTGTGCCGTGCCACTGCATCGATTCATTGTGCCATTGACCAGGCTAAATTGAGTGGCACTCGAGTCAACTCGTTGCTAGGATGAACTTAAGTTTGAAGTTCTCATCAAGTGCGGAGACTCTCAAGCCTATTTGAGACTATTTTAGCTCAACTCATCTTTTTATGTCTCAATTAGAACTGCGTCCAATTGATGCGAGTTTGGACATCAGGGTTTGGTCCATTCTTTAGGTAATTTATCACTTAATACAAACAGTACCAGTGCCGAGTGGAAAGTCAACTTCATGTATTTGCCTAATATATTATCTGAACCGCATCCGAACGCAAGGTTTTTGCTTATATTCTAAACATGAACGGTTTATGCCTTTTTATTGCTAATCTCGACTCTCAACTCATTTGGTGTGCGACTATAAATGTGGACAATTTACATTTCCTTTATTGCCTCTCTTATTGGTGAGTGACTCAAGACCAGTCAAATGGGTACGCGTGCCTGTGCTTGGTTATGTAACATCGATTGATGTTGCTCATGGCCAACCAGTCTGTCACACGGCAGGCACATTCGTCTCGTTGTCAGTTTGATTATTAATATGGTCACATTTGCATAGACCCGAGATTAGTAGCCCCGATGGCCGCCCAAATTAGTTTACCATGCAGTGCCGAGTGGCACTTTTTGTTGGCACAAGTTGGAGTGAGGCTGCCACCGGCCGGACGGTAAAAAGCCATAAATTTGTAGTGTGCTAATTTAATGGCCGATGCTTGATGGCCAATAATAATACTTAATGCTTTATGGCATATGCAAATGAAATGTCCAATCAAATGGTGACAATATTCACTCGATGGCACATTTGCTTTTTATTGCTTTATTTCATTTTCAATGAATCACTCCACTGTCTTGACTTATTCACTTTAATGGCCATCTGATTGAGTATTAATTAAGAGTCGAATATTATTTTAATTGTACTTCCAAAAATTAGATTCAAAGTGAAATTGTTAAGATAAATTCAATAATCTGAAGCAAACAAACTCTGTCAAAAGTTTCAAATGTCCTGGTCCTGTGACGGGCAATTCCGGTTATTGCCGATTACGATTGCCATTAGGTGCAGGTCGTGTTGTTCGACTAATCCTTTTTATAGCTTTGCCCATTAAGATTGCATTGTCACTCACACTATCCCGGCAAAAGGAAATGAACCAATCGGTTTGGGACAAATGACAAATGCAGATTTACACCGCTCACCGCTGACTGACTTGTCCACACACGCGTCTTCGTGCGCAATGATATGAACTTGTCGCGTGTCTTGACTTTAAAATTGCTGACTGCTCCCAAATTGAGCAAAATTTATTAGTTTAATTTTAAAATTTAAAACTGTGTGCTTTGCAATATATTACAATTTTTCTGTGTTTGACAAAGAATATTGCTCAAATCATACAAATATAATGGGCAAATGTAATTATTACCATTTGAGTCATTTGTGCTGACAAGCAATTAAACGACCCTAACGAACTTATGACATTTAGTAATGACTTTGAAAACTCCATTTGTACGAGTATGTTCTGCATAATAATTTTATTATTGATCAAAAATATGTTCCATTCTTTGTGCTAGTCGTCATTTATGAATAGCAACCAATCAGTGATCGCCGATTGACACTACAAAACAAACAGATAGGTAAGGAAACCGTAATATTTTCTATTCAAAAATTTTGAGGCAATTATTTTTCAATTAAACCAATTTATCTTCACACAATTGATAACCAACTAAATTATTTTATTTCGTTGTTATCTTTGTTTTGTAATTTGTTTTATTTTCTAGATTTATTCTATTTGTCTACCAAATACTACATTTGGTTCATTTCACACCAAATTATTTGTACACACTTTCTGTCTACAAATTTAAATCTATTTGTTTGTCCATTTGTCCGTCTGTTAATGGCAAACTAAACGAAGAACGAAAAGAGTTTAATTGGCTACTAAACAGTGAGCACGAACGATCATTGCTCTGGTTCGTGCGCTCATTCTCAACTTCTCACCAATGTGCACCACCATGTCGTTGTCGAGCAAGCCATAATCGTAAAATTAAGCATCTTTAGTAGCTTGTCTCGTGGATTAGCTTGGCGGCAAAGCATTGCGTGTTGTAATCCTAGGAGTAAGACACGACTAGGGACGGTATGCTGGTGTGGGGCACACGCTCCTCCGACTTGAATGTGCTAATAATTTTTAACCTTTTTGACACTTGAATTGTCCTATCGGTGGCCATGATCTGTCTGTATCGAATGGAGTCGAATTTGGCGTATGATCAAAGTTGTGAGTGAATTTTGGCCAAATTGTGTTAATCTAACTTTATGTTGACAGTTATGAGTGTGGCACACTGCTTCAAGTGAACCCGAACAAATTCTCCAAGGAAAACGTGTCCACCGACTGACTGGTGCAACTGGCAACTGTCTCATTCTCTCACTGCCTTGTCATCATCACTGGATCCATCATTTGCACATAAATTGTCTTCTTTAAAGTCTTATCGGGTCCAATTGGATCGATTGAAATTTTTGAATCATTTGTTAAGAAAAAAACAAATGGCACTTTTTTATAATCTACAAAAAAGCTTTTTAGAAAATCGAATATTTGCTGGATGCATTTCTTATCTCGATTGGTCATTAAGTCTCACTCGTAAATTTGAGTTTATCTGTTCGCAAATTTATTGAATGATCGCGTTTATTATCGTAAGCGTGCCACGAATTTGCCTTCTGTTTGAAGTTACTGGTCGACGAGTAATTAAGCGAGTGTGAGTGCAAGGTTTATGAAACGGCCAATTGGCAATTGTACCATTTGCCTGTTCAACTACTCGATTGAGTCTATCAATTTATTTTTATTGCTCAAAACATTTATTTGTTCAATGAACGAAAGGAGAAAGAAGGTCGGGATGGTCGTCGCATACAAAGGGATGCAATTGATTTGCATTACGATAATTACCACACCAGTGAGGCACACTTTTTGTTGTCTGCCGGTGCCCTCGCTGCTCGCAACCCTCTCAATGGCGAATGTCACCATTGGCACTTTGTCTCAGGAGAGTCTATAGCACACTTTGTCTTGGTTCTGCAGTAATGGAACCAATCGGCAATCGAAAGGCACTCCTCTCTCAATGAGTCCAACACACAGTGGCCATTGTTCGACAATGCAATTCATTTGCATAGAAAGGTCATAACACACAAGACCGCGTCTATTTGGCCACAGTCAACCACAAGCGAGATTATGAGGTGACACAGTGCAATGGACGCACGCGTATGATCTATTTTGAGGACAACAGAAAATACCATTCACAAGGAGATGCAATTTAAATACAAAATGCAAAATTGTAAAATGCACTTAAAAATTTGCACCAAAATTAGCGAAATGCAAATGGCTTAGTGAATAGGCTTCTCCTTCCAATCGACTTCACACTTCGATTTGACACGTTTGAGTCTGTCACTTTGTTATTGCACAACGTGTGCATGAGGCCAACAGTGGGCACTTACTCAGTGGAGTGATCTTGTTTGGATGCTGTTGGCCGCCCTGCCTCATCGTGTACGACAAACATCTTTGTTGTGCACCGACTAAATTTGCATCCACATACAAAGCATCACCCTCTAATGGCCATGTTCAATGTCCTTGCTCACTGAATGGCCATATTTCACACATAAAATGCAAAACTATCTCAACTAATTGAAGGCTTTCACATTAGGAGCAGTCTATTGGCACTACTGAACTGTCAATCGAACTTTAAACTCACTTTTGAGTATTTTGTGTTAATTTGCGTAAAACTCTCAACAGTTTAGAGCCGATCTCAATGAGCGATTGATTCGTATTACACCATTCGGGGATAGTGCACAAGTACAGTACTCAATGAGCCATCAAATCGAAGACCCTGGTGTGGGTGTCAGGGGCCACTTACAGTCAGCACCGGGAAAATCGTGTTGTTTGTAACCTGAGAGTGTCAATTTGCCTTACTAATGGCAACACTTTTAGCTCTCATTTTGTTTGCCACTCCTTTCATCATCTCCAGTGGGCCGGAATGTGTGTGTGCTTGTGTGACTCGATTACGATTTGGTCTATTTCACCCAGTTTCGGTGCAAATTCTACCAGTCGCTCGTCACTTTGAACCCACCCAGCATACTTAACAAATGGATCGATGTGTAATGCTCTATGTAACTCTTTGACAGAGCCAAATTGGAGAACGATTGACTTTTGTGTCATGTCCCACTGTGAGCCGCACTCAAGTAGAGTGATTCGATTGCTCAACTCGATCTATTCCAGACCAGCCACCCACACTAATCGGTGATCGGATTACGCTCACTACACTTTGTCCTTTTACACTTTTGACTCGATCACTTGATTGTTCAATTCATTGGCACGTTTTCACTTTTTTACCATAAAATTCTTTCTCTTTTGTAAATCTATAGATTTAAAATTGCGTGATTCGTGTTTAAAATGCTTAATGAGAAAATCATGTTCTGAAATAAAACAAATATAAAAAATTTTGAAACATAATTTAATAGATAGATAGTAAACATAAAATCCTAAAATAAAATCAAAATTAAATTATCATTAAAACGAACTAAAAAATGGAATTCATGGAACAATAAAAGAAAAGTCGGGATTGAATCTAGATTTCGAATGACGATGTACTGCCACGATGATTGCTTATTTTTGAAACAAAGATTTCAGTAAAATACTGATACTCTGGTATCTGGTGAATCTCGATCTGTCCATCGCACTTTGATTCCAAGATCTTGGCAAAAAGACAAGCAACAGTCATTCGGGAAGTATCCATTCCGCCTATTACCTCAGTGAAAAGAATTCTTTCTTCGGTTGCGGCTTGGTTTATTTGTTCAATGATGGTAGTGTTGAAAATGGAATCAATCATTGATATGTCGGCAGGAATGAACGAATCGACAAAAGGCTCTTCGAAACGTGGCTGTTGTATATACGATGGTCTTGTCACATGAGGTTCATCCAAATGTTCTGGCATTGGAAAGTCAAAAATGTCTTCTGGCAGTTGAGGTGGTTCGTTTTGAATGTCTGGCAAAGGAGGAATTGGCTCATCAAGCAAACCAAAATCGTCTATTTGCTGTTGGTTAATCGGTTCAATCGCCGGAAATTCATCATCATAATCATCTTCTGGAGCAGGAAGTGTAGAAGCAATAGCTGTATTCCAGTACTTTTTCAGACTAGTGGGCAATCGACGACAAGGCATTGAAAACAAATCCTCAGATGAATCTGGCACAGTTTCGGGGAAAAAAATGTCAGGAACAATATTTTTGATAGTGAGGCCATTTGAGGTAATTTCATCTATATGAATTTGCACTTGTCGATCAAACAGCAAGTGATTGTAATTCCCAGGTCGCACCACTCCTCTTCCTCCCAGCCTTGGACGGCGAATTGGAATTGGTGCTATTTCTTGTATTTCGTCACCACTAATTACAGAAGGAGCTCTGCGCTTTCTTTTGCGTTCAATCTCAATAGTTGTAGGAGTCAAATCATCGAGGATAAGATCAGGCCCTGGCCTCGGTTGTATTAATGGTCCAGTACTGGCATTTTTAGTTTTAAAACGTCTATCCTCCATCGAAGTTTCTTGATCTTGGTTCGAAGGTCCCGGATCAGTACTGTCGAACGGTGGAGGCAACTCTGGAAAATCTTCCATTGGAGGAGAAGGAGGATGAAAAGGAATTTGGTCATCCATTGGTTCAAGTAAAATAGCAGGAGGTGCAGCGTGTGTTGGTGTCTTAAAAAGATCTGCAAGTGGAATTAACTTATTTTCAACTATACGCTCTCCAAAATCGTCCACAATCCTGTCTGGTTCCGAACCAACTAATGGCACATTATTATCTCCAACGGCCAATTGAGGAGATTCCTGCATAGTAATATCTCGCACACGGTTAGCAATGATTCTTTCGTCAAATTCTGGAACCTCTGCTGGCAAGTTTAAATCGAAAAACTCCATAATCTCAGGCAGATTAATCTCCTCGAGTAATGCCTCATTTCGAGCATCGTTTAGATCAATTCGAATTTGACGACGGCCATGTTTCATGTCATTCGAGTTGGCAAAGACAAACAGTTGCACGGTATCATAGTGGCGCACCACATCTTCGAGCATGTATTTGGTTTGTCTGAGATGAATGTTACAGACGCCAATCAGCAAATCTCCAGTGGTACGAAGGGATGTTGGTACATATTCCTCTTGAATGGATTCCACAATTTCTGCAACATCGGTTTCCAAAATTTGATGTTTGGTCACCTTTTTCAGTACATGAGCGGCCATCCATACTATGGCCAGTGGACCTTTGCGGGTGAGAATTGCTGGAATGAAGAACATTGCAATATGGTACGATGTGGACACTTGATGATATTAATAATGAGGATATTCGGGTTTAAAAAACAGTGATGAAATTCTTGAGAATAAAAAATGCCGCACTCAACACTCATAGACTGAATGAACAAAGAAAACGACTATTTCTACCCAACTTTGAAATCAATTTTTTAGCCCGCCAAAATTATTTTAGCAATTTAGACTGTGGTTGGTCAAAAGACGAAATTTGCAAATTCTCACATGAAGGACTCAAATTTCCCAGCCTTGTGTGGTTTAATTAAAGAACACCAATTCATTGTTCGGCCCAATTAATAACAAATATGTACCATTGGAGCGGTTGATTGACTCGACCCGCGAAATGAACACTCAATGGTCTGCAATGTAGGTCTCGTCCGTGTCGTGTGTGCTGTCGTGTAACTGTCTCGAGTCCCGACTAGTTGTGCTAGTCATTGCTGTGTTGTTTTGTGTTACATCCAAGTTTGGTCCGACTGTCGTTTCCTCGTGCCTTCAACTCGCACGCGTTCACATTCGCTTCCTCAGTGTCTCCCGTCACGAGCCCTAGTCGAGTTGACAAAACATGTCACCAAGTGCTGTCATCACATGTTCTCAACCATCTCACCGGGCACCGAGATTCAATAGGTCTTCTCGGTGTGTTTTATTAATTTAGATGAGACGATTCGCCATTTAGTCGCAAAATGCTCTATGGCCAGTTTGTACGTGGACTTGGTGGCTAGTAGTGTGAGAATGGACTCGAGTCGACTGAGCAAATCAATTGGACACCGAACTGAACCCTAACACCCAGTGATTTGAGGCATGTCGACCTTTGTATGTGACGTACATTTTTACTAATTTACATGGTTGGTGTGTGTGAGTTGAGTTGACATGTCATGAGCACCGATTGGAGGCCATAATTGAATTCAGTCCATATCGAGGCCACAAACTAGCGTAATCAACCAATACACCGAAAAGTCCGTTAATTACGTGGAGGCAAGCGTGACCAAAAGTGGCGCGTTAATTGACTCGCAATGGCACTAGTCACTAGTGGCTAACTAGTGCGCTTGTACCCCACTAGGACTCACTTGCGCAATTCGCCTCGATTCAAATCCCAATATTTCAATTTGCACTGATTCACTTCACATGTGGAGAAGTGTGTGTGGTGCAATCGATTTTATGGGAGCCGAATCGGTCCGATGTGACATCTCTCTTACATATTATATTAATTGACCAGTCGGGGTAATGGCACCGATGTGAATTGATGTGCACTGACAACATTGTGAGTCTATTTCAATTTAGTGTGAGCTCTATAATTTGATATAGACAACAGTGTTGGCACAAGTCAAATGTGGTCATCGTGGATTCAGACAAATTGGTTTCGTAAGTGACAAAATCTAATTTAAAGTTGCATTGTCGCTTTATTTGCTCATTACCACACAGTACAACCACCCTAAAGTCAACATAATCTCGACCTGTGAAAATTTAACTTCTCCGCTGAGAATTGACAAGCAGAGTGGACAGGCAAAAAGGCGAACGCACTTATGACCAAGGCAATGTTATCAAATATCACCTTTCAGTGAACTTTTTTGGTCATTTTAAGGACACTGAAAATCTCGGTGGTCATTAGATACACTCATTTTTAACGAAATTGGATTTTATATAGAAAAATATTAATAAAAATTACTAAACCTGCCGACAATGACCATCTGAAAATAACAACTTGTGAGTCATTTCGTTTTGCTTAAATAATTAATTTATTTTCTCTTTTGGTTTAGTTTATTTTAGTCAAAAGTTAAGAATTGTTCAAATTGAATAATTCATTTATTCGGCCAGAAATGATCTTCTGCTTGAAATGATTTCGAATGAAAGGCAAACTTGAATGCATTTTGCCAACTAAAGTGCAACGTATGTTTGGACATTTTAAATTGTGTCCACACATTGGTCAGATGAGCACATTTGGTGCTATAGTCGTTTGTGAGTGAGTCAGTCAACACTGTCACTGAGTCTGATCTCTTCACTTTACGGTCAAGTCCCTCATGTGTCATTTACATTTATGCCCATTTCTCTTTCTCTTTTCTGCATTTCCCTTTGTCCATTATCATCGTCAAGACAAATCAAGTGATGGTGAAGCACAAGCAAATTTGAATTTATGTTTGCTGGATATTAGATAGATTTAACAGTTTGTGTTTAATTTGGTTCACTCAACTCAACTCGTGAATGCATTGGAACGTAACGCACAATTGGCAATTGCAACTTTGTATAAGTTTGTATTTCATTTTATTCTTTTCTCCCTCTCAACTCGATTTAGTAATTAATTTGTGCCCGTCATTCTGTGTGCTTTTCGCTACCATGATCGCAATGTCAGTGCCCGGCAACACTAAAATAACAGAAGTGATACATTTGATTGCAGCGTGCAGTGCCACTGTGTTATGTCACTCTGTTGGGTATTATTGCATTATGGTAAGTTTGTTTTGCACACTATTTATTACTATTCGAATGCACAGTCCATTTGGTAAATCAACTTGTGATTCACTACACCAAGTCAACTGATTATTGAACTATATGTAATCAGAGACATAAACAGACACCCGGTCAGTAAGTTGATGTAATTCGATTATAATTTGAGCCTTTATGCCATAAAGTTTATAGCAATATTGGTCAATTGACCAGACGAAAGTAGTGATCAATCAGACAATGGAAAAGGATTGACCCACCAGAATCGATGCCACATTTATTGTGAGTAGACCACTGAGCACATCGACTGAACGTGTGCCAAACACTAAAAAGTGCTCGAGCCAAGCCAAACCAAATGGCCATTTAATCCTTTCTGTGTGATCATAAATTGAAATTTATTGCTTGCAACCAGCCAAACAACCGACCAGCACCAGCACACTCGAATTATTTAATTTGCCAAGTCAAGTCCATGAACGTGGTTCTGTTCTCGATTACTGGGCAGAATGGTGAACGAGATTACCGAATGGCAAATGGAGACGAATCAAGAAGCAATTGCTCTGTCTGTGTGAAATGCAATTAAATGCACCAACACCAGTTGTCCGCCTAAGTTGGTATAATAGATTTATAATCTCTGCATCTCATTTTGTGTTTGAGTTTGAGTTTCTTTCGGTCCATGTACACTATACAACTCGTTCACTTACTCACTGTGTCACTTGACTTTACTGAATATTCCAATGTCAATTACAATAATTCAGCGAATTTATGTTCCGTATGAAACACCAAGTGTCATTCAATGAATTGAACAAAGGCAAACAGAACGAGACTAACGAATCAAATCGGAATCGCCTTAATGTGCCGACTTTTGTTCATTGTTTCCTCCACTCCAAACGAGACTGTCTAATTACAATTAATACCAAATTAGACTTTGATTTCTCAAACTGTCCAACCGAACCAATCTTTTCTTTACACGTCGATGTGTCCGTATGTTCCCTTTGTATATTCAGTAGAACATTCTGAATATTATGGCAACGTTTGATAATTAAGGAGCGCGTGTCTCGGTAAAGAATGAATAATGCCAAATCTCTGGTTTGTGTTCCGGTGAGTGACTATGCTTGACTGTGCTTTCTATATTGGTTCAAGTAGCTAAAGTACACACACACTCGACACTTTGCATTCATAATTTCTCAATGCAAAACAATTAACGCACTCAAACCCGACGCCACACGAATGAATGTTAATTTTGCATTTAGCTGTCCTCTCTAATTATTCGTATACGAATTGAAATGCTCATTCCAGTTTTGGCTTGTGTCAAAGTGGTTCTTCTCTGTACCCTTTCTTTCATTTTGATTTGAATATTTCTCTAATTAATCTTACTTTACTTAGGCAACACATTTCACATACTACTCGAATTGCACTTTTGCACTTTATGGTGGTTTTGTGCTAATTACTCTCGTGCACACAGCATTGTCAACTTGTATTGGCAAATCCTTCGCAGTGAAGTCGTCGTCCGTCATTAGTTTGACAAGCCAAGCACATTTGACACTTTCGAATCTTTTGTTGCATTCGTTTATTATCCATTAATGCGATTAATGCCATCACTTTCTATTTGTTTTAATTAGACAATGCCACCGCAACTATTCTAGCTCTGGTTCACTTTGATCGACCGCAAACAACAAACAAAACGATAGATTTGAGTTTAGTGACAAAAAAATGTTGACTTAACGCACTGCCAATTCGACCAAGTAAAGGGTTAGCTCAGCTTTGGTGGGTCCTGCAGTCTGGTCTGTCTGTCGGTGAACATTTGCATTTGGCTGCACTGATAGTGCACCAGTGCCTCATGCTTCAATTAGATTGCCCTGCGTGCCGAACAATTAAACCATTCGGATGACACACAATAATAAATCATGTGTGGCCGAATTGGTATGATTAATTGTTGTTGCCAGCACCGTACGAGTGCATCACCACTCGGCACCAATGCCTCAATTGGTGTTGCTGCCTTTGTGGCCACAATTAATTTGTTCAAGCTATTAACACGCCGACACAGACACATCTAACTCGGCTTGGCTTGTGTTCTGTATGTTCAGGTTTGTTCTTGAGCCAAATCGGATCATAAATTTAAATGTAATCAAGTTAATGAGCCACACCGCACAGCCATGGCCTATAGAGCATCAACATCGCCATTTACACTTTGACAGCCTCACAAGTGCTGCTCATCTGTCGAGGGTGATTAATGAATTGACGAACTTGTGGTAGCGGCGATAGTTTCGGGTGCCTCTGAGGATTCAGTGAGGTGCCCTACAAAATGTCCATTTGGTACGGTCAATCTGTCGCAATTGTTGAGAAGACTTTGTAGCATTCAGGTGAATCGAAGCCAATGCTTTCTCTAGTGATTGTAGAGAATAATTTAATAAATCATATGCGCAATGAACTAGAGGCAATAAATGTACAAATGAATTAAGATGCGAATGTATGAATCGATAGAAAAATAGATATCCACAATTAGCATGGTGTGGGCGTGTTCGTGAATGGGGTGTGATGGTCACTATTATCGTCAATACTTAGCCGAATCGATCAGTTTGGTCTCTTCAGTATGGCAACTCAAAGCATTCAATGCCACTTCACTCAGATTGGTTTTTCTAGCAGCATTCGAGTGGCTACTTGGAAAGCGATCGTAATGTCACTCAGATGGCGCCTCAGTTCCTGCTGCAAGTCTTTCAGTTCTTGTTGAATATCTCGCAACTCATCGTGACTTCGTTTGCCCGTTTTCAATGTTTCCTTGTGACGAATTTCGTCTAACAAATCATACAGTCCAGGGAAGAAGAGGGTTGAATAAAAATCGCTGAATGGGGTACCCAGCAAAAGGTTTCGCGTGTCTGGTCGTTGGTAGAGTGGGCGGCCGGCATTTTCAGTGAAGACACGTTCGACTTGCATAGAAACGTCATTGATGTGTCTCACCAAAAATGGATCACTCTTCAAAGATGCATTTGCCATCACCCGATCGACGTATTTATGCCACTTTATGGTTTGGTTAGCAAAGTCTTTCAGCGATTGTTCCATCAATTCCAGAGCGCTATGATGCTCTTCGGCAAGTTGTTTTCGTACCAGTTCAGACAAACCTTCTTTGGCATAATCCGTCAAAATAGTTTCGCTTAGTTCATCTAATCGAACAGGAATTATTGTGGAACTTGAGAGCGAATACAGCAACACCGAAATAAGTCGAGAACACGACCGGTGATAGGTAAAATTAGGGTCAACGAAACTCTCCACCAAATGGAAGGTCTCATAACCAGTGTGATACGAAGGGTAGCTGCTGACTGGTTGTTTTTGCTGTGGCAATAAATTATTATGCTTAATTTTGCACCAATTTTGACTAATTCGTGTCACTTACCTTGTCAGGCTTGAATTCAATGTTGATCGATGGAACTCCTGCGAAAAATGAGAATGGAACTTGGTCCGAGCCTGAACTTAGTTTTTCAATTCTACGCGAAGAATCATATCAAGGTGATTATTTAAAATTGACTAGATGAACTTACTTTAGCTTATCTTGGTTTGTTCCATTTTGCCCGCTTTCATCTCGCAAATCATCAAGCCAATTTTGGTAAAGTGATTGGTTTACTTTTAAGGGAGTTTCCTGTCTCACTTGATGTGCTGGTACTCGTTTTATGGCTTGCCGAAGTACTTCCATCAGTGACGGTGATGCATCCGATCTGATCATTGGCCCACTCACACAGGTGTCCACATTGAGATAGGCCACAGCCTCGGCTGCCAACAAATGTCTTAGCTCTTCAACCCATTCGGTGGAGCCAATAAGTCCAAATTCTTCACCAGACCAACTGGCAAAAACCAACGATCGTCGCGGTCTCCAATTTGTCTTCTTGTGGTGCTGTCCAATAGACTTGGCTGAAGCGAGCATTGAAGCACCTCCACTCGAAGCATCGATGGCACCGAAGCCCCAAGCATCGCGATGATTGCCAACCAGCACATAACGGTCCGGTTCGAGATGACCATCGAGCACACCGATCACATTGTAGATTGTCTTTTCCACCAGTTCGTTGTTGACCACGATGCGAACCACTCTGAAAGTAGCAAGGGTTCGAGGTGAGTAATAAATAATAAAAATAATAATTGAATTAACGTTATATTAGCAATTAGTGAGAGCACGTGTGAAAGGACATTCACACACACACCAGCGAGCAGGAGTAATGACCACCGAGAGACCAGACCAGGCCGAGACTCAATAAATCAAGAGCAATTGTGGCTCGAGATGGCCACTGCTGGCTAATGTCTTCTTTGCTTTACTCTTTCACTGTCACTGGTATATGAGGCTTGTGAGCCTAGGCAGACTGTTCCAACTGAACTGAACTGGTGTTGTACATCGTGTGCAGTTTGCTTGTTTATGGCAGTTCAGCTGGCCAGTCTGTTCGTTATGGCACATTTGGCCATTATTGCCACAATGCTTTGTTAGTCAACACACACTGTTCAGTTGAGCAACTCATAAATGCGCCCGATTAACCCTTCGCATTAATACCTAGGGCCCATAAAGTAATATGTTTCTATTGCGCGTTGCTAATTTGAATTGAGTTGTTTGAATTACTAGACTCGACTTTGTGCTTTATGCTTAGAGACAGATAGACAAAGACACATAACGGGCCAATGTCAATAAATAACCAAAAGTTATCGTACCGAGTAGTGAAATGTCACTCTGGACCAATTACATAAATCTTATGATTGCCATCAAGTCAGTCAGTCAGTTATTGAGTGAATTTAAAGGCAATCAAATGGGCTCGTAAATATGTCGATGCGCTATCGCACATCAATGCGCGACCGAGAGGTGAAAGGCCAAAGTGACTCGGCTTTTGCACTGTTGCGACTGCGTTGCCTCAAACTCGACTCATCTCTCTGGGTCCATTGTGATGTCTAATTTTAGTGACGACACTAATGTCAACAATTCACAGTCAATTCAATGGTCTTTAGTCTTCATTGCCAATTTGTGCATTGGAGAGATTGTGCGATTGAAAGCAAAGGTCAAAGAGAAAACACTTGGACGGGACCCAACCGACCACTGATTGTCTTGGCGGTCTTGTGAGTCCCTCAAGTCGAATGTAATTGTCTGTAAATAGTCGATTGATCGAAACGGTGCGATAAGACCCATTTTGGTTAGTCTGTGTGATGCCTCAATGTGGCGACATGCCTCGGTGCCATAAATAAAGCCATCGATGACAATTTGAATGTCTTCACATAAATTAGCACCACTCGCTCGTCAATAGATTGCCATCTCTCTATTCTCTCCTTTGAATCTCAACCAATCGTCAATCTGTGTGTGTCGCATCGTTTTGTGTCTCTAAATAAATCTTCTCGTTATTATCAATGCCTCATTGGCGCTCAACTAAAGCAATTCACTCACTAATTGGATCATTTCACTCTGTTTATTTGCATATTTGATATAATTTTTTCTGGACCATTTCAATTGTGTGTCCAACTGTTTGTAAGGTCATTTACCGGGTAAGCAAACTCCTCGTGCGAATATATTTAAAACGAGATTATTTAGACAGTCTGTAAATTGGACTCAGTTGGGTCATTTGTGCCAGCAGGCCAAACAAACACATGTGGAATGAATTACTACAATATCACTCGAGTGACTGTCTAATTGAATTAGTGCACAATTTATAATTATGCAATGGACAGTGAATTATTAATTAGATTAGGCAAATATGAATTTGTTTAGTGCGGTGCACGCATTGTTTTGATTTGTTGGAATTGAATTTTAATTCGATTAAACTTTATGAATATTCACACTTTCGGGTGTGCGAGAGGGAATGAGTGAATTCCCTTTGGTGCAATTTAATGCCAAAGGTTCTCTTGCCACTCTAAAGCAATTGCAGTACATTGGCTTTTTCTCTTACAATAACTTGCCAGAATTATAGAATTGCCCAGTTCGGTAACTAATTAGTGTTTGGTCTGGTCTGATCTAATTGGCCATCTCTCCCTCTTTCAGACTTACTTGTTATCGGACATAAATCCTGGTCCAAGTCTGTAAGTGATGTTCAGTGCACCGGTCCAGTCTTGAAATTTGATATTTCCACTGGTGCTGATGCCTCCCATTTGCCTGTGTAATAATAGAAAGCAAAGTGAAACGTTAGTCAGTGGATGGATATAAATCAGCGGTCAGTGTCTGCTTGTCTGTCAGGCCGTGGGCCAATCACTCCGAACAGGCACACTCCACATGCCTCACTGTCTACGGGTCATTTGACTTGTTTGCCATTTAATACAAAAAGATGCTCTCAAATGCGTTCGGTCAGTTGGCTCGTGTCTTAACCGATTGTAGTGTGTGTGTGTGTCCATGTTGTATGACGCGTGATAATGAAAGGTAATTTATCTGTGATTATTTATTTATTTGTTTGTGCCTTTGCACTCGATGGCCCAGTGCCCGACGGTGGTGATGGCTTCCGATTTGCTGCCACTGACCACTGGTCAGCACACAGCACACTATGTCTGTCTTCGAGTGGTCAGTGCTCGAGATTTATTAGGCGCAACTAATTGGCCCGCTTTTAGACTATTGTGTGCGAGGTCTACAGTACCGAGATGACCGATCGTCCTCGATGGACAGTACAAAGGTCACTCGTGGCAACACGTGACCAGTGGTCATCATTGTGCGCTAAGTGCGCAACTGGACACAGGGCATAATGTCTAATGGACAACAGTGGTGTTGGTGGAGTGACTGTCCTTAAAGGATGTGTCAGTACAATCACCACCGGTGATCTATGTGATTGAGAGTGCGATGCAAACCGTGAAACTATTAAACTCAAAGTGGCCACTCAATATGTCGCTTTCACTGTCACGTCACATCGAATCGATTGCCTTTCGACACGATTGACCCCGTCCAATGGTCACCAGATCAGCAGAGAACAATCCGTGTATTGGCACACACAATGGCTTACTCACTCGAGTATCAATCTCGCGTCATCGTAACCAATCGGTTGACTCGGTATCTTCGGTAGTCGCACATCTTCACTGGTTATGTCGTGTCTGAAGCCACCATTTATCGAAGGAAATCCTTCGGTCAAAAGGTCACCCTGTAAAATGGACCATTAAGCCAGAAGCCAAGTCAACGTTGAATGTCCGTACCGAAACTTTTGCAACGTTTCCACGTTGCATTGCTTTGCCATTCATCCACACCGAGTTTGGGTAGACATTCTCAGGATTAGTTCCAAAAGGAGCTACCAGACTTGGGTCGGAGAAGAAGATAACCGCAGAACAACCGGCCCTAACTGCATTGTCCACCTTGTTACCTCGATATATTTTTCCGTAACGAATGATACAAATCTTGTCTTGTACATCAATTCGAGCTTCTTGTTCAAGCAACTCAAAGTCTTGCTTACGGCCATAGTTGCAATAAACTGGATCTCCCGTGATGTCACCTTTTGGAGAGAAGCCATTGTAGGCATGAACGGCATCATAATGCAACTCATTGGCTCGAACTGGAATTTCCATATGAGCTGTGAGAACGAATGGCACTGAGCTGGTCGTTTTGTCAAGCACATAAATCTTGTTAGGACGTTCTCGATCAGCATAGGATAGAAGTACTTTGTATGGCACAAGATAAGCTCGATCTAGGCCGTATTCTAAAAAGGAATCTTTGTAGAATTTAGCCAAAACTTCATTTCTTTCTGTGCCAGCCTGGTGAGGCTCAATTGAGAGAAATCTGTCAAGATAAAGAATAATAAGAGTAGATTAGTTATTAATTAGACCGTATGCATGTTGATCCACTTGCTTGAGACTCTTCTTAATACCCTCAGCCTGTGGTCCATCGATCAGTGCCCGGTAGACGGGGTCAAAGTCATCCTGAGCTCGATAGTATTCTTTGGTCAGTCTCCTCATAGTTGATAGCTTTTCCTCCATTTCTGGTGTCAATGAGGCTGGTATGGTGTAGATGCCTGGTGGTGAAGGATAGGAGAGAATTGAACAAAAAAAAGTGGTCACGGCAAGGTAAACACAAGACATCAACCATCAATTATCATTACTGCTAATGAAGCAGCCATTGATGGCACTTTGGGCGCAAAATGCTCACAAAGTGCGATCACTCAATTAGTGAGCGGATCGTGTCTAATTGGCCAAAAGAGCCATCCGCACTAATTACCGTACTCACTCACTGGATCACTATCAATTATAGACTATTTAACCATTTTGAATCATCTTTCAAGCGGAAAGCTATTTCCATCGAAACAAAATGTCAACAAGTCGACAGAATATTCGAATTCACTCATTGTAAATCCTTTGGCATTTTGTTCGCTGTCTGATTCGCCTAACAGCTAATAATAACTCGATTCGGTCAGTATTGACAATTGGCAATTGCACTGACAAAAGTGATCAACTCGATTCTTTCATGCAGTCTCATCACAACAGTGAACATATCAACAAACACCGAATGTAGCAATCATTAATCATGAAGAGCAACAACAACCGTGCATCCCGAACGACACATCACATCCAGGCACTAAACCATAATCGGTCCACACAGTTCACCCTCAGACTGTTGGTCATCTATTCGGGCGTTGATCATTAATCAATGAGCAACACTTCTATAATTAGTCGAAAGACTATCGATCTGTCTGGATATTTTGGCATGGATGAGTGCAATTTGTGTTTACAGTCCTGTAACTCTCTATTTATAACGTATGATAGGCTCACTTTCAATTAGCATGTCATCATTAATCGATTTGTCCACTGTACACGCTCTTTAAAGTTACAATGTTCTGGCCTTCGTAGTGTTGATAATCGAAACTTGTAAACTAAAACTATCTTAATAAATCATCTAAACTAACTGTCTCAAACTCTAAATTCATGAGTGCCACTTAAGTTGAATCAAGTTTGAAGTTTGAAACGAGCCAGACAAGACAAATTTTAGACTTATTCGGATAAATAAAACATTTGCGATATTTGACTCACCAATCATAATGCCAAGTATTAGGGCCCCTACGCCGATTGTAAGAACGGCCAGCATGGTCGGCGACACAGCAGCAGCCATTTTGAATGATTTTGTTCCCTTCGAATTTTCGAAATTGCCAGAAATGTCACAAATCTCTTCGTCCAAGTCGAGAGACAAAACCCCCGAATTATCTGTGAAACAAAACGGAAATGAATTAGTTCATTGATTTATTTCTTTGGTTACATGATGCAACGATGATGCATCAAAAATGTTATACGCTTTCTAACACTTTATCTAATTACCGCACTCTCGGAAATTAGCAGAAAAACAAGGGAAACAAAGAAAAGAATGATTTTTTTAAAATCTTGCCAAAGCCACAATGATTAGATAATGGCACTCAAGTTGGCAAAGTTGTTCGTCCAATGCGAGTACATATGAGATATATGAAAAGCACTAGTCGGTAATGCGATTACACCTAGTGTATCGTCCATATTTTTTGCCGGTCGGCTTTGGGTAAAGTTGGTGGCGGCTTGGTTGTCCAAAGAGGATTAAAAGGGTTAAATTGCATTTGCAAATGAGACTCTCGAGTCGAGCGGTATTTTTTGTCTTTCCCCCATGCTTGGATAGAATTTTGCGCTCGCGGTTGGTTAAGTAAACATTGTCAAGAGCGAGCAGCGTAATTAATCAAGAGGATGACGCAAAGCTTGATTGGATTGAAGGATTGCGAAATGATATAATTCAACCTCAAAAACAATCAACCCCTGTTACGAATATTATGGATGGACCCTTTCATGATTGCGTTCACGTTATATTTTTTCAAATTGAAAGTGGTTCACAAGAAAGTTGTTGGAACGATTGATGATTTGCATATTTCGGGTAAATTAAGTGAATTAAGTGTAACCTAAATTAATTCATTGTTTTCTTTTCTCTTTTTAGTAATTTTGCAGTGCACAAACGTTCGTTGTTTTATCTTACTCCAATGGATTCAGTGAAACCAAATCCTCAGATTGATTATTTTCTTATCAACCGAACTAATGTTTTCTATTCGTTTTAGAGATTTGTTTTTCAATTAATTTGGATGATCTTGTCATTACGATTTTTGCCAAGTGGTCTTATTTGTTATTGCTACTTTCATAAATTGTTCATCTGTTGTAATTGGAGATGTTCTTCATAAATGAGTCATTTCTCTAATCAAAATGTAAGAATTTTCACAATATGAATTCAATGAGTAAGTAAACATTCATCATAGTTTGATTATATTTTGACTGGTGTCCCTCACTACGATGACACTTTACTCATTTCTCTCGATCAAACCCAATCTATTGTGCTATTGTATTTTAGTTTTCCTTGTCTGTCTGTCACACCAGCCATTTGAACCAAACTTAATTCTGATCATAAGCTCATTTGCATGTTCACCTCTGTCAATGAAGCGCCTCTCACAGCAGTGTTTTGTGATCACGGGTATGCCACTCGTGCATTAATTACTCATCTTTTTTTGTCTATCTCGGTTTGCAGGCTCATCTGCTCATCAACTCGATCCAATCAAACGTGAACCCGTCTAGCTTACTCAGTTTGCATTTTGAATTAACGTTTTCTTTCTTTTTTATTTGAGCTCAACTTCCGTTAGTTTGGAGAGACGTCACGTATTTTTTTTGAATAGATCAACTCTGTGTGCACACAAAAAACCGTTTGCCCGACCCGTAGAGTCGGAAATTTTTTCTAGTCTAGCCATACTGTCGGGTACTCATATCGCTTGCACATGTCGGTTTGTCTTTGTGTGTTTAATTATTATTCTCTCTAACTAATACAATTACTCTGCTCTATAGTTTGAATTCGTCTGTCCGAGTAGTTCTGACAAATGTGAGCAGATCAAATTTATTATTTTAGTTTTAAATTCAAACTTTGCGATCTGTGCTTGTCAATTTGCCCGCGTGCATTTACATTACAAACCCATTTGAGCATTGGTTTGTAATAATAAGTAAAAGGATTAATTGACGACTCAAAGAAGCCGCAAATAGCCCGCATAATTATCGTTTTGATTAATTAAGATTGGCCAGATTGAGCGATTCTGTGGAGACTGAGATGGCAGATTGAATCGACACGAACATAATAGGCCAATTATATGTTAATTATACTAATTAGATTCGAGTGAGCAAACCAATCTGTACTACTCCCCTGGTTGCGAAGTTAATATGCGAGGCACACACGATGTTGTCATTCGAGCAGGACATTATGGCCACTAACAAGCCGCCAATTTGACAGACTTTAACATTGATTTCTCTTTTTGAACCCTTTCCCCGACCCTCGGTGTCATGTGTTTCTGTGGGCACGGGTTCTCCGATAGTAATGCTTTTTATATTCTTTTTTAGCAACTCCTGTATCCCTGTGTTTTATTCGCTTGATCGCTCACGTCTAGGATAGAGCCAGTCAGTCTTGACATCTAAGACTCATGAAAGGATTGTGCACATGGACTTTTGTTTTACTCTCGAGTCAGTTCACTTGCTGAGAAACAGTGGCTCACTTACTCACTTGGTCCAACAGTGTGGACCCAGTCTGAGTATGACATTTTGGTTATGCTTCAACCCTTGAGATACGATCCCATGCGGCTGTCATCTGGCACCGGGACAGGACAACTTTCTTTCTCATTCACTCACTTTGTGTACACTTTCCGTCGAGTTAATTAAGCAGCAAACCTTAGCACACCAACTGTTAATGTGAACGAGTCAGTAATTAAAGATTTAATTTCAACCGAAAGCGTAATTGGCTCGAATTTAGTTTTGATTTCACATTCGACATTTCACATTTCACTTGTTCTCAATTGGCCACCGAAATGTCTCATTCAGTGTACATATACAGTGTATGTATGCTTTTTCTGATTCACTTGTGTGTTAGCTCAAGTCATTTCTTTTCCGAATGACAGATTTTTAATTATGCCATTTTGGAAATCGCAAAACGTGAATTAATCACTACTCGAGATACAGATTGGTAGAGTTGTATGTGTGCATTAGCGAAACAAAGTGCACGAGTTTGAGTGCCATGTCCATGTGAGCGAATCTACGTGCAGTGTGTTATTAATTTTAAAGTTTTGCTGCGTTTAATTGTTGTTGACATTTCGATGATCGATTGGTTTGTGCCTGTGAAATTATTATTGTACACAGAATCTGTCTTACCTTTTGGTGGTATTTTTCACTGTCGAAAACTTGTTTGGGGCGAACTGTGTTTGTTTGTTAAGTTGACACTAACAATTCATGGTTGACTGTTGTGTGCTTAATCACGGGCGATTATGGCTGTTTAGACTTGTGACCACCGATGAATGGCGACAGTTTTGGTCTATGATCATAGAGATTTGTGGACAAGATGAAATGAAATTCACTAGAATCACTTGCTGTTTCACAGAGCAATCAGAGATAACTTTGCTATTGTAGATATCGATCGGTATCATTATAATTCATTGCTTACTCGATCTAACATTTCACTCCTACAGTTGCATTTCCGAAAAGAACATCGAAAGCATGGCTTTCTTTGCTGCTTCGGTTTGGTTTGCTTCTCGGTTGGTTGTGTCTTGGGCGATCTAGATCTTCACTCACAGTATGCCACTATCACCACTCATATTGCCTCATGTTCATCTGTTCATTTGCCTCTTCTCTTTTCTGCCTTGGTGTGTTTGTATGTGTGCAGTTCATCTTCTTTGGTTGGTTTTCCACGAACCGTTACATCTTAGACTTTCCTTAGACTAAACACCATTGATGCATTTAACGTCTGCGCTCTATCACTCACACTTGTGTAAATGCTCCAAATGTAGAAATCTGTGTTGTTCATGATGCACACCACAGCAGCGTTTATTGTCTTGTCCCTGGTAGTGTCACTATCTGCTTGTATCTCTCCGGCTTGCTTTAGAAATATAAATAAACTGTATTCAACACATAAACACCCCTTGTCAGACCAGCACTTCTGATGCACTTTTTCATTGGCCATATTAGTGGGGGTTCATACTGATCTGCTGGTCTGCATTACAGACATCTTTTGCATATGCCAAGTCCTACTAATGGTCCTGCAAATCGACTATGTCATAGTCAGTTTATCTCGTGAGAAATGCTTGATAGTGTCTTATGTATGGAGTCGATTAATTTTTTTGAGGTTTCTGTGGAAAAAGATGATAAACTCTATGAATCCATATTAATACTTTCGATTGGCTTTGCTTGCCAACTCTCTGTAAGATTGGTTGAGCGGAAAGGGAGTAAGATGAGACGGCCTGTCGCCTTGTAGTCGAGACGGGTTGTGCACCAGTGGAAATTCGTCGCTTCTCTCGAAATAGACAAATTGCCCGCTCTCGGTTGCTTTGTCTTTTGTTTATTTGTTGAGCCAATTGAGATGGCACTTGCTTGCGTGTGTGTGAAGTTCGGTTTTAGTGCCTTTCTTGTTAGGTTCGGGGCCGGGGCAGATTGCCAGAAACAGCGAATCGCTTGTTGCAACAAACTAGCCCTCGACTTGATTCGTTCTGACTGTAGTGAGTGGCGAATTGCGATTTTTGTTGTCTTCACTTTTCAAGTTCATTTTGCTTTGGAAATGCGCAGTCGCGCTGCCCGGCAAGACATTTTCTTGAAGACACTTGCCGACACATGTGCACATGTAAAGACACTATTATATAGAGACAGTGCAGACAATCACTTGTGGGCACTTCACTCTTCGAACATGTTGCTGCAAACGGCAAAAAAATAATTATTTCTGCCTACCTAAATAGCAACGTGTAAATTGTTTATTGTTGATGCATATTTAAGTTAATGTTATTTTATTTTTTGAATAACTTTGGTCTTCCTCGACATCACCAAAGCTTTCGACCGAATCGGACACCTGCACATTAAGCAGTGTCTCATGAGCAAAGGTGTTTCCACCAACCTAACCCGCCTCATCATGGCTCTACTCGCTGACAACAGAATCCGCATAGACACAGGTCTGGTCAAGTCACATCCTATACAAATTCGGAAATCTGTCCCGCAAGGTGGTCCACTTTCGCCGATGCTATTCAACATAGCAATTGATCACATATATCAAGAAACGTGTGACACTGACTTCGCTAACAAGCACGGTTACGAGATTTCATCCAACAAGGACGCTCTTCTGTTGACTGGCTTTGCCGACGACCAAACCATCACCGCAAAATCGCCAAGCAACGCACTCCGTGTCATCGAATTGGTCACTTACCTCTTCCAGAAGGTTGGCCTGCAAGTGAACCCGCGGAAGAGTTCTGCAATCAACATATCGAAGGGCAAACTCGTTCCTATTGAACTTATCACAAGTAACGGTGAAAAGATCTCCTGCATAGGCGAAAACGAACGAATTCGTTATCTCGGTTGCTCGTTCAATAGTGAACTTGTCTTCGACGATATGCTGATCGACAATATGACCACCAATGTAAACAACCTACTCAAGTCAATTTTGCTTAAACCAGCTCAAAAGCTAAACATCCTCAACGAATTCCTCTTTCCACGTTTGATCTACCCTTTACAAGCAGCACCTCTCCGAAAGATTCCCAAAGAAAGCCTCCAAGCAATGGATCTCACTATCCGAAACAGTGCAAAAGCAATCATTGGACTCCCAACCTCGACAGCTACAACAATGTTCTACGCGCCACGCAAATTCCGTGGAATTGGCCTTGTCCGCTGTGAATGGGAAGCGTATTTACAACACCATTCAATGGCCATTAAGCTATCAGCAGTCCCTGACCCACTGTTCCACGAGATCACAGATTGTCAAGCAGAAATCAATCTATGCCAAGACCAGCTCGGATTACACGAGCAAACCACCCGGCAACTACGTGCCGCACTACGCGACGCCGAATTCAATAGGTGGTCCCAGCTTTCATATCAAGGTGTCGGAATAATGCACTTCCGTGATTTCCCAAAAGCCAACCGTTTCACGTATGCAAAAAACACTTTATCCGACTCCGAATGGACAGCCGCTATAAAGCTCAACACAGGATACGCAAATCTGGAGGACGTACCAGGAGTACAGACGTTAGGAGGACAAGCTGCCAACCTCTGCCGTCGCTGCGGCCGAGAGAAAGAAACCCCATCACATGTTCTTGGCACTTGTACCTTCACCGAACGACTCCGAAATGCACGCCACCACAAGCTAAAATACAAGATTGCCTACCTCCTCCGTGACAAAGGGTTCCAATGTGTAATAGAATGCATAGACGGAGACGGTCGTAATCGATTTGTCGACATACTGGCGGTCAAAGTCGGCTCGAGAAAATTAACGAGGACATAGGAACACTCGTGCAAGAAGAGAAGACCCAGATCTATGCAAGCTGTGCCGACGACCTGCGGAACAAATACCTGACGATTGGCAACAAGGCGATCGAAGTCATCGGGCTATGGGTAGGAGCTCGTGGTACCATCAGCACCAGGATGTTGGCCTTCTTCGACTGTTTTGGACTGAACCGCAAGTTACTGCCCGACATTGCAGAAGAAGTGCTGACTGACTCCATACATATGGTGCACAACCATATATATGGTGCTAAATAATCTCCGACAACCAAGATCACTCGATGTCATAACCCGTCAACTACAACCTATACCCAACTTCTACACAGACAGACTCACACAAAGACTCACCCAGTACACCCAAACAACCTTATCTACACTATTGTCCTCGGATTACACCTACTCACTGTGTCTCAGGGCAATTCACTATTCAGTGAACAGTCAACAAGGCTTAATAAAGTTTTGTTTTTCTCTACTTGCAGATTCCATTCATAGTTAAAATTCCATTTGATTTTAAATGGATCAATAATTTCCTAATTGAATAGTTTTTAATGTCAATACTCAAGACTAGACTGCCTTTCTATTAATAGTACACATCACCGGAATAAATAGACGCGAATAAATCACACAATTCGAGGGCACATCATTGTCGAGGTAAATTCCTGTCGGCTGCATGCAGCAGTGTGCCACTTGTCTCATTGACTGACATGTGCTTTCACTCACTCGAACGTGTTTGTTATGTCTTCGATGCCGCACTTCATTCACTCAAATGCAATCGAACACACAACTCGCAGTAATAATATATTTTTAGATTTGAGCTATTCACTCTGATTGAGAATATCAGAAATCACTTAGATTACATTTTCTGATTGTAATCTTTGTGAAAGACTTTAAAACGACCATTCCGTATGGACTTAAATTCTCTCTAATTGGTTGGCTAATTGAACTGCAGCTTCAGATGTCAGTGTGCCAATTTAGTCTGACGTTACTGATTTTGTCCTGCACGATTCGATTGTTATCGTTGTTGTGCATTACTTGGAAATCAATTAAAATTTAAAAAGCAATTCTAGATTTTTATTCTAAGTCTTTTTTGGGGTAATTAAGAGGACGACCCGTCTAGTTTATCGATAGTTCAATTTGTGCGGAACGGTTTCACTTTTCGTGGAATTTTTTTTCGTTGATTTCCTACTGTGAGACTAGTTTGGAGCTTAGGTGGAGTTTTCCAAAGCCTTCAGCCTGTGTCATCAGCAGAAGTGAGTTGAAGTGAAGTCTATTTTGGCAAACAAAATCAGTTCCTGTGATGGAGCATTTAAATTCTCTTCCTATTTGTTCGATTGGTAACATAAATCATAAAGCAAGCTTATGTGCACACAAATATTTGCACTCAATATTTCACTGTCTAAGTGTTTATATCGATTGCAGTTTGTGTGTTTGATTAGACATAAACAGCCATTGTGGAAAGAGAAGGGGTGACAATGTTGGGTGCTATATTTAACCAGTCACTCACCGATTCTATCGAGTGCCTCTTTGATTTAGTGCTGCTGTGTCATCTTTGTTTTGGTCACCGGTCATTTGTTCCAATCTGGCTAATTGCCGTGCCCTCTGCCTCCAATGGCCACTGAATCAAAGTAAATAAGCGGACTTGGCTGCTTAATGCGATTTATTGTGATAATAACTAAAGCGATTTGGCTAATCGAGCAGTCGGACAGTGCCCGAGAGTGGGCACAGTTAATGCTCGTGCTTTTGAGCTTTACGGTCCGAGTTTTGCCTTTGTCCGTGTTGACTTAAGCTGCTTTGATCGTTGCTTGTCCATATGGCCAGTCTCGAGGATGATTCGCACTGTGCACCAATTTAGTGACCAACTGCTGCTGTTGCTGTCCCGGTGCAGATGATAATGATGAGCAGTCCGTGATGATGGCCATTTTAAAGTTGACTACACTTGCACTGGTCTTTCTCGATGTGGCACATTGCTCGAGTGTGACATCTGACTCGATTGGTCACACTGCAGCCATCACTTCCATGCATGCACACGTCTATCAAACTGCCAATCTGTTTGTGTCTTTGTGAGTGCACTTTAAAGTGGTCAATCCATTGATGCTACCAATTGGCCATTTATCGGTCCGATCGATCCCTTTCGCCTTAGTCCTTTGGCCGCGGCACTTTCCCCAGTCGAACCCTATCACTGACAAGCGATTTAGCACACTTTTGAACATTCTGGACCAGGTGGCTTCAACTACTGTGACAGTCCCAGCTCTACCCTAAAAGGGTGTGCATAATCAGACAAATTGCGACCATCACCACTACCATTACCACTAAACCCCAGTGTGATTTAAATTGAAAGGGGCTCACAGTACTCTCCTAGTGTATGCTTGGATCATTACCGGTGCGTTATCATGTCCATCTCGGCAGTATTAAATCGAAACCCTTTGAGTGCCATAAACATATCGGCACCATACCACAAATGGTTGTTCTATCGCTATCAATTTATCATAGAGGCCCAATTGGTGCGGTGATGATATCCTTGCGGTGTGTGCTATGTGGGTACACTGTGATGATGCACACAAATTGGTCCCAATTTAATGCTTCATTCGGTGACTTGTCTTCTCATTGCAAGCGTATCTAGATGATATTCTGGGCATTTTGACCGATCACGAGTGCAACCATGGCCATTAATTACATTCTAGATCGCATATGTTCAGCTTGAGCCATAATTAACGTATTATAACACTAGGCTCGTCACTGAATTGGATGTTTTGCATTTTGAATAGAATATACATTTGTGTAATCGAATTGACGCATTTTATTCAACGCAAACAGACATGAGTCCATTGATTATAATGTGATTTACTTGAGTTTACTTTCCTCTATTTCTCTCTTTTCAGTGTTTTCCCCATTCATTCATCCAGATGAAAGGTCACTTGTGAAAGCAAAGCCCCATGCCCGAACTTTGACCGGTCCATCTAAGTGGATATTTCAGTTGGTTTTTATATAAAATTTAAAATTTAAAATATGAAATTGAATTCTCTTTGGACCACCGCCGCATCCGCTCGCCTCTCTCGATAATTCAATCACTCGAAATGGGCTTTCTAATTTTTTGTGCCTTTTATATTTTTTCGCTTTTATGTGAGTGAGGGTCTTACATTGCCTTCTATCGTTCAATTAACTTTGACTGAAATTAAAATTGAATTGAAATTGCACTCTCCGAATAGATTCTCCTCGACATTCTTCATTTATTAGCCTCTCTAGACGATTCGTCATATTTGTAACTTGTGCCGTGTATCGCGCTTAATGCCCAAATGTACAAAATGAATTTGACCGTAAAAATCTTTTGGTTTTCAAGTGTCAAACATATAATGGATGTATGTTTTGTTTGGTGTGTGTGTGTGTGTGTATTTGCTTGTATTAAGATCGTGTCATGCATGCTTGGACTGTGGTCAAAATTGCAGAAATTCTTGTGGTTTTGCTAAAATTGAGGTAAATTTGTCAAAGGCAATATTTCTTTGTGCAACTTTTATAGATTTGTTCACTTCGAAATATGTGACCGTTTATCGAAGTGTATTTTGCAATGCTCTCAATTACTCAACCCCTCAATTACCATATAGATTGGTTTGAATGTCTGTCTGGATGTCACTCATGTGTTTTGTGGCTGTGTCACCCTGCAGACACAAAGTATCGGTTATGTATCTTGTTGTGCGGCACGGGCACCCTCGCATTTCCTTTTCTCAATAACACACGACACGTCATTCAATCAATTCAATCATTTGAAGATTACTTGGAATTAGGTCGTCAAGTTGAGCAACCGAACACAGTACCAGTCTCGTTTCACTCGCACTCTTTAATGCACATTTCCTCTCCTTGCCCCTTTCCACTCGTTACCCCACATTTGGTTTGACTCATCTCAGTACTGTACCATTAGACTGTGTGTTTGTGTTGTTGTTTTTTGTCGGACACGACTCGGTGACAGGGTAATTTGTGCTGAGTAGTGAGTTGATTATGCAAAGGATACAAAGTACTATGGCGCATTATTAAGCGGCGACACGACTTGACTCCCTCTATCTCGACCTTATTAGTGCCATCATTACTGCACCATTTGTTAAGTTTAATTCGTTGTGATTTGGTGTCTTTTGCTGTGACGCAATTTGTTTATCTGTTCGTTCGTTACTGTTTCGGTTAATTGGAAAAGACGCATTCGGCAAAAGTGTTGAAACCCAAAGTAATAAACTAAAAATACTGTGTACACTCGGTAATTGATCCGAGGATTCGATTGACTCCACTTGTGAGCGCATTTATTTAATTAACTCGTGTGTATTTGTCTACTCAGTCTAGTCTAGCCCCGATCGGTGTCAGTTGTGTCTAATTGCCCTAATTTTGTTGGCACAACAGTCTCGACATTTAATTTACGGTCAAACCAAAGCCATTGCCACATCAGTTGCATCACATGTGTGTCTGTGTGTTTGGCATTGTTCCAGAATGGGCTTTTTGTTGTTGTATAGTGAGCCATTTAAATTAAAGTTCAGCTGTTGAAAGCACTTGCAGCAGAACGCTAATTTATGGTGCGCCGTTCTGTCCATGTGTGGGCCAAGATGTGCATTTTAAACTGGCGGGACTGGTCACTCGATCATTCTGTCCACACGGAATATCGCACAAGTCAATGAAAGCGAGAATATCCACCTGCTCACCACTCTCCACCGGTCATCCATCTCCACTCGCTCATCTGGCCATTGTTGGGTCAGTTTAAAGTGACACACTAGTCTCTGTCTATCGGCTTTATTAGCTCGCATCGACTTGTTCCAATGGAACTAAGCCACTCACTGTTGGACTGGTGGACACTGACACGGTGGAGTGCAGCCTATTTGCTCAGACAGTGTCTATATTGTGTGCACCAAAAGAATCACATTTGAACGAGCGTTAAATGAGATTGCCATTGGATGATGACACCGAGCCAGTGTTAACTTATGCGACCCCAGAGAGACTCCACTGAACAAGTGACACACAAAACAATCTGTTTTATGGAGTAATTGTATTGTATTTATTATTTGCAGCAAATCATTGTGTTCATTGCTCCAGTTGGTATGACTATTAATATATTGAGAGTGCAATTTATAATCACGGATTATAAACAAATAGAAGAGATTAGATTGTATAATACATGGCATGCTTGTTTGGAATGGTGTTCGGTCTGCTTTTCAAGGTTTACTTCTTGTGTGCGTGTCCGTGACCGTGTCCGTGTGGTCCACCAACAGGAACATCAGAGTACCAGCCAAAGGCGCCCTTACCTGAAGAGTATGCACCCATGTCTAGCCACGAGGATTCCATTGGATTTTTGTCGTATTTGTTTGGACTGGCCTGAGGACTGGCGTACATGTCGCGTTCGTGTAGATGTTGACTGCCGCTGGTTGGACTGGACAGGAATTGACCAGTGCGGTACTCGTCCGCTTGTTGCTGGTAAAATCGAGGCTTTGTTTCGGGTTGGTAGTTTTCGGTTGCGGGCACTTGAGTGTATTGGACGCTTTGGTAAGGTGAATGGTGATATGTTGAGGCATGCTTTGCTCGCTGGCCACTTCCACTTCCTCGGCTTGGTCTTTGGAATGGGGCAACGTTGTTCTCCTCATCGACCATTTGGTTGCCAAGTGCATAGTGCATATTCTCCGACTGTGGCTGTCGGTATTGTCTCTGTGAGTACTGTCCTCGAGGCTGCTGGTGGTAGTTTGGTTCGGTTGGCTCTCCGTCTTCCAAGAATTTTTCATAGACTCGATTGCGCTTCTGCTGAGGCTTTGGTTCGTAGGCATGGTCTATGTTTGACTGAAAGCTCACACTAACTGGCAGTTCAACGTCTTGTTGTTCGGTCTGCTCGGTTGGTTCATGTTGTGGTTCGCGTTTGCGGTATCGTTCACTACGTCCCGATCGGTATGGTGTTGACTTCATCATTGGCGCGGATTCCACTTCGTAAATGTCGTCGTCGGAAGTTTGAAGTGAGTGTCGAACTCCTAGTCTGTCACGCAATTCCATCTGGTCACTGGCCACCATTGCCGCCTGACCTGGGTCTTTGATGGTTGCTGCGTCTTGTTGACGCAGAATGGCCTGGAAATGTTTGTCATGTTCTGGTGTCTTGGCCAGGTATTTTCGATTCTGTGAAACTAGCACACCTCCAACTGTGGGAGAAGACGGAGCATTCTCCACTGCAGCAGGTCCAAATTTGAAATCGTCATCGTTTTGAAGTCGCACTTTAGGATTGAAGAAATCGTTTTCGTATGTTTTCGGTGGAGTGTTGAAGAGGAAGGAGTTCATTTCGAACTGGTCGGGAAAGAGAGCCCAACTGGTGCTGAACCAACACACCAACAAGACCAGAATGGTTGCTGTGTTACGGTCCATATTGCGGGGACGAGTTAACGTCGGACAAAACATTGAACTGTGCGAATGAATTTGAATGAGGAACACAAGTGAAAGTGAAATGAGTGAAATGTTGCTCGGTCGAGTGAGTCAGCACTGGCCGAGTGTTTCTATCAGAGTGACTCGAGTGCGGCCAAGTTTGTCCAAGTCGTGCTCTATGGCCTAGAAAGAGTCTGTCTTGAGTGGAGCTGAGTCTGTCGTCGGTCTGTCACTGATTGGTTTCGCTGCACTCTCTCCCGCTGACGGTTCATTCAACCACAGACACGCACAGGTAGTAGTGACAGTAGCACTCACCTGTGCACATTCAAAACAGCAACCTGTGTCGCCCGATCACTCGATTGTCTCCGTTTGCCAATCGCTGTTCGTTTGAGTCTAACTGTTCTCTCGCTCATGTCAACCGATCGCTAGGTGGAACGTATCAATTAGAGTGACCTGTCGTGCTCTCGTTGGTGCAATTACTGCCTACTACTGGCAGCAGCAGCACTATCAGCACACTACCTGGTTGGTCTTCTTCGTCTTCTGCCAGTTTGTCGATTGCTCGATCAAATCCAATTAAGGCACTCGGCCGACCACTGTGGCAACACATACACAAATTGTCACCGACTCGTGATTGAAACACCAACGACAACTTTGACTGTCACCGACGAGTGTGTGTAATGCACTAATTGGTTAATCGGGCAAAGGTGTTCGTACCGATTTGAATTGTTTAATTTTTTCCGAATCGATTGAAGCAATAATTCGCAATTTAACCACAAACTGCACACAAGCACATGTTTGTTCGGTTCACATTCGGGACAGAAAGAATGCAACTCGTGTCTCACTCATTAGTTTGCATGCTCCTTTACTCGGTCGATCGACTTTCCTCTGTCTCTTGACCTGAGAGTCGAGTGTGTGTGTGATTGACAGTCTCTCGACTGATCGTCCACTGTCAATCGTTCGCTAATTGACACTAATCAGTCAGCGGGCCAATTCACTGAATCGAACATTTCGATCAATGGGCCACTAATTTGTTTGTTGTTGTGTTGACTCGTGTTGCGCGTTCACTCTTTCCTTGCACCTCAAGTCACTTTCCCTTGGAATGATCTCTAATTGAACAATATCACTTTCACTTTGATCCACTTTAGTCAAACAAACTCGTGACAAGCGTTTACTTGCATTACCTTTTCAATCTTATTATCCTGTTGTACCACTTTCTTTGAACGGGTTAGCACATTGTGATAATATTCTGCTAAATATTAATAGGTCACACACTTTCAATTTCAATTTCGTTCCATTTGGCGAATTCCATTTATGAATTGAAACGAGTTTTAGCCGCATTCACTTTGCATAATGTGTCCCGCGGCACGATTCAATTGTCCACCACTATTATCGCGGAACCTATTTTGGCACAGTTTGGCAATATGTTTTGTGTGTGTTATTAATAACTTGGCCAGAGGCATTCTGAATTACACATACGTTACGCAATGGGACACCTGTTTTACCGTTTTTTCTGCGTATGTTTCGTAATCCTTTCTGTCCCCGGGAAGTCTTTTTTGTGTGTGGACATGTTTGCTTCGAATTCGGTGCCATGTTTATGTATTGTAAGGGTTGCGCCGATATGTGAGGATGGCCTTGGTCTAACGGAAACAAATTGAATTAGAGTCGAGTGCAAATTGAATTGTCTTCTCTTTGTTGGAGCGGAATTGTTTTGTTTGCTGTGTAATGTGAATTCAATTAGAATCGAACAGTGACAGTGTGATTCTGTGTTGCCTGTCAACACGAGCTAACAATTAACGCGGACCGGTCTGTGTCCGCTGGTGTCGTCGCCTCGTGTGCCTCGTCCGGAATATGTAATTAACCCTCACTGTTGGTCACGTAGTGCAATTAATTCCGTTCGATAGGTGTCCTCTTTCTCTTTCCAGTGCAAACGTTCCACCAATTTGTCGGTTGTGATTGAACTTTGTTTGCACTGTCAATGTTAATTGGTACTCTCTTTCACTTGAAACTGTCGCCAATCTGTCCATTTTGGCATCGTATTGAGTATAGATCAATGGACGAAAGTTTACTTTGTCAATGTCATTAAAGTAATGATGAAAGGGTTAATGTTTTGTTGCCTGTGAGGCATTGTGACAAAATGTGTTCCGAAATGAAACGATAATGTTCAATTCGGCTGTATTGTGAGACTTCAATCATTTTACTCTACGATACGATCGAGTTGTAATTGAATTGAACTCTGCTCCGTCTGAGTGGCTAATTTTTATTTATTCAAAGCAATATATATTTGTCGTGGTCTTTTTGAATAGAATGCACTAGTGAGGATCCAATTGGACCAGAGCAGGCTTAAACAGATGATCGATGGTTCACGATGGCGTTGATTGTCATTAATTAATTGCAAGTGCACTGTTCTCTTTCATAGTAGTTTTGGTCTTGCTTTCCTTATTGGCGGTATTATTAGTTGTGCACTACACACAGATCAATCAGTCGATGCAAATGGCAATATTGCTGCCATATTGCTCACTACTGGCAAGGTGTCATTAAAATCGATTCAATCATTCGGTTTAATTGGTGACAGCACACCAATGACCACTGCCTCATTCAGGTTGGTCACTTGATTTGTCACTAACTGTGCATACGTGCCTTGCATGTGCTCACCAATTAGACACTGAGTGACTGTTCGGCTGCTGCTGCTGCTCATTAACACATTGCCTAGAAAGACAAAGCACTCACCGAGCCAATTAGATCGATGATAAATGAAGGTCTCGGTAGTGGCTGGATGGGCACTCTCGCTTTTTACCGAATGGCCACCACCAGAAAAACAAAGCGATCACCGAAGCGACCAACCAAACCAGCGAAGGACGAGCGCGAGTCGGGCCAGATGTGCACCGAGTGCAATGCACCGATCTGGCCGAGTCAATTGCTCGTGTTGCTCAGTCCGATTTGTACTGAATTGGCAGTGGTTGCACTTGCTTGCCCTCGTGTTCTCTCGTAGGCCAAATTTGTATAATTTTTAAATTTGACTCTAAACGCTATTTAAACCCATACAGATAGTGCCAATGTGCCAGTGCAGTGCAGGGACAGAGGTCTAGCACTGCGCAATGATATTACTTGTGAATTAATCAAATTTATTCAGGCGTGATGAGGTTGCTCAACGCCAGTGCACTGCCAGAGGTGACAGGCTGCCAGACCGGGGCTTGCCCAGAGGAGGAGATGCTGGCCCACTGGAACCGTACCGAGACAGACCAATTGGGCAATAATTGTGCCCGAGCGAGGTGCAGACAGACCGATCGATTGTCTCTCGGTACAGGGTTATCACTTGTGCTCCCCGATACTATCGATGGTCTCGACTGATTGAACACTCGACAGAAGGTGCACACAAGGTGGTTAGCCCTTTGTTGTGCTCGTGGACTCGATTGCATCTCTGTGGTGATCGTGATCGCTAATGATGGCATGTGCTCGTGCCAAGTGATTAATTGACGCGAGACCATAGTGACAATTGTGCACTTTGTATACTAAAAAACACGTGGTCTGGCGTCCCCTTTAAATAGCCCACTGATAATAGATGACACGTTGGTTGGTGTGTGCGTGGAGGTGCACCCCAGACCGTGCGAGCCAATCATGCAAACAAATTGACTGTGGCCAAATGAGTCACACTAGTAGTGTCGATCTGTGCGGCCAACATGTTAATGAGTTTGGTGGCGAGCAATTGCACCCAACAAACAATTGTGCACCTGTCATTTGTGCCGATTCTGTTGGACCTGGTTAATACTCATGCTTGCCATTTAACTCGATTCCCTTTTCAGTGCGCTCCACTTGGCCTTACAAACAACTTTGACAATGGCACTGAGTTGTGCACTTGTTCTTCACTGCATGTCTTTTATTATTATTTATGACCTTTTCGGCTCGATTACATTGATTTGATATTCAAGCAAAGCCAAAAGACAAATCTAACAAACAACACTTGCTTGAATCGAACTAAATTTGTTGTGCTTAATGAACCAATCGTATCGTTGGTCCTGATCTTTAGTAGGGCCTTTGTTGTGCGGAATTTATTTACCGGAAATTAATCGAATTTCCAATGCAAATTTGCTTGAGCACAAAGCATACGTACAAGTCAGTACCTTTGTGGGCCAGCTCATCACAAGCGAGGGTATAATGTGTCTTTAATGCACCGAAGTCACTAATTGTGGGAGAGTGTAGTGCATTAGTCACCTTGCGACATTGTCCACTTGGTAATATATTCATTCGGTGTCCTTTGTGCATCTCAATGACAATAATTCACTCTGTCCATAAAAAGTAACACTCAGCTGGGACCATTAGCACTATTGCACTGCGCACAGCACCAATGCATTGTAATGGCTGGGCACAATCAACACAACAGGGTCATTATTGCTGTACAGTGATCCCGTTACGTAAGACTAACAAATGGTCACTAGTGGACATTAATGGCATTAATGAGCACGATGACAGATGACAATGCAAATGTAGTGCACTTGAACCGAATAGGGCAAGTGTGTTTGTGTTCCGCCATTTGGTGGTGGACGCGACTCATTACATTTATTGTCTCTTTCATTTGGTTCCAAATCTGCTTAATTTGACTTGTCAATTTAACCCTTAGTTCAGGAACTATCGAAAATATCTGTCACGCAATCGGTCCATAAGACACCATTGAGAGCATTCTGTCCTCAGTTTCTCTTTGATACTTATGCCTACACTGGTGACCAATTGGATCGCATCTGTGCACGACTGATGACCAATGCGGTGGTGACCTGTCCTCTCGTCTGGTCACTGTTGCGTGTCTCACTCGGCCACACTGTCAAAGGCCAACAAGTCAAATTAGTCCGGATCACTTCACCTCACTGTTTACCTTGTCCAATTTGTGCACACGTGCACGGGCTCGCGCATTTGTCTTATCAGCCTTCTCAATCGGGACATGCTAATTTGAGTGCGCACTACTGGTTAATTGTTACCTTTGCCTGTCAATTACTGCTGATACCGGAGACCTCACTTTCCCTCTCGAACACGAATGCAGCCCTCAGATAGATAATACCGTGACCATGCACAGGTTATCGACACGAATGGCCAATTATCTTGTCCCTACGGCCACCTGATCTTGTTGTCTCCCTGCTGTCTAGTTGTCTATTTGTCTGGTCTGGTCGATTCGAGTTATGTTGCACAAAGTTAATTTCGTCACTTTGGAACTTGTCCCTTGTGCACCCATAACGAGAAAGATTACGACCTGTTTTGGACAGGCGGGTAGTGACTTTGGTCATTTGATTTGATTGCAATGTGGTTCGATCCTGCTTGCGATGCCATATGGGCATTGATTCGGTGCCGCCGATCGAAAAGCACTGCACTGCACTACACAGTACTTGGCGTTCAACCGAGCGGAGACAGATCAGAAAGATTTGTTTTTGAAAATTTAAAATTTGAAACAAATTGAACAATGATTGGCCGAGTAATAGTCACTTGTCAGTTGAGTGACTGAATGAATCGGTTTAGTGTACGAGAAAAGTCACTCACGAGTTTTGGTTCGGTGCGGCAAGTGCACCTCGCTCCTGTTTACGCCTTGCTTGGCATCAATGCCAATTTCTGAATGCAAATTCATTCGGGCCATGCAGTGCAAAACCGATTGCACAAATTGTGATCCACTAGCCGGTTTGACTTTGTCTCACTGAGCCTAGGCCTGTGCATTCACTCTGGCAAATTGACTTTGTGACACTGTAACCCTGCACATTGTGAATGCAGTGCACAAGTGAATCGAACCATCACAGGTGACTTTGAATCGACTCAACTGACTCGTTTCCTGTTTGCCTAGCCAAATGTGTCTTTCTCCCTCATTTTTCCACTTTAACGCAACAGCAAACATCATCGCCAAACTGAGTTTGATTCTTTCCAATGACTTTGTTGTTGGTGATGCACTCTGGTTTAATGCTGCACTAAGTGACATTGTCTCAGTTCATGCATAAATTATAATTCTCTCTTCGATAATATGTTCCAAACATTCATACAAACACTAATCCAATAATGGAACAAACGATGAAATATAAAAAAGGTTTGCAGTCGACATTTAAGAACATCTAACACTGAATGTAAAGTGTTTTTATCATGTTTTCCCAATCACTGGCACGACTTTGCCAATTGCTTGTCAGTGGCAGTGATCGAACACATGCTCGTGTGGCGATTGTCACATTCGCCACTTTTCCATGGCGCACCATTCATTCACTCATTCGTTCTTTCTTTGCTTTGTCTTATACGCACTTTAATGTTCACTCTCTGTTAATTGCTTTTAATTGCCACTCGCTGGTGAATTGCAAGCGACATTTGTGTCAAATTGTCAATGTACTGGTTGCCAGTCAACTGCATGCATGCTCACATCGATTGATTTAGTCTACTAAACAAACACGAACACTGAACATTTATGAGATGATTGCATTCTATTGTGTGAATTCATCTCCTAAAGACGATAATTAAAATGGCGAAATTAAAAGATAAAAAACTGGCCATTTTTTGTTGCCTTCTCATGCCTTTGACATAGAATGAACTCAATTTGAGTCACTCGACTAAATACTTTACTTACCCGTACTTTCCCTCTTGATAGACACACTACCCAGCGGACAGATGAACGATGGTCACGTGGCACTTGGCTTGGAACGCATCTTTTTGGGTTACTCGGTTGCAGCCGAGTGAGTGCATCAGCCAATTAGTCACTCGATTTGCCATGTCGGATCGTCTTATCAATTATTTACCCGTTCACAGTGGAAACGCTTCTTCTCTCACTCCATGCATCACCAACATTTCTGTGATTGGCCATTAACCCGTGGCATGTGTGTGCACTGAGTGACACTATCCAAGGGATATTTACTTTATGCATAGTTTTTGTTGTCTAAATGCAAAGTGTCACTGTCCGCTCGTGTCTGTGACTGGCTTGATAAAGCCACCAGGGCAATGTCACTTTTTCGCAATCTAGGAAGTAGTGTCTTGTTGAAGTTGTGGATTGTGCGGGTGGTGTTTGATGTGATAAAACTCGATTTAGGTGATACACGTGTTTGCTGATCAGAGTGATCACGTGTGTGCTGTGGTCGGTCACTTGTGTAACGTCATCTTGACTCGGCACCTAACCAGACTCATCTCTGCCTGTAATGACATCACCTTGTGTCTCTACCATTGGACCGACATTTCAATGGTGATTGCAGTCTCAAGTGTATCGTGTTCGACACGCGCCAACTTGAGACACTCGATGTCGCCCACTTTCGGATTGGTTTGCGTAAAAGGACAATAAATTATGCGTTTCACTGTCACGGCCCGAGTGCACTGAATAATTGATCGAGTCATTCGATAGTGCACTAATTGCAATGCACAGCACATAACTGATAATCCATAAATGAGTGTTCGCAGTTTTGTCTTTCTCCATTTTTTCGACACTTGTTTTTTATTCTTTCTCGACCCTCGACTCACTCACTGGTAATTAATATTTATTGCCATCAAACTTGCCAACAGACCACGTGCTGCTGCTGGTGGTAGTTGTTCTCTGTGACACATTCGATGGGCGCTCGACTCGATCGGTCAGCACTTGGCCTCTGCACTGCACTCACCAACTTTGGTCGTTTATCTATTTTTGCGGCACACACAAATCTGTCTTTGATTTATGATTGCTCGGTGGCAATTTAGCGCAAAATGCTACACTAGAGTCGAATTCAGAGTTGTAACTGTAGAGCATTAGTGACTAGTACCAGCCACAATGAGTGTTACTTTGCTTAATTCGGCGAATGCTTACAACTGCTCAACTTTGATTAATTTGTCTCTTTTCGGTTTTTACACACTTTCACTGCAACAGTCCATTAGTTTAGGTCCAATAACTCGCATCTATCGCATCGATTAGTGTTTGGTGTGATTGTGTGGTCATGTCATCACTTGTTGGCAATTTGTGTTTTCTTCATGTTCGAACAAAGTAATGACGTTACTTACTTTGCACGGTGCACTTGGCACATAGTGAACGTTTCTCTTTGCACATTTGCCACCAACCAAATGGTCGATTCAAGTAAAGTGAACAAGCCAACTTGACCCGTGACACCGAGAGCAAGGTGCATTGTGCAGCGATTGTGAAGACCGATGGTAGATCGATCGATTGATCTTGGTAGTTGATCTTTGTTGTCATTCTTTGTTACATGATCAAGCTGTTTGAATCCATTTGAATTGAGCCTAATTGATTCGACCATTTGTTCGATGAGTTAATTAGGCGAAGGACATTAAGCGCCATTGTGGTGTGTCGCGTTCTGGTGGGCTTTAATTGGTATCGAGCTTTACCATATTGCTAATTGGTATCACTGCAAATTGACATTCCAATTACGACCACCGAATCACTGACTTAGCCATTTTAATTGTTCTGTTCATATAATTATTAATGAGCTCATAGTGTGCGGTTGACAATTAATCGAGTGCCTATTATTGCTGCGGCTGCTGATGGTGGTGGCCTGTCATATGGCCCATAATTGCCTTGATCGTCATAAATTATCCCTTTGCTTCGGACATTTGTCATTTTCGGGTCGATTAAGGTAGGCTTTAAGAGGCACATTCTACCTAGTTAGGTGCAGCCAGCCGCACACCTGGACAAAATGTGTCACAATGTTGGCTCATTGCTGATTATAAGTAGCGGAGTGGTTGAGTTTAATCGTCAATGAGTTTGATGATTGGATTTACAGCTTGATCCAATTGGAACGGTTTTGAAGTACAGTTCAGTGTTGTGTTGACAAATGACGCTGTTACTCCGAATTGGCTAACTAATCACTCGATCAACTCAGTTAAAGTTGTGCACTTGCCTGGCTCGATCACTCATAATTGATTAACTCGAACCGAATTTTGTTCGGATTAACTGTCTTCGAGTGGAATGGTCGAGTTGAGAGTTGAGTCGAGATGTGGGCCAAATCGATTCGAAGAATTTGTGGCTTGATTAGTGCAAGTAGCAACTTTGTTGACTAATGAGACGTACACAGAGGAGAAATGTTTGCTTTGTGCGCCTTGTTGAGCACACCGAACCGAGTACGTGCTGTACGAAAGTGCTTTCTGGGAAATTGGTCTAATCAATCAGTGTGGACTCAATCGGATTCAGTTGGTGCAATCCGTTCGGATAGATAGGATTCGATGCGCTTTGATTTGCTCTTTGCACAACTTATTGTGACTTGGTTATGAGCAGTGGTCACGACTGTATGGCATTACGTAAACAGTGTGTCTCATTGCAGTGGCGAACCATTAGTGCCACTAATTCCCTCACAAAGCATTCACTTATGAACGGTTCTCATTTGCACTGACTCCACACTCGGCCAACAACTCTTTCCACAATTGAACTCGCATAATTAATTGTTTGCCTTTCGCCACTTAGGCCAACTTGTCATTCACCCTTCCTGCCAAGCGAAGTCGATACACTATTTCTTGGAAGTGTCTCTCGGTTTGGTCAATTTACTAACAAATTTGTCTACATTTGACTCTCTTGCTCTCCCTTGATTGATGAACAACCAAATTGCGCTTAGTAAGACGAGCAGCCAATTAAGTACAGCACACTACTCAACCACCGAGTTAGTTTGCTTGTCCATTACGTATGGACACTATGTTCAATTGAGCGGTCACTAATTTATTTAATTATCCGGATTGCGTGGGTGCGTATGGTTGATTGTGTGTGAGAGAATAAGTGAGATTTTGTAGGAGACTATACCGAGAATACGAGTGCGTGCGTGACTCTTCTGGACTGGTGGCTAATGGCACTTCATTTTAAATCGTCTCATTTCAGTGTTTATTACCAGCTCATTAGCGAGACAGAATCAAACAGGAAAAGGATGCCATTTGCACAGTGAATGCAGTCCAAGTCGAATGTGAATGGCGATCGGTTTCAATTGAATCAGTTGCGTTTGACTGTTTGTTGTTTGTGCAACAAACGTCTGGTGATGCGATTAGACTCACTGCACTCACCGACTACTGTAGTGTGCGCCTTGTTCGATTTGTCTCGCTCGCATCCTGACCAGTGTTTGTTGTGGATGACTATTTATTTACTCGAACTCAGATCTCTTTTGTATGTGTGTGCATTTCTTATTACAATGGGACACACGAGTGGACAGTGGTCAGTCCGAGTCGAGGTGTACGTGTGTCAGTAGCCACTGTAGTGAGTATCGCATATTGTCGCCGTCTCTCTCTCTCTCTCTCTCTCTCTCTCTCTCTCTCTCTCTCTCTCTCTCTCTTCATTTATTTCCACTAATGACCTTTTCCTTTGCTTTGTAATATTCAAATGGGTTGTGTGTCGCATGCCTCGTGGGAGAGTGTCGCCAAACAGTTAAGGGGCAATGGACATATTCATTGTAATTCCATTTAGTTGACTATGAAAATTGAATTAAAATGTTGCTTTTATCGAATTATGATTTTGTGTTTTAATAGATTTTATGAAATTAAGAATCATAATTTAGCGCAATTTTCCGGGAAACTAGATCGAATTATTGAATTTACATTCACATTTAATCGTGAATAAATAAATAAATAAAACGAATTATGGAATTGTGCTAGACAAATTGAATTATATATAAAATGGTGTGGGAGGTCTGTCTGTTGATTGTTTTTGTTTGTTTGTTTGTTATGATTTATGCCGTGTCCATATGCCTAGCTAATTTATGTGTATCGTTTATCCCCTCGACTCTATTCATTCACACCGTCAATTGCCATTAACCTAATCGCTAAAATCGTGTGCATTGTCGCAATTGACTGTCGATTCATATTTCACACCCATTTGCCAGTCTGGCTCGAATCACTCTTGATCTGACTAATTGACTTAACCCCTCAATCGGTTCGGTTCTCATCATCATCATCGTAAATTGAATTACCCTTTAATGGGACAGGTCAAGAGTGTGGCACACGCTCCCACACACTCAACCAGTGACACTTTCATTAATGTTTTATTGCCTCTTGATGGGGACCAAACTGTTGATGCCAATAACGTGAGAGAGTTGAGGCACATCGATTCAATTAGTGCGCATCGGGTGCTGCACACACTCGACTCCACTTGGCACTTGGCAACAATTTGGACAGAAGAGTCAGCCGTCGAATGAGTGAGACAACAACAATAAAAAGTGTTCCATTCTCACTCTGTCGGTAATTGCCACTATTGTCGATACATTTGGCCCGATTGGTGGCGTTGCCTGTGTCGAGACCGTGCGCCAGTGCCCGGTTAGTTGACGTTCATAACAAAAGGGCCCGAGCGTGTGGCACCTATCCACTATGGTGTAGTGACTACTGCTTTATGTAAGGCTACTGTGGTGTCCGCTTTGCATATATATGCACATATTATATATAAAGTCATTTACCGTTTCTGTCCACTCAACTCGCTAAGTGGCGATGTGTGTGAACGTGCACTGGCACAGGTCTAGGGCCCTAGGAGGGGAGGACGAGAAGACAAAACGATAGACCTAATTTGGACTATCGAGCTATACGCGTGCACGTTTCGTTTGATTAATCGATTCGAGTTGTTTTTTATTAATTCATTCTCGAGTGTGTCTTGTTTACTGTCTAGCCTTGCTCAACATAGCACCCTTCAATGTTTACTCGTGGTCGTGAGTGTGTCTGTTTACTTCAGTGTGAGTTTGTTTGCTGTCGGTTTGCCCGAATGATTCAATCAATGCTCGATTGGCCATGCGATTGACTAGCTCGAGAGTTTGTTTCCTGACTTGGGATTTTTTCTGCTTATGCAAAGGCTTGCACATTGATCGTGACAGACGCGGCTACTGTCTGACCTAGTGTCAGTGGCACATCATTACCGAGCTCTCTTTTGACGGTAACGAATTGGTCGATTAGAATTGCAGTGCTGCCAAATCACAAGTTGCAACAAACTTATCTGTTCGCAGTAAATCTCATTAGTCGGCGTGTGCGTTCACTGTTTACTGTTTTGTTTTGATTCAAAGTGTGACACTGGCGGTCGAGTCTGTTTGCACACACTTAACTGGATCGCCATTTGATTTGATTAATTGAAACGAGAAGGATGACCGTGTGTCGGTCTGACCGTTGCGTGGGTGACCTAGTGTCCAAGTGGGACCTTTGACCATTGACATTGCCACACCGAGGAAGTGCACACTCGAAAACTGTATCGGTCACAACAATGCACCTCGTCCGAGGCACTCCAAGTGATGATACCATTCGAGTGTGATACACAATGGTAGCTTTGTGCTAGTGCGGACACACAAGATTGCGACACAATGTTTACATAACAATCGGTCTAGGAAAGTGAAAGCGAACACAACAACCGAATGATCATTAAGTGGTCGCGACCGTGTCAATGGTGTTTCTCTCTCACTGACCAATCTTGACCAAAACTGATAACACAGAATGGTCACTCAGTGCACACCCACACACGCACCCACCATTATCGAGCCAATCGATGGGAACCAAATTCACTAATCGAAATATATTCATAACATTCGATGATTATTCTGGCAAAATTGGTCAAATCGTTTTGCAATGCAAATCGAGCTAGACCACCCGAAAGTGATCATCGATCGAGAGACCTTCACCGTCGGGACTAATTTGCAAGTGTAAATTGTGTGCACCACCAATCGATAAGTGGACAACAACACTACTGTGAAGCACACAGGTCCGAAATGCTTTGTGTCTAATTCAATTAGGCCGCTCTCACCAATTGTGCAATGCCATGCACCTAACGAGACTCATGAGAGCGACACTCGTCCTCGCTTGTTACATAATGCCGACTGGTGTGCGCCAGCAATACATGACATACACAATAAGTCACGGCAGGACCTAGCAGGACCTAGGACCCATTCAAATATTGAGTGGCAACAATGTAAAACACTAATTTTTGTAACGTTCACTCTACACATACAAAGGGTCTAAAGTGAGCCTCGTTAGTTATTCTACTACTCGGTTCGATGGGAATTCTTTTTGGATCGATTTCGCTCAACATGACCGGACAAATCAACTCACCAGTCATTCACTTGTGTGTCAACAGTAATCGACACTTTAATAATTTATTAACTACTCACTCACTCACTCAGTTTAACTTTAAATTGTGTACAGTCAATACAGTCATTCGCTGCGGCGGTGAATCGTCCCACAGAGTCATTCCCGCCTTTTCGGAAATTATTCTCAGAGGAAAACATCGACAAATGGCACATATTAGTGACCACACACATTGAACTAATGAATAATTGAATATTTTTACTTTGGCTAATTGAATTTGACTTTAAATTAATTAAATTAAACTCATCTTTATGGTGACTGTGCTGGGGATATTTTGCCTAATCTAAAATATTTCATAAGAGAATGGTTCGACTATATGATTTTGCACTTTAATTTGTCGCATAGTCTTCTTTTGAGTATTATGAAGAATTTTTGCAATCATACACACACCAAATGGTCCACTTTCAGTCTTTGAGCCAAACTAAATTTTAGTCAAAACATTTCATTTTGGCTTTGGTACATCATCAAATATGGCTCGATCGATTCAGCTCAGTTTAGCTGGCATTCAAATTCGCCTTGGCCGAGTATGTAATTATCGATTACAATGAGGGCACTATTAGATTAGACTCGATCTATCGAAACCGATTATTAACCGAATGACATTGACGAGATGGAGAGCTGGCTGCAGCAGTAAAACCCACTCTCTCACTCTGAAACCTAGACTGGTGCCAGTGTTCCGATGATCACAGGTGTAGAGAACACGAGTTTGAGTGGATTTTCGCGTGCCAAACAGGTGTCCCGACTCCCAACGCGCAATATAAACCAAGTGCAAACTCAACTAGCAATTATTATTGCTAGGAACTGACACGAATGGTGAATAATGCCCACCACACACACATTATGCCCTAATCGAATCCATCGAAGAGGTGGGGGAGGTAAACTTGGCTAGATTGGACTTTAATAATGTCTATGTATGGGGACAAAGGTCAGTTCAAGTTGGTTTGACCAAGTGTTACTTCAAGTGACCATTACCGCTAACCAGAATCCAATTTGCCCACTAATCGGCGAGCAGTTTCGAGTAAGCCGTAATCAATGATACTACTTCAATTGACAGCTTCAATACGATCGTTTCGAGTGATTATTTACAATTTGACTAGTTTTAATTCGCAAAAACAGAAGGAAATTTTCAAGTACATTTTGAACAGGTGCAAAGTTTGCACTGCAAATTTCAAGAGTACTCATAAAAACAGGCATCATTAAATTATTCAATTTAATTAAAATAGTTGTTTAGTTCATTTTTTGACTCAAAAATTGTTCAAACTGTTTTCCAATGATTAGTTGCTTCATCATTAGTCTAAATTATTTTAGACTATCAATCCCCGCTTTTGATGACCAATTAAAGTGGCAATATCCAATGAACAATATTCGATTTGCATTTCACTTTTAAATTACCATAATTAACACAATTAAGCCATTGCCAACTGTAATGACGATATTTGGCATGAAATTGCGTATATGAATGTTACTTTGTGCCCGGGCAAAACCATTTGCACTGTTTAATTGTTGGCTCACTTTGTCCTAAATGATAATTGCCCTCGTGGTTTGGTGTGCACAGGGAGATTTGCGTACAGAATGGAGCACAGTGCCAAGGTGTAATTACACCAGTTTGCCAGTTTAACCCGTTAAGTATCATTTTGTGCTTTACTCTGCTGCAAGTATAATTACGCAACCGATCCCGAAACGCGGTCCCAGTTCGAGTCACACTAATAAATAATTTACAACTCTCGGTCAATCTATCTCTCACTCTCTGCTTGTCACATAGGCTCGATTATGACCGAGGTGCAGATGGTTTGCCCTTAGTTATGCCACTTGCCACTGGCCCATTATCATTTAATAGAAAGTTAATTAAAATTGGTTTCCCTTGCTTCATTTAGCACAGAAGACTCGTTCTGTTCCCAGCAATATATTCCATCTAATATGTTTTGCCACCATTACCGACAGTGCGGTAATTAAACCTTATTATTCTTTCTCGTTTATGGATTATATCAATGGCAATCGTTAATTTAATGGTAGGGTCGTTGAAATGGGCCAAATCGAACAAATTAATTTCAACTCTGAATTTCTATTTTTAGAAATGTTTTTTATTCGATTCCGACTGGGCACTTGTTTATATTTCCAATTTGAATTGCACTTGCTTTCTTACGTTTCTTGGAACAAAGTGTGCACTGACCGGAAAGAGACACTTTACTTGATTGAGTTTCCCTCTCTTTGCCTCAAGCCGGATATTAACGTTTGTTTTGTTTTTTTTGTGTATATTCAGACTTTGGTTTTGGTCATCAACTGTCAATCGAGTGTGAGCACAAGTCTTTCTTTCACTGTGATAACACTCGGGCTTTGATAAATGGCGACTCATTTGAATTTGAGCCCGATTGGACTGCTGCATGACTGGCATGTTAATGTGATGCATGCTGGCCAATTGATTGCGCCATTTAAGCCTTTCTTCTGTCCGATTTGGTCCGATTGGCCGATCAAGTCACATTTGTTCAATTTATTTAAATTATTTTGCCTAACGCGTCCTGTGTCCTGGCCAACTCACTCACTGTTTGGTCTAATGTAGCGAATGCACTAATGAGCGAATCGAATTCGGTGTGTGATAATTTGTTGCGAAACGCGAATCCAAACGAAATAACCAGACAGAATATAACACAACAAATTGCCTCCGAGGGGGTTTTTTGGTGCAGTTTTGCTCGTATTTCGCTCAGTATTGCCACTGCCTGATTAGCTCCATTATTGCCGCATCCGTTCAGGCATCATTTGACCGGTTAGCTATTAGATATAGCTGTGCAGTCTCTCAGTCGGGCCACTTTGGCCACACTTGTCCACTTCGGACAAATCTTTTTTGCTTATGACTTTTTTGTGGGCCTCCTTTCGTTGCCAAAGTTGGCACACGTACTTGTCATAATCATTAGTTTTAATGAACAGTGCCAACGTTCATGCAAATGCGAGGCCTATTTGTTACCGTCATGATTGGCTCGATCGAGTCATTGGCTCAATTCGAATCGACTCATTTGGTGTCCCACTCAGTGAGTAATGTCTTCATTCTGTCTAATCGCCCAAACTACAGTCTTATTTGCACCTTTCATTAAATGAACTCAATTTCATTAAATAACCTTCTCATTCCGTCCTTCCCATCCATTTAACTGTACAAATGAGAACGTGAGCACACGAGTTCAACGTTTGTTTCTCGTTTGGCATTCAAAGTGTAAGCCAATCTTTGTGTTATTCTTAGTACCTCAGTTCAGTCGTCCACCACCAACACCAGAAAGGCTTACAAATACTGCAGCAATAAAAGCAGTGAGCGATGCAATATGCGGCCAATTTGTCATCATTATCATTTAGCACATTTGCCTGTGTTTGCCAATCTAAGGCAAATCGAGCTCACAAACAGAGCACACTAATCCTTAGATCATTAACTAACGTTGGTCCGATAACGCAGGAGCAATCGCAAATGTTTGCCTTGACAATGTTTGCCCACTAGCTAACTAACTCATTATCGTCATCAACATCAACATAACAAAACTAAAAAGCCATCTTTGGCAGACTGCTTGGCGACTTACTGAGAACCAAAAACATCCGCAAAACGTTGCTTCTGCTAATGCACAACACAACGCACGCACAAGCATACCTGTACAAAGTTCCTGGTTGGCATCTGTTGTACCTGTCAATCAGCTCATTGTCTTGTCACACTATCACTGTGCCAATTTACACTAAAACAGCTTACTTGTTGTTTTACTTTCCTTTTTACATACATTCTTGCAGTGTGATTCACTGAATTGCATTGGTTCATCCAAATGAACTATTTAGATGTTTGACATTTTTGATAAGATTTAGTTGCAAACAACATTCTTCCTCCGTCAGTTTAAAGTCCAAGTGGATGCAATGGTCGATTCACACAATCTATAATCGAACAAATGATTCCATTGATCGGATCGATTTATTGTCTGTCCACTCTGTGTGTTTCTTTTTGCTAACTTGACTGGACTTTACTTAATGAATTACGTCACGTGGCCAATCGAGTGTCACGTGTATATACTTTTTAGCTGAGAGCCAAGCTGTCACACTCTTATTGGGTTGCTCACTTCCCTGACAATTTGACAAATTCGACTGCATTCGAGACAATCTCAAATGTTTTCCTACCTGTCTATTGCTTGGCACTGACTCAATTATGTCTCTCAAATCGACTCTATTCGTGCGAGCAATTTGATGAACTTTGATTGACCGAAGAGCACTCTCACTGGTTGTAGTTCATATATGAATTAGTTAACTTTGTGAAACATTGAACACAATGGTCACAACCCAAGGTCGATTGCAAATTACGCAATGGGAATCGCGCGCGCACACGTTTGCCTATTTGTGCAAGTCATCAAGCTAATTCTTTGGTTTAAATTCAATTGTCAGTGAAAGATCTCGTCAAAAGAGCAACAACAGCAAAGTAACCACTAAACTGTCTCCACTTTAAACTGCCTCCACTCGATCCAATTGGATCTATTCTATTGATTGTGTGCGGGCAATTGTCCCTTCAGGCGGACAGCCATAAAGTGGTCGTGACACACTCACACACAGACAGACACTCATTGACATGGACACACTACAGGCAATTATTAATTCCGATTCACATTTGCACATGAGAATCCTCTCAGCCTTACGTCATCGTCGATTGTCTTATGGCCACGTGTACATATTTAATGTGATTCCCTTCAAATGGTGAATTTGACTGAAACCATAAATACACCAAACTAAAGCCACAATTTGACTACAGCCAAAAAGTCTACACTATAGTAAAGTGTTTGCTAATTTGCCCTGTCGATCGATAGCTTTGATTATGATCGTTGCCGTGTGTCAACCGAGTGCACTCTAATTGGCTCAATTGGACGTATGTATTTGTGTTCTCATTTGGTCAGCTTGATTCAATTCGGCATATTTACCCAATACCACTATCCATAAATGGCAACTTTGTGGTCGTCATAACAATGGCGAGCACTCTTTCCAATCATCGGTTCGTTGACACATTCCTTGCGTGGCTTTGTTTGCTTTGTTTCTTGGTCAACACACTGGAGAGACGTTAATTGTAATGGGTTTAATTAATTAGCTCTGCTGGAGGTGACAAACAACATCGGTGCAGACAGGCAACCGACAGTAGTGGAGATGCATCGACGACGCATCGAGTTTCACTCGAGTTATCTCTCGCACATTTTATTATTTCTATATTTGTCGAGTGGTGCACCACTTTACCTATTTGTTTGCTCTATTTGCCTTATCATTTATAATATTATTATTATTTGGTTTATGCATTTACTCGTTTGGATTTGCCTGGGAAAGTGTGTAACACCATTGCAATATTGCATAACTTACTAACACTGCAATAGTGCAATATGCTTCGAATTTATTTGTTGACTCGGTCCCCTCGTCAATTGACCTCAAGTCGAGCAAAGGCCTTATTGAATGTGTCAATCAATCGATTGGTGGTCCGCGACAGGAAAGAGGGACAAATAAGTGAGTGACCAGACAAACTACTATGTGACATTGCATAACTTAGGCAAATGTTATTCTTTTTTGTACTATTAATTCTTAGGACTATCGATTGTGTGCCACGATTTGGCGCCGGACATTGTCGCTTAGCAAGTGATCCATCTTCACCATCGTCACTCTGTGGCACATTCGGTCTCTCGGTGTGGCATCGATCACTTTCCACAGTGTGTAGTGATTGTGATTGCTTGCCTCACTTTCGCTATGTTCACTACACCTAGCACGTGTTTGTGTCAATCAAAGTGTCGTACGGCCTCTTGACAGTCTCTGCCAAGTCGCATTTGCATTGTTGTCTAATTTGCTATCATCTAATTTCGGACTTGATCTGATGGCATACTGATCGAGTATGCACATTGCCCACATCACTTATTTGTTAGTTTGCTTGCTAGTGGATTGTCCGCACATTAACACATTTCACCAGAAAGGGTGCTAGTGCTATTTCGTGCTTTTTGCTTTGTCGTGCTTCACTGAACAAATTCACTTGAGACCTGTTTGGGGGCACATTTGTTGTTGTTTCCACATATGTGAAAGTGTTTTAGCTAAATTGAGTTTCCCTCGAAATGTGTCCGTTTGCAGTCAATTTAAGAAATCGAATTTATTAACTATCTAACCGACTGTGTTGTGCGAGTGTGTGGTACCGTTACGGTACGATGAGTGAAGGGAAAGTGCAAAGGAAGAAGGGACTGAAAGAGTTGCGCTTTCACAGATGAAATAGACAAAAAAGAGCACTCATTTCCTTATATGTTGAGCTGAGGTTGGTGTGTGTATGTGGTTGCTTCGTAAATCATAATTTATTGTGCACTAATGTGTGGTGCCAGTGACTGGTCCCACTTGTGGGTTAATGTGTCTCGTGTTTTGAAACATACATTCAGACACTTTGATGCAAATGAAACAAAGTGCCCAAAGACTATGTGTAACTTAAAACTGTCTCACATTATCATTGTTCATGAGTCACCAGCACAAATTGTTACTTTGTAACCAAAGCGATTAGTTTGCAGCACAAATGAATAAATCAAGCAATTGTGTGACAGTGTTGCGTATTTTTATCACATTTACACAACACACCAAACATTCAACCGAATCTATCTTATATGCACTTCACTCTAATGGACATTGCCTCATTCGGTGAACGCCACTTTGCATTCATTTGCCCATCTTGGCGCTGTTTTTGTTTTTGTGTTCGTTTGATGTCTAAATTGTTCTTTTCCCTGCTCTCTTTATGCTTCAACTAATAGAAATACTGTAAAATGAATTATTATGTCTCACTAGTCACAAGTTTAAACTAACTATTTGAATAGTCTACTCGGATATATGGTCACACAAATTGGTGTTTTTAATTAAACCGAGCGTAAATTGCACACTCGTAAATTGTGACGTTAATTGATTTTCTTCTTGGATTATTTTTAATTCTTTATTTTTTAAGGTCTAAATTCGGCAAACTTACATTCGGTTTGATATGGCAATTCATTCAATCTAAGTCAAGTTAGTTTCAATAGAATTGCGTGAAATTTTTGTTTGTTTTTGATTGATATTTGACTTGTATAAAATGCAATTCGATTCGTGGGCCCAGTGGTCATCTGGCCACTGTACACTATGACGTAAGTGACCGTTTTTCACTGCAGTCATGTCGCCTTAATTAGACCGATAAATCATCGCACATGTCAACATGCTTCCTCGGTTGGACCAAGGTTGAGCCACTTTGACCTCTCTACATGTGGACAAGTTGGCCATTTCCATTTGGATATTTTCACTTTATTGGCTTGAAACTGGACTTGATTAGATTACCATTCTAATTGCACTCACTAACTCTCCATGAGCTGACCCCTTGTGTGATTTGATTAAACCGAGTGGCACAACACTGCCTAATTGAATCCAATCAAATGATCGATGAGTCGATCGATTCTCTGTGTGTTATAGGGCGAGTTTTGGGCACTAAGAATTAAGTTTTGTCTTTTTTGTGTCATTTTGCACGAAATCTACCCAAAGTGGACCTTTCAACCTTTCAACTGGCTCAAATGCAATTCACTTGTTTCGATTGCAAATCATGGATCTAAGTGCAAATAATGAAATTTTCGTGTTTTTCACAATTTTAAAATTTTAAAAAGTGTTTGCATTTTGTGAAAAGAAGAACAGATGCAGATGTGAGGTGACCAAGTGGGACAGAGTGTGGAGATCGAATTGCAAATATATAAGACATTGTATGTTTGACAGTTGGCACCACTGTGTGTATCAATGGTCGTGTACATGCAGACACCTGATAGTGCATGGGAGATAAGTGACAGGCAAAAGTGGTCTACTAATCGAATCGAACCAACACCGAAACAGACCTGACAATTGACACTCACACTACACAAGTGGATGCGAATGCTTAAAATTGTTTTCGTGTTCGTTCCATTTTGGACATTTTAGCATACTTTTATAAGAGTACAATTGCACTTTATATGTTATTGCACAACTAATTTGAACTTATTTTCTCAACCAAATTCTTGCCATAAATCATGGTCGTGATGATCATAATCAAGGGCCAATCAATCACAATCGACATGAACCATTTCCGTTATCGTTCGAATTAATCTTTCAGACCAGTGTGATCGACGTTGTTTACGTTGTTTGTTGTATTGCGGTTTGTTGCCTCTCGCTCATCGCTCCATCGAACTAATCTGGGTATAGCCTGGTCGATCGCACTTCATCAAACCGGCACAGTGAACTAATCACCGACAGACCGACCAGTCAATGTCAAAGATCGATTCCTTTGTACAGTGCGGCGTGTACACTCCAAAACTGAATGACTTCAAACACTCAAGACAATTAGCTGCTCTGATCGATGCGTTCTCTCAGACATTCCTCACAGGCCATCGATCTAGTAAACGGTCAATCAACACGTGCTGATTGTGACACAAAAAATAAAGCATACATTTTGGGACGTGTGCACGTAAAAACTGAATGACTCGCTAATTATGACTACTTTCTATAAAGAACACGACCCGGCGCACACACAAAATATGATTAATGATCTCGACTGGTCAGTAGACTTTGACGGACCGAGATAAAGTTGTCACTTTATGGTTGGCGGTTGACCAAATGGGCACTGGACCAGATCGACCAGAAATCATCACATTCATCACAATTTGAAATGTAAATAATTAACCAAATTCGAAAAATATCAAAGTAATTTAATATTAATTAATAATTTATCGGTGTTTCCGAATGTGCTACAAATTAATAATAAACAAAATAAATATTAGAGATAGTCAAAAATGATAATAAAAAATACGTTCGATATAGATCGAGTCTGTCAGATAGTACGTATTATGAGACATACGTATATTATACTCGACTGATATAACTCTCGACAAGATATGAGACCATTTGTGGACAATCAATTAAATACATGTGTGGTAAGTGGCGATTAAGATATAAATAAGTATAAATAAAGGTAAAAAGAATTGAGTGAATTGCACTTGTGTGAATGGATCGTGAAGGGTTGACTATTGATTGAGTGAAGCGTTGACTATTACTGACTATTGTTGAGTTGTGGGGAGATGAATGCTGTACAGAATGAGCGAATGAGCAATCGGGAATTGGCAGCCATGCAGATTGAGGCAAATGTCAAAAGGTGAACATATCTGACCAGTGGCATTTAGTGAAGGGTGGGTGGTGGTCCAAAGGCTGCTCGAAGTATCGATTGGACGAATCGTTTGAGTGCGTCAAATTTGTTGAGCAGATAATGCCGAAGTCGAATTAGAAATAGTTTGAATGGCGATTCGGGTGGTTCCATGGATTGGAAGTGGAGCCTTTGAGCGATCTAGGCAAAGAAGACTAATTGTTAATGCATTGGTCAGTGGAAGTGTCCTTTTGGGGGAGTCAGTTTGGACTTACATTTCGCAACCTCACGCGTCGTTCATAATCGAGACTGATTTGTCTCAATTCGGCTGCCACCTCGCGAATCGTTCTCATTCGTCTGTTGGCAACTTCCTCAATAGGATCAACTTCGATTCGTGGTTCCTCCCCACGAAGGATTTGTTGGTCCAGGATAACTTCGCCAGGAGCACTGTCCACTTCGTCCTCATTATTGTTGAGGTCATGGTCAACGAATGTCGTCTCTTCCAAGTTTGGGATGTTTTGCAACGAGGTGAAAATGCGACGATACTCGTTCTCGAGATTTCCCTTGGGTTGGTCCATTTGGAAGATAAGCTCATCATCCGAGTCGAGTTCTGTAAAATAAATTAAAACTATTAGCTAATTGCACATTTACAGTTTTTTACATATTTATGGTTAAGTTTAAAATCAAAACAAATGCAAATTGAAAAAAAACAGCTTAACAAACACTCTCTGGCGACATCTATCGTGTGCGCATGCAAACATTTTGTGCAATATCGAGGCAATGCACTTTATGTAACTTACCGGTTGTGAGAAAGACCTCGTCGTCGTAGTCGTCGCCGTCGTCGTTGTAGTCAATGTCAAGTTGAGTTGACGCAATGCTAAGAGTGTCGAACGAGGACTTTACGCTTATGGCAGGCGAGGGCTGGGGTGACTGCTCGGTGGATGGTCGGTAGTTGGCCAGGTAGTTCACTTTGAGCGGGGAACCACAAATGGCCTGGCCACAATTCTCTACCAGGTGACGAACCAGGCCTTGTTCGGTGGTGAGGTTACCTTGACGCATGTTACTGTCTTCGAAATCGTGGTCGACCGAATCGGCAAAGTTTACAATCGAGATTGGTTCGCTGCTTGGACGTCGCAGTGCAGATTGGCCAGTGACAGGCCAGTGGTGGTCAGGCTCGGTCTGTGGCATACTTCGTGGGATGAACACTTTGTCTTCTACTACTTCTACTTCTGCCCGTTCCAGGAACAGGCTCGCATTCACACAGAAATTGTTTGCTTTGATTAGTTCGTACAAGTCGGCATGCGATCGTCGATATTGAGCTGGCAGGTTGAGATTGAGATGATTTCGTGGTGGGCGCATGGTTGCAATGACGGACAGACAGACAAACACACAGACACAATCACATCGGTTTAGACTTGGTCAGTGCAGGCGCAATCGTGGTGATGATAACGAACAGGTGCCAATCGATTTGGCTGGCCTCGGTCGCCAACGACGGTCAAAGTTCACCAGTCGGACAAGTTCGACCAAGTTTGATTCTTGCGAACACTAAGTCAGAAGTGAGTGAGCCTGAGTGGTCGAGAACAGATTCTAAGTGCGAGAGCAATAGCCTCGAGAGGATACGTTGGTCGATCGAGGATGTGTCGTCAGTGGAGCAGAGCGCACAACTAGTGAGTTGGTATCCTCTCTCGCGGGCTTTAAATCCTGGCCAGTGGCCGTGTGGGTGCAACGCATGCGTCACCGACGGTGCTCGGAGTCGGGAGGTTGCAAAGTTGCACCGCGATCTGTGATGCAAAGGTGGGATCAAGTGGCCGCACTCTGCTCTACCGCCAATCGGTGATTCAGTGGCCTGGACAAGGCAACCCGCCTCTATTCGGCAGTGACCTGCCCTCCGTCGACCGACGGTACCGTCGATAGAGGTCAATTTGGCCCGGACCTGAGGATGGTCGCCCCCGATACACTCTCGATACCACTCACGGTCACGGGTGAGCAGTGCTGCTGGCGGTCGTGTTGGTAGTTAGTTGGTCGCGGGATGTCGCCCGGCCATGACGTGTCCAGACACGACAATGGATTCAGTGACACACCAGCTTGGAATGTCACTTGAGCGTTCTCTCGAGAGAAAGAGACATCACACAAAGACTGCTACAAAAAGCGCGCCAAACTGCAAAACCGACGATACCAATGAGCAAAAACAACATATTATCGACCACGATTAGGTCAGTGCAAGTTTATTACATTTTGTTGTTTTGAGTTGCCTTGATTTCATTGCAATGGAGCTGGACACCCGAGTTAATGCAGGAAAGAGAGGAATGCACTCGGTCCAATTGTGTCGTGTTGCGTTGACCTTTGCAGACGAGCACAAGTGAGAGTGTAAATGTAATGTTAATTGACGTTATGGATATTATCTATTTGATACCGTCAAGCGATCTGCAGTGCATTGCATTAGCACTACTATGCAATGTATTAAGTATTAATAGCAATGCCAATCTGATAGAATCTCATCACCATCACAAAAGTGCACGTTTGTGCACATATGCACTTCCTTTTTTTCTGGAACTTCCAATCATGCGCACATTCAATATTCACATTCTGGTGTGTGTCCATCTGCGTCCTCAGAGTAATTTGCATAAATTAACCCTAAACTCAAACCCTCTGTCTGTCTGTTTGTTTGGCTGAGTGCCATTTGCACTTGCCAGCAATTAGACAGTATTATTACGGCCAAATTGAAACAAAGTTGCCATTCGGACATTCGAACAAAAGCAATCTCTTTGGACACTTGGGCTATCATTACTGCCGCGTGTTTCCTAATTTATATTTAAATGTGCAATCTGCCAAAGAGTTAACTCTCTTCCCATCTCGCCTGAGCAAACCAACATATGATATTCGAAAGGCAGTTTGGTTTTATTTGTTCAACAAAGATTTAGGCTCTTTATGATTGGTCGATTGTGATTCTCTGGCGGAAACTTTGTATCGTTTTTCATTCTACCATTTAAATTAGTCCGTTCTGTGACTGTCTTTATGGCTTCTTTTGCTCATAACTGCCACTTGCCGCACTTGCTAAACTCACTACTGACTCAGTCAGTCACTGTCTTTATGTCCGCTTGTACTTGTTGTGTGTTGCCATCGAGTGACAATCAGTGGATATCAAACCGATCAGTCTCACTCTCATTTATGTGGTTCGATGTTGAGCCGCACTGTTGTCATCCAGAAGTATGATTGCATCAAATAATAAAAAGTCGAGCACGGATGGCAGTTCTCGTTCAGCCTTGCCACGTTACTTCTCCCCCTTAACGGCATCAACACCTCAAACAATAAAAGACAAATCAACCACCAAATAATCCACTTCGAATCGGTCCACTCGATGTTTGCAATTTAGTTGTGGTGATGACGCGAGCACTTGTCCTGGCCTGTCTTGACGGCCAACCAAAGTTACCCATCACAATGTACCATTCAATGGACAATTGCCATCATTTATTGTTATGTTTATGCGATCTAGGCAATAATACTAAAACACACACTCACACACTCACACACATAAATACACAGACGCCACTAGTGGCACTGTAAAGTAATATTCAGGATGGCTGGCCTAACTGCCTCACTAACTGACTAACATGGACGACAAGCGAGAGACATTAAGCCGAACCAACCATCATATGTCTCGAGTCAAGTTGTATTCTGCCACTGCACTCGTTCCTCACTGGTCGATTACGTCATGCACACAGAGCACTCTCGAGAATCGTGCGATTTGTTGAGGTGTCGATGGCTTCGGTGGAGAAGTGGTTTGCGTTGAGACCTTATCGGCCTTATTGCTAATGAACCGCAGCAGCAGCAGCAACAACAACAACAACAACAGCAACAGCAAGAAGAACCTGGGAAGCGAGCACTTTTTGGCCACCTGTGTGTTTTGTGCTGTTGGTTATTGCACCTCGAGGGCAACCAAACGTCTTGCACACGATGGCGCCAAGCAGTCTGTCTTGACTTGCTTGGTAACTATGGTGATTGGATGGTTAGATGGTGAGTTAGTTAGTCAGTGACACAAAACTGACAAAATCAGGTTGCCAACTTAGTTATGCAGGCACATCTACACTCAAGTTGCTGTCGCACTATGTTTGCCTTTCGCACATTTTTTACCAATGACCACAGCACACTGACCATTGGTCAAATAGAAATATTCCTTATGGGAATATTTGATAGAGGGTGATTTGTGCCACGTGAACAAAATTAATTTAATCGTAAAATATCAGTAGGAAGTGCAAAAAAGTTAATTGAATTTATCTATAACCAAAGTAGACGAGACAAAATATGCAAACGAGCCAGTCACAATTGCATTTGGCACTTGCGCATCACTTTGCTGACTGCTCCATTCGGCCAATTGGATTAGAAGACTGTTTGGGCAAGTGAGCCAATATTTGCACTCACTCGGTGGCACCAAAAGCGATACTTTGTTTCACTTTGTGACCAAATGGTCTAATTGTCAGTGAGTTTGAATGGCACGCAAAAGAATTACACTCTTAAATAGCCAATTCGGTGGTCGGTCGGTCGGTGGTATACACACGAGCGCAGAATTAATTCTGTCAAATTTGAATTTTAAATGGTACACAATTAAACTGAATGACAATTGAAGAGAAAAGGACACATGAGGATAGTTCGCATAGTGGACAGTCTAATGGACTCGAGTGAATTGTCTCTATCGTTCGGACTGGCATCCACGTAATGGCTGACCACAATTGCGCTGTCCATAATGTCTGTAAATTAGCCCTCTCATTTGGTTTATCTTCTAAACTGCGAAAGATGTCCTCTTCTTAGTGCAAACAAGAGCCAAATAGTGAACACTCACTTCGCGCCTCCATGAGCCAAATGAATCGCGTTATTTACGTGCACGGCAGTTAGTGTCGAAATAAATTTTGTGGCACCGCAATGGTCGATTCAGTAGCACTCGGTGGTGTATTGCTAATAGCAAGTGTGCTGGCTTGCTCTGGTGTAGTACTGCTTATATATACAATCCAATTAGAGCGAATGCAATACAATGCACTGAATTAGCTAATTTGCCGTTCAACGAAGAGTCTCATTTTGTGTGTTGTTTAGTGTCTCGACTCGACAATGGCAAAAATGCATTGAATATGACCAGACTGGCTGTGATACTTCGGTATGTTCCAAAAATAATATCTTCTTCAGTCTGCATTGCCATTATGCCAATTGACAAATGTGTGCGCGGGTGTCTGCATGCATACTATGAAGTACTGTCTGAATGTGTTCATGTTTGCTCAATCAATCGAGCCAACTCACACTCACTAATGTGACCACTCACTAAACAAACAGACCATCACATCGACAATTAAGGTCCACACTAATGGGTCATTTTGGTCTGGCCACAGAACGTACTGGCGAGTAAGAGAAACCATTTTGCTCGGTCTTTAAATCAAAGTGTCATCGTTTGGTCGTTATCAGTGCACTCGGTTAGCTCAATTTAGTGTCACAAGTGAGGCACACAGCTATTTATGTGTTTACATACCGAAGTGACCATCTCTCTTTGGTCAGCGCACTTTGGCCAATGGTCATCGACACTGACTTGCTTTACTTTAATCAATTCTCAATAAATCGATACACTTTCTTCAATTTAGAACTTTTTTAGTTTTGCAATTTCCACTTTTGAGACTTCACATTATTATTATTAATTATATAATTATCCTTTCCTTCCTCTGTCTGTCTGTCTGTCTGGCAGAATTGACAATCGACTTGTGACTTGTGAGGAAGTGCATCTTTGCTAATTTTGCTGCAATTTTCCTCTAATCGATTGCATCATAAACTGAATTTGCATTTTTTGTCATTTTTTGTTTTTATTTTGTATTGATCACTTTTCTTGGTAATAAGTTCATTTCAGTTTTCTGTGCCCATTGAGTCCGAATTGTGTCTAATGTCATTGCACTGTCTGGTTTGGCATGGTTTGATGATTTGATCGATCGCTTGTTTGATCTAACTGGACTAGTCTCGGGTCAAACTGAGACTTGACTACTCTGTCTGTGTGGTTGTCAGCACGGCTGTCTCGGTGCAAATGACCTGTGCCCAAAAGGCCAGATTGTGTTTGACTGTAACTCTATGTCCGAGTCCGTGTCCCTATGGGCTGCACGGTTAGTGTCATCTTTGATTGATATCATAGTTAGTATGGTCCAAGCCAGTTTGGACAGTCATGAGTCTGTCCTAGTCACTTTGGCCAAGTAAACAAACATCAGTTGTTGGTCAGTGAGTGGCCGTCTGTTTTGATTTAGTGCCTCATTTATTGATTCGATTAAAGGTTAGCGACAGCAAACAGGCCAAACAAATACGAATAAATCATAAACAGGGAAACTGAAAATTACTTGGTTGGACATTGATTTCTGGTTAGAGTCTAGTCTAGACAGATGGCGTGGAAGGTTCGGGAGGTGCTGGGGTCGAGTTGTCCACAGGACCAGTTGGGAGCGACGAGGGCGTAGTGCCATTGCTCAATGGAGTGGTCGGAGCATTTGGAACTGCAGTAGTGGTGCCATTCGGGTTGGTGATGTTACGCAGATCGATGATCAATGGCATTCCACTGTTGCCGTCTATGCAAAACAGAAGATCACTGCCGTTCACTGGTCGAGGTCGAACGAATGGGAATGGTCGACCACCACGAAAATTGCCACGACCGCCACGAAAGCCACGTTCGCTCCAATGGCCAAAACCTAAATACAAAAATCCTTTAGTCAAGAAGCTTTAAATTTTAATAAAATTAAATAACCTTCCGAGAAGACAAAGGCAGCCAAAAGGCAAAACAAAAGAGTTTGCTTTATCATTTTTTGTTAGCTTGTTGACTTGAAGAATTCAACTTAATGAGGCTTACCAAAATTGAATGTAACTATTTATACTCCCCAAACAAGCAATCGAAACAAACGGATTTACGTAAGAGCAAACACCTGTGCTTGATAATATTTTACCGGTGAGTCTTTCCGATTTGCGTTCGTCAGGCTGTAAACAACGTACAAAGTACGTTCACTGCTGTGCGAGTGAATCAATGTATCATCCTCGAATTTCCTGCACATCTGTGCATCCAACCAGAGTGCACCTAAACAACTCATACTTGTTTCAACCAGAGCGACACTTGGCTTGAATCAATTCAATGCCAATTAAGGCCAGTTCATCATCTTTATCAGTGAACGCAATTGCAAAGTCATGTGCAATCCAAATGACATAAATTTTCCATTCTCGATTAACCAAACCGAAAGATAACCGAATAATGGGACAGTGAATGGTAATTCAGTAATTCAAGAATTATGCGCTAAGAATAGAACGTTTGGCCGAACCAATGTCGGTCGGTTCGATCTAATTGTCTGATTTATGTATGATCTGTTCGATTTGGTTTGATGCGCTCAATTACCATAATGGCCAGTGTCGATGCACTCACTGTGAACTGACTCGAATGGCCATTTAGTTCTCGTTCGACTGGCAATTCACAGTGTCAATTCAGTTCCCACTAAGCCACTAGAGTCTCAGTCTGGACAATGCCAATCTCGAAGCAATCTTAACTGTCACCCTTGATGGACCATCGAGAGAATTTATATTCGCACTCTAATTGAAGTGCACGCGAGTACTTCTTCCTTCGAGCGGCTTTTGTCTCACTACAAGTGAGCCACTAGTGTTGGATCCTGTGTTTGACTGGCGCATGCCTCCGATTATGTCCGAAAGGCCTCGCTATTGCAGCGAGGCAAATGGCCCGGTTGGCACAGAATGTTTTAATAATTACGATCTATTAAACTATTAAATCAAGGCTTGTGCCTGCCTCGTTCAATAGCACTTTGCTTAGAGCTTTGACTCTCGACAACGATGACTTGTTTCTGTGGTTACCACTGGTCTAGGGGAGGTGGCAATAGTGTCCAGTCCATGGACTTGGTGTACCAATTCAAATTTATGGTCTCGAAGAACGCGTGCTGTGTTGTGTTGTTCATTGTGGCGCGTGCTAAATTTATGTCTTCTTCTTGGTTTGCTTTTATTGCCTGTTGTGTCCGCCTGGTCACTCTACTGGATTCAATGTCTCACTGGAATGTCCATGTCCAAGTGAAGAGAGCAATCCACCGAGTCTATTCAATCGTCTATTGTCTACTGTCAATGCGCGCATTATGCAAGTAGTGCCATTTCGAGTGTGTGAGGACAAATTGCCTCTTGTGTGTGTCAGTGTCATTGTGCCACCACTGCCGCCATTGCATTTGCCATTGCCCTTGCACCAAATGACTTCTTACTTCAGGATGACCCCACTCGACCATAATTTACACTTCCTCACATTTCCCAATTGTTTTGCTTTTTGTCTCACACGTTTAATCACAAGGCGACTCTGTCCCAAGCGATATTGTCGATCGAGTCCCCCCGTGTGATGTTTCCCTGTTGGCCAATCGGTGAATGCGTATCGATCGATGATCGCATTGGCGACATTGCTAATTAGATCTATTTGGTTTGATTGCCAATTAATGATGATCAATGTCAATGTCAGTATCACTCATTCTCACGTGACCCAATGACTGTCGTGTGTGTTAGTTGGCCAATCCGTAATTCCATTTGACTTGTGACTGCAACAAAACGGTGTTATTGTGCAATTGTGCAATGAGGATTGGGTTAAGGAGTTGTTTGGATTGTTGCCTGTTAATGTGGTGGCAATTGGGTAGTTGTTGTTTTGTTTTGACTGCTCTCTATGCAACCAAAACAGTGCCACTAACCCTGACTGAGTGAGTCTCACACTTACAATTAGAGTGTTTATGTCACTGCTCGGTCATTAGCCTATGGCCAATGTCAATGTGCTAGCAGTGAGAAAACGCATAAATGGCGTTGGGTGATCGCTGTCCGATTAATCACGAGCCCAGTCAGTGGTCATCGCTCCCGAACGCGAACGTGTCTCAATGCAATTAGTAGAGATCAAGATTGGACGCTAACAAATTCGTGACCGATTTAGTCCAAAAGTAAACTGCAAATAAAGGAAATAATGCATAAACAATAGCCAATCAGATCGAAATATTCGTAGAACTCATTGCACAATGAGTCACTTCCGTGTTTGACACATTTTTGGAGACAAAAGATTACTTTAGTACTAATTCTTTGTTTTTCAGGAATTTTTCCGTTATTTTGAAATACACAGTCATTGTATTTATGAAGTTTTCATTTAGTGAAATATTGAGTTTGTCTCGAGAATTTCGATCCACTAATGGACCAATCGATTTGTACAATTCTAATTCAATTTCCTGCTTTGTCCAGAGCAGAACAAATTCAATCAAAATTGTAGTTGATTTTTTTAATTGGAAATTGAATTAACTTGATTTTGTTTCCTTTTTAGAGTTTCCAAGGTTGTGTCACAACAACGAGGAAGAATTGTTCAAAATGTATCTCTGCTCGAATGTGTCAATTAAAGTGCCTCAATTTAAATTGAATTACCACTCCATGTTTTTAAATTGTGCTGTGCTCAACAAAAAAATTATTCTTTCCGTACGGAATTGCCAATTCCAAATTTGTCCAAGTCTGGACACTCACAAAGTGACGATGTGTCCATTAAAAGACGAACCCACCACGCCACTCTAACTCTCACTTTGTAGCATTAATTTGGAAATTTGATTAATTCCAGATTGACTTTAATGGCCACTGAAGTAGTGGCTCTATGGGCTTTTTCCCGAATTGCTACCTCCCGAGCGAGCACCAACAACAGTGACAACAACACGGCACACCAAAATGGTCAATGGAAATATTCTCTTTGTGCACCATTGAACTTTTTCCTTGGAACAGTCCTTAACGGCAGCAATAATCATAAAATCACAATACAAGAAGAAATTAAAATCAAATTGAAATTATTAAACCAAGTGACACAACACAACACAGACAAAGCATTCGAAACGGCTTTTTTGGTTTCGATTCGTTGTGGCGACTCATTCCTGACTGAATATATTTTCATTGCCTTTTACTTTCGATATTATTTCATGTGGCCAAACGTGTGTCTGCCATAACATTACGATTCATCTAATGAGGGTAATGTGCACAACATTCGACCCTGTTCGACTTCAGTAGTGTTGGGGCACTGTTTAATAAATTAATTTGACTCGATTATCGTTATTATTAAATTATGACACTGTCCCCGGTAATAAATGATAATGAGTGCATGAGCATCTCCAATTCAATTACATTAGCGGTGCTTTCCTTTCCTGTTTTGGACCTTCTCCACGCTACCTTTTTGCTTTACGAAACGAAACGACCGAAAAAGAAGGCAAAAAATTGTAATTTATTGTTATTGCACTACAGTGCACTTTAATAATTTGTTCTAATTGTGCGCATCGCATTAGATCGATGAGATCGGAAACAAACAAAACGATGACTTTATTCAATTCGTCCAAACAAAAGGAAAATTACAATTAAAATTCAATTGCACAGTTAAAGTCAAACTTATAACATTTCGTTGTCTCAATTGGAACATTTCAGCCTTGTGTGACTCAAAATGACACTCGTTCACTCGGGTAGGGTTGTACCCCTCGGTGCCTAATTGAACTACCATTGTGTTATGCTCAGTTTGGATTGCCTTTGCTTTAATTGTCATGCTATTGCAATTAAAAACACACGCCGAGCGCGTATTGTTTGATTGCGTAATTTATCGAGCGCGCGCTACCGCCACCACCAATAGCAAAAAACAATACACTGAAAAGTACTTGAGAACCACTTCTAGAAGAAGTCAATTCTGAACGATTCTCTTGCTGTTCAGTGTTCACTCACACACGTGTGACCGTAAGAATAAAGGAAAAGTCGTTTGTCGTACAGATTTATTGAGGCAATTAGTTTGAACATTGAACGACCAAAGGAAATGTTTCATTCATTCGTACTGAATTCATTGAATCGATTGTATCTAGCGTAATTTTCTAATTACTTTGACGCGTGCCAGTCAACACTTTGATTCAATTTGAGTTTTCGTTCAATCAAACAAGAGACACAGGTACATAGTGTGTGAATGACTCACTCGGTTGGTTGCAAATTGAAATGTTGGTCACTTTGCCAGCTAATGTTTCAAAAGCTAATTGGCGTCAATTTCTTAGTCCATTTCGTATCAACTTTAACCGAAAACTAAATCGCTTATAAAGTATCAAAGTTTGTCATTGCTTACTTGAATGTTGTGAAATAATCAAAATTTTGTCTTTTTAAAGATTCCAAAAAATTAAAAATAGCATTTCCAATTTCAATTGGTGCACCAGAATTGCTTTTCTTCGTTTTTGCTGACTGGCTGATTTATGAAAATGTTTTTTTGCCTCTCTTAATGCTTTTCTTTGTTTGTGTTTAAAGTTGAAGATGTGAGTTATGCGAAATGTGAATGGAAAGAAATTGTAAGTGTCAATTAACGCCCAAATTATGTACTTTTGGCAGGCGAGCTTTCGATAATTTCTATATTCGTCATCGAGTGCAGCCACTTCACATTCTTCACTAAAGATAAAAGAATTTGCTAACTAACTCATTTAGTCGTCTAATTGGAGTGCAATTGTGCAAAGCAATTAACGTCAAATAAATTCGACTCGTTTAATTGGCTTTTCAATTACATGGGGTGAGTATTTTTGTTTTGGTTTGTTTTAATTGCGATTTATTTGTTTTAATATTAGTTTACTGATTTTTGAGTTGTGAACAAATTTTTAAAGGAAATTCTGTAAATTGCACGACATCAAGTAAATTTATATTCACTTTCAGAGCGAGTTTCATGCAATCACATTTGGGCGCATTTTTCACTCTTTCCTATTGTGCCGAGATGTGTAGAGTTATGATATGAGTTAGATGTGTAGCGTGCTAAGAGGCACTTATCGACGCAAACACTTTCTGAAGTATATTGAATCATATTTGGCAATTTACACTTTCACTGAAAATGTAATTCAAAGTGAACCGCACAATTTTGAACTACTCAATTGGCTCACTCACTTTCAAATGCCATTTGCACCTCGTTATGACACGAATTACACTTTACACTGTAAAGACATTAGACTCTAACTGCACGTGTTTCGATTTACCGTTTGATCGAATTTATGTTTTACCAAATTTGATTGAAGGGAAAATGACTCAATCCAATTTTTACTGCAAATGAATTTGGTATTTGTTTTTACAATTCTTTACATGTCTTGTACGAACAAACCTCATTTGTGCTAGCGAACTTGAAGTCTCACCAAACATTTCTGTTTGTCGATTGCATCAATTTGAGATTTTACTTTAGTTTTGTCAATGGGTTTGCAATTGACATAAAAAGTAGTTTTGCCTGTTTTTGCACACTCGCACTCTTTCCCCTTGTGTGTCACTTTAAATCAATTGAATCTGCATTAAGCCTTCCTCATGTGCCCACTACCAAAGCCCGAGGATACATTTTGCATGGATTGTTCCAGAAACTCTTCCATCACCGACTTAATGCACATTCAATTGTGTGATTTATGTTGTCGTCATTAGCGGTGGTTGGTGTGCACTTCTGTACAAGTGCAAATCACTCAGCAGAACAAACAAAAACATTCATTTCACTTTTATCGTTACATTTTGAATGTAGTAAAATCCATTTTTTCACCTATGTTTGTGGTGTAGGGATTTTGCCACCACACACTGCAAATTATTATCGAATCGATATATTTGTTTATTTTCAATTGAATCGTAATGCAATTCTGAATTGGAATTACGCGCCCGCCGCACACCACTGAATTGGCCATAATAAATTGGCACCAAGCGAATTCATAATACTATACATGGTAAGTTGTGCCATGTTGTTGTTGTTGCAAATAATTTCTGTATTAAAATTATGATTTATTACCCGTGTCTGCTCCTGTGTGCGGCACTGGTCGGTAATATTCAGGCCCGACATGTAAATTGCTAGTTCGAATCTCTAGTGTATTTGCTCGGGTATATGTGTGCAAATTGGTGGTCGCATCTAAATTAGTGTTCTCCGTTAGGGCTTTGCCGCTCAATGCATGTGCATTAGTCTAGTAGCAGTTTTGCGTTTTTTTTCGAATTTAAAATTCAGAGAAAAAATGGAATTTAAATTAAAATTGTCCACCAGTGACGAGTAGTTTGTAAATTGACCTTGTCTGACACGTTTTGTCACTTGAGTCACACAGTGCCGAGTCTGGAGCAGTGTTGTAGTGCATTGTTCTGCCTCTCCTCTGGTCCTTCACTTTTGGATCACTTTCTATGTTGACCTTGCCAACCAAGAGTGGCAATCAAATTCTTATTAAAAGAAGATGAAAGATGTCTTGTGTCCGAGTGTGGCATGTCACATTCACTTTTATTGCTACCGTTGGGTCAATCTCATCGATCTCAATCTCAGTGGCCGACTCGACCCGATCACCGAATCACGGTCCATAGCAATCGATCACTGGCAGTGACATGTTCGTTCTTCAACCAGAGAGTGACCTGCTCTCTTCAATTTCCCGTTAATTGTTTTTTATTTCCCGAATATTTGCACGTTCGGTTATTATTAACACTTTGTATTCGTTACCGGGTGTGTAAAGGTCATTTCGCGCCAAGTGTTTGCCATGTTGAACATGTGCCAATCTGTGACAATCACATACTCGAATGGCTATTTTTGGGTGACACAAAACTGTTCACTGCCAACAGCAGTACAATGGCGCGAACAATATTGTCCTGGTCGAGCTGATCAAAGAGGAAACATGCTCAAACCAATCAAATTGTCCTCTTCTCACTTCTCGACAGTCCATTCTGTGCCTCAGATTGATGAGATGGACTCAATGTCTTGCATTGCGTCCTTCGTGAACAGACCTTTTTGAAGGATGCTGACAAATCGGCTCGTTTGCAAATATGTCCACTTGAACATGTGATGAGTTCAAGAGTGAAAGTGTCCATTTCTGCACACATTCATACCTGTCTAACATTGCTCTCCTTTCGAACTGTTCATCAGAACCTTGGCATGTCTAATGCTTTGGCATTTGGATCGATGATTGATTGCTTGTAAAATAGATTCTTTTGTGTGTGCTGAGCCTTGTGGCACGATCCAGAGGAGCCTCATGTGCCTATCTAACTAATCTCACATCAAGTCTATTTCTTTAGTATTTGGCTTGTCTTAATTTAAATTTAAATTGGAGATTAACTAATGGTTAATTAGTTAATTAACTAATGCCTCCATCTTCTCTCAAGCAATCGATCACTGTCTCTGTGTGTGCGCACTTTTTTGTCATTTAGTGTCGCTTAATTAAATTGATTTGCCGTTAAAATGCGCACACTCACTCACTCATTCGCATACGCGCACGTTCTCATAATAATCGCTTAATTAGCATGTTAATTAAGGCATTTTTTCTTATCATAGAAACTCAGGCTGGTTTGAATTTGAATATACGATACTTTGCTTATCTGACGAGACCAAATTCTACCTAAACTATTCTTCATAATTTGTCTTTAGTGCCCAATCAAGTTCTCACACTCATGCCAATCGCTGATTCATCGCTTGAATCTAGTGGCAATCAGGACCTTCGACCTTTATCGATACCATCGATCTAAATGGCATTTAATGCTTTCATTCCCTTGATCCCGGGTCCACTTGATCGACCTTGGGCAAGGCACACTCTCTTAATGGGACACATAGGGTGTGAAATTTTTTTTCCCAAAAAACCAACTCTGTTTTCCATTAGTCTTAATTAATTCTCAGTGACTGTATGTATGTATGTTTTTGCCGAATCACGTGGATCGAGATGGCCAATTAGACAGATCAAATTTTGGGGTAAAAAGGAGAACTATTTTTGTGAAACGGGTGAAGTGAAGTGAGTGCACACTAGCCACACAGTTGCCACACGACTGCAGACATGTCTCGGTGGCCAATAAAGCATTATAAGGCCATTAATCGTGCAGTGGTTTGCTTTGTGTCCAGCACATATACATTTTTGTCCCTTTCGATGGAACTCGATCGTTAGACATTGCTTGTTTGTGTGTGAGTGAGTGTGCTTGTTAGTTTTTCTTTTACCACTCGACCTTTTGCTTTCTCTTTCCGATTGGCATTGCATATGACACAGTGCACAGCAGTCCTTCCTGTGACAAACGATAATAACCGAGTGCATGGTAAAGTGGAGCACAATCGAATCAATTCACTTGGTTCAATTGTTTGTGCTCGTGTGTCCCTCAGTCTGTCGCGTGGGTGTACTCACTATCGACTCCTTTGGCCCGCAATCGGGTTAATTTCTGCTCTCGTGCTTCGTTACAATTGCGACGAAACCTTTCTCATTGAACACTACTTTTTTATACTGTGTTCAACTTTTGTTGTATTTGTGTGCTTGTTATTTATGTTTGCCTGTCACTGGTTGCATTGTGGTATTATTATCTCATTAGAGCACAATTTTCCGCCTTCAATTGCAACAATCGATTGACTTTCATTCTCGTGAAGCAACCGGAGTCGGGTCTGTTGAAATGTATCGTTTCGAATCGACGTAACTAATGATCGTAATGATGTGTCTCTCTAACCGACCCAGTTTGTATTTTCGTCCTCTCACTCTCTCCATTACCCACTTAGGCCCTCAATTGACCTACCAGCCTTTCACCACCCGCACATTTGTTTGTTGTACTTTGGTTTCATTTTTATGGCTTTCAGTTGAATCCCTGCAAAGGCCAAAATCGGTTAATTGAGATCTAGTGCCTCCACTGATCGAGACCATTATCTTCATCATCGAGTGCTCTACTAATCAAGTGGCCCAATTGTACCCAGTGCTATGCACCCTTGCTTGGCCAAGTCCTCACCCCTCGCCAGACCGACTGTTGTCAGTCAATCGGTTGTTCTGTCGGTCTCGGGTCTAGGGTTGCGTCGTTCTTGTGAGATTTAGCAAAGCGCGCGTGTAGTCCACATCACGCGTCACACACGACTGGCAACGACATCCCGTTCGATGTTCACTGGTTTTTTGTTGTCCACTACTGTGTTGACCCTTTGAGTGTATCTCTTGGCGCAATCTCAATCTCATGCACTGAGGACAGTGAACAGAGAGACGACTTTGTGTGTGGTGCGTGTGCGGGCCAGTGGGACAGTCAAACCACTGGATTGGGGACAAATCAATCGATTCGATTCAGAGCACGAGATATGTCACAAGATCGTTTCTTAAGTCTTGACATTTGTGCTTAGCATCCGACCACACGAACAAGGTCACTGTATTTTGTTCTGTGTGTGGTTTATCTGGTTGGCCTAGTTTCGAAGTCCCCACTCGAGATAATGCAATCCAATCTAGGCCCGTTTAATTGCGATCTGCATCTGCATATTATGTACTCCATATTGCACGCTAATAATAATGCCGCTTTGTTGTCTCGTGATGTTTCGTTCGAGTGAACCATTGCAGTGCAATTGCAGCAAATCTTTTCTACGGCCAAATTAGATTAGCCACTCGGTAATGATGAGTGCGATGGGACCGATCACGATCGCAATAGTGATCCATCAATTCTAAAGTCTGCCACTGACTACTTTTCATTTCAGTCAATGTACGATCGATCTCTCGTTCTAACCCATTACCGACAGACTCAGCAATTGTCTGCTTTGATACGTCTAACAAGCAACGTTGTCTCCACGCCACTCTCTCGACCCCAGCAGTAATGAATATGTCTGAATTTAATTTCTCCAATTTTGCATTTTTCAATTTATTAATTTCACTTTGCTGCTTTCTTCTCCAGTCGAACGTAATTGAGACGTTTGCTGTAGCGGCAATTCAATTTTCTTATACCAAATGACACAAAGCACTCATACTCATTGCATTGCATTACACATTCATGTGCACGAACGTAATCGTTGTCTATGCAATGCACACACACTTCATATGATCGTTATAAATTAGACAGTTTTCAATTTTGTCGACCACTTGGTTCACTTCACTTGCACTGTTTGTGTGTGCTTTCCGTTAGATTTGATCGGGTTAATTTGGTTTCACTCATTGCTGCATCGATGCAGAGCCAGTCGAAATCATTACAAGGCGAATTCATATTTCTCTTTATTATTCAATCTAATTGGAAATCGGCATTCCTTTTCCGGTTGAGTTCAACATTCGTATTGTCGACTTGTGTTTCTTGTGTTGTAATGGCCACGCGTTTTGCACTGTACACGCGTGTGCATCTGTGAGTTTGCAATATTTGGCCAACAAGACTTGGATAATCCTTTCGTTCAGTCCAAATTGGCAACTCTTTACTTTTCTCTTTTTACTTAGTCACATTCGAATTCATTATTTGCAACTAACGAGCGTTACAATCATAAAATATATTGTGACATTGTCCAAAACGAGTTGTTATGCGTTCCATTAGTAAGTTAGGGAGCTAATAACTGTGAGAAATGATTAACTCTACTTTAAAACTTGCTAGTTTGAGTTTGGCACAAATCCTTTTGTTACTAAACTGTACTAATTGTCTTCTCACAATTCTAGATCACGGAGAATATTTCATAGCAGAACTAACCAACTTGTGGTTTAGTGAATTATGAATTATGAAACAACTTGTTCAATGTTCAATATGCGTGTGTCTCAATGTGTTTGGTTGAGATGACTGATTTGTGCCTTTGCTAGTGTGTGTCTGTATTATGTTGCTGTGGGGACCAATTGAGGCCATGCGAGAGTCAAATTTTGCGTAATCCTTTTTGCTCACACTAATCCAATCTTGGGACCAGAGGGACGAGTGGCCGCTCAGTCACTCAGTCATTCGGCCTGTGCCGTGCTTACCCTTTTGCTGGTGTATGACGCAAACCACAAGTGAGCAATTTGGTCGCAATTAACACGCGTGCTTGCCGCTCCACAAACACATCGAATGTGTTTGCCAATGGCTTTGATTATTAAGCCTTTGATTTGAATTGTGTGTTCGGGCACAAACACATTAGGAGACAAGCAGAGAGCAGTGACACGCTCATTGACACGTTTGGTCTGTGGAGTGTGTGCAGTGTCACAATGCAAGTGGTGCTGTAACACTTTTGCTCTCGACAAACAATTGCATTAGACCAGCTTCTGAGGGAAAATGAATTGAATTGAAGAAAAGCAAACAGAGAGGCTTGTGCAAGTGAGTGGACTGTAACACCTGAAAGTGATCGATCAGCGTACTTTATAAACTATATGGTCAACTAGAGTTTTGCAGTACTAAAATGGGTGATAACGACTTTTTGATTGAGTCACTGAATGAGTGAGTGACCATTTGGCTATTTTGTTCATAATGTGCAATATTCGGTTAATATATTTTCGGCGAATTACTGTTTGATTTGGTCTTGTTGATGTGTGATGGCAGTTTGCTCAACCGAATCACGACTTTGTCAACTTTGTTTTGTGACTTTATCTCACTTTATAACTCTTTTGACACTTTGCGTGTCAATTTGATATTTATGCAAGTCTCAACATTCAACGATAGTTCATTTATGTATTGTGATTTTGTTTGTTTTGACTGGCGTACAAATTGAGTCACTCTCTGTTTGTCATTTGCACTTTTGTGTTCGATATCTGAGGCAACCCTTTAACTATTGTCGTTCTTGACTTATTCAGCCACTCGCTCTGTGTGTCTAATTGTGTTTTAATTTGTCCATTCATTGCAACCGAACACAACTCGTTTGGGTTGTGCTCACATAAAAGAGTTATCAAATCTGTGTTTGAACGAACTCTTTGGTGACTTTGTTACTTTGTCAGCCTTGAACTTGGTGTGAATGTGTTCACTGTTGTCAAGAGGTCTGAATGCACTTCATATTTTGTCCTGTCTGGCTGTCACTCACTGATTAACTCGATCATTTCCGCCTTTGTGCTACTTGAAACAAGCGACATTGCGACTAATCGGACATTGTCCAGCTTGATTGAAGCCAATGTGAATGTTGTCTCTTCTTTCCCCTCTCGCTGACTCGATTCGATCATTTAGTTCGATGTTATCAATAATTCACAAGCCAATGGTTTATCACTTAGTTGGTTGGTTCAATTAATAAAATGGAATTGCTGCACGAATCGTGCAGCCACTGACCACTCAGTGACCACTACTGTCAGTTGCAAGTGAGAATCCTCAAGTCCGAGGGCACGCAATCGACAATGTATTTAGGGAGACACACTCACCGTGCACTACTCAATTGACAGCTCTGTTGTGTCCGAGTCTTTATCTAAATGTCCCAGTGGTCGATCAATGTGAGTCACTTTTGTTGTTGTTGTCCACTTGCAATGGACTCAAGCCTACCGTTGTCTGTCATGTCGAGTCGAGCCTGCGAGTCTATCTCGAGTAAATCTTTGGTTTTTACATGTCACGACTTGGTACATCTCTCGGTGGCATGTCGTGTAGTGTGTCCATCACCGGACATCGGTCATCGGTCGGGCGCACTCGACTCGACCGACGGTTGGTTCAAACGCGTGTCAACTCTTTTGTCATTCCTTGTGACGGTCTCAATCTTTTTCCCTTCCACCAAACACAACTCTATTGCCCTATTTCACTTTCTCCTTATTAGCGAGCTCAATTTGTCTCAAAATACGCTTCCATTTGCCGCTCATTACCTCTCCGTTGGCGCGGTGTCTCATTACTTTGTGCTACGCCACGCATTATTGTCATCACTAATTTAAATTTGAACTCTAAATTTGTCAACATTTTGTGCCAATTGTGTCGAGTCATTGAAGCAACGAAAGGATTTAATTGTACCATTAGTGGGCGAATCATCTCTCATTGCCTACTACGCTTGCTCACTGTCAGTTGGACACGTGACTTGAGGGACAGGAGCTCACATAAGCGACAATGGGGCACTAAGTAAGTCGGGTGTGGGATATGATGGACAGTCTAGAGATTTGGTCAGTTGTGACAAGTTGATTGTGACTAGAAATGGCTGAATGTTTAACATAGAATTGGGTAACAATCGTAATTTGTTTCGCAATATTCCAAATATTTGTTTTCGTGTGCACTAAATTGCATTGCTCTTAAGTCGATCTTTGGTTAGAATTGGAAAGAGTTGAATTTGAACAATTCCTAAGTAGATTGTCCAAAAGCGCTCAAGGTCTACTCAATTCTGGCAATCAAATGCGAATGTGCACTGCAGTGAAGTGCACACACCGAATGGCATTTGTTTGGTATTTTATCGAATGTAATCGCCTTTGCTACGCCCAGTAGGTAATTGAATTGGTCTCGAATTGTGCCATGAGAGAGAACACTTTCTTAGATTTGTAATGCCAATTTGACTGCGGGACACACCGAGCAGCGTCGATTGCACTAATAAGACAGGACACGAGAGGCTTATTTCGGTCTCATTGGTCTGGTTGATGTGTGCTGTGTTTGATCGATTAATCGAATTTAAATTTAAATTCCTTCCAAGCATTCTCTCGCTAATTCCTAGTCTGTGCCAAGACTACGCCAAAGTTGCTCGAGCAGAAAAATTTAATTTCCATTTGACGAATTTAAAATGATTTCGTTTTGGCCATGTTTCACTTTCGCATGAATAAGTTCACATTCACAATTCTCTTAATTAAGCTTATCATTTTTCTCCTGCAGTGCTTCACGCTTTACCGTCCATCAAATCGACATTTTGCCTAGGAGGCAAAGAGTTGTTATTGAATTTATCATTTTGCCGCATTTAATTAGCAAAATTCAAACGATCTAGAAAGTTTAACATTTAGAGTTGTCTCGATTTGATTCATTGTTTTCAAAATAGTTAATACGAATCCACCCGAAAATTTCTGGCCGAAATAGCCATCCTTGGCTGACAATGTCAACTTGACATTGTCCATATGGCGTTTTTTACCAGTTGACTTTTGTTGATTATCGATTGATGACCACCACTTTGTTTTACTTTGCAATTACCATCACACTTTTGTCTATAATTTAGCCAATTGCACTTATTTCATAATCGTTGCTCATCTATCAAACTAATTGATTCGTTATTTACTAATCGACTTTAATTGCCTTGTTAGATCACTCAACAGCAACATCCATTTGCTCTTCGCCATCATTATCATTAGTTCTAATTGCTCGTGAAATTTTGATCAAACTGTTCCATTTCACTGGCCACAACGGCGCTCAACAACTTGATCAACAGAATCAACCAATAATGTCATCACATTGTGAACTATTCACTAGAACAGCAACTGCATTGCCAACATCTCAACAACCATGCAGCTAATTATCATCATTTATTAATGATCATTGCATTAATGATTGTGTTTCTCTGTTTTCGGTTGTAGGTTTAATTACCGATTAATTGGTGGATGGAGGGAGATATACAAATACATTGCTACTGCACCCACTGTCTTGTGCCGTTAATAATTAATCGCAATGCTTTATCGCGCTTATCAACTTTCCGAAATCTATTAATGTAAGTTATCGTTTATATAGAAACAAGCAACACAGTTTTTATTTTATTCTGAAGTTTATATTTGTAATGGCAGTACTGTATTTTATCGAATTAGCAAAATTGTCTAAATTAATTTCATTTGACTCTTTATTTCCATTTTATTAGCACCATTTGGCATATTCTTTCTCTCGGTACAATCGTTCCTCTCAACGATCGTTTATCTTAATCACCAAGTGCTAATAAAATATTTATATGACTAATCCAAAGAATAGTTTTGTGTAGTGCACTTGTGTCGCGTGTGTGTATTATTCTCTCCCCCGGCCACTCGATTCTAGTTTTTCGTTTATTTTTTGTTTCAAATTCTCTTGAGCTTTAATTACTGTTCTTGTTACAGTCATTTGGAAATAGACAAAAAACATAAACGTGTGTTGGGCATAAGTTTTAATTTGTCTAATTGACTTGCTACTGCTCAATTGAATTTATTACTGCTTGAGAGGCTAAATTGACTTTTTCAATTTAGAATGATCGCACTGAGTTGATGATTTTTTGGTATATTTAGAACAATATTCCTTGTTTGTTTGAGCTAATGAATCTACTTTGGGTAGAATTATTCGAATGCAAACATGGCCAAATGTCTCGTCTCGATTTGTGTTTGCACTGCCTCTGTCCATACTCTAAATATAGCTGAAAGAGTACTCTACTAGTATCATCTCTCGAGTTTAGTCCACTTGTGCATGCATTGGCACTACTAATATATTGGATCGTTTTAATAAATCATTAATCATTGGAACCGCTCACTTTGCTTCACTCTCTTGTTGACTTTATAATTTGTTCAATTTATTACTGTACGGAACCGAATAGAGTTTGCTCTACTTTATTCTGTCTTAGATGATTGTGCACGAGACTTTGACAAATTTAGCTCGAGCAAACCGGTTCAAGTTGACTTTGGTTCCGATTAGTAATGATCGTCCGAGTGAAGTGAGAGAGATAAATTAATTTTTCCGAGTCGGTTAGTCATCTTTTACTTCTCTCTTCCACTAGTTCTGTTCTATTCCTGACTGGTGCGCGCAAGTTTTTCCTCTTTTTTGTGTCCGTCCATATCCTCAGTCGGGCCGACTCTCCGCCACACGCTCCATGCACGCTTGATGCGTTCCATTTGGAGCGCTCACTTTCTTTGCCGGTTGCAGCGACAGGCTCCATAGGCGAGCTAATGATCTCACTAATCGAACGATACATTCGATGGTTCTGGCCACTGGCATTCCCGGCCATGTTCATATATTAATGATCGATCGACATGGGCAAGTGAGACACACGTTCAGTTCGGCTGATCTCGATCGTGTCTCAATTCTTTGCCAAATTGAAATCGCATGCTTTGCCCGGCACTTGTCCAATTTGGCTAATTTGCATCTTTTCACCTAACTTCACTTAACCCGAGGTTGCTAAGCACCACCACACTACAACAGAGGATCACATTACTTACACTTCATTTGTTTACGACAAATGACTTTACTTGTACTCTCCAGTTACATCATTTGTAGCAAAAGTACCCTCTCACCCTAAAGCCCTGGGACAACAGGGTGGTGTGTTGCACTACACGCAAACAAGCGATGTAAATAAGCCATAAATAAATCATTACCGCACCACCATTAGCCTATTTCCATACAGCAATGTCTCACAGTGATGTAACCTAATCCAATTGGAGCGCACTTTATCGCTGATCGATGATTTATCTCACCCAATGCACACAATACTCACAGTCTGTCAGGCAACAAGTCAATCGATTAATTTGCATAACTTGTTTACTAGGCTCGTGTTTCGTGCTCTATTAAGTGCAAATAATTTGTTCGCACATTTTGACGGCTTTAATATGCAAATTAATCGACTCCAAATTGGGACCTAATCAGTTGTTTAGGTTCATTTCGGTTTTGATTCCACTCTCACACTCACACTTTTCTCTTTCAGATGACAAGCAGTGTAAAAAGTGCCTTCGATTGTCATTTAGTCAGTGTGTGATTGAGTGAGTCTTGTAAAGTCGTGTATTGTAACACTTTGTTCTCAGGCCGAGTGTCACTTTGAAGTGTCACAATAGTAGTTATGGTGCAATTGTTTTCAGTTAAAAGTCAAACTCAATGATTCAATGCCTCACTTGTACACTTGCGCACACAGCCACACGACCCTTCACTGAGCGAGTTTGGTTTGTTTAGTTGTGACAATTCAGTTTGATGAAAAATTGACTCACTGCACTGCACAATCGAGTCTATTGTGCGTGTGTGTTGTGCCTGTTCCTGGCGACAATGAGCGGAAATTTTGCTTGCAAGTGTGAGAAACTTGATTGACTCGTTCAATTAGACAAAATGAAAAATTTAAAATTACATAATGATTTTAAAATGGAACTTGCACTCGCACGCGCCTGTCTCAAGTTCGATCTGATCAATCTGATCACTTTCACAATGGATTCGGACTTGTGTGAGTGTATGAGTCCGAGTTGACTATTTTGGCCCATTAATGACGATATCGTTTTTAACGCATTCCTCGATTGAGCAATTGAAAAAATGCTTTGCCCAATCACTTGCCTGCCTCTCTCACAGGAATCGTCAATTGGCTTTGTAATAGTAGATGTTATCTATGCGTGTTCTGATTCATCACTGGAGGGTTAGACATTCAGTCCTGCACTTTTGTTCTCGTTGAGACTTGCCGATAGCAATCATCGATTGCTTCACTCGATCTCTCATGATGCACTAAATAGCGCTAATTTTAAAATATTTCTCAAATTAGCTCTCTCGACTGCATCGAGCGCACGTACTATTTTGATTGAATCTCCCGATAACTCGATTACTTTGTGTGATCGTCTTAGTGCGCAAAACACACAAGTCAAACAGTACCAACACTGGCTTGTTCCCGTGCTGTATTGTGCTTTGTAAGTAGAGTGGTGGCCATGGTCAAGTGTGTGTCCTCTCCCCACCTAACGACTGTCCCAATTGTACGTATGTGCCATCTCCGGTATACGGTCACCTCTAAGCTCATTATATGGTTTGCCTCAATCTGTCCGGGACACATCTCTCCCCTCTCCACCGCCATCGATGCATCATCTCGGTAACCAATTTTTAAAATTTAAATACAAGTGCCAACTTTAAAGTGTGAAGAAGGTCTTGTGTGCTGCATGTGTGTACGCCATTCAAGTGTCCGTCTGCTTGTGACAAATGGATTTGGACAGTTGATCGATCAGGCGACCAGAGAGGAGTGGAGAATGATTCGGCTCGAAATTCTTTGTTTTACTTTGTTTGTGCTAACAAGAGTGCAGTGCTTTCTTGCTTGTGATGACATGCTTTGCACTTTCGAATTTTAAAATCTCTCTCTTCACCCTCGATTGTGTCATCGGCAATAAGTTGAATAAGGCACTTTGCACTGACCAAACACACAAATAGGACACTCGAGCATATACAGTGCGCGATTAATCAATTTTGTTTCTGACACTTTTGTAGCAACCGAGGAGGACGCACTGTGCGCTCACCGTTTGTTTGTAGTGTGCACTGGACACATGAGTCCACTTTGAATAGGTGCACTTTCTGGAGTTTACACTCGTGAACAAAACATATTTACACTTTCGATTAGTTTGATGCCATGTGATGTGTTTGATTTGTAAAATTTAAAATGCTTATTTTAACAAACTATTCAGTTTTCTATAATAGTGCATTGGAAAGCGATTTAAGCACTCTGGTCACATCTGTATCGATAGTATTAATTGTCATTAATTAATATACTGACAAAGTCAAACTGTTTATGATTAACGAGTTGTAGCCATTTGTGTGAACCCATTCATGGTTCGGCTTAGCATTTCAATGTCTCATCTGTTCTCTTATTAGCATTCTTCATACTTGCAGGTTTGATGCCACATTTGTGAATACATTTGCCAATCGAAGTGAATCATCCACGTTCGGGAGAATTTGCTTCCTACTACTCTAGCCTCATCTCATTTATCTTTGTCTCCTGTCTTGTCCCTGTCTTGCTTCATTCGATTTGTCTTGATCGTATGACAATGAAATATTAGTAGGCAAATATTTGCATTCGATTGAAAAAGTTTAAAATTTGGGACTGCTGTTCGATTATTCAATTATCGGAACTGGCGAGGATTCACTTTGTGTACAGTACAGTTGTTGTGTTATTGTGAATTTAAAATTAAAATCCAATGCTGTGTAGCCTTCTCTTCGTGGAGAGACAAGACACGAGACCAGTAGTGGCACGATGATAAATGATGCTGCAGTGCTCAATTGTGATCAATTGGCTCACTCAGATTTATACAACAAAAATAATACTAAATTGAACTATGCTAATTTGGTGCTAGTTTCAGACTTGGTTGGGCACTACTGTGTTGTGTTGTGGTTGTAGTACACTTTGCACTGGCGACACTAACAATAACATACATTCGATGCGGAAAGGGGAGAACAGAGAGTGAAACCAGACCGAGTGCATTTTGTTGACGGAGATGGAAAGTAATTTTTTAATTCAAATTTATTCACATCGATTCGAGTCACTTTATTCCAATTCTTATATTTTTCGCCGCTTTGATTTGCGTCCGTTGCTAGGCTTGTTGATGGTTGAATTGAAATGCAATTTGTGTTTATATTTTACATTATTTTGCTATTTTTCTTACTAAACTTGTGATCCCGTTAGGTTTTACTCGTCCCCTAGTGGTAAACTTATTAGCACTTTGATTGGTTGCAAATACGTTCCGAATTTAAATGCAAATTATTAACAAACGAATTGGGCGTGAATGGGACGAATTTGTTGTGATGACAAATGTGAATACATTTCCACTCGGGTGTCATACTCGACCTTGTGAGCGGACAAAGAATGTTCCATTACTGCTGACTTAATGATGAATCGATGTTTGGTTTATTCCATTTCTGGATCACGTTCTGTGTGTTGTCAACTTGTAATGTTGTGTGTGTTAATTAATTTACATAGTGACTGTTCACGGCAGAGTGCACTTTATTTATGTTGTACATTCGGGTGACATTTCCCTAATGACTGTTTACCTGTTGGTGGAGGGCACTATTACCACCTAGTTGTATGTGTCTTAATTATATGTCACCACTAATGAGTCTATCATTAGGCCACTGTTAGACTTCAATTAGACAGAGGGTATGTATCTTTGTATGTATTCTCTCTCGCCATTGGACAATGATGATGAATCAGCCAGTCATTTAAGTTGTATATGTTCTGTGTATTTGGCAAATCCCTGTGTTCATTAGTGTTCATTGTTCATTCATTTGTTTGTTTGGGTCCACTTTTAATTGGTGCTTGACTGTATGTGTGCTATGTTTTGTCCCCAATGGATTGCAATGGACACAGAGTTATGTCACCTCTACCAGAAAGGGTTATGTTTGCATTGCCACTGAGGATGGAGGGCACAGGATGACTGGTCACATTGGAGCTAATGACTTGTCAACCACTGATGGCTCAACTGAGACTGCTAATTTGCCATTGGAGGATTTCTTACCACTTGGTCATTTGTCTGTGTACACAAAGGATTGTGAAATCAAAGCGGACGGAAGCAAAAACAAAAAGGCTCACAAAAAAAACCTTCGTACTGGCGATGAAGGAAGCAACAACAAAAAATGTCTCGATTCTCTCGATGGATTTGCACACACTTCTAAATCGCCTGTTTGACAGGTAATCGTCTTTTATTAGTGCACACTGCTGGGTAATAGATTTGTGGAGTGTTTTGTGTGTACGTGTGTTGTCACTGGTGTTTGACTGGCCACTTTGTGAGTGCGAAATGAATGGCTGCTCTATGTTGTTGCCAATGGCAGTGTATTTGCATTTTTGTTGCTGTTGCGCCTTTTTGGCCCTCGCGCTCGTGTGCCACATCATTAGGATCAATTTAAAGTTCATTTAGAGTGACAGTCATTTGTGTGTATGTGTTGTTTGTCGGTTGCGATGGAAAACAACAAAAACATTAATTGATTCTCCACACAGCAAGATTTTGTCACTACGAGTGAGAGAGATGTCAAATACAAGGTGACCTCATAAGGTAGCATTACTGCATTCACTCACTAAATGACCATTAATGCACTATCGTACATCTAAATTACTGCTTTACACTGCGCACTTTGACTTGAATCGCTCACACTAGGAGGGCCACCCTGTGCTTTTATTATTTACTGAGCACAATTGCAATTTATTTCTTTAATAACCACTCATTATGAATTGAATTCTCTTTTAGCTGTATTTGTCGTTTTCCAGGCGCGCAATCAAAAATTGCAATTTCTAATGAAGCTACATTTACATTGTGATTGCAATGAATGTTGCATCATTATTAGGTCTCGTTTATTTAATGTTTGTTTACTTTATAAATGACACTTTCTATATTTTCAAAATATACAAACAAAGAAGTAATCTCCATTTTATTAGCTATTTTATTAGGATACTTTCCGCCAATTAATGATTTGGTGATGATGGCTGCCTCAATATTTGTCATTTTGCCTTTGACCTTAGCTAACTTGTCCCATCTCGAATGTGTCGAATTGTTATCAAATAGCATTCTGTTCGATGACAGTAGGCGCTTTAGTCACAATCAAACTTGTGTCCATTAAAGCCAGTCACTCAGTAGTCAGTCACATTTGGTTTTGTTTTTATTATTTCCTCTGCTTGGTTGAGCATCTTTTTGCTGTTTGCCGCTCGTTCACAAATAAATTGGCGGATTTACTTACTTGCAATGACTATTTCATCACGTCGAATGGTGTGTGTGTGTGTGTGGCACATTTGTCGTCTTTGATCTCATTGCCATCTCTCTCGCCATTGCTAATGATAATATCGCCAATTTCGAGGGATAACGATAATGATGATGATGTGGCCATTATTTCGATGGTGGTGGTCAGTGTGGTTTGGCATGGTGTGGTCTCAACCCGTGATCGGTCCGTCTGGTCTCTCTCCTATTAGGTTAGCTTAATTTGTTTCAAATTATCACCACTATTGCCACTGTCACTGCACTTGTATATATCTCTATTGCTCCACTCGTGTGCAAATAGTTTTTTGTTTTTGATTCTTTTTGACTCTCTACTCACGTTTCATTTCATTCTGTCATTTCGCATTTGGACAAACGTAATGTGACTAAGCAAACTGCGAAATTGAAATACTTTTTGTTGTTTTGGTTTGTTGCCTATTGTCCATTGAGTGTTGTGTTGTGCGTAACGATGATAGATGAAGATGACTGAAAATAATCGAAAGTGCGTACGAAGTGATGGCTAAGTTTTGTCATTTTTAATTTTAAATTTTATTTTCTTTCCAGATGAATCAGCACTTAATCCGAGAACCAAGGCAGCCAAGCAAAGCGTTCATCGATCTACCGAATTCTGCTGTCTGGTCTGTTCAGGGACGTTCATTTTGCGTGTTTGTCGACATGTCTCGTTATTGATGATGCTAATGGTCATTGGCGGATATGAGGCCACGATCGGTTTGGTGTAATTTAAATTTAATTGACAATTTTCAAATTTAAAGTTTGGCCAATTTCCCACTATGTCCACTGGCGAGTATATCGCGCCCAATCATGATCGTAAGTGCACACCATTGGCAAGTCTCCATTGCCCGATCAAACTCACATTTTGTTCATTGGCATTGTGTGTGTGATGGAACTGTCGAGCCTACTACAGACCCAATTGAGACCAATTGGAGAGGGCCACACTGTCGATTGGCATAATCGTGAGTGATAAATTAATTCCAACCTTGACGGGCAATAGCACCAAACGAGACCGACTAAGTGAAAGGCCAAAATAATATTTCACTGCTGAAGGAGAATTTTTATAATTTCTCCTACTGAATCTCATTGCATTCTCTGGCAACTTCTTCTCAGTGGCTCACTACCATTCACTTGGTAGTACAAGTGCGCGAGTGTGTTTGCTTAGTTGCTTCCTGCACTAATGGAATTATCTTTTGTGCAGTTTAAATTTTCCTCCTCAAGTAGCATCATTAATTTTGATTTGCAGTCAGGCTAGTTTGCACTAGTTCACAGTTTTGTAAATTAAACACACCAAAATTCACACTCAGCTCAGTGAGTTTATTATTAATTTCTACATTTCTCTAACGCTCCACTCGTGTGTCGAGTGATGGAATAATTGATTTTTGCTTCGAATAATATTTCAATCGATAACAATTTGATTAATTTGTGTTGCGAAAATAATAATTGATGATTTCGATTGGCTAGTTTGATAAATGTGTTTGGAATAAGGACAGGACAGTTGCTAGGAGAATTTCCTTTGCTTTTGTTGTATTCTTTTTACTGACTTGAAATTTTGTTTCTCAAATTGCAATTCTCGTCCTACAGATGAACTCACAAAGTACTCGACTTGGGAGCGATATTAAAGCACGTGTCAAATAGGTCCCGGTTCTAATTAAGGCAAACTGCTCGCTCCATTAAGACCATCCGAACTATGTCCATGCTCCATAAATTCTCATTACACACCAAACTACTGACCACTGGTCGAGTCTTTCACACACCAAATGAGATGGACAAACACGAATTAAGTTACAATGTAAACTGCAAACTTTGGTATACTATTTTAATTCGATATATTCTATTCTATGTTTAAGCAGTGGACTGAGTAATTACTCGATTATTATTGCTCTGTGTGCAATGGAATTGACCTGTGAGGATGGATGGGCAGTTTGAATCGAATTAACGACTGATCAGACGTAATGCGATTTATGCATTGCACATACACTAGACCTGGCTCTTCTTATGTGCTTTGTTATATTTTTAATTAGATTTTTCGGCCTGCGCATCTGTGTGATGAGCTTTTTAGTGATTTTCTGGTGTACGGTGCAGTTTGTAGTTTATCTTCAGCTATGGCCCTAGTTTGTTGTCCGATCATTGAAAAGCGTCCATAAAAAGCGTAACCACAAGGATACTCGTGTTCAAAGCACTAAAGTGCACTTACGGAACAATTAAGAGTAGCACTTTAATAACCGGACAAATGATGACCAGTGGTCAGTGCAGTGTAGTGGCCAGTGGGAGGCAATGACCACAAATGTGTGCTTGACCCATCTTTATTGCCTGGTCTGGTCATCCATATCGGACTTTCTAATCTGTATGTCCGCAACAACTGTTCACCACCAGCACGAAGCACTATTTTATATGCATTATCCTCGATTAATGCATCACTGGACATTGGCCACTAGTTTTGTACTAATTGAATTGAGTCGAGCTTTATTGTTGTGAGCTCGCGCGCCAGCTTGAATGAGCCATTGCTCACACTCAAATGGTACTTTAAAGTGTTTTTGTCTATGTCGTCCAAATGTTTCATTCTTTCTTTTTTATTACATATCCATTGTACACTCCAATGTAGTGTCCACTTCTAGGGCCTAAGGCCAGTCTAGCTCTGTCTTTTGTTTACAGTCCATTCTGCCTGTTTTTCGATTTGACGAATTTGCTATTTACTTCACACTCAGCTCAGGACTGTGGTCAGAATTGTTTGCCTTTTCTAATTGGATTTGAGCCATTCTTGCCTGTCCGAGACTAATACAATTGAACAGTTTTTTTAATTTCGCTGGTGACAATATTTGTGCCATGTGATGTGCGTTGCAATTCTCTTGCGCGGTTTATGATTTGCCTTCACGGTTCGATTGATTGATTTTGCACGAACAACACAACAGTTTGGTACAATTGAATTTCTAATTGGTTTTCTCATTTGACATTGCAGAGCCCAACTGAAAAATGGTTCTAACCGAATGTCCGAAAGTTGCAAAAAGTGTAATTAGTTTGAGTTATTGGCAATAAAGGATGAAGCATTACAAGAGCAATAAAAGTGGCCATTTGGCTTGATGACAATTTAACTCCATTCGCCAGTGACATTTCCTTAATGTATGGATTGTGTGGTCATTGTGGCTGGCCATTTAAGACTAACTCAACCATGAGCCAATTATTGCGAACGGTCCAGACTGCTGCTCACTGACTACTGCACGCGGTTAATTATAAAAGTGTAACAACTTTTTTGGTTACTTTTTGTGTTGTGTTGAGCTATTATTAGTAGTGCAGATGTATGCACTGGCGGTGGACCGAACTCGGTTCGTTTGAGCGCGAATAATTTGTGGCCGACACCAAAGTGTGCGTGTGTGTGTTCATGTCCGGCAAATGCATTGTGTGTTGTATTGACCAGTGAGGATTATTGCCATTATGGCGATGATCCAATGGCCATTAATGTGTTCTGCTGCTAGTTGGTGTATAAATCTTTTTAATTGCCACACATTCTTCGGTCTTTTCTCTCTTCTAATGCATTTGCCATTTCTTAATGTATTGTAGCTTAATTATGTAATTACAATTAGACTTTTTCTGTGCACAAATACTTTCGGGCGATTTTATTGCTACCGCTTTATGGGCAATTTTATTACTTATTGTGAATACCGCCACAACTGACATGACCATTCGAGATGAGCACGTGATTGGATGCTATTGTTGTTTCAGATTGTAGAAGAGGTAACTAGGACGAAGCTAGACAAGATACTCGTTGGATTTGGTGCTTTTTGGTAGTTTTCACTTTTTATGATTTTCATGTGTGGCACACTTTTCGTCTTGATTGACACTCATCGGGCCATTATGTTTCCTTTGGTCGACTCCAAGTGGTACTGTCTGGGTTATCACAGCATCTCACAAAGACTTGTCCTTGTTTATCATTAATTTATATTTGAGTCGTTCTAATTAGTTTTTCGTCTACTCAACTATAGTAGAGGACTTGTCATGATTAATTAATCGATTGCACTATTTTTTGCATAGATTTTGCACTCTAGTCGAGTTTCAACTTGACATGTGCTTGACAGATCAACTTCATCATTAAAGAGGTTCTCAAATATGCGTTTTGATTTTATATTTGCCCTGCACAGGATTATGTATTGGCTTAGATTGTAAGACTATGTCAAGATGTACTGCTAATATTCTGCTAAGTGCAACTAAAATAATTGCAATCATCATATTTGCATGTCTAGTTCTGTTTGTCACTGGTCCATTGACATACTTGTAGTTCCGCTGATCAATTGATCAATGACTAAATCATTTTCAAATATATGTTTTGGTTTGCAACGTCTGCAACTATGGGAAGGAAGCGTTGTAAGTCTTTGTTTACAAGTCATTGGTGTCATAATTAATAATGTTCTTCTTTATTCTTTTCAGTGATGATGCTAACGAGCAGCAACTGTCTCAATGCAATTCTTTCGGCCAGTTCGTAAGAATGCTCTTTTGTGTAAAGTTTACATTGCAACACTGTGCTAACTAACTGTCTGTCTGTTTTTGCTTGAGTGTGCCGAGTAATTGGCTTAACGAGCCAACGAAGACATGCCAGTGCCAAACAAAGTAGCATCCAAAGCTGACTGGCATATTAGAAAATATAAATTATGCATGGTGCGGTAATTTATTGCCATTGTCATAGATCGGTCTCGGTCTCTCTTTGCTCAAAGCAGCGCTGGGCTCTCTACTCGGTCTTCTTTAATTTTTTCTCCCTCTGTCTCGGTGCATCGTCACTTGCCTGGAGTGTTATGAATTTTATGTTTTACATATGCGAGCCTTTGGTTAGTTTCTCTCTTTCTGTGTTTATATGTTCACTGCTCGTTTGGTTTTGGTCTTTCGACACAGCGCTGATCTTTGTTTTATTGAAATGTTTTGTATCGAAATGTACGCACAAATGTAAAGCAATTGCCACTTTGCAAGTGTAAAAATAAATTGTGTTGCCATTGCCATCATAGTTCGAATGTATGTGTGCATATAATCTCTCAGTGGCATACACATTAATTATGCCGATTGGTAGTCTGACAGACAAAAGCGAACCAGTCCGAGTGGTGTTTGACATTGCCGAGTGTTGTGCCGTTTGAGATGGCTCACTTTCACTCGAGTTATGTTTTAATTTGCCGCATTGCTCAGATGTGTGTGTGTGTGTTTGGTAAGTTAATTTGGCCAACAGGGCAATCTTTTATACGTTTCCATCATTTCACTGGTTCGGGTCAGTTCGGTGTACACTACAGTGAGAGAGGATTACATGACCCTCGAGTGAGGTACTGAAACTGAACGCGGAACTGAGCACAGACAGTCCCTGGATAATTTATTATTCTATCCAAAGACTAGGTGCGAGGCTTAAGGCTTTTGCCCTTTCCCGAAGACCGAGTCCCTGCAGCAAAAGGAATGTCCCAAAGTGGGACCTCAATTTGACTCGAATTAACTTTGATCGCTCCAAGGTTAAATGTTTTCAGGATCGGGTTTGATCAGTTCGACTAAGTTAATTCGACAATAAAGAATGCTCTCCTGTCAGATCGACAAAACAGTAAATCATGCTCACAAATAATCAATTGGACACTGTGTTCCACTAAATGACAACAGTGAGTAGTGGCGGTGGCAACCTTGTTCTGGCGCTACTACTTTACGACTTGCTCGTAACACGCGTTCGTTTAATTGCCAATCAATGGTTATAAATTACATTGCATCCATGCACCCAATGGATTAAGTGAGTGACTCTGGCAGGCTCACTACTATTTATTGCTCCTTTCGCTAATGTGCAAAGTGTTAATCTAAATCCTATTTGAACCACCCTTCTTTGGTGTGCAACACGCAAAACAAACACTCACTGCCTGGTGGCCATATTTACAAGCTATTTGTGTGAGTGAGTGTGGGAATGAACGGGTTAATGCATGTGAACTCTTTCTGGATCAATTGTATGTGTGTGCTAATCTGGAACAATCTGCCTCTTTGGCGATAATGTGTGATGCCCATTAGTACTGGTTATTAGTACAGTAGCAGTAATAATTAATTGCTGATTGGCAATGAGGAGGCCAGTTTGGTGTGCAGTGCAACACCCGAACCAAACCTTTCATGCCAACGTCTGCCAATGTTTGTGCGAATTAATTGCGTATTATCCGATTATTAACAAACGAGTGCGCACCAACACAGTTGACTGTGTGCAATCTCATCGAGATTCAAGTGGCGTAGTCTACTCATTAATGCTGTGTCTATGGTTAATTTATTAATTGCAAATATTGACGTGTGTGCGCCTGGCCTAGTGAGGGCCCAAGACAATGTTTTGATTTATTGGACCGTGTGCGTAGAGTGGCGAAAATGGTGCCACCGTGTCGCGTGTCACTAATTTGTCAAGTGACGATTCTTTGTTTTTGCTACTTCACTCGCAACCTTGGCTAACCCTTTCTCCCTCGGCCTCTAGTTTGCTTTCATTTCTCATTCTTGCATGTCTCTTTCTTTTTTACTCTTTTTGCACAAAGTAAGATTGATTTCAATGTAAACACTCGCCACCGAACAGTGAGTGAGTGGCACACATCAATTGACAAAGTGAACAGTGAAGAATTGCCATTTGGTGCTGGTGGCAAAATGGCTTGCCTTTTAATACGATTAGAAAGTAATGAATCTAATGAGATAAGACCAAAGAGATTGCCTCACTGTGTAGAGAGATCACTGCAAAGTGATTGGCTAATTGCACAAGACACACGACTCGGCTCATGGCTTTCCAAACGACAACCTCAACGAATGCATGCACCCAATGGGTGGTCAAAGTGGTCCTCGAACCAAACCAAATGACCACAATTAACGGCTGTTGGTCACTTTATTATTACCTCTCGCCCTATTCGAGTCATTTATGACACTATTTTGTATGTCAATAACTATATGGTATTTTGTTCAGTTCTTACGATGTTTAATTGGTTGAGAACCACTGCGCTAGGGTGACTTTCCTACAGTGCCAAAGTCATTGGCCAAAGTAAATTAATTTGTCTTGTGATCGAAGGATTGACTCAGGGCCACATAGCGCGTCTGTTTTTGCCACCGTTCTGACTGGACTAATGTGTTCACCCAATTAAAGGAAGCACTTCACTGGCAATGGCCACCCTTGTCTTGATGAGCGATAATTTTGCCATTTGTGCCTCAAGATGATCTCGAACACGAACTGTCTCGGGCCACACACACAGACCTGACAAATTCGAGAGAATGCATGACAATGTGCGCGGTGGCAACAAAAGACTTTGTTTGTTGTGTCTTGGTGTCCCTTAACACTTTGATATGGCTGCGCAGTGGTCTAATTGACATTTGACTGTTTGGTTTACTCGGTTGGGACCATTTCACGTTTTGGCATTGCCATTTGGCATTTGGTTAATTAACGCACAGTGTGGCTAGGCCAATCGGCCTGACAATCGACCGGCACGAAGTGTGCGGCTTCGCTGCGGGATGATTCTGTGCCTGCTTGGCCACCACTTGGAGCACACGAACTCACTCTGATTAACCTTGCACCAAGACAAAGAGATCACTTGTGTTGTTGGGTTGTCTCCTGCCAGTAGCCAAGTGAGACGTCTCGGTCAGAACTGTGTTTTGTTGGTGCGTGTGATGTGTTCGCCTTTATCAAACAATCCATTCTGTTGAGTCGGTTGCATAACTCGTTTCGTGTGGCTATAATTGGCCAGTGGTGCTGTTTGGTGCCACTTGGTTGGTGTCTTTTATGTCGACAATCTTATTACTCAAGCCGAACAACACACGATCATCGTACTGATCTGTCTTTTGCCTAATAATAGACCAATCGAGTGGTGATCGCATTGCGCATCAAGCACACACACACACACACAAACTAGTCATTTTGGCTCAGTTTGCTTTCACTTGCATGCATAGTCACTTATTCGCAAGCCAAATCCATCATCTCGATCGCTCAAAAGCAAACATCAAGCCGAGTCAAGTGAAGCATACTAATCGGGTTCGATTGTGTGCAATGCATTTGTTGGCTTGTCTCTTGTCTCTAAACCCGTTACAGTGAGTGGGTGAATTGTGCTTGCTCAATTCCACCGGTCTTTATTGATGCATGTGCAGTACAGCATTGCACTTGGCATGAGATCATCACGTAATGCCGCCATTCGATCAGCCTTTCCTCTCGGCTTGTCTGTTGTATCTTAACATCAATTTAGTGTTTTTTGTATAATATTTAAATCGGACGACACTGTCTTGTTGGCTCGTCCACTGATTATCTGTCTAATTATGATCGATGAGGTTGGACAGTGTGTAGTTGTGCACTATTCGATGTTCGAACACACCCGAGTTTGGTCTTCTGGTTACACTTCTCGATGTGCCAAATTGCCAATTGGCAAGTCGAACATCGTCTAATCAACTCAGTAGTGGAAAGTTAGTTCGAGTGATGAGGCGCGAGTGATAAGTGAATTTTACATTTTAATAAATAAATTTAGTAAAAAATGTGATTAGGCTCTACCGAGAGTCGAACTCGGATTGCTGGATTCAAAGTCCAGAGTGCTAGCCATTACACCATAGAGCCACTTGATTGGGAGTGAGGAAGACATGCAGTCTACTTAAGGAAGACATCTGTGAGAGTGTTAGAGACTATCGGGAGTGGATGATGCTGATGACACTCACCGAGTGGCGCATCGAGATAGATCGATCGAGGCGATAGCTCAGGAGTCAAGAGCTCATCATCTGCACACAAACCTGCTGAGTTAGCAGTTAGAGTGAGCTGAGCTCGCCGCGCACATCGATCTCTGTCTGACGGACTCGTTAGTGGCCATTAGCCAGTGTGACGGTCGTGACGGTAGCATCCTCGGGAGCAGTACTCCTCAGTCTGTTACTCTGTACTCTCTCCTCACTATCCTTTGATTATCTGTCCGTTATGGGCAAAGTGGTGCGCGCCACGCTAAGTGTGACTCGAGCCAACCGACTTGCCTGCAAACAAATCAACAGTGAACTGCATCCCAGGCATCACTTGCATCGGGCGTCTGTGGTAATCGATGCAAATAAGTGCTAATCATAGGTTGGCACTCGGTGTGTGCCCACTGCACATTGGCCCACTGGCACTGTCCACACGTGCTCGTCTCGCTTGTCATTTGACTTAATTGCGCCAATTTAAATCGAACAGCAACAAACTACCCCCAGTTCACTGTCTAATGGACCAACAGTAGCACCAGGCGCACAGGGCACACTTGATCTAATCTGTATCGAAAGCAATTTGTCATTACTTGGTAATTTAATTTTAAACTTTCGTCCTAGTGTTGACCATCTGAGCAGCCATCCAGTCCAAATGATCTGATCGAATGCAAAGCCAATCGATCGCGCCAAACGTAAAGTGGCAAAACAAGTGCTGCAGTCGAGTGTAGTTTGTTAATAGTTTGTGTAAACATTAGACTGGTTGCTCATCAGATCAGGAGGCTAAATAGCCAATTTAGTCAAATTGGAGTGTCTGACTGTCACTGTTGTTTGCTATGTTGCCTTCCCGCAGGCACCATCGAGTAGACCAATTTTAATTAGACTTGTGGTGATGCTGGTGTATTTTGGTGACCACAAGTACAATGACAAATTGGCCAATTTGGCTGTATACCCACTAAGCACCAACCATTTTAATTAGAGCACGTCTAATTCGTTTACATTGAGTATCATTTTTTCTAATGGAGGATCAGGGACAAATTAGCCACTGCTAATAGGACACCAATTAGTGTGTTGATCACTTGGCCAATTTGAATGCAATGAATAATTCGAAAATGTACAAATGATACATTCGATCGACACTATTCATTTCAAGACGCCTAATTGCACTCCATATTTCAATGTCTTCCTCGAACGATTACATCTCTCCCTAGTCGAAACGTTATTTATGAGTGTCATCAATATTGAATCGATCTGTTTGCTTTGCTTTTCGCTTTTGATTTGCTCGAGCCAATTAATCTCTGGTTATCTCTCACGGTTTATTATGTTTTGATCAGTACATAACCACCTCCGCCTCTACCTCGACATCTTGACACAATGTATTTATTTATGTATTGATTCACCAGTGCAGGTCAGTTGATTTATGCCATTTGAAAGAGGCGCCATTGGTAGCGTTGACCACAACTGGCTGGTTATTATCACTCGAAGTGAAACGGCCGACCACCCGAACACACAAATCACAGCTTTTGAACCGTTTGGCCAAGCACCTAACACACATAACCCTACTGTTAGTCTTGATTTATTGAATAAGTCAGACCGAAGTGATGCGTTGTTTTGTGTTCTTTGTATTGAAATGAAGTAGTTTTTTGTCTCTTTTCAGGTCTGTCCATCGGGATGATTACAATATGGAGCGATCGCGTCCCTCTCGCTTGTTTTGCTTTCTTGTTCAATTGGCAAGAGTGCATCACTATCGCCACCACCATTATCATCATCATCATCATCATCATCGTTTCACTGACTGCAACTCAATTAAATCTGTTCAGTGTAACGCCTTTGGCTTTAAATTAATCACCTTTCGATTGATGCACCACATTCGGTGGCCACTTAAAGGGCCATTTAGCTGGTCAAAGGTACTACACTACACTACTGCTGAGCTGACCTGTGTGTGCAAATGGTAATGAGCTAGTGGAGAGCTAGAGAAGGAGACCCTCAACCTCTGCCTCACCACCAATTGACCCATCAATTACGGTGCGGCAGACAATTCAATTGGCCGCACTACTACACGGGATGAATTATAATTTAATTGCCGCTAATAAATCAAAATCCAGATCGACTGTGCACTTGTGGTAGCGAGACTGCACAGCATCTTTGTGGATGTCCATTTGCAAGTTAAATTGTGTCGTCTTTGTGGCCTGTTCGAGATCTCAAGATCATCTCAATCTCAATCGACACGATCACCTCCAATTGGTCCATTCAATTTGGTCTATTCTTTGTATTCGATTCCTTTGTACAGAATTGACTGTTCATTATCACCAGGATCGTCTCATTGTGCCACTGCCAATTGGGCATTTAAATCATTTAAATCGATCAACGATCAATGGTCCCTCGTTAAATAGGTCCCACTTAGCATCGCCCCTCGGTTTTAATTACCCTCAAGTCGTAACTGCCAATTAATCATAATCTTCACTGTCAATGAATCGCTTACCTATAGTTGGTCAATTCATTAATTACGCACACAATCAGCCCCAGTGACTATAGTGACAGGCACAGTGCAACTAGCGAGTGTTAATCGCTTGAAATATGACTCATATTATATGAGCATCACCTGAGAAGCGTCCAACAGTTTCCATTGTCAATTCTCCCATTGCTCTCTAGTGCCGACTTTCGCTTTCTGTGTTGAAGAACCCAAGTGGCAAATGGTTTCGTGCTGAGTTGGTCCACTTTCACTTGATTTACCTTAATTCAAGATTTATGGACACACAGACTTGTGTCTGCTAGTGGACTTTGAAGTGAGCTCACTGCCACTGGACCTAGTTGACAGTGAGCACTATTGTCCGCTGACGATGTCCATGCGGGCTATTAGTCATCTTAGATGTAGCCATCTCGGTATTGCTTACTTACCACCACTGTCAGTGCACCACTTGTTCGCTTCATCTCCCACTCTGCTATCTCCTTCAATAATTGCCAATAAATCATGCTGTTGTGTTGGCAAGAAGATTTGCGCTGTCGACTTAGGTTACTTCACTACTAGCCAACCAACCAGAAGTGAAGCTCGATGTAAGTGAATCTGTCACTAATTGACATTTCGCGATAACAAAAAACTAATTATCTGCTTCTAGGTTGGCAGCGAAGTCAGTTTTATTTGCTGGTGACTTGTTTGTGCTTGTGGCTTTATTAGATTATTCGCTTACAATGGGACTTTCGCACACTGCCTCTGACTACCAGTGACTAACGCTTGTCCGAGTCAGTGGCCACTGTGCGCGGACACTAATTCAATTCCAATTGGGTCACTTGCAAAGGTGCAATGTACGCGCGTCTGTGTTTGTCTTTTCGCAATGTTGCTTGTTTCAATTGAGGCAATGGTGCAATTGACCCACTCGCCAAACGCCTACACTTCTCAGACTGACACGCAGCGGCATTTGTGTGATTTACGATCTTACGACACGAGTTAATCGATTACGACCGTCCACTTTGGTCACACATCCATCGAAACAGGCCAAATGTCCATTCGAATGGATTATACAACGCACATTAAATGGACCACATTAGGACAAGTGTCCTCCTGGTGCTGACTCAGTGCCTTTGCCTCTACTAAATGCAAACGAATGGCCATTGTGGTCTTTAATTTATCAATAATGGACACTTTATTGCTTCTGGTGGGCTGCGTCTCTCTTTACCCTATCTCACTTTAACAGACAAAAAGTATTTCCTCCCTGAACAAGCTAATCGGCTTGTTCTGTTCTATTCACGCTCGATGCGGAACATTTTCAATTGACCAGAGCACAATCACAATTTGCCAATCGACCAATCGGGCCGATGAGCAATAAATTGGCTTTGAACGGGTTAGCTCACTAATTGGCGCACTCCAATTTGTCCCTGTCACACAATTCCCTGGACGCTTCACTGGCCTGGCCTTTCCAAACACAAATGACGTTTTAATTTGACTTTGGTCTCGTTTTATGATTTATGTCTTTTAGTCTTGGAGTCCGTTATTGTTTATGTGCGGTAAAAATGTATTCGATCAGAAAGGTCGAACCACAATTGGGCAGAATGGCAATGGCAACAACATCGATCAGCAGTGACTTTGTAATCGACAGATTGTTCATGCACACACAAAGTGAAAGGATTCAGCTGGTTGATGACTTTCCTAGATGGTTGGCAATCCTTTCGATGATTGGCACTGTGTGCACCCACACCAAGTGGCAGTCTGTTTGTTCCACTTGCCACTGGGTTCACTCATCAGAGGCCAATCGATCATCGATGCGCACCAAGTCCTGTCCTGTCCTGCCCGGATCTAATGAAGACATGCAGACTGCGATTGTGTCACTTGTGATCACTGGCGGTAGCTGCATTGCATGTCACTTGCCACTTTGCAGATTAACCCATTAGCAGTGGTGGGTGCACTGCCACCTCCACACTACCGCGCACTGACAGATGACCGAGCTATGGCACTGAATGAGTTAGTGAATTATGAAATTTAATAATAAATCGTTTCAATTTCATTTTCCAATAGATTCGAACTGTATTGAAATTGATCCCAAATCCAGTGACTGTCAGTGCTAAATCGTTGCTGTCAACGCACACACTTGACAGTAATTGCAGTGTTGCCCTATCCTGTGGACTAGTTTGACCCGACCATGTTGACATGGACTTTACCCTTGTCCCAATCGCCCATATGGAGTTCACCTCAGTACTACAGTTATTACGAGTTCTAATTTAGTGCTCATCTCCTTGTTCGGGTCTGTCACCGGTCTTATTGTGGTCTGTCAGGTTGTCTTGTTTGTCTCGGTTTGACTTTTTCATAATAATCAGTCGCCCTAGCCTGTCATGTTTGGCTCTTCCCTTTTTGGTCTCGACCGAATCAAACTCTTCAGAACAAATGTTTGTCTGAGTGGAAAGTGGTGCACATCTGTCATCTGTTTGATCTGCATGACTCCACTAGTGTCCACCAAATCTCTCTGTCAACGAGTGGCATTTCACTGCAAAATGACTTGCCAATTAGTTATTTCTGGTTTAGTTGATCAAATGTTTTATCAAGCAATCTTATTTAGTAATGTCATATAATTCTGCAAATAGATTTGGTACTGTAAACTTTCATAAAAGAGTACTAACTGAGTGAATTAAAGAGTATTAAGTTTAAATAAATGCAATATATTTACCTCATATGAGATTGTTAAAGTTAGAGCACCAAGCGAATCCAATCGTCAGGGAGTGCTAGAAAATTTATTTCACTATGTCCACAAAAAGACCAGGTAGAAAGTGAACAGAAAAATGAAAATAGTTGTTCAAGAAGCACGTGTTACACTGCAGAAAAGAGGCGGGACTTGTGTGGCATGTTCTTTCCATCCAGCACAGGTAAATGTCTAAATGTTCTGTAACATTAAATTAAATGTTACCGAATCAGAATCAATCTTTATTGTTTTAAAGCATGAACCAGTAAGAATGGCGACACTGAATTTGCTCTTACGTTATAAATTAATAGCTACTTTTATGAAAGACAATTGATATTTCATGATTGTCAATTAGAAAATGGACCATGGAACAAGTGCATTTGCTCAATAATTACACAATAATTATTAATAATTAATAATATTAATAAATGCTATTGTCCCTATAGAATGTACCTTCGGTTGCAATGCACTGTTCCCGTGTGGTACTTGTTTTTTGGTCTTGAATGGGCACTCTACTGCGCAAATGTTTGCCTGAGTACATAGTGGAACACATCTGTCATCTGTTTGATCTACATGGCTCCACTGAATGTCCACTGAACCCAACTAAAATGACCTTTCCACTGAGAATCCCTATGTCGAACTAGCAGGCACTGCATGCTTGTCTCACTTGTCATCGAGTGACTCTTCACTCAGTAGTTATATCTGTCAGTGCAATTACACTCAAATGTTATTGCAAGACACAATTGACGATGCTTCGACGATTCACTCAAGGGTTTGATCGCACATCCCATCTGGTTTTGCCATCAACTGGGACAAAGTGATTTGCTGTGGTGGCCACTTGATGGCCACAGACCAATTAGCCCAATGAGCAAATGAACCGTGGAACAAGTGCATGCATGAACTCAATGATTGCTACTTGAGACAACTCAGTTTGGTTTAAGCTGTGAGCCTATGTTATAACACAGATTTGTCCGTCCCGACTACCAATCAGTGCGCTCTCTCCGGCCATTCATCTGGGCCGCTTTGTTCATTCTCAACTCTTCTTTACCTGACCTAGCATGACTCATGCGGATATTGACAGAGGCTTAAACCTGTGTCAAGGGCAAAGGTCAGTTCACTTCAAAGAGCGCACCTGACCTTACAATGTATGTTCGAGGCAGGGCTGTCTCGTTTCAATGAACGTTGTAGTATCGTTTTTCAGTGCGTAAAGTGTCGTTAATTACAGGTGCGAGCAGAACTGCCGCACAATACCGACGGTGAGTCATCGTAGCAGTGGTCATTCAGTCTTCAGTGCTTCGTTTCGTCATTGCTGTGGCCTCAATTGAGTTCATTTCTCTCTGGTGGTTCACATCGTACACATTGTCAGGTCCCTTTCAGTTACGGCGGTCGTAGTTGCGTTTCCTTGTGGCGCGTCTTAGACCACAGACTATATAGGGCCGCCTTTGTCGTGGACTGCTCAGCCACGACGCGGTCTCTCTCGAGTCTTGCTTGTGCTTATCTTGGCATATGTCTTTATAGAGTCCATTTGCAACTCATCAAGGTCTTCGGTTTTGGCTTCGTTGCGCATTTCTTAATTGCCTTTGCTAACTGCTCTGACAAATGGCGCCAGACTAACATGAACACGTGCAGTCTACTGCTTCACACTTGATGACTTTTGCACTTGTTCTGTTCACTAATTGGAAATATTACTTTGTCTGTGTCTGTTTCTGTCTATTTCTCTGTTATTGGTTTCGGCCTAAACCCGAACATTGTTTTTGTCCATTTTGCAAGCATTCGCCTCCTCTTTATCGTCGCCTGTTTGGGTTCGTTTCTTTAGAAGCCATAAAACTCGTCTGGGCTATTGCCGGTACGTCTGTATAATTGTGTTAATTTAGCACTGTATACAATGAGTTTAGGCTTATGGTGAACTTGTTTGCTCACCAAAAAAAATTGGCCACTTTGTCTCGATTGCTCATGATTTTGTGTTCACTTTCCAGCTGCAGGTTCGGCTCGAAAAGGCATAATTACCATTTGTCACTAAAACTTGACGTGAATAGAGTTGGTCAGAAAGGTCCTCACTGAGTGTGGACTGCTCACTGTGACCATAAAAACTAAAAGTCGATGCTCGGGTAATGTGTTTGAACAAATACGACCACAAATCGAAGTTCGTCTCAAAGGTCACGTGAAGTGAACACTTCGTTGAATGTGCAACAGTACAACAGTGCTTTTATAATCCTTGGAGACACAGCAATGCATTAGTTCTGAAGTGTCCTTAGGAGTGCTCACTGCATTCGATTGTATCATACCGCAACTGAAAGTTTTAACACTGCCTCTCTCAATCTTATTTGTTTAGACTTTGTCGGGTTTGTCTTCTAGTGCGGCATCTCATCTTTGTGAATCATCAATCGCCTCCGTTAGCTTCCCTCAGTGGGATCTATTCAACTGAATCGTCTCGATATGTCACAGTGACCGAACCAATGCCCTCTTTGACCGCTCACCACTTTAATCCTACTTTGCTTTCACTTGAACTTACTTCAGGCTTTCCAAGCTCAATCGATCGATTGATTAATGCCAACTGAGGTGGCGGCAGTCGATTCATGTGCACAGTGAACAAAGTCTGAGATGCACCGATTGGCTCGAGTTGTGTGTCGACAGTGGCAAGCGGCAGTAACACGGCACAATGGTGATGCCTTGGCCTGGGACGATATCGACACATGCAGGCACAAATTGATTATGTGATTACGATTATGATGATGCCACTGACGGCACAGTGCTCTGTGCTCTTCATTGCGGCCTCGTGGTGGGAGGCAATGCTCGGTGTTGGCGCGGTGTCCACACAGGTAAAGGTCGTCGGTTGCAGGTCAAAATGTCTGTACAGACTGGTCGATGGCACTTCGATGACCATGTTGCCTTATAATCGAGTAACGATAATTACCTCGTCGGGCTTTAGTGCGAAATCAAATTTCGGGCTACCACACAAGGATGACTATGATCGGCTTTTGGTGTTGCACTGCCAAGTTCGGCAAGGCGACTCATCATAATCATCATGCATCGAACCAATTAGAACAGATTTGTGTGCTCTTTGTCGGCAATCGGCACTAGCACACCGACGGGCACAGTTGCATAATCCCAACATAAACAGCCTCGGAAAAGGCGCAATCGGAGTCAAACTTTGTCTCAAAGTGGCTTCCAAGCTGCCCGAATGATGATTTACTGCACTACACACAAACAGACTCGAGTCGGCCACTACTGCCGCATCCATGCAACACCTCAGCATTAGTGATGAGCTTTCCCTTTGCTCCTTATTGCTCAGTGCACCAACTGAACTATCGAGCAATATAATCGCTTTATAAAATGATAGAGTGATGCGTCGTGCTGCTTGAGATGAGCTCATTTTGATTAATTGTCTTTGGTCACTGATCTACTAGATGCAACTCAATATGCCACACTTTGATAAATATTATTTTCCAATTCGATATCATTGCTTTGAATTTGTTCTTCGGCTATTTAGACTGAAATAATGGGAAAAGGCAACGAGCCATTTGCTCAGATTTACAATCATGTGACACTTAACCTTGGCAATTCTCTTATTGATTCACTGATTGGCATGTGTGTCAACTTGCAGCATGCTCTGAGTTGTTGGCTGAATTTGTGGGTTGTCTTGTTTTGTGCCAGTGTCAGTAGAATTAATTGCTAATTGATAGTCCATTGCCTCACTCGTAATTGCATGCTTTGTTTTGTCTTGTTGTTTGCATCACTCGTCATCAAAGCGAGCAAGCCAATTTAGCGTAACTAGAACTGTCTTTCACTCGACCTGAGCACTCACTCAACAACTTTGACCTCACCTTTGACTTTGACTTGTGTGCGCGCACTGTCAGCTAATTAGTTTCTTTTAAATTTCAATTTCTCTCCTTCCTTTATGGCTAATTTAGCTCGCGATTACCTAAGGATTGTTATTATTATTAATAATGGCCTCAATGGCAATCATCGAATTGAATCCGACAAATGTGCGGTGATGTGTGCCTGCGAGACGGTCCGGTGATGATGATGTCTCTCGATGATGCCACTCGTCAGCAAGTGAAAGGTTTGATGTGTGCATCCTCGCCGATTGCTGTCAATTTAACTTGAGTTTCGCGTACATTCGTTATTTTCACTAGTGTGCGCGCGGCACTTTGTCCATCTTAATTTGCCAAATTGGTTCGACATTTAACAGCTACAAACCCTCTCATTAGACGTCATAACCCTTTGAGTTTGTGCCATTAATTGTTAATTTATCTATTAATTTATTGTCGAAACTTACCATCACTGACTCGCTTATCTCTACCACAGACCAATTAGACTGTCGATCAATTCAATTGTGTGTGTCGGCATTTTGGAGTGTCTAATTTGAATATATTGAACTTGTCTATTGTTTGTCTGATGTGATGATAATGTTTGCCACGCAAAAAGACTAATTGGCGCCGAAGAGAATGCGATTACTGAGTGAATTGTGTGGTGAGGGTAAATCGATTTGCAATTGTTTGTGCACTCTCGATGTGTGCGGTCAATTGGACCAATCTAATTGTACACTAATAAGCCAATGACAATACTTTGATTTACTAATTTGGTAATTCTGTCAATTCTCCATTCTAATTCTTATTTAATATTTTCAGATGTTCTTTTTGATGTAATCTCCTTCGCTGTCAAGTGGTCACATCTTGTGTGTCCATGGTCATTACCTGGTGAAGCAAGGCAAGTCCATTCCACTCAATCAACTCGACTTCATCTCCTCTTGGGCGTTAATTCGGTTTGACACTGTGCTCATGTATTGCCCTGTCACTTAGTCCTGCCACTGAATCTCTCCCTTGCTATGCCTGTTAATGCGCAATCAATCGATTGTGTCAATTGTGCTCAATTGGAGCACTACTACATGTACATTAGTGACCAAGTCACGCTGACCAGTGGTCACCTCGAGATGGGTGCAGATGTTAACTGTTCAGTGTGGAGTTGATTTATTTGGTGGCACATCAATCGTCGTTTGGTCAGCACATTTGGTCAGCTCAAATTTAAAACAATCTCTCGGTGTGTGATTTAATCAAATTAGACATAGCTCAGCTACTGCAGCCAAGCCACCAAGACCGTCCAAGACTAGTGACATCGAACAGCAAAGTTCCATTTGTGTCTGTCCACCACACTGACCCAGCCGAGTGTTTCGCCTCACGGTGAATGCAGTGTAACTTGTTCAAATTAATTAGTGCCACCCTCGCACTGACACATCTGATGATGTCATTTGGGAGTGCAGTCCCGAGTGCGGCAGTAAATCATTTCGACCATGCATGTTCGCAACTGTTCGTCCTGCATATTCAAAGTAGCACACAGAACAGAAAAAGTCTTTCTGACGGTGATTTATTCGATATAATTCAAGCATTTCTCACTTTGGTTAGTCAGTTATGTTGTCTAATATGCTCAAAGAGGCCAAAATTCAACACACATGCTCTAGTTGTGTAATATTCCAGATAATTAAACACCAAGACTGCTACTGACAACAGAACTGATCTCTACCCAAACTTGGACACATTAGTTTTCATTTGCACTGTCCCCCAAATTGACACAAACCCAAACAACATATCCTGAACCATGCAATTGGTCATACTAAACATACGATTCTGTTGCATTCTCTCTAGCTGTCATTTGTCACTGTTTGTCTTTGCTTGTTTATCTCCTAAGCCAAAAGCGCAATTTCATTCACTTTCCATCTGGTGGATCATACATGGTTGCATAATTCATAACTGTTTGTCTAGCTGGTCGACCATGATCATCACGCGTGGTAATTAATACCGTCATTGGGTCGTCATTGCCGTAATTCATCTCATTGCTTTATTGCTTGTTTACCTTGCAGATAAGCACAGTTTACTGCCTCGGTGGCTCATGCTTCATGCTCTTCACAGTTTGGCTTCTGTCAGTGTCTGGCTATAGCTTGATTGGTTGGGGTTTGTCCTGTTGACTCTACTCACTGTTTGCTTTGTTTGCAGTGTATTGTTTACTGTCTTGTGCTTGGCCCACATGGTCAAGGTTGCTGCAGCTCACAAGGAAGCGAGCGAGGTAAGCCGTGAGGTGCCTTTCGTCCAGGCAACGTAAATCATACGAATTGCCAATTGTGCTGCACTTTGCACATTCGCTGGTAGACGACTTTGCCCCAAAGGGGCCCAAACCGAGTGCTAGACGGACCATCTCTTGTAATGCACTTGACTTGGCTAATTGGCCACGTGCACTGTGTTGTTGGTTGTTTGTTTTGCGTGTTGGTTAGTGTTCGTGTCTGGTAACTCGATCACTGGAGCTGTTGCATCCAATCTGTGTTTTATATCACTCCCCCTGTTTGCTCATATCGATGTCGATCATTAGTGCCTTCATCATTGCAGTGTGGAGCAGCCATAAATATGGCACATGATGACATTAGAGACCTTCTGTCTGACTCGAATAAATGTGAACATGAACACACTCGGTCATGACCCACACGTTGTTCTTCATCAGAATGTATTTGCACAAATGGCACAATGGTACAGCTCATTGGTGGTGGTCTGTTTCGCAGGTCTGGTGTTCAGTAGTGGCAACTTGCAAGGCAAGCCAAGTGGCGAATGTAATAAAATCAAATAATCACCGATTAGCACATAATGGCTCGATGCAATGGCAATAATTCAGCATTTGTCTTGTTCGGTATGTGTTCGATTTCTTTTCTCATGTCTATTTTGTCCTTTGAAGAACAGTACAATGTTTTGCAGTTCAATGTAAATGTATGTTGACTGTTCGAATAGACATAAAATGTGTTTGTTTTGGGTGCAAAAGGAATAAACTATAAGTTTATGAGTTCGAATAGAACTGTACTCTAAGGTGCATTACACTTGGTCAATTTGACTGGTTATCCTCACTCTCACACACAACCTCTACTCACTAACTATTTACAATCTATTTTGTCAACTATGAAATCTTCTATGGCAACTCGCAAGTTTGACCGAATCTTCACTCGTCGTGGCTCACAATCCTACAGTCAGTCAAACTCCTCTGAACAGAGTTTGTCTCCGAAGCCATTGACCAAAGAGGTTCGTTGGAAGGTGGACAAGTCAATTCGAAAGCGAATGGACAAGTGTGCTCAACTGTTGGATGAACAGTTGACTCGTTTGCAATCGATTGCTACTGCTCACTGTCGACTGACACTGGACGATGAGACTCTGCACGAGATTCAAGCCTACTTTCTGGACAATGTGGAAATGTGTGCTAAACAGGCCAATTGGCGTGAAGAACATGATTCCAATCTCGAGAAGTACTGTCTCCCGGTGATTGATCAAATTGACCGACTGCGGGAACTTCTCTCTCCACTGGACATTGAACCGGATAACGATAACAACACGAATATTTCTTCCATCAATGGCATTGGTGGTGATGAGGATTGTGCTCGAAATGATAGTCACAAGTTGGGTCAACTCAAGACCACTTCACCCAAGACTATCTCCACTGGTTCGCCTTCTCTAAGCAGCACTTCCATTCGACGCGAGATTGAGCAAGGTTGGCAATTTTGGTTCTGGCGATCTGACCAGCGATACTCGAAATGGGAATTTGGTCTGCAGAAATTGGGCCAACCACTGAACAATGTCGTGCAAATGCACAAGCTCGTGCACCAATTGATTGACATCCACGAAGTCGGTCAGTAGTGGTGATGACATTTCCCACATTCTGCTGATGTGTCTCACTTTGTTTTTCTTTTCACTTCACAGCAATTCCCAGTGATTACTCGATCTTCCGAGCAACGATCAAGCCTAAGTGGGAAGATATTGCCAACATGGACGGTGGTTCATGGATTATCGAGTTTGAACGCAACACCACTGAAGTGTCGATCATCCGGGCCATTTGGATGAGTCTGCTTGAGTTGCTCTTTGAATGCAATCACAACGACGGTCACGAGGAAGAGCACGAGCAGATCGTCTTCGAGAATGGTGTGGTGATTGATGTCGCCTCCATTCGGGCGCACATTCGAGGCCTCAAAATTAGTATGCGCTTCAAGTCATATCAAATTTCGGTGTGGACTGCCAGCTTTGTGGAGTAAGTCACCTCGGCTCTGTGCTTTGTTTTCCCTCGTGTGTCTAACCACAATTTATCTCAGTCTGGAAAACGTATTCCTAATTGGGCTCGCAATCCAACGCACCATTGGTTATTTGGTGGAGAAGCTACCTCAACCCCTGGACCTGTTCTATCGAGCCCACAAAGTGTCTCAACAGAACGCGCTCATAAAGGAACAGACTAAGTTTGGCTGCGACCATGGATTCTTCCTCTAATGCTTACACAATGCACTCAGTAAATTAGTGACTAATTGTGATCAAACTGATCTGTACAAGTCGCTTAGATTGACTCTCTCAGTGAAATTCGATAATCTGTCAAAGTAAAATATGCGGGACTGAAGTGGAGTCATTTTGGTAGGGCTCATTTGTGCGCGATTCATTTGACGACTTCATAGTTGAGTTTGTGCGGCAGCAATTTCACCACATTCGATCATGCATCTGCACTGGTTGGCAAGTGCAATAAATATGTCAAGTCTCTTGTTGAACGTAATTAATTATGTGCTCTGGGCCACTTTGAACGCGCCAGGCCTAAAACGTTTTGACTGGCTGCAATGAACACTGAACAGTGATCAGCACGGGATCGTCGATTAGGCCCAACGAGATGTTTTGTTTGGGCTCACTAAATCAGTACAATGTGACAATCACAGCCAACTGTGCTCAGTGTGCAGCGCGCTCGAGTTCAGTTCAACAGTTTCACTCAACAGTTGGCCACCGCTCTCTAACTAACCCTTGTCTAGTTCATTTGTCAGTGATGTTGCCGAGGTCAATTCCAAGCGGACACACAAGTGTCCACACCACAACGACTAATGTCTTGTTTGCAAATCAACTCTCAGTGGAGCATCACCGAGCAGGGTGCATCGTGTCGATCGAAGTCACCACTTGGTCGAGGTGCACACACTGAGCCAACGAATCAATTCGAGTCGGCAGTCAGACTGCTTCAGTTCTCCATCACTCGCATTTGCCTTCGCCACCATTCTCCATTATCCATCGGCACCCTAATTAATTTGCCTCGCCATTTAGTGTATGGAGAGTGGCTGGCGCGAGGTTCAATGCTGATGTTGTTGTGCCGTAGTGCTGATGGCAGCCAATTATCTTTGCTAATGTAGTAATGATATGATAGACCTGTCCAGTGATGACGTTACACTCGATGGATGACAATGTCACAAGTGGCCAGTGTGATGTCCAGTGCTGCTTGGATGGTTGGTTGGATGGCCTGCAGGCAGTGCGAACAAGTGGTCCGGTTGTGTATGTCAGTTGGCACATCGATTAACTAGAGCACATTATCATGTTCGGGCACGATCATCGGACTGACTTGGCTCATCACTTGGCTGCTCCAGTGATGATCGCCATTTGACACCACAACACTGCACTCGCCACTGCTCATCAACTGCAGCACTACTGATGATCGTGTTCCCTCACTAAACTCGTTGTCGATGGCCACTCTCGGTAAGTGCTTCTGTGCATACTGCAGTTTGCATTGTCAATTGTCGATGTCCATCCATCAGTATATACTGCTCTGACCTGTCTCGATGTGGCCAGAATCTCGAGCTCAACACCAATCAATCTTTTCCATGCAATGTCAGCACTGGATGACAAAACGATCTCATGTTTGGCCATATTCTTTGCACTAAAGAGCACTTGGATAATCTCGTGCTCGGTGTCAAATGTATATTTCCATTCGGTTCACTTGTATTGCACTTAATATCTCAGTGGTCTTGCTTGTGCCTCTTACCCACCTTACCGTTTGTTTTTGCACTACATTGCACATTAGCTTGCCACACTACATTAACACTACTCGACCTGTCTACAGATGTTGATAGCTGCACTGTTGGTCTGGGCAATTAATTTATGCACGACTCGACACTTGACAATTAGCTAAACAGTTGCACAGACTGACAAGTTGTTCAGCTCTAACAGAACCGAACTGATCTCGATCAAGATGAGATGATGCAATTAAATTTAGATTAAGTTTACTTACTCAGTATTGATTTATGAGGATCGAACTGAACACAAACTAAAGAGATCAACTAATGATACATCAAGCTTGATAGCTACCCTAATGATAACACACCGATGGGTGACCACTCGATTCAATGTGATGTAATTGGCCGGTCAGGTGGCGAGCGAGATAACATCTCTCGCCGATTGACAAGTGATTACGTGATGAGGTTTGCACACACAGGTCCTAGATGGATGCATTGCCAATGTTGACATCTACCGATCGATTTCCACCGACGATGTTTGCTTTGTGTCTGTCTGTCTGTGTGCCACACACCAATGGCCATTTGTCTGGCTTGTTCGTGATTGTTATCTCTGCACACTCGATTGTCTCCATTACACCTGAAAGGACCCCTTTATTATTGTATTACATGTGTGTGTGTGTGCACTCTGTACAGTGATTATCGTCATCGGCTGGGTAGCAGCATCAATCAAGCCAGTCACAATGCACCGAATGTAGCAGTCCATCACCACCACCCAGTCGTCAATGTACAGCACAATGCACCTCAGCTCACTCACCTGGCCGTAATGGTACCGTAATTATATTTACATTACCGCCATTATAATGCACACACATTTGACAGGTTTGATCTCGATCTGATACGATACAATCGAATTAATATACAATGCACATTCGAGCTACAATGGAGGAGGTGTGCTTGTGTCCGAGTGCATTAATGTTTTGCCAGTTAGGATATTAGAGTTTCACTTTCCGAATCTGTCCAATTGAATCTATTCGAGTTTGTATTAATCACCACCAAATGCATTGGCAATTAGTCATTGTGTGTGCACTTTACTTTCTAATTATCAATTTGCACTGCACTCAATAGACCGAGTTTGTTCATTATTCACTGTTAATTTTTATTAAGTTTATTCATTTGCCCATCCAATCAGTCTTCCCTTTTCGGTAATCCAATCTACGAACGAACGAACGCGCGCACATCGAAAACGAGTCATTTTTTGTTGTCTTTTGGTCTTGCATTAAAAGCTTTTCGATTAAATTAAATTTCACTTCGAATTCATCACTGCCAGACTACGATGGCACACACACACGAACACAAATGTAGATGTAACACACAACACACAAAGTAGATTTTCAGGCTTATTTGGCTTATTTGCCTATTTACGAGACCATTTTCATTTTGGCACTCGTTTTCGCCTCTCCTCAACCCTTTGAGTCCTTTTCAATTGGAGAATGTGTTGTGTCCGTTCGGCTCGGTACGGTTCGATGATGAATTGGCACTGTCAGGCCGGGTGACACAGTCCACCGAGATGAGATGGATTGCTTTACACACGAGGGACGTTGCACTCGCTGCCCCCGCCACTCGGTCCGCATCACTTTGTCCAAGTTGTGTACACGGCAAATTAATTTAATATTTCCTAATTACTCTTCTCTCGGTGCCATATAATCTGTCTATTTGTGCTATTCCGGGCTGCCCTTTCGAGAGCGGAGTGCAAACGCCAATCTGCAATGCATTGGTCTGTGGGCCATTCAGTGCCATTCAATCTCTAAACGATTGCGGATTGAGAGGAAAGGGTGCAAGCATGAGACGAGTGACTAGTGACTGGTGCTTGTGGTGGCCAATGGCAAATGGCTCGTAATGAGTGCTTTGTTTGTGTGCAATCAACACAACACAACACTCCCTGCAAGTGCCACTCTCTCTGCTCGCTTTGTTGACATCTCTTAGCATTGCTAATAGTGAGCCGCATCACTTTCTGCTTCCCTCCAGCAGCAAGTAGTGCACATAGACAACACACACGCAGTGTGCACTCACCATTTATTAATTAATACTAATCGCGTCATTGATGAATTGCGCCCGTCGAGTGTGTCCGCTTCTGTTGCTGTTGCTGCTTCTGTCAGTGGCCAATTCAATTCAATTCAGTTTCACGTTCGGAGACACGAAATTTGAGCTCGTCGAGTTGTTTTGTTATTTGTTGTGCACTGAGGGGAATGAAGGAACAAATGGAAGAAAGTGACGCCGAACTGTCATTCTCTGGACTTGACCGAATCGGCCAACAACAACAGCAACACGAGACATTAATGGATGCTTTGTTTAGTAATTTTGGCAAATGTAATTAATTCAATGCCGATTGACTGAAGGTGCACTATGTCGCACTGTTTAGTAATTACATTTAGTGAACAGGAGGTTAGGTCTCAGTAAAACTTGTCAGATTAGGTCATAAATAGATTGAACCAGTGGTCTATTCATTTCGATGTTATGGTCGATTGTGTTTATGTTTGATGCCATTTGTGTGTGGTCATTGCTTTTCTAGTGACAATGCAATGAGTTTGATTTGCTTGATTTATGCATTTGATGTTTGTCCATGTCTGTTTGTGTAATATTTTATGACCCCCTTCGTGTCTTATCTGCACAAACAGAACAGTGCACTATTGCCTAATGTATTTATTATTATGATCAGTGACACTCGAATACAACACAGCCTCGACCAGTCTAGTGGAATATCTTCGAGTATTACTCATTGGCTCACTGCACTCGATGCATAACACTTCAGGTTGTTGCTGTTGCGTTGTCAGACTGCCAACAAGTGGAGATGCCCGACCGAACGATGATGACTCACTCAGACACTGACACAGATTCTTTTCTTAATGTTTGAGTGAGTTAGTCATCGATCGATTTGCATGTGAACAAGTTGTCGTGTTATCGTACACGATCGAACCAATTAGTAAAGTTAATCTTTAAATCGAGTGCTCCACACTTTTCAACTTGCTAATTTGATCTCTTGACAATCCATCAATGTATTGTTCCAATGCAGCCTGCAATGGTACTTGACAATTGATGATTGTTCATTTCATTAATTGGCCCCAACACTTCAACCACTAACAATGGCGCTATTGTGCTCAATTGCTTTCTCATTGCACTCATCGATTGATTTCATATTGACGATTATTAATGATCGAATCGAACAGTAGCAACAGTAGGACCTCATAATTACAAACTAATTATTAATAATATATTAATAGTATTTTATAGTGTCCATTCCATAAAGTGATTTTATCACCTCGACCTTGGTGACTTTGTTGTGACCACTTTGCAATGGCGAGTTGAATAATTCAATTTAAATTAATTACTCTTTTATCGAGAGATTGTGTCTGCTTGTGTCGCGTATATTACGAAGTGGTGGTGGTGTGTTGTATTGTCAACTTGTGCACTGTTCAATCGAGTATTACTTAGTGTTTAGTTCAGGTTCTCGGTGCCTTAGACCACTTAATCGCTTTTGGGCTGTTGTTGTTCGGTTCGAGTCGAACTCAAAGCGGATTTGCATAGGTGCAAACAGTGGTTAGTGCCGCACGGCGGTGTCACTCATTAATCGATGCCGTAATGAGTAGTCATTAATTGATTGTCAACTGTGCATTATCCTTTGAGTTGACTCTCAATGACTGCACAAACCAGTCTGTCTCTCTTCCTCCCTCTTCACCAAATAATCCTTTGATCTTCGTCACCGAGTCAGTGAGAGTGATCATGAGTGAGTGCATCACTTCGCATACACATTTCCTCACCCTTCCATCACAGTCTTTATGACGAAACTGTCGGTCGAGTCATGCAATTGCAAGAGTCTCGCCTGCTCGACTCACTCGTGGTCTGTTTGTTGTTTGTTTGTTGCGGTGTTGAACTGTGTCGAGTGTTATCAGGTGGCGAACCGAGTGCAGTGTAAAGTCACCTGACTGGTCAGTCCGAGGCGATAGTGCACCATCAGCAGGAAAGAGTTGTCCACAATCAGCAAAAGCATCACAGTACCACCAGCAGCATCACCGTTCACTTATCAGCAGCAGTAACGAATGGCACAAGCCACTTTCAATGTCACTTTTGTTGTTGTTTGTTTGTTGTGTGTTTGTTGTATGTTTGTCTCTGTGTTCGACTCTGAACTCACTCGTTCCACTCGACTCACGTTTGTCACTTTCACAATCGTAAACTAGCACGAATCGCTACCGGACTTGGAAGTGGAAAATTCTGCACACTTGCCTTGAGCCATCGAGCGAGTGTGTCGCAACCGAGTCAACTTGATACCCCATCTCTCCCCAATGTACGACTCATTGAGGTTAGTTACTTGATTGAAACAAATGTTCATTTAATTCACTTTCAATCTTTCCACTGCTCTTCACTCTCAATTGACTTGACACTTGTTCGAATCGAATCTAATCGATGATTTACCGTGCTGAGTCCAGTGAATGGCACTTTTATAGAGACGTTGAGACAGAGAGCATAAGTAAATAATGTGACTGTCACTGTTTGTGAGACAATTGGTCACTTATAGAGGGATGATGCGATTAATGAGAGGAGACCAATGGTACAAGTTGATTTAATCACAATTGGCCACTCGGTTGGTGATTTGGCGCTTTGGATGAGAATACTAATTGATTTAACGAATGCATCGAATTTCTCACGATTGCCATTTGTGGCCATGTTCGGTCAAGTCGTGGTCATTTTTGCTTATTCTCTTCTTGGCTACTTTGAGAATGTCTAGTGAGCAAGTATCCACTGGTCGTGTGTGGCCGATCGATCACTGTGATCGATGCATGATTGAATGTCCTCATCTCTCCACACTGACCGAATTAAGCTCTAATTTAACCAGGCACTCGAGTTGTGGTCAGCGGGCACCAGTGAGCAATGTGTTGGCCTGTCTATGCGCTCGTGTGTGGTATGATTAATTGTGCCACTGCACAAGTGAGCAAGCCTTTGCTTGTGAAACGTCACGCTAATTGGGCCTAATTAAAAAGGGGTCCCACAACTGGAGTTGGTTGGTTACATTTATGGAAATGTCCTCACACTCTGGTCTGGTCGTGCGTCTGTCAGTGTTGATGTCTCAATCGGACAATGTGCACAGCATTGAATTGTGGTCCAGTGGAGTAGGCCTTGTCTGAATGCCATGCACGCATAAATCATCGCACATCGTCACAATTAATGGTCAATTAATTATGCTCGTGCCACTGTGGACTGGACGCCAATTGGTGCACCAACGCGCCTCCATGAATGATTTATTCGTGTTTGCGGTTTGTCAGTGGAACCGTGTCCAGTGCGGTGTTTGTGGCCACCGGACTGATCGGTTGGTTTGGTGTGCCAACAAGGTGTCACTGTGGCGAGCGTGTCCCGCCTGACCATAATTAATTTGCATTACGTCACTGACCACCGAATCATGAGTGGAGGGTTTGATCGAGTCTGCTGACTTGTCTTTGCCCTTTGCTCACCTCTGGCGAATCAATCGAGATGGCTTCGATTGCCATAATGAATAGAATTAATTAGCTAGTGGCTATAAATCAAGACCTCATTTGGGTGTAGGTCAGTGCCTCATAGGTTTGTGGATTGCACCAAAGGTCAACGTGACAGATCGGGACTGTGCATCGCACCTTGCACCAGACACCGCCGTACCAGTGCCACACCTAAAGATCAATCGAGCAGTGATTAATGCAAAGGTCAGCGAAAGGGCAGCCGAACGGTGGAACGGGCTTGTGTCACTGGGCACAACAGGTTCGGCCAATTCGGTCTCGTTCGTCCGCTCGTGTCACTTCACTTTGCTTTGTCCACTCGTTATCTTATCAGTTGAGTCACTCAGCAAGACAAACACACACACCACACCACCTCCCTAGGCAATCGAATTGAATACAATTTACATCACTGGTGGTGTGTTGAATGGTCAGTGCCACTCCGTGGCGTGAGTGAACGTGCTCGCAACGATCACCGCTCACCTTATCACCTCAATCTGGCCCTCCTCCCGTTGACCCCAACACTGGTCGTCGCCGGTAATAAAGAGATGTTGCCGGTGACGAGTGTCAAAGTGGCAAAGTGGCCTCGCTTGGCTCAAGTGCCTCCACGGGGATCGGTGCTAAGTTGGCAGCTCGTTAGTGAATAGACACAACAGACACCGGTGTGCATAGAGCTGCTTACCGTAGTGAGATGTGAGATGTGCCAGCGGGGTCCACACAGTGAACATGTTCTAGGGCCAAGGTGATGTAACTCGTAGGTGGTTGGCTCAGTGGGCGCATTCTCATCTCACCTCGACCACCATTAGCACCTGTGTCCATTGATCGACTGTCGCACCTAATGAATGTCACAGTGGTGCACTGCACTCACAAGTCACCCATCGATTCGATTACATCACCAGGGCAAAGTGGCACGGTAGACTGCATGGCGATGCTCGCTTTCACAAGTTCAATTTCACATGTTTCACTTGTTTTGTGCACTCTAATACAATGCACAATAACTGATCTAATCGAGTCCCACACAGTGTTGTGCACAATGGACAATATTAAAACCTGGTCTGCTTCATATATGAACCATACAAGCTTGAGGGACAATTAATTAGTGTAATCACTCGGAAGCGATATTAGATGGTCGTGATCGGTCGATTATGATGCGGCCACGGTGTGCGTGCACGGATGTGCCATATGGCAATTGGAGGTGATGGACACAATGGACAAACTATTGGAGGTAAACATGATCACACTGATAGAGTGAACGCGATAACGCCCGGTCCGAGACAATGCACTCCCGGTCATAGGTCACGAAGCATTCTGAACAAACACTAAACAATCAAACCAGAGGCGAGACTAATAAGTAATGGCCGATAATATCGATGTATGCTCCACAATTTACAGTAATCCAATTTTGATTCGAGTCACTTAATTGAATGTCGACCAATTTCCTTTACCCGTGTCATGTCATTTGCGTCTGCCAGTGTTGCCATTCGATGTCATCCTTGTCGGTGGGCCACAAAGCAAACAAGTGAAGTCTTCCGTGACGAATGTGGCCACACACTCACACTTACCTTCACCTTGTTCGTTCTCTTCATTGACATTCCTCTCACATGGCACACTTAACACTAATTGTCGGTAATTAGCGTTGTAATACAAATATTAATTGTCCACTTTCTCAGTGTTCATTCATTCTTTGGGACACTTTCCCACCATTGAGATAAAGCACCACCACCAATCTAGATCATTCTTGGGAGTGATTTGTCCCGTTCCACGGACCAAACCGTTCATTATGTCCAATTCGATTGCCATTGGTCCGTTTTGTTTGGTGCACTAATCGCTATTTAATTGTTCTACTCGCATGTATTTTGTGTAATCATTTTCATTGTGTTTATGTATGTATTGAGTTTTCGAACCAAATGCCAAATATTTTTGATAATATTTCAGTTGAATGTGACTCATTACGTAATAAGCAACCCGCCAGGAAGTGTGCATGCACCCTTCCCTCCAAGCATTCATTGTCCATCATTAAATCGAGGATCTAATTAAATTGACCCTTCACCCTTCAGTGTGTACATCCGAACCTGGCTGTGGGCGAAATTTGAGTTTGAAGCGCTTCAATTTCAAATGGAACACTTTTTGTGGTGTCCGGTTTCGTTTTAATTTAGAATTTAATTAAAATTTTGAAATATCTTTCCATTCTTGCTTGCGTTGCACCGGAAAAGTCTTCCGAGCGTTGTACGTGTGTATTTGTGTCAACAGCCAAGTCATGGAAGTGATGCGTCTCATTGAGTGAATCGAATTGTCGACTCGCAACCACATCTTCACTTGCTTGTGTGCCCTTCAACTTGAACTGTCTTTCTCTCTTTTTCTAGTGAGTGTCGTTCGATGTACGTTGCGTATATTGGCTCGATTCATGGTGTCGATCGATGTTTACGTATGCCGCCAGTGTTGAAGATTTTATTGAGCCCGATCAAGAATGATAGCATGAGCTAACTAGTCATAAGTGACGCCGTTGGCGTGAAGTCGGAGCGTGAGTATTGCGAACACTCGTCCTTATCAGTTCAGTCAACGATGAGTCACAGAGCGACAGACATACATTTTCAACTCATTTCTCAATACACATCTATTTAAAATATCACTAATTATTTTTTATCTTCGGTGACCTTTGACCTTTTGTGCCCAAAATCTAATCAGTTCGTCTACACCCATACCAGAATTTTTGGTAAAATTTGCAGGGCGATCCATTTAACCATATAGACGCTATCCTGCTAACAAGCCTTTTCCTTTTGAGTGGCGCCAGAGGAGTCGATCACTCACAAACTCACACTCTCGCTTCGCTCGAGCGTGAGTTTGTTCGTTCGCTCCTCCAACTAACTAATGCCTCTCATTGCAATTGAATTAATCGCAATGATTATTCAAATTTGACCACTCAAATGAGGCAACAATCACTCAACCCTTCCACCCAGCCATATGCAAACATAATAAAGTTTGTAAACAGTTATCACCAAAAGTGAAATCCAAATTCAAATTAACCTTCGATTGCCATCTGGTGGTAATTTCCCACACTTTGCGAGTCAATTTGTGCATTTTTTGTGTGCTGTGGACCATTCACAAACACAGTACCTAGTTTTTACAACCATTTTGCATGTGCTGAGCAAACTTGTTCCAGTGTGGCCAGTGAATACAACGTTTGATGGCAACTGCAACGATCCAACAAGTTTTGATCGATTCCACTCGATTCGTGATTGACTATCCAATTGCGTCAATCACGGACACTGCTGACTCATTTTGGCTGTTTGGTTAGGTTTGTGTGCTTGTGTGCTTGAAGGTATACTATGATTCACTTTGATATGTTTTCAATTGCAGATGTCACTTGAAAAGGTGGTATCCATTGCCTCTTGCGTCTATGGGCGTGATGCACTGGCATCGTCGATCTTCACTGAGCAAATCGATGACTAATTGAGTCAATTGGTAATATTCTCTTAATTCATAGTTCGTTCATTAAAAACTCTTTCATCTTTGCACAGTTGCCGATGTAAAGTTCGTTCTCTCAATCTCAATTCCCATTCTGATGGCACAGTCGTTCAGTATTGCACCACGACCACCTCAAATAATTTGATTCGTTCTAACCTTTACCTCGGAAGACATATCGCCTGAATTGAATCAGCAGCATAAAGTGGCCTGGTTGTATGTTCAAAAGCAACGTATCGCCTCTCGTTACCACAATTCTGTGTGTCTAAATGAAGTGACTTTACAGTTGCAGCTGCTTTGGCGATAAGCACCACCGCCATCATCGTGGTGAGCATCGCTCTGTTGCCGCATCGAGCCAACATCGTTTACACGTACACGGTTTCACTATATCGCTCCGGCCTGTCACAACCAACAGACACACAAAGCCCTTCATCGACCGACCGCACAATTCTGCTTAAATCGATTCTCATCTATTATTAGAGAAATTTAAATTGTATTCTTACCTCACCAAGAAACTCACACATTCTTACGTACACCAAATGGGTATTTTGTGGTGCCCAATTCACTGCAGCCAAAGCTCAACTTAATATTTACCACCAGATTGAAGTCGAATCGATTGTTGCCTGCCGAGTTGATCTCGTAAGATGACGCAAGCGAGATGAGCCAATTTTGTAAATGTTCTAAAGCCAAACCACATTCAGCCAATCAGAGGATCGTGATCGTATGCCTCACTGTCTAGACCCGATAGGTTGGTCAGATTTCATCATCAGGGACGGTCAACAAGGTCTAACAAGTTCTTTTTGTTCTGTAGAAGTTGTCGGTCAAAGGGCAATCTCACCTGTTGCTGTGTCCCTTGGGTCTTTTTCTTTGATTCTTTGAATCGGCTCATAAGCCTAGGTGACCTTACCGTCGACCTTCCTGCCCGACGTACGTATTGCTTTCGTTCTGGTCATTCTGTCCATTCTACGCTGTCTCACCCTCCTTGTCAATGTCAGTTCGGCTCACCCTCCCAGCAATGGCCATCCTCCCATTTTCGCCTTAGCCCACCCCTCACTACTGTCCGCGCACCCTCACCATCGTTCTCCGTCCGCCTCCTCCCCAACTCATATAAAGCGCGACTCTCTTCCAGACTCTTCATTCATCTTGTTGCCGTGGTCGAGTTTAGTTGCTCTCTGTTCTCGCGTCTGCGTTCTTTCATTCCCTTTATCGGCATCACCCTTCTCTTGTATGGCCTCGATCTCCTCCACTCAAGTCTCAACAATCCAACTGCCCCAGCCAAGTCAACACCATTCTGCCAACCAGAGTCCGGCGCCAGCACCTCCACCTGTAAACACTATGATCAGCTAGCGAACATCTCACTGGTTGTGTGTTATTACATCAGCATTGCTCAATTTTCTTGCTCCAATCTGATCTACTTCGCTCACCAAGTCAAATCCTGGTATGTTTCAAATTGTCCTTTGTTTCCAAGTTTCAATTATCCAATCTTGAATGCGTCTGTTTAGTTTTTACTTTCTTTGTCTATTTTCTTTCCTAAATTGGCAACAGCAGAACGGCCACAACTAGATTGCCGGCAGTGGTAGCGCTACTCTCAGCGCCTCGTTGTTTGTGTCGTCTGGCTGTCTGGAAAACGAGTTGCCTCACTCACGATTACATCATGCCGCAACACTTGCCGTGTTGCGCAAAATTAGGTTACTTTTGGCGCTTCTCTTACTGATCTTTTTAACTCGCTTTGTTGATTAAACACGCAGCCTCTTACCTATTTCGTTTGATTGATTGATATTTCTATTAGATTTGGCTCATCACTTTTAATTTATATCTGCTAATCATACACATTTGTTATCCTCAAACGCATTTAATACAGAATGTTCTAATTGCGTTAACTCGAAGCACGTTTGATGTGTCTAGTTTAGTCGTGTGTAGTCATTGAGGCATGAGTTTCGATGTCCATGCTAATATACGACCATCAGGATTTAATGGAGAAACTAACTGTTTCCCTACTAACCCTCTCCATTTGATTACTATGGAAGTGAACTTGATCCTCGAGATGTGGCTTGCACACGAAACTTGATCTTACCGTATGAGAGTAGTAAACTTTCCATTTCGATTAGTGTTGAAGTGAAACAAACTGGCGCGCGCATTATTGCCACACAACTTGTTTCTTGGTTAGCCACTGGTCGATCATGTCTCTCTTTCTCCCATAGTGTGACTTAACTCTTTTTGCAATTATTCTCTAATAAACTCGGTGGCTTATCTGCCACCATTGACCGTGCGCTATTATAATGTTGTCTTGTATGAAATGGAATTTATCAAACCATTTTCCATCACGAAGTGGAAAATTACCTTCATTTTGCTACCTCTGACTGTTGCTTTATGAATGAGTTTGGGCCACTTGTACCATTTTATACGCCACACATTTATACTGAACATGTGCAACAACCTAACAGAATCGTATACCAATAATCGATAATGATTTATTTCACTTGTGATTCAATAAAGTGAGCTGTTTATCATTTGCTTATTATTCATTTGTTTATGGCGCTGTAGAGATGACAGTCTGTGTGAGTGGCGTACGTCCAGAGGCAGAGGTTCTCTCCAATTGATTGTCCGTTGTGACACTTGTTTTGTTGGTAATTTGCACAATTTCCATTGATCGCTTGTGCGTCAATGTTAAGGTCAGTCCAACTGGCTGAGTGGCCAGCAGCAGGACGTATTGCAGTGTGAGTTTTGTGTGCTCAGAGTGGTCTCCCTGTGTTTAGTTATCCTTTCTTCCTTCCTAAACCACTTGCTGCCATAATCTCTCTTCGCTCGTTTTCGCCTGTCTCGCTCACCTCAGCTGAGCTTCATTTAAATGGTAAACTCACTTATGAGTGACGACGATTCTTTACCTTCATATCTGTACTTGTCCAAGTCCAGTTTTGATTATTTACTTTTCTACTTTTGCTTCATTTGGCTTTTAGTATCGCGAGACTTTGAAATCGTCTGGGCACAATGAAGCAAGAGAGGAGACACGAGAATAGTGAACAGGCACACTGGCATAACAGTACCGTGTTAACAGATTGAGTTGAGGCACCTCACCTCGTCAAAACACACCACTGAACACACGAACCCAAGTTAGTCAAATTAAAGGGCTTCTTCTGAGTCATCAAGTCAGCTGCACTTGCCCATGTCTCCCCTATTTTGGCCTAAGGCAGCCTAGGCCTTGGCACTGTACAAACAGGTGTCTATTAGCGTCTATTATTAGGACTTGCCTCAATTGTGCATTTCTGTTTGTCTGCATGGGTCGAACGTTAACGTTGGCTCTCGATCGTCATCGTTACGTTTTTTCCTCCACTTGTTCCCGCTCGTTCTACACTGGGCTTACTATTCTACACGGACAGGAGCTCATATCGATATATATCACCAGTCGGTGGTAATGAACCACCGCTTGCTTGTTTGTCTGCATGTTGTTGTATGGTGCGCCTGAATTGGCACTGCAATTGATCTGTGGGGAGATGAATCATGCGAGAATAAGACTGTTGGTGCACACGGCTGCCAATGAGCAAGACGAACGATGTCGAACCGAACGCGAGAGGTCATAAAACTGGGAATCAGTTACCGAAGTCAGTGGGAGAATGGGGAGAAGGCGAACGATTCTGTGAAAAGCAATGTTTTCGCGAATTATGGTCTTGTCGAGCTGTGACTGATGACTGAGAATTGTGGTTTCGTGGTTGTGGTTGTCGGGTCCTTTGGTATTGCACTGCTTGTTTGATGCTTGTTGAATGGTCTGCACTCGCACACCGGTCTATTCTCGGTGCCACATGTAAACCATTCGTTTTGTTTATCTCTGGTCGCATCTCTTGATGCTATCGCACTGCTTGTGTGCACAACACCTCCACTTATCGCCATCCTGTGGAGGCGATTGTCAATAATTCTTAATTGCGTCATAATTTGTTGTGCAAACATTCAGCGACGAGTTAATTAGCTAGAACTTAATTAGGGACAGAACGAGTAAGCCCATTCAATACTCGGTTGCCTGGTTCCTCAATTATCTTTCCTCTGTCCATCTTGTTGGCTCTAACGTTAGAGTTAAGTGAGCTGGTCGTAACACACTTGTTGGTGCTTTGCTTAGTGGTATTGCAACTACAATTCGAACTAACTGTGATTGCGCAAGTCTCAACATAGCACTCGACACAATGTGGCTATCGGTGTTTGGTTGGTGCAATTGCCTCAACGCGTGTGTCTGTGCCAAGTTGTCCTGGTCGTCACCACTGCTGACAATTTATCTTCAGACCGATTGATACTCAATTGAAGGCAAGGACGATCATCTACCAGACAGGCAAAGTTCGATTACCTCACACTACTGTATGCTCTTCATCACTTGTTAGACCGAATTGGTTGTCTCACGTCACAATTCCACAAGTGATTCAGTCAGACAGTGAGGATACGGGGCAAACTAGAGCACGAGTCGATATATCTCGTCTGGCGTCTGAAGCAATAGCCATCTGATTAGCATTTCTCTTCTTTTTTGTGTTGTCTACTGTGGCATTGCATTAATTAGCAATTCTAATACCAACTTGTCCGCATCCCTCGTTATGAATTTTTCTATGCAAATTATGAGAATGGTGTCGATGATCGTTGTTGTTGGTCTAAAAGGGTTACAAGTGTGACAATCTTCCTGGACACTTCGGTGATAATCAATCATCTATCGGTTAGTTGTTGTGTCACCAGGGTGTTTGCACTATTAACCTCTCTATCGATGGTCGACTTTGTGTGATTCACTCACCAAGAATGTCTCTCTTCGAGTGTGTAACCCTTGCTGTGTTCTACTTAGGCAATGATCATTCTCATATAAAAACACCAACACTTTTCCGAGTCTGGCCAGATGCATTTGTGCTCTTTCGCGTTTCTAACCACAATTTGTCTGTTTCTTTTCTTTTAGATTATCTCACAATGAATTCTTCTTGTTCAGGGAACATATCTTCTATGTCCTCAGTACAGAACTCTAATGGCAGGATGTTGCCTACCCCGCTCAGTACTTTGCCATCAGCTATTACGAATTGCGACCATCGCCGAGCTCGTAGCAGTACGATGACATCCCTGGACAGTACGATGACAAGCACCAGCAGCTACACCAACAACAGCACCCCCATTCGTCCGAGACCAATCTTGCCCTCGTCTTACAGCTTCGACTCTGGTTTTGAAGTTTCTCCCCTTTTCTCTCAGTCTTTTCGTTTTGGCGATTCCACTTCATTTCCTGTTGATCATATGGCTCAGTCAGAGGTGGAAAATAATAATCCCGATGACAACGACGATAGTATCAATGGGTTCGACGAAGAACTGATTTCTATTGAACAAACATTTGCCCCGATTTCTGTGCCCAACTGTACCAACAACAACACTTCTACTGCCTTTTCTTTTACATCCACCAACTTGGCCAACCAAAGACGCAATAACCGAATGAGTCATCATTTGGAAAATGAGATCAACAACAATGATATTTTGTTTCCTAATCAGAATCAGCCTCACGCAATTGATGAAGATATGGATTTGGACATGATGTTTTATGATGATGACGATGATGATGTTTTTTATAACGAAGATGAGGAAGAGGAATTTTTGGAACCTCGTTCTTGGCACATCCCTCGCCCAACTTGCACTTTGTCCGAGTCTGGTCCTGACTTTTATCCACCCGAATCGATTTCATCACCAAACAGTCGCGGTATTTTGCCAAGCGAAGAAAGCATTACATCAAGCCGTCGTTCGAGTACTCCAATTCCAATTCCTGGCTCAACTAGTGGCAGTGAGAATAGCTTCGATGGAGATGCTATTGACAGCTTCGACTTTCCTAGTGTACCGCAACCTCGAACCAGAATGCCGTATTACCACCAACATGCCGCTCCACTAAACATACCTAATCCATTGAACGACATTGAGTCTGATGGCAACCAGAACAATCAAGCAAGAGCAAACACTCGACGAACCACATTTGGAACTCATTTCGAAACTAGCTGCTCAATCATCTCTCGCAATTTGGTGCCTTCCCGCTTTAGTCCTGTACCATTTCTCAACCACTGGAATCCTCCTAACCATCGAGGTTTGCAACCTCGTTCTATTTGGCTTCGCTTTGGTCAATTGCCCTCCTCTCCGACTTATCCAATTCGGGCAATTCCCAACGATTTTCGATCGTTGACTCCTCATTACGAAGTTGACGAAAACGAGCCGCCTTCTCCTGCTGCCGCATCTTCATACGGTAAGTGATTTTGTTCTGTTTGATCGTGCTCATCTCTGACACTTGACTGTCTGTCACTTGTTTTGTTTTGTCGCTTATCTGTTTGAATGTACCTTTCAATAAGAAGTGAGGTTGCAGCTAGTCGTAAATAAGCGAAAGTAAACTAATCGAAAGGCAATGAGGAACTTATCTTATAACGAGCACTACCAGTAAGTGTACCAGTGGTGTCCAGCCATTACCACTCAGCCCTTGTTGAATTTGAACGAGTCTGTCTGAGTGTCCAGTGAAGGCAAATGGGCGAAAGAGTGACCACCTGTTAGGGTCACCGATGATATGATGGCCGGACACACTTTCTCACGCTTGTTCCGTGACTATCTCTCTCTGGGCCTCTTTTGCCTCACTTTTCTGTAGCCTCGCTGCTCGTTCAGTACCGTTCGCCTTCTTTGACATTTGTCTATTGTGCTGCTGACTTGCCATTTGTGTGCATCGATTGGTGTGTGTTGTGCTCTTTCAAAGGCAAACACTACACGCGATTATGATTAGGCCTTGTGTGGCTGTGGCACTGCTATAACCGTTCAAATGTCCGATTGAGTTGACCAAATCGGTGCATTCACTAGTCTCACTAGAATTGCATGACACTCAATTTACTTTATGTCTAGGTCAACACTGACTGCACAGAGACTAGGTCACAGTGCACGGCCATATCGAGTCGATCTCGACTGAGTTAACTGCCAATGAGGCAATGCTAATACCGCGGTGTAATAACGTGTTGGCTAATGCGTTCGTTTGAGACTGTATGAGGTCTCTCGACAATAATCTGCTAATAATAAATTCGCTTATTTGTAATATTTAACCAACCGACTTGGTCATATTCCTGAGTTGAGTATTCTCACTTCCTGGGTTTTGTTTTCTGTGGGTCTGTCAAGCAAAGGCAAACAGGCTATTGCTCTGTTTTAGTGAGTGTTTCTCCTTTCTAAGTTTGGTTGGTCACTCGATCGAGTCGCACTCGATTCGTGCTGCTCTGATCGTTGGCTGCCCGTCAGTCTTATCTCTCAAATGGCACGGATGCATTGGAGGGCACACGATGGGCAATCATAATTTGCCCGTTTGCATCATCGTCATCTCGCACTGTTTTGGTTCTGTCTTGTCCAGTTGACCATTTCTCCACTTAATTCGATTTGCCTTTCTTTCTTCCTAGTTCTTGTCAGTTCGCGCGCTCGTTTTGCTCCCTCGGTCGCAGTATAGCAGCAGCGAGACACTTTCCACCTCTCTTATGATGACCTTAGGCGGAGCGATTTTGTCCGGGCAAGAAAATAAAAAACACTAACATAAGCAACGATAGGTTGGGCAATTGACTACCGCAAGGTCAGCAAATGGAGGGGTAGCGAGCGAGGTCGTGACCCCTCTGTCCGGGTTTTGGTTTGCCTTATGAACGGAGTTGAGTTGCCATTGAGAGAGGCTGAAGAGGTGCAAAGCAGGCAATAGGATTCAGTGACAACTCGCTGAACCCTCACGATTGTCCTTGGACCTAGCTCACCACTGGGACTTGACAACTCCGACGACTTTGTGACAACTGTTGCTCGTTGACGCTTACTGAGCTAATTGAACCTTGTTTGTGTGGTAATTGCTATTGGAGTAATGAATGACAAATTGATTGATTGATCACCATGAGGTTTGTATTGGTGATTACTTGCCTGTCTCACCGAGGCATAATCGCAATATAATTGGCAATTATATCGTGCATAGTGTGCACATCCTTTTGACTTAACCCCCTCCACCACTTAATTGATTGTCTCTTTACCATTAGACCTTTTTGTGTTGACCTAAGGCAGTGTTGCTTTTTTTTGCAGATGACCTCCTTAATAGCTAGCTGTGATGGTCAGTGACGCAATCGACCGCACTGGCCACATATCGCGAACACACGTGTTAGGTGCCAATAGTACTACTGGTTGACCGGTTCGCCCGTTTCAATTAGCTAGTGAAGCGAGTCGAGTACTTTCAAGTAGTGGTCTCGCTGTCCATTGTTGGTCGCACTCTCGTCCGGGCCTTATCCCGACTGACTAACTAACTTGATTAATTCAGTTTGTGCACCTGCAACCTGCCACCGAGTGGCCAGTCTCACTTGATGCCTCTATTTATGGGCTTTAAATTTGGCCAAGACTAGTGTTGCTCTCAGTTGAAGTGCAGCACTACTATGACCAGTGCTAAACACAAGTTTGATTGCCAATAGGCTCAGTGAGAGCAGCCTCTTGCTGCATCTATTGCACAGTGCATCATTTGACAACTTGTGCAACAGTTGACTCCAGTCAACCTTAATAACAGTTGCCATTATTATAAATGGTGATGGCTCGATATTTAAATTTTGGTTACTTGCCATTAGTGAGTGTGTGAGCACTTGTCCTGCTCGAGCCATTACAGCGGGAGTCAATTAATTCTGACATATGCCTCGATGTGCTCTCGCTTGTCGCCCTCTTGTCGTCATGATCAGGCCACTCATTGCCAGGTTCTCACATTTCACACTCGATGCAACTTGGATATTGATTCTGTTGACATGTCCCCTGCCACAGAGGATTGAGTTGCTCAACTATACTACTCAATTGGCCAAATGCTGTGCGCAACTTGTGGCGACAAGTTCAGTTGCCTTATCGAGCGCTGCATCTATCGTGTTTGCGTTGGACTAATCGGTCGGTTATGGTTATGGGAATGATTCCGAGGCGAGTTGCACTTTTTACTTATTCTAGATTAGCATCGTATTTATGACAAAGGCCAAAGTTTAAATGAAGAATTGGTCGACGGCACAGACTGATGTGCTATTTATAGAATGTATGACCATTTTAAGGCGATTGTGTGTGCACTTGTCTTTCGCCCAGACGATCAAATTGTTGTTGGCCCAATTGGGCATCATCTCCATTTCCCCTTGAACTGGTTGAATGGATTGCGCTCGGTGAACGGTTTCTAGTTTCCAAAGCTCAACCCAGTTTGTTGCAATTTGCTAGTTTGGTTCGTTTTTATTAGGCCCTTTGTGTTGTAAACCTAAACACAAACACAGACCCACTGGCGACGACGGTTATATCCTCTCTCGATGCCTGTGTCTGTGCACGCCATATGTTTGCCCTTTGCCACACCATTCCGAGAGTGATTCTCTCGATTCCTTTGGTAAACCCGTACACATTTGAGTGCATCACTGTTGCCATCATCACACTGAGATGGTCATGGGGGAGCCTTGTGGCCCGGTGTTAGTTATTAATAGCCACATTACTGTATGCACTCCTCTAATCACACAGATGACAAGTGTCCGCTAATTGTCTGTGCAGTGATGGCATGATGCCTCTCGATGGTCGCGAATGAGTTGAGTCTGTCTAGAGTTACAACAGATTAAGACAAAAGACGTGATAATGAAATAGTGATTGACTCGACCAAGGCTAGGCCAATTAATCACTTACCCAGTGGTCATGTAATGACCGACTTGATGTCTGTCGGCTGACCTTTCACCTTGCCAATTGTCTCCTCATCGCACACACCTCCAAGTGATGATTTCTCTGTAGCCAAATTACCGAGTATTGTTGTTCGATTATGAATTTTAATTACGGTCTAATAGCGGCACACTGTGTTGTGTGTGAGATTGACGAATTGCGTGTTTATTGTTGATATTATTATTGTCCGAGTGGAATAGGAATGAATCCTTGTTGAACATACATGGACTGTCATTTATACACGATTATGTAATGACTTTTTAATAACGACCACTTTGGCTTGTAGATTGCAATGATAGACTTGGCTGTGTGCTATGTTTGTGTTGTATTCTGCTATGAATCGAATTTCGAATATGACCAAATAGAAATGTCATTTGAGCCAATAGATCATTTGTTTGATTTAAATACATCTCAGCAGTACAAAACATTTCTATACTTAGTCTGTAAACAATAACCATTTGTGTGCTGTTCTTGTTAACTGTGACCACTATTGATTGTATTCACAGCGAATGATTCGCTTACCCAACATAATGGTGATGTTTGTGTTTGTATTGTGTCAAAAACATAAATTATCAACATTTGAAAGTGAAAATGAAAATGTAATAAAATGGCCTGCACTGTGAATGAGTCTCTGTAATTTACTCATTGTCAGTGTAATTTAGTGAGGCAATTTACTTTCGGTTATTATCTACCAATTTACCGGTCTGACTGAGTGTGCTCTGTGGCTAGACCGAAATTATCATGAAACACGAGAATTATTTGCCTTGTTAATTCACAAGCTATTCAAGCTAAACAAATGGACAGAATTGCAGTTGGTGCAAGGATGCTGTGGGTCACACTGGTGTCAGTGGACTTGCTTCGCAGCCCAATTCGTAATTCAATGGCACTAATTTAGTGTTGTTAGGCACTCGTGTGTTTTAAACAGAAACCTCTTTGTAGCAATTGGTCTTCACTCGAATCCAATCTCAGCATGACCTTCGACACCGTCGACTTATCTCATTATCGAAACTATGTCCATCTTCGAACTGCCAAATTGAACATTATCGACCTCTATGTTGTGTGTCTGATTACTGCTCTTTATTGGGCGTCACTACTTGCGCTCACAGTCAAATTATCATTTGAATTAATGAGCTCACCGAGCGATGCACGCAAGGCAAAGTGGCGCGAATTCGTCAAATCGAACCGACCATGTCGATCGGTTTGATTTGACGAATTTGCCACTCACAGTGCACTGTCTCTGCACACAATGGCCGTTCTTGATTGCTCTCGAGTGGATCATCTCCGACGATGTTCACTGTCTGTCCGGTTATGTCGGTCTGCAGATCTGGCCGGACACCTAAATGACAATTTGATTATCTCTTCGTGACCGACTGGCTCGTGCCTGGCTCGAGACAATATGCCACTCCGCTTATTTTTGATGGTCTTGCTTATCGTTCTATTCTGGCCAATCAAATGTATAGTCACCGATTTGATTACTATCATTCGACAGGGTCTTACAGACATGTAAAGACTACTTTCCCTTTTTATTGCTTCGTCTCGTGTTTCATTTTTTAAATTTTTTGTGATTTGCTCGTCACATTTGACATTTGACCTAATGAAGGATTTTGTATGTTGTTTGCTCATAGGCCAATTGTGTCCACAGAACTCGGTCTCTTCTCGACTTGCTTCTCCAGGCTCAAAATCAAACTACGAAGGCACTAACACAACTGGCCTACCTTTGAACTCGTCACTTATCATGTGATCTATTTGCTCGTTCGATTCGCTATCTGTTTGTTTACCACCATGAGTCGCATGACCAAATTATCTACATATGTATTTGCTTTGGTCGAGTTGAGATGGAGCACGGTTTGGTAGTGTTGGTGCAGTTGAGAAATTGATGTTGATCCAAGTCAATGAAGCCACTATGAGCAATAGAGTGAGTATTGATTACACGCAATTGGCTCGATTAATGGGCATTCACGTACTGCCTTCACTCCCGTCCATTGGCAATTTGCCATCTCGCCTGAACTGGGTAACTCTATTGGCACTGCACTAATTGGCTGCACTTGACGATTGGCATAAGGTTGATTCAGTGCTAGTGATGTCATTGATCGAGGCTCCGGACTGACTTGTGAGTTTAACGGCTAGCGGAGTAACACATAGAGTACTGCACATAGTGTTACAGATGCAAAGGAGCTCACGTTTCTACGAGTGGACCAAGAACGAAGTGAGGCAGTGGTCGTCTCGACCAGTTTGACCGTCCATGCGTAGGTCAACAACCGGTCGATGCATGATACGACAAGTGTCCGTGTTAGCTGCTGCCGCCGACTTTATGACCACCAGACTCACGAGTGTGTGCTTTACTTTGGTGGCGATGTGTTGACCGTTCACTGTTTACTAGGCACAGGCATGATCCCATTGTGCTGGAGTGAGCCTGTGGAGTAATGAGTTGTGCCTGTTGATGGCTCCCTCACCGGTCGCATCATTCGATCGATCTAGCTCACTGTCCATTGAGTCTCGTGTCAGTCAGTCAGTCAACGAGTTTGCAGTAATACCCTTAATGCTAATCTCTCTCCGGCCTGCCACTTCGCTACCGTCTTCCAGTTGTCGTGATCGAGTTAGTCTCACAGAACTTGCACTCTTTGCCTTGCTTCTAAGCTATCAATCTTGCCTAACGCCAATCGATTGGGTCTGCTTGTTTGCCAAGAGCATTACGACACTGACCTAACTGGACACTATAGTGTAGATTATAATCACTCTAAAGACCTAATATTGTGCTAATTGGCAACAAAGTTCGCTTAATAACTCTGTTTACTTTTTGCCGAGTCGATCGTCTCGATGTTGAATGTCCACTCGCTACAAGTGTCATCCACCGAGCACAATCAGCCATATGTCCATTGCTTTCTCCCAAATCATAAATCGCCTTTGCACTATTTGCCTAATCTGACCGCCACCCGGACTGAGCGTAACTACCAACTTGAAATGGAGGTCTTTTGGCTGAACTCGTTGCAAGCACCTCTCAGGTGCACCAAATCGAGTACGATTAGTCTTTATTGCCTTTTCACTCGCTTTCTCCCACTTGTCTATTGTTGCTCTTAGTGTTATTGTACTCATCTGCACCGGCACAACTGAGATCGTACCGATTTATACTAGTTTGACTCGCCTAACCTCCACTTGACTCACTCGCTTGTGTGTCTCATTTCTTGTTTACATCCCTCGCCAATTAGAAATTACCTCTCTGGTCACTCTCCGGTCGAGTCTCCAGCTGTGCACGTCTATGCTTGTTTAGTTCTCTCGATCGGTGATGCCACTCACAAGTGGTTCTCCGTAGATGGAGGCAATGCTCATCACTGAAGGATTTATTGGTGATCGAAATTGAATAATTCGAAAGCCGTCGAGTTGGCTTGGGTCACCACTGCCTGTGCTTTACTTCATCCACCTGATGATGCAAGAGTGCCGCTGATCTGTCTGTTCGGTGGGTTTGCGGCAATGATGCACGACCCGAGCTGGACCAGCAGAAGCACACAACTCTCGATGATTATCATCTAATGAGTGTTGGCGGTAAGCGTCCATTTGTAATCGGTTGTTATACGGTCTCACTCAATGGACACCACAAAGCCAATGAGATTTGGTGGCTGTACATGCTGCTAATGGTTTCCACTGAAGAGGTCAGAGGTTACTGTCGCGCTGACACAATCGTTTTGTGAGACAGCGAAGAAAATCGAATCGAAATAAAGACAAGGGAGGTGGTAGGTAGGTGATGCTGATGCAGTGGTGGACGCGTTGGCGTTGATGCTGCCCGGGGCAACTCGGTGGCGCACTCGTTCGTGTTTTGTCCACTTTGCACTGACACACTCTTTTCATGTCCATTTGGTGTGGTGGTGGCTCATTTCGTTAACGATGACACCGCGGTGCGAGGTGATGGGTCATCTGAGCTGAGGCAATGGCAATGATAGTCGATCAGGCTCGATTATGTCCACGATGTGATTACAGCGATGTAGCTCAATTGTGCACTGTGCCTGGCACAGTCTCCATCACCACTACCCATTATCTCGATTGTACAGCAGTGGATTTGATCACCTTTGTGCCCGATCACGGCCTCTCACCTCTCATTGCTACCAATGGCCATCTCCATGACTTGATAATTGCAGTGTCAGTCAGTCAGTGAATCGATAGTCCTTTATTTGCATCGTATCTCGATGTGATGGCAGTGATTGTGCCTTGCCTTGGTACCTCTCACAATCAACACCATCACCGCTACCTGATGTGCATGCAGACACACGCTCATGACCGGTGAACAGGTGAAAGGTCACCGAGAAGTATGGTATGATTCTCAAATGAGCATTTGTTAGTGTTGTTTTGTGGTGTCATAGGTGGAACGTTGACAAGTGGAACCGAACCGTGTGCTGTTGTTTACTCGACCGAACCATTTGATGGACACTTCTGGGAAGTGAATGGTCTGTTGAACTGCTGTCTAGCACTCACTGTTTAGTGTTCACTATATCTCAGTGGACAGTGTCCATCTTGCCTCTTCAATGACGCCCGATGTTGAATGGCGCCATTGGGCAGAGAGTGAATGAAATAGCTGAAGAACGAGTTGAGGAGGAGTCGAATGGAGTAAGTCTTGCTTCTGGCTCGTGCCACAATAATTGCCTCGAGTCGTATGCGTGCATGTGTTCGTGGTTGGCTAGAAATCTTCGAGTTTGCTGGTCAAGTAGTTAACTATAGCGCCCGCTATATAGCCAGCCATTAATGCACAGTAGACTTCTTTGCGCGCCCAGTTTAACCGTTTAACCGTGCTCTCCATGCCTTTGCATTTATATAGGATAGGCCTTACTTTCGCATGGCGCCCTGTCTCCTTTATGTGGTTGCTATAGTTGCTGGTGTTTTAGATTAGTTCTCTAACTTTATGTACTATTGCCTTAGTATAGTGCAATCCGTTTGGTTTGTTCTGACTCCAAATTGGTTCTTGTTTTTCATTGCAATTGTGTAGAACCAATGAGAAAGTGACGACTTTACACTTTGCGCTGATACTTTCGGTTGATTGAACGTGTTGATGGCAGTCAGTCTTGTGTCACTTTCTCGTGGATTCGACTATCCGAACCTGTTTAGACTGAGTGCCGCTGTATCCTCTCGATTCGACCTGTCTTGTCAATCTATGCGCCGGTGAATCGATCTGCCGACTGGGTCTTTGATATTGTTCATGGGTACAATGAAGTCAATGAAGCATTGCCCACCAAGTGACCGGTAACGAGTACAATTGTCCTTCAATTAGTTGTTGCTCTTCTCTGGTGTGCAATTAACCTATCCGAACAGTCTAATGCTTTATTCATCTGTCGGCGAGTTGCGATGATGCAGTGTGAGAAAAGTGAACAGCACAGGACACAGGTCAGTGGCGAGTGTCTTCGGCCAGAGGTGCTCCGAGTGGCCACAAGCTAATAATGTCTCGCTATTGCATTGTCGCTAATTATCCTATTATGTGCATTAACGAGCACTTGTGTGCTTGGCTGCTTTGTGTTACATCGCTATTCGCCACTTTATCCAATGCATCTTTTTATGACCAATGCGGCGCGTAATGAATTTTGCTCGGGTAGCGCTTTGTCCATTATCGTGACGCTCTCATCTTGCTGGATTGTTTTGTCGCTAATTATTGCGTGAATTGATGTTGATTCGACTTGAGCCTGTCCGCTCTGCGAACTAATTAATTTGTGCCCACCACCCTACCATACTATGCTTAATTGATTTTGTGTGTTTGCCTTGCAGGTCTCGTATTTAACTTTAGTCAACTGGCGGTCAATGAGATCTCTGGGGAGCAAATGGACCTCGAAGTGGACTCATCACAACCAACCGAATCAATGGAGCCACGGCTGATGCAGACCGACTTGGCCTCTGCACTCTTCCCCAACCAACAACCACCTGATGATCTCAACAGATCTCGCACATTAAGTCTCGATATTGTGCCCCGAAAAGAACGAGAAGAGCAGACTACCCGAGACCCTTTGCCCGATATTGTGGCCAGTCTGGGATGTCACCGTTCGGCCTCTTTCACTAATTCCAGTACCACCAGCAAGCACCGCAATACAACACTGCCTTCCTTCCATGAATTGCCTTACTCCACCAACAGCACTACCAATAATTTTCAGGAACGTCGAACCATGTCTGTGTCGTTGCCCATCGAAGAGCAAGTTATTTCCCATGTCGCCCAACAGTTGCGCCAAATCAGCAACGACTTTTCCAGTCGTCAGGTTAGTAGCGCACAATCTGATTGAATTGAGTCACTGTACACATTAACATGACCACATTTGAGGGGATAAAATGTGCGCCTCATTGAATTGCGAATTAACACCTGTATAGCTATTCGCTATTCATCCTTGCTTTTTATTGCCTTCCTAGTTCAGGCGCCTACGCAAAGCAACACTATTAGAAGGCACTTTGAATTGAGTTGATTCGATAACTGACCATTTGCAAATTAATCACTTTGAGTGGTGCTCTCTTGCACCGATTGCTCGTTGGGGAGCATCCTTCAAAAGGTCACTCAATAGTCGGACACTAATTCAATTAAGAGGATCGACTCTAGGCTGTGTGTTACGGGTCTCAGTCGTGCCTCAACTTGATTGGTTTGTTCATATCCATCATCGTTCGGTACTGGTGACAGATCGAACTAAGACTTTCGACTATTGCGTTGAATTTGTTTTCTAATCCGAGTGGCACATCTTAATCTGATTAAAATGATCGTCTCCTGACGAAAACACTTAACAGACGCCCACTCATCTGACCGAGTGAATACCTCACTTACTTTCTTTGGTGTTGAGCATCTGTTTGTGCATTGCAAATTGGCAACAAGCCAATGAGACTGAATTGATCGCGAATCGCTTCACCCTATACTTTGGTGACATTTGCACTTATCTGCTTGTTTGGTGGCACGTCTCGCCCAAACTCTGTTCTAATCTCGTCTCTGTCTCCCAACATATGGACGTGCGGCTGTGCCTGTCTCAGCCATTAATTGATCACTTTACAGCCAACTTGCATGTGCGTCGTCTTTAATTGAGTCTGTTTGACCAAACAAACCAAACGACATTAGATGCAAATGATAGCGATAATGTGTGGTTACTGCTTACCACATTGACTGCTGATGATTCTGTGTGGCACATTTGTTTTTTTTCAGACGACTAACTGTTTTTTGCTCGCCCCTGGCCATCCATCATTGTGTCGGTGCAATCGATGTGTGTTGGATGCGGCACTGAAACGAGTACTACTGTGCACAGTGTGCCACTGTAGGCAGTGTGATTCCTCTCAGATAGGATCACTTTGTGTTGTCGCACTGGCAACTAGGTATAATTAGAGTATTTTTACCCGGTTTATCTGACCGTATAATTTGCATGATTTTATCTCACATCGACTTGTCTTGCATATTACTCATCAATTGCTGTCTTGTCTCTCTACCGATCTACCCGAGTCTGTCCATTTGTTTCGGTTTATGTTTTGTGTATCATTTGCATTTGTCACTTTTCAATTAGTCTTTGTTTGCACGTTGTCATTCTCATTGCTCTATTAATTTGCTCATGCCTTTGTATTACTACTCTCTCAATTTAGTATTTGGCTTTATGGATTTATCTTTCCCTCCCTGTTCAGTAGCCTGCCCGAGTCGTTCGTCGTTGAGTTTGTTCCAAATTGAGTTCGTTGTGTGCATTTACGACTTTCACCTCTCCCCTCAGGGCCGAATCGATGATCGGTGATCGTGTGAACCTCCAACGGTCACCGAATGTAATGACGTTCCATCAGTACTGTGTTGAACTCCTCTATCCTCGATCTGATTAGGTGAGATGTCGACGGTGGCGGTGGCGGTGTTGGTGGTAGAGCACAGTCTTTGCGAGGCATGCACGTGCACCAACACTGTTCGTTTGTTGCTATTTAGCGAGTCATTGTGGAGGCTTTGTTGTTACCTTTGGTCTGCTGCGACGATGATGACCAGGCTTGAGCCTCTGTGCATTTGTGTCAGGCCAGAATGATGAATGTCACTTGTGCACGAGAAAAGGCACAAACCGACCCATGCTCAAGTTACTTAGACCGTTGTGTTTGGCGCTTGCCAAGTCGCGTTCGGTAATGTGCCTTTAATGTTCCGGGAACTGCATCGAAGTGTCAATCTAACTAGCTTAGTCCTCTGCTCTATCTGTCTATTTGTCTATCTTTGCATCTTGCCCAGATTGGTCTTTGTTGGACCACTTGGAAGATGTGTTTAGAGGGCGCAGAGTCATTTGATAGAGTGCCGGCTTGACATCGGAATTTGGCCTCACAGCATCTCGCGATGTGTCGATGTGCTCTGTCTGTTTGTGGCCCTTTAATCGAGTCCAATTGAGCTCGACACGACCATCTCGACCCTACTCAGCATCTCACTCAGGGTTTTGTCTGCGAGTGCAGTAAAAGCAACTCAACAACAACAATTAGTCACCACGGCGAGGGGAAGGCCACCAAAATGAGGTGAAGGGCAAATGACAATACACAAAGGTAACACCGATAAATAGCGGTGCTCTGTCCCATCATCACATGACCCAACCGGGGCCATTTCACTCTGACCTGGCTCACTCTTGACTGACCTACAGATGGGTCAAAGTGTAGGGTCGTCGCTCCTCTCTTTCACTCTCAATTGCCTCCAATCATGCGGACCATATGGTCCCTCTGTTTGACTTCGCGTGCAGAGGGAGTCCATTTGGAGGATGACTGTCACTGCAATGTTAAGGCATGCTAGGATTGAGTGCATTCGGACACTGTGCTGCACTTTCTCTTTCGCCATCTCTCGATTACCGTTACGTGATTACTTTGCTGCTCTGTGTCATCTGAGTTGAGTTGCGTGGGAATGTCCATAAATGACGCCGTTCTCGTTTAGTGAACAGTCAAAATTTGGATCAATCGATTGTGTTTGTGCAGTGTTTGGTGCATTATCCATGATGATGCAATTGATTTGATTGGCCAAACCTATAGATGTCGACTCTGGAAATCCTAAACAATTCAACTGCGGCAGTGAGTTGATTTGCCACACACTACGATCAGTTTTACTTGTTTTTACTCAGTTCTGACCGTGCACAAACGGGCATGATCGATTGGTTTGGTGTGTGTGATGCAACTGCCATGCACCAATTAGAATTGCCATTGCTTCTATGTGATTGATCATTTGCATAAGTTGCAGTTTTATTCTAATTAGTATGTGTCTTAGTGGTGGGAGTAGAGGTCAAACAGGCCAGTAGGCGTTTACTCTGCGTCGAGGTGATTGATGATGTTCTCGGTGCACTATCCACTGAGCATCATTGCTTGATTATCCTGTGCACTATCGAATCACTATAGAGTACTTGCCTGTCACTAAGTTGCAAATCGAATTAGACGCAATTAACAGTGTGTTGTCCTGTGGTCGCATCGAAAGCCCCATCACCTAGCTTGAGCACGACCACATCCGACTTGTCCATAGTTCACTCACTCATTCACTCAGTCCACACCTCGATTAATTGCACGATCGATGCCTTGCCTAGTCGATTTGTGTTAGATGTGTTCTGTGATGGAAACAGCTTGACCACAGATGGCTCGATTGCATCGTGCCACCCTCGCAATTAAGACTCAATTAACCGTTGACCCGTCGACAAGTGCCCCTCGCTGCCACTGCACGCCATGTACACCTGATCTCGTGATGGCGTCTGGTGTTGGTCTGCCAGCTCTGCTTCGTCCATTAGGGGTCACTTATCTGCTCGATCTGTGCTCCATCCAGTTGCCATTGCACTTGTCCTCTGTGCATCCAATCGAACTACCAAGTGCTCTCTGACCTTTGCCTCTCTCCATTAAAGTGCTCACTGCTCATGGAAATCGATGCACGTGTGCTGCACTGATGGCCCAGACCGAGTACAAGCAAACAGAAAGCAAGCACTTTAAACGCCTTGACTTGACTTTCTCGATCACGGTGATGGCCAAGTCGATTGGCTGTTAGTTGTCATCGAAGTAGCACGCCGCTCCCCGCACCAGTGCCACCTTATCGAGTCGATATTTGCCATTCTAATTTTGGTCTGCTCGCCTTCCCTCGCCTGGTCATTATTCCGACTGGATTGATTATTCCACTCGGTGTGTATTTATTTAGCCTCGATTGCGCCTTTTCCCCTTAGCTCCCGGTGGTGGCCTGTTGCACTGGCGAACAGTTAGCCATCTATTAGCATCCGCGCCTGTCGAGTCGTGTGTTTGATTGTCCGGGCAACGTTTTGGTCTACCCCTCTCGTGTCTATTAGACTGTATAGTGCTCACTTCACTTCACTTCTACCCCTCTCCGCAATTCACGTCCCGGGAATGACGTAGCTCGAATGGGGCAAGTGACTGTTCAGAGAGTGTTCACTGCCACAGTTAGCGTGAGGGGCAAAGTAATCTCGTCACTACATGTATACAGTCTATGTAGTGCGCTGTGCTACTTTTTTAGTTGTCTTGCAACCCTCGATCAAGTCTGCTTCTATGGTGCACGTCGTGACCTCTCGAGAGTTGTGTCCAATGTCTGCTTACAGCCTTTGATGAACTTGTGTTGTGCAGGCGATGGGACGCCGACGTCCTCTCGTGCCTCAAATTTACTTGTCGCCTACTTTAAGGACACTACTGACCAGGCAGTCTAACTCTGGACACTAAACTAGACCTCAATCATCTGGTGGCAGTGTACTAGCTTAGTACTTGCGCATGCATGCACGTCCACACTAATTTCAATCGATTCTGTGCCACATATGAGCACTCGGCCATTTTAGCAGTGCAACCTTGTTGGGTCGTTTTATACGCTTGATTTACTTTAGTACATCTTCAGTCAATGCCTGTATGCACATGTTCGACCTGGGTCCGTTCACTAGCCGAGTCTTCGCTAGTGACTTGTAGTCACTGCAGTTCGCAATTTGCTCGATTCTGCATATTCTTGCCATGCTTGAGCGCGGGCATTCGAGTGTTCTGAGTTGTTCGATGCTTTTTACGATTCTCGGTGCAGCTTTATTGGCCTGTTGCACCCAACACCGAACCGTATTGCGGCACTCATATGGAGTCGTTTCTCGCTTTGATCGTTCTGCTTTCTTTCGATTGCCATTCGTTGAGTGTGCGTTTGCATCTCCCTGAGGACTTTCACTTGTTCGCATGGTGCAATGGCCACTTTATTCAGTCTAAACGGCGATCAGTGCTTGCCAAACTGTCTTTCCAGTTGTTGCCCTGTCACCAGTCACCAGCCAGTTCTTTGGCCAGTAATCGAATTACCTTTTTAGAGGGCGACTCGTTTGACAAACACTGTCTTCATTCACTCACTAGCTAGCTAATGTGGGTCGCCAAGATGTACTAGACCTGGCTAACTCACAAGGAAGGCTTTTGAGCCAACGTGCAGATGCGAGGGAGATGTGATGTGCCTCTGTACTAGCATGGTCTCCAGAGACTTGTCCTAGGCTCACAAGGCCATTCACTTGCTACAATCGACAGGTCGAAGGTCAGTTGAGGATGGCACTGTCGTGATGTTTATGTTTGGTGGCGCACGCTCGCATCTGATCAGCTAGTCTTGTGCCTGGCCTGGTCCTTTGCACTGTTCAACTACCGTTTTCTGTGTTCCTCGCATTGCATCACTGGCTTCTGAATCCAATGACTGTGTGCTTTGCAGGACAACTTCGCCTTATCGGACGATCCTTAGCTTGTGAGGACACCGTAATTTGATCTTATTCACTGTAATCTTGTCTGCAAGTTGCCATAAATCGCAACGACGGCCACTTGTTTGTTGCACTTGTGAACGAATGCCTCTTGTCTCCACGTATTTGCATGTCTGTGCACGTGGTCAAGCAACAAGTCTGGCACACTTCTCCCTCGCAAGTGGATGCGACGCTTTGCTTGCCAATAAATAAATACAGATACTCTACAGACACAACAGATACAAACCAAACACAGACATACAACACGGCCTGTTCTCACTGAACGCATACTCGATACTCTCATACATGATAGATACTGGACGAACTCTTTGCAGTTGACTCTCGGTAAAGTGATGCTTGTGGTGATGCACTTGCCCTAATGATGTCGTTTGTGGCTCGTCCTCAATGTCTCAACCAATACGCCTTGTCATCACTAACTAACGTCTCTTCTCTCTCTAAAATAATGTTTCTTCTTCCACAACAGATTCAACGTTACAACCCTTTAAGTCCCGTATTTGACTTGTTAAGCAACACTTTGTACGGTAGTCCGCATCGCAATCGGTCCACCGTGAGCAGAAGTCAAACCTTTGCTGCATCAAACACCAGAACTACAAGTACCAACAACGCCAGAATTGTGAACAATTCTCGATTCTACACTGCTGAACAGAATGACAATCACACCACCGAACCACCCCCTACTCCAACCACTACGGGCAATTCAACCTTTTATGTGGGCACTACAACCACCACCAAAGCTCCTCATCACACCAAGTAAAGTGGTGCAGTGTAGTGTCATGCATTCACCAATCTACTAGTTGTCTCAACTCTTCGTCAATTTAATCTCGCCAAGCTTGTCTCCTCCATTTGATCCTCATACTGTCACACCAAGTCTGTCAGTCCCACCTCACAGTCGTACCAAATCGCATCGATCTCAAAAATCAATCTCAGCCAATCTTTTCAATAGAATGCAGTTTAGTGTCTCGCCTCGTCTCTGGCTATACTTGACTCTTCTCGCGCACGCTTTACCTTCAATGGGTCTACTGCATATCTGCCCTGCTCACTATTTGCATCTTTACCTGAATTATTCACTTTACACCTTCAATTATACACCTTACTAGTTGTTTTTAACTTACACTAGACTTATTTATTCTATTTCTTATTGTATTAATTGTAGTTAGTTGCATTATTTTCTACATTTTTTATATTTTTAATTTTTCTATTATTCGAACCACAGAAGCCATCACACGATGATCTCAAGTCTAAAACGAATTTCAACGGGACCTGGTTGTCCCTTGATTTGTCTCTCGGCGTGTTAAAGCGAGTCTATCACGTTGATTTAGTATGTAGCCAAATAGTCCCGAATAGTTCAACTTTGTAGTGTTTTCTTCAATAATTTTTTCGATGTTTTCCCTCAGTACAAGTTTTATTAGAAAGCACTCCTCGCTGCCTTAATGTTCCCTTTGATGCCTTTTGATTGCATATATAATCCATTCACCCTATTGCCACCCTCCTCCCCTCTCCCAACACTTCTAATCACTACGTAGGGCTTTCAATAAATAGCGTACATCGATCCACCGAATCGAGTCGTTATTTCTTTACGTATGAACGAACGAATGTATATCTACTTTACACACTCTCACACACATATACCACTTATTCTACAACACCATTATTCGATTCTGTTTTATATTTTTATTTTGCCAAATAATATCTTTTATTTTTGTTAATTTATTTTAATTTCGTTGTATTTATGTACAAATGGACTGATCAATGTGTAATACCGTTGTGCCTCTTCCCACTTGCCACACACGCCAAACTGAGTATTTGAGTCAATTTGACCTTTTGTGCCTTTGTATCACTTTGAATATTGGTTTGGTGTTGCATTGTGTAGCAAGCGGAATGCATTGCTACTCTCACTCTCACACACCCTACCCGATTAATCGATTTGTGTTTATTATTCTCTTAATTTATTATTGTCTTTATTATTGTAATTATTATGGCACAATTCAATAAATTTTTGCTTTTTACTTGTAAAGTTGTTGGTTTGACTAGTCACTAGTGGCATCGATGTGTGTTGATCACAATCGTTGAGTGTGTCAGTGTGGTGAGAGCACCTCCACTCACATGCAGTGACACTGTTGGAAGCATCTGTGGATGCACATTTTAATGCTTACTTTGCAAGTCTCAGATGCTAATCAGTGCACAACATCTTTCATCGCCCATTTGGAGTCTAATTTGCCATTCACCCTCCAACTAGGTGGCTCCATGGTGTAATGGTCAGCACTCTGGACTCTGAATCCAGCAATCCGAGTTCGACTCTCGGTGGGGCCTCAAATTGTACATTTTTAACGTTTTGTCGCAGTTTTATCAAATCCAAATCAAATCAATCCTTTATCAGTAACGTTAACGTCATCATTTTCCACCTGTATGTGTGCAGCGTTAAAGGCTAACTACAGCTGACAACTTCGCAAGCCAATGGCTCCATGGTGTAATGGCTAGCACTCTGGACTTTGAATCCAGCAATCCGAGTTCGACTCTCGGTGGAGCCTTGTAGGGTAAATTTTTATTAATTTGAATGTATTGTTTGAGATTGAGTCAATCTGATTGACTCTATTTCTCGATTACCAACGCTTGTCAGTACGGTAATACTTATTTGTTAGCCAATGCCAAATTACTTACTCTTGAATTGCCACGTTTTGATTTACTCATTAATCTTATAACTTTAATTTATTTTGCTTAAGAAATTTATTCTCATCTCACCAAGGTGAATCTTTACTATTAGAAGAAAAAAGATACACTTGCTAAACAAGAAGCGGCTCTATGGTGTAATGGTCAGCACTCTGGACTCTGAATCCAGCAATCCGAGTTCGACTCTCGGTAGGGCCTTTCAAATTTACTTTTTTTATTTTTTAAATTCCTTAACTTGCACACTTATGTCCAAACGTTGATGAATAAAGCTAAGCCATAAAAAAAAACGTTAAACAAAATAACCCGCCAACACACCCACGGCATCATTTTAACATCTGCCGAATCCAACAAAAACACACTAAATTATTATATCCAAATAGACCAAGTTGCGCCATCTGGTTTGTGATTGTGAAAGTACTCATTTGATTGTGCATTGGTCATTTATTTGATGTTAAACTCTCTTGAACTCGCAACCAGTGTAAATAATTGATGTATGAAATATATTGTTTAAGTTCGTGATGTCTCTTTGGCTTGCAATTGCCATTTTGGTGTAATTTGGCGTGTTCAGTTATTTGTGTGTGTGTGTGCTTTACTTGAGTTCATAAATAAATGATGATCACAGGCATGCATCGAAGCATCGAGTCACGCAAAGAATAAGGCAACAGCACATGGAGTGTATTAGCAGTGTCTCTCCTGAGCACACAATCCTCTCTGCTCACTTTTTATGGTGTCTCAGTGCGTGCATTCCTGGTGATGTATCATTGCCTTGGCTTTTCTCTTTCTGCTTTCTGTATTGTGTGACTAATCGATCAAATTCACCAAACGAACCACTTACTTCTACTTCAATTTCTTCCACTTAGAATTTTCATCTTTTTTGGCTTGGCTTGATTACTGTTTGGCTTTAGTCACACTCCGTTTGGAAAAGTCATCTGCCATCTTCAGTTGGAAAGGTGCATGAGAGGAATGAACGAGAATGGATAGAATCGTAGTGAATAAAGCACCGCACATTAGACCAACACTAAATATTGTATCAACTGTGTATGCTTCGTGTGTGTTATACCTGTCTGTTTGATATAGCGTGTTCGCACGATAATTCACTTGCAAGCGTTGACTTAGGTAAGATAAAGAGTGATTACATAGCTAAATGAGGGTGAGATGAGAGCGAATGAGCGAAACGAATTCGACTTTGTTTGCTCATGCAAGTCGACAATCATGACAAATATGGAGACGAATGTGTGTATGTGTGTATGCGTGCAATGCTGTGCAGTGTGCACTTGAACGACCATGGACGGGTTGAAAGATTGTTGGGTACTTGATTGTTGCTCTTTAATTTAGGGCTTCTTTCCTGGTGGTTTGTTCAGTTGGTCATAGCACACACTGCACGTGATATGCTCATGGACAATTGAATTTGATTTGAGACTATTTAATTGTGCTGTGCACAGTACTGTACGTACGGTGTGGCAATCAATTCTGACAATTGACGATTTAATTATTACTCATTCGGCCAGTCGGGTGTTACAAACCTCCTACGCACGATATCTCACCTTACTGCATAGGAATGATATTTACTGCTGACAATGTTTGCAATGTAATCGAGTCGAGCACATCTCACATCAACCCAACTGGCAATTAGCCATCAACCAATCTTTAATTACCGGGTAATGATCGCTCTCTGTCTCTGTCCTATGAGCAAAGCCAATATTTGCATATTCACTAATTTTGCTTCACTTATTTTGTGGAATTGCCATCATCATCGCGATAGTGTCAATTCTGCTTGGTTTGGTTCTGATGGTTTTTTGCTTTTTGGTTGCGCGCGCTTCTCACAACATGGTGCATTTCAGCACTCACTGTGTGTTCGCTCCATTTGCCACGCGGTCTTCACTTGTCCGACACTCGAATGTGCCATCATGATGAATGACGCCCGATCTGATCGGTTTTGGTGTGGTGGCCTTGGTGGTGGTGTGCCAGTGTGCATTATTACTCCCTCGAGTGGTGTCACTCATCTCACTCACTGCTCGGCTAATTGCCTCGATTAATTTCCATAACTCCAACAGGTCTTTCCCTTATTGCTCCTCAATTTGATTTGATTTCTCCTATTTTTGGTCTATTTGCAGTTGACTTGTTCAGTTGTGCATCCCATCATTATCGTTCATATTGCACACACACACACACACTGCACTTAGTTGTTCTAATTAAAGACTAATTTCGGTTTGTCCTCCACATACCAATTGTGTCTCAACTCACAAGTTATAATTGATTACTCACGGTGGATGAATCGTTTGGTTGGTTGGTGTGCTGTCTGTCACAATGCTCCACACAACTGCACCTGAGATATACTTACTAGTTAGCAATTTGTATTGAGTTCGCCATTGGCTTAGCTACCTGGTCAAGTAGTCTCGGTTGCTATCACCATTGCCATCACAAAGACCCTCAGTTCTCAGTTCACTGTCAATCGATATCAATTAGCCCGGCCGGGCGCCTTCACTGGCCTGTTCTGTCATTAGGCTACATCATTGCCCTTGTCATAGCATTACAATTTGTCGAGTGTTCGCAACAGTACATTACTAATCATTGGTAATCGATCATAATTAATTCGAACGGACCAAACTGGTTTGTCGCCTTTCTTCCTTCCTGTGGCTCATTTTGAGAGACAGTTACAACTTCGAATGTCAATCAACGTCTTGGTCTTTGGTATCGATCGATTCATTATTGATTGCATTACCGAAATGAATCGAAACTGTGCAAGTGATTGTGTTAATTATCACATGTCAAGCTGTGATTGACTTTGCAGTTGCCATATTTTATGATTGCTCATTGTGAGCGTGTCATTGATTGTGTCCACTAATGCACCAATGAAGAGCTCAATGTAGAATGGCGAAGGACAATTAGGTGCAGGCGCCAATCTGGCCAACTAGATGGCAGAGCAAGTGCTCTCGGGGCGCCCAGTGCCGTATCGGTGTGTATGTGACATTTGCGGGATATCTCCTGGATCAATGACATTTGTGGTTCACTATATAGCGTCCTGTCTAGGTCATCTCCGTCGGCCTGTCCGTACAGTAAATACTCGACCCGGCAAGTGTGCACGCACATGCTCGCAACGTGTACACTGTACACTTCACTCACTGCTGGATCGGTCTCTTCACTTTTCCTTGCCCGTTAGCCTTGTAATTCGGGTTTTGTCGGGCAATTCCCGCTCGCTCTCTCCCATTCTCTCCCTCATTGCGATCTTGATCTCTCTGATGGTGTTCTTCTCGGTTGTGATCTGGTCCGAGCAGTCGTACTCGGGTCGTACACTGTTTTCGGTCTATTTTACAGCTCGAGCCGATTTATTTGGTCTCACACAGCGAGTGTTTCACAGCGAGTTGATTTATTTGGCGAGTGGCTCACTTGATTTGGCCTACTCCAGTCGGTCTGTCTGTGTTGCTGCACTGCCTCTGCTGCTGTCGCGACTGCCGATGGCTCGGTTGTCTGTGCTTTAGTGCACTTTGCTCAATCCACAATCACTGCTTCACTCATCCAATTGAATTGTCACAATTGTTCACTGTGCACTTGTCCAATTTGGTTCAATTGGTTACTTCAATTGTGCAAATGTTGTTGACCAATGACGCCAGTACAAACGACTGTAAAGTGTGTTCGCTCGATTGGCTGCTGCCTGCATGCAAGAATCGTCCTCGAGTGAGCTGCACAATGTTGATTAATTGACTGGTCGCCCAGTCCCGGGATTGTCTTTGCCAATCTCGAAGTGTTTGTTTGAGCGGCGTTCTTGCAAAGTTGTTCATTCTCGTGTTGAACAAGCGGTCCGAGCCAGCCAGTGACCACCACCATGAGTGCACTTCGCCTTCGTTCTCTTCCAATTTGGTTCATTCTGTTGTTTTTTCTTGTGTTATCATCCTGGTCGGGCCTGGTCTTGTCAAATTCGTCGCCTTCCACATTTCATCTCGATGGAACACCAAATTCATACTTGCAATTTGCCTCGTGGCATCATTTCTTCTCAAAACAAATTCGTCAAGAGGAGAAGCCAGTGCCGAGCAATGAGGCCTCAATTAGTTTTGAGTTTCAATCCTCATTGGACAGTTCGTATGGTGGTGGCGGTCCACTTGGTGGCCTGCTGCTCTACTCGGACGACCAAACAGGCGTTGGAGGAATGTTTGTGGAGGTGAAATTGGTGTCCGAGTCTAATTTGCGTGTTCGCATCGATGACAACTCGGGAGTGCGGACCAAGAATATTATCGAACTACGACAAGAGATCAACTTTACCGATGGCCATTGGCATCGTTTCGAGCTTATTCGACACTTTCAACTCTCTCCTAGAGATCAGGATTATGGGACAAACGAGTCCGAAGACCGAAGCGAGTCGATTACCGTAAAGGTAAGTGCTTCGACATTAGTGCCTCGAGTGCCAATCACTGGATTGCATTGTTTAGGTCGATTCGGAAGTGATTCACAAACGGATTGAACTGGCCACCACCACCTCATCCTCGGCCCAGTCGAGTGTTCTTACCCAGGCCAAGCAGCACAATCACCACAAGGGTAGATCTGTTTTTCTCGGTGGAGTGCCCCACCAGTACCAAACACATTACCTCGCCCACTTGGCACTTCCCACCGTTGCTTATGAGCTTCATTTCCGTGGTGCTATTCGAAATGTTCTTTACGCAGCAGTTGGTGACTCTTCAAGTGATGTTGATTACCGCATGCAACATCCTTTGAACAAGAATGGAGTACTTTCGGATCAATTCGGACAAGAAAGCAGTGTCTCTTTTTCAGAATGTCACACCCGAAAGGATCGGTGTCAACACGGAGGCTTTTGCTACCCAACTCAGTCTGGTGTATATTGTGATTGTTCTGCTACTGATTTCGAGGGACCATACTGCCAGAAAGGTATTATTCTGGTCATATTAGACTGGTCTAGTTAATTTATTAACTAATTCTTTTCTCCCAGAGCGCCACAATTTAGAAGCAACATTTCGTGGTTCTCTGGATGAATACCTCGGTTACAATCATCTCGACCTTCCCAACTCTTGGTCATTTGTTAGCACGAGCGAGTCATTTGAGGTTTCTTTCCGAACTAAAGTGGCCAATGGTCTGCTTTTATTGACCGGTGACGACTACGAAGACTATATGGTGATTGCTATTCGTGACGCCGGTTTGGCGTTGACCATGAAACTTGGCTCGGTGGTTCATCAGAAAACGGTGAAACCAAGCAAAGTCCGCTTCGATGACAATCAATGGCACACGGTGTTGGTGTCGAGGAAGATTCGTGAGGTAAGTCAATTCGGTTGCGTTTACCTATTGTGATTGTTCAATTAATGCCTTTTCCGTGTTCCGATTTGACAGATATCACCGTCAACCCACTTCTGTCACGTGAGTATTGCTTCATCAGTAGTTTCTATGTGTCTGCACCCAAAGCACCACTAATTGTCTTCTCTGGTTACAGTTCTCTATCACGGTGGACGGGATCTACACTCAGCATGGCTCCGCTGCTGGTACAATTCCTTACTTCATTTCCAAAGTGTTCTATGTCGGTGGCATAGTTCACAATTCGGCAGCGGCGGCAGTGGAAAGTTCTACCGACCAAATGACTGCTACAAGCAGTACCAGCAGTGGCAGTAGTAACTTTGTTGGCTGCTTGCGTAAGGTATTGGTATCTGGTCTGTGACAGTCCCCAGTCGAAGCTAATTAGCTCGTTTGATTGTCAGATCGTTTATACGGCCGATAATGTTCGATTGGATCTATTGACGCTGGTCAATGCTCATCACAACAACCAATTGAGAATTGATGCAAACCAACAGCCAACCTATAATCACTCGACCTTGGTCAGTTTGGTTCGATTCTACGGAGACAATCACTCCAGCCATGGCTATCATCAAACACCACTGATATCGCCCATGATGTGCCAAGACATGGACGCCTCTGATCCAATCACTTTCACCACTGAAGATTCTTATCTGAAAGTGTCCGACGGCTGGGAATCTCCCAAAGAGGGAACTCTCTCACTGAAGATTCGAACTATCGAGCCGAACGGTGTGTTATTGTACAGTGTTGGTGCACCCAAAGAACGCAACAGCTCAATGCACGATTTTCTCGCACTCGAACTGCTTGATGGCCATCTCTACCTGTTACAACATCTCGGTTCGTCTCCTGTCAAAGTGAAGGCATCAGAGAAGCGAATTGACGACAGCCACTGGCACACAATTACCGTTCGACGTTCTGGCAAAAGTGGTCAGGTTGTGGTCGATGACACCATTAGTGACTTTGTCTCTCCTGGCCATTCCAACAATCTCGACCTTAGTGATTCACTCTACCTTGGTGGCTTTCCTCGCTTTAGTGGGGACAAGTTGACCTATACACCTCCTCAGTTGTGGTCTGCTGCATTTGGCTACGGATACATTGGTTGTGTGCGAGACTTATTCCTTAATGAGCGAATTGTTGACATTGCTGCACTGGCAAAGAGACAAGACTCGGGAAGTGTGAAGCCTTCCTGCCATTCCACCACCTCCCAATGTGTATCACAACCTTGCCAAAATGGAGGTGTTTGCGTCGAAGGATGGAATCGATACTCATGCCAGTGTTCACACACTTCTTTCACGGGCTCTGTTTGTGCCAAGAGTGAGTTGTGTTAACATCTACATGCGATGTTCTATAATTCATTTCTCACTTACAGACGCAGCCACGTTAAGCTTCAATGGCGAGCAATACTTGACCATTAACTTGCCTGAAGAACTACGAACTCAAGCGGAATCGTTGTACATTCGCTTTCGTACACCTCGGCCTACTGGACTGCTTCTAACTACCTCACATTCAATCGATACTCAGTACCTCACGTTAATGCTCGAATCTGGTGTAATTCGAGTGGACCTTAACTACGGCGAGGGTCATATGGACAGAATTGCTCAGATTGGCTCGGGGCTGAATGATGACGCTTGGCACACAGTGCACATTGAACGACGCGGACATAACCTCGAGATTGAAATTGATCAAAGTCAGAAGCAGGTGATCGACCTGACCGGACAACATTACACTCTGCACATTAATTCGATCCATGTTGGCGCACGTGTCAACACACCTAAGGCACCTCGTAAGTAAATCTCAATAACTTTAAATCGAAATATTTATCGAATTTGCCTCTTCTCACATAGATTCCAAACATTATCCTGGATTTGTTGGTTATATGCAAAACTTTGTGTTCAACGATCAGCCATATTTTGAAAAAGCTCGAGACGGCCAACTCTCCAGTGGATCCATTCGAATGACTGCCAAGCTCGGCAAGAAAGATCGAATTCTGCACAATGCTGCCACATTCAAGTCCAAATATACATTCGTCGGTCTACCTCAACTCAAGGCTTACTCTCGACTCAACATTTACTTTCAATTCAAAACACGCGAAGCCAATGGACTTATTTTTTTTAATGGAGGCGGTCAAAGGCATGATTTCATTGCAGCCGAACTGGTCAACGGACATTTGCATTACATCTTTGACCTAGGCGATGGTCCTCGGCGGTTGCAGTCGAAGGCGAGAACTACACTGAACGACAATCGATGGCACACGGTTACTCTGGGCCGACCGTCACTGCGCCAACACACGATGCTAATCGACGACTCTCTCATGACCACGAGCACAACTTCCAACAGTGACCGCAACTTGCACCTCGATTTGGATGGTCTTTTCTACTTTGGGGGCGTTCGAGACAACATGTGGTCTACAATGCCAAAAGCAATCAAGTCGAAAAGTGGCTATGAAGGATGTATTGCCTCACTGGACCTGAATGGAGAGACATCCAATTTGGCCGGAAGTGATGTGCTCATTCCAAGCACTCTGGTCGAGTCTGGTTGTTCGGCTCCGATCACTCGATGCAGCAGCACTGCTTGTGCCAACCGAGGCATTTGTGTGCAGTTGTGGAATAGTTACACCTGCGATTGTGACCTGACCACCTACTCGGGGCCAACTTGCGCAGATGGTAATGGTAATAGAGACTTAGTGGGCGTGCATTCAACCTCTTTTGCTCACTGCTCTGTTTCATTTGGTTGCACAGAAAGCACAGCTTATCAGTTTGGGCCCAATCCTGGTCTGGTAACGTTTGCCTTCGATGAGAACAACCGACCAGACACTCGAAACGATCTTTTAGCTCTGGGCTTTTTGACAACAAACAAAAATGGAGCTTTGGTGCGCGTTGACTCTGGAACCACTGCTGATTATCTTCAACTCGAATTGATTGATGGCAATGTACTTGTGGTGTACAATTTGGGCACTGAAGACATTGACATTGGCGAGTTGGGAATGAAGGTGAACGATGGCAAGTATCATATTGTGCGGTTCACTCGTTCGGGACAGAACTCGACTCTACAAATTGACAATCACAATGTGCTCACACGATCTCCAGCTGGCAAACAAATGAACATATTCAACAGTCATGCCAAGATTGAGATTGGTGGACATAAAAATGTTATTCGGGGAAGTATTGAAAAACCTTTCGCTGGAATAATTGCTGGCCTTGTCTTCAATGGACATCGACTGTTGGACATGGCTGCTGAAGATGATCCGAGAATGAAGATTGAAGGTGATCTTGAGTTGATGATTTCGATTGGAAACCAAGACTCGGTGCTAACCACACCCAGCAATGATCGACTAAGCAATCAAATGCTTTCCGAGGTAATCAAGAAAACTCAAAGGCACGGGTTTAATTTTGTTTTTGTTCTAGCCAAAAAGTCCGTCATACGGAAATGACGATTTGATCTCTTCTGGTGATGGTTCTGGCTGTTTTGATGTTAATGTCGACGAGGAATGCACTCACATTACCAACGAAGGCTCAGGTGATGACTCATTAATCACACCAGTGTATGTGGCCGTCAACAGAGCTCGACCCACCACACCTTCTTCGGTGTCCAATCGAAACAAACCAAATGTTTGGCGAAAACCTTGCCAGAATGATGACGATGACGATTGTGGTGTTGAAGGATCGGGATATGAACCCGAGCAAGAACGACCAGTCTCGAACCATTCCTTGTACGACAACTACTACAGCAGCACCAGCCAACCATGGACCACATGGATGCCTCCAACAGTGGCTCCGATAAACAGACCTCCACTTTCAGGAGGCAATCCCCCGTTCTACAATACTCCACCGCCATATTATACTTATGGTGGCAATCACTTTGGCAATGAGTACAATCCCGATCAGGTGTTTCCACTCAGGCCAAAGACGACAGCTCCATCTTGGACCAAGCCAGTGTACTCGGTCAGTGGGCCAACCAGACCAATTGTTTCGGGTCAACCTGTGGAGCCACAAGGACCGCCTGAAATTCTGGACGTTCCTCTGAACATTCCTCCCGTGGCAAACGACACTGTTCCCTCTGAAATGCCGGAAGTGTTGTCTCGGTCCACAAACGACCGCACTGTGATGATCATTGGCATGATCGCAATATGCCTTATTGTTGTGGTCATCATAGCGCCGATTGTCCTCTTTTTCAAAGTTCGTCTCCAGGCGAACGATGCCGCGTACAAGGTGGAGACATTTGGTGGGCCCAAGTTTGGCTCGACAATGCCAATCCAGGGCAGTGCATATCCACCTTTTGCCCCGGTTGTCCGTGCCACCTCGGTCAGTGGCATCACTGGCCATCCTGGTCTCGGTGGGCCAGGTATGTTGCCTCCGGGCGCACTCAGCAGCTTAGGTCGAATGTCGAGGCCGGGCACGAGGCCTGGTACACCGACCGACATGATGAAGAAGAAAGACCCCCACGAGTGGTACGTCTAGTGGATTTAGCTTCACCTAGCAATAAGGTCGCTGAACAAAAATACTTCAACTTGGTCAATAACTTCTGTGCCTCTGCTCATCTCACCTTTTTTCAATGTTTCACCTCTCATCAGCTAAGCCCTTCTTTACACCTCATTTCTATTTATTTTACCAATTCTTTCCTTTTCGTACAATAAATGTTCAATTTTTTGAATTTGCCATTTATTTTCCTGCTTAGTTTACCAAATGCGCTTCGTTAAATGTGGCACAGCTGTGAATCAATTATGGCACTTTCCACCAGGTGGAGATAGTCTCACTGAGGAAAGTTTGTTTTGGTATCAGTGATGCGTTGTAATTAATGCAAATCAAGTTTGTGATCAGTTATTCACCTGACTTGTGGCAATTGCGGACGTGACAGGCATCACATCTGGGTTCCGATGCCCTCAAAGGCTTCCGTAAGACCAAGGCCCAAACAAAATGGCCAATCAATTCCTTCCAATTCATCGTCGACCACCAAACTGTCTATTGTTGTGTTGTTAATTTCATTTGGACTGCTTTTCGCTTATTACGACCAGCAACAACGACCACATGACCAGAAGGTGATTCCCCAGTTGGATCGACTGATTGATAGCACCAACGAAGCGATTCAACAATGGACCAGACTTATTTGGAGCAAGAGTCGTGCACTGTTTGGATTGACCATTCGGGCCGATTCTGTGCTGCGAGGTCTTCTTGCCCGTGAAAACAGTGTCAACATTCGAACTGATTCGTCGATTGCCATCGGTTTGGGTGCTTGCACTGATTTGGTTGTGGAAAGTTTGGAGATTTTTGATAAATTTGCAGCCCCCTCCAATCCTCACCCTCATGCACAGATTGAGACGATGCAAGATTTGCTTGAATTGTTCGCCTACTATTTCAAGTACGGGGCAGCTTCAGAGTATGTCTTCAAATATTTGTCATTACTTGGTTTATCATTTTGGGTTACTTTCCACACAGACGATACATCAAATCGAAGTCCGTGTTTGACCAGCTACTGAAACTGATTAAAAAGTCGCCCCATATTTGGCGAGAACACATTGGCGGCAACGCTCCGTTGATGTCGGAGAGGTTTTCCAAAGAAGGAGTTGAACGCATTTTATTAGGCGCCCAAGTGTCCGCCGCATTTGCCAGCCAACTACCTGAACATATCGAAATCAGTGGACCAATCATTGAGAAGGACGATTATCATATTTTGCTTGAGTACAAAACTGGTCAACGATGGGGGCCTTATAAAAGTCCAAGAGCAAACCGATTGATTGTGCACAGCGACGACAACAATGTACAACTTATATCTCGATCACATTTTTTCGATCAAGCATCTCAGTTTAAGCCAGACTTGGTTATCGTTAGTGGACTTCAGATGCTAGACAATAGTCCACTCGCATTTGAAGTACGATCAAAAGCCATAGAACAATTGGCATTTGATTTGGGACATTTGCGACAGTCAATGGAAAATTCTCCATCAAAGAATAGATTTAAAATCCACTTTGAGTTAGCTTCCTATACCGAAAATCAATTATTGGGCGCCATTGTTGATGATATTTTTCCACATGTTGATTCATATGGAATGAACGAACAAGAAGTGGCAAATCTACTATCTTTTCTCAAGTTCGGTAACATTTCCTTTGTCTCTAGTCCTTTTCCACGAATTGCTCATGTCCTGGATGAAATGCGTGAACTCTTTTCCCTTCTCACTTTGATTGGAGATGGTCGTGTTTCTCGAATTCATGTTCACACATTAGCCTACCAAGTTGTGGCAGTGAGACTCGACCAAAATGGCCGATCTTCCAAATGGCCTCACTGTTCGGCGGCAATGGCAAAAGCCTCATTAACTGCCTATCGTCACACGGTTTGTTAATTTGTTGATCTAAACACAGATAGAAAATACTAATTGGTCTTGTTATCTTCTCGCAGTGTGGCAGTGAACAAGTCGACCTTAAAACTGCTCGAATTCTATTGGACGAATCTTTTACCACATCGATCAAGTCCGAAAAGTTTAAACAACGAATATATTTTGATTCGGCCGATCCTACTGCATGTTGGACCGAAGAGTTGCCAAATCAGAATCCAGATTCGAAACACGGATCGCCAACGATCAAAGTGAAATTCTGTTTGGCTGTTGGAATGGTTTGCACAAATGTGATTCAGACCGGTGGCGCTGGTGATAACGTTTCTGGTATGACTTAGCCTAAAATAATGCATTTTCGAGTAATTAAATTAATATCTCATTATATACAGCCGGAGGAATTGTGCTTCAAATTTAGTATGGACTGATTGGACCATTTACTTCACAAACAGTGCATAACTAGCCCGATTTGCCTTATTAACAGAAATTGTACCCACTCCGTACAGATGGACCAATTTATACACTGACTAACTATTGTTTGTCTTCGCTATTTATTCTCTTTTTACCTAATAATGTGATGTGTTTACAGATACTAATAATATTGATCGTTGATCATTAATTAGTGAACAATAGGTTGACACGCTACAGCGATTTAACCGAAAAATCATGTCGACGTTTCGCTTGAACCCGAAACATTTCAGTGGCGTCCATTTTAACGATTCATTTGCAAAGGCAATCAGAAATGCATTTTTGGTATATTTCAGCGTAAACGCTTACTGTCGTTATTCTCGTCATCATTTTTGCTTGTGCACTGTCTCCCCTTTCAATTAGCAAAATGTCTCAGCAAGTGAATAACTTCGTTGAACAAGTAAACATTTACTCGGGCCAATTGAGTCGACATTTTATGGACTTTCTCAGGGAACATCAACACTTTAGCGACTCTTTGTGGTTGTTACTTCATGACTGGAACTCAACACAATTCGATGACAGTTTACGACGGAATCCAAGTCAAATTGCACAAGATGTCTTCAACGATCCGGTCATTGAGGTAAGTTTTTTATAAGAAGATTATTATTCTCCAATGATCTATTTACCCTAGAGTCTTCTTCAAAACGATCCATCAGTTAATGCACAGATCAAGACAATTCTTGATGAAATGGCACATTCGTTCTCGATCAAATACGCCCGAATAATATATTTTCTCATCATGAAGGTGATGAAATCGACGTATGAACACGTGTACGTCGAGAACCGACTTGGCAGTGAGCACAATTTGCACGATTCACTCAACGCATTGGCCCGCAATACTCGTATTGTGTTCTTGCCCAACCACCGAAGCTATGCCGATTATCTTGGTTATTCGTTTCTTTCATTTTCGAACAACATTCCAATCCCGACTCTAGCAACTGGGAGAAATCTTCTCTCCATGAACTTACTTGTGTCATTGTTGCGATGTTGTGGCGCTTTCTTCATTCGCCGAAACTTCCAATCGGACCAACTTTACTGGAAAGTGTTTCGAGCGTATGTCCGTTCTCAAGTAATTGGTGGAGAGCAGCCATTTGCGTTTTATCTTGAAGGTACTCGTTCTCGCAGTGGTAAATCATACTATCCAAAAATTGGCACACTAAAGACCATTGTGGAAATGGTAATGCGAGGACAAGTGGACGATGTCACACTGGTGCCAGTGATGCACTGCTACGACCGTGTGTTTGAGGAAGAAGTATATGCCCGAGAGCTTTCGTCTGGTTATGCCAAGCCAAACGAGAATATCTTCAATTTGATTCTAGGCATTCGGCAAATAGTGTCACAGCAAAATGGATCTGCGTATATCCGATTCTGTGAGCCAATTAGTGTGAGGCAAATGCTACAATCCACTGCTGAGTACAGACAATTCGAGAAAGACCATGCCAAGGACAATTTGGCACACGAAATGGTGCTGACAGAAAAGGAGAATCAGTTTGTGATTGACTTAGCCAAACGAGTGTTGCTCACTCAGAACGCAAATTCCATTTTTTCTTCGTTTAACTTAGCTGCTATTATCATCCTGTTTCATTATCATCAATGGCAACAGTCTACATGTCCAACCCGAGATGATCATTCCAATCCTTCATGTCCCAACTTGTCATTTCCATTTGACGAACTAGTGAATGACTTGTCCAGTCTGGCATTACTAATACCTCACAACGTTTCTACTTCGGTCAATCGATTGACAATGCAAGAGGATTTGATACGCGCATTGAAAGTGCATTCCAATCTGGTTCACTATGATCAGCACAAAGAGATGGTCACCGTCTACCTTGAACGACCACTGGTCTTAATGCAATTGCAAATGTACGCCAACCAGGCAATGCAACTGTTGATCGATCATTCGGTGTGTCTTTTCACATATGGCAACGAGTCGAACTTTCGATCGATTCGTCTCTTGCTAGGACGAGAATTCATTTTTCTTTCGAATGAGTGCCATCAAATGTTAAACAAAGCAGTTCAATCGTTGATGGATTTTGAAGTAACTTTTGGCAAATATGAAGACGATAAAATCATGCTCACCAAAACTGCATCTACCAGTCTGCAAATGCAAGTTTACTTTAACCTCAGTATGTATAAGAAAATAGCCATCTTCCTTGACACCCTATGTGAAGCGCCAGATTGTGTCAAGACATTCAAATTGAAGCTGTGTCACAAGATGGCTCAAGACGAACTTCAAATCAGCAGTGATCTCATACAGAACACATTCGCCGTTATGATGGAGCGCGGCTGTGTCATAGTGGACACACATGATAATTCCAAGGTGGAGATCATTCAATGCGCGTTACATAGCTTCATTGATGAATTGACCAATGCAATCGATGTCAACAAGAACTTGTTGCAGTGTCAATAAAAGACTCAATTGTAGTGCAATACATGCTGTTTGTGTGCACTGAGGTAATGTCTCGTTGCGACCCACTCGCACGTGCAATAGTGTCGTCCGTTGGACGGTCCCGAGAATGTCATGTTCGTGTGGTGTGGTGTGAATGATCAATGGTCAATAAAATGTTGTGCGAGGCACAAAAGTCCATAGTGTTGTCCTGTGCTTACGCACCACTCCAAGACTCATTCTCTTTCCTGTGTTTCATTGCCTTTGTTTGTGTGTGGATGTAACGCGCTCTGTGTAGGGCGTCAGGCACTCGAGTCACTCTGCGGTGTTTGTTCATGGTTGTGTAGTGCAAGTGCAGAGTCGCCAGCCAGCTCGACTGAAGATTGTTTCTGCCTGGTTGTATGGAAGTCTCGTCCCTCAAGTCTCTCACAACTTCAACCACTTCGGACCTCGTTCCTTGCCAATTGTTCCGTTCAGGGCCAATTCTCAAGTACTATATCTCGTCTGTCACACTCCCTTTGGGCCTTATCACATCCGCATCTCTCGAGCCATCCCTTAACACCCCTTCAACTCGCTTCGTTCGAGGTGTGATCGTCACCGTTCACACTTTGTTTAGGTAATGATTGCCTGAATGACACCACTAAGAATCGTTGCCTCTTTTGCACACTGTACTTCACACGAGCATTGCATTTAACCTAACCTAGCCGATATTGCGACCATCTTGTGATTGTTTGTTGTCCTGTGTTGCTGTCCCTTTAGCAGTCAAGCACTGGCGCAAGTTTATCCCTCTCACTCACTCACTCACTTTGCAATAGTGTGGCATTTGTTGCCAACAATCGCGTGTATCATCTTTCTCTCACTTCGATGTACCATCCAATCTCTGAGTGATTAAGAGTGAAAGAGAAGGAGCGAAAGTATCCACATTGTCATCGCAATTAAAGTGTAGCAATAATCTATCGCTTTGTGGAATGGTGTGTTGAGTATTATTTGCTAATTGCATACATCATCATGCGGTGTTGCCTGTTATTGTTTCGTTCTTGCCTCGTCTGATCAGATGTGATGGTTGCTGTCGCTGTCGAAGCTACCATTTCTGATAGATCATACTTATTTTGAATCGCCCTCTGCTTGACCACTGAATCACTGAATGATTGCTAATAATACTATCAGTCCGCATTGAACATCTACCATCTTGGTGCAATGATTCAACCAATTTGAGCTATTAATCACTGTTTTCCTAATTTGTGCTTTCTTTCCGTAGATTTCTTCTAATGTTGTTACTTCTCCCTTCCTCTCTTTGTTCTTCTATTGTTGTTGACTTTAATCTAACCACACTCATTTAACTGTTAAAACTTTGCCATCGATCTACTTTATTAAGCTCTCCTCTATTCATTTTGTATATGTTCAATTCACTCATTGCGGTAATTGAATTTAAACTTATTTTTATTGTTTTGTACTTGTTTAATGTTTGCTCTTCACTTTTATTTTTAGAAGCGTTTCAGAACTGCATTTGAGTTTGTACGAAAACAAATCTTGCCACTCGTAGCGTTACCACCTCTTACAAATAAATCCTTCTTGGTCAAAATGGGTGCCATCCTGGACACACCGCACACTGAAAAAACGACTGAAAATGGTAAAGGCAATGATCTTAATTTTGGAGTCTGTTCCATGCAAGGATGGCGTGTAGAAATGGAAGACGCACATTGTGCCCAAGTTGGTCTCCCCGAATTAGCTGATTGGAGCTTTTTTGCCGGTATGTTTTTATTTACAGTTTTTATTTGTTTATTTTTATTGATTTGTTTGTTTCTCTATTTTTTTATTAGTTTTTGATGGTCATGCAGGTGCCTATGTATCGGCACATTGTGCCCAAAATCTTTTAAATACAATACTTCAAACTGATCAATTCCGTCAATGTGCGGTGGCATCAGCAACAACCAAACCTTGTTTAGCCAATACAAATGGAGATTCTTCAAACTCCCTAGAGAACAACGAATCAGTCGGGGAATGTCCGAAAGATTCTGAAAGTGAACAATCGCTGCAAAATATTAAAGCAAAAATCCGTGATGGTTTCTTAGAATTGGACGAAAAAATGAAAACACTGCCTGAGGTTGAGTCGGGAGAGGACATTTCCGGGTCAACTGCCGTTTGCACTCTTATCTCTCCGAATCACTTCTTTTTTGCAAACTGTGGCGATTCTCGAGGCGTTCTTTCTCGTGATAATCGAACCATTTTCTCCACTCAAGATCATAAACCAGTAAACCCTGCTGAGAAGGAGCGAATTCAACGTGCCGGCGGTAGTGTAATGATCCAACGAGTCAATGGTTCGTTGGCTGTTTCTAGAGCACTTGGTGATTACCAGTACAAACAGGTTTGTGTTTTTCTGCAAAAATTCTTGTTTCTAATGTTTACGTTTGTTTGTTTAGGTTCTTGGACGTGATCCAACTGAACAGTTAGTGTCGCCCGAGCCTGAGGTGACCGTATTTAAACGAGACGAAAAGGACGAATTTCTCCTATTGGCTTGTGACGGTATATGGGACGTAATGAGCAACGACGATGTTTGCGATTTTGTGCGCCACCAACTTCGTATACATTCAAATCTTGAAAGCGTGTGCTCTTCGATCATTGACACTTGTTTGCATAAGGTAATCATTTCTTTACGGGCAACATCGATGCTAATGTTGATTGAAATGTCTCTATTCCCACAGGGAAGCACAGATAATATGAGCGTTGTCTTGGTCACATTCAGTGGAGCGCCCAAAGTTAGCGAAGAAGCTCAACTAAAAGACGCGGAACTGAATGCAAACATCGAAAAGGAAGTTATTCGTAAGTGTTAAAAGTGTATGCCTTTGCGTCTATCCTATGCGCAACTAAGACAAAAACCAACAAAATTTGTTTTCGTCAATTATCCTGGCTTGACTAATTTGTTCATCACTAATTTGTCTTTTATTTTTATGGTCCTATTTTCAGGTCTTCTTAAAGCTAACGTCGAATGCCAAACTTCCATATATCTTTTGATGCAATCATTAAAAAATATCAAATTCGAAAACCTACCTCCCGGCGGTGGCTTAGATGCAAAGTAAGTGTAACTAATAATGTCATTTTGTGTGATTCTCTGATATAGATAGACTTAGTTAGTGTTGAATATATGTGAAGGCCCCAGGGAATTACGCAAATGAATGGATGAATGTCTTAATTAATTAGCTCGACTAATCTTTCTCATCTTTCTTTCTCTAGACGATATATAATCGAAGAAGCACAGAAGAGTTTCGTTGCATCCAATGGTACCGCCGCATCCACTGCTCCATCTGCTTCACCTCCAACCGGTGGTGACGGTGGCACCGACAATGCTATCGACAGTGTCGACACAAATGAGTGTCCCAACTGACACTTGATGCTCACCGGATTGATTGGTGAAGACAGAGTTACTAAACCAGCAAGATCAGCCAATTGACGATTATATCAAACATTATGAATTATATTATACACACTCAACTGAACCGGCCATATATAGAGACAATACTAAACTACACGAACGTGGTATACATCTGCATGCGTGCCTTGTCCAGACCACCATTGACAGTGCATCGTGTGTTGTCGTTGTGTAATTGTTACATTTTATTATATTTGAACACAAACTAGACTTGATGATTTCAACTTGAACACATTCACAGACTCACACACAAAGACTAACATGTACTAAATGATGTTATATTTTATATGTTCATTCATACATCTACAGAGCATGTCACATATACACATAAATGACACTGTACGTATGCCTCCCCCAACAACGGACACTCACACTCACGCAGACAAGCGGAACTTTTGAAAACAAACCAAACCAAAATCTATATCTTTTACTTTGTTCTTTTATTATTATTACAGCTAGAGACGATGATGATTGTTCTCACATTCTCACGCTCTACTACTGAATGTCATCATGGATTATTATATTCTTTTAAATCAATCTTATAAATAATTACAATTACCACATGAACTTTGTTTGTCGTCACTTCTCTTGTGTGATCCGTGATCACTACAAATGTCGCTGCAATTATTAGACGAGAAAGATTGTGCACTGTCAATTTGGTTTTACTCAAATGATTTCTTCGTGATGCAATCGTCGTGCAGCCAGACAGGATCCTTGAGGACACTACTTGCAATAATGACACGGACTATTTGGCTAATGGCACTCACATAGATTGGCAATGCAAACATTCTTTGCTTCTGACATTTCGATTATTGATTCATTTGTCTCGCCGTGGTCAATTGGCTCACACCGCCAACTGTGTGATTGACTCGATAGACAGTTCGATCGATCAGTTGGTTATGACTGGTCTGTTCAATGGTGATTAATTCTTATTTGCCCAGTCAAAGATCAGTGTCAGTGACGACCCAAACTCGGTTCGGCTCGATTCATGTCCGAGTGCAAGTAATGCAAGTATTGTGTGTGTGTGTGTGTTTGTTGGCCGAAGCATCATCTCTCCATCTCTCCATATAGACAATTTGTGATATCGTCGCCAGTCTCGGTACGTGTATCGCACGATCGATACGCGCCAGTCGAACCAACCAGAGTCAGAGTTGTCATTGGCGAATAATCACGACGACTGCGAGGGGATGACGTTTCGATTGTTTTGCTTTGTGTTGACAAGTTTGTTGGTCAGAAGTGCCTTTGAGTGACACTACGAAGCACACTTTTGACAGTCTTTCCCCTATCCACACGACCTACTGGCTGATGATGATCAGTGATTGAACGGACGGTGATCACCGATCACATTGCCACTTAATTAGTCAAACAGATTGTGTGTATGTGATTGAACATTGCCACTGAGCAGTGCACTCGATGATCATTGGTGGCAAATCACTGAAGAGTGATCAATCAAGTCAATGCGAGCAAACACACACCAACATCAACATTACCAAGCATCATGCTATGGGCAAGCAAGTGTCAATTAGGCAATGCAAACATTGCGCGGCTAATTGAATTGAATTGGCCTGAATGAGCCAATTGATCAAGATGACAAAGATGCGTATGCCGATGATGAGAGAAGGAAGATATGCACCGGTGGTCTGTGTGAAGTGTCCTCACCCACTAGCACCACGTCCGCATCTTCAATTTCTTCATCTTCGGCACTGTTGACTTCTTCGTCCAATCGACATCTCTTCTCGGGGCCTACAACATCATTATCATCTGCTTGTGTTTGCATTAGCCACAGCATTTTCTCCTCTGCAACTCACCTCCGTGCGGCCACTTACCACCTCGAACCCGACCAATGTTGTCTCGAAGGCTAACCGCGCACTTGCACCCCACACCACACACTTCAAATATTTGCCAATGGATGTGTTCGGTCTGGATGAAGGCGGCAAAACGGCCTGGCCAACGCCATCAACGGTATGGTGCTATCATCGGTGCTAATGGCGAGTGATCACCACTAGAGTGCCACCATTATTGTTGCCGCCGTAGCTGATGTATTCACTGTTCAATGGTGGTAACGATGTGCTCCTCGATGTGTTGAGTGCAAAAGTTGCCCACCGAGTTAAAAACACAAGAATTGCTCGACCCAAAAGTGGAAGTACTGAAACCAAATATTTACTGATGACATACTTGCAGGTATGTGTGTGAGTGTGTGTGTGTGTGTGCCGAAATTGGCCACTACAGTTTAGTTTGTTCGGACAAATGCATGCAAACAAAGTGTTCAAAACCAAAAAATTAAAACAAGCAAAAAAAAGTGGAGAGAGAGAGAGAGAGAGAGAAACTATTGCCCGTGCACTCTGAACAACAATCGAAACTCCATCGGAGCGCGCATTTATCTTCTTGCTGCAGTTCATCACCTCAGTTCGGTTGGTGAGTGAACTGAATAATCTCTATTTGGCGGCCAAATGCAAACTGTGCAAACCTTGACGAAGTAAATTACCCACTCAAATCCTGGTCGTCCTGGTCCACTGGTGATTGATGGCCTCCGCTGGCGCACTCCTGGTGTCTCACTGCTGACTCGTTCACTTACTGATCGTTGATCTCGCCGCCATCAACCAAACGATTAACGCCACCGACGCCTTTACACAAGTGACGAGTCAGCATTTCTCGGGTCTTTACGGGTTGCACGAGCTTGACTTACGTTTTCAGTTGTACTCGGTTCGACCTAGTTTCGCATCGACGTTCCTCATCCATAATTTGAGGTTAAACCAATCAAAGTGTAAGGTTAATCCGAGTGGACTAGTGAGTGTTCGAGGAAGCTGCTCACAACATTCCTCAAGTGTCTCGATCGAGTTCCATTCTTTGCTCGTGACGCCATCTGAGCATCATATGATATCGCATCACGCCTCAGCTTCAGCACTCACCAAGTGACTCAAGTGGACTCAATTCCTGGCCAGTTCTCGGAAGTGTTTCGCAACAGTGGACCGTTCTTACATATACACACTCACAGGTCGCATCGTTGTCCGCTATCTGAGCTATGTTCTCCAATGGCAACCGATCGGAGCAGTACCTAACCTAAGTGAGGCTCGCACCAGTCCATCCTCACTTATCCAGCAGTGGTTCGTTCGTTCGTTAGCACTATCGCAATGAGCGCACATTATTATATTCTCTGAGCCAAGCATAAGTGCGATAACAATTTGGCTCGGTTGCTATAATCCAAGACTGAGTGGTGACTGAGTAGTGCTGGCACAAAGGCATCGGCACACAGGCTAGCAGCCACAGCAGCACAATACACTCTCTCCTGGTGGCGATGATCATCACCACCAACATCAACACAATCGGCAAGCCAATCGCCGCACTCATCTCGGTCTCATCTCGGCAGATCATAACAATAATGACACAATAAATTGCACCACCATCGGTTGGAGACATCGCAGGGACAGACAGACACAAGACTTGGCAGGAGGTGACGGTGTGAGGAGTGTGCACTACAGACAGCAAGACCAGACTTACCTATTGCTTAGATTACACCAAATGCAAACACCGAACGCCGCTCTACTGATCACTTCGAACAGACCACTATTGAACACTTCCATCTCACGAACCATTTGTCCAGTATTGCTAGGTCCAACAACAACAAGTCCTACACAGTCTCAAAGGGCGACCATCGTTGACCCTGTACGTGTGCCATCATTGATGCTCGTGTGCCAAATCGCCGGTCGACTGCAACTCACCTGTGCAATCGTCACCTGCCATCGTCTTGTTCTCCCCCGTTCGTGAGCATTGTTGCCATACTTTCGCGTTATGATCAAATCAGCTCGTAATCCTCGAGACTAACTTGCCATGATGGTCGTTTTGTTGTTCGTCTGTTGTTGTGGTTGTGCATTGTCGTCGTCGTGGTCGTCATCACCAGACTGTTGCCTTAATTAGAATTGCGATCCAGAACACAACAGTCCTACGGCGTAGAGTGCTTCGGTGCCGGCATAGTCAGTCTCGGTGGTCTGTAGTGGAATGCCGTGCTGGTAACTGATCGTCCCACTGGTGTCATCGAATCCACTTGGCCGGCCAGTGGCATTACTGTTTCCCAGTTTCACCACCGTTTCACCACCTGCCAGACCGCATTGCGACATAAGCAAAGTCAACCCAGTCTGTCAGCATTATCCCGTTTTGTGTTGGTCGTGCCACTGCCGTACTTCGGCGCCCCTCCTCTCTCCTCGATCCCTTCGTTTATCAGCTTTATCGTCTTCTTAATCTCGAATGCTTAACCGTTTTCCTTCTTTTTCTGTTCTGCTGGTGTCCATTTAAATATTTGCACAAGCCGAAGATCTACCATCATTGCCACTCATTCCACTCAAAGCCGAGTGTCACTTCGGAGCATTTGTGGACATTTGTGTATCTCTGGTTGGTCATATGACCAGTCTATGACCAAACCGTCAAACTTCGTCCTTGTGTGTCTCCATGAGTGATCACAACCACCACCATGAGGCACCATATCCCCTCGTCGTGTGTTCCACCCTGTCTGTGGGCTGTGGTCACCTCACTGACCCTGTTGACCATCTGCGCTAACTCCTCCTGCCCACCCGACGATCCTCAATGCGCCAACCAGACAAAACAATCTAAACCGAGTTGGCAAAACCGACTAATAGTTCCATTGCCGGGCAATGACGAGCTCGGTGAGCCAATTTCAGAAATATCGGAATATACAGAGTTGACCAGTCAACCATTAAACGAGTCATCGTTGTTGTTGGCTGGTCACTCGTGCCACTCCCACTCCGAATGTGATACAGCCAACAACCTAAGTTGTGAGCATTTCTTTCATACAACCTCAACTTCACCCTCCTCCGTGCCTATTCTAACCGTGTCCCGATTGTTGCACCGTCGAAGCATTCCACCCACCGGTGAGACAGTGTGCAGTAGAGTGCACTGCAATTCGACCTGTCAAAATCTCACTGCCGAGCCAATTCAATGTCCACCGGACAGTTACATCGTCGAGCGTGAGAGTGACGATCAAAATTGTTGCATTCAAACGTAAGCAAATGATTATGTCCATTCAGTAAATGACAGTTGAACAATTGCGATAATATTTCATTGCATAGATGCAAGTGCCTTCCGGACAAGTGCGACAAGCAACAGAAGCACAATTGCTCGTACGGCTTCCACATCACAAGTCGAGGCGATCATCTCAAACCGGGAAACTGTTGTGACCAGTTCAATTGTGTTGACGGTAACTGTGCTCTGCATTCAATGGCGCCAATTTGTGTCTAATTGATTTTAATTTGATGATCTATCTCGACAGAGCCCAGTCCGGTTGACCTGAACAAGCCTCGACAGCACTGTCACCATGGTGGCACCAACTACACTCACGACCAGAGTTGGACCACTGAGGACTGTAACACCTGTCAGTGCAATAATGGAGTTGCCGTGTGCGACAAAGCCAACAACTGTCCCCTACAGCCTGGTTGTCTCCTGGAGAACACCACTCTCGGTCCAGGCCAGTGTTGTCCCCCATGCAAAGGTTTGCTTCTACTAGACTCCTCTATTATTGTCTTCTCTAACGGACCAATTATACTCAGGTTGCATGTACAACTACAACTACTATCCACACTCGAGCAATTGGATGGAGGACCTTGATTGTCAGTACTGCACCTGTTCGGATGGCCGAGTCAAGTGTCACACCACCATGTGTCGCCCTGTGACCTGTTCAGCTGATCAAGTGCGCACCAAAAAGGATGGCGAGTGTTGCTTTCAGTGTGAATGCACAATAAATTGTCCACTCGGCTTCAAGAAAGATTCAAATGATCTCGATTTGTGCGAATGTATAAAAGACTCGAATTACGCATCAGAAAGCACAGACATTCTTCCCATTAATGAGGACCAGACTGACTGCACTGATGTCAACTCAAAGCAATGTCGAACCAAAAGTGTGTTCTGTTCGGAGAACGATGCCAACTGTGCCAATTCGGACGAACCACAATCCACTCATCAAATGGATGGTAAAATTCAAACCCTGTAATTAGCACCAATTTAACTGTTGATTACTCTGATTTAGATTCTCCAGGAATGGGAGTGGGCTCATGGGTGGCTTGTTTGGTCATAATAGTCCTGTTTGTGGGACTGTTCCTCTTCTTTGGCATCAGGCACCTTTGTCCTTCGAGGGGCAGCCATGTTGCGAGCAGTACTGTGCAGAGCAAGTACGAGTACCATGCTGTTAATCATCAAGAACCTGTGGTAGCCTCGACCTTGGACAGCAATAAAGCCAATTCTAGCCCCGTCGGAGGCCAAGGTCAAATAGCCAACGGGCATACTGTAAAGCAGCCGCAAAGCGACCCAAGTACGAAAGATTCGACGACCTTGAACCTCAAAGAGGAGACTTCCCAGGTCTAATGCTTCACCCCTTGAGGTCATGTGCTCGGCCCTGTACCGTGATTGTCCCCAGGCACTAGTCACTAGTTGAATGTCACCTCGCACCGTGTCCATCTTCATTCCTCACCATTCGCCATTTGTCCATTCCTCACCGTTGCCATTGTCACTGTCACCACACAACCAAACACTATTTAATGTCTCGTATTCTATTCAATAGATGTGATTCACTTCCTCGTTTGTCTAACTCATTTCTAGCGCCAATCCAAATCAAGTGCAAACTTTACTGGCGCCATCTGTCAAACCATATTACAATGAGACTTTTCAAAAAAGTTTGCACTCAGCCGAATGAGTTACATTGTAACTTATTCTTGGATGGATCGATTGTGGCTCGTAATGCGAGTGTTGTTCAATCGATTTGTCGTGACCGGGCCGGGTTAGTCGTCTGGTGCAGTCTTTCGGCATGTGAAATCGATTGCGCACTGACATGTCGCCCATGCCTTCCCGGTCCGAGATGATCCATGCTGCTCGGTCTATATAGATTGGGATTGAGGCTCGGTGCAATTGCGAAGGTGGCGAGAGGACATGCCGAGGGTGTCCACTCCGCGCCACCGACCAATGGTTCATGACCGATGCGGCTGCATGTCGGGCATGGAGCCATCGATGCCTGCTGGCACACATCGCGCCCTACGTGACTTTGTCTCCAGGCAATTTGCACTGTGATGGTTTGCTTCCAATTGCGATCATCGAGACTCTACTCACACTTTTCGCTGGCCCACAGTGACATAGCCGAGAAAGGCAATGCCGCAGTGCGCATGTCTCAGTGGTTTGGTTCCTTTTTGCTTCTTTTGGACGTCGCATCCATTGCAATCCCGTCTGTTTGGTCTTGTTAGGAGCGCACGTGGTTTGCACGCACAAGGCATGCTCGGCGCGCTTGCGCACTCCAGCCCGAATGTCATGCTTTTCTTGTCATCGTGGATCGACAAGAAGAAGAGTATGAACAAAAGGTGAGAAGGGTCGGGGCAAGTTATTCCCTCCGGTTAGCGTGGAGTAGTGCACAGTGGGCGAACAGTCTAGCGGCAGATGCACCACAGTGTCCATACATACCACAAATACACTGTACACACACTACACCCTTGCTTTAAAGTGCTCTCACGCACGTGGTGCAAGTAGCGATAGGTGTGCGCTGACAGATCGCCACTGCCAGTTTACTCGCCAAAACAAGCCAGGCTGAGGCAATCGCGTCACATGCTTCGCCTCCACCGCACTGGCAACAAACAGGCACGCACTGGACGAGTCACCTTACCTGCCATTTGGCGACAAGTGGAGCTGGACAGGACTGCCGCAATTAGGAAATGACCATCGAACACCAGGCGCCATGCACGCCGACACCATTCCACAACCAATCGCATCGATCCAAACACACACGCCACTGCTTTGTCACTTGGCCCTGGTCCATTGGTTCAAGTGGCCCATTGTCAGTGACCGTGAACGGGCCAGGGGACCAGAGCTTGGGGCCAAATGGCAAGGTCACAAGGACACAGTTGAGGTCTTGGGGACCCTGGCCGAGATAATCGTTGCGGTAGAATGCGAACACAAAACAATGGCCCGTATGCCATGTTGGCAGTGGGCATGCGCAATGCTCACTTCGGAGAGCATGACAAGGGGGGCAGTGGTGGTGGGCTGTGCGTCGATTGGCGCGGGCAATCGCGCTTAGTTTGCTTGCCGCTTGCAGTGTTGGGGCGCACGCGTGTTCGCGCCCAAAGCGCTCGCCTGTTGTGAGTAAAGTAGAGAGGGCTGTCTGTCCGTCCGGTGCTAGTGGCAGAGCAGAGTCAAGTCATCCTCGGCACGCACGCACAGTCCTCGTCATCGACTTCGATTCTCCTTCACCGCCGCAATCGACCACTTCTCATCTTCTCCTGTTGGCTTCAAGTTGACGATCCGAGTTGGATCACTCCCAGTCGGATCCAGTTGCCTCCCCCATACTCTTCCCCAGCGGTCTGTCAACTTGGTTCCTCACTGTGCACACCCATCTCCCAGGACTTGCCAGCAGGACACTGGTGTCTCGTGCTGTTCTCTCCCGTATCATCACCACCATAACCGCCCAATTTGTTTTCATCATTTAATTAATTACTCATGTTGTGCCTCATTTGAGTGTTTGATTAAGTGTGAGACTGACCACCATAGCCTAGTATAGATTCACTTCTCCACTTGTGATCACTCGAACCTTTCGAACAACTAGACCAATTTATGTTGTGCCAAATCTCACCACCAAACCATCAAATAGAAATTGCCTCCCAACATCTCCAGGGCCTCAACCAGTCAATTCTAGCTGTAACGTCGAGTTTGCATCATCGTCTCATCCTTGCGTCACCTCAACTTCATTTGTATCCGTCCTTACCCTGAATCCTTTCTCCACTTGCTTGCCGTCTTGTACACGTGTGATTTCTACTGTATCTTGTCTGTTTTGTGTGTCTTCAACATTCAAATGAACCGAAACAGCCTAAGCACTTATGATAGTGCTATGCTTAGTGACGATGGCGACCTGTACAGCGACGTAAGTAAACAATCGTGTCCACATTCAGGCAGACCGCCACCACCGTAACAAGTACACAAAGCACAGCATGCGAATCCTCTTGATGATGCATGTTCGAATACCTTTGTCCTCTGATGCATTATTTACGCCCTATCACGCCAATTCGATCGACCTAGTACATATACGCTTTGAGGACAGCATCCCAAATCTGGTCCATGAAAAACGTGATTTATTTTTATTCCCATGTGCGCCAAACACCGTGCAAAGGAGACGGTTCTGTTCCTGGGCCCCTAGCTGTTCGCAATGTACCGTTTGAATAAACTTGAGGCACCATGCACTGCCTCGTGCTCGCTTGCTCCCTTGCCTCAATTGGCCGTTGTCGTCATCGTCTCAATCATCTCATCTCGCCTCTATTGAGATGTATTGTGTGTTTGCTTCTAGCCGCCTGGATACACACACCCTCCTATTATTATGCTGATGAGTGGAGTCAGTGAGTGAGAGAGAGAGAGAGAGCTATCCAGTCAGCCAGTAGCACAAGCAGCATCACTTTAGGAGAGATGCACCCATGGACTGCATGTCCGTCAGGGGGCGCCTTACTGTGCTTTGTTGTTGTTGTTGTCGCCTCCACAATGGCAGCACAACCACGAGGAGCACCACGAGGTTGCTTGCCAGTTCGAATTACAACGCGCATGTGCAAACCCCCTGCCAACTGCAAACCTCGTGCTCTCCGTCGTGGTTCTCCTTCACCGCTGCGGTGATGGTGCCGCCGTCCTGCCAACTTGTCTTGCCGCCGACAACGATCGCTCCTTTGCAATTCTGTACGCATGAATTCTCGATCTATTCTTTTCCCCTGATTGACTCATGCGTGCTGTTCACCTTGTGTTAACAGAGCTCAGCATAAGGAAACGAGAGAGAACGAGGCAAAACTTGGCCATTCACTATTGCCGCGGCCACTACGATTGCTCACTGTCCACTTGTCTGTCTGTCCGTCGTGTGCGACTGACTACACTTCGACACAATAGAACGAGAAGAACTCTGCTTAAACCGGAACTAGCGACAGCGATGTCCCGGAAGCTATCACTTTGTCGTGCGCGGTTGTTGCCATCTGACCTTTCTCGGTTGACCTGGTCTAGCGGTAGAAATAATTACTAGCAAACTGGTAGCACATTGTGTAGTGCAGGTGTTTGTTGCGCAATGCAGGCAGGCCATGCATAGCAAGGGTTAAAGAACAAGTTAGCACGATTGTCCCATAGTCATTCTTTACTTAGCTTCAGTGCAAGCTTTACTTGTCGAATGGCAATAAACACTTGTCCGACTAATATGTCGCAATGAGGGAGACAAGTTGGCAAGACAAGCTTGCCTGCCTTTAGTTAGTTGCAAATCTGTAGCTAATGAACTCAGGACGAGTCTCTCTGACACCTCGAACTTTCACTCTAACTTGAGCACCAACCATCAATCGTATCTATTTCTCGAAGTTCTCTCTTGTCCCGACTGGCCAAACTCGTTCACCCATAACTTGTATCGCACCATTTTATGTGACTTCAATTATTATTGGGGTCATTGAACGTGTGCGTTTGTGTGGACATTGGCGCGAGCTAGGTTACAGTGATTGCCCAATTTGGCGGTGTTGGTCATTGGCAGCCACGAGCTGTGGTGACCGAGTGTATGGCGGTCGTAGCACTGCACTGGACACCGCAACTACAATGGCGCCCATTTGGGCATAATGGCGTCTGCATGTCTGTCTAAACTCGCACTTGAGTGTCAAAAATGTGCTTGGCGGGGCAAAGCTATGAGGTCAAAATACTTGTCAAGTACATCTCGTATTGATCACTTGTTGCCGTGCCTGCTGTCTCGCATGCTTTCGAACCTAATCTGGCACTATCGCCTCTACCCCACTCACTCCTTGCCTCAATTGCCCGGTCTACTCCACTTGTTGATCGATCTAATCACACACTTGTCCTTGTCGCTTGATTCACTTACGTGCTGCTGCATCATTCCTTCTTCTCCCTTAATCGTGCCATCTGTACTTCTCACAATCACTCACGTGATTGATATTATCAATTTTGGTTTTGTTTTTATATTGTTTTGTTGATTTTTCCATTTTTAGGATGAAGATGGCAACAGCTATGGCTCAGGAGACCTTCGAAATAGTCTTGGTGAAAAAATCATTCCAAGTGCCGTAAGTTTGTTTATCTCACTTAGAAAATTATTCTCTTATCATTTGCATCTTTATCTTCACAGGCTGATCGTCGTGCCCATCACAATGCCCTGGAACGAAAGAGACGAGATCACATAAAAGATAGCTTTAGTAGTCTTCGTGATTCGGTTCCTTCTTTGCAGGGTGAAAAAGTAACGGTAAGATATTCCCTGTTCGATATATTATCGATTATTTTTTTATTTGAATTTTTTCTGGTACTCTAGGCATCTCGGGCTCAGATTTTGAAGAAAGCCGCTGAATACATTCAGTTCATGAGAAAAAAGAATACCAATGTTCAGCAGGATATTGACGATATTGCGAAACAGAACAAGATGCTTGAAGATCAAAGTATGTGTACAAATTGCTACTTATTGATTGTTTGTTTGGTTGCACTTGTGCTTGTTCACTGAGTGAACTTATTTATTGAGCAAATCACGACTTGTTTGTAACGAAGCCTACATCACGTTTTTTTACTGTTCCCGCTTGATAAACGTCCTTTACTAATGTGACATTTTTCTGTCCTATAGTACGCAAAATGGAGAAGATTCGACCAGGCTCGAGTGGCATGACTAAACAGCAATTATCTTCGTTGTTTTCATCCAACGAGCCAACCGATGTATCCACGTCATATGACATTTCGGAGAACAGTAATGGAAGCTCTAATAGCGGTCTTGGCTCAAGACCGATGGTGGTCAGCGCAGTGGCAGGTACATCCGCCACTACCAACTCAATTGCGGCAGTGTCGATAATGAACAGCATTGATAACAGCAATAATAAGAATAATAATGGCACTGTCCTTAACGGATCTGTTGCTGGTACTGTTGCTGTTCGACCGGTGACAATGAAAAATGGAACCAGCAAGATAATCGTTCAAAATCCCCAGCATAAGAACACTCCACACGTTATTCACGTGACTACAACGCCCGGTGGAACCGCAACCGGAAACGGTTTGGCTAGCAATATCTCAATGTCCGGCACTGGGACGCCCATCATAATTTCCACCTCGCAACTCTCATCACCCTCATCATCAGTATCGATGGGTTCAACTAACGGAACCAATAATGGCTATGTCATCAACAAAGGCGCCGGTGCGATCTCTCTTGCTTCGGTTCAAAACGGCTTTCGCACCCTGGTCGTACAATCTGGAGTAGGTTCAGGAACACCGTCTGCAGTGACAGCCACACCTAATATTCATATCCTCGGAACGATTCCAGCCAATAGCTATTCAAAACCACCTACTAAGAAAATTAAGATCTCATCCGATTCAGATTCGATTATCAGTCCTGTTGGCGGTGGCAACAACGGCACCAACAACGTTACCTCGGTTTCTTCATAACTGTTCCGGTCGAGTTTTCCCGTTATCTGACTCGATCTGTTCCCACAAACCAAGACACTACAACAATAATAAACCACATATTTGCTTTGTACGACTTCGGATCACTGTGCTAGGCTTGGATTAGATCCCTTTGACTCCCCTGCTTACTTAACTAACACAGACACTCCACACCTAACACCGGTAACCTTCCCCACTCTTGTACCTGACTCGGCCAATTGCTTGTTTCCCTTCACTCACACCGGACACTGACACTGACACCAACCTGGACAGGCAACACGGACACCTGGTTTGTTGTGATATACTTCCTTATGACTCCTTATTGACTTATGCTAGGTGACGCACCTTATCGATGACTGATCCACTCTCGACCGGGCAAATCAGCCACTGAAAGCACGTCTATGTTGAGACGCCCTCCAATCTCGTTGTAAATTATCTTCTTGGTTATTGATGTCGATTACTGTACATAGCTTTCCTTATTGATTCTTTATTGGTTCTATCTATTCATTAAATTAGTTGAGTCTCGTCAGTGTAGAGTGCACCACCTATTGCTCTAGTGTGACCCTAGTGACCAACACGACACACCTTCGTAGTGGTTGTTCCTGGATACTCTTGGCTCAATCACGAGTGTCAATAATGGACACCCAACTGACACACCTCGCCAATGTACATTCTCGTTACGCCATAGACGAATCCTCCTAATGAAACTTTGGTACAAATTCGCATTACTCAATGTGGCCTCAGTTGAGTGGCTGGCACAGATGACGCCCACCACTCGAGTCCGAACCTCTTACGCCCATTTCCCCGGGGCTGTAGTCACCTCACCGACCTGTAATCATCGTCACTCATCGCTCTATGTCTGCATCATCTTCGTGTGCATCACTGAGCACATCCCACCAAACCAAACCAACTAATGACCACTTGTGGATCACCTCTATCGGCCTGTGTTCGGTGACCAGCCAATGACCAGTGGCCATTCACCGCCGACCGCTCACTCACCGTGCTTTGCTTCGCACCAGTTTTTTTCTGCACACCCCTTTTGCATGTTTTGTATCGTCTATTTTATACCTCTCCATGTCGACTCACTCTCTGCTGGTCACACAAGTCCATTCGGTCATATTTCCCAGTGATCTGCACGCCACACACACAGACACACATCGCCCATGCACACTCCCATGCCCACCACCCACCAAGCATATGTACGATTGTATGTATGACTGATATGTATAAAACATCAACAATGACCATTGTGTTTGATGCTTGCTGGCAGGGTAGAAAATACTAAATAGAAAGGCAGTGTTTTGTGATCGAGTTTTTTTCCGCGTATATCAATGCACAACCACGATTCGGTCAAGGAAATGGAAGCCGATTGATCACCAATTTGTCAGTCAATCAATTGCAAATCATCTGGAAAGGTAACTTTGCTGTCTATTTGCCGAATGGAGGAGTTGTTATTGAAGTGGTCTGATTCGAGTCCGACAGATGTTGCTCGCATCGCCAGTCATTCGATTTGCCTTACATCAAGGTTGATTATGCTTGTACAATGACGGTTCAATGAATTGTCAGTGACCACTGGTCACTGCGGTGGCTGATGCCATTCCCCCTCAGATGACGTGCATCATGTCTAATTCTACCTTGATCTCGGGTGCATCATCGTCATGCATTGACGCAATATTTTCGAAACGCATAAAGTGCGAAGGGGAATTTGAGTGAACCAAAAGAAATGGCATGGCCAGTGAGGCATCGGTCGTAATGAGTTCGAACTACTGCTGGCAGGCATTTCCCGTGTCGATCATGATCGAACATACAGACACACTCCACTGTGAGTAATGTCCTGCATGGAAGTCACATGCACCGTCGAAAGCTCACTTGTGCTGTTTGTCGTGTCGCGCTAATGAACATTGATTTATGCTACTCCGGTGTAGTTGGCAATTGATCGACCCAAAGCTCACCCATGGCCATGTGGATGTCTACTTGTGTGGGCTAATGAGTCGGCGTTGAGTGTCCCAGACTGGTCTAATAAGGCATCGATGCACCGGTGCACCATCACAACCATCATCGCCCAATCAGCTCAACCAATCTTTTCATTACTTTATCTAACAGGTATTTTTATGGTCATGGCGAGGCAATTTGTAACCTTTAAACCATCAAACGCATCAACGAGTGTCCATTCAGTGCATTACATTGGCTGTGTATTTCTTGTGAGCCATTGAGCCACTGAAAGTCTGTGTGCTGAGCACGCGCGCCATTCACCCAAACCAACTTGAATGAATGAAATGCCATTGCCGTGGATGGATGGCCAATTAATGCATTAATGGGGCTTGCACGCACTTACCGATGTGTCTCTTTTCGCTCGTTCTCGCTTGTTCGCATCGTTTAGCTCTCACTTAACAGCTACAGTTAGGCTCTTGAACTTGTAACACATTTCACTTGGTTTGGCTGTGATTGGCGTGTTGGATCCAATATCGACTCGAATCTGTGCACTGGCGAGTTTGCCTCGAGTATATTGAGCCACTTGTGGCTCAATCCTCGACGATACCTCGTGGCAGTTTATTCCATAGATGTGAATCAATAAATCATTGAGCAATCTTAAAAACAACCAATTGAGAGCGCCTTTCTTCAGCTTGAGAGTTTTCAAAAGTTTTTCATCTTGTTAGACTGTTCACAACTTGTGAATCACAAGTGTTTTTACTAAGCGGAAACTTAATGAATGCACTCAAGTTTTATATATTGGGCACCGTCGATGCGGTGCTGCCCGTTAGGTCACGCCGAAGTGAATGTTTTTCTAGTTTGTGTCTTTGCTTGTGTAGAGTGAACAAGTCAAAGTGGCATTAATTAAAGCACTGGCTCACTTCACTTGGTCTGCTTTAATCTGCTTTTGCTTGCTGTTTAGTGCACTGTCCATTCCATTTCATTCTGCGCGCTTTCAATCCAGTCCACTCAGTTCGATTTGTTCGGTGGCACTCGGCACAATCCTTGAACTTCCAGTGGTAACCAAATCGGCCCACTACCGGCTTAGTGTAACACTGCCGTCAGTCCGTCCGATGGCCGTGTTCGGTGTGTTAGTCAGCTTGTTGGCTCGAGTTTCGTCAACATACCAATCAGGCAGACCGATTGAACGCGACTCGACACATCAGTGCACCACAAAACACGACAACATAGTAATAGTTTTGTTTCGTTTTGCTGTGGCTCTGTCAATGCCACCAGTCATCATCACTCACCAGTCATCATTGTAATCATTTAGTGCAGTTTACTATGCTTCAGCTTCAGTGTTTTCACTGATCTCCAGTCTGATAACTCTCTAGTTGAGCCGAGCAACTTAAGACCGTCTGCACGGACTTGTAGAAACGTTTCTTGTTGGGTTGATCTATCGGTAGCAGAATTGCTTGTTTTGGTGCAAAAAGGTGACCACAATCGCACGAGATCAACTGTGACAGTCGACTACGGTTAATGGACACAGCGCAAAGTGCCATATTGTAAGTGCAAAAATGCACGATCACCACAGCTTGTGTTGTGCTCGGGAATGCATACCTCCAGTGCCACTTGTATGCACTTACTCCTGTTGGTGGCATTGATCGGTTATATGTCTGCAGTGAGTGAAAGCGATCTATTAATTGTAAATTGAGGTTAGTCCTGCACGACAAGCCAACCAACCAACACTGACACACCAAGCACACGAAAGCAAAGCAAACCAATTGCCAATTGGCATCGTCGATCGAGACTGAATCGACAAATTGCAGATCGCCTCGTTTGATGTGCACAGAACGTATCCTCGTAACCTCTCGTCAGTAGAGCGATCGGAATCAGCTTTGCACGGTGGGCCAGTCCATTCAGTTTGTATCATCCGCTTGTTGTGTTGTGTCAACCGAGTTAATTGCACCGAGTGGTATCTAGCCGCAATCACTCTATCACCACTGTATCAGCACGACCTCTCCGGTGCGAGTCCTCCACTACTCTTCCACTCTACTACACAATACCGTCCTTAAGTCGCCCCTGAGCATAGATAAGCTGATAAGTTTACGATTCCTTATCGCATGGGTTAGTCACAAAGGACATGCTCGATCGATTCGTCACTTGTGCGGTATGTGATCAGTGATCGCATCAGTGTTGTATGTTTGTCTTCCGTCTTGTGTCCAAGAAAGCAGAACCTAATACTACAGTCTACCAGAGCAGACCCTATTGGCGCCTTCCTGAGTCAACAAGGCAGTTGTGTTTGACTTTGTCCGGTTGGTCTTGTATTGTATGTCACCATTTCGTGCGCCTTTTGATCATTTGGTTGGCATTGATTCTACAGAATAGGAATAGGAAGTGGCCTGGGTCTGTTTGTCAGATGACTCTCTCCTGTCTCGTCTGCGGCGGCAAACAACACACCGATGATCGATTATCGCTGGCCGCATCTGTGTGCCATCCATCAGCGACTAATTAAATTGTTATTAGCCACCACTGTGTGCAGTGTGTGTGTGTGTGTGTGTGTGTGTGTGCAGTTGGCCTGCTTCACTCGAGAGATGTCTGTGTGATGTGAGAGTAGAGTCAACTGATAAGTGACACACCGAATGGCAGAAATATTTCACTAATTGCACTTAACCGTCGGTCTGTGTGAGTTAGTATGACGGCAGTGTTTTGGCGTCGGCGCCATGCTTCTGCACTCGTGATGATGATCCTCTGGCGGAGTTGATGTCGCCACCAGTGTCTATCCTCTCACTCTTCTCGCCATTGCATCGTATCGTTCATCAGCACACGATCGCCATCACCACCGTCGCCATCTACTTCTGTTTCTCGTCCATCGCTTGTTGTTGTTTTCATTTGACTCGATCGAGCCTCCAGCCGATAAGTGACTGAGCAGTGTGCATTGAGCAGTATGCACTAATCGCGATCAGTGAGTGAATCGTCTTGAGCGGATCGTTCATGGTTGTCGCCTCGTATCAATCGAGTGTGGTGGCCCTTTGCTATTATTAACTGCATCCATCCGTGTCTGATGTAACGCAAACGAATATCTCTCGTGTCTCTCGGCCACCAGCAGCAGCATCACTGCCTGCTCACACCCTCCTTGAGTGATCCATCCATTCATAAAATCGGCGCCACAAACCTATCCGGTCTGGTCATATCAGTCAACCAAGAAGTGAGTGTAAGAAAACTCCTTAAGCCGGAGAGGACCATGACCACTACCGCGGTAGCCGTAGAGCGACATCATTCTAACCAGCGAGCACCTTCGCCATAGCACATCAGCCTGTGGTCCGTCAGAGAGAAGTCATTGTGTTGCCGTTATGTTTACAGTTCGTCCCAGTACGACACCTCAACACTCAACACCAAACCTCGACACCGATAGTGATCAAACAGATAAGTGCAGCCAGAGCAAAGTGTCAGACCAGCAAGTGCGACACCACACTCACCACTGGTGCACCGTTACGCCAAGTCAGCCATTCACGGAGTCTTTGCTTGCTCGCCGTCGGTCTCGACCTCCTGCCATCACATCTTTGGACGTGTTCAGGTAAGCACCCCTTTCTTATCATTTCTAGGCGGTCACGTGTCAGTCACGACAGTCAAACCGGTCAACCAGTTGGTTCCACAGTGGCGACCACCTGTGTCCCTCTGCCGTGCAAGTGCAAGCCTATTAATCGATATCGAGGGACGCCACTTGTCCATTGTGGAACAATCACTGGCGAGTGCACCAACCACTTGTTGTACACACCGTGTGACCCTCAATGTATGTTACCGAACCGATGTCTGATCAAATTGATATTACGTAATAAAACGTGTGTCTCTCAAGTATGTTGTGTACACCTCACTGATGGCATTCGATTGCAATTAGGCGAGTCAGTTGAGCAGGTGAGCTCGCACTAATTAACTCCACTCGACACTTGTACGACGTCATCGGGCAATAATAATAATACAGAGTATAATAATAATAATGGCACCAACTGGTTATCGCAACTGGTTGGACATATTCCGGCAAGCAGCAGTCACATGTTTTGATGATTGTACAAGTGCATCACGACCCAAACCACGTCGTCGTCAGTTGTTGTTGTCCTGTTTTTGGCGGTGTTTTGTTTACTCGGTTTGCTTGCACTTACCACTTGCATGGTATCCCCCGCTTTCGTGCTCTCGTCATTCTCCTTAATCGACCATCTCGCTTTCATTGACCTAGCTCATGTGACTCCTTCATTTACTTTTTTGTCTGGGGCGTCGTACTTTGTGCAAACCTTGCAAATTCCTCATTCGCTCACTTGAAATGGTTTGGTGCAATCACGCCTTTTAGGTGATCGATTCCTGACAAGTGATGGGCCACAACAATCGAAGTGGCCATTGACAGTGTGCGCTTTGTTGTATACACTTGACTGATCAGTGATCACACCTTTGTTGTTCTCTCACTCACTGTGCACATGGAGAGGTCATCGTTTGGTTTGACCTCTAATGACTCGACCTCTACCCGAAGATCTGAGCAAGATGCAATGCGGCAGAAAGTAACCAATGAATAGCACTCGAGTGTCACATAGTTGAGTGTCGCGCAAAAAGCCTCATCATCCCAACTCATAGCAATCGGTCTTAATTCCAGTCGATGATTTTGCCACTTTTGCTTATGCACCAGTCAGGCAGACAGTGCACTAAGTCACTCTCTTTCGCGGTGAATAATTCTCTCATTCGGTCGGTTGCCAAGTTTGGCTGAGCTACACTCGCTTGCTTTGGTTTGGCTTGATTTGATTTACTCTCCTGATCTGGTCGTCTTTGTCATGATAGTCGCCCGATTATGCCAAATGTGGCTGGTGTGACTGTTGCTGAGCTTAGTGAGCTTGCTGACTTGTGAGTCTTGCGAGTGCTTGTCACAAGTCACAACAACACGATACTGCCGAGCCGATTTGAGCCTTTCTCGCTGCAAAGTGACTTGCCAAAATGTTTCCAATTGCGATTAAGATTGGTACGGTCTTGTTTGCTGGTTACCATTGTGGCACACTGGCAGTTTGCAAAAGTTACTTTTCAAGGCCGCATTGCTCTCCGGGTAAGTTTGGGTCGATGGACAGGACCGAGAGTGGTGGCCACTTGGTTTTACATTACGCAAGGTGGTGATGGTTGTGGTTGAGTATCGTCAGCTACATGTTCGGTTCACTCGTAATCTTCCTCGAGTCCTATTGCTAATCGAACTCGTCCTCAATCACTTGCCTCTTGTCTCGATCTCCTGCTTCGGGCTGTTTTGGCTTTCGCTTTTTCGACTTCAATTTTCCTTTTCATTTGTTTGGGTTGAATGACCCGGTGGCCTAAGATGTACTTGGGATAAGGTATTCACCGAGCAAAGTGGTTAGCCTCGAAGATGGTCCACCGAGTGTCCAATTCTGGTCGGTGAGCTCATTTCCGACGAGTGCCATTTGAAACATTCCACTGGCGATAGTGTGCTCGGCACGAATCAACCAACTGCCGATAAGCCTTGTTTAGTATGTCTGCTTGACGTAAGTGGGCCTGTTTGGGTCAACTTTGACCCCTCTATTGGAGAGAGAGAATCGTCTTGAATGTGATTAGATAAGTGCGCGCACAGTATGGCTAAGTGCAACGAGATAGTGACGAGTGTTTGTTGTTTTAGTGTGGCTCGATGCCACATCGATGAACCATTCGAGCTAGTGCCAGATTAGATCACCGCACAGAACGTTCAACTCCTTCCATTTGGCTCCGTTCCACACGTTTTTGTGTTGCACTTAAATTATCTCATGGTCTCGGTATGATCACTTCTTCCTCTTCTGGTCTTTCCTTGGGTCAAGTTGGCCGCTTCTGATGAGTCACAAGAGAACTACTAATTCGAATGATTTGGCCGTATTTTCAGGTATGTAGTGGCGAATCACTGGTTATACTGTCCGAATGATGCTTTGCTTCGTGGCCAAGGACATGAGAATTTGGCTTGTTGACTGTTTCGAGACAATCCGTTGGTCTATTGGTCGTGTGATCAGTTGGCGTTGGCATCTGGCGCCCTGTTTTGAGTGCAAAGCATGCGTACAGTAGTGATCGAACCGATGTAACCAGGGCGCTTGAGAGTGGCAAGCAAGTGATAAGAGCAACAGCAGCACTAGAGTGCGCCCTCGCCGCATCGCCGCGATCGCTTCTTCGGCTCGATCATCATCGCTGGTGATCTCTCACTTGTCGCCTACAGCTGGCAACGATCGGAGACTCTGCTACACTCGAATCTCGTCAGTGGCTGCAGTGGCAGTCAGTCTCGACCTGTGCTCTATCGCTGGCAGCACTACCGCAGTACATGTGCCTCTCCAAGTGACACTCGAGCACTCCATCCTAACCATACTCCTTTCTGTCCCCTCTAGTCCTTGCTTGCATAATCGTCCAATCGCTATCTTCGTTGCACCAACCGAACGAGCACCAAATTTACATCACCGGTTAAATGGGCAAAGTGAAGCGTAAACAACGAGTAGTGCCCTCGACGTTCAACTCACCGTTGAGCGCGGTTTTGTCACCCTCGAATAACAAAAACATCATTTCGTGCCTATCTGAGGCCTCGCCACCAAAGTCTGTGTCGCCCTGTTCATCTCGGTCTTCGACATCTCCGTTGTCCTCGTGTTCGTCGTCTACTTCCTCATTATCGTCGCCCCCATCAACCACTTCGTCGCCTTCGCCCAGTTGGCCTCTTTCCTTGACTCAGTCTCAGTTGCCCAATTCTGTTTCCTCCTACATAATTGACGAAGATTCCGGACTGGGCGGTTCGGACTTGAGTACAGTGTACAGTCCTCACAAAGTAGCCCGATTCAACCAGGCGGCGAACACTAGTTCCTCTCACATTAGTCCGCTCACCGCACATGCACACAATGACATGTTGAACTTAAAGGCGCCATTTTCGAAGAGGTCCTCGCCAAATGCCATTCCCCCAACCGGCGTGGCTCATCATCACACACACAATCACCTTCATCGTCATCACAGCCAATTCCTTCCTCCGGTCCAGGTACCAGGATATCCTCCAGAGGTGTCCGTGGTGAGCACATCGTCGGTATCCCCACCGCAGTGTTACCCTAACGCAATTCCAAATGGAACTGTCACGTCATTGCGTCAACGCAACTCTAGTCCCAACCAACGCAACAACTTGTTGGTACCCACGATGAGGAAGAGTTCTACTACCAGTAGCAGTGGCAACTGCCAAAATGTACAGAACAATTGCAATGTGAACAACAAAAATTCGCCAAGTTCATACTCGCCTCGTTCCAAGAATGGCAAATACGAATTGAAGATATTGTCCCAGCCAGAGGAACAACACAGGTAAGCTTATTAGAGTGAGTCAAATTGAATTTCGCCGACTAATTCACTTCGATCATAAGAGCTCGGTACCTAACCGAAGGAAGCCGAGGAGCAATCAAGGACAAGTCTGGTCACGGCTATCCTGTGGTGAAGTTGTGTGGTTATTCGCGTCAACCAATCAAAATTCAGTGTTTCATTGGCCATGATAAGTACATTGGCACTCCACATCTTTTCTACCAGGCGTCAAAGATTGCCGGTAAGAATTCCACTTCGTGCTATCTCAAAAAGGTTGATGGCACCAGCATGATCACAATGGAGGCTTCTCCAGCCAACAATATGGAGATTAATGTGGATTGCATTGGCATTCTCAAGGTAAACAGGCTTGAAATAGACTAGACCCTCCGACTAAGGTAGCCTCATCAAAATTGTCTCTAAACAAAAATTGCATTTTTAGGAACGAAATGTGGACGTCGAACAGAAGCTCAACAAATTCCAACGATTCGGTCACCCGAACGAGGCAGAAAATCAAACGGTCGCCAATATAAAGCGATCCACTCGATGTCGTTTGGTCTTTCGTGCCGAGCTTCCCGAAACTGGGGAAATTCTTCAAGCCGTCAGTGCGCCTATTCTATGGTAAGTTTGATAATAAAACCAATTCGATTCTTATGGGAAAATTCCATTGGATAGCACTCAACCCTTGGGCACTCCCGAGATCAACAAAAAGTCTCTCACCCAATGCGATATCAATGGTGGAACAGAGCTGTTTATCATCGGAAAAAATTTCCTCAAAGACGCCAAAGTGATATTTCGCAACGAAAAGTGGATTAAAATAGTGGAACCTAATCGCGAATATCTCAAGTCGGTACGTACCACTCGAGCGGGTGATAGCAAACAGCACTCGCTCTCACTTATCGTGACACTTACTCTTTGACCTTTCCCCTTGAAGACACATCTAATCTGTGTGATTCCCGGGTATGATGTGCCCATGCAAACACATCAAGCACCATCGCCACAACAAAAGGCCAATCACCGGCATCGGAATGGAAAATCTTCGGCCGCGGCCATCGCGGCAGCAACAGGTCACCCGCAACAACAACAAGTTATCGAGGTGAATTTGATGGTCAAAAGTGGTGGCAAGTGCTCCGACCCACACAAGTTCTACTACACTATTGGTGGACCGAGTCCTGTCGTGGACAACATTTCCCGGGTTAACACTAGTGACCCAAACGAATCGGTCTCATCGTATGACCATCATGGTAAGTTTGATCTCAAGTTGACGATTTCGTCACCACCGAGTGCCGTAAGAGTTGGCCAGGAATGTACTTTGCAGTGGCATCATCATCTGGTGACGTCTTCACGTGATGGCCATTTGCATCAAACAAGTGACCTTTGTCATAGGCACTCATTGCGCTTTCCAGCCCTTGAACGAACTTTGGTGGCTTATCAATGTTTACATTTGATTCCTTCCCCAATTAGTCAATGTTTTGAGTGATTTGTTTGTTTCCCCAAATAGATTCCTCAAGTCTAATTGAGACAGGAAAACACCCAAAGGATGCCACTTCATATGTTGCGCAGTATCATCACCAACAGCAGCAGTTGGAAAACGAAGCACTGGCACGGACCGTGGAAGGACAGGTGCAATCGAGCCATCAACAGTCGACAAACTCAGGCATCGACCTGATTGATCAGAATCAGTCTCAACAAATGTCTGCGATGTCACCAATCAATTCAGCGCTTGTATCCTTAAGTCCAGAAGTGCACGATTCAGGAACATCTTCTAATTCAGTTGTTTGTGAGCCTTCTGTTCTGGCAGCAGCAGCTGTTGCCGCAGCAAGTGAAGTCCAGGCTTTGTCTGACAGCAATCAATTGACCGCAGCCAATCTTCACCAAACGGTAACAACTGCGGCAGCCGTAGCAGTAGCTGCAACTGAGAACATCATCAATGTCAATGAGCAGAACAATTCTAGCCCGCCCGGAACTGACCCGGCGACCACACTAACTCCCATTCCAGGACCGCCAAACCAAGCAGCGGTTGCCGTAGTGGCAGCCCAAAGTACGTTAAATGCTAATGTTATATTGACTGATAGCTCAAACCCTCCTTCGACAGTTAACTCGATGATCCCTTATCTGACAGCATCAGATACCGCAACTGCCTTGTCTGTGGCTGCGGCAGTGAAGCAAGAGTCCTTGAACGAATCCGACCTAGTTGGTGTGCCCGTAAGTCAGCCTGTGGGCCAACAAGTGCACCAATCAATGCAATCAATTCAATCTGCGACGGTATCGATGACTCAGCAAACTGGTTACATGAGCAACGCCTTGATGGCAAATCCCAATGCGGTATCCGCCTGCAATCCAGAAGTAACAGAAAATAAAGCATATCTACCAAACTATTCTTCAAACCTAGTTACATCGACCAATGCTTCGACAGTGATTGAGAACAATTCTCCATCAATACAATCAATGTTGTGCCATCAAGACATGGCTCTCCTCAAACAATCTGAGATGGTCAATCAACAGGCACAACTGAATGCTGTACTCAACTCGGGCCAAGTGCTCAACACTTACAACCCGAACGAGTCTGTCCTGGTAGGAAACTCGAATGCATTACCGCCCCTGGTTAGGATTACCTCAATGGAGACCAATCCAATGTCATTTGCCAATTTGACGGCACATCACGCCTCTGCCATTGACCCAATGACCACTCTTAAGGTGGACACCTTAACTATCAACGATAAAGTTCCATTGCCACAGTTGAGTCTGTCGGACATTAATAACCAACTTTCGATGCCATCCACGGCAACAGACCAAACCAACATGAACATGATCCCAATGAACACGGTGATGTCCGAGAAGCCTGTTCTGTATACTGCTGCCGATGTGGCCTCCATGAATGCATCGAACCAAATGCAACCCGTTGATGCTGTAGCCATGGTGAATGGATCACTGGTATCGATGGTCAATCCTGACAAATCTACAAATATCGCAAGTCTATCTAGTGCTGTAGGACCAATGATGGAGCCTTCGCCGGCCACTGCTGGCCCCAGTGTGATAATGGGACCAACCAGCTACAACATCGCCCCACCAGAATCCAAGTGTTCGAATGGCATGATCGGAGCTAACTATGGCTCGATCAAGCCAAACCAACTGGTCAACTTACCTCAAAATGACTATATGAACCCCAATGGTTTGGTACCTGATCTCAAGTCAGCTCTTGCTTCAACCATGATGGGTCAGATGGCACAGGCACAGGTAACTCCACAACAACAACAGGCACAACAAGCAGCAGCCAGCGCCTTAGCTCAGCAGGACAAAGTTAACGCAAACATTGAATCGTTCATTCAGAACATGGCCAATGAGAACCTCTCAACACAGCCTACAGACCTATCAGTGAACTCCATGATGACCAGCTCGATCACCACACCTAGCCAGCCAATGCCAACCTATCTAAACACTTCTTTGATAGCCGACTGTAGAGTTTCCAGTGGCCAAATGATGAACAGTTCCATGCTAAGTCACCAGTCACCAAGTCAGCAACAGCAGAATGCCACTGGAGTGATCATTTCGGGACAGAGTGTGGTCGTGTCGGTAAACAATGCGGTCATGATGGATACGTTACCCCCAGCGGTAAACACACAGAGCCAAGTTATGCTCACCAGGACTCATCTTTCGGAAAGCACCCACACGGTGTGCACTCCGACCACTGTTATAAACACTTTGGGACACTCTCTTGAGTCTGTTTCGCTGCCTGGTCAAGTTGGTCCCATTCAATTCACCGACAATGTGGAAATGGCTCTTGCCCCAAACATGTCTGGTGCGAACACAGTGTCCGTCAACGCTCAGCCACTTCCTCCACAGGCCGGACTAACATTAGCTGGACCAGCACACCAGTATCTATCCACCCAGTCGATGATCACCTCAGACCAGTCGAATGCAACAACAGGGAACACGGTCATCGATGTGAAAGGAGCTCCCAATAACCAGGCTACGGTGTCAACTGCCCCAATGGCGACCAGCACAGTATTAGCCAATCACCAGCTGGTGCACCAGCAACAGTCCTCGAACATTCACACCATGTCGAGTATGTCCACCATGAGCGATGCCGAGCTGTTAAACTTTATTAACCCAGCGACCTTTGAATGAACAACAAATGAATGAAAGATGCTCAAAGCATGTCTCGCCACGCGTGTCCAAAGGAATCGAGTCAAATGTCCGAAAGTACAAAGTGAACACTTCCATATCATTTTGGTCCAATCTCGTCTACTATACACAGACTGTATATATCCCCATGTATTTATATGTTTTATATATACAACTTATATACATCAATTAATATATATCAATTCGTACAAACTCACAGTTCATCATGATGATATTTCACTACGTTGAGTGGTTTAGAATATGCAAAGAAGTTAGTGCTGTGGTCAAAATGCAAATTGAATATTCGATTTCTAGATACAAAAGCACTAAAGGATGAAATGCAATTACCGATGAACACATTGGCGTATGACATTAAGTACAGATCTACCATGAAATGTGGCTCCGAGTTATGTCTGGTGAATGAGTAATCGGGGTTAACTGTCACGCCGGGCGTGATCAAAGTAATTCCCTCTGGCAGGTGACGGTGTAAATGAAGCCACAAGGTTTGATTATCAAAATCGGTGGCAATGTGAATGTGTCTGATTGGTTCATTTGACTGGTAGACAGTCAAGGCATGCTGAATGGCTAAAACAATTTGCTCCTGATTTGGCATGCAAAGTTCATATGACACTGCTTGGCCATCTTGATTATCACCTAGGCACTGTTGTGAAGAGAACAGCTGCTTCAAGTCATCGTTGGTTTTGATCAAATCACAAGCTCGGGACTAAAGGTGAGTTCATAGTTGAAAAAGGCTAAAAATAGCAATTTTACTTACCCAATCGATGCCATGTCGAAGATGAATTGACATGTAAGGCCGCCTAGAGAGGCCTATTTTCTCTCGATATTTCTTGCCCTTCTTGATTATTTTCTTCGAGAAGTGAACATATCGTTGCAGTTGGACAGCTTTACTGTTTGTCGGAAATGACGATGGCGCACCTAAAAGAACAAAATTGATACATTCCACCAAATCAAAAACAAGTTAAACATACCAACAAAAGTAAGCACTTTCTCCTTTCCAAACTGTTCTACCCATTCATTGGCAAAGTTGTAATCAGTTTGAATGGGCGAATAGTACAATGAACCAGCAGAAAAATCTTTTACACCAACATGATGCCAAAACTCTTTGAACGGACTTCCCTCAAAAGGATTACAGCCATCAACATGTGGTTTAGTGTTGTCAAAATTGCGCGATGAATAACAGGCAATTGATCGGTTATCTTTAAAGATACAAAATATACTTGAGATTGTTTATATTTGTCCTGTGAATTATCCGGCATTTGCATCCGGATGCGTAATGCATTGTCTATGAATCTCCTGCAAATATTGTTTGAATTCCAAAATTCCAAACCTTTCCAAATCATCGGAGCAATATCTGCCATGAATTGGTCCATTGGAATGACTCGATGATACTCTCGTAATCTTCCCACGTCGATATAATCGTCAAATGGCACAAATTTTATCTGCAGTTAATTTGGTTCACATTAGAAATGATTTATATTGTCATGTCATCTCACTTTATATCTGACATATTCAATAAATGGTGGCAACACTAAAGTTCGGTTCAAATGTTTGGCAAAGTGAAAGGTGCCAAGAAATTGTTCTGCTTGATTGCCAAAACGTCCTGTTTTTTAATGGTAAACTTCAATTAACTCAACTCAAAAGAAACAAAATATGCCATACCCATGCACGGACAGTAGACAATGTATCCATTTGGATCGATTTCCACTACCAAATGAACAGTCGAACAAGAGAGAAATATAGTAAATAAACAAATGCCAACGTTGAGTAGTCTCATGATTCAGTTTCGTTTACATTCGATCAAGCACAACTGTATGGCCAAGGTTGTACACTTCATCTGTTGTACCTAATAATAAGTCCAAAATGGAAAAAAACATTGAAATTAGACGTTTGGGCTAGTTCAGTAAAGTTACAGAAAGTGCCACTGACCGAATGTTTTGTTTTGACAATCCGCAGTCTATCGATAGTAAGCGCCAAATCGTCCGTCCCCTTTATTAGAGTCAGCTGTAGTCGAGTGTGCTTGTGTTTGCTTTGTTTTGTTGTTAGGCTCAATATATTCTGAATCTGAATACGTTGAATACTTTGTGTATGTGACATCTTCAATCGTTTGATGATCAAAAATGTGGCACGAAGCTCGAAAGCACGAGAAGAAGCTTCGTGGAATGATGGTCGACTACCGACGCCGGGCGGAACGTCGACGAGAATTCTATGAAAGCATTCGCCGCGATCCAGCATCGTTTCTGCAAATTCACGGCCAACAGATGAAGATTCATATTGACCCGGCTATTTCTCAGGCTGCAGAATCGTCGTTGATGCCTTGGATGGGTGACACGAGAAATATGATTGATCGTTTTGATGTTCGTGCACACCTCGATTATATTCCAACCTCATCTGATGTGTCGGTTGCTTCTGGACCGGAATATGAACTTACCGGTGACCAGGAGGGTCAACTTAACTATGAGCGATTTCGCAATTTAGTGCAAAATGATTTTCTTAACATCACTGAACTTAAATATTTGAATCAGATTTATTTAGAGGAACGGTGTGGACAGAACAGTGCACTAAAACAAAAGTCACAACATGAATTGAAAAAAAAATTGGCAGAGAAAAAAGCTGCAATTGGATACAATTATGAAGAAAATGATAATTCTAGAAATTATTCTGCTCAAGACAACAACAGTGAAGAGGGAGAAAGTGATTCAGAAGGGGATGAAGAGGAAGAGTTTGAGGACATGGACACCACTGTGCACATCGACCAATTAAACGATGAAATGCGCCACCGAATAAGTCAAGTTGCGTCTAAGTTTGGAGTAAAGGATAAGCTATTTTTAAAATTCCTCAATATCGACAAGGAGGAAGCAGAAAAATTACGAATTGCCAAGGAAATTGAAAATGAAAAAGCTATGTTTGTTGGTCGCAAATCTCGACGGGAACGTAAAGAATTGAAACAACAACGATTGCTAATTCTACGATCTATCAATGTCGATGATTCAGTTGGCGATCCTTTTGGTAAGCCTGATCAGAAGCCTTTGAACAATAATTTGAGTGATGATTCATCGGAGGATGAGGATGGCTCGAATAAAAGTGAAATTGATGAAGGCAAAGTTGAGTTTATCACTTGTTTCGGTTCTTCATCTGAAGAAGATATCCCCGAAGTAGACACGAAAAAGGCAGATAAGAAAACCAAATCTGAAAAGAAGGAGAAGTCTAAGAAAAATAAAAATAAATCGAAAGTTCCCAAGGTGGAGCCAAACAGTAAAAGTATTGCCATGCCAATGTTTGGTCCGTCGTTGCCTTGTCAGAAAGAGACCGGCCCTAGTCTGAATGTGTCTGCTCTGGAAGTTAAATTCAATTCGACAAACAATTTGAAGAATCGGCATTATCGTTACTCTAAAAGAAGTGATGATGAGGAAATTGCCTCTGTGCGAGAACGAACTCCTATTCAAGATATTTACCGTCGTGGTCGGCCTCGATCAAGTGAACGCAGACGAAGAGACCATTCCGCTTCCAGTAGCAGTCCTGAACGACCATCTAGATCCACAAATCGACGATATCGTTCTCGAAGTCGATCTCGAAGTCACGGGAGAGGGTCCAGCTATCGATCAAGTCGCTATAATGTTCGTAGACGTTCTCATTCTCGGGATTTACCATCGCGATATCAAAGAAGAAGTCGTACTCGTTCAAGATCACCTATTAGATCAAGAAGATATCGCTCCAAATCAAGAAGTCATGAGCCAAATTATCGAAGTTCACGCTCAGAGTACCATCGAAGGTCAAGAAGCCATTCAAAGTGTAGTAGAGATCGCAAGCTCATAACCAAAAGTCGTAGTCCACGTAGGTCACGAAGCACCAGCAGACATCGAACAAGGACAACAAGTAAAGTGGCCAATTTTGATCGGCAAAAAGATAATAAAAATAACAAGAAATCTAAAATGGAAATCATACCACCACAGAGGGCCACAAAGAAATCACCTAGTCCAAAAGTTGTAAAGCTCACTGAACAAACAAAACTTGAAATTTCTTCAATCCAACTGTCCAATCTTTTGCCAATAAATCTACCTCAATCAATTCCAATGCCACCTGAGCCCGAGCCATCAGGGGAAATTGCACTAGTGAATACTTCTACTTTACAAATTATTCCAAAACCGAAAATTGAAACCCTAAATGAGCCTCCACCAATTAGGCGCTACTATCGGCACGATTTGGCTGAAGCGGATGACTTAACGCCTGAGTTGAGTGAAGACGAAGCACTAGACATTTCTTCTAAAAGGTATATCATTGTTTAGATGTTTTATTTCAAATTTTATTCATTTTCATTTTCTTTTAGTGAAACTCAAGTGAACAACAACAATTCTCCTCAAACCTCATCACAAGAACATCAATCGCAATCTAAATCTGCTTTCAATGATGTCAGTACAGTATCTTGGTTACTTTACCTCGCTCTTCGTTTACGTTTAGTTTTGTTTTGTTAGCATTACTCAATTTTACAGTCAATCTCAATTAATTCTATTGCCTTATTGTTTGGATGTGTTTGCTTTCTTTTTTAATCGTACTCTATCGTGTCTATAGTCTTCAACTGGAAAATTATTGCTTACCACTGCCATTCGTAATAGCATCAGTAATAATGCTTCATCAGTGGCCATTACGCCACAGGAAAGACTTCGAAGATTAATGCAAGCACAGCTTGACAAAGAATGTAAGTGATTTTTTATTCTGATATAACGGGTTGACTATTGTGTTTTTTTGTTTGCAGACAAGCGTGATAAAAAAGCTGAAGCTGAAAAATTGGAGAAACAAAAACAGGAGAAGATGGAACGCGATGAAGAGTTGTACAAAATAACTAATCGACTCAATGAAAAGTTTGTCTGAATTTGCTTTACAAAAAGTCTAATTGATAACACAATTTATTATTAATGTAGACGATATCGAGGCCAAAGAGATCGAAGTCGTAGTTCTTCTTATTCTTCGGACTCTCCCGATTCCTCAGGTAGAAGAAGACGTAGTCGAAAATCACGTTCTCGTTCACTTTCTCGAACTCGTCACCGAAGCAGATCTCGGTCACCAATTCGAAGTAGACGTTATCGCTCTCGAAGCAGAAGTCATTCACGATAATCGGTAATCTAAAGTTTGTATTATTTTATAAAGTGTATATTCCTTCTGAAATTATTTGTCTTGGACAATATTATTTTTCCCAACAATCTTATTTACTCAAAGTGCTTGGCAATAAATTATTCTTCCTTCCTTGTCTCTCCATATTGACGAGATTTGATCAATTATTTAAAATTTAAAATAACCATTCAAAAGTTTCATATTACAGAATGCCTTATGACATTCCTGGTTTGACACACCTTGCCAGGTGCAACCAATTCGAAAGCGCCATTTGGACCCAAGTGGTTGCTTGTGAGTGTAAATAGACTATTTCGTCTATGCGTTGTCACAATGTTCAAAGTGATGCACACACAACCGATAAAACAAGCCAAGTGATGCAGTAGTGTGCAGTGTTTAATGTTTGTTGACTAGTCGATCATCATCTTCATTGTCCCCTCGATTGGGTTTGGTGCGAGTCGCCATTGTCCTCTTCTACTCGCATCTCACCAGTATCACACTAATCCATCCATTTCAAGTGCACAAGAGAAGACACCAATTCTATTGACCCAAAAGTCCAATTTCTTGCATCACCATGACCCGTTTCAATTTATCTTCCCATTTTGTCATTTTTCTGCTTTGTAGCCTAATTTGCTGTTCCTATTTTCTTGTGTCTGGGCAAAAATCCAGTGAAGACGGCACTGTCATTAAGAAAGCTTCGTCCAAGAGCTCGTTGATTACCATCAATGAAGATGATTGGGAACAAATTCTCACCGGCGAGTGGATGGTCGAATTGTAAGTATGATTTAGCTTTTGATCTTATCTTATGACCTTTTGTATTTTCATATTAGTCATGCTCCTTGGTGCCCAGCCTGTCGTGCACTTCAACCTGAGTGGAAATCTTTCTCCGGATGGAGTTCCGATCTAGGGTAAGTGTTTGCTCTACTCTATATATTTTGAATGTTAATTTATAATAATGATCTCTAGAATTAAAGTTGGCGCCGTGGATGTCACTTCTAATCCTGGATTGAGTGGAAGATTCTTGGTTACCGCCTTACCTACAATTTATCAGTAGGTGTCATCAAGTTGTAAACCATTCATTATTTTTTTTTTGCTTTATGTTAGTGTGAAAGACGGGGTTTTTCGCCAATACAAAGGCACCCGAGATACGAATACTTTCGTTAACTTTATTGAAGAGAAGAAATGGCAATCTGTGGAACCCGTCACTACTTGGAAGGCTCCTGACTCAGTTCAGTAAGTGTTTGTTTGCAATTCAATATATCATTATCACAATTTGTTTGTCAGAATGGGTTTTGTATCATATCTCTTCAAAATTTCCATGGCTCTTCGATCAGTTCACAACAGCTTGGTTGAAGACTATGGCATTCCATACTGGGGTTCATACATTGTCTTTGCTTTTGCTACTATTTTATTCGGAGCCATTCTTGGTTTGGTTAGTGTGAAAATTGCGATTATTTATTTTTTAAAATTTATTTTTGTTTTATTTAATAGTTGATTGTTTGCGTTATTGATTTAATTTGGCCTGTCAAAGTAAGTGAGGTTCCGTACCAACAACAAGCAAAGCATCAAAAATTGACCAAAAAGAAGTCAAAGGATTCAGACGATGACAATGTAGAGGATGATGATGACATCATCACCGAAAGTGAGCCTGAGAAAAGCAGTGGCGCCGAAGAGGAGTTATCTCCCGCTGCCAGTCAAACTGACGAACAGACCACAGATGATGACCAGGACAAGAAGGAAGAGACAAAGCAGGGACTGCGAAAGCGTCGGGCCCGCCTAGATGGTCAGTAGTGTCTTCCAATTGCACAGTGCCAATGCACAAGTGCACAAACTTGCACACAACTTTTTCGGTTAGCTACAATTCTCAGTTTTCCTTGACTGACCACGATTACAAGCTCTATATATAAAAGTGTATATTTATTATTTTCTGCTTGATGCCTCATAAAACACAACTTACATACTTCGCCATTCGGAAATGAGATCTTTTTTACACCTTTATTGTTAACCTTTACCCGAACAGTTCAGATTGTTGTCAGTGCGTGCATTGTCTCTACCAAGGTAACGGAAATTTTGTACTCTCACAACTTGTACTTTGCTTCTACTAATTTTTTCTTGATATACATATTTAATAATAACTGTTTTTATTAAGATATCAATGGTATATTCGCTTATAACTGCAATTTGTTCAACTATACAATTACGACTAATAATAATTACAAAGCCATATTTTAAGCATTTAAATACGGCGGAAATCACGTTTTTCATATGGAACTTCACCGGTACGACATTCTTTATCTTTTGCTTTCTGTAAAAACAAATGTACGAATAGAAAGGCGAAAATAAATATAAAATAAATAAACTTACAAATAGAAGATGTGTATTATAAGCCATAAGCAAAATTGGTATCTGAGTCATGAGGGCATACTTCCAGAAAGAACCCCAATTTGGTTTCCAGTGTTCGTAGATGGCTGCTCTCATTGCGGAGTATCGACTGACAGCTGGATCCAACTATGGTATTTTTTGTTAAATTTCGATTAAGTAAATTGATTTATTATTAACTTACAATTTCAACGTGCTGAGACATTCGGTACGGGTTGTACACTTGTCGGTTGAATTCAGTTTGCAATTTGAGACGCAATTCACGACGCCGTCTAATGCGGTCTAGCTCTTCTGGTGGCTCGTGGAACTGAGGAATCGGCATTTTGGATAGAACTGAAGCACAACTGACCAAAGCAACAAACTAAATGCACAACTAGTCGACCTCAACTTTGCTTGGCAAAACAATGTTATGATGCTAAGTGACGACACCATCGATGGTATCGAACAGACTTAAAAGCAGTAATTTCATACAAAAAGGTTCAATTTCAATGCAGAAAAAGTGGAACTTAGTATAGAAAGATAAAATCAATCTATATAGGAGAAAACATTTATTTAATACAGAAAATATCAATGATAAGTCAATGTCAACTTTGTACAATCATGAGTGCAACAGAGTGCAAAGTGGGAACAAAAGCAGAATGCCTCAGTTGTTACAATCGATTAATAATCGTCCTCGTCTTCGTTCAAATTACGATTTGCCGACTCCAAATCTTCCGTTGCTTTATCTAAATTGTCCACACCATTCGACAAAATGCGTTCTCCTGCAAAATTGAGCAAAACAAAAACACAGAATGACTAATAGGTTTGGCATGTGTCACTTTTTGGACACGCTCTTCACTTACTAATTAGTTCGGCAATTGCAATCTGTGTACGTTTATCCAATTTTTCCAACTTCCTCGCAACATTCCGCTTTAGATCCCAGTCAATTTTCTTTGGAGCCAACTTTGTCAAATCCTGCACGGAAAATAACCAGAATTAACAACATTTGAACAATAAACAAGTCAATAATTACAATGTCATCGGCAAGTGGCTCATCGGTTGCATTAGCAAGCACATCTTGTATGTGTTCGGAAACTGGAAAACAATAATTTGTCAATTAAATTCAATTGGATAATTGTTACCATTCTCTGGCTTGCCACTTGGCAGTGTGCTTTCTTTCAAGGTTGAGTCTGAGGGAGTATAACTCCGAAATTTAGGCCTAAATTGATATAAAAGGCAAAAAACAAATCAATTAACCGTTCAGTGATTGCACAGGTGATGGCACTTACTTAGGAAGTTGCACCTTTTCTCTTATCAGTTCCATCGAATCAGCCTCGCCGGGCAATTTACGTTTATTTCTCAGTTCTTGAATCTTTTGTCGTCGCCTGATAGCCTCTTCTTCCATATGACCAACATGACTCCCTTCTTCTTCTTCTATATCTTGCATTGTCCTACAATTATTCTGTACAAGTTTCAAATATAAATAAAATAAATTAGCGGGTAAAGTGAATCAAGTCAATTTAGTGGCTTTGTTTTGCATGTTTACGAGCAATCATGTGTTACTCCACATTTGGAAACCTGGTCATAATGGACGTTACGAGGTGTCAACAAACCGCCACTTGCGCACGTCGTCGACCGCGACAAGTTTGTATAAGTTGAACACGACACGACGCGCAAGCCACTAACATTCTCAACTCTTTTGTCTTATATATTCAGCCTTCAGCAGCTTGGTGCTTTCATTCACAACATTCAATTGAATACAAGTCACGTGATATATCATTTTTAAATGTGCTTTTGTTATATTCCGGAGAGTTCGAAAATTGTAGCCAAGTAAACACTGAGAATTGTTTATCTATTTCGGGAATGTTCTATTTGGTAATTCATTTATCGTAATTTGCATTTTGGTAAGCGTAACTATCAAATTTACAGTGCACTTTGATCTGAGTGGTATGTGTCCACTAAAATTGATTCGAAATGTCACTACTTTCGAGTATAATTTGGCGTCATTGAACCTTTTCAAAACAAATTAATTTTTGTTCACTAATTCTGTTAGCTCTAATGATAATTTTGTTTATTTTTGTGTTTAGGCTAGCTGGCTCTGATATATTTGCATTCGAATCGGGCGCCAGGATCTCTTCTCGATTTAACGCGAAAAAGCCGAATAGATGCGCATGATCAGTGTTGAGTTGAAGATCTCAAACCGAGTCTGTCCTGATAGAGTCGAAGACGCATGTGTGCTCAAACTCGCACTTGTGTTTTGCTATTTTCTTCATCTCTTCTCATCCTTCACTTTTGTACGTCTAGCCAGTGCAACATAGTATTACTCTCTCTCTCTCTCTCTCTCTGGCTGATCGACTCTCGACTTCGGCGTCTTTCTTTTCTCCTTAACTTGGCGTCACTGCGTTCCACAACAGAGCTACCAGGCTCCCAGCTGCTCTCAGCCAAGCTCAAAACAAACACTACCGCCACCAGCAGAAGTTCACCTTGTACATCTGCACCAACACCAACTCCAGGTCACACCGGTTTCAGTTGGCTTTACGCGCTCTTATTTCAATTCTAAGTGTAACTTGGGAAACACGCCACTAATCTGCCTCCTCTTTGGTATTATCTCCATCTGGTTTGATTCGCATCGCCTTCCTGACCTCAACTCACTCTGGAAAGCGTTTGAGTTTTCCTCAGTGTAATAACATGTACTCGTCTTATCTCAAATCGCTGCACATGGTTTACTACTCGTATGACTCACTTATCATCGATTACGTACAAAACCGATTTTGATTGGCTTTGTTTGGTTTAAATCTTCACTCGGAATCTGCGCGCGTGTTTTCCCTGGCTGATATCAAATGGTATAATGAGTATTTTGTCGTCTTCAATTATCATTATTCATCGAATTATATTTCCGGGTATGTATTTGTTTACTAGCCAATCTACATTATACCGCAATCGTCATCTTACTTATTCATAAGACTTTATACTTTATACTTGTTAGCTATAAATATCTGTACATGTGTGTTTTATAAGCTATTTGTTTAATATCTCACCAGACACACTAGACACAACTGTGCATGGTACAATGAGTCAGTGTGTTTTGTCGCCTGTACTTTATTAGTTTCAGTCAGCTTTGTATGTTTGGTAGAAAACCAGCAAGTATAAAACGTTTTCAGTGTAGATCGTTAGTGCGTGCTCGGCTTTCTAATTATAGTAATGCATCCAATGCCACCAATACCGCGCATAGCTATCTGAACTTGTATAAACACAAATTACACGTTTGCATTGCTGTTTAGTCTGTTCATCTAGATTGCTTTGTTCTTGTTTCTGTTTGATTTCAAATTGCTCTTTCCGGCTCAACGACCAATAATTTAATAAGTATTATTATTTATTGCTGTTCTATCTTGCTTCAGTCCGCTTTGTGTACATTAATCTCACAGGCTTATTGTGACACTCGCCGGAGAGCGATTATTTACTAATAACGTACTTTTTGGTGCAATTTGCAATCCAATAAGTTGCACTTGGCCAAAGTCACTCAAGTACTAAAAGACATCGTTTTGTGTCATTGCGAGTTTAATTGACAGGTTCACTATTGTAGTTGATGACTTTTATTATCGAAATAATCCGAGTTCACACATAAATGGCTATAATTTATTAATTGACTAATGTATTTTCTCTTTTCTCTGTCCTTTATCCATCCTTCTACCTCTGTCTGGCAATCTCATTTCATCCCGACGACAAACGCCAATCGAAACAGAAATTGGCGTCTCTGGTCTGTGGCATCAGCGCTGTCTGATTAATGAAATGCTCGTCAGTATTTTATTGCCATCGTATTGCCATTAAGACAGTATTATATTGTTTGGCCAACAAGGTATATATTTGATATATTGTGTGTGTTTTATTGAGCATTACTTTATGGTTCTATTCATAGTTGCCTGTTCAGCATAATACTCCACATTCATCGCATATTTAACACAAGTCATCTGTTTATGACCTTTCCATAACAAGTGAATCTCATCACCGTAGCTCCACCACTTGAATCTCTATCGTATATAAAGCTGGTCTCATTTTTCAATTATTCCAAGCACTTGTATTTGACTGTCGCATTTGTCAACTGCAAGAATTTTTCCTCTTCAACGGAACTGGTCAAGATGTAACCAAAAATGCAACAAAATTTGTATGCTTCCTCTTTCTCTTCTTCCTGTGGAAATGACATACACGTATCTTTTCTCTTACTTGTTGATGTTATGAAAATTTAATCATTGCCGATACTATTAGATTCTGAACTGAAATTCATCTGTATTGTTGGACAGTAAACCAAAACAACGGCAAACATAAACAGGTGAACTTGATCATAAGACTATTGCATTTCAGTTCGTTATCAAAACAAATCTTCTAAATACAGATCTAGATTTGTTGTCTCGACTCGTGAACATAGCTTGTTTACTGTATTTGAATACTAACAAATACTTCATTACTCAATTGATGTAATGCATTGCAATGCTCTAATGAGTCTGGCTAAAAGCATCGATTGAATTCAATCCATACCGTCCTTCCATCTCCGGATATTTATGGTATTTATAATTATAATTTGTTGTACTGTGTCTGTGTTAGCATTGACATTTTCATGTGACTTCTCATTTTCCCCCTGATGAGTCAGTGATGACATAACTTATATTACTTTGCACTTAAAGTTCGCTCTTCCTCTCTCCAAAGGCTCGAGGTCAATTAAACGAAAAGGCAATTGAACGAATTCTCCTCTTAACGAACAATTACAACTACACCAGTTTGGTTACATGCAGTTCTGCGGACTTCATTCTGCCTATTCATTAGAACTGCTTTTGGCTAATTGTTTGAATTAATGCATTAGTGATCGATTGATTGCAGTTGAGCCACACAACTTATTCAGACGAGCAAATATGTTCGCTCAGTTTGCTGTTCTCGATCCTCAATATCATCACCGCTCTTTCAATCGTTTACCCCTAATGCCATTTTCGGCCAGATTCGGTTGCCGCTGCTGCTGCCGATACTGAATTGTCAACTCGTAGTATACACTGATTCGCTGTGATTGTTGTGCATCGACCAGCATTATCGACACTATCATCACACCACCGCATCATTGAACATCTACAGCAACATCATCATCAACACTTTCCCCCAAGTTCCGTTTTCTATAAAGGCGCGGAGGCTGCTTTACTCAGAATTAGGCAACGTATTAACATTAACTGGTGTTCACTAATCTGTGCTTTGTGTTTTTGTGCATCAACACACGATTGATTCCCTTCGAGCCTCCCACTACTCAACTCAATCATGCTCTCATCATTTATATTTCAACTTCTATTCGATCGTTACTCCAGTCGTTATCTTGTTGGTTCTAAATCGCTCTCCTCTTCTATGATCAACTATGATGAAAGTGATTTATCTGAACAAGTTCCAAAAACATTAACCTTTTTGTATCATCATTGTATTAATCTTATGTTATTTATGACTAAACGTTTGATTTTTTTATGATTTTTTTCAATATGAATATAATCGTCCTTCAACAATCCACAAAAATGTTATTTTATCATGATAAATTTAGTTGATATTTAATATATATTTCGACAATGTTGTGATTCACTCTGTGTTGTGTGCGCTTCATTCACACAATCTTGTGTCTACTTTGATTCAATTCTGCAAAGTGTCTTTCATCACGATAATATTCGAACCTACTTCAAGTTCATTACATCAACACTATCAACGATTTCGAATCAATACTACCAATCAGCGACATTATCATTTGATTAGTAAGTTCAAGGTTTATATTTCTCGAGGATTATGACAATATTTGGCTTCTCTCTTTTCTTTAGGTTGCGCTCAATCATTAGTGTGTGTTCTTCTGGTTAGTCTTTTCGATACTTTTATCTTCACCGATCAAGTAAAGTTCGACCCAATGGCGGCGGCCATTAAGCGTCAGCAGTCTAGGCGCCGTTTAGCTGCAATCACCTTTCTTTCGAATATTTCACTTGATGGCTCACACCGAGATACTAATCTCGGTATGATCTTCAATGTCAACATTCATCCAAGCCCAGCATCGGTTATTGCCAGCAAAAGTCGAACACCGTCTTGCATCGACCACAACGAGCACCATCTTAACAATGCATTGGGTTTGTATGACAGTCTTTATGGTATTTTTGTTAACTTTCGTTTTCATTTATTAAGACAACCATGACATTTACGATGGAGAGAAAGAAAACAAGCCTAATGTGGTTATACTTAATGAGCCTATGGAAATTAAACGAGGCATTCTGCAGAAACGTCGCGATGATTACATAAATATGCGCTCAATGACATTCGATGACTCTCATTATGCTTTGGCTAGCAATAACAACAATAACAATAACAACACGAAGACTTCTTCGGTCTATTCTGGAACGTCTTCGTTTTCTTCTGAAGGCTCACCACCGCCACCGCATCGATTCCATATTAGTATTGATCATGTAGACGATGAAGATAATTTTTCCGATCAAAACAAATTGTCTAGCAGTCATAAAACTGTTGATTCGGGTTCGCAATGCTTTGACTGTCAACATTGTAACAACAACAGTTTGAATACAAGTCATCTTTCGGGTTTAAACGAAGAGCGACAACTTCTTAAACCTAATGGGTTTGTTTAATTGTTTTTTATAACTTTTAGGTCTAACTTTAAACTTGATTTAGACTATCCGGAGCAATTGCAACCAGTACCAACAGCAGTTTAAACGACTCTCATATTGACAACTGTGAACTGTCGTCGATTGGAAATGGACATATTGTGGGAGGCACTAGTGCAACAGACAAATCGACTGCCTATGGCAGTATGGAAAATATAGGCTATAAACTTGGTGTTGGTGGGGGTCACTTCAATTCACGTTATCGAACCACTTCGTTTGGTTCGTATCGCAGTTCATCGGTCAATTCGCACCACACTAGAGAAAGCAACCAAGCATTGCCAGTTCGCTGCAATCGCAGCTATCACGACAATACTTGCTGTCTCATCAAGAATAAAGAAAACATCAAGGATGAACGAATCGTGTTTGTCACCGGCAAAACACGCGGACCAATTGCTATATTTTCCGCACTGTCAGCCAATTCGAAGCGTAATTATCACCTTCAACACAGGTTTGTTTTATTGGCTTATTTTTTTATGCCGTTTGCTTTTATTGTTAATTTTATTATTAATTTATTGACATTGACGATTATTATTGTTTGTTTTTAAATAGAAATGATTCTGCTAAAGAGGCAACTCATCTGAGCTCAAGCAATAAACGTCACACACGTTACATCTCAGGCAGTCGTCAGCTATCTACAATCACTGATGGCGAATCAATTAACCTTCTTGCTCAATTAGGCTTCGATACGATGAACGAAGAAATCTCTTTCAAGTCATTACTGGTGTCAAGTGACAACCAGGCCAAGCCAAGCACAATTCCAGAAGCAATTGCGTATAACAATTCGATTGTGATGAATCGCTCTAATACTCTCACAGTAGCTGAGTGTACCAAGAACATGGGCACAACTGGAAATATGCATAGTAATAGTACTAACACTACAAACCAAACCATTCTGGGCACAAGTCCTGTTCTTTCAAGTTCATTTACAAACTCGCATATCGGCAGTTTGCCAATACAAACAAACAATAATAACCAAGCGGCAGCATTGATGAGTAGCTCATTCACTGAATCGTCAATGCCACTTAGTACAAGTGTGGGCAACGAGTCGATGATTTCACTTGGATCAAATAGCACCACAGAGTCGTCCACTGCAACACCACCACCGCCATTACACACACAGTCAAGCACACCATTGGTGGATACTTCAGTTATGAATTGGCCCTACTTTGCAGCTGCCACCACCAACTTTCCCACCAGTGTACAGGAAATAGTATATCATCCATATCTGTTGGATGATCCCGAATTGATCGCCGGCAAGCACAGCACCCTGCTGACTTTTCCTGCTTTCATGGTAAGTGCAAACTCGTTTGTCTCGTAAAAAAACATTGAGATAACCATTTTTATTGTTTTACCCTTTATGTGTAGACATCAATAATTGACTATGTCAAACCACAAGATCTGAAAAAGGAGCTGAACGATAAATTCCGTGAGCGATTTCCGTACATTCAACTAACTCTCAGTAAACTTCGTTCGATCAAGAAAGAAATGTGCAAAATTGCACGCAATGAGGTACGCTCTGCTCTTTTTTGGTTACTTGTTCGCTTTGGTATTGTGTCGAATCAGTTAATTATTGCCAGTATTAATCTGCACTATCATCATTAGTGTTGCGATTAATTATATTCCAAGCAAAGATTGACAGTTTTTTTGCGCTCCTGTCATAATGTGATTTTATTATTTATGCATTTCAAATTAGCATTACTAACTGACTTGGCTCTATTGTGTGGGCATTTTTTTGAGTGTGCTTTTGGCAATGCAAATTTAACTTTTTAACTAATTATCAGCCAAAAGAGAATAATTAAGTTTTATTTGATATATTACAAAGTTCCACTAAAGGGACAATCTTTATGTCGGCTACGCAGATTATAGTTGTTCAGGCAGCACTAAGGTTGTTCTACAGTACATGCCATTCTTGTTTGTAAAGCAAACTGTCTTTGACACTGATTTAGATATATATTTTTTATGATGATTGCTTCTCGGTTCCAAGGCAAGATCACATGATTATCCTTGGTGCTTTCAAGTTTAGCAATTATGGTTTATTAGTGCAACTAATGGATTATCTCACTTAATGATTTAATTGTGATGACGCTCACTAATTTTCTGATTTACTGTGTGAGAGATAGTGAAGGAATTTAGCGATTTACTACTTGCCAATATTGTCAGTGCAGAAGAGATATGGTTTATTTATTTATTGTCTGCTTCCGACTTTATTGACAATTTTCTCTTGTCTCTATCTATATCTCTTATTCGTGTCTCTTTATGTCCATTGTTCAGTTGCATTTACATTTTTAGTGGTTTGTTGTTTGTTGATAAGTGGCTTTTGCGCAAATATTTACGTGTACACTTTCTTTTATGAACCCGGATTTGTCCCCTTGTGCGTGGCTTGGTAATTTACTGGCTTGTCTGGTTTGTTGCAAGTGCACCTTGACAGACGTGCAGGCAGACTTGCATTGCATTTATCATTTTCTCCTATCTCTTGCCACTGCTAATCGAGTGTGTGTTTTCCTTTGTTTCCACAGTGTGCCATTGACTTTTTGACCATCGCCCAGGCTTATGTCTACTTCGAGAAGCTAATCCTCAAATCGTTAATCACCAAACAAAATCGTAAACTTTGTGCCGGTGCTTGTCTGCTCCTATCGGCCAAGCTGAATGACATTAAAGGCACCGATTTGAAGCTATTGATGGAGGTAAAGCTCACGGTCATGACATGACTATTGACTATTTATTATTCATCTTTTCTAGAAAATTGAATCAGTCTTCCGGTTAAGTCGCAAAGATTTAGTATCGACCGAATTTGGAGTGTTGGTTGCACTTGAATTTGGACTACACTTGCCCGCATGGGAGATTCAACCACACTTTCAACGATTGATGTACGAATCGTAACATGCCAAAAACAGAAACTGAAATGCACCCGAATGAGCTTATTACTTATTGCATCTCTAAACTAAACGATCAAAGTTCAAATGGAATCTTTATCCAGCCTTGACCTCTTGTCTCTCTTCCTTTGACCCCCTCTAACTCTCTTCAGTCCTCAAATTTAAATGTGACCCCATTATGTTCAATATAATAGAACTATTGAGTGACCCACCTTCAAGAGAACGAACCAATTCAACTTTATTTCTATCACAATGTTTATGCTTCGTTAATGATTGAGCAAAAATTTATCAAATATCGATTATTGTATTGCGTAATACTTTGATTTTATTGGCTTGCATTTGTATTTTACCTTTATACTATTACAGATTTTAATACCTTTTGCTATATACTAATTTATTTATTGATATAATGTTATTATAGACCTATATTATATATTGTAATTGCACACAGACACACACTTAGCACCTATAAATACATTATTTATACCCCGATGGTCTGTGTGCATGTTTGGCTGATCACAATTTGTACTACTTGTATCCCTTTCTCTATTTTTGATCTTGTCATTGTCAATTTAACTTATTTTACGCGTTTATGTTGATTGCCAAGCACAATTTGGTCGACATTGTTCGACATTAAATGTTGATGACTCAATGATGAGATATATAAGATTAAAGTAATCAAATAATAAAATGATCAATTTATTTAACAAAGTTTTGTCCGATTTGTTAAGTTGTCAATTGCACATACTTGTTAGTTCTTTAGATTGTCGTTGTTTTGTTAATGTTGCACTGCTGGCATGTTGTGTCCTTCACTGAACTGTCAAGTGACAGCAAAATGTGTTTTATTGATTTTCAAATATTTAACTAATAATATTTATTAATTACATTACAATGTCGTTAGCGTATTTGTTTTCTACTGAAATATTCGAACGAATGAAAAGATCGATCAAAACGTATTAAGCAAATTCGAAGCTAATCACTAATATTTAACTCTTTTTTGAGTGATAGCTACTTCATTGTTGGTTTGAACTGAAAGTAGCTCAAGTCATTTTATTTTGTGTTATCCATTGCAATGCTATCGAACAGTGTTGATGAAAGTTTGCACAATGTGGCTGGAACCATTGCAAAATGGGCTACCGATCCTGTGTTGGTTAATGCACTCACCACCTCTGACAACGAGATGTGCACCGACTTTCGAGTGATTAGTCATCTTTTTAGCAGTGGCTCCATCAGACTTGAGCAGACCGAGAAGGAGCTCAATTTGGCGTTGCAGGAAGCGGTTAAAGCTTCAGCCAAATCGAAAAGTATCTCCGACGAGCACATCGTTGAGGCTGACAGATGCTGGCTCAAGGGCAGTTATCAGGATGCATATGCTCACTATGTTGAGGTAAGTGGACACCCTTTGATGTGTCCAGTTGTAATATTTACCATATTCTATGTTTCATCCTAAGGCAATCAGGTTCATGCCTTTGAGCACTACTGAAGATTATTCTCGCCTGGCAACTATCTATTTTCGGCGAATGCGACTAACGCTGGAGGAGTCCACATTTGAGGACATTGTGTCTGCAGTGAAAGATATTGAACTGGCTAGCATGGCCTGCACTGACACAGTCAAGTTACTGCTCAATGAAGATGACGTTGCTATGCAGGATTACATTTACCAGAAACGAGACGGCAAACCACTGATCGAACCAAACGACCCTGACGAGTTTGGTATTCACCCCGATGTCCAAGTCACCACCAAACTTGATGAACAAGGAAAGAGCCGTCTGGTGTTGCTCTCGGGCCAGCATATTTCCGCTGGCACTGTGTTGGTCACCGAAAAGGCTTTCTCGTGGTTCAGTTCTAACACACTGAATGTTTGTGCTCATTGTGACCTCAACGTAGAAGACAGTCGCTTCTGGCCTTGTTCCTATTGCGCTGACAGTATCTACTGCAGTCGACAGTGCGAAGAAATGGTAAGTTTCATAAGGTTTTAATCATTAAAATTGAATGTTTAACCAATCAATCAATTTAGCATTTCGAGGTGCACAAGTATGAGTGTGGTCTCACCGCCTTCCTCAAGAAGTGGCCTCTTTTTATGGTGATGTTACGTTTCTACTTTCGTTGCAATCGCTCTCCAATGTCTGCCTGTCCCGAGAAAGTAGACCACGTAGGCCTTTACCTGGACTCAGTCCGTAATGGTCTCCCAGTGGAGCCGTATGTGTTGAACGCTTTTCGGCAAAGTATGGACCAACATGAGCGACGTCACATTCTGAAGCGCGACCTTCGTCAGTACTTTGGCTGCCTTCTAGAATCGATTGAGTTTGTGCATCTTTATGATGCTTGTCTCTTCAACGCGGACCGTCTTGATGCACTGCGAGTTATGCTCAAAGACTCGGGCCATGGTGGAGAGCAGGAACAGGCTGAACTGATGCAAGCTTCTGCCAGTGTTGTCCGTGACCAGCGCAAAAAGTTTTCCTGGGCATCCACTGAGTGGAAGGCATCGAAGGCGGAAATGATAACCTGTGTCTTTCGCGATCTGAAACGCTTCATCGCCTCGCCACTGACCAAATTCATTTTGCCATTCAGCAAGTCGGTCAAACCCGACAATGATCTGAGAGACCGTCAACTGTTGGTCCTCACCGGTATTCTATTTCCCGCATTCATTGGCAACCGAAGCGCTGCCGCCGATGGCGAAATAGCCACTGAGAATGTGGTGCCACAGTTTAACGATGTCATGCAGATGGTGGCCGCCACCGACATTGCTCCTGGTCATCAGTTGGCCACTCGAGTGTACAACACCAAGTTCTACTAGAGGACAAACATAATTCGATGTGCCACTCTGAATTGACACTCAAAGGTGTACAACCACCAAATATTAATGCGCACACGCTTTATCAATTAACAATTACGCGCTAAATTTGCTTTGCTACATTTATTACTGAAATTACTGAATGACTAAAGCAAATTCCGATTTGGCGAGCGCTTGTGAAGATCATTTCGTCTGGTGGTCAGTGTCGATGCACTCGACGCGGCTTCAACCTGCAAGCGATCACTTTTCTTTCCGACATGTGCATTGTTTGTTTGCAGTCGAGGTGCTTTGTCAATGTCATGTTACATATTTAGTGTAATCTTAACACCAACTACAATTGTACTACAAGTCTTGTATTGTCTTGTACAATGTTCTATCGATGTTGAGTTTCGGTGTGCGTTATACACACTTTCCCATTGACCAAAGTTGGTTCAAGTGCACTCAAGGTCAGTGGCAATTAACGGCACCTCACGGTGTTATAACATCTTTGTCCATGCAATTGCAAATTGGTTTAAACCATTTCTACCTTATCGACTGGCTATTCTTTTTTTCTGTTCAGTGTTTTGTGCCGCCACACTAAATCAGTCTTTTTAAGTCCTCAGACAGTTTAGTGTGCGAATGTGTGTTAAATTCGAATTAAGTGAGTCCAATTGAATCTAGTGCAATCGTCTCAACCTGAGAACGACCATAAATAAGTGGCTGCGAACATTGTGAGCAAGAGTGTCAACTTGGTCTAATTTGCCAATTAGGTCCAATCCACACAGGCCGGTGTCTGTGCCACAGCACTGCATGGTGCCATAGTTTGTTCATGTCAACTCTAATTATAGAAGCAAAATGTGCAATTACCACAAACACTGAATGTCAAGACGAAGAAGAAGATACCATGTGGTTTGGTGCAACATATGTCCAAGTGCAACAATGTTCAATTATGCCTAATTGTGCGAATCAAGTTAATGTTAATTGGAAAATAACACACCGCGACATCGGCCACAACAATGGCACGACCAGACCAACACGATCAACCCTACCATGCACTACGAATGGTAATGAACATTGCACCAGCCGAGACAGCACATTGTTGCATGCATATGCACTAGACCTGCTGGACATGAACATCACACCGAGATGACAATTGTCGTTGCATTATCGCCATTGCCGGTAATTTGTCCTTGTCCGAATGATCAAATGAGTGGTCATCACAATGGAACTGTACATTGTGCAGTGTCTAATGGAGTGATTGTTTCGTTACTGTTTCGCATCAATCAAGTACTACCGCCAGTGGCGCACACCTCACCACACCGCAACCGTTCGACCATTGACGACCATTACTGTTCATACTATGCAAAGGAACAGAATGGACCGTCTTAATGACGCCCCATACACAACACCGCACTGCCAAATGATGAATCTGTCGATGTGAAAATATTATTATTATTGCCACAAAGGTTGTGCATGTACAACAGAACGACATCGACGCAAGGAAGTACCACATGGACTGATGGATTGAGGCGAAGCACACCGAACAAACGAACAGCCGAACTGAACTGAACGGTGTTGCATCCCGCAAACTGGACCATCCACTTGGCGCCAGCCAACTCAGTCAGTAGTGAGCGAAATTCGTGTTCGGTGTTGTTCGCTCTCGATGTTTCTCACTCACTCACTCCAGTCCATACCCATCAGAGCGTCCAAACGACCACCATACTTCGGCGTTGCTTCAAAGTGCCTTCAAACAGAAAAACACTCGTGCTTTTGCATTCGCACTCGACAGGCTGCCGTAGAACTTCAGTTTTACTCTCGGCAACATCTGTGTTGATTAAACTTCGACCAGACAGTCAATCCATTTTACACATGTACTGCCATTGAGAAGTGTAACTGTCCGCATTTATTCTACCCACCCACCACTGACCATTTGTCTGTTCTTCTGTCTGCCCCGTCTGGTCTCTCTCTCTCTCTCCGCCTAAAGTGCATTAATCTGTCGATATTGTTTACTGTTCCACTATTATCGTGATAATCTTGATCGAGATCAGTTTGGAATTAGTCTGGGCAGATTGCAAGATCATTCTATCAATCGATTTAATCGTCTGATTGGATTGTGTGTCAATTGAATTGGACTTTAATTGATTAACCTCACGAGAAACCTCAATGTAATGTAATTGCCACCAAGATTGTCGATCGTTATCAAGATAATCGTTATGAAGGCTCGGTTAAGTCATCGAACTAGCGTGTAATTTGGCGCTGAATTGTTGTGTCGATCGTGCAAGTAAGCACATTCGTTGACGGTCTGTTCTTTTGTTGGCGTTCGCTTTCAAAGTGTCCATTTGGAGAGTGCGCCCCTGCACCACTGCACACCGCTAGGCGCCTTCGTTCCCAACGTTACCAAGAGTGTCGCTCTATATCTCACTGGTGGTGTGAGGCGTCTGATGATCGATCCTGAGCAACGAACGCCAAGTGGAGAGTCACCGAGCCGAGTTGGAACTGACTGACGAGACTGAAAGTGTCTGTTTGCATACCTATCCGAACCACAACAACAACAAACATTTCAATTGGCTGTCTCTTCGTTAGTGTCTCTCTTTCTCTCGAAGTGGTGTCTTCCTTGACGGTTCATCTGTCTACTCTAATCGCCACACTAATTGGCCATGTCTGACAAATGGCATTGCATTGATTCGACCAATTGGCACCATCTTACTACTACACAGACTCAATGAGATGCTAATCGAATTAGTGAGCAGCAACCAACGGTGACCAAAACACCGCTACCTAACCTCGATCGACCAAACTCGATCATCGTCGTCATCATCACTCGTCACCAGCGAGGCGATATCTTCAAACCGTTATCATTGTTACTGTAGTAGCACAAAAGGGGAACAATCGAAATGGATCGACACAGTGCAAAATGATCTTCTGTCCGTGTCAATTTGCATTCGAACATATTACTTTACCGAACGATGAAATGTCAATTCGTCTTCACTTGGTGGAATGGCCAGCGATTGTCTTCTTGTGTCTCCTGCCCGGTAATTGATTGATCATATAACTTGTCGGTGCTTGGAGCCAATTCCTGGTCGTTTGGTTGGTCGAGTCGGTGGCCACCTCTTAATTGTTGCATGACAGAAATGATTACCGAAGCAATCATGCATACGTTACTGTGATCTGGCGCGATCTCCAACTCGACCTGTCTGCCACCTAACACACTCGACACTGATCCTTCACTTCTGAAAACTTTTCTCGGTTGACAGTGAACACATTTGCAATACATTTCCAATTTTGGCACTTTCCTCAATTGTCTTATCGTGTCGAATGCCAACTCGACTTGCCACCGATTGTCGCACTCGAACGAGCCAATCGCTTCAACCGAATCAATCAAAACTGTTCGCTCAATTTGCTCAGTGCCAATCTCGTAGCAGTGCATCAGGCATCATCATCACCGGCCCTTCGTAGGAAGGTTGATCTGTCCACAACGCCCATTCACCATGTTAAAACTGTTAGCTCGGTTTCGGTACCTGCTGATCGCATGTCTACTATGGCTGACCATATTCTCACTGCTGTACACACTCAATCCGCACTCAAACAGCATAAAGAATTTAAATCTGCTCACAATTGGTTCTCAGTACCGAGGAGAACGCTTTCCTTCCTCCTCAAATCACGATGCCAAATCTTCGCTCAAAGTAAGTTCGCTCGTTTTTAGTATAGTATGCACTGTATACCTCCTTATTAGCTCCAATTGATGTTGTCGTTGTTGTGATCGAGTAGTAGTTTCGATCACTTTTGCTTGCTTTGGTTCCACTGATTGCCCTCGAAACGATCAATCGATGTGAGATGATCCGATCGAGAGGCCACAAGCAAATTCACATGGCTAATTGAGGTGGTGTGCTCCACTCGTTGCAAGTGCCACAACGGGCCAATCAGAAAGGCCAATCAGCCAATTGGCATTGTCATGACAAGCACAGTCTGATCTGTGCAGTGTGGCTCCAAGTGCATTCAGGTGTGCGACAAACACAGGTATCCCGATAGTGGTACTCACTTACAGGCACTTAGGCCAAACGACCGTTAATCGTGGCCAGTTGATGGTTTTGTTGGTGTGTTGGCCAGCGATGTCATCCACAGAGAGAAGCAAACAAACAGACAGGCAAACACATCCGAACAGGCCAATGATTTGTGTTTGCAGAGTACGATCGTAATAAATCAAATTCCTCCAAGCGACAGCTAAGTCAGTTCGTTCGTTCGTTTGTTATTGTTTGTTTGTTTGTGGTTTGCACGTTGACTCACGAATGGTCTTTGTCTGGTCTGTCAAGTGTTGCAATTCTGTTTGAAAGTGCACTGGCTGTGTCATGTGACCGTTTCCATTGCCACTGTTGGCCATTCTCTCGAATGATCTTATCATATCTCCTACTCTCGAGACCAATTCTGCCCGTGCACTTACGTAATAATTGAGCGAACAAATTTGTCCGAGTGTGTTGAGTCAATGTCAGGTTGCTTTGTTATCGGTTATCGGTATGAGAATGCAACATAATACAAAGAGACACACAACACAACATACGCACTCGCTGCCGAAACCGACTGTCCGGTTGCGGTAGCGGACTCATCACTGACATCATCATCAACAACATCTTCATGATGGCAATTTCTCAAGCCAATCAAAACATTGAAAAAACAAGCGCACTAACTAAGCACGCTAACGAGCGGCCACAAGATAAATTACCCTCGTTGCGATTTATCTTTTATATTTATAATATCCGATTAATTCGATTACTGAGTACGATTCCAAAGTGGTCTTGCGTCAGTGACAGGAACAAAATGAGAGATGAGAAAGGAAAAACGGCAGAGAAGATCGAAGGCTCGAGTTACCATCGAACGAGTGCACCAGTGCCGTATAAATAAAAAATGCACTCACTTGTGTTCGAATTGAATTTAAACTATTCATGACAATTCGATTCGTGACGAACACTTTTGACATTTCTGGGAACATTTTCCAGTTGCACAGAATTCAATTACAATAAACAACAACAAGCAGGTTGCACACAAAAGGACAATGTGGACAATGATGATGAGATGTGTTCTATTTATAAGCGTCACGCCATGGCCACTGTTTGAGGATGGATTCCACTATGACTTTAGACTTTCCCAACGCCAAATGACAAAAGGAGTTTGCATCTGCATTTGTTGTTCAATTTGTTGTTGTGCAATTGGGCCAGTTCGTGTGCGCAAATCACCCCTGGAGACTGTTGCATTCATCATTGTGAGTGTTCATTTGTTTTCTGCGTATGGCCTAGAATCGTTGAACGAATTTGCATTCGACTCGATCGGTAATGGTCAACACTCAGTGTTCTAGTGTAATCTAATTTACTCTTCTTTTCCACCACGCTTAACCTTTACCAATCAAATTGGATCACTCAAAGGATGAGTGGCGTGATGATGACTCGGTGATGAGTGATTCTATTGGGCCACACAGGAGATTTGATTCCTCGCTCAACGTTTCTCTCAACATTCGATCATTGAAATGCCAAAGTAAGATTTTTCTTGTGTGCCTATTAAAGTACATTTCGACGAAAGCCTTTAATGTGATTTGGCATTAGTGCAATTAATGCATTAAGCCTTTTGTGTGTTTGATGGAGGACTTCTAGGACAAATGCGGTCGGCTTGGTGGTTGTGGCCAGCGTGTGTGCTATCATCGATCTCATTTGTGCGTTGATTTATTCCCGACCAACCGAACCGACAACCAAACTCACCGCACTCACCTGTCCATCCATTGGTCGTCCATTTGATAGCATTGGTAACGAGTTCGTCATTAATGAGTCCGTAATTAATTGACTTGCACGAAGGCCACAATCAACAGTGGCAATGGACACACTCTATTGTGTGCTCCCTTTCTTCCTTCAACCGATCATATTCTTCATTCTTCGTTCGTTCGACCTAGACCCCGGCTTTTATTTGCTTTGATGTAATCGTCATTTGTGCTGATTGCTCGATTGTTTGGTCGGTCGACATAAAGTGACTCAACCCGACCAAACCAACCAACCAATAATAATAACAACAACTTGGCGCCAATGGGCATTGACAACGGGAAGAATAGCAAAGATGCGGCAATTGCGATCGCGCGACCATCGGCACACTTCACAATTGATTCAATTTGATTGTGTGCCCCTCATTGCATTCGACACAATTAGCCAAACTGTGAGTGCTGTGCAATTAATTGTCCTCCCGTTGATGGCATCATCATCTATTCTGCCTGGTTGATTGTTACCTCTGATTCGTCTATCTATTCGTGAGTTCTCCTTCACATTTTGAATATATGTCAAATATATTGAATAAGTGGCCAAAAATGTAAGGGTAAGGCAAAGTGTGCACACCTTAACCTTAGCCTTAACCTTCTAAGTTATGACTTAACTCACCTTATCGCCCTTATTGCATCTTGCATATACATTGTATCTATTGACAGTGGTGATAAGTCATAACAGGTTTCGGTTAACAGCCATCGATGTTCTAGGTGCTGTTTGTGTTTATCTTGACTCTATTCTGTTGAGTCAATTCTTCATAGTTTTAATCTAGTCCTTTTAACTTAAATAAGTCACCTTTCAAAAAAGACGTTATATTTTGTACTGCCAAAGTACAGTCTTATCAGATTTACCGCTACTGCTTCAAGCTGCTTTCTTTCATTTACAATACAAAATATAACGTCCACTTTGAGAGGTCACTTATTTAAGTTAAAAGGACTATTTTAATCTAATCTATGACTGCTGGCACCACAGAACAAACTCAATTGGGTCTGTCCACATTCTGCCTTCATGGCAGCGTTATGCATATGTATTATACATAGGTTATAGATGGTAATTTATTGCTCACAACTGCCACTCGAGCAGCACACACATGCACTTCACTTGTCTTAGAATATACATTGTAGATTGAGTGTTTTCAGTGTTCTGGTCTGGGCATCGGCATTGCCTCGCCATTTGAGGAAGTCATCTTCTCGCGCCTTGTGTGCTACGGCACATCGTAACTCATCTAAAATGCAAAAGCCTGCAAGTCTGACTAACGGTGAATGAGTGAATGACTAAGTAATGAATGAACGAACGTACCAATAAAGGCCTCATTCCGTTGGGGGTTGCCTCGTTTTGGTTCGCTCGATCGTTATGACCGTTCCTAGTGTATAGATGATCACTAATTTGCAGTCTCCAACGTGTGCTAGTGCTTCCTTCCTTTTGACTTTAGTGCATTGCAGGCAAATAGTCGAGACTTGACATGGACATACTGTCTTGGCTTGCCAATTGGCTATTCTTCGACAGTCACATTTGCACACAATCGAATCGAGTCAGGCCATATCGTCTATATGGCGATGCCATACCGAGCTTGGGCATACTTAATTAACCCTCTATCATAATGCACGCGCGCGGTAATTCGTCCACTGGAAAAAGTCATGCAAACTATGTGACTATGTGCAAACTATCTGGCCACAATCAAAGCCACAGAAAGGTTCGATTACACCGTGACAAATGAGAGGTGTCCGACTAAATGGAATGTTTGACTTGTGTGTGTGGAGATTTCCGCTGAAATGGATTGCACTCAGGAAATTGCCAGTGAAAGAGCACACAAATAGAGTCATTAGTGGTGGTGCTAATTGAAATCAATCTATTCGCACTGAATTGAATTTCCCATCATCATCATGGCCCGCAAAGGCATTAACCGAGAATTGTGCTTAACATTAGCGTGAAGTATTGTTTAATTGAACTTGACTATTGTCAATGTAAACGCCACCACATCACACTAATGCATAGTTAGTGGTCTGTGGTCGGTGGCAATCTCTTGGCGTCACTTATCGTGTCACTAAAGTGTCCACTCGTTGTAATTAGTCTGCTTTAATTAGTTACTAACGAACGTTTCTGTTCGTGATCACTACCTTACCGTTAATTAACTTATTAAATTACTTACTAATTAACTTTTCGCTGCTCTGTGCACCTCATTCGAGGAGTACACCAACTGAGCCTGGCACTGCACTCTCGAGTGTGTACTGTCCATTAGTGTCCACTTGCATTAACCATTTTGTCTGCTTTCGGTTTGATTGACAGCACTTTGACGCTCAACTGTCCTCCACAAACCGGTCACGATGGTCATCTGGTGGCCGATGGCAGCTGTCAGCCACGACCACCACCACGGCGACCTCCACCACGATCTCGTCCACTGATTTGTGGACCAACTTTAACCAGGAACAATATCTCAGCAAGGGTCGACTGGCACCTGATGCAGATGCATACGCTCGAAACAAGTTCAATCAACGAGCCAGTGACGCAATTGCACCAGACAGACCACTGATGGAAACTCGGAACCCTCTCTGCCGAAGGAAAAAGTACCACCTCGAACAGTTGCCCCCGACTTCGGTGATAATTACTTTTCACAACGAAGCTCGTTCCACACTATTACGCACAATTGTATCGGTGCTCAATCGGAGTCCTTCACATTTGATTACGGAAATCATTTTGGTCGATGATTTCAGTAATGATCCAACTGATGGACAGGAGTTGGAGAAGATTGGTAAAGTGAGAGTTATTCGAAATGCCAAACGAGAAGGTCTGGTGCGTTCGAGGATTGTTGGCGCCAATGCAGCCAAAGGACCGGTTCTCACTTTTCTGGACAGTCACTGTGAGTGCAATACTCAATGGCTGGAGCCATTGCTGGACAGGGTTCGAGAGGTGAGACGCCTGTTTATTCAATTTGACTAATCTAACTTACTAATCGACTATTTTCACAATCGCAGAATCCACTGCTAGTCGTGTCGCCTGTGATTGATGTCATCGGACTTGATGACTTTCGTTATATTGCCGCTTCTGCAGAATTGAGAGGTGGTTTCGATTGGAATTTGGTCTTCAAGTGGGAAGTGTTGCCTGTGCATTTGCACCGTGAGCGACTGAAAGACTTGGTTTCTCCAATTAAGTATGTCTACTTTAAATAATCGAATCAAGTGCTACAATGATTTGCTCTCTACAGAACGCCCATGATTGCTGGCGGATTGTTCTCGGTGAACAAGACCACTTTTGACCATTATGGCAAGTACGACTCGCAAATGGACATTTGGGTGCGTATTACATTGTTGGGGACTTAAAGTCGAGTGAAACTAACATTTGTCACTTACAGGGCGGTGAGAATTTGGAAATATCATTCCGAATGTGGCAATGTGCAGCGGGGCTTGAGATCATTCCTTGTAGCAGGGTGGGACATGTCTTTCGCAAACAGTATGTTCATTTGTCTTAATTTTCTATTTTAATGCATTGCATTCTTCTTTATTCTTCACAGACATCCATACGACTTTCCGGGTGGCAGTGGAAGTGTCTTTGCCCGAAACACTCGACGGGCAGCGGAGGTGTGGATGGACGAATACAAGAACTTCTACTACGACGCTTACCCACCGGCCAAGTATGTCCCCTTCGGTGACATCTCTGAACGAATGGAAATTCGCGAGCGGCTTCACTGCAAACCATTCAGCTGGTACATGGCGAATGTATATCCCGAGTTAAAGGCACCAAACGGAGCCGGTTTGGAGACACTTTCCAAGCATGGTGCACTCAGACAGGTGGAACAGTGTCTCGACACAATGGGAAACTCAAATCTCGGTCATCTGTCGCTGTACCAGTGCCATGGACAAGGTGCCAATCAAGATTGGGAGTTCACCTCAAGTGGACTGCTCAAACACGGCACTCTGTGCATAACGGTCACTGGCTTTGAGCCTGGACGACCCGTGGTGCTGTCAGAGTGTGTCGAAGATGATGCTCAGGTAAAATACACTTGGTGTTGTAAATCACAATTGTTGTGATTGTCACTTCTGATTTGACCGTTTTGTTTTGTTTTCCTCAGAAATGGGTCTGGGCATTTGACCGGCACATAAAGTTGTTGTCCCGCAACTTGTGTCTCGATTCGCGTTTCATCTCTCAGACCGGAATCACGGCAGACGTGTGCAACACTGGATCGCCTTCCCAGCAATGGCGATTCGATCCTGCCTAGTGTCAAATGACACTTTCAACAAATGCGCCAATAGTGATCCCTAGTGACAAGCCTTTACCCGTTAACGTGTGCAATAATGTAAAAATTGGCCAATTAGCTGCTTGAAGGGCCAGCGAGGCCAATTTCAGTGCCAGTCCGGTGTGCCAAGTCCTTCTTCCCCCACTCTAGTCCTCGACTGTTGTGTTCTGTTTGACCGAATGTTGTGTGGCACAATTCGCCCGAATTTGCCAATTTGTTTGTATAATGTCCACACCGTACAGTGCAGTATTTAATTGGTGCACTGTGCATCTCCTTTTTCTGGTTACTCGACACCACTTTTGTGTGATGCATCGCCATCACCGACAGCGCTACTTGAGCCATCACCATTGGCGTTCGTGAATGGTCCTCGTCGGCGGTGGTCATCATCAATCATGGGCAATTTGTCTTGTCCTGTCTCGTCTGGATGTGATCTGTTTCCTATACTATTCTGTACATAGTCCACTGCAAATATACATAGAATACAAAGCACAATCGAGCAAACCATTCTTCACTTGACTTGTCCTTCATTCATTCGTCTCGACTGGTTTCACTTTATGTCCAAAGCCAAAGCCTAATTAGCCCTGTGCCACTGCCCTTTGTTCTTGCCTGTGTCTCCGTGCCCACTTTGACTCGTCCCGAATGAACCAATTACGAATTGGCCAAATTCAAAGTGATCATCACTCGGCACGCTTCGCAGAACATTGAAAGTGTTTTGTGGCGATTCGGGATACGTCTCGGGATCGATTCTGATCGGGTCGATATGTGCACGGAAACACTTAACGGGTTAATTGGCTCGACATGTCGTCCACTAGTGTCTAGTGTGTTGGGTTTATCTCGACACTGGCTCACAACCAATTGCACGACAGCAATTCATTTGTTAGCAATGTTTGATGTAAGAAATTCTACAAGGAACATTTGAATTTGCCATTCGGTCACGCCTCAGTGAATCTTGTAATTCTGTCTGTCAGTGATTTGAGTCTCCACAGTCCCGAACGAGTGATGTCGATTCGGTTCGATTCAATTCGCACTTAGCTCAGCACTTTGGAGCAGTGAGAAAACTTGTTCAAAGATGTATGGCCAATCAAAGGGTGGCTGCACAAGCTGCACGAAGCCATGCCAGAATGGCTGCAAGGCCAGAATCACAAGATGAAGAAGACGGTTTGCCAGAATTCCCAGTGGCACTTTCAATGTGGAACAATTCAATCGATGAGCCGAGAGTGGCCTGGCACCACTGAAGTGATGGCGCGCGACAAATTGTTGTGTGCTGACCAGGAGAGGAAGCCACCGAGATCGGGCGTCGCTATATAGCGCCCAGGGCAGTCTACTCTGTGTCTGTATATAGTGGGACGAGCACTGCGGGCGTCCATCTACCCGATCGTTCCACTATGCTAGTTGGCGTGTGTCAACACACCAGCCACCACCACCAAAATCGGTTCTCAATCATTCGAACGACTTTACTGTTTCGGTGGTGTTGTGTGCATTGTTTTGTGTTGCCGCAGTGCAATTCGACTATTTCGGCGGACAGTTTCACCTAATTGGACTGGTTGGCCAGCACGAGAGAGGCCAATACAACAACGTTGACCATTGGCCACTGCACTGACCACTCCATGATCGTTATTACTTAGATGCAATCTCTCGGACAACACAACAGGCAACATCGAGAGAATGCAATGAGACCTCAATCGACAGCATCACCATCGCATTCTCCACTACCTCCTCACGGCAGTTCCAGTTAAATTGCACCCGACCAACCAACTGCCAACTAACCAGCCAGCCGGGGTGTCACAAGTCAGTGTGTTTGTGTTGGTGGCAGTTGCAACACTTGAGGTCTTCATTTGTGTCCCACAATTAACTCGTTAGCCATTTGCAAATCAATTTGACCTCTCAACTCATTTTCAGTTCACTTTGGTAAGTCTATTCGACCTTTGCACTTTGATCGATATGATCAATATGCCCCAAAATAGTAACAAACCGACGTATGTTGTTTGAGCTATCATTCGGCCCAAATCATCCTCGTGCATGCATCATTGCACTATTGAATAATTGAACGATCGTTTACATTTGAGCATTTACTGCTGTAACAGTCTGGTCAAGGTTAATCATTTTGTGCAGTGGGTCGACATTCAAGCCATTCATTGTATTCGGTTTGTTTCAGGTTTGTCCGTTCAGGTTTCCGTAGAAACTTGTCAGTGAAGTGCGTAGGGCGTCGGTACGTACGACCTAATAATAGTAGTCACTTGCCAGTTGGTGAACAACTGGTCGATATGTCCAATGCATTATTAATGCCTAATGCGATTATAAATTAGCGTTGTCTACCGCCTGTCCGGACGTGTCCTTCCTAGTAGTGCAATCACTCACAATCTAAATCACGGACAACACTTGTCGTCTGTCGGATACTGTCTAAGTGAGATCTTTCTCCTTCTCTAGGTAAGACCAAACTCAAACAAATAACGGGCAACAACAGTTTTGATCAGGTCCGCAAACATTTCTTCAACTGATCATGATGACCAAATTAAATGTTCTACTGGTGACCACAGTTTTGGCCTTGTCGGTGGCCATTCTAATCGGATCAGTCGACTGCAAGGTTTGCTTGTCATGTTTGAGGGTGGTTGACAAGTTTATAATCGGGTCGATTTATTTCTGGCAGCATCATCGACGTTTTTCGTGTTCCACTCCAGTGGACAGATGTCCTGTGCATAAACACAAAATATGTGGCTCAGATGGGAAATTGTACTCCTCGAGATGTCACTTACGGAGAGCAGCATGTGAGAGCAATCTGATCATTCGACCAGCACATCCAGACCAGTGTTTGAGGGACGAGGAAAATGAAGACGATGACACTGAACAGGAGAAAGTTGACGTGGACTTGATCGACAATCGAATTAACCAAGTGGACCACGACACTCCACCAGCAGTCATTGCCGATACTATCGCCGATAGTCATCCATTGGATTATTCGGAAGAAGATGAGTGCAAACCAAAGGATTATGACTTGATGAAAGAGAAAGTGCTCAACAAAAGTGAGTTTGGTTGTTTTAATTACATCCCCTACCTTCTAATTACCACTAATTAACTTCATTATTCGAACAGTCAACGATGTTTCATTGTTGTTTGGTCGACTTGACGAGAACAACGATGGTCAAATAACGTTAAATGAATTGTGGAAGCATTCAATGATCTACAAGGTTAGTCTAGTCTTTTGAGCCAATTTGATATTAACCCATTTGTTGTCAACCAGTCACCCGATTCTTCATGTCTTCTGACTGACTTGATGCAACATGAAGACAACAATGACGATGAAAAACTTGATTATTCAGAATTTCAATCCGCCTTCAATAAGCTGTACAGTAAGTTCAAAAACTTGATTAAGTGGATTGTCAAGATTGACTTTAATGTTGCACACCAGGTGTCACCATGGTCACGCTTGACGAAAGTCTTGCGGTGAACCGAATTCAAGCTCACATTGGGGACAATGTGGAAATTCGCTGTGACATCACGGGCGAGCCACAAAAACCTGCCATCAAGTGGTACCGTCATGGGGTTGACCTGACATCGCTCAACTTGCCATACATCAAGGTGAACTTTGTCCCCTTGGTTTGCTGGGCAATTTTATTTCTATTATAATTTCTCGTTGTAGGTTTTCAGTGATGCTTCGCTGTATCTGACAGATTTACAGCTTTCCTTCTCGGGAAACTATTCCTGCCAAGCAGTGAACAATCCCACCGTGAAGCAGACTCACATTGTTCATGTGATCGTCAATCCAATTGTGGAGGTTTCTCCTCGATTCCAATGGACTCCAATCGGCGGAGTGGCAAGCTTCGAGTGCCGTTATGAGACATTTGAAGACGATTACGATGTGCACTGGTTCAAAAACGATGAACAACTGCTTGATGGCTCTCGGGTGACCATTCTAAACAATGGAACCAGATTGCAGGTTGCTGCACTGGAGCAAACTGACACTGGTGCTTACACTTGTCGTGTGGTGCACCGAAATGAAGCTGCAAGTAGTCAGAGTGTGGCATCGTTGCTGGTGCAAGACGAAACCGTTGAAGCTGCATCCAATGAGATGCGCCCACAACGACTTTGGATATTTCACGCCACTGGGCTTTCTATTTACGAAGGTAGATGACCATACGCAAAGTGCATAACTGATAGTATTGTCATTTAGGAATTTGTGGACAACTTATTCATGAAATCGATGCTCGTGACACAATTTACCAAAATAGTCTCTCCTTGTGTGGCAATGGAATGAACGGACCAGAAAATGTACAAGCAGCTACCTCTTGTCAGTGGAGCGATGATGTTGTTGTGTTGAACGACCACGTGTTTATTGCTCAGCCCAATCTCAATAGAATTGTAGTGTTCCAAGCCTCTCAGCTAACGGTTGTTCAAGTAATTGCTACTGATCCTCAGCCTCGACGCCTGTGGGCAATGGAAAGTGGCAAAGAGAGTCAAATTTGGGTGTTGTGCGACGGCAATAGCAATTACTTTGAGGAGCAACAATCGTCTTCCCGTCAAACCGAAGAGAATTACTCAAGTGGCCCATGGCCTGGTGATTCGTCAGCTTCCTCGGCTGATGTATCGTCGGGCAAGTTTGACTTTCTCAATGAGAAATATTTGAAGAATCGCAAAACCATTCAAGTGGTTCGATTGCCAGAATCGCCGGTTTCAGGGAAATCCACTGAGCAGCGTCGTTCTCGTCGTCAAGCAGATGTGATTCACTTGCAACCAGTGGATGGTCACTTTGACCTAGTGTACGATCTGTTTATACCAAATCATTACGAGTCTATATTCAAAAACGAGGCCAACAAGCGAGTGCGAAGTGTAATGCAAGAATCACCATTCGCTTATGCCACTCACTGGGAGGAACGTTCCCTAGTGAAGATATCCCTGCACAGACTCGAATATATGCAGTCAATTCGACTAGCTGACTGCCAACCAATTTCTGCTTCGATTATCACTCGGCGTTCTGGCGGACTGGTGGCGGTGCAGTGTCAGACTCCGGTCACGCACCAATTGAATGGGCAACTCATTCTGGACCAAGTGACCGACGCTATTCTGACACACAACCTTCACCTGAATGCCCACCAAAGCTACTTATCGCCAGATCACCGTTATCTGGTGAACATTTTGCACGAACACAACAATTCCAGCAGTTCAAACAACTGCAACGATGCCACCAAGTGCAATATGGCCACAGGTCAATCTTCCCAAACAGCAACAAACACGAGCACAATCATTGTGCAACGAATCAACGACAATGGAATCGAGTTCATGTACGATGTTCGTACATCTTTGGACATTGTCAGCTGTGTGTTTGTCTGGAAGAATGGCAACTACGATCTTGTGCTTGCCAGTGGCACTCACAACCGAGAGGACTTACTCTATCTGTCGTTGATCGACGGACACGTTGAGCTCATCTCAGGCATTGGACGACCAACCGAAGGGTAAGGCACAGTCGTCGAGTTAAGTCTTCTTTTTTTATTCGTTTGACTTTCCATTAGATATCGTCGAGGTCTGGCTTTGTCCACCAAGAATCGCGTTCTCTCGATTACCGCCACCGAGTCTGTCTTCACCGTTGACCTGAATACGAATCGAATTCTATGCGAATCGAGCAAACATTTCGAGAAGCCGCGCGCTTTGGTCTGGACCAACTGAGCCATCGCCCCTTGGACCCTCCATTAGAGCACTCCCACTTGAAGCACTCAAAGCCTTAGCTATTTATTTTGACGGATCTGATTGACATATTTTGTGAACGACCCTCCCCCTATTGGTTCAGTTGGTTTTGTTATGAGCGCATTTATTTTGTTTTAGTTTCCTTTCAACCTCACTCATGTCAACTTTCAACCTTATATATCCCACCTCTATACTCTGTTTACATTCGAATGTATTTTGATCTCAAACTATGATAATAGACTATAATAATGTAACTAACTGTATATTTATACTTATTATTAAATCTATTGAATGCATTCAAATGAGTTTGTTCATTTTCCTATTTGACTCTCGAATTGTTTTGCAAATGATGTGCTGATGGGACACTGGTGGTATAATTTGTGTGGCAATGGCAAATTGGGCGAAAAATTAAAAAAAATATATTACACTAATTCATTTTCGAAAATAGAGCACATTATTGATTAATTAATTTTACTCGATAGAAAACGAACGACAATTTGTATTTAACTCTGCAAGTTATTTGTTTATTTGGTCATTTGTTTGGTCTCAACTAATTTGTCCTTTGTTCTTATCGACGTCTGGTTTCCTTAATTTTGTTAGTGTAACTTTTGCCTGGCTCACTTTGCCGCTCGTTCGACCTTACTTTACTACAAACGATGTCCGAACAAGAAGCTGCCGCTGCTGAAGGAGGAGGAGAGGCCGAAGCCTCTGCCGAAGGTTCCCAAGCAGCAGAAGGATCTCAAGCAGCTGAAGGTGGGGAAGGTTCAGCGGCGGAAGGCGAAGAAGCAGCTGCGTCCGGAACTGAAGCATCCGCCGAAGGTGGTGGCGAAGGTAATCCTAGTCAAGTTCCTCCAGAAGGTGTTGCTTCTGCAGAAACTCCAGGTTCAGCAGCTCCACCATCGGCACCACCAGTTTCTGCTGTCCCAGGATCCGTCGCTCCAGGTTCAGCTGTTCCATCATCGGCACCACCAGTTTCTGCTGCCCCAGGATCCGTCGCTCCAGGTTCAGCTGTTCCATCATCGGCACCACCAGTTTCTGCTGCCCCAGGATCCGTCGCTCCAGGTTCAGCAGTTCCGTCATCGGCACCACCAGTTTCTGCTGCTCCAGGATCAGCCGCCGTACCAGGTTCCGAAGCCATAGCGGGTGAAGGAGCTTCAGCTGAAGGAGGCGAAGAAGGTTCTGAAGTCCCTGAAGGTTCCCAGGCGGCAGGATCTCAGGCTGAAGGAGGGGAAGCTTCGGCCGAAGGATCGCAAGCTGCTGCAGAAGGTTCACAAGCTGGATCTCAGGCAGGATCACAAGCTGGATCTCAGGCAGGATCACAAGATCCATCAGCTGCTCCAGCAGCTCCTATTGTTGCACCGACTCCTGGTCCTCCGGTGAAGAAGACCGTAAAGACGATGAAGAACCAGTTCGCGATGAATCGTTTGGTGTTGATGCTGATGGACGTGCGCGGGGACAAACTCTCTCCTGAAACGGTGGACGACCTCAAACGGATCTATGCCCTGCTGATCAACATTCACTCGGCCTACAAAGGTGCCCCGTAGGTGTCTGCTCTTGGGTTACGGTGGGGTTTTCACTTGCGCGTTAAGACCCTTTTACTTTGCACAAACGCCAACATATATCTTATTATTAGTATTTATGAGCAAATTTGAACTATTATTCTAATAACAACATATTTTTAATAATTTTTATGATGTACAGTAATGTTTCGAAATGTCCATTTGGCAATGGCCAATGTAATATGCCAGATCAGTATTAATACCAAATAAGTTCAAATAACAAAAACTTACGCCCGGGGATATTCGTGGTGACGCCGGTGCGTGGTCCGCCGTGTGGCACCTTCTCCATCTAGCGTATGCCATCGTTTCAACTCGGCCGTTTCAGGGACAACTCACTGCTCACTGCAGGGCCCTCATCAGAAACATTCTGACAACTGATGGCTCGATTCGTCAGTGCACCGCCTCTGTCCTAGGATCGGTTCCGCACATATTCACGACATCGCAGCCCAGAGACACTTTACCCATTCAGTAGGGACTCAAGTTTGCGCACGTGACCGAAAACGCGCGACTTCCAAGACGAGGCCTTCACAGCTAGGAATAGTAGCCAACGAGCGACGACCAAAGCGGGCACCGTTCATTTGCGACACCCGACACGATGCTGCTTAACTGAACTGCCCCATTGACAGCGAGCTAACCACAGCACCGCTCACAGGCGTAAGCCACTGCAAACTGCTCTCCACCACTACTTAACAGTGCCACTGGCTATATTCACTCTCTCGGCATTGTACTCACCCAAACAAGGCTCGAAATAGCACTGCGATTTGGTTATCTTTCAAGAGCCGATGGTAATCGGGGGTATCACCTTAATTCAAACTGCTTGTGTTAATCGTCTAATTAAACTTCAAAGTTTAAAAGAAAAATAAAAAAAGGATGCAATTCACTATCAATGAAAATTTTATTTTGTGCATTTTGTGTGTTATTCGAGTGATAATCAGCAAAAAGCTTACGCCGGGGGATATTCCTTGTGACCAGGTGAGGCCCTCACTGCGAAGACACCAGAGTTGTCGCCCGAAGGCATTGATTGGGTTCATTGTTGAGTTTAGGTACATTTCGATTGGTTTGGTTTGGACGGGTAGTCCGAGTTGTGGTTTTCAGTGCAACGAGTGATGTGACGGGCACCGCACCGAGCGATCACAGGACACGCTGCTGCCTAACCGGCTGCCCCATTGACAGACAGGCTAAACCTTGCACCGCTCACCGACGTAAGCCAATGGACATTGTGATTGAGACCATTTTGTGTCTATTCTTGATCTACAAGTTCCTTACGGACGCTCTAAAAATAATAATGCCAATCGCATGGGATATTCGATTTGTTTGTGGACTCACATCAACTATACTAACAAGGATCGGCTCTCTCTCTCTCTCTCTCCCTCTCTCTGATCTTATGGCTGACTTCAATGCGTCTGCAGCAATATGTCTGCACTGGATCCATTCTAGGGGTCCTTTTAACTTGCGTGGTAATGTCATTCGAGGTATTACTTAAAGTTGTCATCACTGAGTGAGGGCTGATGGATCACACGGTGTAATTCACGAAATAGGCTCTTATTTGCCCCAATGACAGGAAAAGTAAACCTCGCATCGTTCATTGGCGTAAGGCAAAAGTAAATCGGATGACTACTTTCTTATGACATCCTGTTTTGTTTTCCTAAAGATTTACTAGACTTCAATTGAATGTTTCCTTACTGTCAAAGACGCAAGTCAAATCTACCACAAATGCCAACAAATGATCAAAAAGCTTACGCCGGGGGAATATTCGCAGTGACGGTAGACGGGTACCTTCGTCAAGTAACATGTATGTACTCGACGGAATCTCGGTGCCAGATTGACATGATGATGCCAATGGCTCCGGTACGAGGGAAGCCAACCAAGGATAACCATGATCGACCGCCTGTGTTTCGATGCTTCAACCACTGATAGTGATGAGCCTCGTGTAAGACACCAGTACTGTGATACAGCAAGGTGAATGAAGTGCCGCTTGATTCCTGAGAATTCAAGGGTTGTGGAACTCGACCCTACCCGCAGGGGACAGAAGAGTTGTAGTCTCTCAGTGAGGTGATCGCATTGCGAGTCTGACTGGAAAGTGTGACACCGCCACCTTTTCGTCACCCGACACGATGCTGCTTAACTGGCTGCCCCATTGACAGACGAGCTAATTAGCTTAATTAGCTTAAGCCTTGCACCGCTCACCGACGTAAGCCAAGGTAAGTGCTTTGGTGCTTCAATATATCTTGCTTCAATATATCTTGCTTCAATATATCTTGCTTTAGTCAAAGATAACAAACACCAGAACAATGTGTTGTAGATGATTGCATTTGGTAGTTGTATTCGGTTGTGTTAAATAAAAATTTCAATGTATTTCCAGTTTAAAAAGCCACAAGTAAACAAAAGTTACAATTTCCTGCAAAAATAAACACAATTTATTTCACTGTTTGACTAATGACATATTTACAAAGTCGTTTATAGCAATTGGATTCGGTGTAAACTACTATAGTGATTACATCTCGTGATTGGTAAATAGAACAGGGGAAATAAAGTATGAGTCCACTTTGTACATTTGTCAATTGGACAATTAATGCACAGTTCAATGACTCAAAGGTAAATGTAATAATTGAATTTTAAATGACAATTGAAACTAATTAGTGAATGTCAATTATTCATCGATTTGCGATCGTTCCAAACTGTTGAGTATTGGTTTCGGTGTTTTGGTCAAACGAAATTTGGTCATCTCCTCTGTCAAACGTTGACTTAGCAGAAGCACCATGTGATACTCTTGTTCGTTGTGGATCTTGTACGATTTCTAAATAAAATAGCCCATTAATTAATCCATTTGCACTAGAATCAACCCACTTACAATTGAGTTCAAATTATCAAAGTTGATTTTTCTATTTTGTATGGCAAGTTGATATATGTTGAGAAATTCATTGTTACTTGAAGTGTTAATGCTTGCTGTAACATTGGCACTAGATGCTGTGTTGCCACGGTTAGGATTTGGCTTGGGATGATCGTTTCGTGGCTGATTGTTACCAAAAGAATATGCGGCTGGTTGTTGTTGGTGGGCCATTTAGTCAATATGGGCTAAATTGTACTGATAAAGGCGGAATTTAATGAAAGATGCTTAAAATGACACAAACGATTTTCACAATCAACAGAATGTAAACAACATTGTCGGCTGCACTGCAATGAGTTTGTCTTGTTAACAAATGACGTTACTACTTGTTCGCAATGAATGGCAGCTATTGATTGGTTCATTGACAATGAATCATTGCGAAAAGGAGACTCAAAATGGAACTATTTGAATATTGTTTTATTGGATTTATTTTTCGAATATTTGAATTTCATAAGAATCAAGTTCAAAATTTTAGCTTTCCAATTATTATATTGTGCTAAAAGCATTTGCAATTTGTTATTGAAGTTCATTATGAAGTTTCAAATTTGCTCACTGGTGAGATTGCTTATTCATTGCTTGCAAAAGATTAATTTGTTTTTTAGTTGTTTCTGCTCACCATTGGCATGACCCAATCCCATGGCCAACTCGAGATCACTTCTGTCCTGAACTTGTACAATCAGAATCTACTTCTGTTCACCAAGGATGGATTCATGATTTCTCTTGGCCAAGAATGGTGCAATGACAAAATATGTCACAGCTTCTCGGAACACTTTGCCAACTGCAGCATCAATGTAACCGAAGTATCCTCACTGTGGAACAATTCCAGAGTGATCGGATTGAAACGGGTGGATGCGAGTGGCACCTTTAATAACCCGTTGCAGCACGTGCTTTATTTGATTCTCATTCAAATTGAGGTTAGTCTTACAATTGTGAGTTCAACTGTGAACATTAATGCTACATTATCTTTGCTCCTCGTTGTTTAGAAAAATGATTTGACTTTTTTGATTATCAATTTCAACACTAGGCAAGTGTTTGCCTATGGAAATGGTGCAAACTTGTTTGGCACTTCATGGGAGAGAAATCCGTGTTTAAGCCGAATGGTCGATATCATTACGGACAAATTCGACAGCAACACTTTGTACTTTGTTTGCCGCGAGACTTCCAGCGCGAACAGTTCACTGCAAGTGTACAAAACTACAGTGCATCCAGGCGCTTCGTTTGGCCCTTTGGTACCGAAACCCTTCAACCACAGCAATCTAAGTGAACCAATTGACCCTGCCAAGCAACTTGAGAATCTTCTCAAGGAGGTTTCCAACCTGGGGCTAGTGCTACTGCAAGGTAACGAGAAGGGTACTGACTTGCTGCAAGACAATAAGATCACTGAGGCTTCTTTGCCGGACTACTTGGGCGATTTGTCCAACTACTCGAGGCAAGTTGAAAGTCCGATTCAAGCAATCGACTTGTGGAATTCGTTCCTAATTGTGGTCGACCACAAAACGATTTACATTTTCTTGAACGACGAAATTCATCAATCTGACTCAATCGAGTGGTTGGTTTTGCCTGAAAACATTTCCGGACACAAGACTGTCGACGGAATTAGCAAGCCGCTTTCTGATTCATTGCTAAATGGTAATTATTATAATTATTTTGGAAGCGTTCATTTTAAATCGGATTTTATTCTGTAGACAGAACTTTTCAACTGGCTCAAATTGTGATTATTTTATTCAATTTTGCATTTCTGCTCTCTGTCTTTTACCTACTTTGGGTGGGCGTGACTCGGCTGTCTAACTGTCTTTACGAAGGCGTCTGGTACCTACCGAAAGAGCCCGTCTGGCTTAGTGCCGCTGACCTGAAGGTCACCCAACACTGACCTACCGACAGCAAGTCATTTGGTCACAAATGACATACTCACAAAATTACCTTTTAATTATTTTCAATTTCAATTTCATTGTGCCAACACACGTAACTGTTGCACGTTGCCTATATTAGCGCAATAAAATTTATTGCCCTCATTTGATTGATTTATTCGTTTGTGGTGTGTTCATTACTGGCAAAGTGCAATTTATTAGATTGAATGTATCTCTACTGAGTCGACCTCAAATCGGGAGCATCATTCGCGGGTCACAAATCTGGCAAGCTATGGTAGTGGGCACGTGAAAGGAGGAGAATTCGACAAAGACGGAATCGAGTAAACAAAGTAAAAGAGTTGAGTGAGAGAAGAACCAGATTCTAATTCTAATGCTAAATGGCTCATAACGAATTGTTGTTGTGCGTTGAATGACACTTGATGGAAAGTCACTTGGTGGTGTGTAATGCAGACGACATCATTTGCCATTAATGAATAAACAAATAAACAAACAAACACAGCCAGAATTGAGCTTCGAGCCTAATGAATGATCATAACTCTTTGAGGCTCAATTGCAAAAAGGCAATCCCACTAAATGACACTTGTGTTACTCGATTTAAATGTGGAACAACTTGAAGCCATAAAGCTAACGAGTGAAGTGGTTGTGCCGAGAGCGGCACATTGCTTAATTACCGATTGAGAAGATGTCAAGATGAGTGTGAGACTGTGATGCACAGAACACAGCATGCCGACAACGAACATTTACATGATGATAAAGTGTGGAACAGTGATTGCTCGTTAGCACGATGAAATGACTCACTAAGACGCGTACAGCAATTAACCATCGATGTTGATTACTTCGATCATGAGTCCGCTCGCGAGGAATGGAGGACATGGTCCAAGTGGTCAATGGTGGCTCACCCGTTGTCTGTCCACTGACGATAGCCTAATTTGGTTTGACAGCTTAATTCGATAAGTGAAGTGCCACGAGTGGCCCTCACTCGAACGACATCGTCCTATCGCACTAATCACTTTGAATCATAAACACGACAAGCGCTATATTTGTGTGCAGTGGGATTGAGATTCACTTGGACTGTGAGCAGACATGCAACTGAACTGAGTAGCAGATAACCGATACCGAAGATACTATGCGGACATTATTAGCATAAGCAAATACAGTAGAGGAGATGGCGCGATGTTGTGCCTTGCTGATGTTGATGTCCATTGGCGCCTTTCCCCTCGACGATCACCACCACAAATGTCAATTTGAGAATTGCCTTTGTTGGCTTCGTCAGTTTGCTTTAGCCGGGCGCACTGGTCTCTCTCTCTCTCTCTCTCTCTCTCTCTCTCTCTCTCGTTCAATGCAAATCAAGTTGAATCGCGGTTTGCGGTTAGTTCGATGATAAATAGCCACCACCACAGCAACACTATCGCTCGGTAATCTGTCCCGTCCTGAATCGGTGTCCCACTTAATGTGGCATATCGCCACTGCTCCCACGCACTATTCTCGAACTGCCTCGTGTGTCGCTTGTGTTGTGTTTGGGTCAACAAGGCCCTCAATTAGGCACTGACACACGTCGAACGGAACATATACAGCACGCATTTACATCTCTCGCTAACCCATTAATCGCATTATTATGATCGAGTACTGAGCCGGTGTAGTGCCACTGTGAAGACATTCTCCCCTTATCGAGATGTAATCTATGTGTTGTTTTTCCGAGGTGCGCCGACAACACCACACAGTCCCCACCGGTTGTTCTCTCTGCAAGTGCCATTCGTCATCGCCTACGAGCACACGAAGTTACTTTGAATTGGCGACTTCAAACTCTAACTTAAATCTCAACTCAAACTGGCCACAATTGAGCCAAACCTTTGCTAATTGTCCAACGCACTATCCATCACCGATAATCTCGACCCGATCGGCACTTATCTACACTTAGCTCTCGACTCGAACTCACTGTTCGACCATTTCGGCAATGATTTGCCTGTGTAATTGAATCGCGAGTGAGTTAGTCATTTTAATTGATAACTCACCGCCACTTCATTTTACATCGACTTGTGTGTTTGTTTGTTTGCGTCAATTCTTTTTTTTCTTGTTCTGCTGTTGCTCAGTAGTAGTACGCAAAGTAATTTGGCAAAATGTCTCCGACCGCATCGTCGTCATCGTTACTAACCTCTCTGGCCGAAAATATCACCTCTCCGCTCACCGAACAAGAAGATATCGTTCTCAGCCGGCGGAACGCTCCCAAAGACGCTCGGCGCGATGCGGCACTCGTTCCTACTTGATTTGAACCATTCGAACAACTCGTCCCAACCTCAACTCGCATCCCTCGCTCCATCGTCTCGAACGCCTTCGTAAAATGGCAAATTACGTGCAGTTTTTGTCTTTGGTGGTGGTGATGGTGGTGGTGATTCGTTCTTGCTGCATTTAGTCAAGTGTGTCTGTTGTCTTGTCTCTTTAGCTCACACGCGCATTCGCTCACTCGGAGCGAACCGAGAACGAGGCGAAACTTTGGCGAAATTGAACGAAAACTAACGAACGGTGAGACTAGTGTCAGAGTGAAACACACTTTCTCCGGTGTGACGATGCACGGTGAGTGATCTGATTGCACTCGGGTGTGATTGTGCCATACGGATTTATCATGTGAATTGGCCACTGTCAACCCACACCAGCATCATCACAAGACCACTCCGGTTCACTCCCACAACAAGTCATCGACATGTGTCCAGTTGTGTACTAACAAGAAGATCGTTTGTGTCAGTTCTCCATTCAATTCTCAGGTTCGATTCCTGCTTGCCTCACCAGTTTCGTCACCTTCGTCAGCAACTTTCGTGCCACACACAACCGTGTATCCACATTGTCATAATTATTGCTCTCTGATTTATGCACTAAGTGTTTTCTCGCTCTCCTTCACTTTCACTTCTACTTTCGTACTCAAGCCAAAGTGAGAAGGCAATCGAGATTTATGGGGTTTTTGAATTCGCACTTTTTAATCGTCTTTTGCTAATGCGCTCATCATCAACTCGATGCAACAAGAAGACAAGACCTTTTGGCACTGCACTGCACAAGTTTGTTCCGTTGTGCAATAAAAACAAATACAAACAAATTCAATGATGACACTTCATTCAATGTGTAAAAATAGCGATGAATGAATGATGAATTCCAATTCGAATGTAAAATATGCAAATGGAAAATATTAATGCTCGTTAGTGCAATTCATTGGACAATGTGAAGCAATCGACTGCTCAGTTCATCAAACAACAACAAGTGGTTCTTTGTGTTGTGACTGTGAGTACTAGTACTGAAGAGTACTCGCTCGCTAATTGCTACATTGGTGCGCGATGCCTTATCGCTTGTTCGAGTGTTATATGCACACACATTGGATATGTCATCATTAATTGGGCAATCAAACAAAGGAAACAAAACGAACCCAACTCAAATTGCTTGTCCGTGTAATTGATCATCTTTGTCTGTCTGCCACTACTTCGCTACTTTGTAGCTCTAGCTAGTGTCTTCAGTACTCCACTCTGTCTGTCTGAATGTGCCTTAATAAATATCAACTACTGCCACTACTAATTGGCAATGAGCTAATTGAACCAGTGGTCTAATCGTCACTTCCTGGCAGTGTCATCGTCTGTTTGTGTCAGTATTTATAGTCAATCCCCTCGAGAGTTTGTGTTTATTTGTTTTGCCTTCTCGATGTCACGCTTCTCACTCGACTCATAACTCGACTGCTCGTGTCACTTTGTTTGTTTGTCCATTCAATGATTGCATTTGTGAGTGCATTGTGTAATAGAGAACAGCTCAAAACGCCCACCAACGCCCACCTCAGCATCATCACCAGTTGGTTCATCTCATGGAAGTGACATTACCACAAGCCACCAGCGCCATCATCGTCACTATTGTGTGCACTTATTTATAACCTCAAGTGACAAAATGTGTTGGCGCCAGGATCTGGCTCGCTTCGAGAGGATACAATCGAATAGTCGTCGTCGAGTTGCTCACTTGGCTCGCTCAAAGTGACGAGGCAACATTTCATTTTCGTCATTTCACTCATTCATTCAGTGATTTTGGTTCACTCCACTAGTATGCGTATTCTTTGCCACTCGCCACTTTGCACGCAATTCTCCGATTCTCGAGTTGCACTAGATTCTTCCAACGCGCAAACCTTGTCCTCCATTTGGTCGCCAAGTTTAGTGATTAGCGCACTAGTTTGTGACTTTTTTTCCTATGGTTTGATTGTGTCTTTTGCCTTGCACCACTTTGGTGTCACTTTGGTGTCTCTTCTCAGGATTGTGCCTGCGGGCATCTCAATTGCCCGCACGGACAGAATCGGTGCCAGACTGAGTATCTTAGACTGGCATTAATGTTTTAGTGTGTTAGTGTTCAGTGTGAACGAGCGTGTCAATGTTAGTTATTTGCACTGAGACGATTGTCATGTCTCTTTGTTTGTTCTGCTCAATTGTTCTTCTGTGCTTCAGTCAATCACCATAATCCGCGCAATCGCCACCGAACGATCGTCCCGATGAAGAATCTTCACTTACTGTGGAATCAACTATTTACCTCTCTCAGTGATAGTGTCAGCAGTAGTCATCATCATCATCACCATTCCCGTCGTCGTCGTGACCGAGTAAAATCGAGCAAGCCAGGCAAGAAGTTCCTCAATCGTTTGATCTATGGTCGACAGCAGTCTGAGCCACCTCGTTCGCTGTCCATTTCGTCCAATTCCTCCTCGGACTCGGCTCGATCGGCTCACTCGCTCGATTCTTATTCGAGTCTACCCTTTCACGAACATCACCATCAGCTAAGTCATGACCGTCGAGCGGTGTCCTATAACATTCTGAGTCGATCCGTCTCCGTTCCGACCAGTCGACCTTCATTGAACGGTCGTTATCAGCACCCGAAGTATTGTCAGTGCAACATTTGTCAGTTGCATCAACAGCTGAAGTGTCATGAGAAAAAGCTGAAACATCAACACTCATCGATTGGCATTATCACTGAGGAAACTGAGGAAGAAGAAGATCAAGTGCACGAATGCTTGCGAACTTATTCGAAGGAAAATTCCCCGGAAGTGCACAACAGACAACAACGAGCGGTACAGCACAATAGAAATATGAACAAGGATAAGATTGAACCCTTTCAGAAGCCTGAACTGTTCGACAGTTTGGCTTGGCAACAGCCGGCAGGAGTGCTCGAAGAGCCGGATGTGATCAAGCGAACACCAAGGTCGGAGAATGGCTTCGAGTACAGCCACCGACGACGCCATCAGAAGGATAATGTCTCGAAACTGTCGGCGCCAACAGCACTAATGATGCACCATCAGGACAGACAGTCACCATCGCCACCTTTGCCCGAGTACACGGACAATGATGGCAGGTGTCGATCGTCGGCATCGAACTTTCTTCGATCTCACCAACTACGGAGTTCATGTCCACCACCCAGTAGACCAAGACGTCGTTCGAAAACGCCCACAAATCGATCGATGATTGCCACATCGAACTACAATGTACAACAGTCAAGCCAAGCACCGAAGAACCAGCTTCAGAAGCAGCACTCGAACCAGCACAGTACGAGCACCAGTGGACTGGTAGACAAGGTCCAGTCAAAGATCAGCTCGGTTCGGAAGAGTTGGCTTTTTTCACTGTTTCAAAGCAACAACAGCAACAACAACTCGACCAATTCCAAGGTAAGCGAGAGCAACACGAGCAGCAAGGCGACTCTCATCAGTCCATAAATGGCATCGAACGGTGTTGTGTGGGACGAATGAGTCGATTGATTGCAATGTGTTTGGTTCGTACAGACAGCAGTAATATAGACATTGCACTATTAATCATTGAGCCATAGACAGACGCGAGCCACCAATGGGTGCAACAATGCACTCTAAGAAACATACTGCTCTGCCACTGGACTACTTTCGTCTAATTAGTAATTAAACATTTATCGGACTAAATTAATTACTATGAATAATTAGACTAATTAATTGCTTCTAATGGCCAATGGTCAGAGACAGCGATGGTGCGCACAAATTGACTGTCTTGACGGTTGATTGATGGTGCAAGTTACGACTAGGCCAGTCGGACTAGGGAGATCGTTAGGTCAGATTTATGGGCACAGATTAGGGTTGTCAGCGGAGTGGGACAATGCCTGTTTAGTGTTGACAAATAAGGAAATGACTCGAAATAGATGCCAATTCAAATGGCGCCTAGACCATTGCAAGTCGTTGACCGAATTGATCTCAAATTAAACATTTTCCATTGAATCAAATAATCAAACATATGCCTTTATTTTGTCTTTATTAAACTAAATTACCAAAATTCTCTAATTAGGACAAATCAAAATGGGCAAAAAGTGATGATTTTGAAGCGGAATTTTTCGACCGACACCGCGAACTAACCGAAAGTCTCATCTCTCGTCGGTCGCCATTGATCTTCAACTCACCAGCACCGCCGCCTCCAGCACCATCAGTTGATTCAAATCGGAGCACTGCCAGTAAGATCCACAAGATGGCGGCACTGCCTTGTGAGCAGACAACAAATCGACTGCTTGCTCCACCAACTGCAACAGCAATAACAACAACAACAACTGGAAGCAGTGTTTGTAGTGTGGACAGCACCGGCGGAATTGGCTCGATTAGTTCCCGAAGTGCCGCATCCTCACGGCGACCTCGTCCGCGGTCGGCATGTCTCGACACGTACATGCTCAGGTTGGTTGACCATCACCAGCGCCTGTCACTAACCCCTCACTAACGAGCCTAATCTAATCGTTCGGTGCTTGTTTTGGCTTAACCACGAACGTGGCCACAAAGCAGTGCCTCTGTGCTTGTGTGCCTCGTTGATAACGTCTCTTGGTTAGTCTTCTTTGTGCTTTCTATCGATTTGGCCGATGCCAATTGAATTTCGTTTGCATCGAGCCGAACCGAATGGCTTGTGATGATGCACAACAAATAACTAATTGTTGCCCACAAGACTAATCGATTCAGTTTGGCATATTGCGCGGTAAGCCGCGAACATATGTCCTGTGCACTGGCGGCTTGTCGTCACTGAATTACATTGCTACATCTACACGATCGATTCCTTGGTATGTTTGTGTGTGTTTCTCTCTGTCTGGTATGTCAGTGTACAATTTATTGGTTTATTGACTCCGATTGGCGCGCGAAACCGATACCATACTTTGATTACACTGGAAAACACATCACTGGTGACCGATTAATATGTGGCGAACAGCAAAATAGCAAGGCACACAAACTTGTGTGTCATCTCACATTACCTCGATTACAACTAAGACGTTTGACTTGTGCGCCAATTGTGATAATGAATGTCGACATGAATTAATTCACCAATCAATGCCACTGTGTGCTAGCGATCGAATTGGTTTCGCGAGCAAGTTTTTATATTGACTTTAGTCAATGAAAACCACTTTAGCTCTAATTAGTCCGTGATTGAACCCATTCACAATGGTTCGCAACCGCATAACTGAGTCACTTTGGGGTGATCGTAACTAGTGTCTATAGTTTAACTGACTAACTAATTTGCTCACTGATTGCAAGTGTTCTATTTTGGCGAGAGAATTAGTGTGTCTGTGTGCCTCTCGCTCTGCGGTAATTGGATCTTGGCCTCTTTTGTTGTGTATTAGTGTTACCGTTTGGTGCCGCAACCAAATGTTCCATCATACGGCCTGCCCGGAGTGCATCATATCACTTAACACTTGAATTGTGTTTTATTATATTATCGAAACACACGAAATACAATTGATGCATGTTTGCCTCTTGAGCACTAACAGACACACATACGAATTAGCATTGTTTGGTGTTGTATGTTCAATACACACTGAACAGATGATTTGCATCAACATGCTCGTCGAGGGCGTAATGATCCATTCAACAGGGTTAGGCTATTTCCAGTGCATGTCATACTCGTTCAGAAAGTTTCGCTTCAATTTGACTTGAGGGACTACTACGAGTATGAATTGAATAACACATACATGTGAATCACTTTGTGTATCCAACAACTTTTTGACACGCTCGCCTATTTGATTCAATTTTACTTTACACTTAACCATTTTGTCGTCAATTTGATCGGATCTATTCGATCTAATTGCGCTCACACACTAAGCAGCTTACCTGGCGAGTGCGAAAAGGTGACCAACTCGAGACCATTTGATTGCACTTTGGATTTACTCAAGAGCCTTACTGAATTATTAATGGCCACCTCGACCTTTGTGTACGTCAGAGTCAAATTGGTGATTTGGTTGAATGTTTTCTATGTTGTCAAGTGTTTTTTGGCCTTGTGCTCGGCGGTTGTTCATTCTGCTCCTTAAAGTGCCTCCTCGTTTGTTTGTATGTTCGATTGTATATCACCACGACTCTCTAATTGATTGGCCAAACTCATTTCGATTGCGATCGACCGAGTTTTGTTTGCTTTCTCACGACCACAACTCGGCTCGAATGTCGAACAAACTCTCGCGCGTCTCTATCATCGGGACTGGTGATCGATTAATCACGGACTTTAGTGTGATTACACTCAGATGGACGCAAATGATTCAAAATGTTCTGAATGTTGTGTTGTTGCGATTGTGACCTTGCCTGGTGCAGTGTAACGCAGTTGGCTGGTGGTTGGTGGTTTTGCTTGGTGGTGGCCATGTGCATCCGATGTCTTATTGATTTATGCATGCACCAGGCTGAATGGCGATTTGTTTGCGTGCACAAATTAGCTGCCACCGACGCCGACACTCAGTCATAAACAAATTGTCTAATTTGGGATGATGCGGACGGAGAGAGTGCAAAGAGACAGTCATTGAGCACTTCTTTGCCATAAATAGCAAAGATGCAGGACGATGCTTATTGCAGGGAGCCACTTGTGGCACTCGACAGTGACATTCGACAGTGGTGACCTTTCAAGCATGATATGACATGCTTTTTGCGAGCCACGTGTGGCCCTGAGCAATGAGCCACTGGGAAATATACCTTCTGGCATACGAAAGTCCTGTTGTCATCAAAATATGTTCTGTCTCGTTTGTTTCATTCGAACATTTCAATATTCGTTTGTCGATGATTTACAAGGCTCATTTAATGGCTCGGTCTGGAGACCGTAAATCACTCGATCCACTTGCCATCATCATCATCTTCATGTATTATTGGCCAGATTTATTGTGCGAGATTCACTTTGCATTTGTCATTGTGCTAATGCATTTATGCTGTCAATGTTGGGTTAGTTAGCTTTTCGTATTCTTTGAACTTGACAGTAAACGAGTACTGTTTGGACATTACAGTTGGAGGCTGACGACTATTTTGGTCTGTTTGTGTTGAGACTGGCTAAAACAGTTCTCCAAACACACTCACTCAACTGAACTCAGTTGTAACTGGGATGCCACACTATGTCCAAAGTCGTAAATTTTGTTCCTTTTCTGACTTTCGTTCGGCGAAAAAGTAAAAACAAAAAAAAAGTTTATGTTCATCTCTTCTCATTTGAATTTGTGGACAATCGTGATGCATTCTGAAATGCATTTGTGTGACTTGAGTCGAGTGTGGTCGAGGTGTCTTCAGTCTAGACTTGTGCCTCTGACTCAGGCTCTTTGTTTACGTTCGAATGGTGTCACTTGATGATGCACGTTGACCTATTCGAGTAACTCAGAAGTGAGAGACAGTTTGTTGACAGTTTGATCACTCTACACTAGCCAAAAAGTATAGTCTTGACAGACTATAACCAAAACTAACTAAATCACTCCTTGACTACTAACGACTAAGCTCACTTTTTTAGTGTTGAACATTTCTTGTGTTTTGATTCGAACTTTACTTTCAGCAGTTTAGTTGCTTTTATGTTTATCTGTGTGCAGTTCTAACCAGAATGTCAATTTTAAAGCTGACACAAAGGCGTATCATTGACTTTTGCCGGACTTTTGATGGCATCGATAGCTTTCTGTCAAAAGTGTGTTTGTGCCTGTCAATGCTCACTTTGACATGTGCCGCTCATTGAATTCATCGACAATGTGCTGGCACGCGTCTGTTCAGCATCGTCATATGATTATTTCCTGATGAACTTTTTATGTCTGCCCATATGGTGTACTACCCCCTCTACAGACTGTCCTCCAAAAGAATGTGTGTGTTGTGTGTCATTATGGAACGAATCGAGTGGAACACCCGATCGAGCTCGGCTTGGTTCACTGCAGCAAAAGAATTTGCATTCATTCCATTGTGCACTTTTTCGCATATGACTTTCGCGCATCATGATCACATGTGTTCCGCCACTAATGGTTGCGGCATTTTACTGTTTGACTCATCTGTGCAGAGTCAAATTCCTGAGTGGTCGTAACCCCGGACAACTATCAAACCCAAAAGTGCTCACACGAGGCAGATTTATCATCATCGATTGGTGGTTGTGCTTGCACGACAACCCACACACCCTCGGCAAACACATGACCACCGCATCCTCCAGTTGTTGCGTAATACGCGCGTGTCTCACTTACACTGGCCCGTGCATTATCTTATCACGCCTTGTTGTGTAATGCTAATTTATTGTTTTGTTCTAATTGAACTAAATGCGTTTGTTGGTCGATGCTGCTGATGGTGCTGACCAGCATCGTGATGCAACTTACCTCAACCTGAGGGCAACTGCCTCTGACAGTGTATGATGAAATGCCTAACTATGAAATGGTCTATTTGGATGTTGGTTGATTTATCGATTCATTGATGGCGTAGTATATTTGCCAGAATCGATTGACTGTTAAGTTGCTCAGTTCGGTTCTCTTGGTTTGCGGTTGAGTGTTGTACTTGTGCACCGAGTTGATTGATCTATAGAGTATACTCTGTTGGGCTCTCGTTCTGCTTTGTTTCACATTTGCCTGGCAGAATCTCACACACACTTGCCCATTTGTCCGAATGAATTCGTTCACTTTCTCTCTCCCTCTAGCTAGAGCTCGCTTGTTTCAATCGTTTCGCATTGTTTCGATGTGCAGTTTGTGGCACTCCACTAGTGCACTCAGTCTGGCGCCCAACGACCCACTAACCAACCAACGAGTTAACTGTTGCGCCCTGCACTCGCTTTCGCTCAAAGGGCGCGCTCTCCTTTGGCCGCACTTGTCAGTCAGTGATGGAAACAAACAAACCAACTCACAGACTCGACTCATCCCGACTCTGTTGGATCCGACCGAGTGATCGTTCAGTGTGGTTCAAAGTGAATCACCTCTCCAAGTGATGCCCTCGGTTAACAGTCACTGGCGTTGGCCTAAGTCGCTCTCTCCTGAGGAAAGGGCCGCCTCGGCGAGTGTTTGATAAGCACTGAATTGACTTGGATAGTATCGACAGTAGGGCACTCTCGTTCGAACGGATGGGCGCACAGACCAATGCTCACAATGCTTAAGCAACCATTGAAGTGACACCGAGCACACAAGGCACAGGCCAATAAAACTAATTCTGTGTGCGCCTTGATTCGCTCGCTCTCTCGCCTCGATCCATTCAATTCATAAACAGTCGACTTCGACCGTCAAGGCGACTGCACTCGATTCCTCACTTTCCTCATCTGTCCAATTCACTGTTGGATTCATTCAATTTGTCCGCATCTCGCATCGGCGTTCAATCTCTCGATCGAGATTTAAGCTCTAGCCATCCTCGATCTAGTTCGAGTGAAGTGGAGCTATGCTCGACGAACTGCCATAAAACTGACTCAACCGATATGACTGATATGACTTGACGCGCCATCGATCGAACTGACCACGTTTTACATGAGGCGAAAGGTTGCAATCCTCTCGGGAGATCTCTTGCGCGTCTGTTTGCCAAGTGAAATGATCAAATGCGACGTGAGAACATGAACAAATGATCGCATGAACTAGTTTTGTGCAGTGAAATGTGCTCACTGCTCGGCCTGTGGTCATCGGCGATCGCCACTGCAATGTCACCTCCACTTGATTGCACTCGGTCATTGGGTCTTTGCTCTGACAGAGAGAGTCGAGTCACTGGCCACTGACTGACTGACTGCTTTCCTGTTGATCGCCTCGCACCGTCACAAACATCCCAACCAGTGTGCGCCAATGTGCAACCAGAGTGGAGTCATCCGCATCCTCCTCACCTGTTTGCAATCTCACGTCATCGCATCGACACATTTCCTTGCATAAATATGCAACCAGTGGGCTTGTGTTGTGTTTGGACCATTTGGCTTGCCTTGAACCCCCGATCGATGGAGTGATGTCACTGATGCAACTGATCACCTTTCGGTGCACTGCCAATCAGTCTGGCAAACCATTCGATGGCAAGAGCATCTGTCTCCTTCCCACGACTGACACTGAGTGTTCTCTTCCTAAATAATTATCATTGATACATTCACTCAACATAACCGATCGATCTGTCCTGGCAGTATTATTCCATTTTCCACTAACCATCGGGCCTCATTTGTGTGTGACCTCTGTTTGACTGTTTGACCAGCAAGTCCACTACCGCCATGTCTTACCTCCGTTCTGTGTTGGACGGTGTCAACTGTTTCACCTGTTCCAGTGCACATTCCGACAATGCTCAGTATCGACTGCTCGGTAGTCGGCGTAACTATTTGCCTTTTGGGCATCACTCCTCTTCGTCGTCCTCGCTGGGGACTTCAGGAGAGGAAAATGCCACTGCCAGTTTTTGGTATCTCAAGTCAAATTCACTCAATCCACTGTTCGTTGACTCGGGACACTTTTTTGGTTCCGTTCTTCGGTTTGTTGCAATTAATTTATCTTGTTTTGTTGTACTCTTGCTTTGGCGCCAAAACGCACTCTGTTTATTGATTGTTCTCATGATTAATGAATTGTTTTCTCTCCACAATAGAATGCGAAATGGCAACTTTATCGAATTCACTGTGGACAACGAGAACCAAGATGAGAGTTGCTCAATTATCTCGTCCGCGAACGTTCAACAGCACCAGTTAATTGGAGACTATTCGTTTCCGAGTATAACGTCGAACAGTCTTTTATCCGATTCTTCCAGTAGTCAACCACAGTCATCAGCGCACAGTCTTCTCCAACAGTATTCGACCACCTCTAGTGAATTGACCACTTGTTCGTACGTGCCAAACAACTCCAATCATCGTCAACATCACCCACAACGTCGACCAGCATCGATTGTGTCAGACATTGTGTCTCATAGCACCCATAACAATAGTGTCAATCCTCAATTTAATTGGCTCCAAGTGAGCACCTCACCAGCAACCACCGCAAACATGACTACCGTTACGTCGAACTCGTCCATATTTTCATCGTCTCCCTCATTGCCAAAACGCAACAAACAAATGTCAACAATGACTACGAGCACAACCACGACAACAGCCACAACCTCGTCGATATCGTCTATTTCTTCGGGCATACAAATGGCCCCTTGGAACAGTAACACCAATTCGGACCACTCATCTGGAAATCTTCGCTTGTTGGCAAACCATTCGGCCATTCATATTTACTGGCCTGTGCGCAACTTCACCGAGATCTCGATTGGCCCTAGCACGACAGCTTTTGATGTGATAACTCACTTTTTGACTAGTCAACTATACACCAAAGTGCCCAACACACCCACCAGTCCTCAACCGATTAGCACCACTCCCTCTCGTTATGTACATTCGTACGCGATAAGACTGATCTGCCGAAGTCTCAATCCAAACGACCACCAATGGCTTCATCCAAGTCAGAATATGCAACAATTCATCGATCTCAATCGAGGTCTTTTCGAGAAGGGTTGGACACTTGAACTTCGAATTCGTTATGTGCCTCCAAGCCTTCAACAACTATTTGACGATGATTTTGTTACTTTCAAGTTTCTGTACGAACAAGTGCTTGAAGAATTCCTAATGCTCGACCTGCCAGCCAATTGTATGCTATCCTACCAGGACCTCATAATCGAACTTGGATCTCTTGAGCTTCGTCGTAGCAATCAGTACCTTACACCACAAGGATTGGAAAAGAGTTCCAATTTTGAAGCACTCGAAGCTGAAATTCATAAATTCTTGCCTGCTTCGTTTATTGCCTCAATTAAGGTAGTTTTCTGAATGGTTGATGTGGCTTGTTGATAACCTCTTATTTCGTTTTAGGCGAAACATCTACGCAAATTGATCAAGAACAAATATAAGAAGATTTTCGCCATTCAGCACAAGGCCGCAATGTTTGAATTCTTCCGACTGGTGCCTCAGTTTGTCAATTTTCGACGAGAAATTTTCCGATGTTCCCTTGGGGTAAGAATGATAATTTTTATGAACTCGAATTGAACTGAATTATTTTTTATCATAGGATTCGGCGTGGAGTGTTCCTATTGATTTAACCATTGGCGCCGACATTGGCATGGCCTACTTCACCAGCAATTCTTCCCCCGTAAGACGCCAAGTTTTGTTTATGTTTGCACTTTTGATCTCATTTCAATTTGTTTTGCTTTCAGCCAACTGTGATTGTGAAAACATTTGATCAAATTGATCAGATAAACATTGTGAGTCATGCCACCATGAATCGGTCTACTGGTGAGAAGTCGAGTCAGTTTGGGGACGATCTTTCCACATTCAGCAGTGGCCCAACAAAGAAAATATTGCTCAACATACGAATCAAAAACGAAGATGACACTCTTGTCATTTCATGTTCCACTTTTTCAATGGCTCAAAGTTTGGCTGATCTACTCGATGGTTACCATCGACTGGTTACCAATAGTAGTGGCTCAATTTGGCTCAATACTAATTCTGGTAAATTCTAATTTATATTTAACTACATTGTTGTTTAATTTTCTTCTTGCTAAGAACTAATACTAATAAACTAATAAACTCTTTCCCTATCTTGTTTCACTATCTTTTCTAATCAAAGCTAACCGTTCTGCTTGTCATTGTAAATCTTGCCGAAAAGGTTTCTTTTTCTACTGAGTTAATTCGTTTAGTCTAATTTTTGGCCTTTTATTTATATTTATACAGATAATGATTCCTCAAGAAGCGGTAACAAAAGTAGCAGTAGCAGTGGACAGAATTCACTTAAATCAAATTTGTCCGAAATAATCGAACCTCGTCGAGCGGACATTGAGTTTATCACTCCGAAAATTGTTTCGCCTGTAACTCATCGTTCAACGGTGCAATACAGCAACCCAAGTATTCAGTCAATTCAGAACAGCCAAAAATCAATTCGATCACATAACACATCGGAAGATGTGAATGAGGAAGAGGGGGACTATTCTAATCCTGTTGAGGTCTGCACCGAAATATGTCGGGAAAAGCTGCAAATTGACAAACTGATTGGAACTGGACAGTTTGGCGATGTTCATCGAGGTGTGTATTACCCGCCGAAGCCGCAACCAGGTGACAGTGCCACTTCGGTGCAAAGCAACAAGGAGGCTGACCCGATTTCGGTGGCAATTAAAATATCTCGTGTTCAGAATGGAACTGCTTTTCACTCGACGTTTGACTACTTTTCCGCTGATCAAAAATTGCTTTGCGAGGCGGAACGAATGCACCAACTAGAGCATTCAAACATCATCAAGTTAATTGGCGTTTGTTCGGCATCGCCAGTTTATGTGGTGATGGAGTTGGCTCAGTACGGCGAATTGCGCGATTTCCTCCAAAAGCATGGACCTTCACTAGAGCATCGAGTGCTGATTGAGTATGCCATTCAGATTTCCAGTGCACTTTCCTATCTCGAGTCAAAGCAATTTGTTCATCGAGACATTGCGGCCAGAAATATTTTGGTCTTCTCGTTTGATTGTGTCAAGTTGGCTGATTTTGGATTGTCACGTTACATCGAAGATGCCTCGTATTACATGGCGACCAACAGTAAATTACCGGTGCGACCTTGAATGATGTTGGTATATTTTGACAAATTGAAACAATTGTTTTCTTTACAGATCAAATGGATGGCACCTGAATCAATCAACTTTCGGCGTTTTACCACCGCTTCAGATGTCTGGATGTTTGCTGTTTGTATGTGGGAAATATTCATGTTGGGAAAGAAACCCTTTCAAGGTGTAAAGAACGCCGATGTGATTGGTCTCATCGAGAGCGGTGAACGATTGTCCAAGCCGGCTCGTTGCCCTGATCCACTTTACCAGTTGATGCTCAAATGTTGGAAGTATGAGCCTGACAAGAGGCCAAGCTTCCGATACGTTAAACGTAACATCAAGGCAGCTTACCAAAACGAGCTTGGTTTGGTGGGGGCAATTGCCCGAATGGACCTGAGTCAGTCTAGTCCCAAGTCAAGTCTTTCCTCACTATCTGGCTATAATGAAAAGTACCACTCATCTTCTTCTGCGTCTTCTTCACTGTCGCGAAACTATGCCATCACATCGAAGAAAGCGGTGACAGATAGTTATGAGGTTTGCCTTTGTCGCACCAGCACGACGTTTTTATATTTACTTTGTTTATTTATAGAATAATCTGTCATTGGCCAAGTCCAATTCATCTTTGAACGCTAGTCAAGCATTTGATGCCGAAAAAGTATGCAACAACAAAGTTTTTGTTTTTATGTAGATGAAACCAGTGATTAATCGGTTGCCTCTTTGTCATTTCAGATTAAAGCGATTCTGTCAGCACAACGCAAACAAATGGAGGAAGATTCAAAGTGGCTGGCGCAGAACGAACAAAGAACTAACTGGAATAAGAATCGATTCGATTCGCTCAATTCGGCTAAAAGTTCGGAGCTCAACGACATCGTGTATTGTTCGGAGCACGATTCCACTGCCACGAGTGTCTACGAGGATGCTGATTGTGGTGGCAAGAGTGACGAATTGGTTGGTTCGTTCAGGCAACAGTCTTCCCAATCACTCAACAAGTCCGACCAACATTTATACAGTAAGTGCAGTGCTCCCTTGCTACTTTCGTAGTCATACATGGATAACGCACACATTTTGTTGACATATTGGTTTTATTTTCAGGTGTTCCAAACTTGTCATCAACCGCACGAAAGCATTTGAATCGAACCAGTTATGGCGATGAGTCGTACAACTCGAATTCATTCAAGTCTACAACTTCATTGGCTGCCAGCAGTAACAACAACAATGAACACACTCCGTCCACTTCGTCGATGGACTCGAACGAATATTGTGGTTTGTCGGTGTCGTTGAAAAAATTCTTTAAACACAACCAACTGACCGATTCAAAGATTCGACTTGAAATGATGAAACAGGTCAATTATGGCAGTGCGGACATTGACCGGTCTGATGACACTGTTTACTGGAGTACCATTAATGTGATCAATTCGGTGCGGCATTTGCTCAAAGGAGTTAATGAGGTGAACACCAGCGAATATGTCGATTTGGTCAAGGTTGTTTTTGCTTTATTTGGCCATAGTGCTTCATTCTAACATTTAATTTACTTCTATAGAATGTTGGACAAGAATTGCGAAATCTTTTGGCAAATGTCGACCTGTTGTTAACGAACTTACCTGAAGAAAGCCACTGGAGTATTGAGGTGGCACAGAAGAAACTTACATCGGACATGAACGATTTAGTGGAAGCAATGAAAAAGACAATAATGCACAGCGACACAGTAATGGAAGGTAAAATAATAATATTCTTTTAAAGACATTATTTCATTTTGTATTCCTTTTTTAGAAGCATACAAACAAGGAATGCTTGAAACCACTTACGTTTTGGTGATTGACACCAAAAATTTGTTAGACACTTTGGATGAAGTTCGAATTCAAACGACTGATGCCAGTAGCAAAAGTCTTGGAAGTCGACAATCCGATGATGACAACCAAACTGACACTGCAGGAGAATCACAATCGTCAATTAAAGAAGATACTACAAAACTTGATAACAAGAAATGTAGTAGTGAAATAGAACAAATCTACGCCAACGAAGGCGTACAAGCCAACTAGGACAACACAAATAACTGAATTCAATTAACACAAAGTCATTCTCTCGCTCCGATTACGACATTCCAAGTAAACAATGTTCACTAAAACTTTACTTGATATACTTAAGACTGGAGGATTAATGTTCTCTCACTAAACAGTCAGACTGAGAAACCCTTTTTATGTTGCAAATTGTGTGGTGCACTTGTTTGTGTGTGAATTGATTGGACTGCATTGCATTTCTTTTTCTAATCATACACGACAATTTCCATTCAATAATTTTGTATAATGTAAATGATGTTGCTAACTCAATATTATGTAATATGTTCAATCATACTGTTGATAATGTATAACTGTGATCATGTGATTAGTCTATAAATCTGTTCAATTGTATGAGGCGAGTTTTTGTTGTGGTGGATGTTGTGGCCAATTGTGACTGAATCGACCAACGTGAGCGAGTAAATTAAGCATTTAATGATAAGAGCTTGCTTGTAAATAATCGCGCAGCAGTTCAGAGAAGACGGTCATGCAACCCCAGTAAAGGAAAGATCGGACCAGGTTGATTTGCACGCCCGAGAAGAGAAGACGAAACTGGCCGTTGCGCTCTTGGTAGAAGTTGACTCCCGATTGCCAGAAAGACAAGTGCTTGCTGCCCACTTCTTGGGTCATCATCTGAATACGAAGCACATTGACCGGGTAAAAGATCGTGCTGATGGCAGCGCCCAAGAAGGCACCCGAAACGAAATTTCTGATCGCTTCTTTGCGCCAGGACAGTTGCCAAAGTCCGTTGTCAGGCATTAGCAATTCCTTGGCTTGGTCCTTGAAACCAAAATACAGAAAGGTGGAGGGACCGTTTCGCAAAAGTACGGCAGTCACGCCTCGGTAGTATTCAGCAATGCCATATCGGCGAAGCTTGATCATTGCATCGATGGTGTTACGGTACTGGTAGTTCATGCGACCGTCCTGCAAGATCATTTGCACTCGCTCGAAAGGAGTCAACACAGCTTCGGTGCAGCCGCCCATCATGGATGCAAAGAAGACGCAGGTCAGTTTGTTGTCTTTCATCTTGGCCGCAGTGATCGGATGTTCCTTCAGCAATTTGTGGTACTGGTGGTAGGCACCGAACATCACCGAGGAGGTGAACGACTTGATCAAAACTGGCGGAAGACAGCCACGGAACAGGTAACCGAAACCTTCCACCTTCAGCTGCCGCACTGCATCGGCAATGTCGAAGCCCCAAAGACTTTGTCGAAACATGATCTTGTTGATGGGAAAGGTGGCAAACACACTCAACACACCGGCGCCCATCCCGCACAAGTACTCAATTCGGTCTTGGCTCAGGCCAGAAATGGGCTTGGCATCTGGGAGCAACATTGATGGGCCTAAGTGGGTGTGTACAGACTTGCACCAGAACTGTTTTGGCAATAGCCATGACCATTGCCATGCTTAAGTGTCTGGTCATATTGTTCGGTTCGAATAATTTTCGAAAAAAACTCATAATAGCAATTTTCAACTCAATAATTTAATTGTATCATCTGTTTTTGTTCTAAAATTTAAATTGCAAATAGAATCTACTCAATATTTTTCAAATGTATTTAATCAAATTCCAAGTTAACCTTTCTAGATTTTAATATTATTTATACTTAATGTACAGGAAAAATTGTAAATTATAAAGTATACTTTACTTGTACGTTATGTAGTATTCCAACCTTTAATTTCTAGGTGATGGCATTTCGAAAAGCCTCAAGTTTAACCCTTGATTTGAGCTATCATATAATACATGGCCAATCAACCTCGGAAACCAGGCAAATCATCCAATCGAAACACACTCGAATAGAACTAGGCCAACACAACCAAATTTGGCTTCAGTCGCCTGACTGGCACGTCAATCAAGTTGACAATCAAAAGACAATCTTGTGTCGATATATCACAGCTTGCCAGCCAAGTGATCTACATCCCCGACGGGAGCGATACGGCATTATGCATCAATGCAGTAATGAATGCAGTAATGAATGCAGTAATTGGCAAATTGGCAAAGCCAAAGCATTTAGTCAGTGTAACTGACAACTGTGAGTTGAGAGAGTTAGTCGGTGGTTAACTGGCTGCTCAACTGGTGGTGTCCTTTCTCTAGGTCGTATCAAGTGATCTGTGCATGCGCATCCTCGGCTTGCTTTGTACGCTTTGTGCTCGCATGTTGATTTTGTTTACAATCTCGGCTCGCCCTCATTTGGTTGCTCTGTTCGCTCTTTGCCGTTCATTCCGTTTCTCTCTCCCAAAATGCCTGCTTCTGGCCTTTTGGAACGTTTTGAGCTCAAGAAGGAAGATGTCAAAATGCGACTGAATGACATCGTCGACGATCTTTTTGCATATTTATCTGTGGAACTCTCCCGGTTGGCCGTGCCACCTGATCGGGTAAGCCATCCCGTTTCAGTCATAGAGCACCATCACCATCATCATCATTCGCCATCAATTGTTGACCAAGCAACAGCTCAGTCGCAAACGGTCCAGCCTGGTCACTCTGTTAAGGAAGAGGTCGAAGAGGATAGTTGTGAGCCAATTAATCAACAGGCTGTAAACAATCATCTCACTGAAAGCACACCAGTGAATGATTCCAGTAGCAGTCCTGGCAAATGTAACGTGCCACCTGTTGATCCGTATATGCCCTCTACTTCGGGCACAGTGGTTATTCAGGTGAATGATGATGAGATTGACGAGGAATATGACGAACACTCAGATAGCGATTGTGATTGCGAGCAATGCATGGGAGTGCCCATCTGTAAAGTTGACATCGACGATGATCATGAGGAAATTGATCGACCAACCAAGAAGCAAAAGATTGTTTCGAATGATACTTCTGTCAATTACCACGAAGGAGACGATGGAGAGCAGTGTTCAGCCACTTTTAAAACAATTAGCATCAAGTGTTCCCAAGATGATTGCCCTTCGATGTTCAAAAACAAAATCGAACGTAACCAGCATTTGTTGTACGTGCACGGAATCTTGCCGTACACTTGCCTGATGAATGGCTGCAAACATGGCTTTGATAATGTGTTAGTTGGCCTTAGAATTATTTTATATTATTCACTAATCCAATGTTTTGTCTTATTTTTATCCATTCACAGGCGCCAATATGGAGAACATGTCAACGTGGAGCACAAGGATGTCACTACTTGGCCTTGCAATAAATGTTCCAAAGTGTGCACCGATCATCGGCTGCTATGTCGGCACATCTACTTCTACCATCAAGAAGGCAGATTCAAGTGTCGCAAATCAAAGTGCAACTTTGTGGCTCCATACAGGATCGACGTGCGAAAGCACAGTCAACTGCACACCGAGATGTACGCCTGTCAGTTTGGCTGTGGAAAATCATTCTCGCACACTCATCATCGCAAACGGCACGAACGAATTCATTTGCGACTGAAACCGTTCCGTTGCAAGTGGCCCAACTGTGGTTACTGTTCCGAGGCTCGCTCCACTGTGATACGACACATTCGCATTCGTCATTTCAATCTTCCACTCACTCTGAAACAGCAGAACGAACTGAACATTGTCGACAATCGAAATCCTCGGGACTATATGGAAATTCTCACTGAGTTAATGAATTGAACTCTTTTGAAGGTTCCACAGAATAAGTGGGCAGGTCTAAACAACGATTTACATTTTATCAGGGCTATATGTTGGAAAATATTTTTTAGTTGAAATAATTTTAGTTTTAGTTTTGGCAATTAAACAATTAAGTGTTAATGTTATCAATTTATCGTGAAGACTATTTGTTTTGGTATGTTCAATGTTTTGAGGATGATGATGAATGGAATCGATAAACGATTGCCGTCATGCTAGTGAAAAACAGTCCGTTGCTATGCAACGAGTGTTTCGCTTTTCGGACAAACGACGCAAAATTTCATTTGCCGATTCATTGCATTTAGATTGCAAATATGGACCAAATTAAATTTGTAATTGACGAACTAAATCAAAGTCCGTTCAACAAGAATCTGAACCTAATTGGTTACGATGGTCTTCGAAGTGAACAGAGACTGGACATTTTGATTCATATACTAAACACAATCGATCCGAAGGTAAGAAAAACATTATAATTTATTGTATTAATCAACTTATCTTACTAATCAAAAAGCTAAATCTTTCATCTGTTCGAGTTGGGAACATCGAGGAAATAGCAACGACGATTTTAGACACATTGCGCATCTTCAAATATGTGCCGCCGAATGGCATCAATCCGTAAGTGAAGTCAACACGTATAATATACATTGTATATTGATCAAATTATTTTGTTTATTTAATAGAGGGGAATTCCGTAGAGATCTCATTCTTGGAGACAAAGAGCTATTGACCAATATATTCAATTGGCTGTTGACTCGATTGTCTGCATTGAAGAAGCGAGCTTATCTTGCTCGCTTTTTGGTCAAAATAGAACTGTCACCTGAGGTGGAAGGTGACCATGATGTGATTCTCATTTACCAGCAATACATCCGACTAATTGAAGATTTCAAAAAGGCACACAGCAGCTATGAGAAACAGAAAAAATCACTCGATTCGTTAATTGATTTGCAGAAAGACATCAAAACGATGGAATTTGAGAAAGATCAAATTCGAAATAAACTTGAAACAGTCCGCCGAAGAGTAAATCTCGATTCTGCTAGCGATTCTAGTGCCGTTGCGATGTTCGAAACGATCAAACGGTTTGCAGAGGCTCGTTTCGAGAATGACAAATTGCAACGACAATTGAAACAACAAGCAGAACGAATTGAGATAGCGAAAGCTCGTATTGAGGCCCAACAGATAGAATTAAACGAGTTTCGGTCCAGTGATTTGTCCTCGGGACAGCCCACACCGGGCAGCATGCTCACGCGACTAGAAGAAGACGTGTCCATCAAGCAACGATTGGCCAAGGATGTTTTGCCTGCAGAATTGGAAGAAATTCGTGCTTTGGTGCAAGACATTGAAGGAATACAGCAACAGCCAGACTCAGTTATCAAAGAATATCTATCCAAAGTGAGCAATCAAATTGATGCACACAATCGAGAAATTGCCGATCTAATGGAGCGGAAGATACTCAACAAAGACAGTGACCAAGACAGACTGTCTCATTACCGACAGAATGCACAGTCAGTAGCAGACAAGAAAGAACAAACGATGAAAGGATATTTGGACATTGAGAAGGCATTAAATAATGGACAAACCCAGTTGGAACAGATGAGGTCTCAATTCAACGATGGAGAGTTACCTGTGCGTGGCGAGGCGGTATGTTGCTTATAGTCTCAACAATGTTAACTTAAATTAACATATCTCACCTATTCTCACTCTTTAGCTCAAACTGTACATCGAGAATATTTCGAAACGTGACACTGAAATGCAACAGAAAAATGGACAGTTGGCCCGACTAGGCGAAGAGATACGATTGCTGGAAGGCAAGTTAACCGATTTGAAAAGACAAGACATGCAAGCAATGAAAGAAGTTGTGAGTCTCGAGGAAACAATTGGAATTGAAGGTTACTTCAAAATGAAGGAGCACTCACTGGCAATCGTGGTGGACGACAACGACGATGGCATTGAGGACAGTGGCAACGAATTTTCCAACGACGACATCGAACCGATCAATTCGAATATTGTCAGACTCGAAGAAACGTTGGACAGTGTGAAGGAACGTCTGGTTCCTCTTGTGCGAGAGGTAAAACAACTCAAACAGGTTAACCACGAACTGGAGAATGAGTTTGACATGAAAAAACGACTGTTCGATTCGGCTGCCGCTGGACTTGAAACCGAACTGAGCAGAAGTGAAGCTGAATTGGACAGACTGGGGAGACAAAAGGCCAAACTGGACAGTGATCAGTTTCAACTGCAAACCGAACTGATGGTTGCTCAGGCCGAACGGGAATGGCTTACCACGGAGTGCAGTTCATCGGGATCGTTGAAGGAAAAACTGAAATTAGAAATCGAACGAGAAAGTAAACTTGAACAAACACTGAGAGAACGAGAAAAGGAAATGCTATCTAAAGAGGAATATTATCGCAAACAGATCGAAATGTGGCGAGATTTGAAGGCGCTCTTCGAAATTAAATCAAAGATATTGGCCGAAAAACGAGAGGAAAAGGCTCGAAACGAATACATGATCAGTGCTAACTATAATCACTTAGTGTTGTGATGCGAGAAAGTGACTTGACTTGGTTGGACTGGTTTATCATTCAAAAAACCATTGGACAATTATTATTCGTTAATCATTAAGCTGTTAAGGTGTCACAAATTATTTTATTTATTATTTATTCTTTCGAAAAATTAAAGATAATATCAACGCCATCTAGAATTATCAAGTAATTATAAAATTTTAAATAATTATATTGAATATAATTAAATGAACATAAAATTATTCACTTTACGAATTCGCCAACAATCCGAATGACCAAAAATGCACTGCCGGCAAGCTACTGGCAGTTCGACAAACTTGCTTTGTAGAGTAATTAAATCTCGACATAAACTTTCCCAATACTTTTGTTTATAACAATGAAGAATTTGTTAATTTAAAGTCCACAGTGGGACAAATGGCAAATCAAATTGCCTAGCGAGGAGCTGCGGAGCTTGAAACGAGCTTGCCCAGCGAATCTTTGGCCTTGATTACCAGATTGAGCATCGACTCATGCAACTTGGCGTAGTGTGGCTTTGCTCGGGCGAGTCCTTCTTTGTTAACCTCTTGAGCAAAACTGACCACACGGAAAGCGAGTTCCTGCACGTCGGCTGTGCAAATTCCGTGTCGGAGCGAGTGACAAACCGCAATGCGGACGCCTTGGGATTCCAAAAGATGAAGCAGCTGACAAAGTAAAGGACCAGCATCGATTTGGACAAGGTGCAACATGTTGTACTGGTCCCAGTATGTGTAGTAGGTACCAATGAACGAAGTGAACCTTTATATCATGCTTTCCCTACCCCCTAAATCGATTCCATATATTAAAATTAAATTCTATGCAAAAATTCAACCCGATTGGTGGAGTGGATCATACCGCGCCGAGTTGCATGGCTGACAGTAGCCCTGAAAAGTACCCAACACATTTCAGTGCAACACATTGTGTAGGCTGCACAGCAAGTGCGCTATGTGCAGCCATTGCAGCGGGCCAAGAAGCAGGTAAAGTACCAACTAGTTCCAGTAACGGTCCAGGAGGATGTAGGCTGTAGTACCATCAGTCAAGTGACCCAACAGGCAGGGCTTCAGTTGCTCGAGCACATTGTCACTGCAGTCTGGACAGACGAGAGAAAACTTCGAAGAGACGACTGACGGACTGGACTTGAACAAAGACACAATCAACTTAGATCACAAATCTATATAAATCTATTCACAAAATATGATCAATAGCCGATTTAGTGCCGACAATTAAATATTACTAATTAGTAATTATTATAATTAATTACCTATGGACGGTTCGAATAGAATGCATTTTCCAATTATGTATTATCATTAAGTATGAATACACAAAAGTGACAGTGGTCATATCTCGGAGAATATAAATAATCAGTTGTGCTAACAGACGACCTTTCAACCTTCCGCATCAATGCATCAAGCTCGGGGGAAAATGTCTCGAAGAAATATTACTCATTGTCAGTCAGTATAAGAACTCAAAACATTTGCCCCTGTAATTGATTTCAAACTGCATAATCAATAAATTTGCATGTGTCGATTGCATCGCAATTACGTGCACATAAAAGTTTTATGACCGATAGACGATAGTTGAAATTAATGTCTCTTTATTATTGGTATATAGAAATACAGTGAGCAATAGAGTAAAGCTGCAGGATGCTAGCGGTACAGTGATACACGTGCACATACGTCACACTGCCAGTGAGTCATCGTGCGTGATGAAGACCTCAAAGTTGCTCAAGCCACAAGCAGTGCAGTAAAGCTCGAGCGATCGCGCCTTCATTCTGACAGTAAACACTCAACATGAACCTCGATTACATTTGTATTTGTTTGGGTGATTTCCTTTGAAGAAACAACCGCTCAATATCACTCGATCGAGTTAACTATCCTTGTGAACACTTGCATAATCTTAACCGACCATGGCCAATTATAGTTCCACAACTGCATATCCATCTTTACCAAGTGCACCATCAGTTTCGCCACCTGGCACCACAGAACACGGTATGCATGCAATTGCAAGTCATCCAGGCCAAATTGGTGCCATCGGTGGCCAGGCCATCATGCCAACCTCACAGATCGAGCTGACCATCTCGGGTCAAAATCTGCTTAACCAGGACATTTTTTCTAAATCCGATCCTTACTGTTTGGTGCTAATCAAAGACTCGTGGCAAACCAAATTTTTTGAAATTGGTCGTACTGAAACTATCAAAGATAATTTATCTCCCGGTTGGGTCAAAAAGTTTGTCATCGACTACAACTTTGAGATTGTGCAACGAATTCGATTCGAAGTTTGGGACAAGGACCCGGGTGGTTCAGATGATTTCATTGGTTACCACGAGACTACACTTGCAGAGATTGTGTCATTTACTTCGCGACAGTACCTTCGACCACTGACTGGAATGTCGAAGAGAGGCGCTGTTGGTGAGATTATAATCGTGGCAGAGGAAATGTCTGCTTGCAAGCAGATTGTGCAGATGCAGTTTGCTGCTGAAAGTTTACGAAAGTTTTATTGTGGTCTGGTAACGCCAGATCCGTTTTTGGTAATATCTCGGTCAAATGAAGATGGAACTTACTCGGTGGTGTACAGAAGCAAACAAGCCCACTCAACGAGCAATCCTGTCTGGCCTAGCAGTGTCCTACGAGTTCGGACCTTGTGTAATGGAGACTACGACCGGTCTATCAAGATCGATTGCTTCGACTACCGCACCAGTGGCGACCATATTCTCATTGGTAGTTGTTTCACCACCCTTCGAGAGCTAACCAAAAAGGATCGTCAAACCAAGTTTGCTTTGCGAAAGACATCTCGGAACAAAAAAAGTTCACCATCAAAATCTGCAAAAAACTCGGGCAGTTTTGTTATCCGTGAAATGACCGTCTCGGAGGAATATTCGTTCATTGATTACATCAAGTCGGGCACTCAGATGCACTTTGCGGTAGCCATTGATTTCACTGCTTCAAACGGTGTCCCGCACGATCCTCGTTCATTGCACTTCATGGACAGTTCACCTGGTTTCGAATCAAGACCAAATTCATACCAAATTGCCCTTCGTGCAGTAGGAGAAATTATTCAGCAGTACGACACAACCGGAATGTTTCCTGCCTTTGGTTTTGGAGCCAAATTGCCACCAAACGGAGAAGTGTCCCATCAATTCCCACTGAACAACAACCCATCCCATCCATACTGTTCAAACATAGCAGAAATACTAAACCATTATAAACAGTGTCTGTCCCAGGTCACTCTGTACGGTCCAACAAACTTTTCACCGGTTATTAATAACACAGCACAAATTGCATCAAAGTTCCATGACGGAAAGCATTACTTCACTCTGTTGATCATCACGGATGGAGTCATCTCGGACATGCGACAAACCATAAGTGCCATAATCGATGCGTCTGATCTGCCAATGTCGATCATCATTGTTGGTGTGGGCAATGCCGATTTTGGAGCAATGGACGCTCTGGATTCGGACGATTCTCGACTCACTATTGAAGGACGAGTGGCCAAACGAGATATTGTCCAATTCGTTCCCCTTAATAAGTTTCTTTCTCGTGCTGGCGAACCGACACTTTGGTCACAGGCTGACTTGGCCCGGGAGGTGTTGGCCGAGATTCCCGAGCAGATGACCAGCTATATGAAATCGAAAGGCTTCAACCCACAGACTACTAGCCAATAAATCTCCAATGCACAATACAACAAAGTCAATCGAACAAATCATATTTTCATTTCACTTATTTTTCACACCAAAAATCGTTGTGCTCATCCCTTTATTTTGAACGTTTTTATACCTCTTTTATCAACTTTCCTTTATTTCCTTCATTTTTTACAATTTCATAAATGTTCAATAAACCAAACCAAACTCTTGTACTGCATTGTACCGATGGAGAGCGCAATGGTGCAGCAGTGCGAGTTCAATTGTTTCAAGTCGAAAATTTTCCAACTTTGAATTGTAAATTTACTAATTCGATGTTAGAAGAAATCAATGCCAGTTCAGAAAATTGCCGTAATGCCAGTGTAAATTCCAAATACTTGGTGTAGCAATAGTTGAAATATGGTTAGACCCACTAGAAAAAATGGACTAGTTGGATGGTCTTTTGGACTTTGGTGTAAGACAACTAGTCAAATAAAGCATCCAAACAAGGACATCGTCACATTGTACGTGGATCCAATAACTTCACCATGATGGGCTAATTGGAAGGTTTATAAAGGTCTAGAGTAGGTTCGAATACCAAGTCAACTGGTTAGGTTTGCTTCCACCCCCGCTTCCATCCTTCCAAACCGTCCAATGCTACTGTGACAGTCAATACCTTCCATTAAGATCAATCTCATCCCAACCACACGATGCACAATAATTTGCAATAATTGCAGATTGCGATCGGGTTTCGTACCTGGGCCAATCGCAATTTTGTGGCTCTTTTCTGAATTTGTTCAAGGTTATCCCAATTTAAGGATAATGGAATCGCAGTGCTAGCTATCTTGTCAAAATCTTGGGTCCCCATGCAGTCACAATGAATGCCTTCTAAATAATGCATTACATGGCTATGTGTCTGTCAATGCCAATAGTACACCTTCCAATGCATTGTGAAGTTTATCTCCCAATACCTTCCAAACAGCCCAAAATCATACCTTCCATACAGTCCAATGCATGCCAGTCAATGTCTTCCAATTAGTCCAACATACTTTCTAAATAGTCCTAAAAATACTCCTAAATAAATCAGAAAGGATTCTGAAAGTTCGCACCAAGAGTTCATTGAAGTTTCTGAACATTGTACAACATACACAAAGAAGTGAAACAAATGAAAAATATTTCATTTGGAATAGTCCCTTTTTGAATGATCGGTTTTGGATTCGATACATTGAACTTTCCAACTCGATTAATTCAATAATGCATTTACTTACTCTGAGATTGTTTGGGATTCTTAAATTAGAAGAAACAGAAATTAGATGCTGCCTCAAGTACCGTCAATTGATCAACTGCCAGTTGTTAATGTTATGTTGAAGTAATCATTGCCATCACTCGCTCAGCATTCGAATGTATCCAATAGCATCAATGAATAATCATAAAAATTGCATTACTTTAATTCAAATAAATCAATGATAACAATTTGAGAAGACAAAAAGACGATGCACTGATAATGATGATGATGAAAATTAAACATGACGAGAGTTGAGTGCAAATGCTGCACAGTTCAATGGATGGTTTCGGCAAATAAGTGGTGCCACTCGAGGGCACATTCATGAATGTACAATCTGTATTGAATATGTCGCTGCCAGCAGGTATTGTCGACATTGTCCGAGTGACAGACCGTCTACACTGTACATTACAAACTCAACCAATCGAATGGACCGCGTGGGGCAGGGGGCACAGTAGGACAGGATGAGGGAGGGTGCACTGGCATGGAGTTGGAGTGATTAAGAGAATGCATAGTTCTGGTCAAAATCATACATCGGCGGCATACATTAGAATGCTTTCACATTTATTAGGTATCGTCATCGTTCATTAGAATATATGATGTCTATAGGTGAGGGGGTACGGTGGTCAATTGATATATGAACATAAAAATAGTCATCTATATTAATATAATAATTAATAATAATAATAATAATATATATTGAACTATACAAATAGAGAGCAGTTGTACAGAGATAGAGTCGAGTCATACTAAAAGATCGATCGGTCGTCGATTCAATTGAAACATTTACTTAGTTAAACTATTTATCACTTTTGCTTGTAGTTTTGGGTTTGTTCCTGTTTGCAGTGGACGTGCCTGTGAAGTGGCCCGACGGGAGAGGCCTGTTCGATGGTCGGTAGGACTCGCCACTGGTGAAACTGGTTGACATGTTGGTGGTTCTAGCACTAGAGGTTGCTCCAACTCGTGTCTGGTGCGGCCGACTGGTGTTCAACACCGAAATGGTTGGTTGCGGTGCACGACGACTAGTGCTGGTAGTGGTTTCACTTGTGCCACTGCTCAAAGGGTTGCTAATTGGGTTCGATGTGGGTGTCGTAGTGGGGGAAGTGGGTGTGGTAGATGTTTGGCAATTGACAATGATTGATATACGCTTGTTGGCCGCGCCGGTCGTAGAAAATGAAGATGTAGATGAGATGGATGAGGCAAGCGAATTCGATGAAGAGAGACGAGAATTAGTAGAACCCATTGAGGACTTTTGACTTTGAGACTTCAACAAGTGTGACTGTTGACGGTTGTAAACACGTGGTGACTGGTTACGAATCTGCTGCTGCTGCTGACAACTGCTCGTAGTGGACCCAATGCCGACACTTGGCTTGCGCGAAAGAGTGGGCGAGGGCTGAGATTGAAGATCGTTCGAGGTTGAGATGCTCGACACGGCGGACTGCTTCCGAGAGTGGCTGCTGCTGGGGCCATGTCCGCTTGCATAAAATTTGGACCGATTAATGCTAGTGCTGCTGTTGTTGGATGTGTTCGAGGAGTGGGCAAGTTGGGAACAATGTGGAGTAGGTGTTGTTAAATTGGATTTTAACGCATCGGCATTACTACTGGTGCCGATACAGTTCTCTTCTTCGGCAACCGAGACCAATTCCACATCGGCGCCGAGTCATAATTTTAGTTCACTTGTTATCTTGGAAGCAATATTCTTAAACCCGATTGAGGTACCCGAGATGCGCTTGAATCGAATTCCGTTCAGCGAAAGTCGAGGCAACTTGCACACTTCGATCTCCCACTGCACCAAAGAGTCCGTGTATGGGTCTCCGTGAATACAAAGTAGCAAAAACTTTTCCCTCTGTTCGTAGTCACAGTTGTTTTTGTCAAGCACTTTGCGAATTTCTGCCATAATTTCATTTGGATCACGTGAAGAGGTAGTCTTCATACTCCAGGTAAACCTGAGTGAACGAGGCTTTGTCTGATCGTCGTTCATGGTTCTGTTGATTGAGAGATAAATGACATTGGTAAAACAAAAAGCAACAAGCGTATGGTACATCTACCGTTTGCTGAACTTTGAAGACAATTTACTAAAGAATGACTGTCGATTCATATTTGAAGTGTCCTGAGTCTGCATTGGGGCCACAAACGAATTGGGCCAGCGTTCTCGTGTCTGTCCACTGTGGAAAGTGCTTCGATTGGCACTGCCACGTGGGAAGGCTCGATTGATGTTCTGGATAGGGGAGATGGCAGCGTTCTTCGATGAACTGTAACAGCAAAGCCAACAATTAGCACCGAAATATATATAAAGCAATGCGCTAGGCTGATTCTATGTTGCTAGTAAGCAATGGACAGTGGAGACAAGGAGAGGAAAGCGTTCAGGACAGTATGACATGACAAATGCCACAATCAAGGTCATGGTCAAAGGTTAATGAGGTTAATAGGTTCAATATGATTAGTGCATGCGGTCAAACCTTGGACGAATTGTTTCGTTTAGAGTCGAATTGCTGTCGATTGGACGCAATTCAGATGCATAAGCGCTGGAACAGGACCTTCCTGAGACTGATGCTGACTTTGTGTGACCCTTGGGGCGTAGACTGGAGGTATTCAAAGATGAGTTACTAGAGTCCTCTTCGGCGGCATTGGTGCTGGCCACATTAGTAGTAGTAGTAGTAGCAGTGTTAGAAGAGGAAGTGGAAGTACTTTTGGGGTTAGCAAAAAGGAGAGAAAGAGCGAATAAATGAATGGAAATGTATATGATTGTGATGATTAGTGTGATGTTCGGTCAGAGGCAAAACATCGAGAAGGAGAACAACAGGACAAGCCAGAACGGACCAGGCAGGCACAACACACAACCGAAACAAACATGCAATAAAGGCAGAAAGAAACGTTACACAACACAACAAACTCTAAACATAAAAGGGGCTCTCGCGCAAAGGTAGCACATAGACCCAGAACGGCTAACCCAGACCACACTCGGTGGTGTTCTACTCTATGGGCACCTGAGGGCCATACATACTTTGAACTGTTGTCGGTCGTTTTCTCCGCGGATGCATTCTTGTCCGCTTGATTGTTATAGTTGTAGGTGTTTCGGCGAGGAATACCACTCAATGTGTTCTTGAGCAGTGCGGCAGTGGGCAGCGCGGAAGGTTTCTGCCTTAACGAACCAGTGCCAATAGTGCTAAGTTTCGATGGGCTGATGACCGAGGCAGCGGAAGGCGTTGAGTTTATGCTGTTCGGTTCACCCAAATTGCTTCCGCCAGCTGCACTTGAAGTGGACGAAGTGGTCGAGGTTGACGTAGCTGCTGCGGTAGTAGACGAGGTCGGTGAGGATGATGAGCCCGCAGCCAGCACTGAAGGCGATTTGATCGAGGAAGACCGGCCACTGGAGCCACTGGGCGTGTAACTGTTGCTCGTGCTATTTGAGTTCGGGGTCGAACTTGTGCCGATTGTGGTGGGCGACTTGACGCTTGAAGGCGACGAGGCATCGTTGGTAGCGTTGGCCACAACATTCCCCGAGATAGTTCCATTCGTGATTGCAGTAGTCTCGGAAGAATTTGAGGATGCAATACCACTAGAAGTGCCGTTGGCGTTGCTAACAATGCTGCCATTGTTATTGCCATTGGCGTTGGCGGCGTTGGAAGAGTCGCCGTTGTTTTTGAACGAGTGAATCACAGTATCTGGTTTTGAGATAACATGATCAAATGCGTTTGGACGTTGCTTGTACGCACTGCTACTACCACTGGTGCCCGCGGAACTGTTATTTGGAATGACAGGTACGGCAGGTGTCGCAAACTGACCAGCGGTTGTGGGAGTGACTGTCGCCGCGGCAGCGGCTCCAGCAGTTGTGGGAGCAGGATGATTCGGGTCTCCTCCGTGACTGAAGCGTCGTGGCTTGGTCGTGGCCGAGACACTTCGCTGAACTTTGACATGAGACGGGGACTGGTGATGATGATGGTGGTGGTGAGAGTGATGACTATTCGCGATACTGTAGTCGCCTCGCTGCCTAAGCGATAGGCTTGAGCTTGATCGAGAATCGCAAGCTTCGTTCTGCATTGCGGGATAGAATAATAATAATGCATGAGCACTTTCGTCCCTCCAACACTACCAGGGGAAAAGCATACCTCAGTTGTGCGTTTGCCAAGCAATAGATAAATGGCCATTGCATCGTCATATTTGCGAAGGCGTAATGATTCTTCGATATCATCCCGAGAATAACCCATCTGTGTAAGAATCTCAATGCGTCGTTGGTCACTGAAGTCGGCTTTCGGCTCAATATATGGTTTCAATTCGTCATTTTCGTAGTTATTGTTCATCCATTTGTCTTTCATGATAGTCTATAGTGGAAGGCAAACACAATTATTAATTGGAATTTCGCTGGCTTAACAATCAAACTAACCTCCAAAGAAGCCCGTTTTGCTGGATTAAGTACAAGAAATTTCTTCAACAGATTCTCACACTCAGTGGTCATGTAGAATGGGATCCGATACTTGCCCCGTAAGACACGATCACGCAATTCTTTGAGATTGGCGCCATCAAAAGGAAGAGAGCCACTGACTAGAGTGTAGAGAATGACGCCTAGACTCCAAACGTCAACTTCCGGACCGTCATATTTCTTGCCTGTCAATTGAGAACAAACAAACATTAATACAATGACCCAACAAGATTGTGACCAATGTCGCAGGCATACCCTGAAAGAGTTCAGGAGCGGCATAAGGCGGGCTGCCACAGAAAGTGTCCAACTTTTCGCCGGGAACAAATTCATTGCTAAATCCAAAGTCGGCTATTTTTATATTCATCTCACTATCAAGTAGTAAATTTTCCGCCTTCAAATCTCGGTGAATTATTCTCTTCTGATGGCAGTACTGTACGGCGGAGACAATCTGACGGAATTTGGCTCTGGCCTCTTTTTCCTTCATTCGACCATGTGACACAAGATAGTCAAACACCTCGCCACCGCTGGCATATTCCATCACAAGGTAAAGGGTCTTCTCGGTTTCGATCACCTGGTACAGTTTCACAATATTTGGATGGTCGAGCATCTTCATAATTCGAACTTCCCGAAACAGCTAATTGTAAGACAAAACAATCGGTTTAGCTGATCAATGACCAATACAAAACCCTTTGACTAACCTTTTGAAGACTTGACTGATTTAGCTGCGTCTTGTCAATTATCTTGATAGCGACTTCCTTTCCGGTAGGCAGGTGCTTGGCAAGTTTTACCTTAGCAAAGTTGCCCTTGCCGATCGTCTTGAGTAGACGGTACCGACCAATCTGGGGCTCTTCATTTCTGGCAAGACGAGCATTGCCGCGAAGATTGTTCGATATCGACACAGGCTGGTAGTCCTCGTTCTGTACATAGAAAATAAACAAAACAAATATGATAATTAGTGATATGATACAAGAGAAACAACAACAAAAGTGCACAACACGAAGATCAATGATGACGCAATCGAGTGCACAACAGCACAAAACACGTTTTGCCTCAAAAGGTAAGGCACACATTCGTGCAAAGCGGTCTCAATCTATCCACGACAAGGATGAGCACTAAAGACAAAGGTCATTTCACTTGATGGAAACAATCAATAGCAAAAGAGTGATTACTATTCATGTTCATGTTCAGACAGTCCAGTGCCTGCAGTCAGTGAGACATGCATACACCTGACCGATTCCTTTTAGCATTATGATTATACTTTTACACTTCAATGTCGTGCCAATTTTCGGTTGTATGACACACACACGGACACAAAGCAACTACCAAACTGCATACTAAGTTCATAGCATAACAATTAGGCCACAAATTGAGCAGCAAACACTAAAGTCGATTAATGATCGAGTACAATTATTCCAATTACGATGAGATCATCGATCATCAATCGAAGAGAAAGCAAACGACTGTAGCTCAATTGCAGCAACCGACAGCAAGCAGACGACATACATAACGGTTGCAAAACGGTTCAGATGAGAAAGTAAACGTCGACAACGATAATTAGCTGCTTCGCTGTTGCTGAAGAGCCAGCTCGAATTCCACCAAACTGTTGACACAGAGAGCAGTGGTATGTGGTGGTCACCCAGTGACTGCGACCGCTTCATAGCATCATACAAGTGCGTCTAATGAGCCAAGACAAGTGTACAATTATGGCAAATAATTCAATAGGAATCGATTGCACTTTGCCACATAAGGTCACTTTAACAAGTACGCAACGAACGACCACTAATCATATCACAAATCAACAACAATAAAGTGGATCAATCGATGCCAGTGCACCGGCACCCGAATCGAGCCCAATTGGTCACTGGCCAACAAAGACAAGCCAACACTTACTTCCATTTTGGACAGTTGTTCACAATCATCTCACAGTAACGAAAGGAAGGCACCAAACAGACAAATTGGCAGAATTAGCAGACTGAGTGCAAGTGCTATTCGGAATGGCCCAATCGGCACCAAACACAACACAACACAACACAACACAAGACACGACAAGATACGACAGACGCGATCACGGCACTGGAATTAATTGAAATTCAAAGACGATCGAGTAAGTCGTGTTGCGGGCAACGGTAGGCAATTACACATTACACAGTAGAGTGGCTAAATCAATTGGTGAGATTGTGCAATACACATACACAGAATTGTGCCGTAATATTGTGGCACAGACTCACAGAAGACAATTTAAGAGAAGAGACAATCAAATTGTGTGAGTGTGAGTGTGCGGTTTGCACCGAGACATGGCAAGGAGTGAGCAATCCTTTGCTGGCGCTACTGCACCATCATTGGTTGAATACAGCATTAACTGATGGCACACCGCCGAAGAACCACTCCACCATGGCAAACAAACAAATGCAGGTGTGCAGTGCCCCGCTCCAATGACTCCATTTGTCAATCACAATTCAATTGGCTAGTAGTGTTAGTGTGCATTCGATTCGATCTCGACTCAACGATGCGCCGTGTTGATGTGCTCGAATTAGCTATTTGAATTAGCCAACAATGCCATTCATACTGACAGAATGCACAATAGTTTGCATACACGAGCAAAATGTAGATAGAGCGAAGCATATACGCAAAGGAACGACCGCTCATGTCCCACCAAATGGTCGAATGAATGAATGAGTAATCTAATCTGCCACGGGAGCGGATTTAGCACTGGGACAAACACTACAGCACAGATATACACTGTCAGTCTGTAGTGTCCGACTGAGTTGGCTGCAATCAAGAACACAACACCGCGACGTCATCGATCACACCGGGAAATCGATTGGCCGGCACAATCGAAGGCTAAGACAAGGATTCGTTTGTCTTCCACTGGCCTTCCATGCTCAAACCAACACAGACACGTGTGTCGTGCTTCCAATCAAGCCATAGATTGATCATATTGGGAGCGATTCTGTCAGAATATTACATCATAAAAAGATTGATTGTGTTGCGACTGTCACTTGGTGGGATAAGAGCGAAGTCAACACAACACAAAGTGATGAGATTTGTGGAAATGTCGATTAGAATTAACTGAATTAGCTTTAAAACAAGCAGATTATGTAAATGTACAGTTAAGCGAGTTGAAGTTCGACTGTCGAACACTTCTAAATATAGATACGAGTGATTGAAGTGCAACTTACTCAACAACTCAGAATTGTATCCATCAATTGCAGAATCGCCGTTGCCTATGCCCAGAGATGGGACCACGACTTGTCACTGAGATAGGTGCGCGTTGCCAAGGTTCGAGGTCAAGTGACAGACAATTTATTATGATGCTCACTGAGAGCAATGGCAATAAAGCAATAAAGGTCAATTCGAATGCATATGGACAAAACTTGTTTGTGGCTGTTTGCAAATCAACAGGTGCTGGCGGAGATGTTGTTGCTGATGCTCACCACTGCAAGTGTAACCATAAGCATAATTGAGTTAGTACACTGACCAAAATTAGCATCGGCAAGTGTCCAACATAATAACGAGATAAACAAAACTGACAAATTGGACACACGAGATGCAGACATATTGAGAGACAACAGTGACTGACCTTCCTGGGAGAAGTGAAAAACGACAGTGGCCAGTAGGTAATGTCGAACAGAAACATTTTTGGTAATATCAGAAAAAATGACAAATCAAAACAAAGTAAAGCATCCACTGTTGAGTCATCGATTAGAACACAACCACAAAACAAAACAACAAATGTCGATCAACACGAGCATAGATACTTTGAGTATGGCCTCAATAGCAAATAACTGTAAATCGGACTAATTGACAAACCACATAATAATATTCACATACAGATGGCCGTTCATTGACAACGTGACACACACAGCATGAATGAAAGAGATTAAAGGACAAAATCAAACCAAACGATTAGTGCGCGGTGGAGTGAGAACGGCACACACGCACAATAAAGAAGGCCGCCAATTGTGGTCGGAATGACGTCAATCAACTGGTGACCGCGAGAATCGTCAGTGACAGTCTCGAATGACAAATCCACCAATTCACTAGGACAGCTCAGTTCAGTCCAGTGGTTGCGTGACCAAACCATGTCCGCATCAAAGTGACGCCACGTGGACAACCTAATCTCGGCACAATGTATAGCACAAAATGGGTCGCTAACTCAGTGTCCATTGACAGAATGTCTCACAGAGCACTAATTCACTGCTCTTTCGCTTTAATTTTTAATGCTCGAAGTGTCAAATTCGAACATAAATGTCATCGTAAAATTACAAGAAAACACAGTTTCTTACATTAAAGCACACGAACATGCGATCATTTGTTGATTGCCTCATTTGGTCAAGTCTGTGGGCCAACGGCATCACCGGCAGTTCGTGTCATCGACCAGCACACCGCCACACATGGTTTTGCTTTGCCTTTCTGCCACACCACTCTGCCTGAGTGTGATGAATCCTGCCTTTCCCACTGTCTGTCACATTAGACATTCGAATTGACTCGTGTAGGTGTTCACTAGCAGTGCAGCAAACACAGAATCAATTTAGTTCAAGTGGCTCGCTTCAAAAGCAAGACTTGACTGACACCACGCACGGCTAATTAGCATAAACACAAGTCGAACATGCAAGCAAGTGTGCACTGTGCCATGTGCGGCACAGAATCGCCGTTCATTGGCCGTTAATGAGATTCGACACTGGGAAAGACCCAAAAAACACAGGCACGGACAACACATATCAACCTGGCAACCTTGTCAATTCGTGAATGAGCTGAAGCACTTAAAAGCTAACGCAAAGTCATAAATTCATGATCGCACGAAGGCGGCTATAAAAGTATAAACCAGATTGAGCAAAACAGACAAGCAAGTGTTTCAATTTCGTTTCACTCACAATGTATACAATGAATGGAAATGTTTGAATTAAAAATACATTAAACAGACAAAAGTGGAAAGGTGGTCGCAGTCTGGTCGATTAGACAAACAAAGAAAAATGTCGATTAGAATGTCATGCATATTCAATGGTCGAGCACGACCAGACATCGGAGCAAAAGAAGCTTAAAGAAATGTAATGAAAAAGAGTGATGACAACAAATGAGGCACATCTCGCAATTGGATAATCGATGACAACAACAACAGCCGAACCGTTCAGCGTCCTAAACACATTAGCGGTCACTGATCCAGGCACGATCCAATTCTGGTTGGGATGGCAACAACAAATTGAATTACGAAATGGAACCGAGTTCAGTCAAAGCAAGTAGTCAATTAACCTCAATGCTGATACAAAAAAACATCAAAACCCAAGAGAGCAAATGCAACACACAGTGTCGGCATTAGCGCGCGTCAATAAGCGATGAGCTTATGTTTCAATTTGTGTGCAACTCGACCCTTCATGAACAGACACATGTGTATGCATACAAGTGAAATGTCAAATGTAAACACGATGACATACAAGACAAAACAAACAGACACACAAAACTCGTTGCGCTAAAGGAAAACAAGTCGCCAACTAGTATGCCAAGTGAAGCAATTTTTCGCGTATAATTAATTAATATAATGCACATTGCTCCACCTGTGATTGGTCAGGTTGTATTGGACGGGTTATCATTTGGCCTAAATCCTAAAATAAGACAATCAAAATGACTTTGAGGATTCTCTCGAGTACATTCGAGTGGCACCACTCACCATCGCAACTAAGTACGCCAAAGATAGGCTCACCAAGCAGAGCATTGCATCTCTAAAGGCGCCTCATCGAGTCCCAATTCATTGGCAAGGAGCGATGCAAATGCAAATTCAGTCATTACCTATTATTGTCAGACTGTGTTTACGAAGACAATCAATTGACAATACAACGACAGAGTCAAGTGAATATGTGTGTACGACAGTGCACGACAAAACAAGAACAACTGTGCCAAAAAGACCTACAGAGAGACAAACAGGCCGGTGTGTGAGTGGTAGAACTAACAACAAAGTCAACTTTTCCATCTCATTCCAATTAGATTGAGTTGAACACACAGAATTTGAGATGACATCGCTGCCACCAGGAAAGAGTAAGGCGATGATGAGGAAGCCAACACGACAGACACGCACAAGACCAGTCGGACGAGACAATGGATGCGTCAGATTGGCTTTGCACCCGTTTGGCCACCGCCAAATCATTAATCGTAATTGACAAGTGAAGTGGCCATCGAGAGTGTCATAATCATCACCCAAACAGCCAACAACAATTGACACCTTTGTGGCTTATCAAGATAAGATCGAGATGCCCAGCTCACCTTGAGACACTTTTGGGCATGCCGGAAATTCTCCCTTGCGCTCAGCCAAAGCTCTAATCAGAGGTCTAAATTGGCAATTACTAGAGCGCGCGATTCGTTGAGCAGTGCTCGAACATGAGGTAACCCAGATGGGAGCGAGACAAAGGGACGAGTACTTACTCTTCCTAACGAGTGCCTAATAAGCAACGGAATTGAGTGAACACCGCGCTAAACTAAACTACTCGCTTCAACGTTCATCACAATGGCAATGGTCGTAATGTGTTCTTAATTAAGCTAACTAACTAACTTGGTCATAATGGTAATGACACTCACTCAAGTTTGTGTTTGTGTTTGCAGGACCGAGTGTACCATCATAAAGGAATCTGGGCAAAGCAAACACAAGAGAGATGTAGGAGAGAATGACAGACAGACAGAGATCGACTCGGTCAGAGAGCGGCAATGGACCGAGCACTCACCTTCACACACATCCACACCACACCGTTCAGAGCCAGCCAGAGAGAATAGAGAAGCTAGACAAACTAGACAACAGTAAAAATAAAAGCAAGGCAGTCGTAAAAAATAGAAATTAAGGCAAGAGAATGGAGGGGAAGAGTGCAGTCAATGCAGTAAATGCAGTAAGTGGTCTATCGATTCGTGTGTGGCACTGCTAAGCACACCAACTAAGTATCCATTGCTTCAAACCATCTAGTTTGAATCGGTTCGATGGCTCAACTGGGCAGCACCAGACACACACACACGCCACACAAGGCAATTGCACTAGAGACAGGATTGGGTCCTTGGCTTCGGCACCGAACGACCAAGACACACACACAAGTGGAACACTTGCGGAACAGAGTGCATTGGGTTAGTGAGGCTGTGGATGACGTCAACGATTCAATCAACGAATGCTAATGTCGCTTGCTAGTGAGGAGAGGACGGGTGTCTTTCTCTCTTTCTCGCCTTTTGCTCAGTGCGTGATATACCCGGGATGGAGAGACACAAGGCTTGGGTTGTGTGCTCCATTTCCACAGACAAGCCGAGAGGACATCGAGCGAATGGAAAGGCGAAAGCAATGCAAAGCTACCGAGACAACAAGACAAGACAAGACAAGACAGCGCGGCAACAAATTCGGTGAATGTCAAAAGAATTTGTCGATTGCCTTTATTCGGGTGTTATTACCGTCACCACTTGCCCGATCACTGATGATGGTCTCTGCTCTAAGCTGGCAGGGCACAAGCACACACACTCACACGGATATTACAAGCGCACTCATACACACACACACACACACCACGGTCAGATAATAATTACACTGAGTTGCAGTCTGGCCATGGTTGTCGTACAGAGTCCCAGAGCATTGCTATACAGTGCCAATTATGTTGTATCGCACACACCAAGGCAAGGCAATGAACATAAAGTATTGCCTTCGAACTAGAGAGATATTCATCTGGTCGACCAGATTGGCCTTGTTCGCCCCCAAAACAACACACATGCTGAACAACATGGCAACAGACTGGGCAAATCAAATCCCGATAGGTCTCAGCTAAATGTCACCACAATGCCTATGTCAGGTTCAGAGCATTAGACGACTTTCGCCTTTGTGGATACACATTTTCTTGCAGACTATGCAAGCAGCAACATGCCAGACTAAATCCACTTTCACCTCAGAACAAAACCAGAACGGACCAGAACACAAAGGCCGGACAACATACAAGAGCACCAATTTGGCAATGTGGCTATACAACACACACTGACAAACAGGCGACCTCAGCCACGACGTCAACGGAAAAGGGCAATTTAGTGTAGGAAAACATTAATATTTAATATACTTACAAGTGCGGTCGCTCACACACTCAGGTATACTGTGAAATATATTACACATTATGCATTCCGGGAATAGACCAAATGGATTAGACACAACGGACAATAAACAGAAAAAACTAGTTCCGATTGACATCAATTGGGACAACCACAAATTGGTCCAATAATTCATTAGGAAGCAAAGAAAAGTAAAGAATAATTCATTACCACCTGCACACAAGTGCCGTTCAAAAAGTCGCACAATTGTCAATTATCAATTGAGACAAACTCACATTAAGAAATAAATCAAAGTGACATACCGTGCATGCAGTTTGCTTGGCTCAGTGTGTGGCGTCTGTGGCAATGCGAGAAAGAATCAATTCCCACAGTGTCAACTGTGTAATGAATGAGCAATGAACTAATTGTTCGAGTGATGAATGGCCAGTGGTATAGGAAAAAAAACAGATCATAAATAAGCATTGCATGCAGTATAGCGCAAAATGCCAAATGGTCATTGCACAATAATAAAAGAATAGATGCACCAGATAAAAGAGGGTTGGTTCAGATGATGTGCACATGCTACAAAGCTTGACAGACAAAATTAGGGACTAAGTAGTGAAATTATGGTCATGACGGGAGAAATGTCACGCCAAAGCCAAAATGCACATACACACTCACTTTGCATATAATAACACAATCCACCCAAGTGAACCATTGGATGATGGTGATGAAAAGTTCAAGGGAACAAATTTAAATTGCAAAAATGTATTGCAAACATGAACTCGAATAACCCGAAATGTGTGAATGAATGTGTGCAAAGATAAAGAAGAAAACGAAAAGGAGGAGATTGTCGCAGTGTGTGCTAAAAATGTCACAGTGCAAATTCAAAGAAAGCCTATCTCCTCTAGTACACCTTTGCCAGCATCCAAAAGCCCACACTATTTTGGGGCAGAGCAATACTAATCGAACTGTGTGTAAATGGTCATTTACCATAGATAAGCATCGGACAAGTGGTTTGTTTGCGTCAGAGCGGACCGGTCAAGTCATTGCCTAATGGTCGAGAGAAAAACGATGACTGAAGAACTGGTGGCAAAGTTGGAAGATCGATTCGATAATGGCGTGTGTGAGCAGTTCATTAGGATAATTACACATTACCGTGTGTATGTTGTGTTGTGTGTGCAGTGGCCAAAAATAATCCAAACTCAATTCGAATCGACTCACAGTCTGGCCACAATCAAACAATGCAAAACGCTGTGCAGGATTAGCACACAGACACAACACACACCGTAATGACCGAATGAGTCACACTAGGGCTGGATCGAAATGGGCAAGGCAACGAGGACACCATCGATTGTCTCCTACATTGACCATCATGAGTGACCACCATCACTAAGTCAAGCGAGAATCGACTCTTTTCGTTGCATTTAAATTCGATTTCAATTCGCGTTCACCTCGTGTGGAGGCAAGTCAAATCGATTGAAATGGCTACTCGAATATAAAACATTCAAGCCAATACAGGAGCATTCAATGAAACTGTGAAACAAATTGGACAGCATGGCAATGGCGACACATTTCTCCGAGTGCAATCAATCGGGATGGCCATTCACGCGTCCAATAATAGACTCGACTCACTTAATTGGGACGCTGTGCCACTCTGTCCGCAATGTGTGTTGTCTGTATGGCTGCCTGACGATTGTCCTTGCCAGTTGATTTAATTGTTACTAAATCAATAATCGACTACTCCAGTCGAGACAGGTGAGTGTGCAACAAACGGACAAGTGCTAGTCACAACAAGAGTGCAACAACTTCGACCACCACCAAACGACGTCTCTCGAGCCAATCGATTCAGTAAAGTTGCCAATTTGGCGATAATCGTCGCCATTTCATTTCCAGGCCAGCCGAACAGCTGTTGAGTGAGTGTAATTAATTGAAATCGCAGCGAATGAGATGGTCAATTGAACCATTTGGGAGAAAAGTTCAGTAACCAACAAAGTGCACAAGTGCAGTACAGAGTGCGATAATCGAAGAATGCAACGGAAACAAGTGGCATAAGCAATAATCACAGCCAATCACACAAATTGTCCATTACTGCTGGTATTGAATGGAGAGAGTGGACACACACTGGACACATTCACAATTGAGCCGACTAATCACTGAGTGACATGATCGTTCGTGTGAGTGCCAAAGGATCATTCCTTTGATGGTGTAGCCATGGGCGCAAAGTGTGTGTGTGTGTGTGTGCCGTATATGGCCAGTTGACATGTGTACTGCAGGCCAATTGGACCGAGTACTGTCGATCATGAAATGGCCAGAGATCGAGTGTGCTCAAATCAAACAGCAGCACATTTAAATTTGCAACTGTGCACTGGCCAAATCCGAAAATAGTCCTACTCCAATTAGTCAAGTGTAATTAGACACACAAAGAGGGATTAAAAGTGCCTTTTCACGTTGGTGTGTGTGTGTGTGTTTGTATGTGTATTGCCATTGTCTGCCAGTGTCGAGTACATGTGTGCATTGTCGTGTTTGTGTGCAATAAAGCGATTCGCCAACTGGTGAACAACTAAAATACCAAATGGCCAACACAACACACCAATGTGTGGCATGCAACAATTGATTGACATAGCCATTTGGACGTTCAATGTGGACTAGATTCGGCCTGGAACTGTGCTTTGCATTCAACAACAAAGTTGCCGTCGATAAGTACACCGAGAGAATAAAAACAAAATGTCTTATGAGCGTATGTGTGCATAATGATGAACCAGTCTGAGGTGATATATTTAGAGCAACGACTAATGAGAAGCCAGTCAAGTCAGTGACTCACTTATGTAACCTAATGAGATTAGTGAGTGTGCACTGGGGATAATCGATACACCGAACACCGATCGATACTGCACGGCACCAGGCACCGTCAACAAACAATGCCGCACAATGGCCATTGAAAGAAAGTGAGAAGAGTGGCCAATATGGCAAACAAAATTGGATGGATCGAGACAGACGGACATGCCGAAGCATTCTGCAATGCAAATATTTGTTAGTCTTGCCATAATGGCCAGTCCAATTATGTGATTGCCGACGAGTGATTAGTGCACACATCAATGCACAGTGGCAATTCGTACCGATTGCAAGACTGATTGATCCATGAACTGCCAACAAATTAACTCAACAAACAATGCGAGATGCAAATAACCACAAATGGTTCATAGTGGAGGAAGTATAGTGCGATGTGCCGCCGTACTTAGAGTGATTAATCTGCATGCACAAATGACAAGTTCGTATTGAGTGGACAAGATGGAAAAAATGAAATAAAGTAGTTATATGCCTCAATTGGACTATCGAGTATTCCACCGAACAGAGGGCAAGTCCACACTAAATGCATACTACCAATTGGGACCACACACACACACAAAGTGTGGCACTTGATTCTGCACCAACAGTATTCTACGCCTACATTCGACAATTAATTGTCACATTATCAATAAGGAAAATAAGAATAGAGTGGATGGATTGGACCAATTTAGTGTATGTGTATGTGTGGAACTGCACTATTATCAATACAGACAATTTCGAGTGCTACAATTGGCACTGACGAGATTAAGCTCAAAATGTGATAAGACCAACAGCAAAGACGTTAGCAAAGATCGACGAACTTTATCAATGAGAAATTTAAAACTTGGCAAGCTCATTATAACAAACACAAGACGGTCAAGCAGTGAACTGGTCAATTGAGGTCAAATATCGACACAACAACCCTCAATGGAGGCATTTTCCAAATATATCGAGCCTGCTGGTCTAATTGCGCACATACACACACAACACGCCAAATAGATCTCAATTTGCGAGCAAACAAGAAAAGTTCCCAGCAACTGTGAAATTGTAGAGTAGGCCATAGTAGCATAGGTAACACATCACGTCATGCACACATCAAGTGATGATTCGATCAATTTCAGTATAGATGAACGAGCTCGTCCAAAGTGCGCCGAATGAGCCACCTCGAATCGAATCGAATGGAGCCGAGTTAGGTCTAAGAGAGGCAATCGATCTCACTGAATGGAAATGTTACGTGGCCCGTTGTACACACATTGAACATTGCATTACCAGTGTCAATATATACCTGCAGAATGACTATAAATAGAACGAGCAGAATAATGCCTAGATCTACCCATCTACGTCTATCGTCTACAGGACTTACACCAATAGTCATTGCGCCATTATGATTGAGTGTTACCATTTGAGTTCCATTGCGGGCCCGGACCACAATACCGTGACCTAGACCAGTGTCACTTTCACGCCGCCGATTCACTCGACGAGTCCGATTTGCCACCGTCGCTGACGCTCGAGGTCCATTCAGACCTGAGGCTTGTAGAGTAACGAGCAACATTGTAATAACGGTCGATGATGATAAAGGTGGTGAGTTGCGATGCAGGTGATTGACGAGAGATGCAAACGGGCTCAAGCTGCTCTATTCCACGATGGGAAAGCATCGGTGTGTGATCGATGCAGATGATATGACAAATTTCCACTTGCCAAGTGTGCCACAAAGTCGCACAGGCAAACAAGGCAAGCAGAGAAGCTTTCAGTTCAGTTCCAAATCGAGCAACGATTTCCATAAAAGTATTGGGGCGCCATCGCAAATCAAAACGACTTCAATCGATTAGCACTAGGCCAACATCACATCAAGCGCAGATCATTGATAAAACTACTAATCGTGAAGATCGCTACGCGGATTGACATCACTGAAACAACACTTGGTCTGTCTGTTGAACACTTTATGAACAAAAGACAAGCAGAACATTCTGAGAAGGGTTCGATCGGCACACAAGACGACAATTCAATTGTGCGCGCTTGTGATCAAATCAAATGTCAATTTACAATTCAACTCCACTCGAATTAATTGGTTGGCATGATGCACAGAACAGAAGCAAGTTCACTCGATGGCGTCAGAGCAAAAAATGCATGCAAGTGTTGGGGTTGTGCTCGTCGTCGCATTTGTTGCTGTGCGGAATTTAGACACTCTCCACTACACTCGTGAGTCGCACTAAATGATGCTCGATTGAATTGAATGGGATAGAATGGAATAGTACCGCACTGGAATAAGACAACACTGTGCGTGCATACTGGGGCAATTGCAGTGCACTTGTGATGTTGGTAATCAAACTGCTCCCGATAAGTCGAATGCAAACAAACAAATTGGGTCTATGGTGCGTTGGGAGTGTGCACAGAACGACTGTATACTTCAAATGACTGCAATGACAACAACAAATGAAGTATATACTCAAATTGGTTAATAGCTACTGCCGGGGGTCGAGTGATGAAATATGTTTGCATCAGTGTGCACGAGAGCAGTAGACTTGGCAAAGACCAGCGCAGCACAACAACATAAGATGCTTCGATCAGGACCAATCGAATGCGGTGTGGTGTATATCGAGAGCCAACACTCGAATGCAACGAGATGATCGAGTGCAAGTGAGCCTCTAGTCGCCTTCGGATGCGTTGGAGAGAGTTCGTATAAATAAGGCAATGGCGGCGATACAGTTAATTACAACCAACACAAAGACAGCACGTAGGACAGCAGGCGGCAGTGTTCGAGTGTTGGTGGTACAGAAAGCACCATAGACAGATGCTCCAACAACCAATACACACACTGCACGGCAACAACCTGTTTGACTGTCTTGAGGTTCACAGAGCCACAACCACTGAGTCAGTGCATTTTCACCTTTGAACAGGCAAAATTCGACATGAACCACGAGAGGGGAAAGGCACACACGAACACAGTGAGCAAAGCATATTTGCCCCACAATGAAATGACTACAAGTGAGAACTGTGTCCAACTGGTGATATTCTTCCCCCTACACACAAACACAATAACAGTGACTGCACACAAAGACGATTGTATGAAGCTACAGTGCTGACCAGTAATTGGCGCCATTAGGGAATTACACGGTAACGACACTATACACAAGAGTCGAATAGAACAGAACACTTGTAATGAGATGAGATTACAGAGAACGCTGTTCAGTTGAGACAAAGTTCTAGTGAAAACTCATAATCAAATTAACTAATTATGCATAGCAAAACATGATTACACAATGAACTAATATTGATGGCAATTCAATTGTGATCGAGTGCACCAATTAGTAGTACAAAGTAAGTGTGGTACAGCAGTGGGAAAGTAATTCGAAACATGGAAAGTTTACTGCTGGTGGTGGTGGTGGTGGTGATGGTGTTTTAGTCGAATACATATGGCATTCTTTGAGTTCTAATGCAACCAGTGCACACTTGTTTACGGAGGGAGAGATAATAAATTCTCATAGGACAAACACATAGGCGCCTTGTGCACGCGAATGAGCGAACACAAATGAGTGATGCATAAGGCAATTGCAATCGGTGAGAATATTCTCGGTAGAGCCGATTTCACATGTGAGCACAAGCAAACATTAAAGTGCAAATGTCAAGCTGTGAAATAGCAATTTACCCAATGGACTATTTCACGATGAATGGTAAATGGCGTAGAAAAAGTCGATCAAAGTGAAAATGACAACAAAGTGGTGATGGTAGTGTCATTTTAGACTGTTGAGTCACTTATACTACAAACGTCTGGTATCGTGTCTATTTTTATCATACAACAATCCAAGCACATCAATATCACAATCGATTTGTCAAGCGATGAGCAGAGATAAAGCCAGTAAATGGGTATATCCATTTCGACAGCTAATACTGCTGTCGGGTTAATCGAATCGAACTCAGCAAAAAGCAGACCGACACTGAAGCAGTGACTCGGAATGATGCGATGAATGAATGAATGAAAGTGATGCCAAAGCAATGCGCAAGGGGTATATCGATCTATTGAATGTACTGATGCCATTTGAGTGATCGTGTTCGGTCATAACACAACACACTTGGCAGGAATTCGGTTACGAGGCAGATTACGTCTAAGCAAGGGGGAGGAGATGAGTTGAGTGTCTCAGTGACTTGCATGACGCATACACCAGCAAAAGAAAAGCAAAGCACATCTCGTAATTATACTTTGCTGAGATTACGAAACAAGGAAGCAAACCAAGTGCACACAAGAATGGCACTCGGCTCAATGAAGGCAACAATCGAAATAACGTGTAGTCCTGTGTGCCATCTTCGTGTTGTCCTTTGCACCGCATTCAGCTTGACAGACAAGCCAAATGGAGACGATATAATACAAGCGATCACTCACAAAACAGAACAGACGATGGATGGATTCACTCGGAAGCAACACACAAAGGAGTGCAATTTTACGCTTTACGACCGACAAAACACGAATGAATGACCGACAGACACAACGAACCTCCAATAAAGGTGAAACCGTGCAAAAACAAACTGAGTAAGTCAAGAGTATTGACAAAAGAGGAAATGTCGCGCCATCATTTCGGTGACCACATGCTCTATCGGGACTTGCCCGAGTGGAGGAAAACCAAAAGTGGCCATTGAGCCAACCTCGAGTAAACAAACACAAACACACGAGTGTACTTTCACTAGAGTGCAATCAGCTGATTAGGTACAATTTGACATGAGTCTTGGTGTGGCAATCGTTGATGGCGATTGTGTGCACACGAACACATGTCATTATTGGTTGCGAGAGAGCGCACGCCAGAGGCACACAATTGTATTGTATCAGTGGAAATACCCACCGAAGGAGAGGCATATGTTCACATATTCAACATTAGCTCATTTATCTTGGTTCAGTGTTTATACACTGGATTTATGCTAAACCAATGCTTATCAGACAAGATAGAGAAAAAACAAGGAAGACACTTCAAGACAAACCAACAAGATGAAAGAAAAAAGTGTGGGATTGCAAAGACAAGCCAAGACGGTAGTACAATCACCAGAAAGATACACAAGACAGATTGTCTTCATTTGGCACATTGACACACACTAACACCGGTGGTGGTATCATCAAATGCAAAGGATCGCTTTTCCTGTGATAAAACAAGAGGCATTGTTCTTGCTTAAAGCTTACACATTAATAAAAGAATCAATTATGTACAACACACAAACAATGAAGACACATTCGCAACTAAATGGGAAAGCAAATTAGTGCGACTCGAGAATCGAGAACGAATTGAGCAATCAAATAGATCGATCATTGAGAATGTCATGAACGTGCATTTTGATTGACAATAACACGGACATTAGGCATTGGAGGGTGTCGTGTTGGTGTTGATTATAACCAATGCACAACGAGTGGCAATGCACATCACCATTTGAATGAGAATCACTACCAGTGTATGTGGGTCCGTTTGATTAGACTCACAAGCTGCTAAGGTGCATTGCATTCTGCACAAATGTGGCCAATGGCCATGTGGCCCACAATACTGTCTGCCTGTCTATCTTCAGTCAGTTATCAACAAATCAAGCAGCAACAGCAGCAATGACAGAAGAATTTGCCGGTAATGGCCAAATCAGAGTCACAAGCAACTCGTTAGTATGCAACTCTCGAACTACATCATGACTGTGATTGAGAATTTGACCATTCGCGTCTGTTTTGCGTGTCATCAACGAGTGAAGTGTATAACTCGATGCATGCCCGTGTGAGCTGTGTTGGCTGTCATCAGCAATCATGCATGGCACCATGGATGAATCAGAGGAATGGAGAGCACAAACAATTGGTCTCTTGTGTTCGTCACTCTCCACCCAGTTGGCAAGCGAATTCATCATTCAGCCAGTGTGACTGTGCGTGTGTGTCGTCTGGCATAGTCACGGGATAAAGAGCAGAACAGGTGAGACAACAATGCCAACTATTAATGATAATAATCATTTGGCCGTTAGATTTAAAACGAATCAAATTTACGTAGTTTCCCTGACATATTGTAATAAGAGCATACATATGCGCTTTTTAAATACAAAATTGAAACAATGTGGAAAATGCCAATCAAAATCAGAATCTCTTATCGTCAGGTGTGCTCAACTGGATCGAGTGGAGACAGAACCACTCAAGTGATTTTCCTCGATCGGCATGGGTACTTCTCCTTATTACTATAGTTCGGTTCATCGTCGGAACGAAAGTGACAATCCTTACACTAAACAACAAGACATAAATAATATCGCATCTACAATGTAATCGATCTTGTCCTGTAAATGTCAGTTCAGCTTAGCTCACAAAACAAATCACACAAATTAGTACTGAGACTTCCCGAGCGGATGTCAAAATGAGCAAAAGTGATACAAATAAACAGACAGTTAGCACTATCCTTTTCCTAGTGGCAATCACTTCGTCGACTAAACGTCTACGCCAAACATTGAGACTCAATCAACAAGTAAACAATCACTGGCTATGGTCGAGCCTGAAATGAGCCACGGAAAGATAAATAAAATGTACAGAAGCAATCACACTGGCCTACCACACAAAGATATTTGTGCCTTGTCAAATATGACTGAATACTCGAAATAATTGCAATAAAAGTATCGAATTGAAGAAGGAAAGCAAAACATGACGAATCAATAAGTGGCTATAAAGTGTGAGATAAGTGATTCGACATAAACTCATGGGGAGAGAGGGAACGAACAGAGAAAATATCATCATCATCATCCTCAAATGTATCATCAAGCGAAGAACACTAGGATTTGAGCTATCTTTCCACAATTACAGCACCACGACAACGAGGTGTGCTCATTAAATCTGTTTTTAATTAGAAGAAAACAGATAGCGCTCAGAGTGCACTGAAATAGCGGTTGCCTTAAAATAGAGAATCCATTCAAACTTCGAACACTGGCCAGGACATTTATGAATAGTGTGCCCACGACTGTGTAGAGCAGTAAAACAAAACTAAATTTAGAAATTCGTAATTGAAACCTACCTGTTCGGCTGGTACAGATTCGTGCACTGTCTGCAACGGAGTTCGCACACTGGTGGCCATTATGACAATTTGGGTTTGGTAGTCGATTTAGTTGATAGATTGATTATATAATACACAATCAAGAACCTATTAGCAAATATCGACTCGGTTTTGTGTGTATTGAATGTGGTTGTGACGCTGTCAGTTGTGTGCTTGTGGCAATTTTTCAATTAGACTAGGTAATAAGGTGAAGTGGTCGGCGAAGGTGAAACAGCGAGACAAATTCGGATCGTACAAAATAAGACCAAAATAATTTCGATAAAATTTTCATAAATAATCGTCTTGATTGTTTTCGCTGAAATGCCTTCGCAACGATCGCTCACTATATTTATATATATATATATAAATAATAAGGAGATCACAGTGAGCGGTGTGTGCTTTGGTTAAGCTTTCGACATTAAAACAACTTTTGATTGATAAACACACAGACACAATGATATTAATTTGCTGGACGAAATATGAGCGATTTCATAATAAAGAGAAACACATAAAATCGTAAATAAAATAAAGGCTAGGTATTATATAAATGGATTTTTGCTGGAAGTACGGCGGACAAATTGGCGAATCTTGCGTTATATTAAAAGCGATGATGACGATGGTGTAGTGAAATGTGCAATTGGTAAAGAACAAAAGAAGAATATATATCACATTGAAATTCTTCGCAAATTATGCAAACTAAAACCAAACGTTAACAAACAGATATATCACAATGAGAATGAAAATAAGCCGCTGAAATCCAGTGAGGTCAATTTGCTAATCGAATGGTAATACAAATATCAAAGTGAACAATCAATTCTGTGGGACAGAGAAATGCATCTGTTGAGTAAGACAAATGAAGTAGTGTTTCTCACCTCTGATACTTTGATTGTGGTTGTTGCTTGGCAAATGTAGACAAACAAAATTGAATTAACCGCACACAATCAAACATTTATTTGCATTAATACTTCAAGAATCGAAGATGATGAAGGTGATAATTACACTTGGCTTGTGAAGGCCAAACAGACGAGAGATGGAATGATAGAGCGAGGTAATAATTAAGTTGACCAACAAATTAACGATAATCGATAAACATCTTTGTGGCAAAATTGAAACATTTCATAGAACATTGTAGAATCATGATTGAGGCGGACATTTGTGTATAAATTTTCTGAGCGGAGATGATATAACAATAATACAATCAATATCGAAGCATTTGAGGGCAGAGATTTAAAGAGCAACTTGTGTGGCGTGCCACTGCTTTAAGTGAAAATCAAACGTCGATTGATGACTTATGTATTAGCTATCTTTGAAAAAGAAAAAAAGTCAATAAAGAAATAATATTAAAATGAATATACATTACTGTTATGACATTCTGTTTGGATCAAAAGAGAGATGAAGCAAAAAACCAATGAAATTATCTTCATCTTCGGCCTCTTCCCATAAAGCATTTTCGGGAAAACTGATCAAACAAGGCAAACCAGATCAAGGGGAAAGAAACAAAACCAATGCACGAACAAAGGCCGGATCAAGAAGAGACCATTGCAAGCGTACCAAAATCGGGTTTTGCGTTAGTTGGTTGCAAATGTTTTGAGTATTGGATGCTTCTTTTCATTGAACCGAGAACAGAGATTTCATTCACACAGAGAGGGAGAGAGATAACGATGAGATGGTATTGGTGGTGATGTTGCTGCTGATGGTGTTGGGAGAGGGAGCAATCTCTAAGCATAGAGGCAAAGAGGAACGTTGAGAGAGGGAGCGAGGCAAGATCATCACATAATGCCTCCGAATGTGTTCATTCTACTCGGATTGAGTTTGCCAGCCAGCAAAGGGTCACATAGATAGACGGTGTGAGAGAGAAAACATACACACACGGACACTTGAGATGAAGAAGTAGAAGCTAAGTTGTGCCGACGACGATGACGATGGCTGGCTGACGGGAAGGTGCTGCTGGCTTGTAGTGGTGGTGCTTGGGATTGCTGGATTGGCTTGGTGAGCTGACGATGCTGCTGACGACAGTGATGGTGATGACGGTGATAATAATGCTGCTTGATGATATTGAATGGAGACAGGACACGAACGAGACGAGCTGAGAGAGAAGATGAAGAAAAGATCAAGAGCGCAATGGCAGCGGTGAGAGACGGCCACGAGTAAGAGAGGATAGACGACGAGATTGGCAATTGGAGGCAGCAGAACTGGCGATATGGTACAGAACAGGCGATCTGAATACAACCAGACTGGCAGAGCAGCTAATTTGACTGCCAATGCAATGTCGCCGATTGCTGCTGCTTCTATTGCTCCCGGTATATAGCACCGAGGACTGTTCGGCCGGAGTGGAGTGTCAGCAAAGGTAACGAGCCAGGCCAACCAGAAAGGCACCAACAAGGAACACCAACACTAACAACACAACAAGAAAGGCTTCGATGAGTTCGAGTTCTGAGACTCGCGCGGTGATCGGCGCCTGGCTTTGCCTCCAGTGCTCTTGTCCTCACTTTGGCTCGATACGGACGGACGGGCGACACAAGGGAAGTGTCGCTATATTCGATTGCCACTCCACTCGAGGGCTCGATCCGAATCAAGTGAAGAACTTGGTAGACTCGGCCACGACACCACGATGACAGCAAATGCTGCAAATACTCTGGGAGACATCAACACAAGCCAGGCAGACTGAAAGACTCGCCGTGACGAACGAATCGATGGTGGCACTAGTGGCACATTGGACGCACACACCACACATCGATAGTGTCGCCACTCACTGCCGCCACACGTGCCACTACGCCCGACTCAATGTAAACAGAGTGAGAGTTACGTCAAATGCAGCTTTGATTTGTGTTAACCGGAGTGTGGCCTAGTTGTGCTCGGTGCAATTGACCACTGTCTGGACCCTTCTGATGACATTTGTTGCTCTCGGTCCGTCCGGAGATTGCTCGATTCCCTCTTCGCTTCTCGTAGACAAAGAGTTAGAGTACGGCACAACAGTGGGAGACAGGCAAGAAGGGAGTCACCCGTCGTGATAGTGTCGGAACCATTGCGCCATTATAACTCGATTCATTCGGTGGATACGTTTATTGTCTGTCAGGACTCGACAGCAACAACACGGCAACGACCACACAAAGAAGCAGAAGAGTGAATCGAGTGAGAAAACCTGCCTGCCACTCGACCTGCCACTGCCCGACTGACTGCCACATTCAGTGGGAACGGTCTACACAGGTAAAAGGTAACCTCGTAGCCATTCTGTCTATATAAAGCATTGCACTCGACGGACGAATGCACCCACCTTGACGGACGAAAAGTGATGACGACGACCAACCACTGGCCACTGAGCGGTGTGAGGCCATTATTACCTTACTGCACTAGTGTAGTATTACCATGTGGTACAATGTTTCCATGCCACAGTGATGTGCTACTGCCACTCACAGTCCAATTGAAATAATTCGAGCCCGCCATTTGCCATCATTGCAATGTGAACGATTCTGTTTTGTCTGGTCGGCTTATTATATCCACTTGCACAGCATGTCGCTCACTTTGATTCGAGGTTGACCATAGTGCAACCGAATAGATCAGTTAGTATTTGAGTAATCGAGCACACTTCACAACATTGAACCCGGCGATAACTGCCAAACTGTATCTCGTCTCGTATTTCTCGTTATCTGGCACTTCACACACACGCACACACACTCAAACCCGATGATGGCCAGTGAGGCAACAAGACCGAGTCTTTGTGTCACCTCTGTGTTTGGTTCGAGTGTTTGCCTGGTTCAGTTGTCGGTTGACCTAGTTATTCTGTTCGCCTGCCTGGCACAATTCCCTTCTCAATGCCATTTGCATCACTTCATGTCATCAGTAAGCCATCACTAGTAATGCAGTAATAAACTAGTCAGTTGGCAAGAGTCGAGAAGAGCGAGAGCATGAATGAGGGCAATAAATGACAATGCACGAATGACACACCACATCAAATGGTTATTGATTCATTAGCAACAGTAAGGTGTGAGGAGTAATCGATTGGACGTGCAGTTAGGAATATTGCACTGACACGCACCACAGACGAATTGACTTTGTCAATTGTCACAATCAGTCACCACGTGAATCGTCACATTGAGCGCGATGTTGACATTGAGACAACACAACAAATGACACTTCGACTTGGACTGCGAAGCAGTGTGTCTCAAGCAAAGGCATCGATCGAGTTGACAATATCGACCACAGCCGGCAACCTGTTACACGTTGCTCACCAGGCAGACCGGTCGGCTTGTTGGCGTGGTTCGCTCAATGTTGTGGGCGTGTCTGGTATGTCGGTACAGTGCTTAGCATCGCTGTACATCACCAGATAGTGACCGAATACGTCAGTGTTATCAATTATTATTATCTGCTCGAGTTGTGTCCTACATGTGTGACAATGTTGACACACTGTTGTGTAAGTACCGCACATCTCTCACCTAAGTAACAACCCACTTGGCCATGCCAACTGGTCCATTACTATCTGGTTAGGATCTATTCTAACAAGCCATTAGAGGCAATGCAAAACACACGCAGGCCTCACCTCATACCTCACCGGCAAGCAATCTGTGCATAGGGCTTATCTTAATTGCACCAATGGTGACGAGTGAGTGAGCGAGGCAATCGTCCTCACCAAGTTGATGTCAACCCGAGATCGGATCGAATGAGGCAAGGCAAGACAAATTAGAACACACCAAACCACCAGTGAATGGACAAACTTGAAGGTTGCCCGGCACACATCTGTCTGTGCTAGACCTGGCGCCAAACTCCAAACTCGGACAAGTTCAAAGTGCACCCAAGAGGCTAAAGTAGTTCGTACAAGGCTGACAGTAAAGTCGTGACTACCGAGAGGACATAAATCAAACATGAAATGTGATCCGTAAAATGTGAACATTGCCTGGCGTGATCGATGCGCGTGGGTGCGACTGACCATTCACTCATTGACAAACTCGGGTGGACTCCTTGTGGTCAGTGGTTTTGTAGTTCAAGTGTTTATATGCTGCAAAGTTTAGCAATTCACCCAGAGGAATGAATTAGAGAATAGATTCGGTGGTGCAGTGATAGACTCGTTTCGAGAGGAAGCCCAATGAAGTGCATCACGAAGAAGGGACAAACAAATCAATTTTGGGTGATGCACTTGTGAGACTTGGCCGTGCTGTTGTTGTTGCTGTGTGATGTACTATGTAGATTGTACAATCGATGCTGTAACTGTGATTGGCACTCCATTGTGAGAGTGCCATTTGAGTGGTGTTCTGTGTCTGTACAGTCCCCCGAGCACGGTCAAGGTGTCCACACGGGCAATGAGATGTATTTCGGGGCACAAGCACCGAGTGAGATTCTATTTGCCCACACACAAATCGACCAAACCGAACTGTCGTCGACCCACGTCACCAAAGTGAGTGCTTTGGCGTCATTGCCGCGGAATGGACGCAATGGAGCAATATTATTAGTGGCAGGCCAAACCAAACAGACAGAATCACACCGAACCGAGAGTATTGCACCACTGAACAGTGCACTAATTGCTGTTTGATTGAGCCGAACAATTAACCACATTGAGAGTGCCAGAAAGTGGATCGCTCAATTGGCAACTCGCTTGGGGCCTTCGTGAGTGTATATGCCATATGACAAAACAATAACAAAACTGGCAAAGTGAATTTCTCGGAATTGAGAGTGAATGAGTCCATTTACATTGGTTATGTAAAGTTGGACTGATTGGCACGCGAGCAGATTGAATTGCCAACATGGACTCTGTTGAGGGAAGTAATAAACTAAGATTAGATACTTTCTCTGTGAATGTATTGATTTATCGAACCAAATAGTCGGTGGGGAAATATTTGGCTGGTCCGTTTGATTCAGGTTCAAAACACGAGGTGTTTTCATGACACTGGCACACTCACAGTGGCAATTTGTTGTAGGTGATTGAGGTTGATTGCCGCCAACTGAGATAAACACGGCAAAGGACCGCGTGTGGACACAGTGAGAACCTCGAGGTGATCCCACTGGAATTATGTAAAATTTGTAAATGTTGCGCCAGTCGAGGGCAAAACATTAGTTGTCCGAATGGTCAATAATTGAGTGGCACAGTTAGTACCACATCCACTGGAGATGATTGACTGAGGATTAGTGTGTGTCATCTCTTTTTGATGGTGCCTCATATTGCCTCACCTCTATTAGTTCGAATCGGTGCGGACAAGCAATGTGAGGTAAGTTGTGTGCGCGGGCAAGCAGAACAAAAATAAATGTATATCGTATACCGCTCTACAAATGATCAGCTAATCGAACAGTCACCCAGAGACTGTCGGTGAAATCGGACACCACTTACAGTCACAAAAACATGGTTTCTCAATCGATATCCACTCCTCATTTTTCACCTGATCGATTCGATTTAAAGTTGCACACAATCAAGTTCAAATCAGTGACCAATCGAAACCAGTTCCTGTAGAAACGTTTGAGATTCACTGTACGGTCACAAGAAGTGACATCAACAAACCAAACAGAAAAGACAGCAAAAGAAAAGTTCATTTGCTTTTGAACGCGTTCGGCATGACTTGTCCAGTTGCCTTGCCACTGCTGTGCACAGTTACCCTCACTGGATGTTATGTTATTAATGTAAACTGTGTGCGCTCATGAGCACTCAACGCAAACTACGATGAACACAAAATAATCTCACATGATGTGAGTTGAAAGGACAGCGAAACAAATTCGAAACTCGACTTTATGAAAGTACAACAAATAGACCACGAAGTGAACTGAATGAGAAGAGCAAAAGGTCATCTCTCCAGTTGCGATGCTAATCGATCTCATTACCGGCTCGAGCCTAGACACGATCGTTAGGGCAGATCAAGCCAGTCTAGATCGAGGAGCACTGTTTGACATTTTCACGACTCAAAGTGCTCCACGAGATCTACATTTAAAGCAGAATATTTCATATAGAGAGTGGATTGAAAGTACATCGATTGCCAGGTTAGGCACTGAGCGCCATTGCCAGAACATACTCATTACGAATTTGAAACAATTGATTGCATACAGTGCAATAGCCAGAGCAACTGTATGAATGGTCAGTATATGGTGAGTGTCATTACCAAGATGACATCAAGAGAGTGCCAAGCGGGAATGCATGACAGCCAGACGGCATTCATGTCCCATGGGAGCATTTGCATTTGATTCGTGTGGCAATTCACAATTCGCGAGATCAAGTTGGCTCTTACCGAGTGCACATACTAGAGACAAATGTTTCAGCTTGAATAAATTCGCAAACGGACTCACACACACACACCACAATGACCACCGACAATTGGCAGTGTCAAACGAGTGAGTAGCCATGATTGTGCGGGTGCAATTACCTGCCCTGGTGTAGTTGTACACTCCTGACAGCGAAAGTTGACAATGTTTGGTTCCGCTACGCGAGTTTATAACTGGCGCAAGTCTATCGTTTTGTCCGTAGTCATAGACTCGTTAGCAGACCCTTTTTCCCGAAATGTTGCTCTATCTGGCAATATGGCTCGTCAGTTATCGTCCACCCTGTACCAACCTGTTTATTGTTATGGCAGCTCGGTTCTGTCAATCTCTTCACTCTCAAGGTGTTTGCGCTGGTGAGATGTTTGTTGTTAGTTTGTTTAGGCTTGTTCGGGACACTGACAGGAGATGACTTGTTGGTAATGTGCATGCTGAATGTACTGGTGGTGGTGGTTGCAGTGCCAATCGAGTAGGTGCCATCATTGACTATCGGTGCAGCCATTCAAAGGATTCGTCGTCGTCGTTGTCTCCTGCTTCGTCTTCTGCTTGCCCCCCGATGGTGTCCCTCATTATGGTGGTCATTACGGCCAGAAAGTGTCTGTTCGTCTGTGTCTTGCTGGATGCTGACTCATGCCAAGTGGATACCTTTCTCTAGAGGCAATCCTTTGTGTGGCGGTCAAACCGGTGTGTGCAAGTCGCGGAAGGAGTGCATCAGAGAGACTGCATGCTGGCACAAACGATCGTAATTAGAGATCGACAGTGTGAGATTTGCCTGCTGCCTGACAGACCGTTCGATGGCGATGACAAAGACAAAGCCAAATGGAAAATAGATCGGAGTGAATTAGTGAGAATTGCCACAAGTGGTCAGACGCACAAGTGAGTGTGAACACTGAACACTGTTTCACCTGAACACCGAACTCAATTGAGATTGCACACTCGATCGAGTACACACACTCGTCTACAAGAGATTATTGCCATCGAAGGTAATCCTCAGGTGGTGGTGGATTGTCGATTGAGCCGATACACTCGACCGAAACAAACAAATTGACACAAATGCAAAATCCCAGCAATAAAAATGTATAATAAGATGCATTTTTCACGGCTCGAGGCAATTACATCATGGTGGTTTAATGTTCTGAGATCCGTTAGTGTATCGGCCTAACCAAAGATTTACAACCAAAGATGGTCATCATGATTCGTGAGCGAAGATGATAAAACGAATAAGTTGCGATTGGCCATAATTGACATTCAATACTACTAATTTACTATGTGAACTGCCATGGTAATGACAATGTAATGGCAATTCAAACTGCTTACATGTCACATTACTCAATGTACTATGGTAATACACATGCTGCATTTATCGAAGATCATAACGCCATCTTGTGTGCAGCACATATATGTCAATTTGTAAAAATGAAATTTATTTTTGTTTTACGTGAGACAATACTTTCGACACGAGAGAAATTATTGAATTACTCGATAGTTGTCAGGTCAACCTGTCTTTCATTCGTATTTCGGATGTATGTTCTGATGTATGATAGCTCGTTTTTTAGCACTTTAAAAATAAAATTAGATTAAATAAAATTTATAAATTGGTTACCGTTGAAATGGTGAACTTTTCTTCTCGTCTTCGACAATACGAGACTCATTCTCAAGTTGAGTGGCACGAATTGAAGGATTGAAGCTTGGGCTGCGCGGGTGTTGGGACATTTCACCTCCAATAAAATGGACACTGCAGACTTTGGCAAACTTCGATGGAATCCAATCAGATCAGAGTCATCAGACGGAGCTAATTTAATAAAAGATAATTCGAAATAATTCCTAAATTAACAATAGTTTAAATTTATTTTGTTCACTTCTTTCGTTGGCAAAATCTTATCCAAGTTTCTTTCCTTTCAATGCCCCACTTGGCGACGTTTGGGAAGCCATAGATCGAAACCTATCTTATGCCTATCTTTTTGGCTTTTGTAGGAGTATTTTGACAATCATAAACAGAACATATTATCTTGCAGTTTCCACATTTTGGATCTTTGAAGGGCGGTTTCTGACTAGTTTGAATAAGTATGTTAACAGACAAAAAGTCGGAGATAAGTAATGACATAATGAATAACTGACATAATGAATAAAAAATATATATTTAAGATTCTAATTTACGTAAAATTTGATTCACCGGCACAAATGGCATAAAAACGAGTTCGGATAATTGATCAGACTGTAGTTTTAGTGTGAAACCAGGATCGTATTTACAACAGTAGTAAATAACAGCCACTTGTCAGAGAGTGAGTGCAAAAGCACACGTGTTTCGATGACTCAACACAACATATTACGCGCGTTTAATTGCGCTATACTATGTTCAAATGATTTCTATTTATATTCTAATTTCCCAGAAACATCAATGATTTATCGAATCGAACGGAAAACGACCGAAATACTATTAACTACTACTATTAATACGTTATTAATAAATTTGTTTAGACAGTATTTGTCTTGAATTATTCCAAAATGTCATCGTAAATCAAATTTATTCGAAAATTGCAAAATTGAACAAACTAACCTTGACTTGCTCATTGATTCAAAAAACTCAAGACTCACAAATAACATTAATAAATTCACATTCAATTAAACAGTACGAATATATTTTATTATGCGTAGTATATAAGACTCAATAACAAGAAATAGGTAAAGAAGTTATCGAATGTTATAATTTATGAATGATGCCACTGAGATGTAAGTAAAGTAGATAACAGGATTAAAAAGGATAAAGAAATTGTTAAATTAAAAAAACTTATATAGACGGATTGGGTTAGGCTTTAGACTGTCACTGAGGGTGTGCAGGGTCACAATTTGGACTGCAATAAAGTGAAACCAAAGTGTTGACAGGTGGCAAATGGTGATGATCGACATAAGATCGACTACTGTACAAGATGAGTCTTGATGACTTTACTGAGGGACAAGTATATTAGCGCATTCGGTTAATGTTGTTGTTGTTGCAATGTGCTTTGCAATGGAACAATCGTTTGAAATATATTGCTTGACATACAAAGGAGGTGACATCATTCCACTGAGAATGTGACAAAACATTGATTCAACATTAGTGTCTTGCATAAAACTCGAAATAAACAAAATTAAGTGTAATAATAATCGATCGATTTACTTAATAATAATCAAACAAAAACGAAACATCAAATCAAATATCATTAGAGTGCGATTAGACATAAGATGTATAATTTAATAAAATAAGAAAGGTAAATAACTACATAATACACACATAGGTGGAGATGCGAGTAGTGTAGATTGATTGATGGTGATCCTTCGGGCGATACAGTTTAGTCGTTTCGTGTGTGTTGATATTTAGCGATAGTTACTTTAGATCAATCAATTATAAAAATAAAAAATAAAATTCTCTTTACTCTTCTTTTTTCTCGACTGGCACCTTCTTCAAGAAGGGAACCCTGTGGGAAAATAAGCAAAATTACTATAATTTAAACAACATTGAACCAAGTCATACTTGTCGCTGAGTTCGGTGAGTTTGCTGTTGACCAGATCAAGGTATTGGTCAATTTGAGCCTTGTTCAATTCGTACACCTTCGGGAGTGAGAATGCCGAGATGTAAGACAGAATGACCAATGTCAAGCCATTGAACCAAGCTCCAATGTAAGTGAGAGCCCAGAAAATGAGAAGATACTGTAAGTGAATAAGCAAAAAAATAGTAACCAAAAACATTATAAATAATTGGGAAAAAACCTTCAACGAGTCGACAATGTCCTCAACCAGCAAAACACTTCGCATTCGCTTGACAAAGCAAGTGCCGTGCGAGACCAATTGTTCCACTATTTCGTTGATTCTCTCTGTCGATGGAGCAATCTCGACCTCAAGATATTCTCTGTAAAATTAAAAAAATACAATTAAAATTGGAGATTAAATAGAAATGGCTAAAATGACTCACTTGAATGGATGTCCTTCATTTGTCTTTTGCACGGCTTGTAGAACGTTCTTATAGACTCGGAAGGAAAGAGTTCCAAGCAGGGTAAACAGAAGAGTGTATGCTACCACAGAGATGACCGAAAAGATTGAAAGTGACAGAAGAATGACCAGCCCGATACCAAACACAACGCCGGTGTTTCTCGGGTCACGCCAGTAGACAAGTTCAGCAACTAAAGACGGGAAGATAAAACAAAACATAAATAACTTATTGATCAAATATATCACTTCGAGACACTCGACCACTGATAAATCACATTTGGTCTGTGCCTTATCAGCAAACTGTCGTGTCATAGGGAAATCAAAAATAGAAAGCGTGCAGATAAGACGCAGTGCGTGGAAAAACATCAAAACAAGACCACAAAATATAATGAAAGCAAAAGTCAAAAGACTATAGAGATGTACTTGTTACTGAGATAACATCGTCGAGTTGTGTCATATTATAGATTGTTCTTATTTTGTTCCTTCCAATTTCATGGCGCTCTTCCTAGTTTTAAAGAGGAAAACTTTCTTTTCAGCACATGAACTATTATTAACAATCATCGAGTGCTCGGTAAGTACGTCGTCTCCGTTTAGGTAAATAAAAGCACGATCGTCGATAAAGCACCGACTAACAAGAAGTTGTAAGAGCAAAAGACAAGCTGCAGTCGATGTAAGTGCCCAGGAAAATTCCCCGAAAAGTCTCGCACATAAACGACATATGCAAATATTACAAGTTTAGTTTTCCTCATCCTGTACAAATTCGTCAGAAATTTCGATTGTTGGTTGATTTTGTCTAAAAGTCCAGCGCAGAAACAGCAATGAATAAAACATTGCGGTAAGTGCTATATAGTAAATGATACTGGTTGATCTGGTCAAAGGTTACACCAAGGGGTATGTGTGTGACTTGACTAATCAAATAACGTTCCAGGAACAAAGCTAAAAGTACAAGTTCATTGACATGTTCGAGGATTGTCAAGCAATAGTGCTAAACATTTCTCAGAATGGCCATTCAATTGTGAACTGAATAAGTCACACATAGTGCGGGCTTACTATATAACTGGCAAACGTGATATAACCAAAAACTATAGAGAAGCATAGATTAGCAAGTGATCCAACAAGAGTGTTGACCAATGTCAAATAAACAAACAAAACAAATAGACGCATCATTTCCATAGTCATGGTCATTGTGAAATAAGATACCTTGTACAAGCAGGGAATGGTATAAATCTTTGAGTGAACCTTTGCAACAAGAATTGCTGTTGCTACTCGTGGTTGGTGGTGGAGTGAGATGTGCAAATTCTTCCATTTTGTGAATAATGGTAATGAAATCAACGAACGATGAAAACGAATAATATAATTGAACAAAAAAATAATCTCTCGAAGGATTTGACTTTATGATTGACTAAAGGTGATCAACAAGGAGAGAGAAACGAACAGTCATCGACGGCTAATGATCATCAAATGAATGAATGCACTGGCCAAATGAGTGAGGATACTAGAAGTTGACAAGTAACGATTACGACGAGGACGGCCACTTGTTCAGAAAGTGCTTGTTTTTATATGACACACCGAAAAGGAGGATTGCAGACTGCAAATGAACACAAGCAGAACGGCAACCAGAAAGATACGAGACTGTTGTTTGCTTGGTAGACGTATTGACGTAGCGATGGACTCGGTAGTCAGCCGTGACGTTACTCAATCCGAATGCGAACGTGCCCAACGTCGTGAGGACTCGAGTCAAGCAGTCTAGACTCTAGAGACTTAGCACAGGAGGCAAAGTGCACGACAGCAAAAGGAAATGTGGTCCGAACAAGTCACAGTCAGATAGCATACACAGTCACACAGGTCACAAACACGATAAAAGTGAGCGCCAAAACACCAAACGACAACAAACCGTACAAGCTGAGAGCCAGTCCGAATGAGCGGGAATACAACACAGGGGGGTCAATCCAGGCAGAATGCTACGTAAGAGGGAGGGAGGGTGAGCCGTTCAACAGGGAAGTAGTAGCACTGGTCAAAGGTGTAAATGTGAACCAAGAGAAAAGAGGGAGAGACGATGAGGAGGATAAGTAGCAAATAGGAAAATGGTGTAACCAAACATGCGCAGTAGAGGGAGGCAACTGCCACTTGGTACAAGTTACAGCGCTAAACAGTACTCCTGACAGGGAGCTTTGTGGCTGCGACCAGGCTCTGAGGGAGCGATGGTCGGATAGGACTGGATCGATAGAGTCGGGAAAGGAACCAAATGGCCACGCCGATCCCGAACGAGATGGAGACAAGCCCTGTTGTGATGGATAGCGATTGTGCGGTACAGGGTGCTTGAAAGGGATGGCGCCCTTACGCCCTGACTGAGGAAAATCGAGACACGAATGCACTCGTAATGGCTGACTGATTGCGACTGGTATTTCGAGTTCGAGCTCACAACGTCTCCACCATCACTCAGGTCGAGTTGACAGAGTGATTCAGTTTGAAAACAGGCAGTTCATCCAAACTGATCCAATTTGTGCACTAAATTACGAATCAAAACATATGCACTTTGTATCCCAGAGAGACTACACATTCGTCAGAGGGAGAAATGTGAGCCAATGAGTCAGCTGTGGAAAATTAAAGACCCACCAAATATAACAAACAATGCATATAGTGACAAAGTTTCATTCGGTGTACCAACACAGAATCGGCGCACTGACGCAACTGATTGGGCATGGAGGGGTGAGGCACGCCCGCGATGAGTCATGTGACCACACCAATGGCGCCCGTGTGGTGTTGGGCAATGGATCGATTTGAAGGGAGAAAAAATTGACAAGAGACTGACAGTGATCGTGTTCCGCAATTCGGCTCGCACAGGTGAAGGTGCGAAACTGCTGTGCTCTGACTGAGTGGGTGGGGCGACCGTTAATGGATAATACATTTGAACGAGTCTGCTAATCGAGAAACAATGAATTGCCTCAATGTTGCACCAGACAGACATGACGGTGCATGAAGATGAGTGCGTGCATTTTTCCTTCCTTGACCGTCAAGAGATTTTATTCATTCTCCAGATGCATTTCAAAATAGACAAGCCTCTCACGACATCTAGTGGAGAAGAATGCAAATGCAGTGCAAAAGCAAATAGGTCACATCAGAGGAGCGAAATTGTAAATGCAAACACAAATCAATAGATGCAACACGATCAGTTCGGTGTCGAAATCGACAGTCACCATTATTAACAAAACAGGATGTGAACTGATTGAGTGCTATTTTTAGCCAAATAAAGAACTCGCTAACCTTCACCTGAGCCTAAAAAGATTGAATTGAGCGGATAGGAACGAGTTGAAGAGCAAAAAAATGATGCCAATGTTTGTCACTGACACAAGAGAACCAAACGTACATCGTAGATTGGGTTCAAAGTAGACCACGCGGCCAGTTGCTACTAGTGACCTCCAAAGAGGTGATAACAATGATGGAAAACGAGTTGGCCATATGAGCAATGTGCGCCTTAGGGTTAATTGGTGCACTCAATCAGGCAAGTAGAGATTGTAATAGCAATGATTACGATTACGACACACTGGAAGGGACAGGGTGGTTGTGATGGTGATGCGGTGCACACGAGTGATGGGCTCGAGGCAAAGTGACAATGTGGCAACTAAGACAGCGATACATCGAACTTGAGACGAGACAAGTCCGGCATCATACAGTGGCCACATCAGCAACATCAGTGGAGTAAGGTGCGCAATGCAGTGCTTAATACATATTACATACACATGGCAATGGTGATCGATGGTAGACAGGCAGATAGGCGCACGCACAAAATGCACACAAAATTGAACGATAATAATTGACCAATCAATGAACGATTGGTGACTCAAACAGAACAACTCGAGTTATGTAAGGTCGAGACAAGAGAGAATGGTAAGAGAACTGAGACGAGGCACACAATTCGGAGTATGCGATCAAAGTGAGACCTAATTAGGGTTAGCAAACGCTTAACGCGGCTCGAATAGAAGATTCCTTGGCGGGCGCCGCCACTTGGTTATTCGGTATACTATAAATAGTGTGCCACTCTGATGGAGGCATAGATGAATACACACTAACGCTCGTACAGAATCGGGTTCCTGGTTGCCGACACTATGTTCGCCACTAGGTCGACACATATTTTATCACCACTCACTGGTAATGGCGTTATGACGTGCGAATGCACCGCCACCAGCACACAACCATCGCGACTTTGTCAAAATACAGCCACACCAACTGTACCACACACTTAACACAGCAATAATAATCGCCTAATTCCTAAACATAGCACTCACTCATAGTTGGGCGAGAACAAAATAAAACAAACATTACTCTAAAAGCAAGATGAACAAAATATTTGCACTCATAAGTTATGTCACACTCAAATCAACTCTTTCGGGCCAAATGCAAATCAAATGCAAATAATTTTTTCATTGCCTTTTGCAGAGTAACGATTTGGATAGTCACTCATGCAAAATTGGGTGTGTCGCACTTAGGGTCTACTCTAGGGGTCAGCTACAAACTACAAACTCACCGTTGACGCCGAGGATGCCTTGAATGAACTCCTTCAATTGATCTATAAGACAACGTGCGACAACGTGTTTAGAAGACAGACAGCCAGATAGATTGATCGATTGATTAGGTTAACAGGAGCGAGAAGCCGGTCGCAAGTTGGTTAGCAGAAAGTGAGCCAGCCACGTGGAAGGTGTACAGCGTGGCATTGTACGACAGCCAATTCGGAGAAAGCAACGTGTGGTGTTTCATGTGGTGTGCACAGGTTGTGATTGTGAATGAGCGTGTATGTGGAAACAAACATAATAATACAAACAATATATAATATCAAAAGAATATTCAGTGAAGAATTCGTTGAATGCAGAATAGCAGAATTGAAATTGAGCGATATTGAAAGAATAATAAAACGATTAGTTTCTGCAATCAATTAATGGTTATGGTGGGGGAAGGAAGGCGAGACAGGGGAAACGGAAGTGACTGGGTTCTAAGATTACAACTAGATTGCATCGATCTAATGTGAAGGGACATTAATGAACTGGTAAAGTGAGGTTAATGAGGGTTAATCATGCAATACTACACACATACTCAGGTGTATAATCGATTACGCCTAAATCATTTACAGTAAAGCCAAGGCCAAATAGGAGCTAATTGTGCATTCAAAAAAAGTTAATTAAGTGAGACCAATAACCCAAAAGAAAATAAACCAAATTATAAAACCAAAAGCCAAATCTAATAATAAAGAAATGTGTGAACATAGGAAAGAACTAGTAAAGAGGAAGGAAGAAACGAGCATTCCACGTATGCAAGAGACGATGACCACAGAGGGAAGTGAGTGTGAGTGACACGTTGGAGGGTAGAGGTAGGATAATATCAATAGTGTGACGATGCACTTACCGGGTCCCAAGTCCTGGTCATCGTTCGAATTCTCACGTCTGAATTGATTATTCTTGCGTCCCATTTTGGTGGTCGATGAGGTGGTCGAGGTGTCCGGCGCGGGTGACGAAGAGAGGCTCAATGCAGGACGAGTATTTGGTTCGACTGTGGTGGTGGCTATTGCTGCAGACTGCAGTGTCGATGCTGATGACGACGACGACGACCACTGTTCAGTAGTATCGGCGTTCTTCTTGCTGGCCACCACTTCTTGTGCTTCTGGAGCCGATGCTGCTTCTTTTTCTTTGTTGTCTCGCGACCAAGTTTTCTTCTCCTGTTCTCGTAGCAGCAGTTCTTCCTCTTCTGTCTCTTCTTCCAGAGCAGATAGCACTTGCTGTTGCTGTTGGTCGACAATGTTAGCCGGTGATGACGTATGCAACAGATTAGTAGAACTAGTCGCAGAGATGATGTCTTCGTGCTCCGGTTGGGTTTGTTGTTGTTCTTGCGGCTGGTTGTGCTGCTGTGGTGGCACAAACGGTGAGTACTCCTCGTATAGTTGAGTTGACTCTGTAGTAATATTCGCCGTTGGTGACGGTGGCGGAGACGGTGGCGGTGAGAGAGACGATGCCATAGGAGCACTACTGGTCGTAGTGGCTACAGGTTGGGCCACGGTATCGCTGACAAGAACACTGGCTGATTGGTCATTTTTTAGGTCGACAGCTGCAGGTTGAAATATATTTGAATAGTGTTCGTCCGTGTACACCTGAGCACTGATCTCGGATGGCGCCGTGTTGCTAGCAACTAGTGAATCAACATTTTGCTGGACTAGATTGCTGCCTACGCTGATTGGGTCAGTGGAAACATTCGCACTTGTATCCAAAGATGAAGCCATTTCAAACTGTTTCTGCTGGGGTAAGGCAAAAGTTGACAGTATTGGAGCGGAGGCAGCCAAAAGAGGCGCTTCTTCAGCATGAAACTGCTCCTCGACTGTACTTCGATGTTGGAACGACGATGACGACCACGACAGCTCATCTGCCAATGACTCTTGCTTCAGTTGCACTGGTTCTTCAACAAATTGTTGAGCTGGACTTGGATCAATGACAAACTCCTCGACATATCCTGATTGAACATCGATAGTCTTCGCTTCAGTAATGGTCTCTATCGGAGACAAACCGTGAGCCGAACCAGTTACAATGACGGTTTCGTTTGCATTCGAAGATGACGAAGTATTGTCCGAAAGTTTACTTTGTTCCTTGCTAATATCACTAAATGAGTTAATCAAATTGGAGTTATCCACATCGTAGTCAGATTCATGATTCGAATCGGGAAGAGTCACTGGTTCCGCTTGAAGAGCCTCGGGAAGTTTCTCAAGATAAACCGAAGAAGAGAAGGAAGTTGAAACCTCCTCAACAAAATCCTCTTCAGGAATAGTTGGAGGAACTAATGAAGTATCAAGGTATTTTGAGATAATATCTTCTTCTGGTTCTTCCTCGCTTGGTTGCATAATATTTGGTTCAAAGTGGCTCTCAGAAACAAAATCTTCATCGGGCACAGAGGAATGATGTCCAACAGAAGAGATCAATTCGTCTTCGTTTTCACTAATATCAAGCATCTTCGAAAGATCTTGATGTTGGACATTTTCAACGAATTTTGATTCTTGTGGTGAATAGAGTTTGAAATCAACATTAGAAGACGATAAAATTGTGCTAGAATCGAGATTAGTTTGTTCAGGTTTAAAAGTTTCAATTTTAGTGTTGTTCGAACTAGAGCTAGAATTGGCTGCAGTCACATCCAAACCAGTTGACAATTCCATATGTGAGCTCAATTCAAAATTGATGGTAGAGTTTTCAATCGATTGGCTCTGTGAAATAGTTGGAGTGCTAAGATCAGGGTCCTCAGTCATTGAAGAAATGCTAAAACTAGCTGTTGAATCCAAAGTTGGAGGTTTGCTTTCTACATTCAACGCAGTCGAACTGGGAAAGTCGACATTATCAGAGAAGCTAGAATTTTCACTTTGAGAAATAATGCTTGCACTCATGTCGATTAAATCAAGCTTTTCATCGAAAAAGTTGTCAATTTGACCAGCTTTTAAATTTTCCGAAAACGAATCATCATTTACATCGTTTAAATTCTTAACAAAAGTTTCTTTAGGGATAGATGTCTCTTCGGCTGTTGCTGATTGAGGGATTGATGGCTTCGGGTCAAATGAAGCAATTGGGTTGGCTGGTTTGGTCGATTGGTTGAGGTCAAAATCCAAATCAACATAATGTGGGTTGCCTCCCACGATGTCCGATTGAATCAAAAAAGCGTTCGGATCGTCAATGTCGAAATCCTTTTCTTTTGTTTCCTTCTCTGGCTGTTCGTCTTCGCCCACTTTGTAGATTGAGAAGTGCGAGTCTAACTCGTACCTCGAAAAGTCAGTGGTGGCGTCGTGTTCACCCGAACCTATCATAGTCGGAAACTCGTCGATGATTTTGGCTTGCTTTGGTGGCGCAGGTTGTTCTTTATCCATTCTTGCTGGTTGTGTTTTAGCCTAAATTAAGTAACAAATGTTATTCATGTATGTTGATAATTACACGAACAATTATTGTTAAGCAATGTTGAGCTTACGTTGATGAATGCAAACGAGTTGGTTTCACCAGAAATGTGTAACACAAGTAGCGACACTCACCAAGCGTGTGGTGAGTCAATTTGGCGTAAACAAAAATTGGAAGACAGTTCAGTTCAGTCTTTCTGAACTGAGGAAATGCTTAAATGATTCTGATGAAATAAACAGAGGAAATTGGTAAAGTCGTTGCGGTGCGATTGCGAGGAATATGGATTGATACCGTGGGCGGTCGATGCCGTTGCCAATGACTGTCAGACACAGTCAACTCAGTCCGAGTCGGTTTCGGCTTGATTACTTACTTTAGTACGTATCGATGGAATACTTTGTAACGTCAAGTAACGGGATGTTTTAGGTGAATAAGCGAACGAGTAAAGAGACCAAAGCGTAAATGACTGTTTGGGGCGAGACAAAGAAAAAAGACAAAATTAGTAAAAATAGATTCAATTTGAATGCAATCGAAAGAGGCAAAATGAAGGAGAGAGAAAATGAAGAATAAAACTGGCAAGTCTGCGAGTACTGGTTGCCAACCGAATTGAAGGTTGCTTTCGTGTATAACTAATTGACAGCTGTTTAGGTTTCGTTCAATTGGTTTGGGCGAACCAATTAGTTAATGACCAAACAGGATTGATTGATTCATGGAAAGGGGATGACAGTGCAGTATGGCAGAATGCAATCAAGTGAGTGACACTTACCGAATTTGGAAGAGAAAGAAATGATAAAAGACAATTCACAAGTAGACACAATTCAGTCTGACCAGTGGTTATATTGGCCTGGCAACGAATGATGCCGTCTGCTTCAATTGAAAGTATATTGAAGTATGTTTGACTGTGAGAAAGTTTGTGTGTGTATGTGTGTCTGTTGGTGTGGCGGCACAACAGAGAAAGAATGAACTCAGGTTGATCAATTAGATGTCTCCAGCAATAAAGATGCAGACCGTGCAATCGGTCGATGATGATGACTGACTGAGACTTGATGAATGGCTTGTTTGCCTTCAAAGTCTATTGTGACTGATGCGAAGCTGATGAGATGTGCTGCTGTAAATCGGGTGCTGGCGCACTTCGATGGTAATCATACGGTGGTGGCCAGACAGACGAAGAAGGCGAAGACAATTGGCGCTTGGAGCAAGCCTGGTCGTGGTGGTAGAGGAGTGGTGCTGCCCGTGCAAGCCAAATTATGACTCATACGCAGTTGGCCGACCACGATGATTATGATAGACGGACGCGAATCTAGTTTTCCTCGCACTTGGTTGGTGTGTTCACTCGTTCGATTCAACTTTGAGTCTTGCAAATTGGTGGAGGAGGCAACACAGAATTGACATCAACAAAGACAATTCAACCGAAACGATAACGACGCAATGAGACGATATGTCCCACAATGTCCGGCACTGGAGTGAACGTCGTCGTCTTCGTGGAACAAAACGCGCTGGCAACGTTGTGGTCGAGTGTTGTGCCGGGCCAGATTACCGCAGTCTATATAACAACTCGGTGGATTGAGACTCAATGAGAGTGTAGTGAACGCTCTGAGACGAAGTGCACCACTAGCTAGACAGTGTGCCCCACACACCAACAAAAGGCAAAAAGGCGCGTCACTCAGCTGGGAAGGCAAGTGGTAGTGTCATGGTCTGACTGTCTGTCCGTCCGCAGTTTCGTCTGCTACCGTCCAAAGTTGTGCTGTGTTCAAAAGGGTGGTACTCAATTCAGCACTAATTCACTTAGCCATCGAGTAGGTGACTTGTTTGTGTCCCTCAACAGAGCATGTCAAAGGTCACCCGGCAACGGAATCATTCTCAGAATCCATTCTCTGGAGAATTTAAACCGGCTCCAACAATGTGCCGCACCTAGAGGGTACCAATTCGTGGCTAATTGGACGACCGAGACATGACTGAGAAATGACTAATTGAAATATCGATCCAATCAACCAAAGCATATGCCACCAATGACTCAGTGAACTTGACTTGCAATTTGTGATTGCCGTGGACATGAATGTGAAATGCTCACTCGAGTTGATTCTCTCTGCCATCGTGCCTTATCCTCACCGCCATCAGTTGAGTTTGTTTGTGTTTGCAATTAATGTTTTATGATGGCCATTGTCGGAATTGAATCTGTAGAGTGTACTGTGCACCCGGCGCCAGTGCAAACAATCCGCCGTAATGGCCCATTCGGGTGCATTCTTGGTAAACACACACAAAATGGTGAATATATGAGAATGCATTGAAACATTCTGCTTTATACAGGAATAGTTATGGCAATTTGAATGACATTTAAGACATAAACTAGATCGATAGGCAACTAGTCGATGGACAGCGTGTTCTGATTGGCACAACAAGCAATCGATCAGTGAATCAATTCTGGTTGGTTTCTTTCTTATCTGGACATTGCATCGACCATTAAATTGCACTGAAAAGTAAACTCGACCAAACAAACGACTAATGACATGACAGATCGAGTGTCGACTTGCTTGCCATGCTCCACCTGATCCGATATTACATGACGCCTAATGGAGTGCCTTGTGTTGGTTGTGTTTGGTAGGCAACGAAGCGTGCCATCGTGGATAGATTCTGTCGTCTGTGTCCAAACAGGTGAGTTAGTTGGCCTGTCATCAGGTAAGTCGAGATCTCGAAGCTGCTGTTTGCCCAGAAATGGCACAACGGCACACCAAACAATCCCTCTGTAGGTAATGTCTCATTGCTTGCTTGGCTGATTTATTTCTTTGATTATAGCGGGCTGCTTATATTGCCATGCATGTAGACAAGTGACATTGCCAGATTGACAGAATGCAAACAAACAACACAAATCACACTGTCAGAGAAAGTGTGACCAAATTTAATGCAAATGGTGACACGAGATGAGATAATGAACTCACTGCCACAGCGAGATTGAGCAAACCAAAATTTCCAAAAACAACAAAAAGCAAACCAAAAGACAATTGAAATCAACACAAAGTTTGCAAAGTGACTCAATTGTGGAATGTTTCAGTGAGAGTCAATCGTTGCCAACTAGCCATACAAGTCAATTAAATAGGTGCACACTAATTCAAAAACTACAAAGAAAAAGAAACATAAATTATAAGTCTCACAATTATGCAATTAACAAATGTTCTAATGTGCCTGCCATTGCACCGAGCCAGCAAATGCAATAAATAATTCAATTTGGTTGCACTCTAATTAGTCTAATTTCGTTTGATCATACAACAATAATGACTATAGTGAGGCTTTTCCTTCAAACGATTTCGTTCCGAGTGTAGTCCAAATGGAATGTTCAAATATTTGCCATTGACAGTGTAGCCACTAATTGACATAGTGCCAGTCTCATGGTGACACACTGTGGCACAAACAAACAACACAAGTCGGTGTGAAGTGCACTTCAAAGTGTCCAATTGCAGCATTGCAATGCAAATATGCAAAATTTGTCTAATTGTCAATAAATATAATTTACATTAGACGTAGGCAAAATCAGCGCTGATTGAGTGGACCAACACCATAACAACATAACAATGTGTAACCACATATGATCACGAGTTTTGACAAGTCATCCAAGCACAAGCCACTTCTTGTTGACGTTTGTTTTGATGTATTCTCAAGCTGACAAGTACTAAGTCATAAATCCAATTTGACAATTGACATAATGTGTTAACAAAATCAAAAAAAACAATGTGGCCATAGAGTCATCTAGCATCTAGTAAAAAGTCAAAAATAAAATAAAAAACAAATATAATGCAAATTTGATTGTTAATTAATTATTACAAAATGAACAAATCCTGTACAGAGTAAAAACAATGAAATATAAAAGACTCGAATGAGGAAAATCACATCACAAGCATTCATCATCAAAGAATGACATCAATTCACAGTGGTAAAAAACAGCATCAAAATTGGTCAATAAAAGAATTTGGAAATATTAGTGTGGTAATGTAAATTGGTCGGTCACTACTTCCAAATATGTAGTAATACTATGTAAAGTAGTAAAGTACAGTAAGTACGAGGTCAGGTCTAGTAAGTTTGTTTGGTATGTACAAAAGTGGAGTGTTCGAGTTAGAATATGAATTAATATAATAAACTTAACAGGAATGACAATTAGTTTAGTTTCTGTTTGGCTGCCGAGTTAGTGTCAAAGTGATCGATTGGGTTTGCTTGTTGCGCGGACTTGACAAGTGGGGAAATGAAAGGTGAACTGAGTGAATTTGAGTGAGGCAACGAAAATGAATTGAATGATCACCAATGGAAAATGAATCGAAATGAGAAGAATGAAGTCAGTGTTAAGTTAGTGTGGTATGTACACAAGGTCGAAAGGCACTAATTAGGAAGAGAAATGGCCATTGCTCGAATGACTATTGTTGCTATTGCCGTTGGTTTCCACGTTGGTGGAGGCATTGCTGGCACTGCTACTGCCATTGCTTAGCTGAAGGAACGTAAGGAATTGTTGAAACATTTCCTGTGTTTCAGGTGGAATGCTTTGATTAGCTTGATTATTATCACTTGGTTGATTGCTTTTCAGAGAGTTGAGTGCGTTTTGGTGCATCATTAGTGAATTTAAAGTAGGCTTCTGGGCAGGCGTTGGGCGTTCTTGTTGTTGTATGTTGGGTGCAGCGTTGTTGGGCATTGGCTGAGGCCGACCAACCACCGAGTGAATGTCCCGACTAACCTGTCCCATGGTCTCGCTGAGGTATTCTACGATGGGAGCATTGTTCGAATAAGAGGCCCGTTCGTAGATTCGAGCCGCATAAGTGGTCAAAAAGTTCATTTCGTTGATTATTTGTTGACAAAGGTCAAGAGAAACTAAATGAAAACAATGAGTTAATTTATAATATAAATAGAGCAATCAAACAAGTCTTACGAGGAATGGAAGATGGATTGGTGAGTGAGAGGTCGAATCTGTCACTGGCAACAGTCGGCGGCCACATGCCTCCCCCAGTGCCACTGTTGTTACGCCGTCTCACCGGAGTGTCACGGCCAATATTAGCCAAATTAAATTCACTCTTAGAGGATCGCATTGTGTCGGTGCCCCAGAGTCGTCTCCTCGAAGCAGGATGTGCCTGACCATTCATCGCCGGTGCCTGATGTTGAGCATAGTGTCCATTGGTGTATTGTTGAGGTGCACTTTGAGGTTGAGCTGATGCATTCGATCCTCGACGAATTTGTTTGAGAATATTAGGTTTAGGTGGCGTGACGGGTCTAGGCCGAAGTGTTCGGTGTTCGTCCGAATTGTCATCGTCCGAGTTGATGGCAGATTCAAGTTCTTCGTCGTCCTCGGTGCTATCACCTCGCCTCGAACTGGCACAAGACACTGTAGCACTAGACACTTTGCGAAACTGTGCTGGAGGAGCAGAACTTCGACCAGAACGAGGATTTATCATCAGTGTGGTCACGTTCGGATTGGTGGGAACCATCATGTGACCATTCGGTGGGGGCTTCATCATGGCTGTAGGTGGGGGCGGATGACCAGTGACCATTGGTGCCCCTTGGTTCGGTGTCCACAGACCCTGACGACACAGCGTGGACTGTGATCGCATCATGTCCACCTTGTTGAGATTAGTCGAGCTGGGAGTTCGAGACAAGGAGCCTGAGTTGGCAGTTGGCATGGTGCCAGCACGACGACTGTCCCACAGAGGAGCAAATTGGTCTGAGGCAAAGGCAAAAAGGTATATTAGTTGGCTGATTTAAGTAAACAGATTGAGTGATTTGAGGTGATTTCGCCAAGTGGACAAAATGAGAAATGAAAATGAAATGAAACGATTATCGTTCGGACTGACCGACCGAGCAGCGCTAATTCACTTCGCTTATATCACTTATGATCGTAATGACCAACGCCAGCGCACAAAATGTTAATTGAAATGATCAAAACTTGTTGGTTCAATGGTGTTGGTCATACTGAGGTGAGAGAAATATTAATGAAAATAAATGGCTCAACGAGTGAACAAGTGTAGAGAAAGAGACACACACAAGGCCAATCAGTGCGAGAGCCTGCAAGAAAGGCAACAATAACAAAACTAACAAAAAGTAATGATGATGCACTGGAGCAAGATGAATTACCACAAATTAGCGAGACAGATTGTAGTGAAGATGTATGTTCGAGTGAATGAGTAGATTGAACGAATGTATTCACAGTCAATGAGCCAATCGAACGGTCCCACAAGCACACAGAATGACTGACCGTGGCCAATGTATCAGTCCAATTGGACACTCGCAGGAATAATACACAACTCAATAAAAACAAGTGGATGCACAAGTGAAGTGGCACACTAGACAAACATAACTCACTTAAGTGAATTATATAATCAAACTCAGGTGAAAACAATTACAAGATAAACTCTCATACTCAGACTCGGCTCAATTGTTGGCCCAGTAGAATGGCAGCGTTGCGCCAAATGAAAGGACATCTACATCTGTACGTAGTAGACTTATTAACTGAGCTCAATGAGTCAGTTGTCTCTAATATGAATGCGTCAAGGCAAGTGTGCCAGTGCACTAATTGGCGGTAATGGAAGCAGTACAAGTAGGCCTTCACTGAAGAGCAGCTCGATGATTAGGCCATTCGATTGATTGACACAGAAGAAGAGCTTCTGTGTGTTGTGTTCGACCAATCGAAGGATGCACACCGAGCAAGTGTGTTGTTTGTTTATTTATAGTCGCCATGAATGCAACGACAACGGCAAATTGGCATTTGCATGAATCGATCGTTGGTCGAGGATAACGAGCGAGACACGCACAAAGACACGACCACAGATGAGCTAAAAGGTTAAAGATAGAGGAGAGGAATGTCTGAATAGTCTGGCCAGAACATCGAAACAGAGACATCACCATCATGGTCGATAGTAAATAGTAAATGCGTCTAATAATTGATCGTTCCATTCAGCTGGCTCGAGCGGTCTGATGAGATGTCAGATATATCGATCATCGATGATCGTCACCGACTGTCCACGGACTGTGACTGACTGAGCCGAGCGCGCAGAGCACACGCCAAACTGGCCTGACCCGACCACTCTGCAGTGAATGCAAATGGCCACTTGAGCACTCGTGGAGAGTCATTTGATCTATTGCCACCATAAAATATGAATTGTGTGATATAGATTGGCCTGTTGATGTTGCACGCTGCAAGTATAAGCTAGAACAATTTGTCCGTCCACTGCCGGACCATCATCATTAGACCGACAGTAGACGACAGTAACGAGCAGCTCAGTGGTCGCTTAACTGGCGCCATTATGCGCACGAAAGACATTTTCCAGTGCAGTCCACGAGAAATGGAAATTCAATTTCGAGCCAACGGGGCAAAACTAAGAACGGGACACTTCATTTCCGATGACCGACCAGACAGTCAGTTGTCCATTGTCTAACAACACTTCGATGCCAACAAGCAGTAAGCGTGCACACAAACTGATGAGATCACAAAGTAGTGTCATGAACGTTGGCCCCTCAAATTGGTCTCGTGCGACGTACAAATGTCGATTCGAGTGGCAATTGCACAAGTGTGCGCCCGGTGTCGAGTGTCGACTCGAACCAACCTGTTGCAATCGACACCACTCGCAAAACACATTAGACACGCTCAGAATCGAAACAGAATCGGATACAAATGAAATGACCCATTAAATGTCACAGGAGAGCATAATTAGAGTAAACGAATGGACACTTACACACAGAGACACGAGAGAGCGAAAACAATCAAAATGTAGATTGCACTTGCAAACGATCAATTGCTTTCGTTTAGCACAATTTGACCGAGTAAAATTAAAATGTCACTAAAACGGCAACCGGACACTGATTGGAGATAGTAAACACTGAGAAGAGTGGTCAAAGTTGGTCGGTGGCCCATTTACTTTTCAGAGAGACCATCTCGTCTATCACTTTATGAGTGAAATCTCTTTATCGTTTTCTCACTTGTTCATTTAATTTCACTTGTGTACTATAACTAATTCATCACACAAGATTAAAACATTTACGCGAAATAGCAAATAAAGCCGGCAAGACAGGCTGTCTCAGATAGAGACATAAAGCACTAGTGACTGAGTGAGTGCACTAATGACCGATCGCGACCATCAATGGAGAGCGATCAGGTTTTGATGACTCCCAGACGCCCAAAGTGGAACGCATTGCAATCTCAATCTAAGTGAGTTCGCAATGAGCGATAAATCAATTTGAACGCAAAGCAATTGAAAAAGTGTCATTCGCACATTCAATAACACCGCAATGGTCAATATAGTCGATTAGGTCATCATTGCGTAGTCTGCATCAAAATGTCTTGTGCGCCAACATCAACACCTCAAATGCATTTCCGTCCCTGTTCTGTCTCCCCCTCGCAATCTCTCTAGTTAGACTCCATTTGTCTGTCTAATCATGCATTTTATCAGCCTTTGGCAATAGATAGTTTTGCTCTAAAGTATGAAAACATAACGAATGGCACAATGAATCGCTTCGTTTGTGTGTTGGTATGAACTGAAACAATGAGCACTCGATGTTTCAGTTCAAAGTGGAAACTAGAGCGAACATGATAAGACCAAAGATAACGAAACGATAACACGAGCGGCGTTCTGTTCACTTCACATAGTTGCATTCGAGTCTTCCAACAGTGGTAATCGAGTCCGTCGTGGAGTGTAACACTAAAAGACCAGTTAAAAGACGAACAGACGAACTAAACCAATGGAAAATATGTATGTGCTTTACATACAAAGAGAATTCAAATTCGCGACAAATTAAATGTTACACTATTGGGTGCACAGTTAGTGAGTGAGTAAGACATACTTATAGTAAAGATAGTGGGAAAAGCACAAACAGGCAGAAGACAAGTAGAGACTGATCCCTCAACTGTGATAATGAAGATACAGACTCGTCGACACTAAACAGTGAAACTTGTCATTGAGCATTGAGCGAACTACAAACCCTGCCAGGAGGACATTTAATGTCCAGTAATAATACGCCTCGATGCGTCAATTTGTATGCCAATTTAGTATACAAACTAAATTGTGTACGGTACCTAAAGTGGTAGTGACACACATGGCAAGCTAACAGGACAGATTGAACTGAGGATGAACTGACGATGACAATTCTCTCGGTCATGATCGAGTGGTGAGAATAATGAAGCAAATGAGTAAAGAAGCAAACTGGCAAACGGATTGTGAGAAAGCTTGCCACATAATGCATTGTGCAGTGAGTGAAATATATCGAATATGTCGCGCCAAGTTGCACCTAACAAGTGATGATGACCATTCAAATTGTGGCTTGTGAACATTTGATTCGATTCAATCTAAACTTAGCACATCAAACCACAGACAAACGGTAGCGAATGAGTATGGGGCCAAGTGCATTTGAGGTGAGCACACGTCAGGTGGCACAAGCCATAATGCGATGATGACAGATTAGTGGAGTCAAATCAAATCAATTTCAAGTTCTACTCTATTCGGTTCTAAGTAATGATATTTGGCTTACAGTTTTGCATTTGAACGCCGGTAGAGTTGCGATTGTTGCCACTGTTGGCGTTGTTGGCACGGTACACACTCAAACGTTTGGGTAAAGTTTGGGAAGCGGTGAGGTCACTGAGCGATATCGATTTTCGGAATGCGTCAAAGGCTATACGATCGATGAGGCAACAATAATAAAAGGTGGATCGAATGAGGATGATTGAAGCCAATTGAACGATTGGTCGAGATTGGAGAATAAAATAGCGCACACGACGATGACGATGAGATCAACAGGTTGCAGACAGAAACGGGAACAAAACAAACAGAACACAAAAGGATAAGGTGAAATGAAGTGAAGTGAAGTGGTGCACAAATAGAAATAAAACAGTTTGGTTAGAGTGGTGGCAGACTGGCAAATACAATACTGGAAACAATGAGACACACTTACATAGACTGTGGTACAACTTCTCATCCTTGTCCTCCTCCGGGTCGCGAAGATTGGCCACAGATTTCGAGTTGGTCAACGCCGATGAGGATCCTTTCCAGGAAAGCTGCAAACGAAACAAAGAACAGAACAAGGTTAGAGTGGTGCACTTATATAGACTGAGGCCAAGAGTGGCAAATAATGGAAATAGCAACATGAGATGAAAATGTGCGAGGTGAGATAGACCGACTCCATGAATGGTCCATTTAGAGACACACCGAAACAGTGAGACTCAGGTGTGAGGCAACCGAGCCGATCGAGTCGAGAGATAGACCAATTGACAGGTTAATTAGCTAATGCAGTTATCGATGCTATCACACTAGTAATCTTGTGAGGACCGCAAAGATAAAGTGTTCGCCGAAGGAAACAATGTTCCAACGAGAGCATTCGAAGCAAACTAGGCAAAGGTAACCAATGGCAAAACTAACACAATCGAATCGATTCGAATCGAACAGGTAGAACAAAGTGAACAAGTAAATGTATTCGATTGAGTGAATGATTCGGAGATGTTCAGCGGTGTTCGGTGTGTGTGTTGACAGCACAGACAGAAAGGTATCGATGCAACGATTAGTTCGATGATGAAGTAGTGCTGGCGGCCATCGGAAGCCCACACGAGCCAAACCGTACAACGATTGCCAATTCGAGCAGTGATCACAAACAAACACACCGAATGCAATATGCAAAAAGTCCACTGTGCACCACCAACACTCGAACCAGGCAGCGAGTGCAATCGTGCACGGTGCACACAAGTGAGTGTTGCAACAATATGCGTGAGTGGGATTGCGACAACGACGACAACGACGAGGATCGGATCGAGGTCCACTCGACTCGTACACGAAGCTAATGAGTTTGTATGTGAAGTGAATGCAGTGAATGGCGAATGCAGCGAAAAAGCAAACAGACACCTGTAGAACTGACTGACAGAGCTAAGATAGCCGAATAAACTGTCTCTCTCAGTGGACTGACACTGAAGGCAGATAACTTGTTCCGAGTGAGTGTCCACTTGGAGACGAGAAGTCAAGGAGTAGAAGTTCAGGGCAGAGTTTAGCTGGGAGCTTACTTCTTGGAGGTTAGTTTGCCGAACAGAAGACAACACAGGTCTACATACTACGCACTGCAATAGATTGGCGCCCGAGTACCAACAAAGCAACGGTTGACAGGTCGTCGTCGATGTGGACAAATGAGGCGCCCAATTGCTCTAATTAGAGCCATTACAGCCGACCAAAGAAGATCCTCAATTGAAGGTGAGCGCCAACTGAAATGAAGTGCGAAATGGCATAGTACACCAGCGAGTGTCAATATGCATTGCGGTCTGGCTGACTGCTGTCTATATAAATAACTCACTGCTGTGTTATATCAATTAGGAGTGTGGCAAGTGGTGGAAGGTATGTCCATCATGACCAGTCATATCAATGTTTGTGTCATATGGCCCTAATGGGTGATCGCTATATTATGTCCTACCGCTTAATGACGCCACTCAAGCCAACATAACTCGATTACGAGCGCAAAAGATCAAAGGCACATGATCACTGAAAGGATGCACAAATGGCATTTGAGATGACACTTGTCTGCCTGTGCACAGGAGCAACAGGTTGAGATAAGGCCACAGAGAGGACAGTGTAGTGCCAGTGGACAGGAGCGAATGGCCAAACAATAGATCGAGTGGATAGAGCAATTGACAGACAGAGACAAAGCCAATTGATGGTATAATGGCCATCGCAACATTAGCTACATTGAGCACCAGTGATGGACCGGACTGAGGATGGCATTGAGCAGTTCGCTAGTGCTCAGTACAGTACACTTACCGATTCGAGTTTCCTCTTTGCATCGCTGAACGTTTTAGCCATCTCTTCCCTCTTTTTCGACATGGATGGCTGGTTTGGCGTCGTCACCGAAATGGATGGTGCAATAGCAGTGTTGGTCGCCGATAGCGCCAAGTCTGTTGGTGTCACCACAGACACAAAGGCGTTTGATCCCGAAGCATGCACCGATAATGGGTTCACCGAGTTGCCGATTACGGTGGCACTACTAGGTGAGAAGAATGAACTGGACGAGTCGGACTTGGTCTCCACCAGGCCATTGTTATTGGTGTCCTCCTTGGCTGGCGTCTCCTTGATCGTGTCCAGTATTGAAAATTTTGGTGGCTCCAACGCCGATGGCAACTCTGACTGGTCTTGGTTGATATCTGTAACGTCGCTCAGAGTTGCATCGTCAGAGCCGCCATCTGATGGCGCATAATGGTGACCTTTGAGGTTGCTGTTGGGAGATAGTGCTTTGTTGTGGAATTTAGATGAAAGACTTTGTCTGGAAGCGGGTTGAGGTGGTTGAAGTGTACTGCTGGTCGTTGTGCTACTAAGACTATGGTCAATCTGGTTAATGCCCGAGTCATCGGAGGCACTGTTTGCATTGTTCTCAAAATTGTTTTTGTCAATGTTTTCAAACATCGACTTGAGGTATCGATTGCGTTGATCAATTCGTTCTAGATGCTCAGTGCTCATGTATAACGAGTTGAACCGATTCTTTGAGTCGTCCTGGCCCTTTGCCTCTCCATTCGTTGACATGGAATCCTCTTCATCAAATGGTAAGTCATTAATGTTGGCCATACTGATGGAGCTAACCATAGAAAAGTTGCCTCCGTTCAGTTTGGACCTCGAACTTTTGGACCTGTCCGCAACTTTGGTCACTTTGTACGATGAATCATGGCTGTAAGTATTGTCAGAGTCAGTAGTGTTACGGTCGTCATCGTCGTCCTCTACTCCACTGGACAGTGAAGATTTAGTGCGTTCTCGTGTGGGAGTAGCAAGTGTGTTACGAGAATGCATTTTAAGCTCTTTCAGTGTTGGCGAATTGGTGCCAGAAGGAGTGGAGGGTGTGCTGCGAGATGCGAGTGACTCAAAAGTGTTGGCATATGTTTTGACTAGACCTTGGTTGAGAACTATGTCGGATGGTCCTTCCTCCATAATTCGCTGTGCCCAACGACCCCTCGGCACAGTTTTGTACCCGTTGTCCTCGCTCAGACTGTTCAATTCAGATGGTTTCGACATCATATCTCGATCTTCAAATGGTTTCTTCGCCCAAGAAGGCAACGAATTAGTACTGAACTTATAAGCACTTGCAGGACCATTCGTTTGGTGCATTTCGTTGCCATTTCGATAGTTTGGCTCGTTCATTGACTGCAGTGGAAGATTGAGTGTTCGGTTAGAAATTGTGGTCGTTTGGCAAGTGTCTGATATAAGTGGAAGACCCAACTTGGAAGCAATGGCATTAGTCATCTCCACTGGAAGTCTCCAAATGAAGATACATCCATCACCAGAAATGGAAATCAAATTCCGTCCATCCTGAGAGAACTTAAGTCCGGTCACAATTTCTGAATGACCACTCGTTGTGGCCAAACATTCACCCGTTTGGTAGTCGAAGATGTAGATGCTCTTGTCAGTGGAGGAGGTGGCAATGAAAGTGGCACTAGGGTCAAAGGCAATCTTAATCAGTGCTCCATCATCTGCTAGTGATCCCTTAAAACTGTTGGAATTTTTCCCCGTCTTTGAATCATACACTCGAATTACACGATCTTGGGAGGCAGTGATAACCTGGTTTTTCTTGGTGTCGACAGCCATGTCATAAAATGTAGCCCTGCCTGCCACTTGGTGTTCAAGTCGAAATTCAGCGTCCGGGTTTGACTGTTTTCGGAAAATCAACGACTTGTCCGCCCCACAACTGACCATTTGTAAAACCATTGGGTTAAACATGTCGTAGACAAACTTGACCGACATAATCGAAGACGAATGGTCATCAATGTTTTGAATGCACGAGTATTGACGGTGCACGTCGTAAATGTGAATAAATCGATCTCGACTGGCCGACACCAAAAGGGCACGACCGCACAGCTCTTCATTTGAGTATTCCAAACACAACACTTCGGCATCGTGTGCTTCAATCTTGAACAAATCTCGTTGTTGTTCCAAGTCAAAGATTCTAATGTTTCCACATCGATCACCTGTGAAAAATGACACTTTAGAATCAACGAAATCAATTAAACGAGCCTAACCTGAGGCTAGATGTCGACCATCTGCAGAGAATTTAATGGCACGTACTCCATTCTTCGAGTCATACGCTGTATCCTCCTTGGCATTTCCATTTCCATTGGAATTGTTTGCACTGTTCGTACCACTACTAGTGCCATTGCTGCGGGCCTGTGCCAAGTCAGGATCACACAGGTGGGTCATATCGGGGTCCATGTATAGAATCTTTAGCAATTCCGAACTGATAAAGTTCTTCTTGTAAATATAAGACGATGCTTTGGCATTAGCGCTGCCAGATGACTCAAATTCAGTGTTCCAAATGCGAATAGTGTCATCACTGGAACAGGTGAGAAATGTGCCCGGTGGGAGGAGGGGTTTGGCACTTTTGTTGTGGATTGGATACACCTTAGGAAAATACACAGTTAGTCGGATGAGTTAACACTCAATAACAAATACCTCAATGTCCCAAATACAACTCGAATGGTAAAAGAAGGAATTCAGCTTTCCAATTCGCTTAATATCGCCAAGGTGCCAGTAGTAAATACTTCTGTCTGAGTAAACGGTGGTGACCACTTTGTTGATTTCATCGTAAACCACCGCGACAGTGTCTGCGTGTTTGGGCTTGCTGTTTGCACTGAGTTTGTTCGCCAGTGGAGTGGCAAATTCGCTACGGGACAAAACAATAAGAAACAATCAGTAAAGACAAAGGCGCCAATAAGACAAATGATGTGCTTCGAACAAGCTTACTTTCTGACTGTAAATCCTTTGGCTATGTCAAGGCCAAGACAATGAGGCCTCGGCAGTGTGCACACAAATTCGAGTGTTTGCGGCTTGAAGCATCGAATGACGCCCTGAGAACAGCCGACGCATATGTACTGCTGACTAATGGACACACAGTTGGCAGAATCGGTCTGGAAGGGGAGGAAAGGCTTTGTGAGTAAAACAAGTGGACTAGTCTCAATCTGGACATACACACTGCAGTCATCAATAGAAAAAGAGGCATACCTTCAATTCGACCCACTTGTTGAGTAACCGGCGATTATTGAATTCACACAAAAGTCCCGACTTAGTGATTGCAAAAGTGGACTCCTTCGAGTCACCCCGACCACAGACAACATCACAAAAGTAGTTATTCCGCTGGTCACCCAAAATGGCATTTCTTCCCATCAGTGGCAACGACTCAAACTTGCTATTCTTGCTGGCAATGTCGTTGTAATCGAGGTACCAGAACTTGACATGTCGATTGCCCACCGTGACAAAGTAGTTACCGTCCTGGGAGAAGGAGATCGCTTTCACTTTGACCGAAACCTTGTTCGAGGCGACCACATGATTGTTCTTCCAGTCCCATACGTTGACCAACATGTCGTGCTGTGAACCGACCGAGACAACATACTTAATGTCAGGCGAAAAGGCCTAAAAAAAGTGAAAAACAAGATAATGATTAATTGGACAATCAATTAATTTAACATCAATAAATCAATCAAACACCTGTCGATCATACAAACACACACACATACATTTCCAATACACTTGAGAATATGTCAGCCGAGTCTCAAATGATCAATAATTACAAGATCACTTTCGGGCGAGGGGGAAAGTTACTTAAAAATCGATCAACTTATGAGTATGATTGACATGTGCACATGTCACACACTTGTTGGATAGTCTGTGCAAGTGGAAAGTGGCCAACTCGACTCGTTTGGAATGTTCAACTCGCAATGTTCGCTAAATATAGCCAAATAATAATAAATCAAACACCTTTGGAGACAAATTCAAAGACAATAGACACAATCGCAAACCTAAAAATATGAACAGACAAGAAACCGAGCTGACAAGTACACTTGCAAGTCCATGCACTCGAATCGAACAAAGTGTCACATTACGTTGTGGTCGTCGGTCTTGGCTAGTTCAAAGGATTGTGCGCCCTTTGCTATTTAAAGACGATTAGGGAGAAAGCACCAAGTGTCATAAATTGAACTTTCGTTTGGGTTATGATTTAATGCACTGTCGAGTGCAGATGGCACTGACCGCGTTCAGGCCAAATTGACCAAGGCAACTTGAGGCTGCAATTCATCAAGACCGTTAAGTGTGCAATTGGAGACACATGCAGATGCCTGGTCTGCAAGACAAAAGACATTTTCATAATTTGTTTCGTTCACTTTTACGAACGAACATCATATTGAGCTTTGAGCATAAGCATAACCACCAGGTTGTGTTATTAACCTTCCGATGCCCGCGTGGGGTCAAAGTGACCCCAAAGGCCACATTAAGCTCGTTTTCTCGAAAACTACTCAACCAAAAATTTTGGATTTTTTTCTAGCTGACTTTTAGAATGTTTACTTTAATCTGAACCCAACTTGTTTTTTTACGTTTTTCGGAAAATTCTAAGTCCGCCCATAGAGAATGCATTGTGGGGTCACTTTGACCCCCACATGGGCATCTATGTAATTTTTTTCACGTGGGCATCGGAAGGTTAATAGAGGCATAGGATGGATGGATGGATGGATTTGCTTTACCGCTCAGGATAATGTGATTGTCAATTCGCGGACACGATCAACAGTTCGGTTGCATCGACGAGTGTGCTTGTCACTCGAGTCTATCATTACTGGAGTAGTGAGCGGTCGGCACTGGTTCACCACACCACTGGCCAACATATATTACATAACTTATGCGCACACAAGTGGTGACAGGCAAGTCATACGTCAAAACAAAAGACGCCAAATGCATATATGACCACCACAATTGCACTGAGAGCGAGGACATGTCTGGAATTTAGCGAATTATGCACAATCCCGAGTGAGTGAACGCATTGATAGATTACGATTGAGAGAAAATGCCTCCATTTAGGAGTGCAATATTATTGTGCCTAGTGTCAGATGTCAAACATGTCCAAAGGTATATTTATTTATAAATTGAGTCACCTGTTTGGGCTTTAAAATTATATTCACCACAACACACAGCAGACGGACACGAGCAATTAGTCAACCAGTGAATGCATTGCATGCATTGACACTCGTGACACTGGTCGAACAGTCAAATGGCGCGTCTCACTGACTCACTGGGAAAACATTTGCATTTTAAAGTCATTCTTCATTGCTCTTTGGGTCATTGCAATTACACATAAAGAATGCCCAAGTGCGATAATGTGCAGTGTAGTGTCAAATGTGTGTGCATGCATGTGATAATGCATTTATAATGAACATACAATGCACAATGACCAAACAAACACACTAATGATACAATTTATTGTGGGCCACCAAGATGTATGTGTGTTTATGAGCATATGCAGTGTGCGCAAGATGACATTACGCCGCGTATTGTAATCGACAAGTGACTATGTCAATATTGTGTGCAAAGCAATCAACTATTGTCGAGCAAGGGTGCTCCACCAGATCTGCAGAGAGCTCTAGGGTGCTGTGCCTGTCTGCATCCTCAAAATGGCACTGGCCTCAATGATGCCGGTGCTGCTCATTCATTATGCAATTCGATTATTGCCATTTGATTATAGCGATCATTTGTCTGTGTGTGATGATGATGCAGCGATATGAATGAATGAATTGCCGAATGGACTATTAAATGAAAAGTCATACTCATAGATTCAAATCAAAGATATAACGCATATTTGAATGCACACTTAATCAAATAGACACTCCAAACAAAGTGTGTGTGTGGTAGAGCAAAGGCAAATGCAAAGCCAATAGGTTCAGAGTCGATTTCGAGTGCCGAGAAGATAATGGCACGCTGTCGACTTTCAAGAGTGGAGTGGAGAAGTGAAGAGTGTCTCACAATTGAACACGATAATCTCATCACAGTCGTCTTCAGTCAGACCGATCCGGAAAGAATTGAAGAGTTACACACACACACACACTCAAGCATAACTACAGACCACAACAGTCAGGTAGTAGACGAATTCGAATGAAGAACGATAAGACGGTAATGTAATTTGAGAATATGCAAGAGGAGATAAGTTGAAGGGCCAAGTTTATCGGTAAAACAGAAGAGACGAGACCAATTGAGATTGGCCGCAACGAAATTACAGTCTGTGTGATTGCCACAAGTGCTGACAAAGACCAACACGAGCTGCAAGTTGGAAGAGGGTTGAGGCCAAATTATAGATACTTGCTCGACATTCTGCTCTACTCAGAAAACAGGAGAGAGAAATTAAGCAAATCTCACCGAACAAAGACAAAAGAGGCAACAGCTCATTAAACCTGTGTGCATCTCACTCATCTTGCCTTGATCTGCATCTAGTGGAAGATGCTCTCACTCAACTGGTCTCTTAGTCGAGGGTTCGTCTCTTTGAGCACTTTGCACTTTGTTGTCCACCCATGCTGAGTTGTGTCCATCAAGGACGGCGATGGCAACAATGTTGCACTAATGAATCGAGTGAAGATTGGAGTTTGATGCATCGAGACAGACAAACAAACAAATACAAATGCAAACAACCAAACGAGGGTCCAATCAATTAGATGTGCCCTTTGCAATTGGTCCGTTCGGTGTAATGTGTGCAAATAATCACGCTAATGACTTGATACAATCTATCTATCTATCCGTAGTCTTTGGTGAGCGCGCGCGTTCGCGTTTAGCTGAGGGCTAAACGAACACAAATGTGTCATTAGTGGCGAACGGCAATTAGACAAAGCTAGCGAATCGAGCTGAAAGAGAAGTGAAATTAGTGACGAGCGAGACCGAACACAATTAAATATTAATTAAACTCGGTATGATTACCGAACAGAGTGCACTAGTGGAGTGAATGGTACTGAAGTGAAATAAATTCAATTACTGACGAATAAACAACAGGCAAACTGTAATGAACATGGGTCCGGCCTAGGTCCATCCACTCTGTGCTAAATGGTCAATCATCGTCGGTTCTTATGTCATAAATATTCATCACCTCCATTGCACGCCACCAATTCGCCCGTCAAATTCTTTCCACATAAACTTTGTTGTTGTTGTCCGTTGTTCCGTCTCCATTTGTGAGTGCAAGTCAATGAGAATTCGCTTCTGTCTGTCTTTTCTTCTTCTCAGGTAAACAATATAAATAAATCTCGACAGACAGCAATTCAATTGAATGTATGTGAGTGTGTGTGTGTGTGTGCGTTAATGCACCGACAGGTAGAGAGCGGATGGATGGATAGATAGTAAATAGATAGGTCGAGAGGACTTACCACGCAATTGATGCCATTCCGATGGCCAGGCAGTGAGGCGACCTGCTCCCCAGTGGCCACTTCCCAGACGCGAACGTGAGGCTGATGGCCACACTAGAAATAGAATTACAAATCAAGCACAAACAATTAGAAAAGAAGTGCCAATTAATTGAGACTCGGGCACAGGTAATAAACCAAAATAGAATTGCATCACCAAGTCTGACTGACCAACGGTCACAGTCATATAGTGAAGAATGTGGCCCGAGTCAACAACAAAAACAACATTAACCCAACTTTACCTCGCCAGTGACAATGTATTTGCCATCTTTGGAAAATTTACACGCGGTGATTGGCTTCTTCAACGAGTTGATAATGTGCGTTTGCTTGTTGCGTCGTTGGTTGTACAGTACGAGGACACATCTGCAAGAATGTCAATGAAAGGCTTAATTGTATGAGGCTGAACAAGATGGATTGACCAGCACTTACCCAGAGGGATAGACCACTGTACCAGTGTTGGGATCACAGTCGAGTGCGGCATTGCAGGACACAGTTAGACCGAGGACTCGATCGAGTTTCACCTGAAAATAGAAATAACACAAAACAGTTAATAAGACGAAATTGATAAGACATACAAGAGTAGATGCAATGGCATTAGATTTAATTAGACTCGACTGGCACACTATTTGCACACAAACACAGACACACAAGTTAGTAATCAAATTGACATGTAATGACGAGCCCGATTTCGAGCGAGTGGCCAAATTGGCCTTGTCGTAATAGACTAATTACGGGGGATAATAATTCATAGATCATATCTAGTGGTCAGCTTGGTTGCTCATCAGTGGCCATGGACGTGATCAATTTGTTCGTACCATTTTCTATTTTCATACACCAAGTTGAGTCTGCCAGTGATCAGCACTCGATAAAATCGACCAAAAGGCAATGGCGAGATCATAGATCAGGCCATATGAGTGAGTGATCGCTGCGAGATCAATTAAATCTCGATCCACGACCGATCGAGTGTGTCATAAATAAACACAGGCCACTAAATTCCAATGTCAAGCTCAGAGAAGACAAAATGGACCGAAATGGAGATTTAGATCAGTTGAAGACTAATGAGAAGTGATTAAAGGTGAACTCCTCAGTCAAGTTGGTCAGTTGGCTGTTTGGCCAACACGAAAAAGCCAGTAACTAATCGGCGCCCGGTTCAATCGAATCGACAAGTGCGGCAAAGCACATCAAATCGGAATGGAGTCGACCATAAAGCAGTGTGTGGCAGCAGCGGTAACAAAGTGCTACATCGAGATTGATCTATCTATAGAAGGTGAGTCACAAGTGAGGACTATTGCAGCGCGCACCTCATAAATGCCATATCGAGCCGAGTCATCCCGAAATAGTGTTTCGACTAGAGATGCAAATGCGGACAGTACAAATGCACATATGAATATAAAGCAGAGGGAGAATGAAAACCATCGAAAGGTAACACAATTGCCATTTGGTGCAGTCATTGACAGTGAGTCTGTGTGTGCATGTGTTCATTCCGATTCGATTGCTCAAATGGTCGATTGTGAGCAAAGGATGTCAAGACAAGTCGGTGCCAAGCAACAAGTGTCCCTCAATGAGCGCGAACACAGTCCATCATAACCATCGAACAGTTATCGATTCGGTGTGAAGTGTCCACCATAAGCAACCATAAGTGTGTCGATCGACCTAAAGTGGACAACCAAAAAGAAGCAGAAGAAAGAAGAACGAGTTCGTGTACTCAAACGTTTATATGTTTGAAGTTCAAGTTTGCCAACAAGCAGCACGGAAAGATTGCACCATACACAAACATGTACAATACACGAACACTATGTACATAACATTGGCCTAGTCACGAGAGGCAAAAATAGTCAAACAGTACAAACATAAGAAAAGTAAATTGTCCCATTACACAAGCCGATAATAGACCGTGGACTGTGACCAAAAAGTAGCCACACACAACGAGGAATCGTAAACGTGCTCATGAGATCGGAAATTAAGAATTCTGGGCGCAGTCCGAATAAAATCATCATGGGAAAATGGTCTAGAGTAGATGTAGACAAAGCTCAGACCATTCATTCGCAATTAACCAGAGAGTCATCGTGATTAAGACAAAACGATGAACAAAAACGACGTTAGATTATAAATAAGCCTAAATTGAGTCTTCCATGTCGTGGCGTAATTGGCCGTGCGGACAACATAAGCGCATGCAATTCGCAGAACACAATCCAACAGTTCTATTGAGCACCAAAACACTTACCGACCAAACCCAAACTGGATAACAAGTATAATTTTCAATTTGGACTGGTTAGAGCCAATTAGTCGCGAATGAACTACATTCGACCGGGCACACAGTCACATCAATTGCAATTCAATCAAATCGTTACCGGCTTGCCGGGTGATGAGAACTCGCCTCGCCTAAACTCAATCAAGCAGATGAATTAGTGTATGATGAATTGGCAATGCAGCAGCAGCATCAGTACGCATCACCGGATGACCATGAGACAAGGATGGCGACTGCTGAACCAATGAGCACTCAGTCACCACTGAGACAAATTCGAACAATCACATGTCATTTACATTTGGGTCTGTGTGTAATTACACTGCGACCGGCAGTACGGTCAATCGAGACAAAGGCACAAATCATCAATTGCCGCTGCTGAACAATGCACATTACACTCGGTGGCACTCTCACCGGCAGTTTTTCATTTCCCACCGGCAAACGGTCTTTACTGTCCAGGCGGTAATCGACTCGAGTCAGACAGACTGCAGCAGTATGATCGACACTTTGCTCAGAACAAGAGTGCAACAATCGATGCCTCCAGTCAGTGCACATTCATTCACTCATTCGAGATCCGACCACCAGCGCAACTGTCTTTTGTACTCTTTTCTGGTGTTCTCAAATTCTCGCAATAATTCACACGTTTACGAGTGTGTGCTAATGACAGACACTCGACTCTGCAGATAAATGTTCTCGTGGTTCACCTGAAAACAGGTGAAATCATGAGCTCATGCATCACCGATTTCATTGTGATTGTAATTCAGTGGTAGTCTACGTGTGGTCTGCTGCAGCAGAATTACGGTGTCCATGAACAGAGTGACAGTGTGAGTCGAGTGGCGTAATTAATTTCGATCGCAACTCCCAGTAGCGGACTCGAAGACAAATTTATCACCAACGCTGGGGGCAGTGATCAGCAGCAGCAGCCTTACGCCTGTTGCCTTCTGTCCGGCATCAGTCCACCAACAGCATCACTGCCATCAATGTAGGCCATAATCATAAGTGCAATGTTCAGTCTGTCAATTTGTAGCATCAACACTTGCCAGTAGTACTCCATTAGTACTTCATATCCGGACGGTGAGCGGAGTGAGTAAAGTGAGATAACCCGAGAGGCAACCGATTAAAGCAACCGGCGAGTGAAGCAAGTGTAACACTGCCAGGCAATACATTACATTACATACGTTAACTGCAGTGGCCAATGAAAATAGCCGTGACAATAAATTAAATTAATAGAAGGACAGAAGGCACAGTAGCCAATAGATTTGATAGCCAACAACCTCGGGCGCCTCACTTGAAGGAGTCAAAAAGAGACACGCCACTGGGAGTAATAAAAACTGTTCGATAATTAACAAGCGAACGCACACAAGGCACTTCAATTAGTGGTCAATGAGCGAGTCAGATCGGACACCTCGCGCCACCATTCTGGAGTAATTGAATTAAGGCCTAAATTGAATGAATCGAACAAAGGCAATAGAACAGAGCAATTAGTGCACACAGGATTGATAATAAATAGTGAATAGAGTTGGCCAGAAATGATTAGATAAAGGCCGAGGGCACATATGCCCGCAGTGCAACCAGTAACACTAAACAATGTACAGGGTCAGTTGTGTCACTAGCAGCCATGAGAATATTTGAACTTCAAGTGGACCAGGAGGCACAAGTGAATCGACCAGCAGTTGGAATAATAGTTCAAGTCAAATTAATCTCATTACTTCACTCGTTAGAGCAACAATAATCGATCAAAGGAGCAGCACAAGTGACTGTGAGAAGTGAAGGCAGTGCATGACACACCGCAGACTCGGAATGCAATCCGATTCGTCGTTGTTCATCAATCAACATCGAACATGCCTGACCAGACTGACCGTGTGCACTGTGGTGGTCAATGTCGTCCTCAGACAGACAACACAACACCGCATTGGACACTCGATCGAGTCCTAATCAAATCAATAGTCAAACGTTCAAACTGCTGCCGTCGTGCGCCATTATGAAGAGCTCAACTAAAGATAGAAGTGCTTCAAATGGACAGTCAAATTGAATTAGAACAGAGGCAAACTAATTACCGAACTGACCAAACTGACCAACTCGTTTTTAAGTCGACAAATTCGTGATATACGAATCGAATGCTTACACCAAGAGCGGGTCGAGTTGAGATGCCAAGTTGGCTTGCAAGTGCAAACACGACTTGCACCCACAGACCGTTGTTTGGTCAACCGGAATGGTCGAGTTGCTGGAGGACAGAGTGGACATTAGCCGAGTGACATTGTGCTCAAGTGGTGTGTGCACCATTGCACTGCCAATCACAATCGATCGATCGGTCAAGCATATAAAATCAATAAATCCACTAGAGATAACAATCAGATGGCAATCAGATTATGGCCAAAAGTAGTGGCACTACAACACTGACCGAGTGATTAACACACCGAAGATGACTTAATCCTCGAGTGGCGCCATTTGACTGTTCAATTGCCAGTGGCAAGTGCCAGTGTATCGATCTATAAAAAGAACACAACAATCACTTAATAGCGCACGAGAGTGCAATTAATCAAGCTTGGACATAAGTCTCGTCAATGATAAGAACAATTTAGACTAATTCAATAATGGTGGCAATGAATTGCTTTGGCCAGTGATTAATGGCCAATGTTTAGTGCACCACTTCTGGTGTGCACATGCTTTCGAGTGAATCCAATCGAGTCAATGATTAATTAATTAGTGCGCCGTCCGAGCAATTTGCCTGCCAATTAGTCATAGCTCATTTGAATTTGGCCTACTATAAACAGTAGACCTAATGTTGAGCTGACCAAGGGGTCACTTGAAGTTAGGCGCCATCGAGGAATGATCATGGCGCCCTGGCTACTGCCATGACTGACCGACTGACCAAAGGGGAATGACTCCTCGAGACTGATCAGACGCGTTATTAAGCATAAATCCATCGATATGCCTTTGTAGTCACTTGAGATGGACATGCCGAGTGACTATTATCGACAGGCAAGGCAATTACAACGTGGCCCGAGAGCGGCCGAGAGTGGCATCATCAAGTGGCCGAGTGGATGCGGACAGGTAAAGGTTGTCCTCTTCAGGTATATGTTTGCCTCATTGTGTGTGACCGGCAATCGAGTCGATCATAATATACGACCCAACGGGAGAATATTGCCAAGCCGATCATGATGATGATAGTCCTGTGAGATAAGCCGTGAGGATTGGGCAGATGGTCAGGGACGGTAATAAATTGGATTCGGTCTACAGTTTGGCGTTGCTGTTGCTGCCACAGGGAATCGACCACTGGCGATGGCCGCACAGATAATGTGAGTGAGGACAAATGACCAATGAGCGGTAATCACTACATTGATTGTGCTCGCTTGTTCGGACAAACACAAACGAGACGTGAAAAATTAATTAATTAGACCAGACCCGGGCTATTAGACTCGAATGCTGTCTTATAGCTTGTTTTGCTCAGTTGTGTATTGCTTCATAGAGCAGAACAGAATGAGTATGTCCAGACACAGACAGACGAGTCCACTCATGAATGGACAGTCCAATCTTTGCATAACTGGACTGACCTAACTGGAGCAATATTTAAATCATTCAGGTTCGGGTGGCTTGGAACAACTAACAAGTGAATCAAGTAGTAGGGCAAAACAACAACACAGCAGCAAATTAGCTAATCCTGTGCAAGCTGTCAAACACAGTCCTTTGAACTACTTCCGAGGATTAGTCCACTTGAGCAACGAGAACAAATTGCATCACGACAGAATGATGCTTCACTGCCTGACAGGTAGACCTTAAATGGCAATAAAGAATGTAAAACATCCTTCCGATCAAAAAAAAGTATGAAAGTAAATTTAAATACACAAAATCGAATGGACAAATTGGTCTAACGAGCAGAATATGGACAGTGAGAAGTGTACATGGCGATAATGGCCAACTGATGCACTAATAAAGACGTTCGTGCATTCGATCAAATGTTCAGTTGAGGAACCCACGCACATTGGTTCACATTTGTCGGATTGCGATTGTGTTGTGCAAGTGCATCTCACTCAGCGTCTCTAAGCTGTCGATACGAGTGAGATCAAAATGAATAGTTCGCTCCGAAGTAGAACAGAACCGATTTACATTTCAAATGGCCCAACCAACAAACACTGACATTAAGTCCAACTCTCGGTCCAACTCATCTGGCAGCACACATCAACTTGACCAATTAACAATTCAAATGCAATTCGCCTAACTGGCCATATGCGCACAGTGGAGAATGAGCCAAGTCACCATGACCACCATCAACAACAGCACAGCAGTCGATTTCAATTTCCAAGTTTAACTTAACTCTCGTCCGCTTTAGGCCAACCGGAATGCTGAACATAGCAATCTTGTTATAGTCGGCAAGGCGAAAATAGCCGTCCATTTGAGACTAAGTACTGCAGAGTATACTTTTGATTGTAAGTTAGCCGGTAGCGCAGTTATGATTGATTCACATTGATCAACCAGTGTGGAGAAACACCTCGAGAGGGAGATAGCCTTCAAATGGAGCTGAGGTGAACGTGCCTCAACCGAGACGCGATAAGCATAAAAGGACAAATCCAATAGACATTAGTGGTCACTGGCAAAGGACACCACACCACACAACAACAAGTGATACACTCGGACAGGCCAATTCGACATGCAACTGACCAACTGAACACATGCAAACACACAAACAAGTGCATAATTCGGTGTGACGAGCCCACCAACACACCAAAAAGGGTTCTCACTACAGACAGGTGCACATAACTCAGTAATCGATTACGCCATCAATGTATAATCGATTACAGAGACTCACTACTAGCAGACAAGTCGAGTCTCTATGTTTGTGCATTAATTGTTCAGAGTAGAGAAAACGAAAAATCATGAAAAATAATAGAAAATCTCAAAATTGATTTCTCCATTCAGTCACTTGATTGAAGCAACAAGCTTGAACAATCAAAAGTTAAACTTTAGAGAAAAGTTGCACATGCTGAGGCTCGAGCTAATAGATGACTTCATGTAGGTTTCACTGAGAAATGAGGCAACAAATGTATCTACACTAATGGTCAATTGATCTGCATTGATGGAGGACACGAGGTTGGCGGTGACAAACAATGTGCCACTGTGTGCTGGAAGATATATACTCGTGGGCACGATAAATGTCAGTTGGTATTAGCTCAAAATGATCATTCCGATGTAAACATTTCGCAACTGCGTTCGCACTGAAAGGAGTGGCGCTCGTGGTGGTGGTGGTGGCATGGGTCATTGCATTATGCGACTCATCGATTATGACCGCAAATTAGTGCACACACGGATGCAAACTGACAGAATCAAACAGAAATTGTCCATTCGATGGGGAACAATCATGAACACTCAAGAGAAAGGCAAGGAAATGCACATGGAAAGATGGCTAGAGGTCATTTGGTGACAATACATCGAGGTAATAAAGTAAACGATACAACAACAACAAAACCTAGATGATCTATTTAGATTTGTGCCTAATGCCGTAAGAGTGGCACATGGGACAAGACAGGGAAAGGACAATGAGTAATTGAATCATTCGTTCCAGACTGGTCACTAATGATGACTGGCGCGAGCAAGCGTGAGAGCCTGCGAACCTTTACTCACAGAGCTCAGACACAAAGACAGTCCGATGTGATGCAAATGCTCCGAGAACAAGTGCTTTTTGTTTTGACCGGCCCGTGTGGAACGAACTGAACACAATCGAGTCATTGTGTGTGCTCTTCATTAGTGCATGCATCGAAGCAGTCCAAGTTTGCACACAGTCACTTTCATTAGTGGCATAATCGAATCATAATTGAACGATATCACATTCACTCTCGGTCCGATCACACTAATGACGCAATCGGGCTAGACTGAGGAAAAACAACTCACAGTCCGTGCAGAGATAAGAGGAGGAATAACTGGAGACCAAACAAGACTCGATAAGACATGCCAAGAGTGACAGGTAGATATCGATGTGACTGAACGACTAGTGGTCAGTAGTGCAATCAATCAATCGATGCAATTAACCACCGAATTGGGCCTACCCATTTGGCGACTAATTAGAAAGTATTATATTTAGTCATATGGAAATGGCATGCAAATGGCCAAAATTGATCACATCACATCAAACTGAGACAACACAACCACACTGACCAAACACAGAGTACAGTCAGAGTGAAGCCACAATCACAGTACGAGCCAATGCAAATGCAAAGGCCTGAGTATGCATAATCACAGACAGACCAAATTGCCGTCACATAAATCAAACCATGTCGGTTTGATGCGGTCCGTCGTCTGCTGTTCGGTTTGGCTTCCTTCCCCTGAGAACCATTTCGTCGGCCACTGGTGGTGACCGCACATCATTCCAATCAAGCACACAAGCACCACAGTCACTTTGGACGGGCAAATAAATTGCCTAATTAAAAGGAGATAAATCGACAAAGCACACACACACACACACACTACAAATTCGGCCGTTAATCTCGGTGGTGAATGGAATCGACTCGATCGATCTCTATTGTGTTATCGGACAGAGTCACAAGTGTCACGACCCAAGTGGCCACTGAGAATGCATATGTATGTGTGCAAAGTGTGCAAAATGCAAAGTAACACTTTGAGGAAATGTACTGCAAAGTGTTCGATTGTGTGTACAGTGTCGTGAGTGTGTTCTTCGGTGTTGTTGTGCCTACCTCGGGATATTTGATGAAACTGTTGAATTGACTTTGGGAGACCGCGCCGAGCGAGGCAAGATGGGGCAGACCGGTGCTTGCATTGATATCCATGGTCGCAGGATGGTATGGCATTTAGTGTGGCACTCAGTTGGCACTAGGAGGCACACATCAATTTTTCATCACTCCAATCGATTCAATTGGCCGGCACAAATATAGAACTCACGATCGATGCCTCGCTCGATGCTATATTTATAATTGCTCACCACCTTTTGCTTGGGCTATAGCATGCATCGATCTATCACTGAGCAGTTTAGTGTTGGGCTTTAGAACCAAATCAAATGAAGACGAAGTAGAGTCGAGTTGAGTTGAGTGTTCACAGCTTAAATTGTCGATCAGTAGACTGGCTGAATGCAACATTAACACTAATTAGACGATAGGCCATGCGACCAGTCGTGAGTTGGCTTGCATATAAACTCACTGTACGGTTCTCAACCAAAAGGGCCATTTCATGGTTGGCCGTGAAGGAAGGCAGAATTTGTCATCGTGAGACTGAAGGAAAATTGACTAACTGCTTGGACTTGCTGAAGTGAATACATGCAAGGACAGACAACAACAACAAATGAAGAAGCTCAGAGGTGAGAAATGAACGTCGACAATGATTTATGCTTGAGAACATGCAAACTACATTCGACTTGGCGTGTGTGTGTGTGTGCTTTGCATAAACACATTAATTCACAGTGCGCGGACACTTGCAGGTGGACACTGCACTGATCAACTCGTGATGGTGGTGATTCCTTGCTTGCACGAGAGGAAATGAATTGGCATAAACAAACACAACACACACAACTGATTCAGTGGTGTGGCTGCAACATGACAGTCAATGGAATGGATCGATTCTGCACACTTGTCACTATGTCACACGAATCAAGTAGGAACAAAACACATTCAATTGGACGGATCAAGGCTGGTTGGAATGAGTTGGGCGAGTGCGTGCAAACCAACACCAGTGAGTGTATCACTCGAACAAGTGCACTACTGCTTGGTTGGTCGGCGTCTTCGTCGCTTGGTGTATTGTCATCGGACTCGTGCTAGCCTAATGGCTGCTGTCATCATCATTCGAGTGGTTCATGTTCGAAGGACACATGTGATTGGATGTGTACAAGTGTTGTGTTCGGTGTTGTGAGCTTGCAAATTGGCCACCATTAGACCAACCAACAAGAGTGCGATTGACACTGTCAGACCGACAAATGAGGACCAATAACGCAAAAGGTGATTTAGTCAGTCAGTGACACAAGACCATTCCCATTGTTTAGCAGACGACACATTACACTAACAGTGTCCAAACGAAAGTAAAGTTCATCAGGCCACTTGAGAGGTACTTCTGTCAGACAAAGTATGCGGCGTGATGTGTGATATAAACGTAATGCAGGAAATAATGCTAATGGCGAAATACACTGAGAATAATAACAAGAAGACGATCAATTCGGGCGTTAACCCAAACGTGGAATCAGAGAGGCAATGAAAGAAGGGACTTGACTTGGCATTGGGTGTCGTGCACACAGTTCGGTGGAAAATAATCACATTACGACAAGCAGTGCACACTTTCCCCACTCGGATTATTATGACATTGCAAAATAGAGAAACAGTCAAAATTGCCTTTAGGTCTGGCAAGGCAGGTGAAGAAAGGTGGTCAGAGCTTGAGTTGGTGCAATGGGCCAGAGAGATTGACAGAATGGTGTTGTACACAAACAAGCCGACTCAGGTGACATATGGAATGAGTGCAGTACGACGAGCAACCGAATGGAATGCACACACTGCAGACTACACACAACGCAAACCTAACATCGGTTACGATGACGCCGTTAAGTGTTGGACGATAAGATTCGATTATTAGCAATATTAGACATATTAACACTAATGCATCGACATCCAAGGTGACTGAGTTTGCCTGGCGCACTATGAGCACAGCCGTCTTTTGTCTCGCTTTAATTCTGGGCGTCAAGTGTTGTCATGATGTCTCACTAATGGCTTAGTTTGTCGTTGAGCCGTGGTTTCATTAGAGCCTTTGGCAATGGCCATTCACGATGGTGACGGTTGTCCAGAGGGATGTTTGTGAGCCATCGAATCACATAATCACACGGTGGCAAATGGCTGACTTAAGTCGATCACAGAAGAGTGAGGCACTGAGGCTTATCTATCGATATGTGCTCAAGTCAAGGTGATCAATGTCATATAGACACACTTGGTGGAACAGAGACATACATTGAGACACAAGCAGGCAATGGCAATAAACAGAGCAGAATGTGCACGAGGATGTAAACGAATGAATGAATGGGTGACACTACAGTGAAAGTATCGATATGAAAGTAAAGATATCAGTTGAGATGTCGCTTGGTGCGTTTGGCAAGTGAAGTAGTGTGGGGTGACTAGTGCCCAGTGGTTCAGTGTGCGATAGAATGGCAATGTGACAACAACATGACAACACGTACTACGCAACCACAATAGACCGAGTGCACGATGCTCGGTGGCGTGCAACAACAACAGGTGTACTACCGTGGAGAGTAGTGGCCCAAGTGATGCAGCACGAGCACTGCCAACAACAACTCAGCACGAACAAAGGCATTCTCGGGCAGTGAACAGCACCAGCAGCACACTGCCACCATCACAACACAACCAATCGTCCAACAGGCAATGCACACAAGTTTATACGTTTTCACGTTCTGCCACAACCGACGACTGTTCGATGGCTTCTGAGGCCGTGTGTGCATGTGAGTATGCGAGTATGAAAGTTTGCTCGGAAAATACTCGTGAATGCAGGCAGACAAGGTGGAAAGCAAGTATAACAGAAGCAAACAACACACAGCCATCCTGCCAGTCACTGACTCAACGTGAGTGAAAAGAGCAGGCAGACAAGTTATGAAGCAAAGTGGAGTCAACTGAACAGTGAACACGGATCAAAGGACAGGTACAAGTGAGTGAGTGAATGCGAGACAGACTGAGCAGTCGAGCACCTCGAACGTTACCGCTCAGGTGGTTGCCGGGCTGGCCATGGGGAATTGGCTCGAGTTGGTCGCACCAGGCCAAAGTGCACTGTGCACCACTGGGCCCATATGAACCGACAAAGGTGACTCGATCGAGTTAATGCACAAAGGAAATGAGCCAAGAGGGACAAGACGCAATTAGTGCAGTGCAAGTATACACTTGTGATGTGATATGGACAACTTGGGTTAGGGTTCAAACTAAACAACGTTTCGAGTGCTCAATTGAAGTGCTTTATAAGCAATAAAATTGAAAGATCAATGTGCAGAGAGATTCGCAATACATGAATGTGACTTGTGAATGTGAATGTGCATGCAAAGTGCATTGAGAGAACTAGAGAATTTCAAATGATTCAATGAACTAATAATGAGACTGAACAGGATTGGCACAATAGTATATGTTGGCTCATCACTTAATGGCCATATGATTGAGCCCACAAGTGAGGATGATTGCATGAATGGGAAGGCGCAATTGAGTAATGGTGAGACTCAACAAACCTGACAGACTGACCACTACCGGCACTAAAGGTGACATCGGCCATAACGAACTAACCACCAATGCGAACACATTACACCAAATGTGACAGTACTAGTGGACTCTTGCTCGGTTTACGAGCCATGCCGGCCGGCAGTCTCGCCAAGCACACAAACACTCAATCACAAGATGGTCAACTGTGCCAAAGGGCACACCACTTCACTGGAAAGGTTGAGGTCGAGGCGCCAAATGGCGTCCCTTTATCACCTCTTTTCGGTTATCGCTTGGCGCGATCATCATCAATTTGACCATCGAGACACGATGTGCACATGCACCTCTCTCACTCTGCCATTATGGCGCACAGTGCGCTCATTACAATCGGTAATTACGGCAAATTAGAAATTCTCATTCATTCAGTCCGACTGTGAGTGACGAATCAGTGAAATCGTACAACACAAGCGAACAAATCACGACCAACACAACACGAGTGCTGAAGAACAAATGAAAAGGCCAAGTGAAATGAAGCCATTACAAGTGGACAAACAGACCAAGTTGTCTGGTCGTGTGTCGAGACTCGGCTTTTGCTCCTTCTAATTCATCGACATCATAAGGCGGTAATCACCATCACCATCGACATCATCATTACATAACGCGCTTAGTCCAACACAGACATACAGACAGCATTATTATTAATAGTGACTGAATGAGTGAACGAGACAACACACCATCCGAAAGGGTTACAAGTGAAGTGCAATCATTAAACAAAACAGAATCGAGCACTCAATTATGGCACTGCAAATTCTACCAAATTAGCGAACGAGTAGGGAGAATGAGAGAATGAACGAAAAAATGTGATAAGCACAACAAATGGCAAATACTTTCAGTCAGAATAATCAGAAAACAAGCAAATTGCGGTGAGAATATATTTGCATTCACTCACTCATTCATCAGAATGACCAACACTTTGAGACACTAACAACTTCCTGAAACATGGTCAGTGGCAGTCTCGAGATATCCATAAGTGGCCTGTCTGATCTAATCGTCTCATTCATTGAGAATCTGTCCAAATAGAACGAAACTAAGTCAAGGCTCGAGCCGTAATTGCCACTGAGTAACTAAGTGTAGGAATCGATCGTAAATCATAACACAAGCGAACGATATCAACTATTTGCAGTCGGTGGCAATTATCGTTAGCTATTATTAAACATCAATAAGGACATTCCAAGTCTTGTCGCGAGTGCGAGAAAGTGAAACAAACGTAACGCGCGCTCGCTCCAAAATAGAGCAAAGTCATGTTGGTTGGGGCCAAGTGCAGCCGCTTACAGTCCAAACAGAGTGAGACCACACAAACGGAGTTCATTGTTTGTAGTGTGCAAATATATGAATGATTGAGACAATCGTTGCTGGCACTACACTGAACACTACACTAAACTGTCTGGCCAATTAACACGCCAAACAAGCACAATTCAACACAATTCAACAAGCTTCCTTCGATTCAAGTCATTCAACACAACACGACTGATGTGCATCTGTTCGCTGTTCTGCAAGGTAATATGACCACACACACATGAATGAAGTGATCACGCTAATCGAATCATTGCTAAGATGTTCATTTAGATAGACGAGTATCACCTGTCCATATTGGGACAATGCACCAAATGGTAATGACAATAAACACCCGGCGCAAACATGGTGACACCTGTTAACAATCACACAAATCATCTACAAATCAACCACCACAACCTGTCCTGTTCTGTTGTTTTGCAATCAATTTCGCAATGTATTTCAATGTGTGCCATACGTTTATTGAACGAATGGTGCAATGTGCCAATAACGCCCAATGGACACTACATTTAATGAATGCCGTAGAATCAGGCAAGTCTGATCATAAAATTTAAATTCGAATTTCAATGTCTACTTGTTAGTTTATGAGTGTGCTAATAAGACAATCAAAGTTTGTGATAAAAGAAAGCGAAACAAAACAAAACATACCTTGGAATCGAGTGGCCTGGCCACATTGTTGCGCTTGAGGCCAACCTTGCGAATGACAGTCCGCTTGTAGACGGCTCCGTCCTGATGGTTGAAACCGTTGAAATTGCTGATAGGTGTTTGTTCCCCAAACGGGGTAGAAGGAGTGACCAACACCTCGGTTCGAGCAGTCCATTCGCTGGCCGTGTTATCACAGTTTGAGTTAAGTTTCAAGGTGTTTGGCCGACGGCCGGACGAGCTGGAGGCAGAAGATGCGGCTGTGCCCGAACCCATTATCGTACTGTCCAGTGTGTTGTTGGAGGTGAAGGACATGTCGAGTGGACATTGCGGGTTGACGATGACCAGTGACGAACAAATCAGGAACACATGACACGGCAAACTTGGCAGTGGCAAACCGGTTGCACTGAATTGAGAAACCACTTGGAACTGTAGCACAAAAAGTAAAATTGATGGATCCGGTCGGTTTGAATGTGTCCGTTCTGGTGTGAGCTGCTGCTGTTAGTGTTCAAGTCGGACGTTCAAGTGAAAGTGCTGTAGAGAACAAACAATAAATACATGAGTAATGAACGTTCATTATGGTAGAAAAGGACGAATATCAATTAGACTTGGTGCGCTGGTGGGAGATGTGGACAAAGCGAGTGCTAGTCTAGAGGCAAAGTGGCGCCATGGCTCGCGTCAATAATTCACACACACAAACACCAATAAAACAGTCTATTAACGTTATAACAGAGACTGGCAGAGAGAGATACTTTCTATTGCACATTGGCGCCTCAAACTGACACAAAGGTGCGATGACAAGTGGGCAAGTCGCATTCACCGAGTACGTACAACAGTGGGCAGATGTGCTGATCATCATATAGATAGAATGCAAAGATAGACAAACAAAGGCCAACCGAGATGATGAAAGAGGTGACGAGCTGTGTGCTGAGGCTGTGGTGTGCTTGGTTTTGGCATCACAGAATGCACTCGAGCACATCACCATTCACCAGGCAAGGGAACCAAGCGATGTCAATCCAGGAGGAAACCTTTGTGCCCACAAGAAGAGATAAAAGACAAAGACTCGCTGTAGCATCACAAAGAAATCGTAAATCAATCACCAGCACACACAAAGCAAACAGTTTAGCGAGTGTAAATATCGATCATAGTTCATACGGTCGATTGGCATATGCAGTGGTCTAATTGACATCGATTGGCCACAGGACAACACACAAAACTCAAAGATGCCTAATTGACAGATGATTGATCGATCGATCCAACTGGAGAGAGTGTGCAACAGACAAAGTAAACTCAAATGCAATCGAGTCGATCCAAAGGAGGCAACAACAAGGACACGGGATGTGCAACATCAAGACTTTGGTGGACAGATGTGCCACGAGTGCGACCAAGTGCCACCATGGTGAGACAGAGCACTAATTGGCGAGTGCAGCATGCAGCAGCCACAGGCAAACAAACCACCAACCAAGTGCCACATGACAACGATGACAGTCGGCAAATAGCTCTAATTAAGCACTCTAATTAAAGTAGACATGTGTGCCAGTGTGTGCACACTCAACAACGCGAATTGACCTAAACGAATTAGACACAAACGACAATGAATTAGATGAAATTAAATGAAATCTAAACAAGACACAACACAACCGAGCACTTACTAATTTGTGCACAAACATGGAGACAACAAGGAGTGAGGTGACAGTTCGGTAATGCTATGCAATCGGGTTGGGGAGAAACGAAATTACTCATTCGGGATTATGGAAATGGACGAGGACGGACATGAGCAGTGAGCGGTGGTAATTGGCCGACGATCAAATGGCGACAAATTGGTGACAACAAAGACGCACAACAGCAATGCAACAACGCGTGGTCTGCTAATTCACACGGAAACACTTCTCGGACTTCTTTGGCTGAATACAGCCGTCGCCACACACTTACAGGCTGAGACTGGAGCAGTGAAACTATGTGTCTTTGTGTGTCTTTGTGGCAGTAGTGGTGGTGGTGGCACTGGCACTTTATCCAAACAAACAAACAAACAAACAAACAGACGAACGGACAATCGAACAGACCAAGAGATAAGACCAGCGATTGCGACAACTATGCGAGACAGTTCGACGATCTCGGTGGCCAACAGTCAACTGAGATTGGCCACTTTCTGGTGCGTGATTGTAACGACCATTGAACGAGCGAACAAGTGAGTGAGACCAAAACAAATCAAATCGGAATGATATCATTCGGGAAAGGAAACGAATGCACACAACTACAGTCGAATCGCGATTGGCATTGCCGATGACAACAACACATCGTCAGCTTGGCATGCCGGTGTGTGTGTGTGTGTGTGTGTGTCGGTGGTTGCATTGTACTACAACTGTCATCAGCGCATCGACAAATGGCCTAAATTGTATTACCGCATTGACAATTGACACCAAATTAGAACACAACAATTCATTAGTGAACACAGTGAGGGATGTATGAATCGAGTCATAGTCAAAACATCATCATTAGCCAATGTCCCCACCGCCGGTCATTCAATACACATTGCAGACTTTTCCTGTGCGTGTGCAAATGAACTACGATCATAATATATTTGATCGATTTCACTCACGAAACAAGAAAATCGCACACAGCACGTGAACATCGTTCATATAGGAAATGTAAATCATAATATGAACAAACAAATGAAACCGCGGGAATGACCAATGCGATAGTCATCACCACAGTGATCATTCACACACATTCCACATTGGATCATACCTTATTACGTTCCGGTTGCAATTTGTTGTACGATTGCACACCGCACAGCACCCTTTTATTACCAAACTAATAAAGCACGCGTTTCATATCAATGAGGAATATACCAAATGACGATGCAATCGGTGATAGCGTGCGCACACTTTCATTCATAAATCAATGAACTAGAGTGGAGTAGAGCTTATTAGCTGCAAAACGAACAAAACAGACAAGAAAGGACCAAGAGGGCAAAACGAACCAAATGCATTCGATTAAATGAAGCAACCGAATCCCACATGATTGGGCATATAAAACGTTTGCGCAAACTAAACATAGCACACATCATCATGTGAACATATGAACAATGCAAATGTTTAATTGATGGCCAGCAAAGGACAATAGAATGCACACACAACGCAACTCAAATGTCCAAACGTGCTTGTCATCGTGTTGTTAGGTATGAGATTGCACTAACTGGTGAATGTTGTGTTTTGCAGTGTTGGTTGTGGTACTTGTGTCAAGTGGTGTATGCCAACACATGCAAACAGTCAAACTTGTCACAAGGGTGATGATGTAGCGAGATGATGCGGTCATGTTGCCAACCAACAATACATTGCAAATGCCACACACAACACCCACTCAAACCAGACCTGATGCATGCATATTAGCAATAAAGTGTGTGCGTGTGTGCGTGCGAATGTTTGTATCCAATTGCAATTTCGGACTTGTCGTGCTCGTCGAAACCGAAACCATAAGACAACAAGTGAAGAGGATAATAAAACGCTTCATTGGCTTCAACATTAGGTGAGACACAACAAATGAACAAGTGGAACGACCACCGTTTAGTGCAACAACACAACAAAACACAACTCAAACTCAACAACAAGCGGATCGTCACAATTTCTAAAACTAAACACAAACACAAGACACGAATCGAAAAGAAACAAACAAACCAGTGGGCCACCAGAGCATCGTGCACTGTACAGTGTACACACACCACCACCATAAATAGCGGCAATGATCAATCGACTAAATATAGAGGGGAAGAGAGGGGCAACCAAGAGAGGCCAATCAATGGCCAATCGAAGAGAGACATCGATACAATGCCAAAGGGACAGAGAGAAGTAAGAAGGCGAGCGAGAGAAAAGTTCTACAGACTCCGCACAAGAATCGGACAATTGACAAATTGGACCGAGCTAATCGGCGCTGTCTCACTGGCTCAATGTCCTCCACAATCCAAACAATCGACAAAACTAAACTGTCCTGCTTGTCGAGCCAAGTCAAAAATCGTACATTCTTCAAGTGCATTCGGTGTTTTGTCAGCCAGACAAAACAAGCCAAAGTTGACACAATCGAGCCAATAGACATATAGCAATGTACTGTCTAATCCGAAGAGGTGATAATGGCGCGATCGAGGAGGTGAGTACATGCTCATTTGCAAATGAGACAATCCTTGCGATATCGATCGGTGGGGCGCGCGCCAATATCAAGGTGAATAGGCTAATGACACCAATGAATGGGACAGTCTACTGTGGTGACAGTGGTGGGTTGGCTAATCACCACAATGCATACAAACACAGATAGACAAATGACAACGTCTTAATTGCTCTCTTCGACACACACACACGCAAATCACTATGTCTGTGTGGTAGAACGCATGGGTGCGATTGTCATCATGGTGTGGTTGTCTTGGGTGCAATTGACAATCCATTGATATTAGTGCGATCCAATGGCAAATTAACTGTGAACGCATGCAAACACAAAGGATTGCACCGCACCATCGACAACCAGGAAAAATGTCATCAAACAATGATTTAGATAAAGATTGGTGTCATTGTGGTTGTCGGTTGGGTAGTGTGCTGCAGCGCACTTCTGACAAATCACTTGTCTCTTTCTCCACCGAACGATGAGGAAGTGTACAAAAATAACGCGCGTGTACACTCGAGAATATCTCAAGTGAAGAATGATTATGATGACCAAAGTGGAGAAACACTCAGATTGCATAAAGGAACTGGCGAGATAGGGAGGCATTTCGAGACACAGACAGACAGATAGAACTAACCTTGTTAGTGAAATGTGATGAGCGACAAATAGTGGTGATGATGAAATGAGGGAAATTGTGCGTTCGGACAACAAGTTGTATATATAGCTGAAAAAAAGGAATCAGCTGTGTGTGGATGCTCGGTGGGATGTGTCGGTCTCATGTGCTTGCAAACAGGTGGTTGAGGTGTGCGTGTGCAAATGGATCAAAACGGATAACTCAAGTAGATGCTTTTCATCTACTCGACTAAGGTCAAATAGATTTACACTGTTTGCACGTACTTCGTCTCACTCATCATCAAAGTAAATACGAATGCAATTAGTAATTGAGCTCGTTTCGAGTCCAAGTCGATTGCAGACGACGACGAAGACAACTGATCACCTTGTTATCACATCAATTGTGCTTCTTCTTCTCCTTGCTGTGGCAGAGAGACATTTTAGCCTCGTTCAGCACATATCGTTTGGCATATCACTTTGCGCGTTTATCACAGATGAGAGTATAGCTTAATATCACAAAATGAATGACATGGGAATGAAGTGAGTGTAAAATATTGCTGATAAAAGGCACCAAAAGTGAAAATAAATAAAAAGCCAATTCCTCAAATTCAGTAAATGGATCGAGTGTAAAGTGGTGAAATGATTTCTCTTGGAACGATCACAAAATGAGACAAAAGACAGTTTGGATTGCAATTGCACCACGCTGTTGTGCGCTGTGTATACGGGAGAAACGAAATAACGACAGACAACAACAACGGTGTGTCCGTCCGATATGCACGCGTGTGCATTGCCACTACAACTAGTACTGCCAGTCGACACAATGCCTGTACAAATGTTCATTGCAGCCATCGAAATGTATACTTCTTCTCCACCACCCCACGGTACACTGTTGTTTTGCTTCTTTTCTCTTCCTTCAGGTAAATGTATGAATGATCGCGACGCACTGAGATGACGTTACATTCAAACAATCAGCGCGAATTGATCATACCAATCAAGATGAGTCAAAAGTGATAGAAGAAGAAGAAGATAAGAAGTGAGTACAGTAAGGCACAGTTCGATTCGATTTGAAGTGGAGCAATGGCACTGAAGTAACTCACTCACCAATGTCCACAACCCACGCATACACATTCACACCAACACGACATTGTTGTTCGCAATTTGACAGAATTGCTCAAACACTTGTACAATATACAAAGCATTGTCCAAAAAGGTGATCATAAGTTAATAACTAAGTGAATCAGATTTATAACTTTGCGAGACTTGAGAACAAACATACAAACACCTGCAAACTGCCAACTCATGTCTCTAGAGATATCGCATTGTGTGCTAATTGGTGGACTAATTAGCTATAGCTCGAGTTTCAATTCGGGTGCCGTGATCGAAAAGTTAGTTTACGATGAGTTTGTTCAGTGCACTTTAGTCGAATGTTTCTTCATTGGATTTTTGGATTGAATTTGTCGCAAGTCAGTAGGTTGAGTCAGATGCAAATACTACTATGAGAATTTTTAATGAAAAGTTTAAAGTAAAGCATTGAAATCTATTCAATCACGAGAAGTTGTCCAGTTGTGGTCTTGTGCATTTGCATTCGAGTTGAATTTAAAGTTCTACAAGTATTGTTAAACATCGGTGTAAACCTGAATCAACAAATATTAGGAAATAGCATAAAATGAATCTGATGATTCAAATATTTAAAAGTTCATGAGAATATGAATATTAAGAATAAGAATGTGATCTTGCGATGATGCAAGAGCAAAATTTTTGCAGCAAAAAAAAATCATGAGCGACATCTGTTGGACAAAATTTAAATTTTTTATTGATCAATTTACAAATATTTGTGACAAAGTTGCAAGTAACTCAAAATGACGTGACACCAAGTTCCAAGTTGTATTCGATTCGAACCATTGCACTATTTGCTCATAATATAACGCACTTTCTCACAGTCAATTCAAAATTGTTGACTTGATTTGTTCCTTGATTTATTCGATCACTCTCACACTTGGCTAATTCTTCGTCAGTCGTCACCGGCAATGGCATCTAAAGAGGATGCCACCAAGCGAACAAAGACCAAAGCAAAGACCACTCAAGCCAAGGGCAAGTCTCGAACCAAAGTCGAAGCTTCTACATCCAAAATGAAAGTGGCATCTACCACCGCAAAGTCGTCGTCCACTATGAAAAGCAAGGCTTCGACCAAGAGGACATCAGTAAAGACCAAATCTTCTCTTAAAGCTCAAAACTCTACTCTGAAAACTAAATCGGCTGCGAAAGCCAAAGTGAATTCAAAGTCTGTTTTGAAGAAGACCAAGACAATTTCGTCGATTAAATCTACCGACAAGGTCAAGCCAACAGTGAAGCGCAAAGTAGTGCAGTCAAGCAAGTCAAGCAGATCTAATACCAAAAAAGGCACAAGTGTTAGTTCAACCTCAAGCACCAAGTCGAACATGAAAAACAAAATCATATCAACTGAAAGGACTTCGACTGACAAAAGGACCAAATTACTCGGTACTCACAAGACCAAGAACATGAAAGTCCCAGCAGTGAAGTCAATGTCTAAGGATGGCAATGACCTGTTGTCAAGATCTGGAAAACAGGCGACAAGTATCCCCACTGTTGTCAAAGGCAAATCCAAACAGCAAAGCAAACATGTCTGTGAGGTGACTAATAAATCTGAGAAGAAGCCACCGGAACAGAAATCGATTGACATTGTGCAAGGCATCAAAGTGGAACCAAAGAAGCAAATCTCAGAGAAGACAGAGACAAACGAAGAACGACAAAAGTCGAAAGAACCTAAAAAGAACGTAACTTTGAGTGAAACGGCCAAAGAAACGCCACTCAAATCATCTAATAGCTTTTGGCGTTCGATCTCTGACGACGAATGGGAGTACGTTTATGATGAGGTAGACCTTGGCAAGTACGGTCCCGCCGAGAAAACAAATTTTGTTAAGTTGAATATCTACAATGACATTAAAAGCATCGAGCCTGTTCGAGACAACAACAGTGGACAACCACAAACTAGCTTTTTCGTATATGATCATGACTTCGAAGTGGAAAAGGTTTGCCACACGACATTTGTGTCATTCCATTATTCATTTAATTGTTTACAGAGTAATCCAATGCGAGTTTCGATGAAACCACAAAAGAAGAACAAATGCGAACCAGAAAAAGGGTCAGCCTCTCTGCCTGTCTCGGAATTGGCCACTCCAGTGGAAACAAAAGTCATTTACAATTCTTCAGAAGTCAGCTCTGACCAGGCGCCCAAAGAGAAAAGTCTCACCGTATTGGTGCCAAAGATCGCTTCTCTTATGGTTCAATCAAAAGCATCTGACGTTGAACCTTCTGAGAAGGTAAAGCAAACTCAAGTGAGCGAGTCTGAACAGGCAAAAACGAATCCTTTATCTGAAATGTCTTCAGACAAAGCTGAAGAGCAGCCTGACAAATCTAACTCTTTAGGCAAGTCTCCTCCCAAGGCTTCTATCGACACTTTAACTAATGTCGTCTCGACCGAATTGGACAAATTCATCAACACTAAAAGTCCACCTGCAGACGAAGGTAAGAAATTTGATGGCGATCAGAGTCCAGTAGGATTGACCAACAACAGCAACATGCCTCTCGAAACTAACGAGGATCACTCTTCAACCGCGGATATGATCGAAAAACAAAAGACCCAGTCCAAGGCCAAGAGTCCCATCATCAGTTGCCAAGTACCTGCCAGTGGATCATTTTCCAATCTGGTTAATGGTCACTTAAATGTTCGATCTCCTGGGAACAAATGTTCAACTGGTCCCACCCCTCCCAAGAAGTCTCCACCGACCTAATAGAGTGGTCTCAAGTCTCCAAGTAATTGTTAATGACAATACTGTTATGAAAATTAAACTCAATTTGTCTATTTTTCGATCGTTTTACCCAAATAATGCACAATGTTTGCAAACGTTACCTTTTGTTGTAATCCCAGGGTTTGTTACCGTAAACAAAATGGGCAATGGTAGGTTTAAATGCAGAAAATGGCGCTAAAGTATAAGACAAAACATGAGGTTCCGTTGGCGTACTCCACTCAATAATAGTCTCATGACAGAGACTGGACTTGAATACTAACAATCTAACTAACACAAGACAATCATTGAAAACCACTCGTTTAAATCGAATCAAAGTAAAATAATCGACAAAGTGATAATATAGTTTATTAATATAACAATAAACAATAGAGGTGAACACATAATTTGCACATTTTAAAATTCGGATTTTCCTGGATCATCAAAATGTTCTTTTGAATTTTCTATGAATTTTGAGCCTAATTTCACCCAAATCCGTTGAGATTCAGATGAGGCTAAATGGATTCAAAGATTTCTTGAGATAATTAAAATAATGAATAAAAATAAATGCTTTTTCGACTAAAGTTTAGAAAAAATTGCGATAAGAGTAGCAAATTTTCCATACTAATACTTTGAACTTTGATTTATTGAGTGGCTAGTTGTACGCGACGATTGTACTATAGTTGATTTCGTTGTATGAGGTGCTTCAGAAATTCAGAATACCACAAATGGCAACTTTAAAAGATACATTAACTCGGAGTATTTAAGCTTATTCCGCATTTAGTTAACCGGAAAATTTTACTTATTGGATTTATGCATATGTTCTGAATTATTTCATCATTGGAAGACATTCATTATTTCCAAAAATGAGTTAATCCAACCCAAAAATTTGATTGCCATAGAAATCCTAAAATTAATTTGCGTGTTTATTCCAAAAATCATAAGGACTGGTAGATCCACAATTAAGTTGTTAGATATAATCTCATGATTTAGTAACTGGAAAAATTTCAAGGATATGTTTTGAATAATACAAAAAATGCACTGACGGACAAATTCTCCATTTGAGTTTTTGGTTCAAATTCCTCAATTGGTTGTGCAATGGCCATTTCGCTGCAATGATAATTCCAAAATGTGCATGGATAAAAACTTAATAAACGACTCAATTGTCAGTTGACTGATAATTTATCAATTGGGGAATGTTTGAGACAGATTCATTTGAGAACTCTTTACAAATCAACAAATTTGACCCACATTTTGTGGGTTGAGATTTAAAATCCATATTCGAAAAAATCCAGACAAACAAAATTTCAAGTAAACCCTTTAAATTAAAGATTAAACAGCATAATACGTACAATTTTCCTATTCATACATAATTGGATAGAATCCAAATTCAAACAAACTAAGTAAGTTTAAAATTCTATACAGCTTGCCAATTGTGGTAATTGTGGTATGATTCAACAACCAATCTGGGAAAATTTCCCAGCGCACCTTTTGTGGAAAAGATCTATTAACACATTTTAAGAATCGTCTCAATCCGCAAAATATTGGATAACACCAAACAATACATTGTGGAAATATTTTTTGTCTTATAAATTGGAAGATTATTGTTCTCCACGAAACAACACTAATCATATGTCATTCTGAATGACTCATTCCCACAATTCGATTTTGTCAAGATCCACTTGTCGCCATAACAGAATAATCTTGTCCTTTCAAAGCACATCTAATTTAGGTTATAATTTAAAGTTTGAAGGTTTATCTTGTTAATTAATGAACCAATCAATGGAGAACTTGGAAATTGTATTGACATATTCTGATCGAATAGCATTGGGAGAATGTCTGACAATATATTACATTATATTATTCTTACTTTTGTTATTCAAAGAAATTCATATCCAACACATCAAGGTTTGTGGACAAATTGTGGTGTTTGTTTTCTCTACAAAGTGGCGATGACACAAAATCGCTCTTATTTGAACGTGAAAAATTTGCTTTGAGATAAGCTAAGTTTTGCTCCTTAGTCATCCTTTGCTTTCCAAATGTTTGTCTATGAGTCATTTTGAACAAGACTTTATGATTTTCTACACTAAATTATCCTAAATCTTTGAATCCATTTAGCCTCATCAAGAACTCAACGGATTCCGGTGAAATTAGGCTCAAAATTCCTAAAAAATATCGAAACTATTTATGTATGATCCAGGAAAACTGAAATTTTAGAAATGTTTACCTCTAATAAACAAACTTATCAAAATTGGCAATAATGTATGCGAAAAACAATTGTTTATTGAACGGGTCAATAGATAATATAATATATATATGTCATATAGGTGTAATGGCGATTAAGGAATTAGTTGAGATGGTGTGGTGAGACTGTGTGCGATGACAAGTCAAATAGACATTCGAAACGACAACGAGTTAGAAACTTTGCAACATTCAACATTTGGTAGGAAAATATTTAAATATAGACATTCAAACAATCATGCTTCAATTCACTAGAAGGGGATAGGACTTGCCGTGGTGTGGTGCTGAGGTGCGCTATGAATTGGTCAAACTCAACTGTGGGACGGTGATGAATTCAATAACAAATTGGAACATCATAATGACTAATTGGACAGATCGAGGTGAGACCAAGCTGACCGAACTGGCCCAGTGTGTGTCTGTGTCACACTTTACTCCAGTGAAAGTGGATACATCTTCAATTGAGGCTATTCCGAATGGACATCTCCGGTCAGTAGACACATTGCTGTGGCCTTTGTCGAGATGATTGTGCTTTATTTGAACAAAAGTCTTGTTGCTCAAATTGAAATATCAACTCCTCCGAATCAGTGCTGTGAATGGGAAGATTGGAAATAATCTCTTCTACTTCGGCCGGCAATCGAAGCAGAGATAAGTCAGAAAAGTCTGTAAAGCAAAATACAAAAATTTTAGTTTAATCGCATTTCAAATTTAATTTGCAAAACACAAACCAAATTTAGCGAAAAATGTCGGAGACAAGGGTAGAGATGATCTGAGATCGAGACTTTCTAAATTGCCAGATAATTTCAAATTCAAGTTCGACTTGGGCTTGGGTTTACTTGCTCCAACCATGCCCACAGTGATAGCGGGTGAACTCATTCGACGGAAAGACCGTTGTGGTGGCATCAGTCGAGACATGCCCATCATCAACATGTCCTTGGAGGGCAGTTCGGACAGCTGGTCCGTCTCGTTCTGGGACATATCACTGGCATTGTCATCATCTGAACTGTAACTCCTCGTCTCTACCGAATCAACATTTGCCTGGTAAACATTGACCACCTCGTCGTTGTCATTGTCCACATTGATTTGAATTTCCGGATTGGAAAGATTGGGCTCATCAATGCTCACATCCACTGGGGAAACACTAAATCTTCCTGACTTGACTGGACGTTCCCACGAACCGAGACTGGAAGTTCGCATCAGAACGGGCTTCTTCACACTTTGGCTGCGTTCTTCATCATTTTCGTGGCCTTCTTCAGAATTATTATTATCACAGTAAAATGGACTGTTGCCATCGGCGTTCGAATAGCTAAAGTTGCTGTTGTTGTTGTTGTCATTGTAAGCATTGGCCACATTCACTTCGATCTCACTGTATATGGAAATGTCACTTCGAAGATGCTGCAAACAAACAAAAAATATTACTCGATACTGAAAGTAACTAGCCAAATACATACCCCACTAAGAATGTCGTCAATGTCATCAAACTTTGTTTCTGCCTTGTTACGATCACAGTACGAGTCGATTTCTTCGACAATCTCCTCAATAACTGCATTCGGTTTTGATCCATCACTCGGTGGGTAGCTTGACTGAGGCAAGAGGACAAACTTAGTCACACGTTTGTTGCACTTCAAAGCAGCACGAATTGTGACAAAGCCATCCTGGCTGATGTCATTATTGCTGAGGTCTATTATCGACAGGTTTGAGCTGCAATTGATAACGTCGGCAAGTGCGTTTGAGCCTACAACAAATAAATTATTAAATAAAACATTCGTCAATAGATGGCGGATCACCTTCCGAAGTGATGCTTGTGTTCGATAAGTTTAGGTATTTGAGCGTTTTGCATTGAAGCAATCCTTCTTTGAGAATGAGCACACCATCGTCGCCCAGCGAATTGGAAGACAGGTCGAGACCAATCAGTGAACGACATTGGGACTACAAATTAATAAGAAGTTTGTTAATACAATATTGTATAATTAATTAAAAATAGTCAAAACAAAAATCACTCACCAAAATTTGAGCTAATCGACTCATTGCCCGACTGGTCAGTTGATTATCACTCAAGTTCAGAATTAGAATGCCCGCATTCTGAGACATGGGAAGCCGATGGGCAACTTCGAAAATTTCGAAAACGGAACACGTAGTGGGCTGATGAGCTAATCCCTCACAAATGTGGTCGCAACCAATGTCTTGAATCAAGTTGCTCCGCAAATCTAGTACGTTGAGAAAACTATTACCTCGAAGTAAATTGCCCAACTGTACACAATCGGCTGCACAAATTTTGTTCTCGCCAAGGTAAAGTTCACGCAAACTTGTGTTGAACTTGATGGATGAAACTTTAAAAAAAAACAACCAATTTAATATTTTCATGTCATGTCTTTAAAAGACATACCTAAAATCGCCAATCTCCGTGCAAAAAGTCCTGCATTCTCGAGATGTAATGTGACCAGATGAGATCCAACTCGAATAGTGCGTCCCATAATAAGTAAAATTTGCTCATTTAATCCAGTGTTGCTCAGGTCGAGATATTGCAAGCACGAAGTCTGTTCAAATAGAATATATCAAAATTTCAGTACCAAAAACAAATACAAAGCAAATCCTACCTTTTTCAGTGTGCGACACAACGCCTGCCAACCAATCACACCAATGGAAGCATTGTTGGCAATGGACAGGTGCGAGGCAGACTCGTAAAATTCAATCATGTCAAACAGAGCGGAAGCACCCTTTTGATTGATCGAGTGTGGTTGGTCAGAGTGGAATTGTACATTGGGCAAACAGAAAAAACAATTAGCCGACAGGTTACAAGCCTACAAAGCACAAACTTACGTCACAATCAAGGTTGCACGAATCGAGATCAACCAGTCGGAAGAGAACTCTCTTCAGAATCTCCTCCAACGCTTCGCATTGACGAGAATCCAATTGTTCGCCTGTTGTGAGAAATGAAAGAAAACAAAACAAAAAGCAAACGTCATTATCGATGATTATTACAATTGATTGGGCGCTGGACGACGACTTTGGTCAAATTGGCTTATTTATTCGGAAAGGGGCAAGAATAAAGGAGTGAGACAAATGGCGGACAGGCAAATTGGACCAATAATGAGCACTACTGAATGTGGACTAGATAACTGATGGCAGTCACACACTCGCTTAATACATGGCCAGTGCCAACAGTAAACCTACACCAAATTGCAACATATGCAACTCACAAATTATTGTGCTCGTGTCAGCAAGTTTGCATGCATATTACAGCGAGTGAGTTAATTGGAAGCACAGAGAGGACAGAGCTTGATAGCTAAAGTTTCCAATCGAATGTGAATGCATCGAGTAATGTAATAATACAGTCAAATCGGCCAACAGACCAAACAACAACAGCTGGCATGCAATACGAGACAAAAGCAATGCAGTGAAGTTAACGGTAAAGTAAAGTTGCTCGTTTCGTTCGGGAAGATCAGGTCGACCGAGGCACAATTAGGCGACCAAATAGTGAATATCGATTTTGCAATTTGGCCAGTCACTGGCATATGCACACATAAGCTCAAACACAAATAAAGAAAAGTAAAGCTAACCAAGTGAGAGTATAAATAGAAACGATAATGACCCAACTGGACCGGACCAAGTAGGACTAATGATAATAACATTGAAATTAACTTGTCACCGATTGATCAATCCATAAATCATTTCATTATCTAACAATCTCGAGTGCATTGCTTCGTAATAATTGCGAACACATACACACAGACAGACACAAACACAAACAAACCATCATCTCGCAATTCCTCACCCAACCTCTTGGGGGAAAAGTGAAAAAACTGACAGGCGATACACACTCACACAAAACATTAACTCCACTATTAATGGCATTAAGTCCAATTTAATAATTTGCCTGTGAGAAACACGCCAAAACAAATTGCGTCCGATATCGATCTAATAATAACAAACGCAAATGTGTGTGTGTGTGTGTGATAGAAAATTGGATTGCACCGGAAATAGTCCTCGATATATTATAGTAAAATAAAGTTATAAGCAAAGGTAATTAATTCAAGCCACAAAGTTCAATTTGTGTGTTTAGGACGTGTTGTCCATGTAAATTGAGTTCTCTGAAGTTCGTTTCTCGTTGGTACGTTCGTTTATTGCCAACTCAAAGAACAATGCGAAAAGTCAAATAAAGAACTGAAAGCGGCAATTGACTAGTTTCTATTTTGGTCACAATTTTGCCACCTGAGGTTTGTAGATGGTACTCTATGACAGTTTTCGTCGTGTGGCAAGCACACATTTAGAAAATGAATTGACAGAATTGTGAGCCAAATTAAGACACCAAACACAGCAGTCAACTCAAGGAGTCTCAATTTGAACAAAGTGGCACTGAACTATTGCAATAAGAAATAAGTTCATTCAAACAAGCCCTCGAACGGTTCGAGTCGAACCTCAGCATTAGCAAAGCGACATGTCTAATTCCATTAGTACACACAAGCACGAGCACAAATAGAAAGTCTCAGTTGGAGACAAACTTTGTGTCATAGTTTCAAGTTAAAAGGCGGCCATTCCTATCTTAAATGTACAATTTCAATTCATTTTCACTGTCAAAGTCAAACTTACACATAGTTAATTATATGAAAGTGCAATCGAAACAAAATGAAAACCATTAACGCCAAATGAATTGAAGGCTTTAAAGTGTCAACACTGAAAAAATGTACTGAGATCATAGAAAGCAAAGGTAAAAACAAACACACACACCAAACATAAGAACGGTAGAGCAAATGTCAAGTAATTAAAGTTTGATTGAGTCTGTGTAGAGTAGAGTAGTATACGTCACCAAGTTGCAATCTCTTCAAAATCGAGAACTGTTTTCTACTTTATACTACTGCAGATGTATATGCCATTTGAGTGTTATTGTCAATTGAGTCCAATGGGTTTATATATACGAGTATTAATAAATGGCAATCGGACAAAATGGCAAGTAGAAACCATCACCACCAATTGCCTACTCCTTATACTCTTTTGCCAATATATAGTCACCAAATCGATTCATTCAATTGTCAATTTTAAAAATGTAGAATTGACATTGCCAATGCCAGTAGTGGTAATTCGCGGTCCAGTGCAATGCCACTTGGTGTAGTCAATATTAAACACAATCACTACACTTGGTGTGTGCATTGTCGATTCAAGTCGACTTCGACTGTTGTGTGTTTATCAAGGCATAAAGTAAACACAAACACACACACAAACATAAACAAAATCATATATATGATAACCACTGAAGCCTATTAAAAGGCAAATAAAGTGGAGGCACAAGTGAAGATGACTTGAATTTACTTGACTACTCGCTACTATTGCGCTGCTCTTGTGGTGATTGACTATCGATCGTATGCTATGCTATTGATGATGATAGTACTGCACATGTGTTTGACAGTGTTACGTAAGACTGATTGAATTGCACTTGAAAATTCAGACCAAGCCAGACTAAGTAGACCATTGGAAAATCTAAACTTGATGCGCCAAATAGTCCATTGAATCTATTCTGTCTGTGTGGACACAAGTGCTACATTCGATTGCAATCTAATAATAACGACAAAATTAATAAAAAAGATTGAAAAGGAATAAAATGAACCACTTAGTTGTGAACACTGAGATTGACAAATGTTTATTATGTTGAAGGCCACTTTGGAGAATTATCAATGCTGAGTGTGTGCAACATGAATTCTCGTCGTCTCAATGAATTCATTCAAGAGTGTGTTCCAATTTTCAATTTAATTTTGAAACCTAAATTTGATTTGCCGTGCAACGCATAACTAGGCAGAGAGAATTGAACTTGACAACATGCACAGGCACATGTGCAGGTAGAGATGCAATTAAGGTAATGCTACCAGACGCAGACACACACACACACACACACGAACCGTCCCACCGGACTCATCTTCATAAATGGAGTGCTGTGAGCATCATCATTATATTATGATAGTACAGAATATGTCGTACATTTATAATGTAAAATTCAGTGAGTTATTATCACGCCAATACGTGACTGATTGCAAAATGGCACTACTGCGTACCTTTGTTTGTATAAAGTGCAGCAACTCTGGTCGCTTCTCACAGTCAAACTCATCTGCATCCGAGTGCCATAATTCTAGGCACGTGTGTTTTACATGCATGTCCCTCAGCCAGGATTATATGATGTTTTGTTGTTGCACTTCCACCGGGATTCACTTCAATCGATGTTCATACTCAGGCTCGGATCAGAGTTTATTGTTATTGCCAACCGTCAAAGGTATTATAAATAAGCAGTAAATGGGCAATTAATAATTCAATATATGCCAATGTGTGTCTAGTGTTGGGCCTGTGTCTTGTGTGCTTGCAGACAAACAGTAAATTATATTATGCAAAGTAGTGCACTGTTAAGTATGGTAGGTAATAAGCCAATGACAAATATACGACTGTGTTATTGGCAGTTTTGTTGTTTGTTTGTTTGTTCGATCGTTGTGGCGATGACAAATGAAATAAATTATGATATGTGCAAATGCAGTGTACTACTGGCCAACGATATAATCGAGTAAATCGAGCCAACACACTCGCAATCGATCGCATCGTTCAATTCGTAAGAATGTCATGCACTCACACACACTCACGCAAACTTTAAGGTGTAAGCAAAGTTGTGCCGCGAATGACAAGAAAAAAGTGCAAAACAAGCTTTACTTGACTAATTAGTTCCGAATGTTGTTAATTAGACTCATTTGCTTGTCGTTAGGAGTTGGTGTGTACACTGTACAGTAAACAAGGCACACCAGACAAGTTGTCTCGTCAGTGCAATTTGTACACTCGACGCTGGACATTAGCGCATTAACGGACACTGCATCATCATCGAAAAACAAGTTTAAAGTTTCACTCTACTCGATTGCTTAACAAATCGAGCCTAGAGAATATATTCCGACAATGCACAAATGTCGTTTCGAATTAGTCCCAAGTCTAATTACTCACTAATGGACACTAGCAACACAATGAACACTCACACTGCACTAATTAATAAAAGGAAACTTGTGCCGAATATGTCTGTCGTAATGTGTGCACCACCAGTGAACGGTAAGAATGAATTACTATGTCCCAGTGTGTCGCCATCAATCACCTACAGATGTGTGTGCATTGCAGCTCGTGTCTTGTGCACCACAACAAAGCACAAAGTTGACACTCAACGAACTGTCGCACTGGGACCAAGTGTGGCGCCCAGAACAACAATCGAATCGAACCGAAATGGATGAGTGCCCAATGAGTCAAACCCAAACTCTACCTTTCGAGACAAAATCGAGTGAACTCACTCACACCATAATTAAATAGACACAATTAATTCTGCACTGAGCATCACATGCAAGGCAAACATTTCTAAATGCATCACACCACACATTTCACTATGCCATAAATGCATTAGTCAATAATATTTCACTATTCACTATCGTAGTAATATAAATTCAATTGTCGCACACATTGGGGAGAAAATATAAAGAAGAAAAAGAAATAGAGCGAGAATGCGAGAAAATCGAATCAAACAACTCCAAATCAAACTTACCTCTTAGAATAAGGTCTTGAGCGCGCATTCGATTACATTTGAAATTCTGGGAGCGCACGATTTGTGTATGATGTTGATGGCGATAGTTGGCGGTGGTGGCGGCGGTGATTTGTTTGTGATTTGCATTTCGCATGGTGACACAAGACGCCCAGAAGATACATTGAACGAGAGACATTGAACAAATGGTGGTGTGGTGAGGGCAATTATTGTTATTAGCAATGTGCGCCATTTGTGTGTCAATTCAGTGCCCAACGATGATGACAACGACAAGAACAGAAGCAAAGAAGGGTGCCAACGTATTCCAACATATGGTCGTATGAATGAGTAATTGGATTGAGGTACCAAAAGAAGAGAATGGCAGCCAAACATGGAAAATAAAGCAAAATAGATTATTAGACAGGACACAACAACGCAAGGCAAAACAAAATTAATAAATTATGCCACATTAGACTCGCACGCGTACATCCCAAACAGGTATTATTATAAATTGGTCTCGTTTGCCGGTTTGCTTTTCGCTACTCGGTAAACACAGTCTCACTCACCGCGGTACCGTGGACGTAGGCGGACAGTGAGAGGGACACCAAACAGTGGGATTAGTGTGCCGAGCCGATCGGACCAAACAGGCCAAAGCAATCATCACTTATGGCACTAACTAGGCACATCCTCATAATCGTTTCTCTGTACACTGCCTGCACATCAACAGTAGTAGACCCAATAACCAAACAAGAGACAATCAATATTCTGGAAAGGAAACCTTTTTAAATTAAATTTGGAAGATTTGTGCCTTCCCTTTCGGGCTACTTTCTGTTCAGTTCAGTTTGGTAAAGCCAAACACGAACGAGCTAAGCACAGAATAAACACAGTCGTCAGCGAGCAATAATACCGTCGGGCCAATTACTGACAAACAAACATTACTGAAGCGAGACTTGTGCAATTAGATAATTCGGTAATTGCACATATGAAGGCAGAATGAGAGATACAGAATGGTGTGGTGCGATGCGAGCTGGGAATTAATCAAACAAATCTCGCACTGCAGTGGCACAGAGCAAACACAGACATAATTCCTCCTCTGCCGTGCGGCACACAAAGATAGAATGCCCCTAAAACCAAAGTGAATCAAACCTATTTGAAAATGAATATACTATTTTGGCCTAATGGCCCAAGACGGTGTCAAATGAGTGAGAAGACAAAGAGCAATATCATAACGCAGTTAATGCTAAAGGGTGAGACATTACGACTTGATCACATTGACCAAATTGGATCGGACAACAAAAGACGCAATTCACCCAATTCCTCGGAGTGATAGAAGGAGAGAGGAAAGTCAATGGCAATCGAAGTCAATCGAATTTCGCCCGAACGGTGTTGCAAAGGTTGGCGTCACACAGTTCGGCCATTCTCTGCCTGCCTCTCATATCCAACGGCCTAACGACCGCAAACCGTACAGTTCGCCATCAATTCTCCGGTGAACAGGAGAAGGAAAAACTAGACAAGTAGAAAAGTAAAGGCAACACACGGCGGAATGGCAATAAATAATGCAAATGAGAATGTTACGCCAGGCAGAATGCGAATAAGATGTCATTGCCGCATGCAAACAAGCAGGAAGCAAACAGACACACCGTAAATCGAAGCAAATCGAACACATTCGGTGGCACAAAGTCTAAATGTCATCGCAAATAGATTCCACCAGCGCAAGGTGAAGTAGGACAATTTGACAGTACAACCAGACAAACTGACTCGATCCAAAATTAGGCCAATCAACAAACAAACAAGACACGAAGGCATCGGATCGGTCGGTGAGACGATGACACACACGTTCGATTGTTTGTTGTTGGGCCAATTGTAAAAAAGTCAAACAACAGCAACACTAATGCCAACAGCTCGATATAAACAATGACAACTCAAAAGAATGCATCGATTCTTAATTGAGGTACCAGGCTATAGTGATCGCACTAAATGATTGCCAGGCCATTCGGGCAAGCTATCTTCGGTCCTTTCGGTGATTGGTGAGCATCGAAATGAAAAGTCACTTTGCATAACTACTGGCACACGTCAACCACAATCAACGTCAAGTGCACAAGTGCATAAACACAGGCAGCAATGGCAATGAACGTCTTGCATGGCTGGTGAGAGAATGGCCAAATCGCCTTATCACCCTCGGCATCGCCATCAATCACATCACATACATCGATTTTCACTTTCACATGCCCAGCGAATATAACAAAAAAATCCAAAAAAATCATTCATTCCTTCAAGCAATCAATGAATGTCTACAGTGTAGCAATGAATTATCACCAGACAATTTAGCACAGCACAACACACAACATTCGTGCCACTGAACAATTCGTTCCAAATGAAAATAACTTCCGACTGTTGGTCATAAGCACAAACGCTAATTAATATTTGGACAATTTATTAGTATTAATTGAGGCATAATTCGAGTGCATTGCCATACAATTCCGAGTACACATAAACACGCATTTCAAAATTCGAACGTGGTTCACTCAGTCACAGGACTAATTAGCGCTAATACTAAGAATCGCGCCTAATGAACATATAATCGCTTTGAAACACGCAAACCCATATGAACTTTAAATGCCAATGATTATCAATCTTCAATGGATCGAATAGGAATGGGCACTACAATATGGCACTTTAAGCTAGAATGCATACAGTGAGGGGGAGTGATTGGGACATTGACATTGAGACTCAAGTGCAAGGACAAATCACTGGGAAATAGACAATTAACAAGGTAGCTAAGGAACAATCGATCGATTGAGCCGCTAAAGTAAAAGTATAAAGTAAAGGTAAACGAACTCGTACCTGGATTTGCTCGAGTACAGACGAAATGGGCGAAATGTTTTGCTTGTCACAGGCTTCCTTATACGCAATCGAGACGGACTCCACGTCGTTGTCCACCATTTCAGCGACTGGAAAGTAAACAAAAGACAATTGATAAGTTCATAAACTCATTGGATTATGACTGTGTGGTGGTGCATTCGAGGAACGATTGTAGATTATTAATTTGAAATAAGTGATCGGGAAAAGCTCAAATGGGACTAATGTGGAATCGATGGAACGGGTGACCTTGCATGGTGGTCTGGCAAGTGTACACCAGTGAATTGTGTGTGGCCATAAATCAGTGAAGGTGTCAGTGCCGACTCAACCGGGCTCAGTTATGAATAATGTTGCATTCACTCGGGCACAAGACATATTCATGATGGCCTAGTAATGTACGAGGTGCCGAATCAATAGAGGCACTCTCGATTGGTGTGAGTTAGTGTATGTGTATGTGAAAGTACACTGCGGGCACTGTTGGCACCAAAGGAGATGGATCGAAAGTAAATACAACACTTGCTCGTTGGTCACAATGGACGCCCAGTGGAGCAAATGGCTATGATGCGTGAGGTACAGGCCCAAGACGAGTGGCACACAAGGCGCACTAATGGCACACACACATACACACACTCGATAATAATAAACGATTGCTTTGTATCTCATGCGGAAAGGCAAATTGTTTCTCATTGCTAAAGGACGGACAACTAATAGACCACTCACAGTGATCACTTACCATAAGAATTGGAGCTTCATTCATATTGGGGCCAGCTAACTTTTTCTCTTTCTTATCGAAGACTATTTAGGCGGAAATTAAAGAATTAAGAAGCAAGTAATTCGTGTGTGTGTCTGGTGACTCTGGTCTGGTCTGTTTGGGTGAGAGTATGTGTGCTCTCCCAACCTGTATACACTGACAGTAAACTATGGTGAAAGGGGAAAAAGAGAGCAATTTGTGAACATTAGACAATGGCCAAATGGTCATTGCTGACCGACAGTTAATGCACTGGGTCGGTGGCTATATGAACTACAATAGATTAATTTGTTTGCCAATGAGAGATGTGCAAATGGATCGATTCACACGTCTAGCGATGCACAGGTGTGCAATGCACTCGGTAGAACAGACACAATCAAGACAGTTTTGTTGTTGATGATGTCTGTGAGAGAACGGCACTTATCAATATTGCTGTTGTTGTCAATGTACAGCAAAATCAGTAGCACATAGTTTGACTCGCTGATATGCGATATCGTATTTCTGAGTGTGTGAGTATGTGTGTGAGTGTGAGTGTGAGTGTTCACGATACCGACAATGCCAAAACATGCTATCCTCTCATCGGTACTGATTGCTCTTTATATTGATCATCATAAATACTCACCATATCGGTAAGGGTCTGGTGCTTCGTGATAGCCGGTCACGATTGCATTATCGTCGGGGAATTTTACCGATCGATGAGACTTGTGCCGATTGGTGATGTCGGTGCCAAAGTTCGCCATCGAGTGAGGATGAAAGTTGTCCGCGCTGGCGGTCGATTCAGCACTGCTCGACTCACCCCCCATATTCGGTGGCATCATCATTCCCATTACGGAGTGTGGAATTTTGGTTGGTGAAGTGGGTGCAGAGCTGGACTGGAAGGATTCTCTTTCCACAGTGAGAGAGTTCTCATTGGAATGCGACGAAAAGAGTGGCTCCATTGTAGAGGTGAAGGTGAGAAGTGACTACTGAAGATTGCTGCAAGTCTGTTCACTGGCTTGAGTGAGTCTAATGGCAGGCTGATTGTACACACAAAGCAGACAAACAAACAAACAAAGGGTACAAAGCACCAAGAGGGAAGAGGTGTCAGATTGACATTGCACTAAACACTGGTGAATCACTGTGTGCACTGCACTGTCTCAATGGATTGGTTGTTGCTGGGCAGGTGTCCTCACTGGTTCACTCATCCCAGTGACTGTCTTGTTGCACTAGTAGGTCTTCCAAATTGGGATCAATCGATGGTGCCCACACATTCACTCACAAATCTAATTGGCCGAACAGAGAGAACAGACAGCTGGGACCAATGGAGTGGTGCGGATGTGACCAAGAATGTTGCTAGCAGAGTTGAGTTTGCGAGATGACGACAGCACTTCTGTGCAGTGGTGCACTCTATGTCAACATATAATGATCACAGGCAAAATTGGCTTACCATGAACGTATTGACAAAGATATTGCCATACCTGAAAGATGACAAAATTGTCCTGCCACTGGAGATAAAGTGGAGTTGGGTTAGCAGGTGAAGTGACTTGAGCCGAAATGATATATGGCCAGAGTGAGTGCAGTGAATGAGGCTCGCGAGGTGTTGATGATGCTGCACTGACGTATTAGTGTACTTTACTGCTGTCGCAGGAATCGATTGGATTGTGAGCTAATGAATGGAAAGGTAAAACAAAAAAGTGTACGTTAGTGAAGTGTTGGCATTCGTTTTGAGCTTGAAAACCTTCCAATTGGCATTAATTGCACTCTGTGTTCAATGGCATAGTTTAGGCTATTAATAGGCCACCGGCACATCATCATCGAGACACAATCAAGTAAGTCGGACACGCAAGACACTACCGACCAGGCCTAAGCAAACCTAAACCTAAGCCAACCGAGTGTGCCCATAAATTCTAATGCAATGTTGATTAATACATTCTGTGCCTCGTTTGGCTGGTTTATGAGCCTGAGAGAGCCGAGAGTGAGAGTGGGAACATTCCCTCGGTGGCACACGGTTGGAACTTTACTTGGATCATTACCAAACGATAAATTGATGCTCGCCAGACACACTAGACACTGTCACTGCACTGCCTCTCATAAATCCGATAATGGAAATCTATGGACAGACAAAGTGTCGTGTGTAGTAGGCCCAAGTCGATTGTAATTACCGACCAATTGATCCTGTTATGATCAAACAAAAGGCCATAAGATGAACATTCACCAAATTATGATCCAAATGGATGCAGACCAATGGAACTAGTGAGCCAAAGTCGCCCATAAACACGAACCCAGACAAAACCGGGCAAAGGAGCAAATAAAGTCATTTCGGTGGAAATTGAATGCAAATGTGTTTGCACTAGGCAATAGTGACGAGGCATTCGTTATTAATACAATCGGGCACTAAGATGAGAAGAGGAATTAGAATGGAACCAGTCAAGAGTGAACTATGCCGAGGCAATCAAACGGGTGCGATTGTGTGTGCCATGGATCGAATACTACTGGAATCAAATTCAAATGTGCGCCAATTGTCAATTCAATTACAAAGTGTACAATACGAACATATTGAAAATAGATAAAACAGAGAGAAGGAATTTACCCAGTGGAAAGTTGCAGGTAATTTGATATACAGTGGAAGCTATTTGCAGGTAATAGGCAGAAAGGCACAAAATAATCGCACTCGATGGAATAATTCACCAAGTAATCACCACTGCTGACCGACCAGGCAAACCCGAAGGTGAACTAAATGCAACACTGGTTAACCAAAAACTGGCCGAACTGTAAACAAGCAAATGCGGATTTGGACTAAATTGCCGCGCTATTTGGTTGTGTTACTGTGCTTCTTCACTCGATTACGTTGTCGATCTGGGTTGCTGGTTAACACAGTGATGATGCTCGTCGCAACTACACACAAAGACGCCTTTGGTATCGCGTCCAATTGGAGATAGGGCAGATATGCACGATAGATAGCGATGAGAACGATGAGAGAGCGATGAAGGCGAAAGGTGCCGCAAAGGGAAACTACATCAACTAGACAAGACCGATACAGACCAGCCATCAGACGACACTGGCCGATCACTGCACAGAGTACTCACACATACACTCACACTCACCCGATTACGACAAACCAGGCGACAACAATAACAGCACGAAAGGAGTGAGTAAGGCATTTACAATTGCAATGCATGCAGTACTGTGCCTCAAGGCTATAAATAGACCGAACACTGGTGTTGTGTGCCGCACAAGTGGAATAAGACCAAACCGAAGGCGGTAAATAAATCAACAATGTATTCGGCTGTGTGTGGTTGATTGGCACCGGCAAACAACGATCTCTACTGATTCGCCATAAGACAATACATCCGAGTGCCGTGTGAGAGCCGGCCCCGGAATCGAGTAATGAATGCAAGTTACTACTCGGTGGTTTCCATATTAATAAGCTCTAATTGGGTGGCCAATTAGTGACGTTCGGATTGTGTGCTATGCTTGTACAATGGCCACTGACAGTCGATGAATCTGTGTAAACTGAGACTAGACACATTCATTCGACTCAAATAGGGCGAGCAAAGGTAAATCAATAAAAAACACTCTACACTTTCGGTTATAATTCATTTGGGTTGAATTTGTCTTTTTATCGAGTGTGATTGTGAGATGATTATGAAGGCGAGTAAAAACCCAAAAATGTTCGCCGTCGATCACTAAAGTCAGTCTGACTGTCAGTCTTAATGTCACTCAACACATACACACCGACCACAAGTCCAGTGAAACAAACATACAACGGGCAATGTCACTTCACATCTCACAGAGAAAAGCCGACCAAAGAAATGCATTGCATTTATCTGGTTGAGTTGTCTACAGACAAACCACTACATAGACAACTCGACTGTACACTTACAGAAAGAAATAAAAAAAGTTAAAAGAATATACCAAAACAGTGTAGTGAATGGACTATGGCACCGAGACGTAATTCGAGGTGCACATGTCAACTTGCAATAGTGCAACTGTGGCATACGGTGACAGGTGACTGGTGACCTTTGCACCGACTACTGCTGCTTCACAGTGCTTCGCTGAACTTGGCCTCACTGCTGTTCAGTGTTTTATGGCACTAGTGAGCTCAATTGTAATGGCGCCCAGTGTAGGGGGACACTACCTGTGCGTATATACCCATACACACAAACAAGCGTTCACATTAGGACGAACACGTTCGGTGATAAGACACGATAATACTCGGAAAGGGTGACTAGGGACAGCGATCTAATTAATTGGTGGTCACGTCTAGGCATCATCTGATCGGTGAATTGCCGAAAAATGGTCAATGTCGACCTTGTTGTTGTCTTTCCCTCCAAAAGAATGATTAATGCAATTCATGGATTAACTCACTCATGGACAGTGCACACATTATTATTCATTACCGAAAGGCGAACATATAATCAATTACACTGACAATCTATTGTTGCGGTGCACTCATACAAACACACACAGAATCGATCCAAACATGGCCACCGAGAAAACACAAAGCGCACCAAAAATATTCATTGAATGTGGCAGACCAACCAAGTAACTAAAGTTGCTTGTAATGCAAGTTCAATGCAAATACGAACATTTCCAGTGAGCAAATAGTTTCGATTGTGGCACACACAGACACAAACTTTTCAATTGGCCCACTAGCACATTAGCGACATTTGCCAACATTGCGGTAATTGGAACACACCGAATTACACACTTTCAATTAAGTGTCTCACTAATGACTATATATTGACAATTGTCATGCAAATAGTTGCATTAATAGTTTGCGGTTGTGGCCGAAATTATCTGTTCTGGAATTGACGATTCCAAACAAATGACTGAAGTGCAGACAAATCTGATGCCACTTAATGAGAATGAGGCTGAAAGAGATCGAGCTAAATTAGTGCGAACAAATGACAACAAAACAGACAATAGTGGTGTGCAATTGAGCCATTTGCGTCAATAGACATTAGACGCGGACATCATACGAATAGTAAGTGAACTTCTCGGGAAGAGGATTAACTGTGAGTAGTGAAGATTTGTTGTTGTGGAATCAAAGGCAAACAAACAAACAAACAAATATCGTTCATTTCAGAGCAATTCTCAAATGCATTGTAAGAAAATTATTCTACAAGATTTGTTTATTGCTTCAATCAGTTGATGCATTTAACGCTAAACTTGTCTACGCTCAGTTTTCAAGTGCACTTAACTACTATTAACGCATTTTTTCTTTCATTGTGCTTTGTCTGATCACAAACACGAGTACTGACAACAAGTTGTGAGTACTAGGCGCAATTTAGTGAAGCTGTCTCGCGAGGTGGTGACACTTGACATTACCTCAATTTAAAAGTGAAACCGAGTCTGAATTTCAATGATTTGAACGCGGGCGCTTGAATACTAAAATGTAATTAAATGACAGCTCGACAGCACTGACAAATCCACTCGACTAACGAGGAGAAAGTGAAATGGAAGATTTAAATTTAAATTGGATTCGAGCTTGAGTTGCACAACAAAGCAATTGACTTGTGTGAGAGTGCCATTTGATGTTTCCATTGTGTGCACATTAACCATTCCAAACTGACCATTACTGCTCGTCAGTGTGAATGAATGCATTTGGGATAAATTGCATTCCATTCCAGTTCGATGCAAAGCATAATACTCAGTGTAAAGAGAGGAATTTCACTGACAATCGACTGATTTATTGTTGCCCTATGGACGTGCTTGTGCACTAGTCAATTTGGACATTGCTAATCGAATTGAGCGAACCAATCGATGAGGCAACTGACCGAGTCAAAGAGTGATCTTCACTCGAGTGTTGAGTGATTCATATTGTAAGTGTGCTCGACCATTTGACTGTCGAGTCAAAATGAACGAAAATGAATTTGTGATCGATCGAATTGAGTGTCTCATTGATTGAGTTTTGTCGATCAGACAGGTAAAACAAGTATAAAAGTGCCTACAGCAAATCGACATTTCAAGTCCCGAGTTAAAGTTTTTCTTACAAAAGAATAATTGATTTTGGAAATAACAATATAACAATTGGGCTAATTAAGACAAAAAATACCTGGAAAAGTGGTGGCGAAAAGCAGGGACATGTAATCGAATGCAGGAGAAGAGAAGATGGAATTGTGGCGAGAGACGAGACCAAATTCACACCACCAAGTAGGGCTTTACTTAACGACTGGTTTGTGTGCAGGGAGAGTGAGATGTGGTGTACAGTGCCAGGCTCGGTAAAGGTCACTAGGTGAGAAAGTAACTTCTCCGTTGGCCAAAGTAATGCCGAGTCGAGAGTGGTAATCAGTGCACGATGGAACACTTGGCCAGTGCACTTTAAGTGCCGTCGATGTGACTGCGCTGACTGACGGAAGAGTCGGCGGTGGTCGGTGGTGCACTTGCTTGCCGGAATACTGTGCACTTTCTCCTTGTGTCAATGAGAAATGGCTCATAAATTGCTTTCTTACTAGCGAACAGCAGCGAACCGACCAACAACAATGTTCACAATAAGCAGAGAGGAGATAAAAATGACCGCTGCCGTGGATAGGCAACAGCCGAATGAGGAGAGAACCGATTGCAACCGATACGGCCACTGACGGAGAAGACGGATGAGTGATCCGAGCGTGTGTGTGTGTGAGTGTGAGTGTCCGATGGTCCAGGATCGATGTGCTACGTCCTTCATTCATACATTCGCGGCCACACACATGCACTAACCAACACACCAGTGACACACAAAGGCCAACTCTAACCAGCGCACGTTGGGAATGCACAATTGGTGGCTTCTCTCGGCTGCCACCACTTTCGTTACCAATCGATTAAGGGAAGAACCAAAATAATGAAGGACAATTTTAATGTTTTAATTGCAAATTTGAAAGACTGTGAATGAACTCGCTGTGCCGTGGTGAGGTGCATGGTAGGGTAAATGACTGTTCTTTATCGACACTTGCCACAATACACCAACGATGCACCAGCACCAGTCAGCCAAAAAAAGACATAACCAACGATCGTCGACTGGTGGAAAGTAAACGTGTCCATACAGACTCATCGCCTCTTGCCGAATGAATTGTACACAGTGCACTGAAACACAGAGGACAAAAAACTTTGGCGCGCGGGCGCGATTCATTATTACTTTGGAAGCCTTCCGAGAGGATTGGCGTCCCGTCTGACGGTTATGCCGCTAGCAGATCAAACGATAGCGCCCGTGTTCGACCTCGAATTTTTTGAAGGCAAGACCACAACTTTGAATGGTGATGATGATGGTGGAGGCACAATGCACCAAGAAGGGCACAAACATACATCAACATAGACACTTCACTTGTGACCAGTTGAGATGGACAGGATTGGGTGGGACACGAGTAATGGACCATTACTTGGCCATGGACAAACCAGTTTGAATGGTGCCCGTGGGTGATATTCCATGCACTACTCGTAGATCAGTCTGATTGATTGTCACTAGAACGTACATATGCTCGTGTGTGTGTGTGTGCCATCTTTGGGTAACCTTTGGAACAAGTGCCAAATTGGCGTTGGCAATTCTAGCCAATGTTGATGATCAAATTAACTCGAAATGACAGTTGAACGAACCGAATTGAACTGTTCGGTCGTCTGTTGGACTCGAGACAAATTGGACACAACCAAAAGGGATTTGCTTGATTGTGTGCTGTGTTGTCGAGTTGAATTCATCGCCCGATTAATTAAGCCTATTTATAACTAGATAAGCCTTCAGACACTTAAACGTTCTTTGAATGAATTGACTGTGTGTGCATTGCAATGACGACAACGACAAAGTCAACCGTTGGCTGCCAACCTCACCAGCGAGTCTAAATTGCAATCAAATGGCCAAAATGAACACAAAGAAATCAGTTTTGGTTTGGTTCGGTTCGCTTGGTTCGCATATGTCCACTGGTGCATTGCATTGCAGTGTTGCAGAAGTATTATGAGCCTCAAATGCAATTTGCATTGCCATTTGCTCGCTCACGATGACAAAGACAAGTTCAGTTTAGTAACGAACGAACCTCGAGAGATGAAGCAGAGAGATAAAAGTGCGAGTTGAGAGAGATGGAGTGAATTAAATAATGAAATAATACGGAATGAAGCCAACGATTATGTAAATGTCGATTACGGGATGACATATTAATTAAGTGCTCCACCACTCACCACAAGACCAGAAACTATTATTACTCTGTGCACCACTGTACAGAAGTATTTCGCTTGTCGCGCTCGACCATCAAAACGTACGACTGATTGCCTAATGCACACTGGCAAAAAATACAATATATTATGTCAATTAGTTTGGTTGATTGGCATATGCAGGGCAGACAGTGCCAAGCAATGGATGATCCGAGCAACGCATTCGCGATAGTCAACTCACATGAACGATCTTTTGGCACACAAATCAAGCAACAACACCAACCGAATCGAACCTGTAACACTCAAAGTACTGTGTGCAGTATTGTCGAATGTGTTGAATGTGTTGCACTGTCGCGAGAGAATGTTGGAAAACCGAAATGACGATATGAACTATTCCTTTGTTTGGCTGTAAAAAATTACTATTTCCTCTGCCTTTCCACCGAACCAATCCGAAAATGTATTGCCTTTTTTTAATGGAAAGAGCATTCATTATTCATTGGTCGTCATTGTCGTAGCCGTACATTTGGAGGGCGCAGCAATGTAATTCAATGAGCCATCCAAATGAATAACAACAAAACAAAAATTAAGGCTGATGTGTCATTAGTTCCGCACAATGTCAATTGGTAGGATGACAACTTCACTGTACTAGCAAGTAAGTGAATTGAATTGGCTCGCTTCAACCCATTCCACAGGAATAAGAAATGGAAAAATTGGTCGTGTTGCGTACCTGTATGAACAATCGGACGTGCCGAAGCATCGTTCACTCTCGTTGATCGCATCGAGGTGTCACTTTTATTTGGAAAGATTCAATTTCAACGAACACTAATCAGATTCCGACAAGGAAGAACGAACACAAACCAACTAGACAGCTAGACGACAAGTTGCTGTTGGCAATGGAATTGCAAAACAGCCGGCAAGACAAGACAAGACAAGTCGGCAGACGGCAATTTGTCCTGTCGGGTGTTGTAAGTGAGCCAAATCTGTGATTGTCTCATTCTGTGCATACAAGTTGAATTTTGTTAGTGGCACATCTGTCAAGGACAAGTTCAACGTTGATCATCATCACTGCCTGATTGCGTTTCCACCCAACTCTCTCACTTCCACTTTACATTTTTCCGATGGCTCGTCATTATTAAGCAATGCTACAGTGAAGGCAAGCTACTTTTGGTGCGCACCTAGGCAATAAATGTGAGTAAACATTGATGAAATGAGAATAGTCGATAGAGAGCTTTCGGTGAGAAGTATTTTGCCAGACAGCAAACGGACAACAACTAAGTTCTGCACTCAAAGACGTACTTAACATACTTGGCACAGTAAAACACGGAGAATCCTCAAACAGAGAGAATATACAAGAAGATTTGCTTGTCAGAGGTCGTCATTTTAGTTTGCTTCGATTGATTCTGACAGCCGATAATGTGATACTTTGTTTACAGATCTGTATCGATAGTCGGGCTCATACCATGTTTGGCTACATTGCTATTGCTAATTGGTAATTAAATTTGAACACTTGTGCTTTTGTTTGTGTTTATTTGCACTGCCCCTTAAGCAACTGCCTATATTCTCAGTCAATTATTAGACGCATCGATAATTCTCTATAGCTAAACTTTACTCAGTAGGGCACAGTCCAGTTCAAATTCTCTTTAGCATCGCTTTACACTTGGCCAGTTTTGCAATTCAGTTGCACTTCACTTCGCCAATTTATGATATAATTCAATTAATTAATGTCCCTGTGAGTTAGATAGAACTTACCTTAATTGCACAAAAAAACAACTAGACTCGCTTTCGTAAATAATTTCGCTAAATTGACTTGTTTACTGACTCTGTGAAGGGAACGGTCACTTTGGTCCGGCCTAAGTTTGTTTTGACTCGAGTCGATTTTGTTTGTTTTGATTTGCACCAATACAATTTCCATTGAAAGAATATAAACAAACACAGAAATAAATTTATTATTATGTGATCGTTTCGAATAAAGACTCACCTTTTGTGTGACAATTTTGATGAAAACAAAATTCCTCTCTGTTTACCAAGTTTTGCAATTCCATTCCACTTGACCAAAATAATGCCTTTGTGTTGCATTGCTGTTGACGTCATTGCGATTGATTCAAAATTGTCACAATTGGTAGGCTTTTATTATTATTATTATTATTATTATTATTATTTGTAATGGGTGCCGAAATACATTTATATGGAATGGCATCTAACAACAACGGACAACAAACACTTATAAGAAAACAATGATTGATGTGTAAAAGTGATAAGCAAATATAATGTGGAAGACTCTAAATTGTAAGCGAAAACGTAAAATAATTCTATGTTTATGACAAATTGGTTATTGAATAAGACTAGTATTGAATGAAAACATGTAAGATGATATGTTCGATAAGGGTGAGGAAGACATGTAAGAAGATAAGTAGGCAATTGCCAATTGAGAAGGGTTGTTGATATGTTGATCGGCAATCGCAATTGATTACCTATTGGAAGACTTGATTTCGATACGTGGAAGACTTAGTTATATGGAAGACCTTGGAAGGTAAGCGCAATTAGTTTTGATATGTTTGGTTGAATGCCTGGTTTTCTCTCGTTTGTGTATAGGCAAGTGGATTGAATTGAAAAACTTGTTCAACGGATGATTGCCTTCTGAGCAGATTGATTGTTCCGCTGATTGATTGATCGAATTAGATCATGTTGTCATAGTCGACCTGCTTGAAGACCCACGACTTGTAAACCGCATAGCCGACGATCACCAGAATGGACACAATGACGGTGAGAGTTCCCACCACCACTGGCACACTGTCGTCTTGTTCTAGGCTGACATACAATGGCGACTGAACGCCTGATCCAAAGCTCACTTGACTGCAGCGAGATACTGATTTAAATGAGATAAAACAATTGAGCTTTTGTTTCTATTGATCGGACCTGCACTTCCTACCTGATGCAAACTTGCCCAACTCAATTTGGAAAGCCTGCAGCTGTACGTTTGTGAACCGAACAACCACACTTGGCTTGCCTGTCTTGGACTCGTAGAGATTGACTACCGGAGGTGAAGGGCACAGATAGGACTTGCCCATTGGAGTGGCGAACATGTTCATGGCACGACCTTGTGAGCGAGCTACTTTCTTGCCACCTTCACAAAATAAGTAAATAAAGGTAAACATTCAAATGTTTATGAATACTAAGCCAATAATCAGTTACCCTTCACAGATCCTCTAAAGAGTGAATCGGCCGTATTGTACAGAAGGTCCATCGAGTTGATACCCCACTTCTCGTTCTCTTCGATCTATTTGCACAAATGACACCTTTAAATAGTGATTTACTCCAGTAAACACAATAATACTTTCTCGAAGATGATACGAAAAGTGAATCCCCCTTGCCATGACACATCGAGCACAGGTTTCTCGTCCAACAAATAATCGCAACGACCTTTTGCAATGGTATCAATTGGAATTTTTTCGGTCAATTGCTGAAATAGGTCAGAAATAGATGAGAAAATTTGTGGGAAAATCACTGAATCGGTCAAAAACCTGTGGTCCGTTGCGAGTGTCATAGGTGATGGTGAGATGTGCCTCGAACTTGGCTAGAATACACACCATCCCACTCTCATCCCAGACTGCATAAGTGTACTTTGGAGTGGGCTGCTTGTTGGCCAGCATCATATTGGTTGATGTTACTTTGTTGGTAGAATTGCTGGCCTGAAATGGGTTTATGTTTGTGTTAGTGAAATCAATTCACTTGAGATAAACAAATGCACTTACTCGTTTGATTGGTTGATTCAACCGACTAGCCACACTCATCAATGCCATTCCAGGTCCAATCAAAGCTATGAAGCACAACAATAGTTAATATATCGGTTTGGCACTTCAGAGACTCACCTATGACAAAACTGAGAATGGCTATCAGTTTGGCGCAATTAGTCACTATGTTTATAGAGTGATAATACATTGTGGACTATGGAAGACAATTCTGGCGATGAGGTGAGATGAGAGCGGGATGGGGCACTGACTGGCACAATGTCAGATGTGCCTGGCATCACACTGCATGAGTGTGCATCCTTCCGAATGCGCCTGTTCCAAAACAAACGAGTCGATCCAATTGCTCAAAGCGATAAATCATTTGTTAATCACCAGATGGAGTTAGTGAAAACAAATTTAATATAACAAAAACAGGCATTTGGATAAATGGATTATATTTGGTAATGATAAATAAATAAGACAACAAGACAAATGATAAATAAGAATAAATAGCTTTGTTCGGTTGAACGGATAATAAAAACTAACAAAGCATCAGCCAAACTGCGGAAAACCAGCCATTTGCGTTGCAGGTTGTGCACCACCTGAATTGGGACCAAATCCCGTAAAGTCAGCAATTTGTTTGAGCAGCGATACAAAACCATGAGCGGTCACTTCTCGGGCCACATCGCTGACCACATTTCCAAAGAATCGGGCCACTTCAGACACTAGCGCACCGATGATATCTCCCAGGACTGAGCCAACCGTTTGCAATCGTCCCTTCTTGTCCTCCTTTGAACCTGACTTGTCCCTCAACTCTTTGTCGTTGTTCGAGGCAGTCACTGCTGCAATGAGATGTTGCTGCATCACCGTGTTCATGTCCACTTGTTTCTTATGATCCGATTTCTTTGAATTGTCAGCTCGGCTCTGTGCTCTCAATTTGGTGCTGTCGTTTGAAGACTCTTTGGCTACTGCCAAACACCAAACAGAAGCAAAATACAAGCAAATGAGCGAGAGAAAGATCACTAGAGACAAACCAAATCAAGTAAGATGATCCCATGAAAGTCAGATGACACTTACCGAAACGCATTTTGGTGGTATGATTTGGCAGTGTTAGGCACTCAACAAAAATGGACACTGAACGGAGAAACACCAAAGGTGAATTGAAGACAAACACTGTAGACACTGAAGACACCGACGACCGTCGTCGAGGAGTTAAAGATGTAAACTGTGCAGCACTTCTCGCATTTGTGATGCAACAAGCCGACCGAGTGTTGTTTGCTCAATCATTCCGACGACAACGAACAGGTAGGTCGTCTAACGGTATTGCTGGTGGTGCAGTTCACCGACAAGCTGGTCGGACGGGAATGTGAATGTGAATTGGTCCGATTGATTTCAGTCGGACACGGCAAACAGGAACGGATTCGGTTCGCCCCTTGGCCAATCCGGGGGAGAGCAGAGGAGTGCATGTGTAAATTGGTAGCTAATGGAAATTATATGGAGTGGACGATGATGCACTTGTTGACGAGCCTCATCAGTGATGATTCCTCTCACATGCCTGTGAAGGGTCGTGGTGTACTACAAGTTTGTCTTGTGTTGATGTCATTCATCACATGTCTATAATTTGGACGAGTCACTCAGTAGTCGAGTACACCGATTAGCGGCACTCAACCAGCCTGACCGACCGACTAACTCGCCAAACAGTTCGGTCATTGACTTGTCGGGCCAGTTGTCGGTAGTGCGGCACATTGACATGCATCCCGGCGTATGTGTGTAATGCAAGGCAATCACGACCACTTCAGGCGACTGCCGTCAATTGGATTAATTAACGGCGCTGGTCGACATTGAAAAAATGAGATGAGTGCCAATTAGACCACTCGGCTGGGCACTGAGAGGCCACCGAGTAGGAACATTCGAAGATGCTGCGCGCTGATCGAATGTCGAGTGTAACTGTAGAACGATAACCGATACGGAGTAAAGTGCAATACCTGCCAGTGAGCCAGTGAGGCACCACTAGCAATAGGTCACTCATTGATGATGGACACTGGTGACATTGGACAATCCGATCGAGTTGCCGATAAAGGTCAACATAACTTGCAATGCTTGCTAACTGGCTAATGTGGGAGCGCAAATATTTGTCTAATTAAATTGGCCGAAACGAACCAAATGAACTACATTTTGGACTTTTAAAAAATAGTAATTTGACTTTCGTTATAGAGTCATTTATGGAAGTGATTAGGTTGCAACCTTAATAGCGAGACCAGAGCCGACTGCCTGCCGCCTGCCATGGTTCCATACTCATAATGATAGTGCACGGTGGCCTAGTGTCCATGTGGTGGCGCACTCCCAAACCAAGAATATTCAAAGAAAGAAGTAAAAGAAGAAAAGACACAATGCAGAATTCATGTGACACAGCAAGAGAGATTCCTGCACGGAAGCATCGTCAGTGTCAAGTTTCTCTGCGGCAGTCGTTTGCCAAATTACCAGCGAACTAATCGAGCGAGATCCGATTACATAGATTCTGTAGCAGAGCAGCACTGGACCACTTCAATTAGAGAATCCTCTTTGGTTTGGCTTGGCGCCTCACTGACTTACCAGTGACTCGTTAAGTCGATCAGCACTTTTCCCGAGACTATGGCCAAAATGGGTCGCGCTCAAGTAGATACAAACTCGATGGGCAGAAAGACCACTTGTTCCGATGTTGCAGTGCATTGCATCAACTAATGACCACCCTCGCTATTGTGATTTAGTCAAATTAATTCAATGCTTTCCTAATATTTGCCTTTCTAATTGGCCCCTTTGCGAGTGGCCGCAATCGTGGTCTAGATCGAGATGATTGATATGCTAGTGAATGACTCGTGCGCAAGTTCATCTCGGCACAGTTTGCCACACAAGGCAATCAATTACCGTGCAGAGCAATATGAAATGCACTCCACTAATTGTAAGCAAACAAGCAAACTTGCCTTTGTTGAACCTTGCTTTTGGTTGGATACGGACAAAACGGGGCCTAGCTTGACTTAGCATCCCAGGCAACCACAGGCACAATCACTGTCACATGGCCCGTCACTTGCTGTGCAGTGCACATTTGACTTGCTCGTTGACCATAGCGAGAGAGATGCGGCACTTGACTGCAGAGCGAAACGCGTGCTGCACATCTCATCTGTCACCGTCGATTAATCAGAAGAGACAAATTGGCAGGCACGTTGACACCGCTCAGTGAATGATCACTCTCCTGGGACACCGATCCGGCCGATCGTGCACAGATTGACTCATGATTAATGTGCCCTAATTGAACCGATTTGATGTAGCCAGTAGACAGTTTATTGATGGAACAAACACAAAATGTACAGAACAAACAAACAAACAATACGATAAGCTATGAACGAATGCGATATGCCAACTATGAATGAATAAGAGAACCAATGACAATTATGACTATTGAGAGATTCAATGCAGCCCGATAAGAACTATTGGGGCAGGAAATAGTAAGAACGATGTGCGCTCGGTGGTTGCGAGTGACCACCAAGCAGACAGAAACTGTTCTCCTCGGGGCTCAGACTGGACATGGGTCCGTGGTGATGGTGGTGTTGCTGCTGCTGCTGTTGACTGATTGCCGTGGCCACTGCCACTGACTCAGACACCGAAAAGGACTGCGAAGTAGCCGTCATAGAAGAGATCGGCGGTGACGGTGTCGCGGGACTTGAAGAATCGTTGGTCACATTGCTATGAGCGTCTGATGAGATTCTGACAAAGACAAAAACAGTCAAGTGGTTGTGTTAAAATTGGAGCAAACATTTGGTGCGCATTAGTAAAGTGTGTCATCTAAATGGACCACAAATGTGCAATCATGTGAACTGATCGAAGTGAACTAATCGCATTCGGAACTAAGCAAAAACATGTGCGTGCCACATACAGAAAGACAAACAACTAAGCAAGACAGAAGAATCGATTTACATTCTCAAATGTCCAAATAAGAGCAATCGAGGGCCAGTGGTAATTAGTGCATGTGTGTGCACTCTTTGGTTTGGTTACTCTTGGTCTTGACCTTCACGGACAAGTTAGGGTAGAAGGCTAAACAAACAAAACAAAGCGAGAATCGAAATGACACGAGGCGACACTATGACCAAGGGGTGCAAGGTCAAGGCTGTGTGACACACGTAAATCTTCTTTTTAACTCGTCCATTTGGTGGGTGGCGAGAGGCACAAAATACTGAGAAGACCATTTACAAGTATTAGCACACTAAACTTTAGTGACTAAAGCACCGAATTAGCAGTAAAACACATTAAAGCTTAATGATTGATGGGAGATAGTGGACAGGACATGGACTTACTTGTCTTGCTCATGGTTTGGTTGTCTATCACGTTGGCGACGATTTTTGAACCAGTTGCTTACTGCAATGAGGTTAGACATTAGTATGAATGAACGCAATCGCATTAATGGCCGATAGGCCTGATAATCAAGAAGTACACTCACTTTGCACTACGGTCAGTTGGGTCTGACTGGACAGCTTGAGTTTATCTTCTTGAGTTGGCAGGTTGCACTTGAGATAGAACTCTTTGAGGACGCGTCTGTTCTTCTCTTTGAAGCAGTACACGTACTCCTCCCCATCCCAAATAGTACGAGGGAATTGAAACTTCTTCCGGATGCGATACTTCTCTACAGCTCCTGGTGGATGGCCTCGCTTCAGTTCGTGTTCCTTGTAGTGGGCATTGTTCCAAAGATTCTGCAACTCTTGGTGATACTTCATGTTGAAGTTGTTGTTCTCCAGAATGTCGTACACTTCCTTGTAGTTGCCCGAGTGGTAAGCCGCGATTGAACGTGCCCGCAGTATTAGCTCATTCTTGGACAGTTTGCTGTCCAACGGTAGATTGTAGACAAACTTCTCTAACTTGTGAATGTCCGACTTTTGCAGCACCTGACAGATGCACACAATCTGATCGATGGTGAAGGGAATGCCGTCGATCATCACCTGATTGGCCTTGTATTTGTTCACTTTGTGACTGTGGCTGCCATTGCCATTGCCATTGCCGGTGGTGGAGGGTGAGCCAATGCGTGGTTTATCTTCCTCGAGATCTAATGAGTCGAGATAAGCACTCTTCAGGTGGTGGCCCGAGTGGTGTGAGTGACTGTTCACCGAGTGATTCGAGCTGAACGTGATCACTGACTCGCGTTTCTGATTGAGACTCGAATATCGGTTGAGCGGGTAATGGTCTACCAGTGGTTGGTAATATCGAATTGCATGTCCACTCGTTTGATAGTTGACCTGTGATGAGATCAGGTGTTGATGGCTTTCAGGCTCGCCGGTGGTCGACACCAGTGGCAATGTAACCTGATGGTGGTGGCTCTCGAAGCAAGACGGCATTGTTCGTGGTCCGGTGGCGCTGGACGTGGTCGCTGCCGTCGTCTGCACTACACACAAATCACTAGCCTGACAGAGTTCGTCTTTGAGATGAAACTGATCACCGAGCATCGAGTCTCAAGTTATCACCACACGAGAACACTTCTCATTACAGCACAGCACAGTGTGATTACTTCTTAGTTTAGTGGCTTCTTCTCAATTACGCTTTCACAGGCCTACTAGGGTTACAGGCCAGACACAACAATGAGTCTCGGTTTTGAGACTTGAATTAGATTACATCGAAAGAGTTGTCTTACAGAAACTTGATGAGGCTCAATAAGGATTCGGTGAGGAAAGGGGAAAGGGGCCAGCTTGAGTGCACTCACTTGTGAGGATTCCAATTCGGGGGTAATTAAGTGAAAGGGACAACACGATAAGGTCGATTGATTGAGAGTGGTGATTGGCGCCGATTGCGATCTGACCAAGCACCGAATGAACCGAATGAATGATATCGCGATGAGATCTAATCGAGTTGGCCCGTGTTGGAACAAAAGAAGTAGTAAAGTGAGCCTCTCAGAGGTGATGTTGTGGGTTGAGAGCGGACTCTGAATCGAGGGTTGCCTTGCTTGCCTGTGCGATTGGTCTCATTTTGCTATTGGATGAACGAGCTTGCCGAGAGGTGTGCACCGTGAGCACTCGTGTTACACGAGATACACAGACAGACAGGCAAAGTAAATAGGCCCACAACTGCCAAAGTGTCTCAATCTGTCACACTGCGACTGTGTGCTCAGTGACAGTGCGCCCAACAAGCCGCCCATTGATCGCGCAACTCGGTGACAGCCTAAAGAACCTTTTTTGTCTGTGTCGAACCACTTTGTCGCCCATCACCACTCTCATTTGTCTGTTGTGGGTTGTCTTCTTTGTCTGGTGTCTTATCTTTACATCTTTTTGTCTTGGAGGTGCCAAAGTCTTTCTCAATGTTCAACAAAAGGTGCCAAGTCAAGTGTCGGTCGCGATTTGTGCCAAAAGAGCGTTCACTGTAGACCTGTAAGGAAGTGATTGTGAGTATACAGTCCGCATACGAACCTTTCCTGTAGTTATTGCAAGGCTTTGTTTGTCACTGTTTGTTTGGGCCCCTTTACCAACACTGAGCTTATATATTTAGATCACATTGAGGCACATTAGTGTGTGCCGCGGCTGGCAAAGAGTTCAATTAGAAAATTTGAAACCAATTTGTCGTGGCGACGATTGGCTCCGCGCTTGGCCACTTCATTATCTTCTTTGTGTTTTGTCTTGTGCCTGTACACGCTTTGTCTAGTGCGAGGTAAATCTATTAATCGCGACACTAATGCGTCGAAACGTTTTAATAATTCCACTCGGCACTATTATGTGTTCGATCGAGGCAGACAGTCTGCCAGACAGTGCGACGAGACACACGCTTACGCGCCACCAAAATGGCCCTCGATCAGTGCCTGAACGGAAAAGCTTCTGACCTGCCAAATAACAACTAAACTGGCTGTGAACGATGTCATTTGGTCTTTGTGTGAGAGGATTTGCCTTTTGTTGTCGATTTCTTTCTTCGGCACATTCTCTCTTGATCTATCCATTCAGTAGTTCATTCAGTAAAGTGAACATTCACTTCTATAACGACTAGCGCTAGGTCGAACACTAATCCGGCCCATTTGGGCTGTTGACAATATAAGCCATCGAGTTCAGTAGAGATGGCTCTAGTTTGGCTGCAAACACCGAGTTCGTTACTAGAAACAATCATTTAAATCAATTCGTGCATTGACAATTTTCTTACCAATAGGCAAAAAATAATGAAATTTTTAAAGTTAATCGTTCTAAATAGCTATAGGCCAAGACCAAGACCAGTATTGAATTGGAAAAATAGTTTGAAATTCGAAGTCTTTCTTCATAGTTGAAAAATCTTGATTAAAGACTGAACATCAAAACATAACAGAAGTGCCATCGCTGAAAAAGGCAAAAACACTGATGGAAATGTCAAACGTGCTCAACAAATAAATCATTGAGAACAGTCATTTAGATTCTTAGTTTTGATGTCAACAAGAATTACGATTTTGGTTTGCATGTTCAAGTAAATTATTGTTATTATGGTTGATTAAGTAGACAAACCATGGTACTATTTTGTCCAAAACAGCTTTCCACAACAACAAAAATATTATAATTTATATCGTGTAATATATCAAAACCAAGAAATTTGAGCAACGTTGAAAATTGCACCACTATGATGTTGATATATAGAAATTATCTGTAGAAAAAATCAGGATTCCAAAACTATATCTATATTAATAAGCAATGTATTAAGTAAATTGCGAGAGTGATCAATTGTAAATACTTACCTTGATTGCTTTGAAGTGCAAGTAAAAGAGTAATGTTATTGGCGATAACTTAAAGTACGTTAGAATGTCAGTAGTAGCAATAAAATATCTATAATTGTAATACAAACAAAAACAAAACAGACAGATTTTTTTTCTGACATGTTGTCTAACAAATACATTTCAACGTGTACTTTGCACGCCATTCTGGCCAATATCAAAATTTGACAGCCAAAATGCATTTACGGCTTTACTCGTAACTAACAATAGATGGTAGCAGCTATGCTAATGACAATCATGCAATGTAATGCAAATTTTTTATTACAAATATCGGTTGTGGAATGTTTCAAGGCTACAGTGCAATCTTCTGATACAGAAACTGGTCTTTCCAAATGAAATGAACATCCACTATAAAAACAAAGCCAATAAAATAATTCAATAGCATCTCTTTGATTAGAATTTATTCAAGCTAATTAGAGTAAATGGAAGGCAGACATAGTGGGAATGATTAGCAAGAGTAATTGTCATCAAACATAATATTGCATCCACTCGATTATTGAGCAATACGACTGAGCATTGCCCTCAGCATACCGAGTATTTCGTTAGAAGGTTGGTGGACTCACTTGGCACCGAACAAATTGATCTCGCCAAATGAATGCAATTAAATCAAAACATTCATTAATTGAGTTTTAGTAGAGAACAGTTGATATTGACTAGACATGTTGCAGTAATAATGCTAGCTGGCTTAGATAGCTGGAGAAACAACGAATTCGTAACTGTAAATAAATAAAATAAAATAATTTAAATTGATTACTGTAATTAATTTAATAATTACTTCGAAATTCGTTTACAACTTAGATAAAAATGGCCAATTTACATTTCCAAGTGCCTTTTACATAGCACAATGAATGAGGAATCGCTCCCAGTTAATCAAGATGGTACCATTCAGCTGGACGATGAAAACTTTGTCAAATCGCTGATCAACTCGTTTGGGCATAATAATTACATAAAGATCGTAGTTGCATTCGATACCGAAAACGTCAAGGCAAAAGAGTGGTGCAAGCTAATATGCAACATTGCGCTCACGTGGGCCAAATCGATCAAGTGGATCAACGAGCCAATGGCTAAACCGGTGGTTTGCAGTTTTATTGCCAACAAGGATTACAGATTGGGTTTGCTCGTTCAAGTGAATGATGAAGACCAAAACAAGTACACTCTACAGTGTCTCAATCGTAATGGTTTCGCCTACCGTCGGATGGAAATATTGAAATTGATACAAAATCACATCAGTGAGTCACAAGATAATTCCGACAGTGTCAAAGTGGAGAAGTCGTCCCAATTGAAGAAATGCGCTGGCACCAAAGTGTACAGTCAACTAGTGGGTACATTTTCCGAGATGGCCATGCTGTCGGCACTTGAAGTAATAGCGTGTTCGAACATGAAGTTTGCCTTCTTGATCAATGCAAAGCCAATTCAAGAGTACATCAAGCACTGTGCCAATTTGTTCTCACTACAGTTCGAAGTGGTCCATGCCAGTGATGGTTGGCCATGGCCATTAGAGGAAACTAGACGAGAGCAAGAGATACATTGTCGACTAAGTGACTATCACCAGCACGCCATTCACCAGGCAAATATTCTCTTCTGCATCACTGACGACGGTCAACAGATGGCAGTAGCAACGGTGGCAAAAAAGAATCTTTTCGTGTTGAGCGATCAAGAGGTAATTTGTCTGTTGACTTGGTGGGCAACGGTGAGACTCCAATCCGAGTTGGAATATAACACTTTTCGAGTGGCCAATCCTGTGGAGGAGACCAATCTACCAAAGCACGATGACGACACAAAGTTCTTGGTTGATGCGTTCGCCAAAGTGGGTCTCGTTGGTGATGATTCACATATTTGCAAATTGGCAGAGAAAGACAATCTGGTCGAACTGATCAAAGTGAGACGAATTGATGAAATCGTTGGAGAAGCACGGAGGAAGATCGAAAAGGAAGACTCAAATTGGCACAACAAGTTCACTCTGGGCTGGGACACTCATCGGCGTTATTTGTGTGGCACTCGAACCTGGGATGGAGTGGCTGCCTCCATTCAGTTGGCTCACATTGCCATATTTGCCAAAGCTATTTCTCGATGCAGTCTTCGTCAATTGCTGGCTTCACTCAAATTGCGCAATAAGTAGGGAGTAGAACAAACAAAAATGATAATGAGTAAAGCTAATAAACCATTTTGTGATGTCATTTTGTGTTATGTTTATACAGACCCATCCCTAAATGTTAATAGCTAACAAGTAAGGTTTGCTGGTAGAACTAGAGTAGAGGAATAGAGGTGAACAATGGCCATGGGGTGATTACTCAGGGTAATTGTCATCAAACGTAATTAATCGTATAATGAATCTGCCAAGTGATGACACCACAGTGGCACTGAACTGAGTGAACACTATTAGCATTGGCCGATTATTGAGCAATACGACCGAACTGAAGTTCAATTTGAACGTTGCCCTCACTCTTCAACCGACATTTCACTAGTAACAGTCGTAAATTCTGTGAACACTCTGTTAAGTGATATCATTCGAGCAGTCAGTTGTCGAGAGAGTCCTTCTAATGGACCCATTCTTGGTACCCGATGATGTGCTTGATACCAAAAAATCAACCGACGTCACTTACGCAAATAATTTCATAATTGGCGACACACTCTACACGCTCAAGCAACTCACGAGTATCGCTCAGACTCTGCGCAAATGGGAAGACATAGGAAAATTGGTCAATTTCTTCAACCAGGTTCCATTCGAAGCTGTAAAACAATGCGATCAGTTGTTGTATACGATTGTCTATGCTCGCTTCCATGAAGCCAACTACGAGCGTGTGATTGCGTTGTTATTGGACTCGTCGTTAGGCCGCTTCGAGGAATCATACCATCGAGAGCTACAAGCCATCTGGGAAGAGTGTCATTACAAGCTGTTCGAAAAGGACAAAGGTAAATACCCACAAGAGGTGCAGCGCTTCCGCATTCGGAAGAGACACACATATCCATCGAGCATTTGGAATGGCGACAAGTTCAAGTATAGTTTCACGGTAAAAGATCGCGAAGTGATGGAGAAGTACTTCAAGAAGAATCCAAAACCCAATCGGAAGCTAAAAGAAGAGTTGGCAGAGAAGACACACTTGACAGTGCAACAAGGTAAGTTGATCAAATTTGTTAATAATATTCACTTTCTTGCCTTCTCACAGTGACCACTTGGTTCAAGAACAAACGCAATCGCCACACAAAAAACGTAGATGATGATGATTCCACCGATGAGGACATCAATCCATGTGGCAGCAGAAGAACAAACACAACATCCATCAAAGTACAAAAGAAGAATCACAAACAAAGACGCAGAGCCAAATAAATTAATTCTTTGATTTGACTGCAAGTCGTTGCGCACAGTAACTCCATCTAATGAATGAAATTATAATTTTATTACTCAATGTTTGTAAAGTAACTGTTCGATAGATGTCGCGAGTGTGGTGTTTCGTCGGACAGCTGCACAGGATCATCTTGTCAATAACAAATTTGAGCGCTACATTTGGCAAAATATACATTCGTTCCGAGTTTATTAAAAATAGAACTCTGCTAAGAATGATGTGTGTGTCTGTGAATGATGATTTGTTGTGATGGCCCAGTGGAGTGGCACCAGTAAATCACAACAGAAGACCACAAGTGCGGCAATGTTTGCTTTGTGCCCTGATGCCATTTCCTAAGTCGATACATTCTGGCCAAACGACAACATCAACCAAACCAAACGACATGACAAGCCTGAACACAGTGAAAACAGTGATTTCCTTCCATAATTCATAAAAGGAATGTTTTGTGCCACTCGAGTGGACAAGCGAAATGTGACTAAATCTGTTTTGCAAAGATGTGATGCCCACGAGAATGGCGCGATCGCGAGCCTAACTGGCAAGTGGCGTGAGGCGAGATGAGATGGGACGAGATGCGAGAGGCCAACCAAAATGATTCATTCCCTGGTCGTCGGGAATGGACCGAATGGCGATAATTTGCTCACTTAGCTCGTCCATTACCATCGGCACTCATTATATCTGTCACAATAGCTCAACACCATCAGCCAACATCCATGTTGGAACAGATCGGTTGGTGGCGGCTGTGTAGCACGATAACATAATTTGCTGCATGCAATCCATCCGATGATTGATTCGCTGCCATCGAGCCAATGGAGATGGCACTCAGGCCTCATCCTCCTTATGTCCTCTTTTGCCATTCACAAGTTCAGCCTGTTTCTACATTCGTTACAATCGTTTATTTCTTTTTGAACGTATTCTCATCGACATTTGTATGTATGCAATTGTAAAATTTAAACATATGCTCTATGCAAACGACCAAAACGATAATCGGCAATTGAGGACGGACACAATCGAATCGGAACCGAATTGGCACAAACATACTCGATCAATTGGGCAAGTATGGCAAGTTGTGTGCACCAAAGAAAGACCAGTTCGATCACTTTTGTGTTTCCTTTCCAGCTTGTCTTTTTGTGTATCGTTGTTCCTAACGGGCAATCGAGATGTGCTGCCTGCACGCACCGACAGTCCGACACAAATGGGACCACAGACGAACATATTGAAAGAATTAATTATTTGAACTCAACCGAGCATAGCTCAAAATGTGTTTTGTGTTTCTGTAGCGGCCCCACCAGAATTGGTCCAATTGGCATCACTTCTCTCTGGTTCAAATGGATCAGATCGATTAGTCACTGGAAAGTCTTTTAACAGGTCCCAGTGCGAATGTGAGTGACCGATTGGTTGATTGGTGGGCACATCATTAGCACACCACAAAGGAGTCATTCTCACCCCACTCGATGCGGTTATCGATGGCAACCACTCACATGGCACTATAACACGCACTGATGGCTATGTGACAGCACTAGAGAGGCCATGAGAACGATGTCGAGACGATGACAATAAAGTGCCTCTAAGCGACTCGTTTGCCGTGCAGCAACTCAATTCGCCATTCATTCACTCATTCATTCATCCACTGCACTGGTCACATCGCCACTTGGCGTATTTTATTATAGTTCAGTGCAAGCAGTAAACGGAGCTTAATGTGCGATTTATGATCGATCCGAGAATGAGCCAGTCAGTAAACAGACACTTGCCAGTCCATCAGGAGATGAGATGAGCTGCTCGGTCTGGCTTTGTGTATGTGAATTAGTGGGAATTAGCGCTGTGTGCGTGCAAATTGATTGGACCAACTGACAGGCGGACTGATTTGCCAATTTATGACACCGCCGAATGCAAAAGCAATGGCACTCTTTCCCGGGACCGAGCGCACATGTGCTGGTATGTGTGTGTGTGTGGCAAAGGCAAATGGAATAACTCTTCAGTTCTAATTGGAACGACCTAGGCACTGAATGTAGTAGATCATCACTCAGCTCAGTCCGTCAGTGAGAGTGAAGGCACCGATCGCTCAAATGGAGCATCATAAATAATGTCGTCCTGGTGATGTGCCATCATGTGTGCCATGTTATGCAAATTTCCTCGCTAATTTACACGCCAAACCAAACCGAGACAGATTGCCTGTTTATGTCGTTGCTTGCATGTTGGTTGTTACCCGCTTTGGTCTGTTCGGGCTCACTGGCGCTAATTGTTGATCACTCACACAGCGACACACTCACTTGCTCTGTGCTCGTAATTAATTGTCAGAATCGACCATCCTACACGGCGACATTGACATATTCATGCATGTACACAGCCAACTAGAAGAATGACAAATTTACACGATTCACACAATTTGTAGCGATAAGTTTGCATGTCATTTGTTGGCGCGTTGTGTTGTGCAGTGCACGTTGGGCCAGTTATACAGCACAATCAAATCGCGCTCAACGTGTCATCAATCTTAATTTCGCTTCTTCTTTTGGTGTCGCGTCCCTGTATATTCAAACACATTCGGACGACTCAATGTGTGACTTTAGAGTCGAGTCTCATTGCGCGCGGTGTCAAGCGACAAGTTTAATTACCGACCGACCGTCCTCAATTACTGCGGCACTATCAATTAGTGCAATGTCTATTGGCACTAGTGCAGTATCAATTATCGATTTATCAAGTGTCGACTCTCAGCCCAAATCGACTCAACTCTCAAGTGGAGTTCAAATTTAATTTCAGTGTGTCGAGATTACCGCCATCCGGGGATAATGGATGAATCGATCGATCGATCTAAATTTAGACAAATTTGTCCAATCGAGCTATTTGTGGTGTGCGCGCCGAGGCAATAACACGAACCCACAACTGTCAATCGAGTGGAAATGAAATGAGCAATGAATTGACTGAATGAATGAACGAATGAACGCAGTGCAATTGAAGATGCATCACACACGACCAACGACTGATACAACCTTGTCTTTCATATTTTGTTTAGTGCAAAGGTGAGTGTCGGTGTGTGCCGTACCGCGCGGTCTGCACAAAGTCGATTCAGTTCTTGCCTGAAGAAGACACACGTGAGAACGAATTACGGCAATGTTTAAGTCTGTTTTCCCATTCAAAGCTGCAGGTAGTCAAATTCGGCGCGATTGTGAGGTGCGATGATGATGCCCAAGTCGGTGAATGAATCAATGCCACAGCATAAAAACGAGAGAAACGCACCACATGTGCCGATGATGCCAATGTAACACAACCAATGGACCGACAGCACACTAAGAAGCGATCACTGTGCAAAGGGATGCACCATCCAATGGAATGTCTAGTACGTGTGATGATGATGGTCTCGGTGGCTTATGGCCATCGAGTAGTGGCCCATTGCACTGTCCATACACTAAACGAGTCGATTAATCTTCTACACAAACACTCACGCGCCTTAATTCGAGTCTTGATCCTACCGCATCGATTAATTCCGTTCAATTAATTCCTTCCTGTGTGTGAGATATAATTTGCGTGGTAGCTCACACATAAATACAACCTCATTCCACCTGGTGTCTTACTACATTAGTGCAGTAATTGTTTTACCATAAATACAAATGACACAAGAATTTTGAGAATGAGAATCAAATTGGAAACGAATTCCAATTTGGGATGAAGTGATAAATGAGACGAAGAGTGCACGAGAGTGAATGGCACAGTGCTCGATGCGCTAAATAGATTCTCTGTGTTGGGCGGCATTTGTTTGTGTGTCTGTGCTGCCCATCCACTGACAGGTACAATTGCATTGAGTCAATGCGCGTTCAAAGTCAATTGATTAGTTAGGTGGGGGTCTGATTGTGGCCGAATGGATAACGAGGTAAAGGTTAGACGCTGCACGTTCGATGCCATGCAGTTCGGATTAGATCGCATTCGGCTCAAGTGGATAATGCTCATCTGCCCGCATCATCTTCTCCATCACTAGCAGCAGCAGCACCATCGTTCACAGTGATAAGTTACACCGAGTGTTATAACTCAGTAATGGCTGTAAACGAAGACGAATCGAACATCTCTTGCTGTGATTATGAACTGCCACACACGCTCACTGCCGTTGCTCAGTGCACTGCACCACAACAGAGACAAATGTGCCGAAGATGAAGACAGCGGGACGGTAGGGCAAACCGAGTGAATGTTCGTCGAGTGGATGCACTGACTGAGTGACTGGTTGATTCATTCACAATAATTTATGTCCACACTGATTCATTGCACTGGACTAATGCCGAGCCAAGCTGATGAGATGCGTTCGTGTTTTGACGCACAAGTGAGAATGAATGGACTAATTTGTCAATTAGAAGCTCAATCGATCAGTGCCCGCTTGGCGACAGATGGGCCTAGTCCGCATCAAACCGACTAAAGAGTTGAGGTCATCTCTGGGAATGTCTTCCGAGTAGAACTCGACTTAGTGGCCTGTGTTTGAATTAATGGTCGAACGTAGAGAATGTTCATTGAGTAAAATCAATGACAAATGACTTGTTTTGGCACTTAGGGTTAGTCAATGGAGTGAACTGACATTGCCGCCACTGGCTAATCACATCACACAGCAACCAACAAGACAGTGCACTCGATTAGACTGATGGAGACCTGGCAAATGCCGAAAGTGACTAGTGAAACAGACGTTACGTTAACGAGAGTAGTAAAAGATATTGCCATAAAAGATCACTGACTAGTACTACGAACCAATTCCTGGCAATGCACCTGAGTAGATTCTCTCACTCAACGGCCACTAAGTCACCGATTGGGTGTCTTCCTGTTCTGTTCCTCTCCTTTCGGCAATGTTCAAATGCAAATTAACTAATGTCCCGAATGGCTCGTTGGTGGCTTATTGAGTTAAGTTAAGCTCGGGCAAGTGGCTCACTCACTTACTGAACGATTCACTTGCTGCTACCATTCAGTTGAAGTGGAGCTATGCAAATGCAAATGACTAGTCCGAATCGATGCCACACGATTTACTACTTTCGGATGGATTCGGTTGCCGCGTTAATTTACGAGCAAGTGAGCTCTCTTCACTGACACCACACCAATGGCCTGGCTCAGCTTACCACTGACACGCCAATCTGTGACTACCAGCACAATGGCACCGTGGTGCACACTATCACCTTTCTCACTGGATCACCACGAGGCCAATAATTAACACGATCCCACTTGATATTGAGAGTTTAAATTTAGCAAAAGAAATTTCAATTGCGCGCCCACAAAGACAAAGATGGATGGAATGTGATCGTTATCGTTGGGAAAGGCTGCAACTAGCAAGATCAATAAATCAGTTCACCATTTAATTCGATTACGTTACAATTAGCAATTTGTTAATTGGCACAGAGCAATGGCCAAGACATGTGCTCGTGCTCGTTCGTTATTGTGCCTGCGTGCCACTAACTAACTCGAATATCTAAACTTTTCGCGTCTATGTTTGTGTTGTTGGCTCGTTTGCTTTTGTCGGCATTAGTGAGACTCGATCGACACACACAACTCAAGACTGTCGAAGTGAGTCTAAATACTTTAATCATTCACACACAACGAGAGATAAGCGGCGGTGAAGCAACGAACAGATAGAACAAGTGGACAGACGGACACTGAGAGTTCAGTGTGTTTCGATATATTTTGGTTGTACAATCGAGTCTCGAGAACGATTCGTCTAGATTGGATCGAGTCACTTTGCACTGAAAATGTGATGCTTTAAATTGATATCGCCCTATTATAGTGTCCAATGCACACTCTAATGGAGCAATGGACTGTAATGGCCTGTAAGGCTCATTTGTTGCCATCAAAGATGACGATCTCTCTTGGATGATGGTTTGGCCATGATGATCACACACTCATACACACTCCACCCAAGACAGATCATTAGCGCACTCTGCCACCGAGCAGCACATAACAGACACATTCTTGCAAACGAGCACCGAACGACCATCATTTACACCACAGAACCAACCGAGCAGTCGATCTAATTGCGATCTATTGTTCGTGATAGAGCCATCGATCGCATATAGTCACACTAGCAGGCAGATACGTCGTCCTCCTAATCATAATACTGACACTCATTAGGTGGCACTCACACTTGGCACTGCACACTGAATCGCCCTCAATTTGGCACATTTAAGCCTTCTGTCCGAGTGTAAATTAGATCGCAATTATATCTAATTCCGCATGTGCAAGGGCGATCCCGTACAAATGTTTGCAGAAACAGCAAGTGGCAGCGTAGTGTATTGGCATTGTAATGCATTGGGCAAAGGCACAAGTGGCATTTTCCATCGACTCAAGTGGACAAAGTGGCGAGAGTTATGGCCGTTGTCAACGCAAAGCCAATGGAGACTTTTGCCTACTCTGGTTCGGTTGGGTCAAGCGAAGTGTGTCGTAAATATAGCTCTCTTACAACCAAGGCATCGGTTCTATTTGGTGTGCTCTTTTTAGTTTGAACTTTTGTTTAGTTCCCATGGCCAGCGACTGACTTGGCTTGACAGTCTTATTGCCTCGGCATTGCAACAGCAATTGAGCACTTTGTTTTACGACGATATTCCTTGCAATGTCTTACAGTCACACAGTGAACAGAATGTCTCGTTAGATGCACTTGACGATGTAATCGGAGACGAACACGGTCCCATTTAAGCAGACATGTGTGTCTTAATTAATTTAATGTGCAACTAGAGAGTGCACTGCACCACTGCCAACAAATTCAACTGAGTGACAACTCGGCCAAAGAGCGAGTAAGGCCTAATGATCAATCGTGACAATCGGTTCTTGGTAGTTTTGCAAATGACAATTTCTAGTGGCTGGTCGTTTGGTCGTTTGTTGCAGTAGATATGAGCTAATCAGTTGAATAGCAGTGGTTGCATAACAAATTAGATTCAATCTCGACCGAATGATTGAGTCCGTAATCGAGTTAGTGCTCGCGAGCAGTTGCCAACAACACAATTAATGTGATCTGCCAGTGTGCAAATTGATCAACTGAGATCGGAGGGAGCACTGGCGTGCACAGATCGAGCCAATTACCATCTCTCGGGTCTATTTCATCTCAACATCGGTGCAATTGTGCATTTGTTAATTTATTTAATACAATTAAATCACGCTGTTTAATAAATCACAATCGTGACACCAACCAAATTGGCTACCTTGCCCGAACTCGAACGCGTTTTGTCCAAACCGAATTCGTTTAGTCTGTTCGCGCACTGAGCAAAATGAGTGAGTGAGTGAGTGAGTGAGTGCTTGTTGTTATTGACACCAGCGAGACACGAACGGACGAAGAACGGACGAGCGGAAAGTTAAGAAGCTGGCTGGGAGGTGTGGATTGCAGGTGGCTACTCATCATGTCAGCCTCACAAATCGATTGCTGGTCCGAGTGTCAGTACCGAGTGTGAGTGTGTGAATGTATCGCGAACTGCGCGGTCGAGGCATGACCGAGATCGATGGCCAAGATGAAGGGCGCCTTGCCGACCATTCACACAGTCACATTTGCTAATTTAGATTCGATTCTGCTGTGGCACTGTTGCCGACCTGAGACTTAATCAAATGAACCAACCAAACAGGGACCGACAAGGCAAAGGTCTTTGCTGGCTGCGGACATCAACAACATTTGCCTTTGGTCATCATTGCACGGCAAAACAAAAACTCAATTTGACTCCAAATCGCGGAATGGCTCGTGAACTTGAACAGTGTTGAGTGCAAAGTGTTCACCCGGTCTGTTGTCTCCAAATGTGTCGTAATGGCTCCAAATTAACATTTTCTCCACGCTTACACGTACGGGCAGGTTGTCCTCCTATATGTCTCACTGTTGGCAGGATATAGAGGTGCTGCTGCAAGTACACTGAGAACTGCTCAACTGTCAGTCCGAGTGAGCAATTAGTGATGGCAACGAGCTCGACGTTTCATGACCAACATGATGAACTGAGTGTTCGTAATAGTCAGTTGGCAGTGGCAATGTAGTGAGTGAGCAGTGAGTGTTGCGTTGCGTTCAATTTTCAAGTTCATTACGCTTGAATATTAATTAGCTCACTGTACAAGTTCCATTGCCGACTCAAATGTGAGTGAGTTGTGATTACACTCTTTTGTTGTTGTTTGGTGTTGGTAATTGTGCGGTGATAAATTTAGTGTGGTAGGCTTCACGTGGGGGAGAAGGGGGAGGTACCCACACAGGATTGACTGCAAAGACAAAAGAGTCCAATTAGAGAGCGCCATCAGTGGCATAACATCAACATCAACATCACCATTACCATTACGAGTGTCAGTGGAATCGCGCCTAAGCTCGTAGGTTCGCATGGAGATGAGACGAATTAGCCCGATTACAAGAAGCCAATTGAAGCTGTCCAAACGAGCCTCTACCTGTTCGGTCTATTACACTAGTGCAAATGGCACATCACACCGTTCAGTCAGTCAAGCCATCGTCAGCAGCATCGCCCGCAACAGGCAACAAATGGCAATAATAATTTATCTTGTCACATTTCAGTGCAAATAAATTGCCTTTTCGATTGAAATTACAACCACCAGTGAACCACAGTCACTCACTCACTGGTCATAGTTCAGAGTCGATCGCGCGCAAACGTTCAGAGATGTTAATTGTGCGCGCCGACTAATTAATTACCAAACTGCGCGCGGCAAACGGACAAACCAAAATGGCTCCACTCGAATACCACTGAATAGTAGTCACTGGAATGGACCTATTCGGCTGATGCTACTTGCGCTCTCGATTGTGTGTCCGTGAGCTAATGATTTGGGTCGTCAGTGGCCGTTTCGCCAATTCGCTCTCTGTTCACCTTGGTCATCAGCATCACCTTCGTTATATTATCACTCTCCATTGGCCATTTATAGCTCGACAAGTGGCACCGAACACAGCACAGCACGTCACTGCACAGATAAATGATATCGATTTGGGTAATTGGATAAGACGGTGGCACAAACATGGCCAGGAGACGATGTTGATGCGCGAGTGAGAGGCCACAAGTGAGCTCTGGTGCTCACCATGTGCATCTCCACGGCAGCAATTAATAATAATAATTGCATGTTTTCACTTATCGTTTCGCGTTTATCGGTTTTGGTGTGTGCCACCAGTAGAGTTGTCCTCATCCTCTCGAGCGTAGTGCTCACCATGCTGTCTCACTCGCTCACCATGGTGGAAGTGAGTCAGCGCCCGAGAGTCTGACGCCCAACACCAAACCGAATTAACACTCGATCCGAGATTAGCACAACTCGTCTAGTAAGTCAATCTGGCACACAATGCAATGTAATGAATGAATTTCTGCTGCTGTTGCTACTGCCAATGGCTCATCAAGTAGGGCACAACACTGCGAGTAGTAGTGATAAGGCCAAAAGACAGGCCAACAAAACTGGCCGGAAAAGGTCTCAAATTGAGACTAAGTCGATATTATCACTGGCCGATCGATACTAAACGTGATAATTAAGCGATCATTGATGATATTGATTGGGATTGAAGTATACTGAGCGTATCGAGTGTGATTGGGACACGATTGGCACGGACATCGTAATCGATTAGTTTTGTGAATGGATTTGGCCATTCGATGTCGAACTGTGTGTGTGCTTCCTCATTTCACACTATCATCCCTGATCGGGTCACTTGTGCCACCATTCATTCTGCACATTAATCGAGCACACAGCCAACCAAGACAACAACAACAACTTAATTAGTTGCGAAACGAAAGAACATTAGCACTGAATGAGCATGTCAAGTCAGAGCGCGCAAACTGATCAGAGTAGAGTCGTCAAGTCGAGCGAACTTATTACTGTTGACATTAGTCTGCTCATCAAGGACATTCGTCAATTGCAAATGTCACTTTGAGTGCACATTAAATCGAGGGTTATTACGAGCCAAGAGCGGAAGGAACTGAACAAATAGCGTGAATAGCAAAAGGCCAAATTGAATTCGACGACACTTGACTAATTTGGTGGCTTATTATCAAGCAAGCAGAAAGAGAGAAACAATGTTTGCAAATGTGCTGAATGGATTGGACAGAAGAGGACACAATTGCACTGAGCACTAAGTAAGATTGGTGGTGCACGTTTTGGTTATTTCGGTTTGTCAAGTGTCGAGTTACGTTTTGCTTGGTTTACGGTCGAGATCGACACAGAAGACAACGAGAAGACCCGATTGGTGCGCACTGTTAAGACAATACGTCAATTGAGGTTAAGGCAGCCAAAGCAAAGCGAGACAGCAATTCTCCAGTGAGATGGCCTGACTGGTGCACACCAAACTGTCTTTTGGTGAAGTCGACTGTCATTCGGTCGATAGTTTGTTGTGCTTTCTAGGAACTGAACACAACGAGTGGGTGATACATTGATGCTACAGCCGTGAGTGATGTTGCAACACTCACTGACAAACAGTGCACTGTACACTGTGTAGTGAACACTCAAGCAACGGTGGATGGCTAAAAATACTTCCGTGCACTAGAACAACTTTATCATTGAGAAAATATGACAATTTGCCCGAATGAATTCTTCGGTTGCACAATGACAATTCAAAGGAATTGAAAAATTGAAGACATTTGAGTGAGTGCCACCTCACACTGATGACCTCACTAATGAGGCTGAAGAGCATCAAACTAGCGAGTCGATTAGTCATTTATTTATAGCCGAACCAAATCGAACTGTCTAACTATTACCGACTTGAGAAGATGCTTCGAATACCAATGTTACGAGTGATCGTTACTTTGGTTATGTCAAAGTCGACCAAATTGCTATCAAATTGATTCTTTTTGCCTAATTGGAACTTTTGCTTATTCTAAAAAGAATACTACTATCCATTCGGTTGGCCGTAGGAAGGAGACTAAAACAAACCCAAATGGTGATCGGTGTGGACAAAGATTAATTTGTGCCAGAATGCATGCGATAACGATGCAAGTGCTACGCCGACTGAATGAAAGAATTGATACGCGAACAGAGAGAGAGAGAGAGAGAGAGAGAGAGAGAGAGAGAGAGAACGCGCAATCGATAATTAATGAAGCGATAAAGTGCAGTGCACAGGTACTGCCACAAATGACTGACTGAGAGTGGCGGGCAAGGTGTGGTGGGAGAGTGTGCGCGCAGGTAATTAGATTTAAATAGTAAATACATTCACTCCAGTGTGCGATTCTATCAATTGGGCCAGTCAAAGTGTCACTTGGGCGAGATGATCATCGATGTTCACTGACCGAGCCGAGAGCATCGTTTTATAATAAATGAACTCGATTCCATTTCCTCTCGCCTCTTGATTGGGCCGCCGCTCACACTCGATCAGAGGCAAATTAAGTCTTGATTTATTATTTATTTCTACATCTAACACAAAATATTTCAAATCTTCACACAAGAAAAATTGGCAGAAAATCTTGCTCGGAAGTGAATTCGGCGTGCAAGTGGCTAAGTCCTTAGACTCGCTCGGTGGTAATCCCATCCATATAAATTATGACTATCGCACTTACGGGTGCCACTTAATCCTTTCTTTTCGTCCAATCGAGCATCATATGCACGGCAATCGAGCCCGTCAATCGAGTTCACCAAACAGAACTGAACAGTGCCGAACAACAGCTGAAGCAACCGCATGCAGTTCAACTCTAGACTCAATTGGCATCGGCAATTGAATTGAATTGACTCGACGATTGGCAGGAGGCAATTTGTTAAATAAACAAGTACTAAGTGGCGTTTGTAGCAAATTGGCGAGCAGAACAGACAAGCCAGGACAAGAAGACAAGACAACGATCTGTCTCGCGATCGACATGGTGGCGCACGTCGAATGGCCAGTAATAGGCCTATTAGACCCATTACTACCAGTGATGCAGAGGCACTTACCCGACTGAGGTGGTGTAGGTTGGGTCCGTGTCTGGCCACAATTCATTGTTCGGTGCAGTACACTGCAATTAGACCGAAAATTGCCCCGTTGATGTAGACGATGGTGATGATGACGTTGATGGCGATTCAGTGAATGAGATGCCAAGAGGTGGTCGAGGTGTGCTGACAAGTGCTCATCACCGATCGATGGTCACTGCTTGGGTGTCGGTGGACAGCTCAGTGCAAGGTCCCAATTTGGCTTAACTTGACCACTGTATCGCACTTCCTCTTGTGACGGTAATTGCCTGTTGGCGTGGATAATCCTCATTATTAGCGCACGAGGCCGACCAAACCAAAGCTAACATGTATGGTGGTGACGCGTTCTCGGTTGGACAATGCCCTGCCGACACTATAATCACCACTGGTCGGATGCTACTGTCTGTCTTCTGTATGGAGCTCACTGCCATTCTGTGCACTGTCAACAGTCCACACACAGGCACAACACAACAGAACAAGAACAGAACTAAGCAGACACGAGCCCATTAGCATCGCGAATTGCTCACTCACTGACAGCATCGTTTGTTGCTTGGTTGTGTCGGTGGCTGGCTGGAGGTTTGCTTTCACTCACTCTCCTGCTGATAGCTTGTTTGTCAATCAAGAGAAAACAAAGCATTGTGAAGGCAATACGGCCAACAACAGATCGATGCTAATTACCATTGAGCAGCCGATCAAACGGTGACGGTCGACAAGTTGTTTACATTTCAGATTCGAGCATGAACTCATCTCAGATATCCAATTACGGTTGTGATTAGTGCGCATTTAGACGATGATCCGACAAGAGTCCGACTACAGAATGAGCCACACACAGACACTGTATAATTAGTGCTTTCTTACTGACACATTCATGGCCATCGTGTTCCTCATGTTCAACCTGTCAAACCTGACGTGTTGTCTTAGTGGTTTGATGAGAAAGGATACCCACTCAGTGGTACTTACTTCCCACACTGTATACTTTCGTATAATCCGTTAATTGGTGGTTTGCGATTGGAATGGCAATGAAGACACAGGTTTGGTTGGTTCGATTAGCAGAATCGATCTCGTCTGGTTTATTATCTCGTTTAGTGGTGATGATGCTGTGCTTTACATGACAACAAAACAAACAAACGAACGCGTTCGTCACCGAGCTCGAGCACAGCCACAATGAATGGAATGTGTTGGCAATGTGGTTGGTTGTGGCCACTAAGGATTGCACCACTCGCTTTCCACTCGGTTCCACCGACGAAGACGTCAGTGCAGTTCGATTGCCATTCGATGCGATCAATCTGAGCTATCAATGAGAAGTGATGATATCAATAAATATGTCACTACAACGTAATTTACAAATCAATGTACAACAAATGTCAACTGAAGACAACAGAAAACTCCTATAAAGGTTCGTAAAGCAAAACAAGAAAAAATTGATGCCAAAGACCGATGACGGGTTCTCGTTGACCTTGCCCTTCTTCGGCTAGAATTGAGGTCTTCCACCACTAAAGGCAACAACCGCAGCAGCCATGCTGGCGCCATACTTGCTGTAGCTGTCGAATGCCGAAGGATTGGCAGCAACAGATGCGGCTGCTGCTGCAGCCGCACTGAGCTGGAACATGGTCTCCGCCGAGGAGGCACTGGCATGGTGCATGACTAGAGCTGAGGGGGCGACATCAGCAAGATGATGCCCCGGCGATGAGTGCAACGAGTGGATGCCCGTCTGGCCGAAGTGGTGACTTTGCGCCGGATGGTGACCGAACCGAAAACTGTGCGGGTAGCCCATCGAGGAAACAGCGGACAGAGCAGATTGACTGCCGATGCTCGTGCTGAAGTGACTGCTCGGCGTGTCCAGAGCGCCGGCCGAGTTTATATTGCCCAGTGCGGAGAAGATTGAAGCTTCGGGAGAACCATTGGCGGCATTGCCGTTGGCGCCGGTCGTGCCACTGCCACTCAGCAGCTCGTTTGAACTGCTGGTTCGACCCGAGTTGCCTTCCTCGAACGATTCATCATCGGTTGAGTCGCCCGAGTTAGACGAATCGTTCAACACTTTGTGAGCTGTCTTGCTCAGACTAACCTTGTCGGTAGAATCTCTGAATAAAAGAAAGAAAATGGGTTAGAGGCGAGTTAAGTCTTAGTAGCAAATAAAATGACATAGGGAAGGAAATCCAACTGACCTGTCTTTCGCCTCAGCCGCTCTGTCACGTTGTCTTCTATTTTTGAACCAGTTGCTGACTTGAGTAGTAGTGAGTCCGGTTGCCTCGGCAAGGTCTCGCTTCTCCCTCGGTGACGGATACGGATTCTGAGAGTACCATTCACGGAGAACGTTTCTGGATTTTTCTTTAAAACAATAAGAGGTTTCCTCGCCGTCCCAAATGGTCCTTGGCAGTGGATATTTTCTTCGTATTCTATACTTGCCCACTGCACCCAGCGGTCTACCTCGGGCTCGTTCAGCCTCAATGTAGTGAGCTTTGAGCCAAAGAGTCTGCAGTTTGGGATGTGAGCTCGGACCAAAGTTATGACTTTCCAGGATTCTGTACAATTCTTTGAAGTTGCCTCTGTGAGAACGAAACAAATGAGCAAATCGAGTTAGTCAAAAGCATAACAAAGTAAATAAACACTGCACATTAAAACATTGAGGCACTCTGCTATGGACTCGACCACACGGATCACTGCTTGAAGACACAGAAAACCGAACGAAGGTGGCACAAGTGAAGTGGACTACAAACACTTGTGCAAGGCCGTCTTGGTGCACTGGCTCAGCACAAACACAGACTTGTAATTCGATCCTTTGGGTGCTCGCAACGGTCTGCACTTGGCCACTGAATGGCACACAACAAACCAAACACAGAATGCAGTTTGCCTGTGATGGCGGTTCCACTGGCTCGGTTGTCGCCATTGATTTACTCAACGTGCATTAATGCCGAGTGGTGGTCACAGTTGGTGCCAGTGCCACCAATGCATCTTTTGCTGACTGGCGTTAAATTCTGCCTGGTCGAACCAAAGACAAGCAAATGGAGCATAGACAGTGGCAGACCATCAAGGAGATGCATTGTTTCAATGTCAATTTGGCACAAACCAGTGATGGCCATATCGAGAGTGACAGTGCACTGCACAGTGGAGCATCAGTGCCCAACCAGTGCACACTACCGAAAGGCAATCTCCATTAGGTCCGATCGAGTTCCCACACTGTCTCGAGGAGCACATAGCTCAGCACTGAGGGCAAATTAAAAGTGCTCCCGAGGATTGAATTACCACACAACATGGCCGAGACAGTCAGTGAATGCAAGCGAATGTGCGCGCTTAAATAAACGTTGTCGTGCCATTTTGGTGCGCTTTCCTTCAGTCATACTGACTGAATGTTTGTGTCTGTGTTGTGATTGCGATTGTCAAACCATTTAGGCAGCTGCCTCTGCCTTCTCTTATGCCTCTTATGCCAGTAATAACGAACTGAATTATGGCTCACTTTAATCATACACCGAGCTGATGCTGAGCGATTGCTCACTTGCCTTATGGCTTAGCTTGCCTTGCCTTGGGTCGCCGTACTGTAGACATAAATCTCACAACTTGTCCTCGGCCGATTCTTTTTGATCGATGACACGCAAAAAGTACCACTTGGCACTGAGCTAGTGCCACCGAAATAGTGGAAATATTGAAAAATGTGCAAGTGGTCCAATAGGTGATAGTGTCAAGCCATACTAACAAGCCACAGCACGATTCGTGTCCAGTGCAGTCGAATTAATTAATAAGCAATTAATTCTGCAATTAACGTTTTAATTGTAAAACAATCGGACAGAGCACGAACGAATCGAATCTCAAGTCTGAATTGCCCACCATTACACACCACTGCACTCCACTTTGGCAATTTATCATTGGCGCGGTGTGCCACTCGAGTCGTGATTGCTTGCTTTAATTCAGCCTAACACATAACGTTCAGTAGTGCAACTGGCCACAACTGTCTAACAAATTCACTGATGCCATCTCGGAGTGTTCATTCGTTCTTGTTCTCGTCATCACAAAGAGGTAAGATTCCTCGCACGGCACTTTGATCATATCGAAATCATGTGCAAAGTGCTCATTACATTCAAATTCATTACATTCAGACATTAGACTCACTTGAACGAACTGAGACAATGGCAATTAAGCAACGAAAGAAGCCACTGAAGAGCCAGTGAAGGTGCAAGGTCATTGGCACATTCTCGCATGAACAACACAGAGGAAGGAAACTGTGTGTATGTTTGTGTGTGATTTGGTCTGTCTGGAACAAATGAGTCGAGTGGAGTGGAGTGTGATACCATCTCATGTAAAGCACAATGTAATAGGCCTAGATTGGACACATTCAAATGGCCGTAAGCAATGAGAGGACATGATCCAACCAAGTGAAGCTCGAGCACACTAATGGTCGTTAAGGTCGAGGCAGAATTGACCAAAGTACCGACTCGATGCCTGCTAATAGAGAGAGAGAGTGAGAGAGAGAGAGAGAGAGAGATAGAGTGCAATCAGTGATCACGTCCACTGGCGGACACAATTGGCGAACATCTGCCCCTCGAAATAGCGTTCTTGTTGTCGGCTCAATCACATTTGCATCAAAGCAACCAAACTGGCAATGTATCCAATTGTGAGTCAATTCAGCTCACAACTGACAAGAATATCGCTCTTCACTGACTAGACAGCGAGAAGTGAGCAACAAATCATAAATCGAACCAAATGGTAAATGTCACTGACAAGTGCACCTCTCTGTCAGTGCCGAGACGGCAATTAGAGTCTGTCATGTGTGCGCCCAAATGATAAACGATAGAATGGCGGCGGTCGCCCTAGTGGATATTCAAGTCGATTGGTCATTAGCGAATTGTCACCGGCAATTTGTCAGTCTCCGGCGTATACAAGTACCGATCGTCGATACTAATCATCGAGCTAGCCGAGCGAGAGTGACTCAGTGCAAGTGCCTTCACTTCATCACTTCAGTAAGGCAATCTTATCAGTGAAGGCATTATATTTTGTCGCACGCCATATGTATAGAGGGATGTATTGCCTGTGCGGACAGTATTCGATATCAGTCACGCGTCAGACGCTAAATGTATGACGAATGTGTGTGCTGAACGAAGAAGACCTCACACTGAAGCCACTGCCAATTCGATCGAAGTGACTTTACTTGAAGTGAACTCGATCAAGACTGCACCACTACTCGGGCAAGCCGATAACCACAGACATTTCAGCAGTGGACAGTGCCAATGTAACGACACTGATTATCATTGGCGCGATTGAACAAATCGACTTGGTTCGAAGGACGCCGATGAAAATGTGCACAAATGATGCGACAAATGAAATGACAAGCTAAGGACATCAATTAAACATGACGCAACTCGTTTGGGTCCTAACACAACGACCACTTGACACCTAATTCTCTAATCCTCAATTGCCTTTCAATTTTTCAAGCAATTGTTAAAAGAAAAGCTGATAAATGCACTACCAAAGAGTCCAAATGTATTTGAACAGATGCTTTGTCTGGACCGCTTAGTCCCATTATGAGCGATATCACACAGAGGCACTTTGACCTCTCTTCAGGGATAATCTCTCCATAATGTCAAGCTGGAAGCAATTGATCTCTTCCTGTTGTGATGTCGCACACTATGGCGCACACTGTGGTAGATGCGTAAACTCTCGGAAAAGCAAGCACAATTGTATGCAAGCAAGCAAGCTCGGATCGATGACAAGGCAATCAATTGGTGTTGTCGGTATCGGTTTCGGAGGATGTATCGAGTGTTGGCGTTATGGTTCAGATTGCAATCGAATCGCGCACAGACAAGACGAGGCGACATATCAAACATAACAAACAAGACTGCCAGCCACAAATAGAGCACACCGATCGAGGCACTGGAGATGGGCGTTTGGTGGTACAGCAGTGGGACGTAAATGTATGTATGAGCGAGTATAGACAGGCAGAGACGCACTCGATCGTCATAAATCTCGTCGCAATGACTTCAACGATACGAGCAAAGTGAGATAACGTGCCCGCGATAACGCAAAATGTATTCGAGAAGCTGTCGCGTAGTGCCGAACACGTTGAGCCAGTGAAGATGCACCAGGCCAGAACAAACGGACGAAACGATCATTTAAATTTAGTTTACATTTCGTGGTGTGCCCCTCGCACCGCATTCACTAGTTGTTCGTTGTTCGTCGGTTCTTGGTTGGCGCACCGAGACAAATTATTAATAATAATTCGTTTGCCTTTCCCCTGCATGCTTCCATTGACGGTGTCGGCATTCTCTGTGCTCACCGAGACATCGAGTCTCACTCGAGGCAGACACAGTCAGCGGACTGATACATCGAGTCATGATTTATGCCTTAATTCGTCACTTTATCAGTCCGATTAATCACCGCGAGATGACATTTTATTGTCGTGAGTGGTGCGTGCCACAAACAACCAGCAGTTGGACTGACTTGCCTGCACTCAGTCAGACAGACAATCCGGTGGAATGACAAAATGCAATGCAACCTAGCTGGCTAGGTGACCTTTGCTCGAATCAGCACAAGTGGCATCATCCTCATCATTAGGTACAGTAACTGCACTCACAGAGAGTCGAGTTCGAATGATTCATGTTGTGTGGATTGCACCTGTGCCGTTGGCCTGTCAGTGAGACCGGCATGTGACCAATTCGTGTTCCAGTGCAGGCAATGGTCAATTAGTGCTTCCACTAATGGGCAACTATTACCAAGGCACCCAACACAAGGCACTCGCCACAATCGAGCACACATTCACCACAGCCATTACACATCCATCTCGATCAGGTATTTCAATTAGCGCACCACATGACGGGCCATACGTAATTATAGCGCCTTGTGCACTGGTCGAGTATGTATTTCGCAAGCCTATAGCACCTCGACACCTCGTCTATTACCAAAATGCATTTGAATGCGCGCTTGACTGTTCGGTGTTTATCGCTATTTGGTGGTGTTATCGCTCACTTCGAGATTGCATCGAGACACGTCAAGACATCGTTTTTTGCTCGATCTTAATCGACTTGATTCACTCTGGTAATGATCGAATTAAAGCGAAATTAGATTGCGCCACTAGACTCGCTCAACACCTCACACTACATGTGCCACATTAGCTCGTTATCGACCGTGCAGATGCGAGTGAGCCTGAACACCGAACCAAGTGAGACTGTAGCAGATCTCGAGTACAGTGTAGTAGTAAACTAGAGTAGAGTCACCGAATACACGCTACATGTACGGCACAATGGATGGCACTGAAACCGAATCTGTCTCGACAGGCAGCATTACACTACAACACTAGTCTAATCTGTTCTGTACGTTTCGTCAGCTATAATTAAATCCTTCGGATCGGATACCGAGGCAAGTGGAGTCAAGTCAACAAGCTTTGTTTTCACTGGTAATCATAATACAGATGGCATGTATTACATTTCGTCGGGTTATGATATCAAGTTGAGTCTAGTGGCCCGACTTGGCCCATTAGGCCAATTAAACAATTGACAGAGTGTTAATGGCTGACAGATTAATGTAATGCGATGGTTCAATCGATAATTAACACATTAACCAACTAAATGGCCAGTTTAGTGGACGATAGTAGATAGTGAGTAGCCTGTCTGGTGTGCTCAAGTAAAGCTAAAGTTCTCGTGTTGAGACGTTGTCGTGGGCACATTTCGACGTGCCATTTCGCGGGATTCGGACAGAGCAGAACACCAAACTGGATCATCGTCAAGCAAGCACAGACCGAGTCGAGATACGACGAGATACGAGCTGGTGAGAGTGTAGTGAGTGCACTCGGAGCAGACCACATTTGCTGTGCCATGTTAAGTGTCTTTTGGCAAATTAAGATCGCAAAATATAAACATTCGGTGGCGAGTAGAAACAGGCAAAGGCTGCTGAACCAACATTGATGATAACGTGAACGAATAAACGCCAAAGGAGGCAAAAGGCAATGAAGCCACTAATGAGCCATCCTAGCAATGAGCACCAGTCACTTGCTCCAAACAGAACCGATGACGTTGGCCACGTTAGTTAGTCAACTCAACTCAGCCAGTCGATTACCAGACGGACCAATCTAATGCCTGTGCAAACTCTTTGCCGCTCGAACCGAGGCCAACAGACCGACCAACCAATATTTGCATTGGTCTCAACTGGGCTTGTGTCAGAACATGTTTGTGCACTAGGCAGTGAGCGATAATGCATCGCCCGTTTGGTTCATTTGTGCCGACACAAATGTACGAAACGATCGAAAACAAACTCGCGAGAATTCGTTCACTCGGACAAAGTTCATCGGACAAGCTATGACCTGACCGAGACCGACCGAGAGCACACTTAACCTCGCATTATCGAGACAAACATCAAGTAAAGAGTAGAGTAGAGTGCCGAGTGGAGTGCAACTGGCCTAATGTGCCTAATGTGGCCAATGTCAATGTAATACGCGGCATTGAACAAACAGATAACACCGTACTACTAGGTGAGTGCAAATCGAGCGGAGTGAGGCACACTTTGCCACTTACCTATGGAATGCGACCAGAGCTTTCGCTTTGAGAACCGATTCGTTCTTGTGCAGAGGCTCGCACGCTGGCAGTGACCACAGAAACCGACCAAGGCGTTCGATGTTGCCCGACTGTTGCAACACTTCACACACACAGGCCACTTGCTCTTGGGTGAAGCCAAAGGTCGGCAACAAAACCGGTGACAGCGAACTTGGCATCGTAGGCGACAATCCACCGGTCAAGCTGTGATGAGGCGTCAGGTCGAGACCGCCGAGACCCGTGAAGGGCGGAATTGCGGGAGTTGCATCCGAGCTCATATGGCCTACAATCATAACAGAGGGTGAACGGTGAGGAGGTGACCAGCAATGAGACTGTCAACGGTGAGATGTGCAGCTCCGATACAAACGAATAGATGAGATCGGTCACGTGAACACTTTCGATACACACTATTGTTACACACTTAGGATGCGATTACACAATGCAATTAGTTTGTTGACACTACACGGTGCTCATAGCCGTGGGGCACAGATAAAGTGCCCTGCAAGGCACCGAACGAGTGTTGCATAGCACGAAACTGATCGAGCTGATCAAAGTGACAACAAGACAGACGAAAAGACAATTGAGACTACAATGCACAATGGAACAATACACCAAAGGTGAAACCCGATGAGATGAGATGCTCGATATTGCCAGAGCGGGACTGACTGACTGGCCGGACTGATGTTGCGATGATGTGACAACTCGGTGAGCGTGATCCTCACGGAATTGAATCAATCGAGTGGCCCGCGAGTGAGAGAACGACAGCCAGGGAAAGCGATCTTCACTACAGCTGATGCACTGAAGGTCTGATGGTGGACAGACGCACTGAGAGTTCACTCCACTTGCCAGTGCAGCTGTGTGATGTGTGAGATGTGTTCGGTGTTGTGTTGTGTTGACTGTGACGGCGAGTGTAACCAAACCATACTGATACGTCGTCGATTGAGAGAGGAGAGAGGCAGAGAGAGGAAGTCCCGCTCGACACACCGCGAGGAAGGTTTGGAGGCAGTCCGACAAGTGAAAACAAGTGGCCGCTGAAATGAATGACAAAGGTGCACAGCACTCACATAGCAGTGCTCCCTGCTTGTCTACATTATGCAACCACCGAGTGGGGCGACCGCCCAATTCTGCTTGTGACGGTGCATTTGCTGGTGGTCCGACGGACCGCCCCATACGGCTTTTCATTCCATGTGGCGTGCAGAATATCGAATGAATGGCGCCATGTTCGCTCAATGATTCACAGTGGCAGGCTGTCCGCGACAATCAATCCTCGAGTTGTCTCTCTATGCATACTCTTGGTTTTTCCTCATGCGGTTGTTGTGGCTGGTGATGTATCGCGATGCCGAGAACGATGCGTGTCTGTTCAATCAACCACCGATAATTGGCCGTGTAATTGAGACAGACAGACAGACTGATGAGCATTTGCATCTGTACGTGCTGTTGATGGTGATGATGTTGATACTGCTGGCGATGCCTTTCCTCGCCTCCTCCAATCTCATCCATTGTCATTGTGTGAGCACTTCGATGTGTGAACATTCAAACATAGCACAAAAAGCGCAAAACTCAGGAAAACACTACAAACGAGCACTCGAGCCAGTTATCGTGTCGTGTTGAACGACGGCAGGCTTGTGTCGAACTGCACACCAACCAGATAAGACAAGACTCGATCGACATGACCAGACAAATCGAGTGGAAGTAATACAGTTCGATTGAGCTAACTGATCGATTCGAGAATAAGAAAGGATGCCAATTGCGGTGAAAGTGAGTTTGTGTGTGCGGTGACCTAAGCTCAAATTGACATTCGATTCCGTTGAATACGGTCGGTCTGGTTGATCTGTTTGATTCTGTTCGGTGGGTCTGTGGTTGGTTAACTGGCCTCGGCGCAACACATCAACACAGCTCGGCACTATTAATTACATTCGATTCAAGTGGTGCCTAAGTAAATAGAGACACACGCGCACACAGACACATTAGACGACTAAATGGCCACCGTCAGTGTTGGCTTGGATCAATCAAGCAGTCTAACTACTGTGCACTGGATGTGTGTGTGAGTGTGTGTGTGCAAATGGCGCTATTTACATAGCCACAAATGGAGAGGCCAACTGGCAATTCTTGTGTGCCATCATCGGTCTCGCACCACCACCGGGACGAGTCTCATCACCACCGAGAACCATCATGGCTCATTCGCACTGCATTTCATTACGCGCGTGCGTTTATTTTGGCCGCTGTCAAGTTAAATAAACGTTGTACACAAGACAATGGCTCGAGTGCATCATCAAATGGAGCTTGTTGTTTGATGTTTTCGCCTTCTCACCCTATGTCTATGTTCCTTGCTCACTTGATATCGCACTCAGACAGGAGAGGAAATGTTCGCATCGAAAGCTTATTCGGTTGAAGCTCATATACCATTAGGAGCTCGTAAATTAGCGATGATTTAGCTGTTCGTTACTCTTTAGCGCTGGTGCTCGATCTGTGGCGTGTGTGGATATATATGTGCTTGTGCCAATTGAACATTGCCAATTTGGCCACAGTGAGTACAAGACAGAAGGAACAATCAGTCTCGGTGTGTTCGGTCTGGGTGAGGCACACTGCGACCCATTGAGTCACTCGTGCGGCCTAACCAAGCTGGTACAGCGGCGGACTGTGGTTGGTGGTGCCTGCCAGTGGTGCTAAGTAGTGCTCCGATTCGGACTCGGGCGGCCATCTCGCTTTAGTCGATCATCGACGGTGATCGACGTCTTGGTTATCGTTGTGAAATTTGAACACTTGTGTAAACACGCCAATGTAGAGCCAACGGTGAGCAGAGTGAGTGCGATATATTGGTCTGGCGAGGACCAACCAAACCGCAACGACCAACATACACTGCACATACGAGCTAACTCAGTCAGTTAGTAGGCACTTGATCGAGTGCAGTAGTCTCACTACGCCCGAACGCAATGCGCCCGAAGTGAACGTAAAATGTGGTGATGAGCTCTACTCGAACAAACCAACCGTCGAACACACACAAACTTCACTACAAGAGATAATGAAAGAGCAAAGTGAGCAAATTTGCCTTGTTCGCCATCAAAGTAGACTATTATACGAATCAGTAAATTAACACTGCACTCACTCACTTGGACTGTGCACTACATTTGCCGGCAAACAAATGGCTACCAAACACTAAACCAGTAAATAAACGGACCGAATTAGCGAGAATGCACACAAACCAGTGCAATGAGATGGCAACTCAAGCCTGTAATGTAGTTATTGGTGCAATATAATGCTCATTACTACGCTCGGTCTGGTACACACTGTACACACTAACAACCCTTGCAGAATGGCTCATTCTGGTTGGTGGCAATTTATCACTGGAAAGTATCTCAAACCATTTGCAAGCCATCTCTCGTCACTATTAATGTCCGCCTCGATGAAGTCATTACAGTCATTGCAATGTCCTTATCTCCTTGGCATCGTTAATGATTGTGTTAATATTTTCATAATTTCTCGCTAATTTAGACACAAACAAAGACATTCAAAGCCACCCAAAAGGATCGTTCTGCAGTGAGCTTCCTCACTGACAAGCACTGCCCGATCTAGATCTGAACAGAAGACAAGAAATGTAACAACATTGAGAACAATGTTTCGCCATTCTGTCTCAATTGGACACAATTCAGTGGGTTGTTTGTCCTTGTCCACCGGCACAATGTTTCGATTGTCACAGAAAGCGTAAGTTTGTAGAGGCGCGCGAGCTATTAACAGGGCTCGATTCAAATTGGCCTGCGATATAAATCAGTCCAACGTAACAGTGGCAACAACATCGAGGGCACATTGAAGGCAATGGGGCAATTGGCTTAGGGGACGTGCACTTATACTTAGTTAATAGAAATGTTTACATATTTTAACATTTGCCCTTTGTGTTGTGTTTGTTGCTCTTTGGGTCGTCTTGTGGCGTGCGCTATTGTTGGTCCAACACAGTCCTACTCATTGCTCTATTGCCTGCCAGTCCATTATGTTACCAAGTCGATCGATTGCTTGTTAGTGGGCCTTTGTGTGGCTCCATTTGTCACAAGGAGACCACTCGAGCCGAAGACAATCCACAACTACACACAACTGTGTACCATGGTCATTGGTGCTGTACTGCTTTGTGTGACACTGTTGCACTATGGCACAGTCTTCGGTCCAAACTAAGAATAGCCGACTGACAGGAGTGAACCTTAAGAATAGCTACAGTCAGTCAGTGGCTGTTTGGTCTGTTTGCATTGACATTGTGCCAAACAGCAGCAGTACCACAAGGCAAACACTTCGAATGGAACACAAAAAGTTGCTCTGTTTGCACTCTGTCGTCCATTGAATAAGCCAATTGACCCTTAAACTTGTAAGGCAGATCGACTTTGTAGATTGATAATCACGATCCATTCACGATTGCTTTTGTGTTGGTCTTTTTGGCTTCAATTCGTTTTGCCTCTCACCGATCAAACCGGAACAATCAATTGACTTGACTCGATTGGCGCTGCGTCAATCGTGATCAATCGACCCAATCGGTCCGACGCACAGTGCGACACAATCGACTTTACAGGTCTAAACAATGAGCACGACATGTTGTGACAATTGAATGTTGTCACATTGAAATTGGACACATTTGACCAATTTGTCCTTTTGCAGTTTTGTTATCTAACAAGTGTCTTCTTGTCGATGTCCACATCACTTGACAACACATGTTTGTGAGCACATTCCTCCAATTTCAAATACCAATCATGGAACCTGATCGTTGTTGGCAATAGTTGTCAGTCTATAGGACAGCAAAATCCACCCAATAAACTCGATACAGCACCCAGCAGCAGCAGTCATTATCGCCACCAGTTGGAGGATGCAAGCGAAAGGCAATCCTTTGACCGGATGCAGTGAGCCAATCAGTGATCGTCCCGTGATTGAGCCAATGGCATAATTAAACTCTAATGGCCACATTTAGTCAACACATTGGTAACCTAATCTCATTTGTAACTGTCATTCAATCACACCAGTGACAGTCTCTTCTGTGCCAGTCAAATGGCTCAGTCAGTCAGCACCATGGGATCGCTCTAGGTCGAATGGGATCGAGTGCCACTGTGAAGCACGGCAGCATCGAGTGACATTTTCGTGTCTGTTGCCTTTGCCCGAATCGTTTCTCCCAAGATTGGTGCCGTTTGGCTCGTCCTGTGAAATTCAATCTGCCACGTTAAGAACTTAAGCCGTTTGACTTTTTGCTTTTGGCATGAATGAACGTGGCAAGTCGGCAAGTAGCAAGGCACAGGCGATCGAGCAAACTGCTCTTTGGCTCGGCACTGCACCGACCGCACACATACATGCATGGAACCATTGGCCGCAGTGCACCGCACGGCACACAGCGCATTTCTTTGTCTCAGGCACCAAGCACTCTGTTGCACTTGTCAGCTCTTTGGTGTCCATTTCCAAAGCTGTTCACGGCAGGCCTCACTTTCCACTCACTCACTCACTCCCCACTAATCAACCGTACAGGTTTAAATTTCGTTGCATTCATTGCACTCCACACACACAACCAATTTCTCGAATTTCCAATTAAAAAGACATTCTTCTCGTATTCTTCTTGGTGCCGACTCTGTCTCTATGTCTAACTGTAACCGATTGCTGAGTTGTCTTGTCATTTTGCACTGCCTTTCTCGTTACCGCAACAGTCAATTGCAATTAAATCAATTCGGCCCTCTCGATTTCATTTCAGTTTCGTTCAGCTTTGTGGTGTTCAATGGCAATCACTTCATTAGTGGTCAGTGTAACGGCATCTAGGCTCAATTTGTCTCCACGAAACCAAACGAGCCAGATGTGCAAGCTTGTGGCTGTAGTGAACCTCACTACCAACAACACAATCAATCACTCGGTCCTTGGCAGTTCACTCAGGCTGACTAAAGCAAAAGCACTCATTTCGTCCATTTCATCCTTCTTTGGTCTTCGGACCGCACTGGCATTTATCAACTCGTAAATGAACGAATTATCGTCCACCGATCACTGACGTATCTGTTTCATTGTATCCGCACTTGCACTTCATCATCGTCTTGAGCTCGTATTGGGTCGATCAATATCCCACGACACATAGCACAACACACAGTGGTGTACAAGCCTCTCGCTCTCGCGGTGGGTCAATTGAGAGCACACAAAACACTACAGACAAAGCAACAAATAAATTTGCAAAAAGTGATTAAAAACATATCAATTTAAAAAAACTCATTAACCAAATTTGTTAAGGCAAGACAGAGCGAGAGGCAACACTCGACATGTTAACATTTGGTCACGCAATGGCGTGCAAGAACCGATCTGAACAGAGACACCGCAAATGCACTGGACAGCACCGAAAGCAATGCAATCCGGGCGGCATTGTGCACATTGCGCTAAGGCAAACTAAGGTATTAGTTGTGATTGCCTTCGCCATTGGATCATTCCATTGTTAATCTCACTTTGCCTCTCAACCTTGGTGCTTCCTTTATTAATAGATAGCAAAGCTTTAAACGCTCTAATTGATCATTCAATATTGCAATCTAAACCACTGCCAAGGTAAATACCATTCGGACACTGATAAGAAGGGATGGCTGATCACGGATTTCCATTCTCGTCGTTTCACTGCATTATCAATTAGCCCGAATCACGCACTGGCCGAGAGTTCAGTTAGTGGCACCACACGGTCTGACTGGGCCAATGTGCACTCGAATGTATGGCAATAACTCAGTGGGTCCATCCGCCAAACCATAACTGTACTGATTGTGTTTGTCTGCTGTGGCACTTGCACACTCATTTAATTTGCACTCATAATAATCGACTCAAGCCCAGATTAATGGCCAATCCAATGCCACAGCAAAGGTTGCTCTATAATAATCGATTACATCGAGCCTGTCTCCTTTGCAAGTGTGCGGTGTGTTGCCCTTAATGCACTCGATCCAATTGGCCAGTGGACACAATGCACTAGTACCATAAGTCAGTGCCAAGTTGGCTTTTTACATCGTTTTACATAATCAGTGGCAATTGTGTCTATGCATGGATGGCACAAAGACTAATCGAGACTGACTGCTTGCCCACCGATTGTGTGCCAAATGCACTGAGCTCAATGGACCAAGTGTCGAACATCTCATGTGCAATTCAATTGACAATGACTCACTCACACTCAAATCGGTGCTGGTCGTGCTAATTTGATTGTCCAATCAGTGCACAATCGAGTCGGGAGCACACACACACACACACACACTTTTTTGTCCAGCCTGGTGCCATTACAAATGGGCAAAGCAGCACCATGGCACATTGGGCCATTCAATTGGTTAGTTCACTCATTGAAGTGTCTCTGCAGTCATTAATCAAGTGCACCAGTCCAACAAGACACCAATGAACAACGATTGTGTATTTTCTTGTGTGTTATGTTGTTGTTTGTTATTGGCTAATGTTGTTGACTTTGCCCAATTGAAACCATTTGAGCTGAACAAATCTATTGGAGCAGTGAGATCTCGACAAACAGTAAGGCACACTGATTGCTGGCACAAGACTGCTCAATTGACTTCTGTTTGGTGCACTTCCTCGGCCATAGAATAGACTCTGTTTGTGCTCTACTTTACACCATCAACACTAGACAATATCGTTGATTCCAGTGAAAGCATTCAAGTCAGAATTGCTCGCTACAGTTTCAGAGGTCGTCATTGTACGTTGTGTTCCTCTCGGTTCGACAGCTCGATTCATTGATCAGTTGGCCAACAACAAAGAGTCGATTTAAATTGAGCCATTCACTCAACTACTGGAGCACTCGATACTTTGCCCTCAGTCCAACGAGAGTCTCCAATCAAGATGGGAACAGTATGAAGGACTAGTGCCGGTTTCACTATTTTGTCACTTATTGCAGAGTGATCGCTTTATTTGTGTGTGCCCTCCACCAATGTTGGTCCCCATTAATCGGTGGCCTTTATTGCCTTGTCCCACTGACTATGTGACAATTGGAGTGCCATTCATCCATTGCTGTTTGTGTGTGCATTACACGCATTAGAGGGCACGACACACACACACGCACCGTGACACCAGTGCAAACACATGTTCGCTTTTGTGTTGGCAACAGTAAATTATTAGCCACTCGATGGGAGTGACACCGTTCGAATGTATTACAGTCAAACTACCGTACTGAAGCTCAATAACGGCAATCGAGCAGCTCAATGCTGCACAATGAATGAATGAATGAATGAAGTTACAACAACAGTTTGTTCACCGAGTTGTTCACTTCACAGTCAACGAGTGGCATTGTGTGCCACTGGTGAACAAAGCGTTACTTTAAGTGGAGATAGACAAACAAACAGAGACCGAGTGGCACTAATCAGGCAAATCGACTCAAACTAGACTAATCCGACTAATCGGTCCGATCGGACGGGGCGAATCCACTTGGCGTCATCACTTTCATTGACTCAGTTTGTGATGTAAATTGAATCGAGCTTTGTTCGAGCCACATCCCCAATTGATCATCTCCTCTATTCGATGTATAATACAATACAATTGATTTACTCACTGATTTATGTCTTCATTTCGTTCTTCAGTATTCTCATTGACATCGATATTGCTTGCGACTTGTCTTGCTGGCTTGCTCTCAAATACGTGAACATTTGCAACACTGTGAATATATGTTAAACCAACATTGAGCCATTCAATCAAACCACCACTGTAGACCAAACATTAACTTGAGAGGAGAGATTTGCTTGCCAATTTGCTGAATTACATTCATTCAAAGTACAATTGACACAAGTCGATCTCAAGTGACTCATTCATAAAGCGATTTTGCTGACATCTATCGAAGTAGATATCAACAATAACGAGCCGTTTACTGGCAGACTAGTGTCATAAAGGTCTGTCATAAATTTTTTCCTCAAAGTCTGAGTACATTATTAAACAATAACCGAAATCGTTCAAGGGACTGCCACCTATGAGCTGATGTTTTGTGGGAAACCATTAATTATCTAATTATTTATTATATTCTGACAAAGTATATTAACTGTTTCTTATATTTATAGATATTTTCGGTCATATAGGCCAATCATTTTAATATTTCTCGAGTTTTATTGCTAACTCTGTTACTTCCAATGTAGTTAAAATATTGCCTTTTCTAATTTTAAAAGAATTGCCAATATAGTAAAAATATTTCCCCGAAAAATACAAGCCATTTCTTAATACAAAACTCCAATGATTAAAATGAAACTTGTAATTATATAACTGCTGTTATTTGATTTGCTAATTTGATTTTTCACATTAAACTCGAAAATGATTCATAAGTTGGCACATTGGTGCTTTCGGAAAGCAAATACAAAATTCACTAGTCGTTTGTACTTTAAGATGTTTTAATCTGGTTGAACTGACGTAAGAGCAATGGTCTATAGACTATAGTATACTCCATTTGTGCACCTGCCTCTCAATATTTTTAAAAAATATTTTATTAGTTTCATTACTTCTACAAAACCCATTGCTCCACAATGAAAGTTTATCAATATTAGCCCGAGTACCTCTAATGAATTTGATTAGTCGAGTATCGTTGGTTAGTGTCAAATCACTTGCAAAACAATTTTTGTGTTGCAAATGTTGTTTGGAATGTTGTTTTTAGACCATATATGAGCCTAAATGATTATCTAATAATTCATGATTCATCATTTGAGAAAATATACCAACAAATTCAAAAAAAAAAGTTTCCTAGAATTCACTCACTCATTATCTCAAGAATACTTTTCTTGTCTAATTTTATGAAATTATTAACTAATAAAATAGTAGACTCACTTGTCAGCAGTTTTACTTTCTAATTAAAATGGAATTTCCTACTTTTGCACCACAATTTTAGCTCACAAACTCATTTGCAAATATTAAGCTATCTTCCATGCATGGCTCCTCACCAGATTTGAATTGCATTTTCCTCCTGAGTTGCGTTACCTCCAAGTAAACAATTGGCATCATACAAATGATACAAAAGAAATTCTCTTATTATTAATACCATGGTAACTTGGAAACGCTTACTGTCATATTTGTACCGCATAGTTGTATTACTTGGGAGAAAGTTTGAATGCCCAAATTGAAATTAATTAATCTATTTATCTTGCAATCGAATAATTAAATGTGTAATTCTTGTTTGTCAACTAACAATAATTCTTTCTATTATGTAATATTCATTATAATGTGGAAAACAAACTCAAAGTATATTTGGATAGCAAATTATATGTTAAATAAATTTATTAAATTTTTGTTTCAATTAATGTTTAATGAATAATGTTTCTATGAGTTGAACTTAAGATTGTGAATGTCTTCGAAACCGACCTACTCGCGACTACTAAGTCTTGTAAATTACAAGTTGTAATACAAGAATCGCTGATGAGTTTAGTAAACAAATGAAATTACTTGAGCTTCTGATAAGTTCTTTAAACACAGTGATGAAGCCATCGTGCAAAGTATTACAAAATATAATCAGTGTTGAAATTCAATAATATGACAGTTAGGATACAGCGCTCAGTGAAGGGTGGATTTCTGGTCTCTGGAAAATGTACCAAACTATGCAACATACAAGTCAAAGGAGAGGGTTAGACTGTACAATGAGTGCATTCAGTCTTTGCGGGTAATCACTATAACAATGAACGTACGATTCATAGCCTATGAATCATAGGTAATAGGTCATAAGTGACACAATTTATTATAAAATTAATACAATAAATTATTTAAAAAAAGAAATTTAACAAACAAAAAATCGAATGTTAGAATTCCAATACATATCGCATACTGAATCCGTATGCTTGTGAAGTAAAATAAACATTAAGCGATTGCTTAATTGGAATAAAATCGAAACAGTCTAAATTGAACACAGAATTGTTCGATGAGCCTTGAATCATGTAACTGAACTTTGTTTGAATCAACGTTAAATTTTGATTTAAACATTTTTTGACGATTGTTGGCGAGAATAAAGTGCGAGTTGTAAGGTTCAGAATAAAATTTCATATGATAAACATCCAGCCCGAGAAAGGCGACTTTTGATGAGATCAAAGAATAATATTATCCAAGATATTTTGCTCTAGTAAATAGAGTCTAGTTCCTTGCGAGCTAAGAACAACAGGATAAAAATTGAACATTATTTCAATAGTGTAACGAAAAAATGTACCATTTTGAACCAATTTCGATCGAGCGAAATATTAGCACAAATTGATAACAAAAAAAAAGAATATTATTCGCTGATAAATTGAACACAAAATAGATGTTTCTGGGATGTCTACAAAAGAAACAAAACTTCCAATTGACAAACAATTTTCCAATTCAAATAAACAATAACAATAAACCAATTGCTAGTATTCCATGTTCCAGAAAGATTGTAGAAGGAATCCAATCTAAAAAAAAAAAATGATAAAAAGCATTTGAAAATGACAACGTTATATATTAACTTACACCCAAAAAGGCACATTCTCTTCAAGTACCAATCCTTCGGTTGCCTTTTAGTGTTTGATCAATAAGTTAAAACCCAAAAATGGCCTTTGGAAGGTAAAAGGAGGCACAAGAATCGATTTTAACATTTTCCTTTTATTAATATTGTGATATAAATCATAAAACTGTTCTCAAGACCAGTTGAAGAACTAGTGCCTTGCATGAAAATTCCCATACAAGTTTGATAGAGCGCAAGTTATGGAGTGATTCGGTAGTAAGATTGAAACGGCAATCGGAAGTAATGTTCACTCAATAATAACACGCTTGAATATTTATAATCATCGTCATCAGGATCATGATTCGTATCTGCAAACGGAACATCTTCAACTGGTAAATTACCAGTGGTAATACATTTTCATGAGTAACTATTAATTCCTCTACTCATTTATTGGCTTTTCATTACATATCTTCATAGTAGAGATCAAACCGGTGAAACCACAGCAATCAATCCCATCAATAAACTCCATTAGCATCAATACAATTCGAGATACAGTTTCTTAATTAATTTCATGGAAATATTTCAAATTGAGAAAGTTCGTTTTATGTTAACTTCAAGAAAATTCGTTTCTTTAGGTTGTTCCTTCTTAAAATCCTACTAAACATAATTTTAAGTCTTGAATGTCTTTCGGTAGATGGAAGCATTGTGATACATAAGCCAAATTGATAAAACAACAGACAATTTCAAATTTTTTCAATCAACAATTTCGCGTTTATGCTGCTGTTTACTTTCTGTTACTGTATTTGTGTCGGGCATTGTCACTCCGCACCTTGGGACACATTTTAATTTTATATTACACTCTCAGATGTCTCTGTAGTCAAGGTAATACCATTACCATACCACATGATATTATTATTGCCGTTACGGCAATGCCGTAATAATTTCACGGTATAATGAAATTCATTTGAATTAATTTTTTTTAAATTTAATATTTTGAGAAATGAAGTATGAACAAAAAGTCAAAGAAGTCTTCCTCAAAGTAACGAATTCAGCTAAAAGTAATCAAAGTAATTTCCATTCGAAGATTTATGCCACCAATTGATACAAGTGGTAACAAGTACATTTACATACCAACAAAATGAATGGATTTTCTTTAATTTGAATTTGAAACATTTTAACTTTTCATACAATTTCAATCATTTTAACATCCTTCTCGTTGTTAATACAACTGACCTATAAAATAATTGAATTAAGCGATACAATTGGATTATCTCAAATTCAAATTACCTCGCAATGAATGGTCAATGTTTCGTTAGGTAAAAGGTCAAATGAATTGAGCAGATAATTTCGGTTGATAAAGTCATTCCAACCATGATAATTGTGTTCGCGGTTGAATGTGCACTTTTTCTCTATAAAAATTTGAATTAATTAATTGGATCGTCTTACATAAGGAAATACCTTTCAACTGTCTTTTTAAACCAGACGAATCCACAATAGAGCAAACAAATCCAACCGTAATTTCGTCATCGCTCTTTTGTGATTTAAAGTGTAGAAATAATGAAACATTTTCCTGATCGTTTTCGATTCCTCTTGGACAAATTCTTAGGTAAAATTTAATTTGATCATTTTGGGGTGAAGAAAATTCACCTGAATTTAGAAAATGCGAATCATCCTTACAATGATCACATCGAATGAATTGGTCTATCTTCCACTGGTGAGCAAATCTGACCAATGTCGGCGAATTGCTTACGGAGTACGAATTTGTAGTCGTGGTAAATGGCAGCAAAGATGATTGTTGTCTTTGATGGTCAAGCAGTTGTTGAAAGTAGTAATACTGTCCAATTGTGATGTTACCGTAATCCTGTTGTTCGAAGTATTTCAAGTAGCAATTATAACGTTCGGATCGGTCGCGGAAATCTTCATAAGCTTTCAGTCGGATAAAACAGAGGTCCTCGATGAAGACCCAAATTATGCCCATAATTATCACGTAATATAGAAAGAGGTCAAGTTGAATCCATTGAAAGGCAACCGAGGAGAAACGAAGTGATTTCATTTGAAGAATCGTACCTGCCAGTCCCTGATGAGGAGAGAAACAAAAGTATAAATTACAAATGTCACCAAGTTAATCATGAAATACCAAAACTCCATAGAAGAACACAAACGGACAAGCAATGAGGAGTAAGATGGCCACATTTAGACTATGTTTCAGTGCCAACAAGATGTAAGTGATGTAGTAGAATGCTAATGTGACTGACAGCAAAAAGATAGACGATACCAGAGCGATCGTTTTGGCTTGGCCAAGGTTGACCAGCTCTCCGGTGCAAGTCTGACCAAAACGAGATACAGTTATTATATATATGTACTATACCCAAATACCCAAATACGTTACTTACATTGTTTATGCATTGCAGCTTGCTGAACAAACCAAAACAAAACAACGAGGAAACTATGGCCGATACCAAAAGGGAACATAATCTAGCGGTAAATACAGTTTGTCAATTAGATTTGTCAATTTATTTTAATTTACCTTTTAAATTTATAACCTAAAAACAGAACAAACAAATAAGTAAACACAAATAATATTGCGAACGTATGATAGCGTGGGGCAGATTCGTTGGAATGTAAAGAAGTCTCCATGTTTAACTTGGTCAAATTCGACTTTGGTGACAATGAAAAGTGGTCCATTGGATAAATTGGGCAAAGTTCTGTGTGTGGACAACTTCAAATGAATCTGATCGATCAAGTGTCGACCGCAAACTGAAGCAAAGGGAAATATTTGCTCGGTCGCAAAATGAAAATGAACACAACACTAAAAGACCACACAATCAGCTAGAGTGATCTTATCAATAATGCACACAACAGTAAATTATGGAACAAATCTCATTAACTTTGCCATCTCTAGTGTCTTTGTTGCCATAAATAGAATGTTCTTCTTTGTCTCTCTGCATAATTTGATTTAGCAAAATAACAAACATATTTGCACATTCTTTTATGACATTTTATTGCTTATTTTATTGTAACATTTTGTTTGAACTTTCTCGGTATTGTTGAATATGAGCTTTCTCGTTGATTGCCTTGTGGTAATTTTATATTTTCTGAATAAATCAATTTAATTAAGCAAAATGGACATTTTTGGAGCTGGAGAATGTAGTTTTTTCGACATCAAGAATTGTCCTGTGCACTAAATGTCATTTGACTCACAAAGCTCACGTACATTGCAATAACATGAACCAGAATAAGAAGAAAGTAGAAAATTGTTATTTTAACACCAAAGCACACATTAGCGTGCCATTGTCAACGAATATTGATTCCAATGTCAGATATAGCAATCGATACACAGCTCGTTAATCGATTTTTGTGTACATTATAATGCAAATTATCAGTTTGAGCTAAAATTCGTTTTAGTCTCAATTGGATTCTACAATTTATAAAGTAAAATTTGCTTCATTTCTGTTGAGTAAATAGGAGGCACAAAATGATAAGCAAGTAATAAACGAATGTCCTTGGAAGTAGAATGAGTTAATTAGGTTTTGACGGATATGTTCCAAATGTTCCAATTTTGTTGCATTTTTTAGCACTGTTTAGTGACTATTTCAATGCAATGTTCGATCGTTTCCAATGCAAAAAGTAATCAGTTTTGAATAATTTATTTGGATATTCGTAATTTGAACATCAAATTTTTGCTTTCTGGTCACTTGTTGAGTTGAGTTGAAGTGTCGGTGCTCGAGATTTCCTTCAACCTTCTCATTCCTCGTCGTCTTTGCCGAAAATGGAAAAGTTCCTAACCGATTGGGATGTGGCATTCGATGAGCAGCCAAACAGCAAGTCCGAACTGTACGAAGCTTTAGCGGAGAAGCTGCAGGAACATAACAATAATGTGGAACTGCTCTGGCGACTGGTTCGTGTCACCGTGGCTTTGGCCAACAACTGTAAGAAGGTTGGCGACAAGACTGAGTGGAAGAAGTACTCCGACGAATCACTAAAGTATGCCAAGAAAGCCATTCAGTACGGTCCGAACTCGTTTGATGCTCACAAATGGTAATCTAATCAGTGATCATAATAACGATTTTTATTTAAATGAATATTTTGATTACTGAACTAACATGTCACATTCTTCAAGGTACTGTGCATCAGTTGGCCAAATGACTTCTTTAGTGAGCCCCAAGGAACGCATCAAGTTTGGCCACGAATTCAAAGAGCACCGAGACATTGCAGTGGCGATAAATCCGAACGACCGCTTGATGAACCACATGTACGGTCGATGGTGCTTTGGAATCGCTTCTCTCACCTATTTGGAACGCAAAATTGCGAAAACGTTCTTCGCTACTCCGCCCGTTTCATCGTACGAGGAAGCCCTGGAATCGCTGCTCAAGGCTGATGACCAGTCGCCCGACTGGAAGGCGAATCAACTGTGGCTGGCCAAGGTTTACATCGCTCTGAAAGAGTACAACCAGGCAATCAAGTGCATCGACCATGGTCTGGAAGTGCCCATTGCTTCCGAGGATGATGCGATGAGCCAAATCGAACTGCAAGAACTCGAAAAATCATATGCAAAGTATCGAAATTAGACTGCCTGTTGCAAATTCCGTCAGCCAATGATCATTCTTGGACATACCAAATTACAGAATTAAACTCTTAAGACAAATTTTTGAACTCATTGTCAAGAAACAAAGCATTGCAATGTATTAAAATTGCATTATATCGTAGTTTGCGTGGCAGGAATTATTAGTTTTTTACTTTTACTGCCAAAAAAGTTACGATGATAAATATAATGGAAGAATTTGGTCTCCAAGGGCTACACTGAATTGGTCTTTCCTTAACAATTTGAAATTTCATACCTAGATGTCGCCACAATCGTCATAATATTTTATAATAAAAGTGTGATTTAAAATAAATTTGGTGGTATTTAGACTGAAAATTAAATATAAAATTAAAAATTCGAGATTATTTATTATTATTATTAAATACAAATAAAATTAGTCTTTGTAACTTTTATAAACATAATTTTAAAAAATTTAATTATATCTATTAGTCCATCTTTAAATGTTTCCATCGTAGTTGCCTGATTGACAGATAACTTTAATAAATTCAAGCAATGAAAAATTTCAATTTGTCAAACAAAGTTTAAATACCCAACTAGGGTTGAAAACAATTTGAAAAGGTCAAATAGGCAAAATGTCGTTGAGAAAAAGGTCAGCATGACCCACGATTGAGTCAATTGTCAGCCTGCCTGTGATGACACTACTGTCTACAGTGTGTTAAGTGCATCTACCGCCAATGGTCATTAGGTCTGTCTGTCTGTGGTGCCATTATTAGCGATTGCCATTATTAATGAATGGTAATCACGATCATTAGATGCACACACGCAGACAAATGCACAATTAAACGGATGCTCCAGCAAGACAATTGATGGCACAAAGGTGCCTCTGAATGCTACCATGCAGATGATGATCAAATGAACTTGGCCAAATGATAAATAGTCCGCACGAAATGGCACACACACCACCACCATGCCATCACTGACTGACTGGCCTGCCGATCGAGTTGCTATTTGGCCAATCGATTTGTTGGTTGCTTCACTGACTCATTGGCTCTGTAGTAATTGACTTTCGTTTTTATCTTCTTTGTCACACTCAGGCAAACTCTTTCATTTAGTGCATTTGCCAATTGAGCATCGATTTTCAATAATTGATGCAGTGTTGACACAGATGACAAATTCGAGGATAGCTTCCTCAATGACATTTGCAAGCTGCCATGTGAACAAGGTCGACCAAACCGGACTGGTCTGCAATAGGAAATTATTAGTAAATAATATAAAAATGTCGTTAAGTTGTAGTTGTATCAAATTTTTGTCCAAATTAGCCAGTTGGTGACTTTTTTGTTTGTTTGATTATTTGCCTTTGATTCCAGATGAAGATAAAACATTGACGGAGGTGATCATTAGGCAGTCTACTCTCTCCATTAGCACACTTCCGTTGTCCATTCAGTCCGATTGTGCTCATTGACCAAAATGTCCACTCGACTTAGATTCAACCACTGGAGACAGTCGATGTATACTAATTATGGCTTTATTGGTGCTGGTCATGTTTATGATTATAGTAATCAGTGAATCGATCTAGAAAGGGACAAATTAGTAAATTAGAATGAATGAAAACTAATAGTTCGTGTAAACGGTGGCAATGGTACCTGTTCAGTGGCATTTGAAAGACCTCGTTCAATGTCTCAATCTGCAAGTAGAGCACTGAATCAGTGATGCCAATTTGTGCGAATTCAAAGTTGACCGCCTCAGTGTCTGGCCTTTGTTGTCTCGTCATCCGGGTTCTCCTCCTCACCATTCTTATTGTAATTGGTAATTTCGTTTTCACTTCGTCTTTGCGCGTTCCAGTTAAGATAAGTCAAGTCAAAACCATTTCCTTTTCTCTTTATCCAATCAAACGTTGTGTTGTGCCTTTTCTCTCGAATGGCGTCCACTGCCAATTGTTGTGTGTTCACATTGATTTCACTTGTGCCTCTTTCTCTCATTGACCATTGCACAGTAAATTGGCCCAAATTGTTTTCCTCAATGAATTGGCCTCTTGGACGGTCGATTCGCTCGTTTGGCTCGTTTCGTTTCATTGCTCTATTCGATTCTCGTGTGGGTCGATTCTATGGGACGAAAAGATGAAGACATTTTAAAGTCGTTCCAATTACTGTCTAATTTGACTGACTGAGTGTGCTAATCTGTGCTTAGTGTGCTAATGACATTATTAGTGCGAGCTGTCCAAGGTGGCGATGATGTGACCGACAAGTGAGTAGGAAGCACCGATCTATTATTCGACCTGTCTCGGGAACATCGCCACACCACTGCCCGCCACTAATTATGTCTCAATTTAGATCGATGAGGTGTTTACCGCAAACATTTTGCCCGGTTCGGTTTAGTCCATTCTTGGCCTCGGTCCGGCCACAGCTACCACTCGGCCATAAGGCCACTCGATCGAGCAATTACACTGCACTTTGATTGGACCAGACCGAGAAAATCAAATCAAACTCTCGGACAAGCCAATTCGTAATTGCGCTCTGATCGATAAGTGAAATGTTTTGCACTTGTACGCCACAAATAGCATCAAGTGCAACACACACAGAGAGAGGGAAAGTTCACTGCAGTGGCATTCTTTGTTTTGCTTTGACAAGTGCGAGAGAAGGCAATCAAACGGAGAGGGCCAATCGATTTAGCCAAGTGCAGTGTCAAGAGATGATGAATGTCTTCATATTGAAACAGATTAATTTGTCATTGCTCGGTGGTCAAGTGTCAGCTCGGACCACAACAACAACAACACCAAATCAGTTGGTCCTTCTTTAATTGACTCTAATCCCAGTGTTTGACCACTTCATTTGGCCACCAAGCGCAATTCGAACTGGTCCAGACCAAAGTCTAATTGGCAGATAAAGCCAATCGTTCTCGATCGAATTATGGCTAATCCAATCTTGTGGTTTGTGTCACTTGCTCACTGCCATAACATTGTCACACTTGTTCACTTGAGACTTTGTCACTTTGTCACTCCAATCTTGTCCGCCCTGTCTTAAGGATTGTCAGTCCATGGGAAAGGCTTTGTTTTGGTGTTTTGTTTGGTGACCACCAGCACAAAACCACCAAAGGCAAATGTTTACATTTGGTGCAAGTGAGGAACAATAGGAGACAAAATTGTGTGGTGACAATCGAAATGAACGAAGGCACCAATGAATGTGATTAGCACGTTGTGATCGACCATTAGTGCACAAATGGGATGACAAGTCAACAATGGGCCTTCACGTCAACAACATGTCTAGGCCCTAGTAGCAGTAGCAGCAGTCTGGCCCAGTCTGTCACTCGTTGAATTAATTGTCACTTTATTATGCGAGGAGTGATTGCTTTATTGCTTGATTGGTCCATTGCCAATAGCCAATTGGGCCATTTGTGCGTTATTATTAGATTTACTGCCACACTCGTTCCAGTCTGGTCCATTGAGTCAATCGAGGTCTCAACAGTGAAAGCTAACGTAATTTGTTACCTTCCCCAGTCGAGCGTCGATGTGTGTGTCTCATTGTGTTTTTGGCTCGGGCCCGGGCCGGAACAGTGCCAGACAAGTTGACTGAGCAATGTAGTTCAATCGATTGACTCTATAGACGATAGTAGAGCAACGCGAGTATTTTCCTTATGATCAGTGGTACAGTGGCAATCAGAGCTGTCAATCAACAGTCACAACACGACCCAAGTCGAGGTGGTCAATTTGGCCCACTCAAGTCGTCAACCGATTTGGGCCCGTCAGTTGATGTTCCAATGTGCATTGTCGATGTGCTAGCAGCAATGAGACACCCGAGCGCCACTGTTTACTACATGATCCAATCAAGTGCCCAATGAATTGGTCCAACACAAAGACTGATAGTGCTCAATGGGACTGCTCGTGGTCTGACTAGGTCTAAGGAGCATTGTCCCCTGGTAGAGAGCATTGTCTTTCGAGGCCAAATTATGGATCTAATTGTGCTTCTACTTCAGTGTCATGCTTTGTGTAGAGACATTGTTGGATTAGCTTGCCAAGCCAATAAGGCACAGTCTGTCCGATGACTATATAGGCAATCGAGGCAGCAGCAAGCAGCAGCACTGTACTGTCATAATGCAATGAACGACACATAACGACATAATGGCACTGTCAAAATGTGCACAAATTCAATTAGGCCAAATTTCACAAGTTACAACAGATTGGCACAAAGAGATGACACTCCGATAGAGTCGAGCAACTGGCACGGCCTTGTCTACCTTCCCCTGGCAAAAGCCGAGGCTCTGTGCCTGAACTCGACGTGGTCTAATTCAATTGGATTGCAATTTGACTCGATGGCACAATCATCTTAGTGCCAAATCGTCATCGTCACATCGCGCCATTCATTACACAAGTTGTGCACTTTCCACTCGCTCTTGTGCTGAATATTGCGCTTCACTCACTCACACACGTATACATGAGTTTTGCCATCTAAAAATAGTCATCCAACGGCACCAGTGGCAATTAGTCGATCCAATTTAGATCGAGTCCATAGTTGTAAATCCCAGTGGAAATGTCACTCGGTTACACACCATCAATCTTGCTTATGACCACATTGGCCTCACCGCAGCACTGCCACACAAGCAAGACACCTGAGTGACCTGACCGACCAATCGGTCACCCCCACCGACCGAGTCAAAGCTATCTATTTCAACTTGCCGATTGTTCACAGGTTAATTAATCAATTGCCATTGGCATTTCATCATCACAAAGGTGTGCGCACAGCGACAAACCATAGGAACAGCTTTTGTCTTGTGTCTTGTAATGCCAGTGCGGCACATCATCAGCTCACAATTCACAACCGACACAATGCTGATTCAATTACAATTGATCGCAGGCGCGAACATCGCAACAGATTTATCAGTTCTCGCAAGTCTCTCGCAGTCTCGACCCACCAAAATGGACTTACAGCCAAAACGGGCATTGCACTCACAACTATGCAACTGTGCAAATCGTCTTACCAAATTCAATAATCAATAGATCGGCCAAACGATGAATTCCACTAAGTGTAGTGTAGTGTAGTGCCCGCACTGCTTGTGTACTGGTGCAATTCCATTAGGACAAATTGCATTGGAGTAAGAGCTAACTAATCGTTAATTACAGGAGGACAATTATGTCGAACAGCACTGTGTTGTTTCGATCCAAGTGCCACCAATGCCATTGAAGTGTAAAGCAAGTGGTCCATTTGGCTGGAATCAAATCAAAATTGTGCTAATTGTTTCATGAATGCTCCACCACCACCGCTCGCTCCATTTGTCTGTGTGAATCGATCGTTTGCGTCGTCAGTGTTCCTTTCCGTTTTGCAGTTCTGGTTTAAACTCGCCTTACTGTTGGACAAATTATTATTAATTGAATCAACACACAGACGGTTCACTGACTGACTGAGTTGGATGACGGACTGGGTGAGAGGCACTTTGTCCAACTAGTGTAATGTTTTTTGTCTTAATTAAGCGAGCCAAGTTTTGTTCAGTTGTCCCATCGAGATTGAGACCAAATTCTGTCGACTACAGTTTGATTGATTGACTCGGCAAGTGTATGGGTCGAGACCTCTCCACTGTTTTGTATGACACCGTTTATGAGTGTAATAATTAGATTAGAACACTTCATACAAACAAACGTTATGTCGTGTGACATGTTCGTCAGTGCACGCCAGCACGTGATCGCGCCTACCGAGTTTAGTTGGTCCAATTCATTCCAGTCTCATTTACATTTGTCTCCCAATTAATCACTCCAAGTTGAGTTGTCTCATTCATCGAAAAGCCTAAACAAGCTCGACAAGTCGGCAGTCGGTGGACAATAAAGCCACAAAGTGTACCATAAAGTTCAGTCGAATCGAAATGCAATTCCAAAAGTCCCGATCAAAAAAGACAAATTGGTCGGAAGACAAACAATCGGCCGGGCTGATGACTTGCCAATCGACAGATAAAAGGACAACAGTCGAATCGATTAGTACTGCCAACGAGTGTACGGAGAGAAATAGATCGATCGATGAGCTGGAAGGAAACGAGAACGAGAAGGTGAAGGGTGAGAGAGAAGGAGAGAAAGGTGAAAGCCCTAGCCATTTGGTCAATTCGGTGTTTGAGCCTTTTCGGTAGCGAGTGGACAGACCACCCAGCGGTCAGTTAATCAAATGCTACCAAGCAGAAACATCACACAAACAGTGAGACAGTTTGTCTTTGGGGATTGGCACAAAGCGCCGCTATTAATTGTCCAGCACGACCACCACACACGAGATAATACGCCAAATGGGTCTCAATGTGACTTAAGGACATATTATCGTTACCGAATTGTATGGCTGTATTATATTTTAATTCTATTAACTCAACCAAACACACAAACATTCACCAAACTCTTTGGGTCACTCTTCAGGTCAATGATTTCATTATTGCCAGTTGAGTGAACAGTTCGTTGGCAATAAATTTGAAACAAAATTTGCATTTATTTTCTCTGCTCAGTGTTGTACCACTCGAGTGGTCAACATTGAACATCGTGTGACGGTAATGGACCAATAATGGACACATTACGTCTTAATTAGTTAGTGGTCGAGTGGACTCAGTGGAGAGTGTTGGTGTGTGTTGTGCGACCGTTGGCCGAGAAGATGAATGAAAAACGGAAAAGTGCAATCAAGCCAACGACGACTCCCCAAAGTGACCAAACATTTAGAGGTGAGACTCGATCTACACCGAGGAATGCATCGCACACTAGCCACACGGTCTATTGTCTTCAGCGTTCGGTGCGAACAGATCGATCATTGGCCATTTCTTCAATGACCACCGAGAGATGATTTATGTGAATTCACATCGAGTGGTCAGCGTCGACGATGGCATGGCAGCCTTCCTGTGGCAGGCAAATTAGTGCCACTGCCGGTCACAGATGAATGTGGAAACGATGTAATTGTGCCTTGTGCCCCACCGGACACAGACAGACAGTAGACCAGTCACCGGTGAACCATTGCCCGTTTGGTTGATTGGCCATTGGTGCACTAATGCCACGCAATAAAGTGATAAACGTTGTCGAGTTGTCATCTATTAGCGCGCCAGTTATGATTCACTTCATTAAGACAGTGTTCAATTCTATTTGTGGCAACAACACAACACACACTTATTAGCGAGTGTCCAAATAGCCTCAATTTGACATGCCTGTAAAGGCATATTTAAGTCAATCTATAAAGCAAACATCCACTTTTGCTTGTGCAGCAGATTCTTTAGTTTGGTTGGCCAATCTCGCCGTTCTTCTGTACCAAGCGATAATTAAAGATGTCTACGAACGAAGACAAAAGTCCCATAAATAAGTCAAAGGTGCGAGCCAACTACACTAGACCACCAAAACAGTCTTTGCACACCAAACAAGCTTAACTCTTTGTTGCCTTGGTGCGGTGAACAGTGCGAAGTTCGCATCAATCGGTAGGCAACCGGCAATTGGCGGTGGTCTGTGCGCGCTCAGTCGGCAGTTCATTACGGACCAATTGGCAAATGAGCGTGACCACCGCCAAGCAAATGATGATGAAAATTCACACATTAACAAGACATTAACACTCGAACAATGGACGTACAAATGGACTAGGCGCAAATGTGCCTCAACAACACTGACGATCGTAAACACTCAAAAAGAGTTTATCGTTTGGCGCTACTAACTTGACTTGCCAGTGAAGCCACACAAATGGACACAAGACAATTGAATCTAATGAATATAGTGCCACCAAAGTGATACTTACTGCTATGGTGCAAGTGATTTACAGGTTTACATGTCAAGTCAGTGCACGCTGGCAAGCATTCATTACGATTTGACACATTGCCTCGCCACTGAATTGGGTACAAATCACTGGCGAGCCACTTGGAGAAAGTGAATTTGCCTCTTCTACTCGAACACCTGGAATGAGCTTTGCCTAAACGAATAGTCAAGTGTGCCGTATTCATCAGATTCTTAGTATAAAACTCAAGCTCAACCACTTGTGTGTTCAGAGCAGTCAGATTGGCGTCATTTCAACAGAAATACCTTTTCAAGCGTCAATTAACCGATTCATTAATTGATTAAACATTACCATAGCTCGATGCAGCCACCTTATATCACCATATGGACGGTAACCGTAATGTTTCAAATAGAACGAAGCATCAACCCAAAAAGGCTTTTGCCTTTGTCATTTAATTTGGTGATCGATTAGGTAGGCAAGGGCATTGTTCGATTTGGCAAATTGAATCCACGGAAAGTATTTCTTTATCCCACATGCTCAAGCATGATCATTGCTGTTTGATTGGGCGTGGGTCGAGTCGTGTGGCGGGCGCGATACGAGTGTGAGCACATGCTTGCAAGTTAATCGGATCGCAAAATCACTGACTGTCTGGCTGTACTGTGAGATGACAACGATGATGCGCCACTGGCTTGTGCCTGCCTGGCGCTCTCAGTCTCGGTGCGTTTCTCAATTCCCACTTGGCTGAATTGTGATTAAGGCGGCACAGAATTAGTGATCGGCTCGAGTGCCAGACTGGATTGTGTCGGATTGTGAGCCTCTCGATAGCTCGCTCCATTGTGCATTAGCGCATTATCTAAGTGGATTTGGCTAATGAGTCTATTTCAATTGAGCGCGGCCAACAATGCCAGACTGGCGCGATAATAGTGCACTGCACTTTGCAGTGTGCACTACCAAGACACTGACGATGCAATTACCGAGCTCTGTAATACATTTGTACGTGCATTCATTGGCCATTTGATCGACTGACAAATCGGTGACCGCGGTGCCATTGGCCGTCCACTCTCTGGTCTGGACTCATCCCCATGGTCTTGTCTCAACCATCAATGGCATCACTCAATGGCTCACTCTCCCTCTCGGTCATGTGGCGCAACAAACAAGTCACCAAAACACCTTACAAGTTAGAACATTCGACCAATTGTGTTCGGTGCTTCTAACTGGCAAACTGCACTAAATTATGCCTTTCTGCATGTACACACAGTGCTCGTGCCCTTTCTTACAGCTGCCAACCGAGGAGAAGTTTGACTTTATGAGTCAATTGAAAGTGCATTATCGCACATCGAGCCAGTGCACTAGTGCAAGTAGTGTAACAGCAACAGCAACAGCAGCAGTGGCCAACACTGCAATGGCGCTCACTCAGTGGGTCGCATTTAATAATGTTCTAATGGATTGAGCCACATTCGAGTGGACTAACACACTGGCCAACGCACTGAATCGATGATCACTCTGACAGATTGGCCACAGTGCAGAACATTCAAACAAATGGCACGCAAATAATGGACAATCAGCCGACAGACCGATAATTGCGCGCACCCAATGGTGCTACTCAATATCTCTATTAGTATACTCCAGGCTAAGAAAGTGAAGATTAAGACGAATTAGTAAGTGGGCAAGTGGCAGGTAGCCAATTGCACCGAACACAGAGCAGAATTGGTCACACGGGAATGTAAGAGATATCGCTCAAACTGAGTGAAGAGATATGCCACCACAGACAAAAACACTGCAACGTGAATGGACAATTGGCAAGGCAATTGGCACTCGCGATCTCGATCAATTGCTTTTCACCTTTCACCTTTCGAGACATCTCCCCAATGGAACGCAATTTAGCTTGCCTCACTAGTAAAACCCTTTTATCGTGCATACAAATCACTTGTTAAGGTCAAGTGGCATTAAGTAGTCCATTATCAGAAATGTTTGTGCATTGGCCACTTCTCAGTGCCGTCACTGATCAATAGACACTTCGAGAATCGAATGAACACACTTTCCATATTTGTCAGTTCGGTTGTTACAGAATCACTTTAAACGGTGACATTGCATTGGTTTGTTCTCACCATTCGGCTGTTTGTTTGCACATGCACTCACTCACTCGCTGACACGATCGCCATTTGGGTGAGTGGCATACCATTTGGATCTTGCATGCTTGTAAATGCACACAACAAACGGTAATTGCCATTCTAATGTGTTCTCGAGCGCGGCTATATTCAACAACAAGAGCAATCACTGAAGAGATAACACATGATGAGAGAGCGATCGGTTTGATTAGACGCAACACTGCACCACTGGCCAGTGTTGAGTTACCTTGCAAATGTGCGAATCGATGCACATGTGCTGGCCACCGTGCATTGGTAAATGGTAGTAATGACCAAATTGATCCTGTCACACTAGTACCAATCGATGCGTCCAATACTTGCCCGACTGTGTGGATGAATTGCATCCAGTGCTCTCATCGAACGATACCGATGCTCGGTGACAGGACAGCTGATGGTTGCTAATGACAGACTGGGCTAGACTACACTGACAACAGTGGCCAACACGATGACAAATTGCTCGGTCATCTAGTGGTGTGTCCAGTGATGATGTGCCAAGTAGGCAATAAACACCAATGCACTCCACTGCCCCCACTCGACCACCAGCTCGTCAGTGAGAATGGAAAAATCTGTCAGATCAACTTAACTACCACTTCTCGTGTTTGTCTAATGAATGAGCGAAGCCTTTTGCGACCAAATTCATTGTCGACTCGGACCATCACGCTTTGTTGGCCATACAACAGATACTATCTCGAACAACGACCACTGGTCATCGTCCCAGTTGGCCAGCAAACAACAGTCCAAGTGGAACGTGTCCATAATTAGACCTTTGCTTTGATTAATTGACTCGATATTAATTATGGCACAATCGATTGGGAATGTACACTGCACAATGGTCATCTGTGTGCACCTTTCTGGCCAGTGGAGCATAAGGCAAACGTGTCGGTAATAATCGGCGACGAGTGGCCAATTGACCGCGAGCGCTTAAACAAACAAAACGCGAACTCTCGTACCAGATTTGGCTAAAGTGAACAAAGTGGCAACAATGGCTAAAATGCATTGCTACACGACAGAAGGCAAAGTGAGAAGCGCGAAAGTAGAAAGCAAACTAAAGCACTTAACTCGGATCACTTCGCACTAGTTCAGTTGGACTGCATTACCGATAGGGCCCGATTGACGGTTTCGATTCGGAACTGTGTGAGCAAAGGAGATATCAACCACAATCGAGCCATTGTGCCAACCGCCGACCATAATGGACTGCAAGTGAGTGATATCGTTTGATTGCACTATTAACCAGTGGCCGATCCACAGATGAATTACACTTGCATTAGCATTGAGCCCATTCATCCACTGGATCGAGTCGCTAGTCGAATGGTGCCAAATGCGTGCCGCAGCTCAATGGTTCGATTGATTAAAGTGAGACAAGAAGCAATGTCCAAGCAAAAGGCAACAATCAAAGCCGCGATCGCAGGAAAGTACATGTGTGAAAGTGTGTGCAATGAAAAGGCGACACACACTAATTGTAATGGGTGCATTGTTACCCACTTGAGCGAATGAAATGTGCCACTCGAGCTGTGCTCCATTTCCATTACTGCTGCCGGGCTATTAACGCCTCTCACTGACTCCTCAACACAGTTCGGTTTCACACTTCTTGGATCAAATGATCCGCAGATCGAATGAGCCAAAGTGGCACCTATATAGCCCCAAGGCACCAATCGGTGAAATTGATAGATAAAGATGTTTTACCTTAGTCAGTGAGCACCATTTGCATGCAGTAAGCAAGTGGCCACGGTTGGCTATTGTGCCACTTTGTCCATTGTCATCTCAGTTGTAATCCGCTTGTTTTTCCAACAAGATCATTGCAATAGAGCACGGTTCAACAGTTTTGTTCAATGTGGCTTTTAGGGACGAAACAAACGATTAGGTGACAGACCATGAGACTTAGTATTTTCAGTGGTCAGAATGGTGGACACTTTGGTGCTATGAGTGAGACGACTCCAATTGAAAACAATCGAAACACGTTCAGTGGCACTTAGGAGCAATCACTCGGGGCTATTGCCACAGACGAGGCAGAAAGTAGTCGGGCGTAAGGACTGGATGGTGAGCCATGATTAGGCTATTAGCTGCCGTTAATGGCTTGCAGTGAACTGCCAGTCTGGAACTAACTTTCTCACTTGCCAGGTAGATCAGCGGACCGAGAGACTCAGCTCGCACTTCAACACCCACCAAACCCTTGCCCCTGAAATGAAGGTACAATGCACGATTTGTCGCGTCGAACGCGTCGATGCGCAACAATTACGCGTTCAATTAAACAATCACAAGTTGAGAAGTGCATTAGGAGGACAAGATGGCCTTGTTGCACACACTCGGCCACGGACGACATGACAACACAACACTAATGGACTGAACTTACCTTAGTCGTGATCCAATTGTTTGTTTGGATAAACATTGACGATTGCTTGGGAGATTGAGCATTTGCTGATAGTGGCGGACCGGACAGGACAGGAAAGATGAACAAAATCGAATGAGGAACATGTCGATTCGGACAAAATTTTGACTGATGTGCTCGTTTGCATACGGACACGAGTTTAAGGTGCACTGAGTTGAAGTGAGTGCTGCTTGGCTGGTTAAAGAGACCAGTGCGCAGACTCGCTCACCATCTATGATGAAGTCGATTGGACAGGACAAGGTGGCCGTGATGGCCTGGACCAACGAACAAAGACATTGCCAACACGAGATACTAACATACGATCGAACTGTCCAATGGACCAATACAACTGCCAATGGCCTCTCATCGAGACTCGCCAGTGCTTTGTCTGTCAGACTTTCCTCTATCAGTGAAGATGAGCCCGACCGAGTGCTCGTGTTTGTCCAATGCGCGCCCATTGGTGACATCAATGGGTGACACATACAGCAATGACAACAACAACACGTGAAGACAACAACCGAGTGGAGTGGTCTTTGTGTTCCTGTGCCTCGTCTCGTACATCAAATCAAATCGACCAATTGGACAAAAACGACCGTTCACTTCAATTAACCCGAATAATGTATAAACCATTTGTCTATCTGCATTGACTTGAATTTTGCGATAAGATTGAAAGGTCGTGGCTCTCGATTAGTGCACCGTCGTGTGGTCTGCTTTGTTTGCGACCAGCCAAATGTGCATTATGAATAAAGTGATTGTGATTCATTCAGAGTTATCATAACGACAAATGGAATGAGAAGTGAAAAGTTTTTGCTTTATTCTTGGTTTATGATACAGGTCATGTCAGTGGAGAGAGGAGACATAATGAGTCAATTGCGAGCGGTACAAATGGCCAAGATGGCCGGATAACGTAAACATAGACTTGCTTGGGTTAACAATACAGTTGATGAGACTATGCACATCATAAAGGAGAGAGAGAGCAAGCTGGATGAGGAGAAAGAGTGAGGCAATGGCGATACAAATGAGGCGATGTGAATGTGCTACGAACGAAGCTATGGTCAATTAAGTAGAGCTAAGCGTAATGGGACAATTCGGGATATATAGAACAACGAATTCAACAATGAGGTGCCTTTTTGATTGCTGTCTGGTTGGTTAGGCTCACTGTGAGTTGCCCACTGTCCGGCACCAGAAGACGGCAAGTGTCATCCTAAGTGGAATTATAGGCCGATCGAGCTTCGATAGTCGGATGTCACTTCTTCTATTGTGACATTTGACTTTCATCTCAGTTTTTGCGTCTTTTGATGGCGGGACTTGTTCCTCCTCTGCTCGATTCGGAAGTGGTGGAGACTGCGGTGGGACTCATCGGACCGACATCAATCTCGTCATCCTCTTCGTCATCGATGCCGATATCCTCATCCCAACTGGCAATGCTATTCTCGTCGTCATCTGAGGTCACATTGAGAAGTTGTTCCTCCTTGGAGCTCGTGTCACTCGAGCCTGTGCCCGCCAATGCGTCCACACTGAAGCGATGCAACGAAGAGATCTTGTTGCTACCACCGCTCGAGTTGCGACTGCTGAATGCTGAGTGGAGACTGTGCAGACTGGAACCATTCCGACTGGAGTGTAGTTGCATCTTCTGGTGCGCCATTTGTTGGTGCATTAGTCTGTGCCAAAACGAGAGAGAATAGCCATGATTAGTGATCGGTGCGATTGCAAATTGGCACTAATTTGCCATTATTAGCTTTCAGATAAGTCCGTTCCAGCAAGTAACAACATTTGTCCGTTCGCAACAAATTAATATCCCATTAGGCGATAGTGACACAATCGTACGGCCTTATACAGATTGGTTGGTTAGTTAGCGGCACCGTGCATCGATTGTTGTCACTGGAGCTGCTCCGGTGGCAATAAAGACAAATGGTACTGGTGCTCAGCTAATTGGCGTCTTGTGTCTTGCTAATGGCTAATAGCCGTATGAATGTTAATCACACCGAACATCTGTCCGGTCGAACTGACTCATTGACTTGTTAATTTGTGGACGGGCACTTAATTACACCAATCAGCAATCCAATTGAGACCGGCAAGAGTATGAATACGAAATGGCTCGGGTGTGTGGACTAGCGTGTGCTTGTGCCAATCCTAGGCAAAGTAGTCTAATCACTTGCAACTAGGCAATCAGTGCTGGTCGTGTGCCGACCACCAGGCTTTGTACACGAGTAAAGTTAACTGTTTGGGCACAAGCAGGCAGTAAGTGGCCATTCACCCGGGTAGTCACTATTACCACACACTTGACCTAGGCATCGTCACCCATGGAAACATCGATTGTATGTGTGTAAAAACGTCAAAAGGAGCAATGCCATTCTGGCCAAAGGCGATTGCTCACATTGCTCACATACAACTGGGACTTTTATTAATTTGCAACAATAGACGTAGTGTTGAGTTCACTCTCAACTCGGTACCATATTCTATGGCTCGACTCGGTGAAGCAAAGATCGAATGAGGACTAATTCCACCGATTCATTCATTCATTCGATGTGAATTTAATTGCTGGCCTAGGGCCATTGCTTAAACGATCGTCCGTCGGACTGGTCGTGTGCATGTCTGTTTGCACAAACAGGCAGCACTCTACAATTACACTCTCGGGTCGGTCCAATTGGGCTAATATGCCGTTTAGTGATTTGTATTACAACAACCGACATTCATTTGGCCACCGGACAGCACGTACAACCGACAAAGTGTGAGAACACACAAGACAAGACAAACAAAGCTCAAGATTGAAGACACGATGATGATGATGATCAGTGCAGAACGATAAATCATGTGGCAAACATATATGCCAATTAGTGATTGCTTCTGTGTGCGTCTGAGTGCGAGAGATAATCGACTAGTCAGCAGGCAGATCGATTTCACTTTTCTCACATCGTCCTTCATGTCTGTGGCAAATGAGTGAAGCATTCGGTGCAGTGCACATCTCTACACCATCACCATCAAATCGATGCTTATCTGCATGATTATTGTCTCCGGACACGTTCGATGTTCAATGCTAACCAAGCACACTAATCACAATTGAAAGAGCGCCCGTTCATTTGCATAGATTAATCTGGCTCGGTGGCATTGAACTGGACAGAGTTTTCATTATTGTCATTTCAGTTTGACCAACTTTAAAGTCGGTCAAGTCGGATATCTGACTTATGAGAATGCCGAAAAACTTGTACTCATCCCCAGAATGGCCACTTGACCAAAGTGAATGAGCTTGGCAAGATTTGGCGATTTGCATTGCGACTGAGCGACAGTCAGTGGATTGACATCGGCCTAGCAGTTATGATCACAGTGCCAGTCAGTCAGTGCATTATCTCTGATGAAGTAGACAGCTAATCCGATACGAAATGGTGTTCGATTGTCTATCGAATGTAAATAACTACCGACGACTAACGAGCAAAGTAAGTGTCGGGACTTGTTCGAGCTCTCCCAGCAAGCTTCTCAGGGCCTGCTGGTTGGTTGGTTGGTTGGCTCGTCTCGAATGGCTAGCAAAACAATTAGCTAAGAGGCTTACTGAATGGGCATTAGCAAGGCAAACAAAAGCAGAAAGAGGATCGGCAGACAGAACTGAGCAGGACAGGACGGCACTACATACAAGCAGGCACGAATCAAGTTCTCCTCGAGTGGCGAGCTGCAACACAAATGACAAGTTAACTCTTATTAGGGATGTCATCCAATCGGGCAATAATTAGATGCCTCACTGGTTCCTCTCCACTGATTAGGCCTGGTGCGCTAGTGCACATTAGTGCAGTGCCAGACATGTGTTTACTTAGCCATCGTGCCAGGCAGACGGCACGAAAGGATACAACAGACACTGCACCAAAGTGAGCTTGGTCAAGAGCGTTAGTAACGCCGAATTGGCCAAGAGCAATCGAGATTCGAGTGTCCAATAGATCAACTAGCACACACCGAGTGCTGCTTGTCGCAAGTCTCAAGAGTGCCACCGAACAAGCAAATTGGAGCGGAAATTAATAAAGACATTCATCAATGACCAATTTGACCAGTGTAATTGGAGATCGATCATTGCTATGGACGCCCTAATGAACGGACAAAGAGGCAAATTAGTGAACTGAGATTGAACTAGAATGGTCCATTAGAAAACAATTAGACGACCCATCGAGTGACCATTTGGGCAGTGAGCAGATGCACAGTGGTCCATTATCACGATGATAATGATGACCCAGTGATGATGATGGCGTGTGCGCCACGCAAATCAGTTATTAGCCAACGATTGGGTTAATTCAATTAGCGACCAACTCGACTAGCCAAACACACGCAATCATTGCGCTAATTGATTGATCGAACCTTGTTCGGCAGTGTCTTTTTGTTCGACTAATTAATGTGAGAAAGTGTATGTGTGTCTGTGTGTTCATTGGTGGCATTGGACAATGTTGTACCTGTTTGTATATGTAAACTTGAGTGATAACTCAATTTGCATCGAAATCGAAAGACAGACTCGATCACTTTCACTGTAAACTCAAATTAATTCGATCGTTCACTTTAGATCTAACTCAAACGGCTGTCGTATCGATTGCCGTCAGTCGGTGTGAGAAGTGAATCTATTCAGTAATAATTATTTATCAGTGCAATTTCACTGCCAATTAGCAACGATCTCGCCTGTCTGTCTATCTGTCTGCCAGTCAGTCAGCGAGTGAGTGTCACCAGAGGGCAATTGAGCGACAAACCAAAGGGCATAGTGACATAATTTGGGAAAGATAAACTCGACTAAGTCGATCATTAGGCAATAGGGATGAATGCCGAACGAGCCGATAACAAGATGTATAGCCTGATAGCGAACAGACCGAGAGTGCAATCACTAATTAAGACTAGGCAAATCAATGTCGGCCTAATGTTTACCCAAGTGATTAGTGCGCAGGGTGAACAAAGTGAAGGTAACAATCGAGCTGCCTGACTCACTCAGCCACTGAATATTGCATAGACGAATATATAGACCTCGGCCAAAATGGATATATTTCGAGTGTGAGTGTCTGTGTTTGTCTTGGCGATGCTCAATTGGTGTGATGTACTTTGATGCTGATCGCACGCATAGTGGCCCAAGTACACATCCACTTGCAAAGTATTACAATTTCAACAACAAATTCCTGTGCATTTGGCCTTTTGATGGATACTTCACTTCACTTGGTGGAGAATCATCATCACACGACTCGACTAGTGCAAACAAAACACTAATGACTGACTCGACTGCTGCCAAACTGAAACTGCCAAATTATACGAGCTTATTATGTTACATCTTGCCTGTGTGCCAATATATGCGCGCCATTATTGAGATAATAGATTTACTCGATATGAACACGATGCGATGTGTTCAAGTCTTCACTCGCACTCCGACTGGCAGCCTAAGTGACTGTTTCCTCTCGCTCTTTGTGTCTAATAGCATCGCCAAACAAATCGAACAGTGAAAAGCACATTGCAAAGTCATTAGACGCAGTAATGCTCGTTTGAAGAGGAGACGGCAGGAGAGAGATGGAAATAAAAGTGAACAAAAATCTCAGTGAAATAGCACAAACAGTGAAACTACATATACTTTACATCCTCGAGATTAGAATGATGTGCACTTGCTGCTTATAGGATTAAGTGACATGCAAATGTTGGCTTATTACTGATCAGACTTATAGAGTTGCGAGTACTGCACAACTAAAGTCGTGCCGCATCATGACACGAACAGCGATCGATTCAATTAGGCAGTAAATGACTCACCTATTTTTGGCTGCTGCCGCTCTATCACGTTGACGTCGATTTTTGAACCAATTTCCAACTGAAGAAAGCATTGAAAAAGTTAGGAATGAGCAAATATGCAACATTGATCAATTAACGCACCTTGTGTTGGGGTGAGACCCGTTGCTTGAGCAAGTTCTCGCTTCTTGGTTGGATTTGGATACGGGTCTTGGAGGTACCACTCGCGTAGTAGAGATCGAGTTCGCTCCTTGAAACAATGTGTCTTCTGTTCACCGTCCCAGATGGTTCGTGGCAGTGGATACTTTTTCCTCACTCGATATTTATCTACTGGGCCAAGTGGTCTGCCACGCAACTTCTCAGCTTCTTGGTAGTGTGCTTCAAGCCACATGGCTTGCAACTTTTGGTGTGAACTTTTGGTGAATCGATGATTTTCGAGAATATGATACAACTCGCGGAAGTTGCCCGTGTGGAAGGCGACCAGTCCACGTGCCCGCAAAACGGACTCGTTTTTGTTGAGTTCGGCACAATTGGGATGTGCCACCGGGAGCGACCAGAGGAAGCGACCGAGTCTTTCGATGTCCCCACTCTCCTCGAGAGTTTCACAGACAGCTGCCACCTGGGTGACGGTGAAATTCAAGGTGGGCAGCATGAACATGGCCGCCGCGGGATGTGTTCCATAAGCAGCTGCTGCCGCTGCTGCTGCGGCGGCGGCTGCCGATGACTGACTGTTGGAAGAGTTGGGCGAACTGTTCAACCCAATTGCACCGTTGGCCATTGCAGATGCGGAAAGTGCGGCCAGCGCGGCCGCCGTTCCAAGGCCCAAGGCAGTCATGCCATGGAACGGCGAGGCCCCGAATTGCAGTCCCGAAAACGCCGACAGCGGGGACAGTGATGAAACTTGTGGCGCCGACGTTTTTGAAGATTTCTCTGGTGATGGAGACCGATCAATGGAGGAGGCGTACTTGAGCGAGGAGCTCGAGTGGTTCGAGATCGAGGAGATCGACGATGAAGAGCCGTCACCACCGAGCAAAACTTCGCCGTGCGACAAATCCGTAGTGGCCAGCTTGGATCGGTAGCGGCCGAGTGGCGGTGTTCGCCTGGCCACTTCTAAGCGGTGCAATCAACAAAATCAACAAAGTCAAACAGATCAACAACTCGGCGTTGGATGGCAAATTGTTGCCGAGGTGGTTTGAGGCGCAATGTGTCGGTCGGTGCGTGAGTGGTGCTGAGTGGAGTGCCACCGAATCAATGAGTGTTTGACCGTATCGTTGAGGGATTGCTTGTCGTCTAATAGAGCCGAACAGAGAATGAGCCTGAAAAGCGATCTCAGGCTTCAATTTCTGCGCGTAAACATTGCAAGGGTGGAGTCGCCATGCATTGATACGTCCCCTATTGGACTGGATTGATTTCAACTTGCTTGTCTGTCAGCATCCCCACACCCCTCAGTGCTGTGGCAATCGCCTGCAAGGCTAGCTGCCGAAGGCAAGTGACGAAACGATATCACTGTGAGCAGTGTGAGCAGCACAACCGTAAGGTGAATATCAAGAAGCGCAGTCGTGTAATGGAGCTATCGGTGAAACTTTTGTTTGCACCCGAAGAGCCGAGTGCAACTGACACTGGAGAGAAAGAAGCCATGGGGGCAGTGGGGGACGCTGCCTTGAGCAGTGCCAGCTCGGATCCACCTGGCCTGGTGCCACCACTGCAACGCGCCACGCATGAGTGACGAGTGCCGCCTACGAGGGCAGTGGCCAAGTGGAAACTGTAGCCAATCCCAACCAACTTGCCACCGCAACAACTTCCTTTGCCAGTTTTGCAAGAAAAGAGATATGACGAGTTGGCTCGAAGATTGACCAAGTGGTGGCCAGTGGGAGCAGTGGCACATCACACGCACATGCACCAGCACTCGGACAGCTACCTCGACACTGACAATCCTGCTGTTCCATCACCAAACGGGCGATAATAGCAACAACCGAGTGCATGTGTCCATGTCTGCTCACTCACTAGCCATTATCGTTAATGGCCATCAAGATGGAGTGAGAGAACGAGCTGGGAGAGACATATTTGGCCGTAAGTGACGCACTGATAGCATCTTTGCTGTGTGTGTGTGTCTATGCATGTGTGTGCAGTTGGCTGTGCATGAATACTCGGTGGTTGGCTTTGTTTTTCGCCCGATTGCCACCGACTGGCCACAGGAGGATGATGAGAATCGAGGTGGCAATTAGTGGCTAAGTGGAACGAGTAACTCTGCTGCCTTATCGCTATGTTCCGAACAATAGATGCGCCTGTGTCGGGCGAGGGCAGAGGCAAACAAATGACAAGAATGCGAACATCGTTCCAATGAAGACATCACACAACATACACACTCGGCTCACCTGTAAATCAATCACACAAACAGACACAAACACACGGCTCTCGAGTGGACACCTTGGCCAATCTAATCGTCTCTCTGACTTAGCTGTCCCGTCAATCAGTGGTGGCCACTTTGCACAGTACCGACCGATAGTGGTCTCCTTCTGCTTCTTTGCTTTTGTTCTGCCTCCCATCTGGTCGTAATTATAATGAAATTATCCTGTGCAAATGTGTCAATTCGCTCTGACAGAACTGAAGCCAAAACTGCACACATCGAGATAATTAATTCTTTGAGCGATCAAAAGCCTGCGAGGAATCTTGCGCGGGGGGCGAACCAGATTTCACAAGATTACAGGAATAGATAAACGAAAGACACGATCAAGAGCAATTGAGTGGTGTTTGGTTTGTGGAAGAGTTTCAATTGGCACTGTGAGTAGAGAAATTAATTGAGAGAAATGGCACTCGAGACAATAGAAACATGTCAGTGGCCAAGTGGCCATTGGAAACACAGTCTGATTGACTACAGTGCTGGACCAAGTGATCGATCGATCGAGTTTGATTTGTTTGCAAACAAACTTGGCCCACTCGATCGATGTGTTGGACCAAGTGGAGTATAGAGTCCAGTACAGTGGCACACACACACACACACACTATTATTAGAGTCCACGTTGAGATGGGCCAATGCAAACAAATCGAGTGTGTGTGTGGAGACTTGTGCTGGAGTGTTTGCTTTAAAGTGCCATTCGAGCGATGACTTACCACTGTTGAGGATGCACTCGGTGAGAGTCGATGCGATTAGTGTGGCTGCAGTCGATTCTTTCATTCCGAATCTGGCACGGTGAGTGTGGAGACAAACTGGCACTCGGCGTAGGGCTTTTGCTGCTGTAGACTCGTGAGTTGACATGCAAATTGACACAGACTCGTGTGTGTTCAACAATGCTCACGTCGAGTCACACTCAACGATGCTCAAAGCATCGCACACTTGGAGCGATGTGTTTGGCCAAAAACAATACAACACACTGAAACTAGCGAACACTAAACGGTGGCTCAGATGACAGTGAGTGTGATGCTGTCAAGTGGCAGTGTGGCTCGGCACTGGTAATTTGGCCAAAGTGCGATTCAAATTTAAAGTGACTCTACACTCAACACACTGACTTTGGCGAAAGGCAAACATTAATCAATGATATTGCACTCTGCACTGAGCGCGCCGGTACAGATTGGTCTAGAGTGCGGAATACTAGAGCGATGCTTGATGAGTAGATGCATACTCGACGATAGTACATTCCATATAGACCAGAACGGAGTGTACACTCGTAAAGATCACTGAATGACAATCAAAGGCAAACAAGACATTCTTCGTTCATTCATTAAATGGCCAAAATGTTTCCTTTGCGAAATGAGATTATGTCGTGTGAATCGTTTACATAAAATTTAAACTCGAGTCTTATTTCCTGGACATACTTGACCACAACTAGTACACCAACACAAACAGTGTGAGTGTCCCAATATGGTCAAGTCAAGTCAAGAAAAACCACTGACCAATCAGTGTCATTGCCCATTGACCATTCGAATCGGAGGATCGATCGATCACAAGAGAAGGTGTCGAAGCTCGCACCAATCGATCGATTGAAGCGAGCACTCGAGTCAATAGAACTGAACTGAGCTGAACTGCACCGAGAGCGTGATTGCCACCTTGAGCTAATGGAAATTAGCGATAATCACACATCGATCTCGAATGGTGTTCACATCTCGTTCATTGTCCAATCAATGGTCTATACTCAAGTGTCAATCACTTCGGGACTAATTCGACACCGAACAACAACCACCGAATGCAAAGACAAATCCGGTTTGATGTTAGAGTTGTGCTGTTGTTGCCTTATTGATGGCACTTTGATTGTGCAGTGGGAAACAGAAGCCAAATGAGTGCCACAAACTGACCGAGACTGACGTGAGAACCAATTCGGGCTGTTAATGTTGCAATATTGCACACACACACGAACAATGGCTAAAACACTACGCTCGCCACTAATTGCACATTGTCTCACCGTCGGGTGAGTGTGCTAATTTGTTTGCACATCTTAATTCGATTAGATTCGATCACTCTAGAAACTGCAATCACTTGTCAAACTAACCGAACTGACAAACAAGACCGATCGAACCGTCCAACCAAACACGTCCGAGCCTAACACTTTGTTAGTCAAACTAGTAACTAACTAACACTCTATACTGTTACTTGTGATTCAAGTTGTGAATCTGCTTGGCACTAATCGTTGTCAATTAGTGCTAATTAGATTGTTGTTCACTTAGAGGTTGAGGTGTTGTTAGTATTGTTGTTCGCTGTGCTTACAAAGCTCAATAGCCAATCTATTCGTGTCATGTTCGGAACAACTTGTTCCCATTCGGACAGTGCTATTCGGACTTATGTGTGCATGATAGCTTTATAGGTGTGCAAATTTGCATTTGCCTTTCGCACATCGGACGAGCCACCAAACGAACTGAGTGGACCAAAGTGGACCACTTCAGTAAGATGAAATGGCGTACTTGGCTCACTGAGTGCTCATAAATAATGCTCCGGCAATCCTTCTCACACTGACTTGACAGCACATCGCGCTCTGTCTCGGTCACGCTCATTAACATTAACATTACGACATTCCATTCTCGCACAAAAGGTCTATTTCGCCCGAATTGGTCATGAACATTCCATAGTCAAACAATCTAAGACAATGCAGACGAACACTAATTTGGCTTATGCAAATACAACAACAATGGCCAGTCGAGAGAAATTGACAGAGGTTGTATGAGGGTTATTTGATTGCTGCTTGGCCAAAATGGACAGACATTACTGACCACTGGCCAATGACACATCGATCGATTGCGGACGAGATTCAATTAACCGATCTGTGCCGGACAATGGCGCACATCACACCACAACAGCAGTCAGTCAGTCCATCAATGCAATTGTCGAATTAATCAAGACATATCCATTGAACGATGGCGGAAAGAAGTAGAAGGAGACAACAATGGACATGTGAACGAGATCAAACGGGATGACTGCATTGACCATTGACCAGTGGAGAAGATGCCCAACCAAATAGATCTCCTTTGCGCGCTTCTGTCTGGCAGTCGATCAAGTGGACTCGATCGCTTCTTCACTGACCTAAGCAGTGGCATAATGGACTAAATATTTGCAAACCCATTTGTGCTGTTGTGTTGTGTTCGGTGGCCATCTAATCAAAATCAATTTGTGGCCACTTGATCGGTCGGACCAATCTGCAGGGCACAGTGCACACATCACAGTGGTCATCGCTACCATCATTCGAGCAGATGATAATAAATTGTTCTTCGTTGTCGTAATTCGCACTATTGTCTGCAGACTTGGATGATGTTGTGTTTCTATTAGTGGTTTACGAGTGAACAATGGTAGACAGCGGTGTGACACAGACAACACACAGCCACATGCAGACAGCCATTCGGCTTAATCTAATTAGACATTCTTCGATGATAATAATTACGAGACCGAGCAATGATTAATACATATGAAGAGGATGATGCTGTCAGTGGTCGGCCCAGTGGCTATTGTCTCACAACGATACATAGAAGTATACATACAAGTTGAACAGTTCGTATAGGGCATCGTCATTCCCCTAGCTAATAACAATAACACGAAATTGAATTGACATTTGAAGCATGAGGCAATAGGCCAAAATTACGATTGGCTTGCGTTGCTGAGTCAACTCAATTGCGATTCATTGGTCGATTGTTCGAATTAACGAACTAAAGCTTGTTGGAATGAGCAAAATTAGTGGACGAGATAAGACAGTGGCAGTTCATTTAAATAACTCAATTGACTTACTTGTGTTGATGAGAGCAAATAGGCAAACAAGCCAAACACCGAAAACTATTTGGTTGTCGAGATGACGAATTCCAATTTGGCACTATTTAAACGGGCACAGATCAAATTGAATTAGTCAGCCCGTTGAGTTGGCCAATTGCACAATTGGCTTTGTCTCCATCTCGCCTCACTGTGTAATTTGCCTATAGTTGCCTGAGTATTTGCCCTTGTCTTGTGTCTAAATTTAAATTTGTCCAATTCACCAAAGCACACTGAAATTGCATTTTATGATTGTGTGTGTGTGTGCGAGTGCACCAGTGGCCCAACACAAAAGAGGCTCATGTTACCGCACAACTGTTCACCACTGTCCAAATCGACTCTCAATGTTTGGTGCACAGAAGGCCAAACTTGTCACATCGATGTGATTAGTGATCGATTTGTCTAAATGGGTGGCCTTGTGTGATGTTCCAATGATGATGATGCCACTGATGTGTGGTCACTTTGATTGAATCGATTCGATCTTGTCAATTCAGTGGCCATTGGTCCAGACACTGTCTCGCACATATAAACACAAACATATGAACACATCTCCCAGACCAGACATAACGGTAAAGATAATGCTTAAAGGACAAATAGTGCAAAGCAAAACAAAACGCAGTCTCCCAGCTGATCTAACCAGACAGACCGACAAATGGTTCGTTACACTCACTTTGGTGATGCTTTGTTTGGATTTGTGATTAGCTGGCCCTGTTTGGCTGTACTTCTGTCTACTTCTCTCCCGAGAGTCCGAAAGCGAGTCGAGTCGATACAATTGAGTGGAGTGATGCGCAACTCGACTGGCCATTCACTCCACTAATTGGAGAGGACCAATTGGCCATTGCACATTCACCTCGGTTGTTTGTGCCACCATTGCCTCCTTTGCCGTCTCGATTATCCGTCTGACATCTCGAATGGCATCATCAAATCCAGTCACCACACTCGAGTTGATAGTCCCGTTGAATGGTTTTAATCGAAACGAGGCGTTTTAATTTGGCCAAGCCAATAGAGCACTGCAGTAAGGCCCCGGCAGGCATCCACACACAAGTGTTACAGGCAGTAGATGCCACAAAGGCTGCTGTTGTGTTTCCATGGCCAATTTCCGACAACACTCATATACACACAAAAGTGCCCCTCTCGATTGTCGCCAATTGGCAATTGACATTCACTCAAATAGCTGCAGGCGTGAAGAGCAATGGCTCGATTTACTCTACTCTCTGGGCGACAACATTTTCTCGAGTAGAACACTGAACCGAATGCTAATTAAACAATTACGCATTCCACAGACAAATTAACTTATTTCGGTCGGTGGTGTGATCAATTGATTCAAACAAAAGTGGCTTCTGTGCCCGTGTGGCACCTTGCCGGCCCAATGTTCATTCAGATCTCATTAGTTGCATTTGCGATGCTAATGCTCAATGCTGTGAGGCAAAATATGAAACTCAACAAAAGTTAGTGATACATGGTATATGACTGGTAGATAGATTCGGCATGGGTAGATTCTCATTTAAATGCAAATTTGGACAATTAAAATTGAAGTGCACTGGCCAAATTGGATTTGTAAAGTTACACTGAGGCGCTACTGCACTTGTGGACAAGTGCAAGAGCTAATTGGTCATGTAAATTTGGCACTGGAAGCTATGGACTCTATTGGACACAAGCCCGTCGAACAAAGCGATTAACTGCAGACCATCCTCAGTTGCAATAATGACTCGAGGCATGTGTGATTTACATTGGACGATTTCAATCGATACTATCGAAGACTATCATCAAGTAAATCGATCTTGTCACCGCAAACAACAACCAAAAAGTTTCCTTTCAATTTGTTGTGAAATGAAGAGAACATAAAGTAAAGGATCGATTATTGGGACTAAACAAAGCAAGCAATTTACATTTGTCCAATTTGTGCCTCGGCGGTGGTTCGATTCAACATTGGGCATCGTTTCGCCTTTGTCAACACACAGTCGAAACAGTGGAGTCGAGTGTATTCCGAGTTTGGTGGCGAGCAGCTAATTCTGTTCGTTTCCTGCACTTCTGTTACTGTTCTCACTTGTTTGCCTGCCATCGAGTTAATACTTTTTTATTGGGACGCAATTGTAATTGATTTGTCTGTCTGACTGTCTGTATGTTGTGTATGTGTACACTGTGTCGACTCGCTTTGTTTGCTGGTACCAACAAAGAACGACAATTTAATTACCGACAAAACGGGAATTCGACACGGCACTGCACCGAGAACCGACCCGAGTCAGACAGTGGATTGCAATAAGGCAATCGTCAGAATCGACTGTTGTATTGACTGTCACCAAATGTGAATTGCCCGCAACCTATTTGAATCAAACTTTGGTGCGAATTTGGTTCACTTGTAAATGTTTGCTCACACCGAGAGACAATTAAATGGCCAACCGAGAGAGAAAATGGTTTGTGCTATTGATTGCAGTGTGCGCCACATTGAGGGGACATCTTGTCTGTGTAATGAGTGCAACGAATTGTAATCTCGTTATGGCAAGTCAATACAAACAAACCAATCGACTCATTACATAGGCAAATCGACATGGCCACCAGTGACTAGTGCTGCTTCCTATAATTGAAATGACAACTTACACAACAGTCATCATTGGGTCGATTGAATTGAGAATGATTCAGTGCAGTTTTACCAATTGACAGCTGAGTGTCATCCCGGTTTGGCTTTAATCGCTCTGTGCATTGGGCAATGAGTGACGACAATGAACATCGTCGATGGCTGTACGTGTCACCGATTACGTTCAATGGAGAATCTATTAGCAATGTGTGCACACACTGAGTTCATCATCACCGGTAATGGTGCAATTGCCACCAAACTGAGAGTCGAACGAGTCAATCGAAACGAGTTCGAATTGAAAGTAAAAGTCGTAGACACACCAATGTGACAGTCAATGGCAATCGAATGAATCGCTCTCAGTGGAATTGAACACATTTCCACCCATTTGTATGTGTCAAACGCATCTCGCACCGATCGTCTCGATCCGTTCACTCGTCAATTCATTCATTCACTGACTCGTTTCATCATTTACAGCTCAGTGATGCAACCGACAGGGAAATACACTCAACGCACACACAAACCAAATCAATTAGTGGACCAATCAACTGAGGACGAGTGAACACGGAGGCAAAATGCAACACACGCCCGAATTGATTGAAAGGTCGCGAGACACTAAAAGGACCCCCAACCCTAATTGGTCCCATTGACAGCCAACTGGTCAATGCATATGACCAAAACGCCACCAAGTGATTATTATTACAATCAGTCTTACCAAAGAAGATATGAATCGAGTTCATTAGTGTGCAGCAACTGAGTGGTGCACAAGTGTCAACTGTCATGTTTGTGTGAATCAATCTGGATTGTGAGGAAGAATATATGAAAGGCGAGAATGGAAACAAGCAGATTGAGTCCTTTCGAGTCTTGGCGCAGCTATGATTGCAATTGGCATAATTTGTCGAGAATAGAGCGCGAGAAGAGCTTATCGAGTGAGTTGATCTATTTGCAGTTGGCAATTCGTGTCGCACTGGTCACAATGAGCCCAGTGCACTCTACTCGGACTAATGGAGCCAGTGGCAGTATTGAGTCAGTGTGACACTGTCTAACTAATGCTCGTAATCGTATAATTAAATAAATCCTTTCGCTCTCCCAATTCAGTCTAATTGACCGTGCACACAACACCAGTCGACTACATTGCAATGTCTACTGCACTGTCAAATTAGTGGGTAACAACACACAGTCAGCAGTCAGCAGTCAGCAGTGCGACTAATGCACTAAGCCTTTCTTACGGGAGACAAGCAGACAGGCTGAAATCCAGAGTCTGTAATCCAAAGCATCGAGCAAACGAATCGATTCAATTAGCTAGACAAACATACAGTGAGGAGAGAGATCACTCGTGCCAGGAATGATGATCGAGAAAGGATTGATCACACCGGTCCGACAAGTGCCAAGTAGAGCTCAATCAGAGTGCGATGGCAAAGGCCATTGCAAAACCAAAATGCGACCGCCACGTTACACTAGTGACTAGTGCGCCTCAATCGAAGGGAAATAATCGCATTTGCAGGATACAAGCCTTACACCAACACAGTCAAACCAAACTAAACCATTCGTGTAACTCGACCATGTCATTCGCCAATTCAAACTGCAGTAATCGGTGCTGCTGTGCAGAGCCTAAACGATGCTAATGTAAGCAGTTGAGGTTAAACTAATGAACTGATGCCGTTCGTGCTAGGTGCATTGCATTGCATTGCATTCCTGACTATTCGGTAACTTTCGATTCAATTAATGAGCGCTCTCTTCCACTCTCGAAGATTGACAGATGGAAAGACGAGCCAACTGAGTTGGGTGCCAAATACCCTTCGATTGGGTCAAGTGAAAGTCTATGTTCGCCATTATTGCTAATCCTTTCTCGTGTCGGCATTTGGCAACACACTCAATCCAGTGGCATAAGTCGAAAACAAACAAACCAACTACTAAGTGATGTCGGCTGTGTTTGGTTGTGTGCGACGCCAAACACGAAAGAGCGAAACGATAAATCATCAATTGGCGAATGCACGCCAAACATAAATTCGAGATCGAGTTCAATATATGGAAAGTGCATTAGTGCTCTATTGACCAAGACAACAGTGTTTAGGTGTGTGTTAGTTTGTGTTTACACTTCACAGTCTGGACGACAACTCCACAAACAAACACGTGTAACAATGCACGTCAAGACAAGTGCCATAGGGTAAGGTGCATGGATGGATGCATTGCAGTACCATAAATAACGACGCACGGAGGCAAAACCAAAACGACGACCACCACCACCAATACAGTGGCAATCAAAACAATTACGCACGGCAATTAGCGCAAATGAATGACGAATGTTTCGTTGCCAAGGTCTTTCGCCCATCATCAGTACTGAACACAACACTGTAACAATGCATTGTTTGAATTGTCCCGAACAAAAGGCCATATTGCTCTTCCGATCAAGTGTAGGTATTATAAACTACAATCGTTCATTATGGATAATAGCGCTACTCACAGTGATGTTGTCCAATTGAGTGGCACTCAAGTTTCGATAATAAATCCATATAATTTCAACATTACTTCATTTGAGTAAAAAACTCAGTAATAATTAATTCAAGACACTGAATAAGTTATATATTCTGTAAGAAAATAAGAATAATTGAACAAATTAGTTGGAATTTTTGAATTAAAAGCGACCACAATGCCATCCAGTGAGGGAAAATAAATTGACCAAATATATTAGTTTAAAATTTCGCCTTCAAGAGCAAATACACATTTTCAAGTTGAAGTTTAAGGTTTCATTCGAGTGTCTCAAGGAGATATGCATTAGAGAGGAGATAATTGGCTTAGTTAGTGCGATGATTAACATCGTTAACATCGACATATACCAATTAAATGGCGATGATTTCGTTTTCGTTCACTCTTCAGTCTTCTTCAGTTCAATTAAACTTGCACCATGTTGTCTGCACCTAGTGTTCAGGCAGAATAGATATTTCACAGCTGAATGGACACTAACTGGGTACCATAGTAGCAATGCAACGTGAAACATATTAACGTGGGCACGCAATTCAAAAGTTGATGACAGTGAAACTTCATTAACGAACGCAAACGATGATTCTCAATCTGATGACAGTGCTAATTACATTGATGATCTTTTAGAGATGAGGTACATACACATTGACAGTTGGCATTGACTTTGAATTTCACTTTCTACAATTTGATGACCTTCAAGACAGTGGAGATCAATCTAATGACAACACGAAAGTATTAATTAAAATAAAATTTAAACTAAAGCGCGATGAAATGCTTTATTATGACCAAAACAATAAAATGTTCAAATTTACAACTTATGTGAAAAATTGGGGATAAATGAAGTGCAGGAATAATTACTAGAGCTGGTCTAAATAATAAACACAAACAAAAATTAGTTTGTAAGCTAAAATTGATAACTAAATACTTAGTTATGAAACGGCAATATTGAGTGTTGGTTTATGAAAGTGGATTCTTCAATACTAAAATGACACTGTCACCACGAAGGAACATTTTCGAGATGAATCGGTCCTTGTTGACGGGTTTGGCCTTCTTCTTGCCTTTCCCACTTTTGGGTACTTCGGTCCACATCTCCTTCACATTCTCGAGCACCATATTACAGTGTCGGTCAAATGCCTTCACACGGCCCAATAGTTTGCGGTTATTTCGACAATTGATCAGCACCTGGGTGTTGTTCTTCACCGATTGTGTCAACACCGACAGCGGGCCAGTGTTGAATTCCTCTTCTTCGAGCTTTTGCAGCTCCTCCTGGGACATTTCACTTTTGGGTTTTTGTAGAAGAGACATTTTGGTCCAATTTGAGGCGAGGAAAGATGATAATAATAGCAATACTGGAAAAGATCAACACAATCAAGCAATATGAGCAGCAAAACGTGCGGTGAAACAAAGCCGGCACAATGGAGGGAAAGAGTAGACGAAGCACTCCTCGAGAGTAACTTTGCCTGTGTTGACAATTGCAGAGTCAACGCTACACAGAGGTGTGGTTTGACTGTCGTTTCAATCGAGTCACGTTGGTAAATGCGATGCTAGTGCTACAATCTGGTGGACAATTTTTAGACTAATTGACAATGTTCCGATGTAAACAAAGCCAAAGACAATGTGTGGTCAAATTTTTTGACTCAAAATTGAATTTTAAAAATCCCGCAAACAAATGTCAATGTTTTCATTTGTTTGTTTGACTTGAATTATTATTTAGAATTATTTGATTGCGATTGATTGGGATTTTTTAAATTGCTGTCATTATATCAATATTGATATTATTTAATTGAATTGTTTTCTAAAGAAGAAATCACATCAACGCAAAAGGTTCATTTTATTTGTTGGAATTGTTTGCTAATTAAAGTTAATTTTTCGTTTAGAAACTATTTTTCAGCACATCAAATATTTACTTTAGCGACAATGTGAAAATGTAATTTACTGAACATAATAAAGTATCGAGGAACTGGAATTGTTTTCAAAAAAATGTTTTGTTTTATCGGAACAATTAATGGCAAATTAATTAAACGATAAATTGTCATTAACACGAATTGGATTAAAGTTTTGTTTTTATTTGATTGGCTTTGTCAATTAGATTTATGAATGAGACTGTTTATGAAACGTTGCCAAATTTTCCATATGTCACAATTGTAATGTCCACTAGCAAGTTGACGATTTACAGTTGTTACTGAACTATGTGAACATTTTTTGCTATAGCTAGCCTACTTCGAAATATGTCCATGTGGGTCTTCTCCAGACAATCTATCACAATCCGAATAAGTTTCTTCGTCGAGACATTTACAATTTTATAGAGAAAATTATTTAAATGGATTTTTTTTCGATCTGTTAACCAGATTTTGGTACATGTTTGAAATCGGCGTGTCAAACATTTCCCCAACATGGCCAGACTGATGGTGGCCTTTTTATCTGGTTAATCCTTAATTATCGAACTTATGGCTCAACTATATTTAAAAACTTAATCAAAAACAATGAATCTTGCATATTGATTGCTCTCATAGAGTACTTTTGACCATTTTTATGGAAAAAGTGTTGATTGACACGATAAAGTGAGCTCACATTTGGCATTTGACTTGGCTGCCACTAATCAATTTATTTATGATGATGCAAAATCTCGGAGATATTACTATATACAAACAAGCAATTAAAGCGAAGCAACTTTTCTGCTACTTTTAATGTCTTTTCAAATTATCTTCGAACTTTTTCTCAATTTGAATTGATCTGCTAGCCATTTTGTTTATTCGTCACAGAAACGATTATAAGGACCCTTTTTAGATCTCACTATTGTCAGTTTTGGACTTTGACCAAAGTTCATTCAAATAAACAAACAGGATGCAGTATTTATTTGCATTTATTTTTGTTCATTCTTCATTCATCAAGCCAATCTTCTTCTTTTCGTGGACAGTTTATACGATCATTTCGATTCAATACCTCAAATGCATGACCAATTGAACTTTGGAATTGATTTTAAAACGACAAAATTCGTTAACGAAACATTCTGTTATTGGGTTTCTACTTGAAGCGCCATGTTTGCATCGCACTTGGCGAGATCGTTTGCATTGCATCATCCTAAACAATCATTTTATCCATTAAATGTATGATGTTATGACTCAAATTGAATTAGTTTAAATATATTGTTCTAAATCCCATTAGTGTTTTCACCTATAAGTAGCGGAATATTAACGAAAAGTATCATTTTTTGCTGCAAAATTTCTAGCTTTCATTAGTCTGTCCATATATAAAATAATCGCTATAATCTTCAGAGGTTTGGTTTGTCTATTTTCGAAACACAATCTAATGGTTGTTTATTTTATATTTTTAAACAGAGTTTCCGAAATCGGTCGTTTTTCGCATGAGGTGGTCAACTTTATAAAGTGATTTACTAATATATTGGAATTATGTTGAATGGAACATCTAATTATTTTGTTCGGACATGCCTTCCACAAAACTCTTTGTTCTTTTGTTCTTATTAAACTTTGAGAGGGCATTACAAATATACTAATTTTTCAAATGTAACCGAATCAATGACAAATTCAAAGAAAATAAAACCTATGAACGAGTACCACAGTCTATTTAGAACGGTTGATATTTTGACACCAAATAAAAAACTACAGTCTATTGTGGAATGTTAATTAATATCTGTTTGCACACTGCCAATCTCAGGCAAATGAGTAAATTAATTAAATTAAATTAATACTTTGAATGTTCGTTTATATCACAATAGATGTCGCCACAAGTCTTAAGCTTTAACCATAAAGCTTTTGATAAATTGACAGTTGACTATTGGAGTACAGTTCAGCTCAGTCGAATTACAATTCTTCATCAACTAATCATGATCATCCTATAGGGACAAATTCGATCAAGTGACTGTGAGTGGATGAATGTTCGAGGATAGTAAAGTATACTTCACATTGCAATTTGACATTGGACATAACAAATTGTTAATTAATTAATAATTAGCATTTCGGAAATAAAACACAATTTATAGCTAAAACTTATTGACGCTTGTTTCTGAATGCTTACCAAAACTATTTGATCAATTAAGAAGTTTATTTGAAAATTCTTTCAATTTGACTTTTGACAAAAGTTTTGTGATTACGTTTTGAGTTGCAACAAAACAATGTAATTGTTCCAAACTTTATTGGTTTCGGTGTGTCCCAATTGGGTTGAATGGCAATCGAAGCAATTCCGCAATGGTAGACACCATCATTATGTGATGCAACTGGTTTGGTTGTGATCATGATGGATGGTGAAGGCGACAAGTGTTGAAAGTGTTACAACTTGAGCTCTTTATTGAAGGACTACTTTGAGCCAGGCGCCTACTTGAAGAGAAACGGCAATAGATCAAATATCCTTTTTAAAAATAACGTTGTCCATCAAACTCAAAATTTATTTTGTAATTCTCGTTCAGTACATCAATGTTTGCTGAAGGCTTATCAACAAACTCCATTTGACCAACATGAATGACTAAAATAACAATCAGTTTCGCCATATTTCACCAAAACAGGAACATTCTTCATTGTCGTCAAGAAACTACATAGACTTTGAATATCTTACAATAAGATTGTTCTGTTCTGAAATAACCATCAAATAATAATATAATAATTTTTATTATTGTAAATATTTGTGTCGTTTTCACTTAGCTAATCGCATTTTTTAATTTAACAACTTTTCATCATTCAATACTTTAATTTCGCCGAAACATTTTTTGTATGTAATTTTTAAGTGACAGATTGACAAAACCAAGTGGTTTTAATATTTTGTTCTCTTTTAGGTACATTTCTTCATAACTAATAATATGAATCATAAAAAACTTCGATTTTTAAAGTAATTACAAAGGTTTCCTTTGTTGAATTATTTTTCAGAACCACACCAGATGTCGTAACTAGTTAGTTTGTACAACTGTTTGTTGTGAAATGAATTTCCAATGGTTGCAGCATTGTCAATGATAAATTTTTGACTCACTTTGGTTTGATTTAGTTCGATCGCAATTTTGCACTGTCAATTATCGCTGATTTATTTGTTTATTGCATAATTAGATGCTATTTTCTCCAGGTAAGTCACCTTGTTATTCCTCGTTGACTAATTGTCTTTAATGTGTGTCTTTATACTGTCCAATAGTGTCCACTGCTGAGTATTGTCTCTATAGAGTGCCAATGAGCCTCTATAAACAAAAGCGCCCAATGACCGTCAGTCGGACAATGCATTAGTGTATGCTTGGCTGGACACCGATGCAAATTAGCAGTCACTCAGTGCTGTCTTCTGCTGTCGGCCATTTCATTGACCGAGCCATGATCAGTCATAACCGAGTGCGGCAGTGTGTGTGGAGCGATGGCAGCAATTAGCAGCAGCAGTGCACTCTTTGCCAGTCCAACCGGCTGCACCACCTTTGTTTTGACTCTATAGTGAACTAAGTGAAGGGTCAGTGGTCCGCCATTGGCAGTGGACAGCCTTTCTCGGCCTAATGACCATCGGCGCCTCCCTGGCAAGTCCACTCAAGTGCGGCCATCCTTTTTGCAATTGCCACACTGCAATTGACCCTTCCTAATGAGACTCTCCTGACCGAGCTAATAAATCGAAACACTCATCATTGGTCGTCTTTGTCGTCGTTCTCAGTGTTGGCCATCGCACTCTATGCACTCTATCGGTAGCCGCACTAATGAATGCCTGGCCAGTTGGTATATTGTCTTGTTCGTAATTGATGAGTTCGATACTTCACTTCAGTCTCTACCTGCTCTGCTCTTCACTGGCGCATGTTACGCTTACATGAGCTTTCGTTGTCAGATATGGCACAGCTCGACTGACAAAGACACCAAGTCTAACTGGGCAAGTGGTAAGGACACTCCGCTGCAGTGATGAATGTATATCAATCGACACTCTCCGGTTAGCTCCTCACCGACCACTTGAGCGATTCGATGATCGTCTTGGTTGTGCGTTATGTTATGTATGCATGAGAACGCAATGGACGAGCAATGGACGACACGACACGGACATGCACTGACACAGGAACTGCTTGACAGCTCGGACACTTGTCACTCGGCGCCGAACAGATTTCGATCAGTTTTGTGTGTGTGTATGTGCTCTACTGCTCTCTGTCCATTACTGTCCCCTGTGCATATGTGCACAAATGTATTGCAAACTCGATAATCACAACAAACATTCGGTCCGCCCAAAAATAGTCACGACATGTACGACGGTAATTGGCCATATTCATTACTGACACTGTCGGACTGTGACTGGCCAGTTGATGACACTCTTGTTGGATCTTGTCTGTCACCATGTTGATTCAATTGATCAGTGCACTACTGATCGAATCGAACACGAATCACAGCAGCCTTTACCTTAACCCTAATTGACTAATTTGAATACCTTCGAGAGTTGCTGTAGTTGTGACGTGAAGTGAGTGACGAAGGATGCTCGACTATGAATGTGACCGATTTGTTGCCGCACCACGAGTTTATCAAATTGTGGTGAGTGACTGAGTGAGATAGTGCACAACATGACCATGGCTGCTGTGTGTGATTGACAAATGTTGCTCATTGAGACCATTGCCAATAGAGTTGGTGAGCAGAGTGATAGGCGAATGGCGCGAGATTGCCAGTGCATATTAGGACAGCCATATTGGACAGTGTAGGATTCGAACGCAAACCGAGTGTCTTTGTGTTGTGCCAGTTGAACTAGATTTGCATAATCATAGCGTTCCGAGTGCGGTATGAACAGACACACAACCACTATGGACACACACTGAGAATCGCGCACAAATCGCTAATGATAGACTCGATGTCGCGCGCGCGAGCCCGTTTTGAGCCAAAATGCTTTGGGAGAAGAGATTTGTGAACTCGCGAGCCGCTACACCGATTGCCACCGAAGGATTCGCGCTGGTCTACAAGTGGTGGGCAATGCTCAATGGCAACAGTTTAACCACAGACACACACCAAGACACTCACCACCGGTATTCTTCAATTCGGTGTTGCGCTCGTAGCACTTCAAAATGTGCCAATCTGTTGCTATTTCGGTGTCCAAAGTGTCTCACTCGAGGTGCACCCGAACAAGTGAGGCCATTTGTGTGCATGTGCTGCTGTATTTGTTCTCTCGGATGAGGTTTCACTTGGTTGGCAGAAGACGCCATTTGCTTGCATGGATGGTCTATCTGGGCCAGTGAAATCAATACACAACTAAGCAAGTGAGTTATGACTCAACCGTAGGTCGATACAAGTGAAGTACATTTGTGCATTGTGTGTGAGTGTGTTGCGATATTTCGAGAACTAACAAGAGTAAGAGTTAGGCAAGCAGTAACCCGATGGAGCAACTAGTGGGACTAAGTTAATTAATTAACTCTAATTGGTGCTGCCAATCTCGGTGGTGTTAATTTATTGCCAATTAGTTGATCATTGCATTACCACCAAAGTGCAATACATTTGCACTCTAACCACACACATAAACCCACCCATCTCGACGCCGTCACGGAATAACACAGGAATCGACTGGTGGTGATGAACTTGAATGTTGAATTGCACCACAAACTCGACCATTCATGCCCACCACGATTGATGAACTCGCTCAGTGTGGTGGTGCACTGTCCACTGGACACTGCACTAGGATGTGTCAAGAAGGGCGATCGGAATTGAGTGCTCACTGGCGAGTGCATCATGATCATAACGTACCCGTTCGAGTGTGGGTGTCTCGATGTGTGCGCGATGTGCCTTAAATCCACGTAATTATTACTGTTTGCTTTGTCCCTACAGGATGCACTCGTTCGTTCGTCATTTACAATGAGACACATTCAATTGGTTTACCGATTAATATTCACTCGATTTACCGACTCGATTCGACCCACAAATGAAAATGCAACTTGCCTTTCCTTGATTCGATCCATCTTGTCTGTCAATGCTCACAAGTCAGTTGATTGAATTTGTCTATTGATTACTGTTGGTGAGCTGCACATCTGGCAGGCTGACCGTAGTTGAGATTGTCTTAGCTCACTGTCCGAGTATATCACCGTAATGGTGTCCATCACATCATCAAATTGGCCACCAAAGAATGGCTACCACTGCTCACCACTGCTCGGCCACAAGTCAAAAGGCCTCGACCATAATGATCATCTGCCTTGTAGTGGCTATTTGCATTAGCCGGGCACCACCTAGCTTTGTATTGTGTGCTGTGCCATCTTCATCACTGCGCAAATAACAAAGTTAGTCGCGTCTTTGATCGAACTACTTTGTGTGTTGTGACTGATTAAGGTGTCGGTTGGTGTTGGCCGGCCACAGGCCCCATTACCGACCTACATTAACTATTCGCATTTGGCCATTGGTCCATTGTACGACTCGATTCTGTGTGGCTGTTTCTATCGAATATGTCGAGCCATTAGTCGATGTTTGTGTTTGTTTACGAGATCACATCGGTGGTGTGTCTGTCAAAGCACAAGTGCACATACACACACACACACTGAACAGTCCGAACACAGTCGACACTTTTGTCTTGTCAAATTAATCACAATAGTGGCCAATGGTGTGTGGGAGTCGTATGTGTGGTCACACTGGCACTCGCACTCACATCCCCACGGACGCATCACCTTCTCGTCACCAGGCGAAGACATTAGTGGTGACGATGTCTGGCCACAGGCGAACTGCCACTTGCCCAGTGTCATCCACATTGCGACCAGACATACTCGGTGGCACTGAACGAGCCATAAATTAGCACTGACCTATTGATTGTGATGACACATCGTGTTTGTGCACATGTGAGTGTGATCACTTTCAGTTTCGTTGGCCAACTCGAAGCCTACACGTCTTAATTAAGCTCACTACTTTCATCTAATGAATGAACATTAGCCACCGATTAAGCCACTTGGCCAAGTGCATTGCGAAGAATGGAATCGACTTGAGTAGAAAGTGAGACTCACACGCTGCACTCTATTCACTCATTGGTCGTTGCTAATTTATTGCTCAGAATTGTGTGCCCTCAAAGGCAATTTATATTTGGCAAGTTCTGCAGTTGGAGCCTTTGCCAATTTGGACTTGCTGTGAATAAATCACATTGGCACTTTGAGTTTGTCGCGCAAGACACAGGTCCCATCCATCGAGTGCATTGCATTGCTCACTTCACTTCCGATTCAATACGATGGCGTCATCGCGCCCAGTCGGCAGGTCACCTGCCAATTAGAGTTGAGTCGGGCCGTGTGATTGGAGAGTGAACTCATTGGCACTTCGACAAGCTCAATTGTCGCCAATCTCAATCTGCCTCGAGTTCGACCGAGGCGACAGTGCACCGACAGTTGCAAGTGTTGCTCAGTGCCACCACATGGGCATTGTCTTTGATTGGCTGGCCAGTGTTGTGCCATTAGTGGATCATTACTGTCGATTGTGCCGATTACATCGTTAATGTGTCTAGTGACACTTGGTCTGGCCGATCGGACCGATTGCCAATCGATCCCAAGCAATGGAAGGCAAAGTGCAGTCGATTAGGTAAATAGAAGAGTGCCACTGGGCAAGAACGATAATTGGCGATTGTCACGACTGGTAGGACTCGATTCAGTGGTCACTGAGGACGGCCAATCGCTCCCATCAGATCGCGACAAGTCGAGCTCATTACTGTGCGAGCCGTAAGTCACCAGCAGTCGACAGCACCTTGGGAGGCTTTGTCTTTCCGTCAATAGCGGATCGAACGATGTGAGAACGTTGGGAGAGCCAATCGACACCAAATGCGTTCACGCCAGCCGAGTCGGTCCAGTCGCGACAGCTCCGTGGCCAGTCGGACTCGACTCCACTGTGTCACTGCGCCAGTGACTACACTCGGACAAAATCGCTGCCGTGCGGAATGGAATGGTCGGTGGCCAATAGGTGGCTAGTCAGCCATATTGGTCCAGAGCAATGACCGGGCGCCATCGAGCCTTACCTTTGTGGTGTCTTACCTTTTGTGCAGTGGTCTGCAGTGGCCGTGCATGTCATCTAATCATTTCATGGTTCACTAGACGATTCGCACCGAGCACAGTGCAGTCCAGTACAGTCCGTTCACTCTAAACACTTCTATTATCGGACTCGATCGTAATCGGTTCACTTGGTGATCGAGAACGGCAATCCAATCGAGATCGATCGATATAGGTCGGTGAGTGGTGACTTATGGCCACCGCGCACTGATGAATGGTCACATTGTATGGTAATGCATTAGTGGACTTTATTGAAGCCACCGGTTGACATCAATCTCGCGCCAATCACCTCGGCTTCACAGTCTACCAGTGGTCGCGGCCATCGACTGTGGCACAGGCAATCTCGTGCTAATCTCGAGTCAGTGTGAACGTCCAAATTGAATTAACTCGATCGACTTTCGCCGCACCGCACCCAAGCAATGTGTTCTCTACTGGCTCTCGTGCTTGTGTGACCAAGCGAACATTGAACACTACTCAGACACCGAAGACTGTCTGACCATCTAATGGACTGAATGGCGATTGTCACTCATCCACGACTGTCCAATGTCCGAGTGTCATTAGACACAAGTGCTCATCCTTGAAAGTGTCGAGTGGAGTCGTATGCCGGATGGAATCTAAGAATCGATCGAGGGTGCCACAACCACACACGCCAATGCACCACCACTGACGACACTTGAGAGTAAAGGAATGTCGAGCTAATTAACGAGTGAATAGGCAAATCGAGGATCGAGGCAATCGAAGAGCGCCATTATGAAACAATTAGAGCAATTGGCGTAATTTGGATGAGCCAGAGGAGAGGTCGCGATAGATCGGCGTGCAGCAGTGAGAGGTCAACTCGACCTGTGACAATGGCCAATTGGCATATCCATCGTGTTGTCCCTCGGAATGTTTGCTCGACCGAATCAGCCAATTATCGTACGATTAGGATCGCACATCGGTGACAGTGCGGCAATACTGTTCAATGTGCTCACCCCTGTTGACCTGAGTGATAAGTCCGAGCGGTGCGTGGCCAAAGGCGAACTGAGTTAGGCACATCACTGGCAACAGTGGCCAATTAGTTCGAATCATGGCTCGACCGTAATTGAGAGTAGGCCTGGTGAGCGGCAATGCTGTACGGCAATGCGACGGCCATAGGACAATATGGTTATTAATAACGAGTGCACAGTGCTACAGTCCACTTGTCCATTAGTTATGGCAAATGAGGTATCAAAGAGACAGCCAGCCAACGAGCAGTCCATTTAGCAGACTCGGACTGGTTCACTGGCAGCAGCAATGGCTCGATCGGCGTTGGCATGCCACAATCTGCTGCTGGTGCGATATCGCTCGAGCTGTTCGGTCAATTGCCAGTCCAAATGTTATTTGTTTCGACTCCGTTCGGACAAATGAGCCTTTTGGCCAGCACTCGAAATGTCACGACGACTAATTGTGACTTCACTCGAAATAGAACCTCTCGCGGTGATTACTGCACTGCGAGGCCATTTAAATTTGTCGTCACGCCTGAATTCGGGCATTTGAGCTCGCGCGCGCGACACAACTGATCGAGTAGAGGAGCAAATGGAGATGGTCATACGAGCATACAGGATGGCTCGCACCTGATGAGCACAAACGTCCGGCCTGGGCGCCTGCCGAATTGTCTTTGCGCGCCACAATTAGCGAGCCACTCTGAGCAATGGCTCTCGGCGTTGACGCGTGCGTGGCCATCGAGTTGACACAGATGGACGGGTCAACGGGCAGTGGAAGCATTTGCATAGATTGAGTACTCGATTAGACACTACCTGGTGTGCACTTCTCTCGACCTCTCACCCATTTATCATCATTGGACCCCTTAATTTGGTGGCGGTAATGGCCACCGTAAGACAATCACCACCGAGTGGACATGTGCACGACACACGACAGTGCCACAGTCCAGTGCCATCTCTCACTTCCATCTGCCAGTCAGGTGCATGGCCTGGTCTAATTAGCCACTGTGGACAGTCCAAGTGCAACTAATAAGCTCACCGATGGCGCGTCTTCATCCTTCTACTTTGTCTTTTGACCATTTTCTGTGCTCTTTTCCTTAATTTAATTTGTTGCTGCTCGAATAAATCGAGTCAAACGGCGACACACAGCAAGACAACACATTGAAAGAGTATTTCGGCAGCAACGCAACGCACACCGAACGGCACCTAAACACAAACAAGCTAATTAGTCTATAGCTTCGCTACTGCCTGCCTGCCTGCCTGCTCGGTCTATCAGTGGAATTCAATTTGTCACCTCTGCACAGACTAAGCCATTTTGCTACAATTAACCTGTCTGTCGGCATGACTCACTCACTCTGGCTGTGTTTACTTTTCCAGGATCGATCTTCCTTGTTAGTTGGCGAATGGTGTATGTGCATGTCCCAATGAGACTCTTGGACGATTGTTGGTTGGTCCAATCGATGAACTATGGTCACAATCAAGCCGATTATCCTCGGTGGTGATGCGAGTCGAGTGAGGCTCGAGTCGGCGATTTCTCTTTTTACTTTGCACGCTGACCGACACAATCGAATTCTCTCAAATTGAATTCTTCCCGGATATATCAAAGCAGTGTGAATGTGAGAATGTGCCACAGTGGACAATTCAATGGCCAATTCAGTGAATTTCATCGGCCAATTTGTAAATGCAATCTATTGACATTGGTAATGGCGCTAATTGAGCTATATTCGATGGCAAGTGCTGCATGGTGGAGATGTGCACACTTGGACACTTTGAATTGATGGATGTAATTGACTGGTGAGTTGATGAGATCGTAAGAGCAACCAAACTGAACCAGAACACATTGCCATATCGTTCAGTAAATTATTTCGCAGCATAAGACTGCAAATACATTGATTCTATTGTCGATTACATCGCACGATGGGCGTCAATTGGTTGATTGGTTTTCCTTGGCACTGTCTCTAATAATGGCAAAGGAATTGAGGCAATAGCCAGTGGAGCTGAGTTGATTGGTGCCTTCCTAGTAATACAGGTGACAGATGCCGATCGGAATGTGCGTTCGACATTGTCGCCAACCAAAGACAAGTGCCGGAAATGAGAAGAATTGCAAACATTTGACCATAGCACAAGGAAAGAAATCGAAAGTGACACAAGACGAAGGTCATGGTCAGTGGCCACTGGGACCGGGACGATGAAGAGAACAGGAGGACAGGAGAAGAGGACAAAATTGAGACGAGACAAAGGGAGGAAAGCAGTGGCCATCATCAAGTGGCAATCACTGGTAATGGCAGATAAGTGAAATGAAAGGCATCGTGGGCAGTCACAGATAAAGCCAAGACGGTATCGGTCACACTCGACATGGCCGAGTTGATTTCGCATCCGGCCTGGCCTGTGATGTAATTACAGTTTGCCTTCGAACAGTGTCCGAGTGGAGATGGACCGACCGAGCAAAGGTGGTGTGCGCCAACACCACCACGACCAGACACCGAGACGGTAATTGAGGCAGCGAATAAGTCACACGAGTGTGACAGACCAGTGGAGAGATGTTTGGTGGTGATGGTCCTGCCGGCCTGACATCGTGTGGACAAGACACTTCTAGAGATGACATCGTTTCCCAACTAGATGTACTTCATCGTTAGGTGATCCACTTGGACCGAATCGAACTCACTCACTCGCTCGCCACTGACGATTGCAGATCAGCTGTGATCGCTCAGCTGGAGCGTTCACCGAATAATTCAGTTGTCTAATATTGGGTTGGGACTCGCTGTTTGTGAATGTATGTGATGTGATGTGTGATTCGATCGAGTCAATCTAGAGGTAATCACAGATTACGGACAGCACACCACAACCGTGCTGTGCCATATTTGCATATGTCTTTGCATTGCTTCACTTGTCACCTTGCTCTGCCTTCCAATACATTGTCAGGCGAGAACACCTTGTTTCTTTCCGAACCAAATTATCCCAATCCGCCAATTGTCCTGTCACAGGTTATATCACATTTGGTGCAACAATTGGACATTGGGTCGATGTATCTATTGGACCCAATCTCGCTGCGGTCTGTTCCATTTCAAAGTAATCCCCAAGAGGCGCACGAGATGGCGCTTGTAAGTCCAGTGCGGCAATAGGTTCGTGTTGCATTAGCGGGAAGGCATTTGCAATGTGGCAGTGTCAATGGTAATCAATCGATTAACTCGGTAACCTGTGAGTGCTCGCATTTTTTCGCGACCGTTTCCCGTGTCCTGGTCGAGTCTGTTTGCCTGGCACCCATCTTGATCGACCACTGGCGACAGTGCAAATAGACACAATCGGCCAAGATGGACTGCCAGTTGGCACCGAGCAAGACTAGTTTTGTTGCCACTCTGTTCGGCACTTGCGGACGGCACAATCGAACCGAGACTCTGTTGTACGCTGGCCAGTTCGATCGTTGGCGCCTGTGCGAATGATCCATCGATCGATGGCCAATTCGACGGACAATCGAATCGGTAGCATCGAGCCGACCATCTCCATACGGACAGCTCGATCGAGCGTTGCGCGGGACGCCTTAGCTCGGTGGAGACAAACTGGTAGAGACTCGCCTTCATTGCGCCCGACAGTGCGGGTGCGATCAAAGCGGCCAGTTGCACTGCGGACACACTTCCCGCACTGACCACTCCTGACGTACTATGCGTCCAACGAGGTGAAGGTGGAGAGTGAGCTGCAGTGGACAGTGGCCAGTCAGTGCGTAGGCGTTTTACCCTTCGTCCGATCATTGACTACTGGGAAGGACGTGCTCGTTTCTCTGGCTCGCTACTGAACCATTGACGGACACATTCACTACTGTTCCACCAATGACTGGATCGGTTGCGTGGTACTGTCAAGGTGAGCTCATTGACCATTCACGGTGCAGTGAAATATGATTGTGTCTTTGTGTTGGCCGTGGCCCATCTGTCGAGCCAACGAGGAAGTGAGCCCCGGTCAGTGCGGTGCACATTCAATTCGGCCTAGGTCCGCTCCGAACCAGGCTTTGTGTGCACTCTCCACGCCTTCCAATGTTTTTGTTCGGCTCTGCCTTGCACAATCAGAACGTGAGAAAGTGTCCGCATCGCCTTCGCAAAGCGGTCCGAGAGTAGTTTGTCGGTAATGGCCCTGCGGAAGGTCACATTGACCATCCATTTCGATGGCAACCTTGAGAGTGACCGTGTCCCTATCGAAGGTCTCCCTGGCTGCTGGCTGTCCGAGCGGGTACACTCTCCCCAAAGGTCAATGGCAAATGTCAAGGCAGTGGACCTCATCAATGCGAAGGTCGGGTCCCGAAATGTTTGACTTGACAAGCCGAACAGGTCAATTGACTCTGGCAGGTTTTGTCCCAGTCAGCGCATCGGTCCGTGGGGACAGACGGCCAAACGGTCCAAGGAAGTGAGTTGACCTACGGACGGCCAATTTAGAGGCTCATTAGTTCGAGTCATAGTAGTGATGTAGTGTCCGTGCACTGGCCGGCACCAACATTGCTCAATACGCACACTGTCTCTCTTCCTCGAATGGTTTCTCATTTCAATGAGATCAAATGGCGCCCAGCAGGCACCAGTGCATCATCATCACCAGCATCAGTCCCATCCGCATGACCAGAAGGGCATGAGTGTTTCACCAGTCGGTGGTGTGGTCACTGGTCCGGTCTGGTCACGTTGGTTGTCGATCCACTGGCCAACGTCCCTCCTCCGTCCAGTGTCGAGCCGTGACGTAACGCGCACGTAAGCAATGCGCAGCTGCGACCACTCGTTGCCACTGTTGTCTGTGTCTCTCTCCTCTCTCTCATTCGTTCGTCCGCAATGCTTGCGAGTCTGCATCGAGCGGTTAGTTGGTTAGTTGGGTCTCGATGAGCGGCATGTCGAGTCGTTCTGCTCGTCTCATCTCGATCGGACACATCTCCACTGGTCGACTGTTAGTTTGTCTTTGAATCCTCTACCGAATACATCTTCCTTGCATTCTGAGTTTGTCAAGTCACGAGCATTGCCACTACTGAAGAGCATCAATGCAAGCATGATATGTCCACTGAGTGACCATTGAGCTGCCACTGACCAGCATTACTTCATTTCCAGCGTATTTCAGTCTGTTGCATTCGTTTGTGTAGGTCTCATCAAGCACACACCCCAAAATGTCTTCCACCACCGATTGGGACAACTGTTTGCCCCCCAAACTGTGACTGACCAGTCAGTGTCCAGCCAGTCAATTCGTGTCAGTGTGCAGTGTTGTATCTAATCTATATCTCTAATCGCATCGATCACTGGCCTCCCACCAGCGATCACCATGTGAGCAACGGCAGCATCACCACCAGCACCTAACTGTACCGCATCTCGATTCCTCTCGTTCAACTTTAGTCAACATCTTCATTTATTCATTCATTTGGTGCTCGGCTTGTGATGAGCTCCGACAAGCACTAATTGAGTCGCCATTGTTTGTTCAATTGTTCTAATCCTCTTGGTGATCTCCGATCAGCTCGATTGTCTGTTTGATCCCACCAATCTGTCATTATCATTTCCAATCGTCATCTCCACACACACCTCACCTCGCCATGTCTCGTCGCAAACAAGAGAATCCTCAACCCCGCAAACGACTAGTCAATCGTAAGTAGCCATTGGCCATTCACATCGACCTTTGTATTTCTTCTATTTGACCCTCACTGTCCACTTTCTGCTCACCATTAACTCTTTCACTCCCGCTTTGAACACTATCCCCTTTGCCCCCTTTGGCCGAGTCTGTGTGCATTCTACTCACCAAACCCCAGTTCTGTGGTCACCTTATCGTCTCTCGTGTTCGCTCAATTTGGCGCGTTTTGTTAGTTGGCGTATCTAATTCTGCGTCCACTTCACCGCGCACAGCTTCATCGCAATCATCACTAGCACAACTGTTGCACCAAACGCACTTCCCGACCTCATCAGTTGCACTAGTGCCACAATGCGCGTTCTCGGTTTCCTTTGTCTTCACATTCGTTGCTAACCCTTTGCCCTTCGTTTGTGTGTGTGTGTGTGTCTATGGCTCAATGAATTGGCCAGTGTGGCTCACTAAATTCAACTGGCCATCTATCTTTGCATCTCTCGGACTTGGTTGACGATTAATACCGCACTAACACAAACCGCACCCATTCACTAGTCTCACTAGTCACCGTACACTTTTCCACCTTTCTTCTCTTTCTTTATTACCTTGATCCGTTCTCGGACACAGCTCACCCTAGCCCGTCTCATGTCTATATGTTCGCTCTTTTTTTCGTTGGAAACTCGCCACTCTCTATGCAGCAAACTATAAACCAACCACATGACACATTCCAAAGGGTTCGACCGTGTGAGTGGCGAGTGTGTCGTTGCAAAATGGGCCGTCCAGGTGTTGGAAAAGGGTCGAGGCATTTCGTGGAATGCAGCCATTACCAATCATGTCCCTACCGCTCTGAGTTGGTCCCAACCAATCGCGACCCTCTCTCGACCAACCTTGAGGTCACATTTTGCCAGGTTGACCTACTTGACCACCTCCGGTATGAACACTCGTGATCGCCGCATCCTTACTAGTGCCATCTCACCTGGACATATCTATCTGTATTAGACCCAATTTGATGATAGTTGCCCATTTGGCCCACTTAGTCATTGGTCAACTGTTGCCTGTGGTCATTGCATTGAAGCATGACCGGTTGCCATTCGGTCTGGCCTGTGGTCAGTGCCTGTGGCACACAAGTCTGACTTGTTGTTTAGTCTGTGTGCTCGTCCGAAAGTGAAACGTCCAAACAGAACAAATTGTTTGTCTGTTTGCGCTCACTTTCGCTGCGTCCTGTTTGTGGGAACGGGGCTTCGATCGCGATCGAACCCAAACATGCCTCTGAGGGCATTTCCTACTGCTTTGTTGACATTGGCCACCCTTGACCTTTGGTCACCACTGGTCAGTGCTGTACTGGTGACCTCCCAATGCCGTACTTGCTGTCATTGCCACTGTTTTGTTTGCCCCTTACGTCACGTCGGTGGTTTGTTCTCTTTCAAGGCCATGTCGAGGGTCGAGTTGTGTCCCCTCGTGATCTCGTGTTTCACTGTCCAGACTGGCCACAGTCACTCTCACTGACCCATAGAAAACGTCGTCTGCTTTTGCTGTCGACTGCACCTGTGGATAGAGCGGACAGTGCACTACTGTGTGGTATGCAGTTGTGCTGCCGAGGTCAGTCAGTGGACATGTCCACTGCCCGCCACATATGGCACTTGTTGCGCACACATCCGTCTGCGGACGGTCTGGCCGAGACCAAACTCGTCTGTAGAGCAGACTCTGCACTGACCACCGCATTGACGCACATAGTTTTATTACTGACTGTAATGCAATGCAGTGCAAGTGAATGATCATGAGTTATTCAATCATTCACCTTTCTTGACCATCAAGTTACACGTTAATGTCAGAATTTCAAACGAAAGTGAACCTTTCTTCGGTTGAGAGTTCTGGTGTGCACGCACTGGTTTACTATGTGATTGGCCATGGGTATATATGATGGTCATATCGACATAGATAACAAACTAGGTTAGCGCTGGCCAATGCTGTCAGTGCCCAACGACGCGTCCCTTGGCCAGTCTGGCCTGATTGCCTCCATGTAGGTGGTTCACTGCCGTATTGCCCTCTATACTTTGACCTTTACGCAATCGACGTTGTCCTAGTTTCCTACTGGCGGGATCGAGGTGTTCGACTTAGGCACCGACCTGACCTGATTACAGGGCCTGAGTGGGCATCGCTGCCTCCTCTCCTTGTGGTCGTCATTTTGTTCGATCCCAGGACGTGCACTTCAACCGTCCAGTTGTGGCCAGACCGACCGTGCCAATCCTTACCAGCAGCACATCCCGTCAATGGCTCCATTTCCTCTAGCCTTCTTTCTCCAGTTTTTATCGCATCCTTTCCCTTGTTAGCGCATCTGTTCGACACTTTGGACTTTGCGATTAGGACTGCACTCTCTGCCAGTGCGGTGCATTCGAAGCCTGGTGCTCGATCAAGACCGATTGTTGTCTGGCACAGAACGCGCTCTCGAGAGCCGATTAGAGCTGACCAACAGGCCAGTGAGTTAGTGCTCAATGAGCATGGGGGAATGCTGTTTGCTGCGTGCACACTATCGGAGATCGCGAGGCAACTCTTTGATGGCTTCGCGATTAGACGTCGTCCGTTGTGTTGGGTTTCGCTGTTGGGAGTGTCACGCGGATTGCGCTCGAGAAGTGTCACTTGCTGGTCGAATGTTGGCTAGCCAGTTGCGAGCCATCGCCTGCTTCATTTGTCCTTTTGCGCTGTCTGTTCCCTACCATTTGGCTTCGAATCGCATTCTGCAGGTCACTCTCCCTGCGGCATCTTTGTTTGCACTTCTTATCGCGCCATTTAGTTGCCATGAGACGATGGCATCTGTACACAATGCAATCACTAGTCAAATGGACAGGCACTATCGATGGATCACTGGATGGCCATCATAGCCGCACCAGCATAGTCCTTACACCATCATCTGAGGCCCCTCGTTAAGCCCAGAGCAATTATCACACTGTTTCTGTCCACTGACCAACTGGCCAATCACTGTCCATTCGATCTCTAGGCTTGACCACCCTTTATTGATTGGTCACCAATCACTCTACTTCTACCTCTAGCACATATAGCTCGCAATTACCTTCGCAGTAGAGCAGAAAGGCGTTCCTGATTGACCAACTGCCGCTTTGACCGGCACGTTCTAGTTTATTTGGCCCACCCTCAGGTCCTCACTGTAAAGCAATAACTCTTTCAGACAGTGCACTCACTTCTCCCACAGGCTCGACTACTTGGACCTAGCCTTGTGAACGACCTTGTCTGGAGGACGTAGTGGAGTGGTCTGTCCACTTCGGTCAAGCACCTGTTCGGTGCTCTCAGTTTGAGCCTGTTGATGGTCGCCAAACTGGTCTGTCCGTTTGCGGCTCGCTCTGCTGGACACTATTTAGTATTACGGAGCATCCTTTACACAATCACCAAGCTAAGGGGTCTTATCAAGAGACTTTGTCGATGGCCCGAGGCAAGTTGGACTGCAATCGTTTTATCTTACTGACTTACATTCGAGTCCATTTCTGACCACTTTCTCTCTCGCTTGCCTTCACTCTCTTCCTTGCCGAATCGCCACGACACGTGCGTTCATCATCTCTCTTCATCTCGTCTCTGCCAGACCAGATGTCTTGGAATTCTTCGCGGTCTAGTGATGACCAGTCGAATTGGCCAGTGCACTGCTACGTTCACTTGCGTAACACAAATTGCGGTCATTTGCCTTTGCTCGGGCCTGACACATCCTTCCTTTGTGGGAGAGTCCACAGCACCACTGGCCAGCACAAAGGCCCCTCGTTTTGACGATCGATGATGGACGACCGATGGTCTGCGCCTGTTGCGAGGTCCATCCAAGTGCGATGACCCACCGAGGCCAAACACATCTCCCTGCTGGTGCCTCTCTCTCTTCACTAGGTCCATTGCCTCGCACTTTTGTTCATAATGCAACCCCTTTTGATTTGATCCAACAAGTTGTTCGCTCTGTGATCTATGTGTGTTTCCATAAATTTGCTTGTGCCGGTGAGTGCTCTCACGTATTTCCTGTCTCTATCCAATTTGGCCGTCTCGGACGCATCACGTCTCTGTCCAAGTGGACTGGCCTAATGACTGATCCAACGATGATGAATCGATGCAGATGTCTCCGTTGTCTTACCGTCCCACCGTACTCAAGTACTGCAGTAATGTATGCAAGGAGCCGTGCTGGACATGGCCCAAGGATAGCACGACTGACTGAGTCCCTGTGCGGTGTCGTCTTGGTTGTTGCTTTTTGCATCCACGCCTTGAATGATACAGCCATTGCATAAGAGTCGCCATATGCGGCACAAGTTTGTTGACCACTCCACTGATGGACGATGCTTTTCGATGGCTTTGCACACATTTGGCCACTGCAGATGCGTCCTGCAAGGCTCAAAGGTCGGAGGTCAAGTTGGCTCTCTATTTTTAGTGCTACTTAAGATTCTGACCGTGTGGTGCGTTTCAAGAGTGGCCATCGGTCTGCATTTGTGGTGGCCAATGCCTAAGGCCGACTGGATGCGTTATCAAGAAATAGCCAGTGGTCTAATGGGCGAGCATCGTTAGTGCCACTGGCCACACTGGCCATTGCTCACTACCTGTGCTAATGGCGTGCCACTAACGATGCTGCCTTTGTCTTCTACTATCAGACGTCCGACCGTCCACTCGTCTTCGCACCGTGCGGATGTTTAACTTGACCGTTGATTCGTCCTGCAATGGCTCACTTTCTCTGCTGTCCAGTCCATCTGCCTCGATCGCACATCACACAAGGTCATTCTTGCCTGGTCCTGTTTAATGTACCTCGTCCCATCGATGTGCACTGTGGTCTAGTGCCATCAATTCTGCCGAGAATCTGACCGTTTGCGCGTTGGCCTGCCCTCTTAATTGCGCACACACCTTGTGCCCAGTGACACAGGCAAATTAATCTTGCCAGTGGCTCAGTGGCCAGTCCGCACTGGCTCACTTTCACTTTCTTGCTGTGTCCCTTTGTTTGTTCTGCTCGATCGCGATGCTGTCAATTGCAATGGACGCCGAGCAAACTCGCCGCAGTGCAGGACAATCTTGGCACCTCACACCAGGCATCATCGCCATCTAATCTTGCTCGACCGATTGTTGCCATATCGTCGTGGACAGCTAGCCTGCTCATATCGCTCGGTTCATGTTTGTTTTGGTCTCTTCAGACTTGGATGGCCTCTGTTTGCCGTTCACAGGCGAAAGTGAGAGCGAGTCAGTCCACCAGCCAGCCAACCAAACAACCTAATATCGCTGCTGCTTGTTTGTACATGTATCTGTGGTAGACAACAATTGCGCACACCGAGCACCACTCGCCAGTGTGGATCGCCCTTTCCTATCTCGGCCGCAGTGTTGCATTCGATCCAGTCGATTAATCGGCCAATCGATACCGCTCCCAATGGGTCACATTCACTATCCGCCGGATCGTTTGTCTGTGCATTGCACAGTGCCATTCTTTGGTTACCTTGTCGCAGTGGCCTCATTACGGAATCGATCAGTGATGCACTCGGCAGTGTCTCAGTGGCCAGTCTGACCGAGTGGAGCAGTCATTAATTGTCGGTCTTGTTTCGTTCGACTGGCTGCCGCATCATCCACCAGTGATGCTAATCTCATGACTGTCGGCATTGCTGCGGTACTGTCCTGTCCTCTCGCTCGCACTCGTCTGGCCACTGTCCCTCCGTGCGCCCACTAATTGGTGATTGATGTGCGAGTTATTTGTCTTTGCCGGTCTCAGTGGCAACTCAGTCGCCACTCGTTCCTCTATGATCATCTTCATTTCGTTTGACACCACATTCGATCTAAGCGGCCGACTGAGTGAAGCCACCGAGGTGGCCTTGAAAGGACACACAAATGGAAGCATAGCGGCCAGTTGTTACCATTTCGAATCTGTTGCTCGTCGCTTATCTAATCGGAATGCTGTTTTTCCACACGTGCTTCATGGCATCGATACTAAATCGAATGCAGAATGTATTGAGCTTGTGCGTGTTGTGAGTGGTGATGCAGTGCGAAGACGGTCTCAGTGTGCCATCTTCTGTGGCCAAGCGATGCTCATCCCCCACTGGCTGGTCAGCCAAACAGAGCCAACGCGCGCGATTAACTGCACCAGACAAGTGAGAGATGTCTCATTTCGCAATTAGGCGTCTCGATTACGCGCCATCGGTTCGAGGCCGAGTGCCGTTGCGGTGTGTCCTCCTCCTCTTTCGGGTCACCTTCATGCGACAGTTTGTTTGTTTACTTCTTGTTTGTTCCTTTGACACCGCTCATTCTGCTCGTGCTGGTCTATTGGAGTCCACTAATCGAGGCCGAGGGGCTATATCCGTCTATCAGCACCGATCGTCACCGCTGGAGCATCTGAACCGAGTGTCATGCTGGAGTGTCACCAGTGGGCTAGCATTGGTTCACCCATGAGCGGTGATCACTCGATAGACATTATCTGTGCTTTCCCTTGACTTTGCATGCTCGCTTTAAGCCATCTCGATTGGCTTGTAGCATCACCATTCATCTGGCATTGGCAGTCATTTGCGCTGAATATTTGCAAACGCTGTCACCATTGACTGACGGTGATGGTCGCCTCGATTTCGTCCCTTCACTGGCCACTGATGGTCGCAGAATGGTGATGGCGACATTACCATTGCGATCGAGCCTGGCTATGCATTTCATGCATCGCACTTCTCTGCTACCGATCACGAAGGACATCTCCTGTACTGGACGTAGCACGAGAGCCAATTCGACCGCGAGCCACTCCGCTTGGTGCTCGCGTTCGTGGTGGTTTGGCGCGCTCGGCCAAATGGCCATGTCTCAATCTGTCTGTCACCGGCGCCAGCCGATGCCTCGACATGGTCGCTTGATGGCGATCGCGAGCAGCCATTGAGTCTCAGCTCACCACGGATCGGATCACAATCGATCCTCACTCGGCATGACCAATGATTCGGCCGTTCTGCTGGTAATTAATGAATTGGCAGTTGTGTCGACAAGGCTACCGCATACCATTGACCCACCGGTTAAGCCCCGGTGCTGTCCTCTACAGCTACCGAAGATGAGCAGTGGCTAGTTGGACTAGTGGTGTGCGGTCTCGGTGCGATGGCTAATGTTCGTTAATTGAAATTAATTCAATTAGTCACTAGTGGCACTCGTGGTGAGTGGTGAGCATGACTCCACACCATATAAACTATCGCCCTCGCCACCGCACTAACTGAGCTCCCAGTTAGTACGAATGCCAAACGATGCATCCTAAGCCAACTGTCACCTCACCACCACAGAGCTGAGATAGATCACACTTTTCCTTATTTAGGACAGTTTAAACTTATTTCAATATTTGCCTGCTCACTGCTGTATGTCTGTCTGCCGATTGTCGCTTGCGAAAGACGATTGCAGTGAAAGTGATGCGGCAGTGGTCTTCAGTTGTTGTTGCCACTTCTGGCGCGAGCTTGCTTTCACAACTTTTTGCCTTCGTCTTATCGTGCCGATTGTGAAAGTGAATCTAACTAGGTGAAGGGTAGGGAGTAGTATCACGGCCAGGTGTGTAATGCACTTGTTGTGGTCTTGCCTGGTAGTGAGCCCACAAGAATCGACCAAGGCCACCAACAGCAGCAGAATGACAACGGCACTAGCCACTCACTCACCGGTACATCGTGTCGCACTATCGGTGCATTGAGTTAATTAGCTAGCCTATGTCCCGACCGGCAGTTGTCACATTGCATGGTGCAAAGCGGCGCCACATTGTTATTCTGGTGGTGGTGGTGCCTGTGGTGTGGTGCACTCGCCACCATTATGGCATTATGGCCACTTGAAGGCACCAAACCAGCAAACCACCTGTCCATGTCTGTTTGCGGCAACTGTCGCCTTTCACTCTGGTCTGCTCTCACTATGCCAGTTGCTCCTCCGCAAACATTTGTGTCCGGTTTATTCGATCCTACCGAGCCTGTGCCATCGAGCCGAGTCCTCCGAACAAAGCAAAGTGACGTTATCACCATCTTACTGGTCGGTCTGTTTGTACACCAATGGCAATGGCTGAATGCAACGCCAATTTATGGCACATCGATGCGAAGCAAAGTATTAATTAGGTGGCCAGCAGTGAAAGTGGAAGTGTCGTGTGCACCGTGTGTGCCATGTCATCTGTGGGCATCACTTTCAATTTGTCACCTTGACGACCTTTGCTCACTAATCAATCCAGTATCGAGCCAGTCTGACCAAAGCATTGTTTTGTGTGTAATTAAGGCCAACGCGCGTAATGCACACACTAAACAGACAGACGGCCACTCGATGGGCCTCGATCGACAGCCGTTTGTTCCAATGTTTGCGAATGTATCCACCAAAATGGCGAATGGCTTGTCACAGTGCAGGCCATTTCATTTGGTGTTGGTCGAGAGATGAAGGCTCTCGAGATAAGCCACCTTTTATCAGCCAACTGTGTATTGTGGTCGCCGGCTGTATCGCTTGTAGTCTCGGCCGGGCACAACTTGCGAGCATGATGGGATCTCTTCTGTGTCTGTTCGTTACAGTCGGTGCTCGGTTGCACCCACTGGCACTGGTGCTGTGGTGGCGTGGCTGTGTGCGGATGCCACAGGGAAATGAGTCCGTAACGAGATTGGCTCGATTATCGAAGGATTAGGCACTGCCATTAGCTCGACCGATCGAACTCACCTATTGAGCGTTGCACTGGTTTCGATGGCCACAATCGGACAGTCCTCTGCCGGTGGTGTTAGCCAATCTTGGTCTTTGTTGGTCTGTGTTGGTCGATGGCTAGTAATCGACTTCTTGAGAGATGACAGCGTTTGTTTACTTTGCCTCTGCCAGCAGCACCACCACCAAAAGCACAAAAGCGCACCTCACTCGATCGAATGCAAATTGTATGCCTTTGGAACCACTTGAAGTGGCAGCCCGTTGGTACGCGATCAATGGGTGCAATAGCTCGAGATGGATTGCCATGACGGTGGATGTGCGCGCTGAGACCCTGTGTTACTGTTCAAGGTGTGCAAGTTGGTCCGAATAGAAACTCTAGTCACATCACACTGCTCTTCTATGTTTACTGCATTCCTTGTCCGATGCTAACACTCCTATGCCGTGCCTTAGTGCCAATGTCTTCAGTTCCACTTGGCACGGCAGACATGGGTCATTGAGTTCCCATCACTCGGTGTGACTCCTTTGTCCGCGGGAAGGGAACGCTCACACAAAGGTTGCCCGAGCAGATTTGTCCGACCTTAACCTGCTTGACCTAGGCTCGGTTCGGTTATTAATGCAGCGAGTGACCTTCAAGGTCAGTATTTGGACCTTGTCCTTCGGTGTTTCAAGAGCAACTCATCGATTCATCATTCGAGAGGCCTTGGAAGAATAGTCATCCTTTGTTGACCTGAACTGGTTTTTCACCGGGCATACCTGCTGCTGGCCGGCTGCATCGGCGGGCAGTGGCTCAGTTTAGTGCGGTCTCTCCTCTCTGGACTTTGCACACCGAACACATCGTTGGCCTGGCAGATTGGTGTCGATAGAGGCGATTAGACGTTGGCCACTCAAGTGTGGTGCGGTCACTCATGGTGGCAGCCATGCAGGCCATATCTGTCTCTATGGCTAGATGTCGCAGTGAGTTGTGTCACTTGTTGGCTATCTTTGGTATCACTCTGGCTTGGCTCGGTTGGCTCTCTTGGCGAGTGGCTCAATGCTGGCACGATTACTGCTGACGAATTGCATTGCTGGCTCGAACGTGCCCTCGCCTAGCCATCACCAGTTCGGTATTTGTCTATTAATCAGGCTCAGTGTAGTTCTTTCTCAAGAACTTGCTGCTCTCATTTCGCTTCGTCATTGCTGCGAGTGCTGTTGCATTGCCTCGCCGTTTCTGCTCGCCCCTTGATTGCGCCCGATTCCATTCGCTATCGTATCCATTCTGGCATTCTTCGAGTGTTGCGTGCCCACGGACATCGAGTGGCTCGACCAAAGTTGGAGCCAGTGGGGCAAAGCGAGATAACTGGAATGCTGTCTCTTGGCTCGCTGGCGCCCAGAGAGCACAAGGAAGCCACGGGCGCCAGTGGCTTTCGTTAGTGGCGCTTTATTTAGAAGTATCGCTGTGTGTCAGCCACAGCCGAAAATGGTTACCACCACTGATGATGCTTATTGCCTATTGCTCATTGATGCTCCTAATCGGCCATTATCGTCCCTCGCGATGTGTCTTCATTTGGGCGCCATCACCACTGACACCTCTCGCCACTGTCCATTGACCATAACGAGTGGCCGGTGGCATCTCGGTTGGAAGTGGTCAGACACTGGCAGACAGTCACCACGCCAAGCATTGTTCCCATGTGCTAATCCCCTGGCGACCTTCTGCTTGTTCCAAGCTGTCATTTGTTAGCTCTCGCACCTCAAGTCACGGTGATATATGCTGAGTTGGTGTTCTGTCCTTTTCGCAGTCACTTTGCTCGGCGCGTGTGTCCAATGGCGTCACAAGTTGCTCCAGAGAGTCACTGGGCGTCTTTTACTCTTGGACTCACTAATTTTAGAACGGTCGTGTGCTCGATTGATGAGTCGAGCACCAACGAACATTCTTGGCTCGTCATCGGCACACAGTCTGGTTTCATCGGGCGCCATGATGGCTCTGTTTATTGGGCCAATTGGGTAGTGGCCAACTGGGCACAAAGGAAAGCAAACCTCGAGCAGTGTGTGCCTGCTGGCACGGCGGTTCGCTATTTTTGTCTGCCCGATAATGCCATGATGGGAACGATGATTAGGACGGGATTCGCCATTTGCCATTGGCTCCTTGGTCGCAAGACGCACCGAACGGGCACGGGTGCTCTGTTCTGGTTATGAGCTGCTGATGCCGGTTTGCTCACCACCGGAATGCAACTCTCAATCTACCGAGCACGCAATGCCGACTCCGACTATTTTTGGCCAGTGGATGCGTTCAACTGTTGCGTCTTGGTCTTCGTTGGCCAGTGACTGCCGAGTGTTGCCCAAATGCTTCAAGCGGTCTGCCAATCGGTACTTGGCATTAGGTCAACGGCCGCCGGCCACGCTAGCCACATTCTCGTGCTGTCCCATTCTGGCTGGCATGGTCTGTCATCTGTCCAACAACAACGAGGAAATAGAATTGAGGAATTTGCTAAATTTGGTGTGTGTTAGTGCGAGCGAGCAAGAGTGAGAGCCTCATGGCAATTGGACACATGGCGAGTGTAAGTGATTGCTGCCGACAAGCGATGTCCATCGCGACTTGGGTGGAGGCATCGAGATGGTGAGATGGCGAGAGCGGATGTTGCCATTGCCAGTGCACCACTTGTGGTCATCGCCTGGTGACCGATCGATGCTCAATCTGCTCGCGTCCTTGGTTGCCACATCCTTTGCGCCAGGCACATTGGCGACATTCGACCGCCACGACTGGTCATGTCCAGGCGACGAGCAAGACAAAACAATTGGGCACAATCACTGCAAATTGGGTTAGTGCAATGGCTTGGTGACAATTGTCCACTGGTCACTCACCAGCTGGCGGCCGTTTGACGATTGCTTAATGATTCTGTCCGCTCGGTGCAACGAATGCGATTCGTCAGTGTGCAGTTTGTACTTTGTGTTGGTCACTAGTGACAAATCAGTGGCCTTGCCGACCGATCGATCAATACCTTTTGCCATTATTTGCTCATTACAGTGACACTCTCGATATGATGAATGATGCTGCGCGCCACTGGCCACTGGGCCACCACTCAGCACTAATTGTGTGCAAATTATCATTACGCGTTGGTCACTGGCGCAACACAATCGAACACGCGTTCTGTCCGATCGTGTCTATTTGTCGTATTGATTGGGCATAACGTGCCATTTGTGCCACTGACCCTGTGCACTCGCTAACTCTCCCAGTGGCCAGTCCCAGTGGCACCAGTGACCCTCGCACTGACCACTGTCAATGCATTGCCAGTCATAATTGCCGCCAATATGACTGATTACCGCATTGTTAATGCGCTCACCATTACATCGTTTACTTTTTGTGCGAGTCACTTTCTTGGACCTCTTTGCTGCTACTGCCCTTCGAAGTGGCATCATGCTCATCCGGTTGACCCAATTTGCCCCGTTTTACGAGGTCCACTCGAGGAGGTGCCCCGCCACCACCAACTTGCCACCAGCAACACCACAGGACTAATGTTGGCTCAGCCGAGTGGCAAGTCAAGTCAATTTGTTGTGCTTTCCCAGTCGACACGTTTTCCTTCTGCCGCTGACCAGTCAGTGACCACTAGCACACTCACTGGACACGCGTCAATTGCGTAAAGACCGTTTTCTTGTCTCTCTTTCACTCTCACCATTGACCCTGGTCAAGACCTTGTCTGGCGATCGTCTAGTCAGTTTCACTCGAGTGCAATTTGTCTTGTCTTGTCTTTGGTCAGTTCGCGCTTGGCACAAGACGACTTCTGCTTTTGTGGTCAATTTGAACGTTCATGCACATCATATACTAGTGATACACCAATTGGCATTTGGCGTTGGATTGACTCACTCATTGTTATGTCATCTCGTGGTGTGCTTCGCGTCTGTCATCTCGCTTGGTCTTAGTTGGTTCAGCGGTCTTATTAGCAGCATCGGCTATTCTCACAGCACCTCGTCTTCTTCGGCTGTCAGGCCTCGACCGTCTCAGCACATCTTCGCCCTGACCAGATGTGGTCTCAGCATGTCAAACTGCACCGCATTTGGCCACTGGTGGACATCGTCACTCGCCCACTCGATCATCATTAGCCTGACGTAGTGGCCAGTGCCATTTGTCTAGTAGTGGACATTGGCGGCACTCGGTTGGATGTTTCCTTTCTCGGCTCGTCTAATTTTTCCACTCTTTACTTTCACTGTCTTGCATTTCATCTCCATCTCTGGTCTCTCACTACTCTCCACTACTCACCGATGCTATCTCCCTCTGTCTAATGTCACTAATTATGCCCTCTCTCGGTACTTTCACAGCATTCGAGCAGAGAAACCTTCCTCCAGCATCATCTGCTTCACCAATAACAGTCGACTACTTTGACTCTAATGGCGATGGTCTGACAGACGGTGCCCCCGCGCCCAAAATCCCTAAGACGACCAATGGACACACGGCGGTGGAAGACACGCTCACTTGTGGCTCATGTGCACGAGACTTTTCTCTTTCGGATATAATCAAGTTCATAGACCACAAGGTGATCAACGGGTGTCTCGAATTCGGGGTTGCTAAGTGCAAGCTCGATTTTGGCACTGAGGACAAAGACGATTCCGATTGCTGCTCGTGTCTTGAATTTGATGTGTCAAACACAAGTGTCGAACAGCCAGAACCTCAAAGCAAAGACTCCCCTGATACTGGCAACACGGATCTCTCGGTAAATGCTAAGTCGAATCCAACCGAAGAGAACAACAACAATTTCACGATGGAGGTCGAAACGAGTGAAGCTGACCAAAATCATGAGGAGTCTATCACGAAAGAGTCCGTCGACGAAGTGGATGACGAGACTGTGGACGAGTCACTTGAAATTGACTCAAAAAGTGATGACAAAGAGAACCAAGATGGCAATCTAGAGTCCAGTCAATCGGTGCAAAATAGTCAAAGCAATTCTGGCCCGAAGAAAGAGAATGGCTCTGTTGTGTCCGAAAATGGGTCTCCCGATGTGAATGAAACACCCAATCAAGGAGATAATTCCAGCGATAAGCTTGACCGTGACACTGACCAGAAGAGTGTCGAAGAGAAGCAATCTAACCCAAGTCCAGTGCCGATCAAGTCCCGTGTGGCACACAACCACCTCTGTCGGCATTATCGTCGTCTGTGCAAACACTACCAACGTGCCTTACTCAGCCGAAACCTACTGTCCAGTACACACGCCAACACAGGTGAGACTCACTGGTGCAACTCGAATGGTCCTTTCGGTCTCGTGTCGAGTATATCGTCACTGCTCAATCGAAGTCATTCACTCTAGAATCACTTGCCACTCACCATTCGGTTGTTGTTTTCCTTTTGCCGACTTTGCGTTTTCTGCGATTTCTTCTCAGTTTTCCGACACACAAACACACCACGGACAAAGACTTACTTCGACAAATCCGCTACTGACTAATTCGAGAGGGGCACAACTACGAGGCCATCTCTCGTGCCGTTTTGATTCCTTTCCGTTTGATGAGTGCAGACCAAAACGATCGCCGACTTAAGACATTCGTACTACAGTGAATCACTCACTGCTGCCGTTGTCCACTGTTTTGTCTCGATAAATGTTTTGTGCTCTCAGCCAGCCCATCAGTAGTGCCTTCATTGGTCAATGGTGTGTGCTATTTGTCAATTGTTCGTTCGCTCTCATTTGTGCGTTTGTTGTGAATTAATTGAAATTGACAAATTGATTTGCATTGCACACGAGTGTATTGAGACAATCGACAATTTAAGTTGACTCACACGCACGGCGCGCATCGCACCACACCACGTTGCCCTACCGCATTAGCACACAATGCCATTCGGTGATCCATTCGTGGAACGAGTCCAATACTTTTGCATTTGTCTCCACTTGGAACGGGGCCATCTTGGCCAAATTAGACAAATCTTGACTCATCTCTGCAACTGGCAACACGGCAGTTGGCTATGAGATAAGCCAGTGAGCCAGTTAGACTTACTCACTCCAGTGGCAAACACTATGACCATGTGCAAACGAGTGATTAATCAGTGAATGGTACACTGTAAAGGTATCAACTCGACCACGAGCGTTTCCAAGCGAACTCAAGCGAGAGTGCTCCTCATGTGGCTGCTGTTGCTTACTGTGGGGCATGTGAGGCTGATCACTGATCACTACTGATTCATTGGTTCAACTGTTCGACTTGCACCACTCACACCTCACTTGCATCATGCAAATTAATGGACTTTCTAGTCGGGCGTTAATTCTGTTGATTGCGCATTGATGCGCTAGCCAAAGTGACAGTGAAATACCACGAAATGGCCAAAATAAATGATGTCTCTGGTTGATCTGTGTTCGGACAAACCTCTCCTGGCCATACATCATCGGTGCTGGTCAGTGCAACTGTGCACCATGCTCGATGCACTGTCCATTGTGCTGTCCGACCAGTACTGTGCACTGGATGGTCGCTTGGCTAATTGTGGCTGTTTGTTTAGTTGGCCAATTGACTAATTGACCATTATTCACTAGAGCACTGGCCTTTCATTAGTGAGCTGCACTAGATCAATGGATTCACTCGATGGATGTCACTAATTAAACGGGTCGTAGCTCTCGATCTAATTATTCAGCAAACTGATCACTCACCATTGGCCAGTCATTGTCTCTGTGACTGGAACGCATCCACCGCTGGACCTGTATGCAATGTGCACTGGTGACTCGGTCTCCATCAGTCCGAGTGTATTTCGCTTTGTATTTCCTTGCTATTTTGTGCTTTGTCTTGTGTGTCGCAGTGGCACAGTGTTGCCTCATTCATTGCTCGGTCGTTTCTATTAATAGTGCGGACTAGTGAGTGGCCACTAATGACCATCCATCTTAACATCTCTCAATGCACATCTACTTTCCACTCTACCCTCTACACTGCTCTTCAATTAGCATTCGATCCCGTGCTTTGGCTAATGGCCAGTGAGCTACCGAAAAAAGTCCCGTTTGGTGTGTGGATTTCATTGTCCACACATCATCTGTGCGCACACAACTGCCCCTCACTGTTTGATCCAACTGTCCACCAGACCGGACCTAGCTCGGTGTCCTTGGCCAGGGTCAATTGGCAGTGTTTGTTGCATTGAGGGTCACTGTGGCCATTTCACTTTTCATTTCCCCCTCGGCGTATCTTGTTTGTCGTCTTATTTCGATCGTTGAAAGTGTCACTTGCAGTCTCCTTTTCTTTGCGTTTACATTTTGCTCCCAAAAGGAGATGTTGGCAGTCATTTGAATGGTAATGAGGGATGAGTGTCGAATTACACGGAAAGGTCGTCTGTGGATGTGACGAGTGCCGATGACCACTGCTTAATATGCCTGCACTCTCCTTTTTCGTCACTCTCCACTCGGCACTGACCATCGAGCACTGTCCGTCTCACCTTGTCTCCCTTGGTCGTTATGGTCGTTCGTTATTATTCCGAATGCGTTTTGCCTCTTGCTGCCAGGCAGCGGCTTGATCGTTTAGTCTGGCACTTCTATTTTGGCAGTAGTTGTGATGACTTTCACTTTCGATCGGTCTTCTCCTCTGTTGGTTTGCGTCGATTTGTTCGAGGTGACGATGTCCACACTTAATCATTTATCATCTCCATTTGCACTGTCTTGTGTCTCTTTCCAGTGTTCGTCCAGTCTCGTTAATGATGTGCGTGTTGCACTTGAAAGTGCCACTGAGAGTAACTCATACTGGTGGTAAGTCACTTGTGCCACTGCCACCAACACCAATTGCTATGCCAAACACCGAAAACGATCGTTTGAATATTCTCCTGAGTGACTCGACACCAGGACAAATGGTCCAGTCGAAGCAATTAATTGATGGAACAAGTGTCCCACTGGCTTCACCGACTGTCTTCACTCTCTAATTACTATATCACCATTCGGTGATGATTATTATCGATGGTCCACTGGCACCGGTCCACACGATCAATCATGCTAATGTGACTCCAATTGGACGACTGGCCGGACTCGGTCTGGTTCGGCTCGGCTCGGAGTGTCATTCGGCATCGATTGCCTCCGTCCATCTAAGTAGCTGTGTGTGTTTGTGTGTGTGCCTGTGACAATCGGTGGCAATTGGGTGCACTATTTAGTTGAGCATTCAGCTTGCATGGTGCCGTAGTGTCATCCGTGGATATCGATTTGAATTTAAAATGCGACCAAATCATTAATGGTCGGTGGTGGTGGTCTGTCTTTGCTCGATGGCGATCTGTCACTGCCGGACTTGATTACTCTCGATCTGGTGACGTGTTGTCCTATGTGGTGCGCGGTGATTTAATCACCTTAATAGTGTGTCGGTGTGTGCCCCTTCGATCAGAGGACCATCATCTCGGTGGCAGGCAGACCGCCTTTGCGCCTTTGTCACTCATTCATTTTGGAGCGGACACTTTCCTGTCCGCTGCCGTCCACCAGCGAAGCACCAGCCACGGGCCACCGTGTTTGCGTGAGACATACCATTTGGCAAATTGAAATTACTAGTGCCACTGTAAACAGCAAAGCTCACTGGCCTGTCTGTTCTGGTCGGTCTACCTTCCTCCAATCGAAAGATGCAAATCAGCTGCCATGACCGATTCTGGACCGATTCCGTTGGCTCGACAAATTATTTTAAACTTAAGTCTGTTTGCACGCTTTGCCTCTCACTCAACTGACTCGTCTGCTGACAAACAAACGGAAATTTTATTATCTGCCCGCTGTCTCTATTGCACTTTTGGCTTGGCGTTTGAATGTCATTACTACCATTACCGTTATTGACTTGCTGACTGGTGATGTCGCCTTGTTCACTCTCGATTTATTCATTAATTCATTTTGCCATTGCTTGCACCAATTCTGTAGCTCAATCATTGCCAGTCCAGTCGGTCTAATTACCGACCGGACCGATTCATCCATTTACTGACTGTCCAATTTGGCTCCATAATTGGCTCTCTGCCCACTGCTCGTGCATTAGCATCTGCAGCATGGATCGGTGGAGTAGTGGCCAGTGGGGGCCATTGGCAGTCACTCGGCTCCAGTGGCACTTACCCTGTCCGAGTGGTCTATTTTAGTCGTTGACCTCCTGCATGCTGTCCACATCTCACACATGTTCGCATCGTCAACGGTTGTTGCCTCATCACTTGTCCGAGTGCATATGTCTTGTGTTCACTGTTGACCCCGTTCCCTGCCTCTCTGGTTGACGTGTCGGGCCAGTGTGCCTCACTGTCAACTGCCCCTTGCCTTTTATCTTGACCGATTGTTCTGGTGACAAACTAATTTCTTTTGCTCGCCTCGGTTGCCTTTGTGGCTGTTCACTCAGGAAATGAGCCGTCCGTTGGTTATGTAAAGATGTTGAGCAGCCTTGGCAGCACAGAATTGGCATTTCCACTGCATCGTCAGTCTGTGCTCGGGGCGAGTGCAAAGCTTTCTATTCTCGGTGGTCTATTAGAGGCTGCAGTGAACGAGATCGATCTTGCCTCAACCTCCTTCCCTAATCGATGCTTATCCTCTTGGCCGTCTTTGTGGCCAATTGTGCAGTCCACCCTAGGTGCGTTGCATAACTGCACTTGCATATTTCTTGCTCGTTGCATCGTCGTTCGGTGCCTTCTGCCCCCTTGCCCCTCACTCTGCCACAGTCTCCCGTCTTTCCTTCCTAGTTGTCCATCTCTTTTTGTCTACCGGCCATCTGGCAATTGAGTTTGGCTCGTTGTGCTAATAATTCGCTTCACTGTTTGGTTGCACTGAGCAGTTTCGCGTTCGTGTGGTTCTCACACCAAATTTCATTGTTGGCACTTTCTCAAGTTTGCCTCTCGCTCGTCGTTCGCAACTTCTTTGATTGTGTGCATTGGTCTGTGATTGAGTCTGCTGTGGTGGACTGTCTTTTTTAGCCCCTAATTAGTTTAAAGAATTTGTCTTGAGTGCATCTTTGACATTGTTTATGAGTCACTCTTTCTCACTGACCACTGACTGGTTAGTTGGAGTCACTTGTCTATTGTCATTGTCATTGGACCGACCACACAACAATCCGCCCTCACTCACTTGACCTGAGCATTGATCGATCCGGGACGAGTGTCAATGGTGCAGTGCAAATGTCCCTCTGTTTGTCACTCTGATTTATGGAGTGGCGAGATGGCCACTATGCCCGATCCAGTCAACTCACTTTTGTGTTCGGCCGTCACCACCCACGCACCCTCTCGCTCACTCGCTCACTCAGAGGCTCAATCGAATCGAGTGTAGTACTGGTGTGACTTGTGGTGTATGGTCACTTCTGTTTGTGTCCGAAACACGACCCGAAACGATGGTGTGTGTGTGTGTGTGTGGACATGCGGCTTCACTTAGCACCAATTGGAGCGGCACTTATTTACGTATTTATAGTTGAGCCGAGTCAATTGCGAGCCCAATTGGGACACTCTTGTGTAGTGTGCTCTGTCCGCTCGATTCGATTGCCTTTTACACGCCAATTTGGACAGTTCACTAAATCGAGATAATTCCGCGGGCTCGTTACTACAAGCGCCACTTGGACTTAGCATTTCACTCACTTGTTTTCGACGAGATTTATCGGCCAATCGATTTGTATGTTGTACCGTGCCCTCCACCACCACCGCTAATGCTCGCCGCGAGGATGCTCTCGGTGGGTCCCAAATAGACCAGCAACACAACACAAGAGAATGCGGAATTATCGTTTTGCGCGAACCGACACTCGATTTGATCTGTCAGTTCGTACTGCAAATGGCCCTAATAATAGCCTACTAGTCAGCGGTGATCGCCCCCAACCAAAACCGATGACCGCACAACAGGCACAACACAACACACAGCACAGCTAAACGTGTTTACGTCTGGTTCAATTTCTCCTGGTTGGTCTTTTTGTACTGTTGGTTGGCTACTTCTCAGTTTGGTGCTCATTCTTTACCCCCTCAACACACAATACACAACTCGAAATCGTTTGCTCGATGATTTTATGAACGAATTAATGATTTTGGAAAAGTAAATATTGTCCGATGAGCGGCTCGATTACGGTTCTGTCGGTTGGGTGCTCGGTTGCTCGATTCTTTATTGGTCCGGTTGTGGTCGACTCGAGTCGACTTTCTCGTGACAAGATGCCATTTCCGATTCCATTACCGCAGTGCGGCCAAACATTCTCTTTGCACTTGTCCCCACTAGTTAGATGGTTCACTGTGGTTCGTTCACTGGTCCGCATGGCCACTCTGCTCACATCTGTCCTTGTGCATCGAGTCTTATCTCCACCACAGTGAACGGTTTATTGTTCGAAATATTGACAATTTAAATTTTAAAATGCTCCCGGCAGTGTTGATTAGCTATTTCATGGACACTGTTCACTGTTTGTATGTATGTGCGTGTGTGTGCATGTTGTCCAATGTGTCATTGGTGGTCGGTGTTAATCGAGCCACATTGAATGGACCACTTTTTTGCATAAGGCACTCGTCGATGGTGGCGTCATTCGTTTTATTGGCGGTGTGATCATTAATAAAGAGTGCTGCCAGTTATGTCATCTCTATGGCTGCAGTCACACCAGTCAATGTGTGCACCATCAGTGACAAAGACCGCTATGGTCGTTTTAAGAAAGGTATTGATCACCCGAGCGCAGGCATTAGCCATCACACACATCTTAACGGTGTGTAGCTCAATTACGTAACGGACACAGGGCACTAACATAATGAAAAGCGAACACATTGCACTGGCCGCCTAGCAGACCCGAGTGATTGTCCTTGGTGGTTCGATGGGCGATGATCAATTTTGGTGACCGTCTCGACCGCGGCTCACTTCCTGTTTCACTTGTCCCTCGGTGTCCACAGTTCAGTTCGCCATCTTGGCCCATCTGCAGTGTGTTGGTGTGTTGTGTTGTGTCACCTTTGGTGGCTCAACTCTGATTGCAGTGGCACTCGCACACGTCTGACAGAGATCGATGATGTGCCCATCGGTGGCTATTGGATCGAGTCGATGCGCCAACCGATTGACACTCGATTCACTCACTCACTGATGGTGTTCTCGTGTCGGACCGATCTATGCAAAGCAGACCAGACAGACGTTCACTTTGCAAATTGGCCTTTGTTTGGTGCGATGCATTCGGTGGCGAGTTACATTACAAGTAGATTAGCGCCCAACCAACGATCACACTCGTTTGTTTCGTGGCCAATTCGGTGTGCCATGTGTCATATTGCTTGTTTCATGTCGCTTGTCCCTTCCTACTCGAACTATTCGCATGCAAATCGACACTCACTGCTTACATATTTGTACCCCTATTGAACTTTTCAATATTTCATAATCGATCTCTCATAAACAACAACAACAAGCTTGATTGATACAGTGCAGTGCACTGCACACGAGTATGACCTCTGACCGCGTCCCGATCGTCAACTTGGTTCTGTATATCGATCATGCACATTCACTTAATTACTGGCTCTTTATGGCTGACCTTATGTGCCATGAGGTAGTTTGGTCCTTTGTATGTTTGTTCCTTTCCCGCTGTGTCTTTCTTTAGCACATTTGGTTTGTTTATTCCTTGTGCCTGGTCGAACTGTTCGCTTAGCCGAGTCATTCACGTTTGGTAGCCTTTAATGGTCTCAGTTGGATCTCCACTGGGAACTCATTCGCTCACTCCAAATGTGCTCGGTTGCTGTGTTCTGTACCACGGACGACTTGATCATCAATCAGTCGGTCCGTTAGTGTTGTTATTCCACAAGCATTCTTTCGATAATTAGAACCCAACAGTGGCATTTGTTTCCATTAATAGCGTCCTAATAACCGACCAGTCAACCGAGCTACTTTTATTTATTCTCACTTTCCCGTTGCCTAATTCTTATTTCTCCATTTGTCTCGTTTTCACAGAACCATTGTCTCAAATTTGCAGTACCTGCAAGAAGGTCTTCACTTCTCCATGGCTGCTGATGCAACACGCTCAGAATGATCATGGCCTCAAGATATACGAGGAAATGGACGAACTGGACCTACTCGGTCTGGACGGTACCGATATCGGTGACCGGTCCACATCCTCGTTTCCTACACTGAACGGACACCACCATCATAACCACCACCTTGCGGGCAAAACCTTCAATGGCAACGGGCTGTCCTCGCCAACACTGCCGAACGGACAGACGCCTAACGGAAATATGCCACAGAGTGTCCATTCTATGGCTGCTGTGATGCAGTCCGCAGGACTCAACATCACACCTGCCCAGCTAGAACTGCTTCGTACCCAGTCAAACAACTTTTCGATGCAGTCCATTCTACAGGCAGTAGCTGCTGCGAACGTAAACCAACGCGGCACCAGCGCCACTCAGTCTACTCTCCCTTCTGCACCTAGTCATTCTGCAGACATGTTTGGTCTGCCTTCCTCTCTAAGTTCCACCAACCAAGCCATGTTCGGGTCCCCGGACCTCGGTACGAACGGAGATCTCAACTCCGTAAAGCGCCCGCCACACTCTGCCACTAGTTCATCAAACACCAATCTGAGTGCACTCAATCCAGCTTTCAACCTCTTCGACCCGAACGCTTTTGAGTTTTACTCGAGTCGGTTTCGTCAGTTGACGGGCTCAAACGCCACTAGTCTGATCAACGCCGTGAATAACTCGTCAACGGTCAACTCTACCTCGCCCGGGGCCTCGGCTCGCAACAAAGTCAACTCTTCCCCTTCCTCGAGTCAAGTTCTAAGTCCCGCGTTGAACAGTAGGCTTTCCTCACCCACGTCCAACCAAAACGGCCCCAATCAGCCTCATCTGCCTCAACCCATCAGTGCAACTACACACCTCCATAATGGCTCTTCTCCCATCAATGGAGCCTCGACAGAGGAAGAGGAATGTCCCAAAGTAAAGGTACGAAATATCTTTGAACAATTGTGTCAAGGTTTGTTGACTAACTGAATGCTCGTGTTTTGTGATTGCCCAACAGATTCACCAAGGCCGTAAACAAAAGTACAATTGTTCAGTATGCAATCAGGGTTTTAGAAAGCTCATCAAATTCAAGTGCCACATGAGACAAGTCCACAGCCAGGAGAATGGACTTGAGCCAGTGGAGAATGTGGAACAGGAGACGGACAAGCCACAGGAAGAGGAGACCCAAGTGAATGGCGAATTGTCGCCCAAAGACAATGGTGAAGTCAACGGACACGATGACATTGAAGAAATTGATGAAGAAGAGGAGGAGGAAATTGAGCCAGAGGAGGAAGACATGGACGTCGCCACCGAGGAGATGGATGAGGAAGACGAAGAGGAAGAAGTGAATGACGATGAAGACATCTTAGAGGAGGAAGAGGAGGAGAAACCTAAAATAAAATCCGAGAGCCTAAATGGTGATGGAGATCCAATTGCCGAGGATCTTTCATCCCGACCTACCAAGGATGGCTTGACCTCAAGGAGTGGTTCCAACGGAACCTCGAATGGAAAGCCACAATCAGGCGATTCAGACAACAAGCCATATCAGGTCAGTTCGAATGTGTCGCCATCATCAGTGCCACCGAAGAGCAATCAGAAGGGAACCAGTGCAATGAGTATGCAGTTGTTGGGCGAAATGATGGAGAAGATCGGTTTGCCACAGTACAGTGAGGCATACAAGCAAGCCCTCGAGGAAAGCACCAAAATGTTCAATAGCTATCTGAACAATGCGGGCAAGGACCGAAATGCTGCAGACTTGTTCGGTGCCGGTCTACCGGCCGGATTCAACTTGAACAACTTGCTCAAGCCGAGCAACGGCACCCAACACATGCGGACAGGTTCCAACGCTACCAACGCAAACTCGCATCTTCCCGTCAGTGCGAATAACAACTTGCTGGGCACCAGCTTTACCGACCTGATGAGTGGTCTCAACAGCTCAGCAGCGAATGGTCTCAACTTGCCAGGCAGTGGTATCTTCAACAGTGCCTTCGATGGTTCGTTTGACATGAAAAAGTTCAAGTTCGATTTCAATGGCGATCAGGCCACTGCCAACTCACTCTATCCAAACCTGTGGCTCTCTTCAATGGGCGCGAACCCGTTTACCTTTCCCGCCCTGACCGGCGGCACCGACGCATCTGAATTTTTGCGCTCGAACAAACTGCCCGGACTGGACAATGCCTTCAGCAAGAACTCCTCGCTTCCCCCACTTCCCACCAACGGTACCTCGAACGGCTCTCTTCACGGTAGTCGTAACTCGAATGGTTCTGGTCACAGTAATCTGCGAAATAGTCTTCTCAACGCGAATGGCGCCTCACCACATGGCCGACCGAGCATTGGCTCGCCTCGAACGAACAACAGTTACCGATCTCCAAACACCACCGATGGCCGCAGGAAGGAGCACCGCTTTCGAAATGACACGTGTGAGTACTGCGGCAAAGTGTTCAAGAACTGTTCCAACCTGACTGTCCACCGGCGGTCACACACCGGCGAGAAGCCGTACAAGTGCGAACTGTGCTCCTATGCCTGTGCACAGAGCTCCAAATTGACGCGGCACATGAAGACACACGGTCGACACGGCAAAGATGTGTACAAGTGCAAGTTTTGTGATATGCCTTTCTCGGTTCCCAGCACGCTTGAGAAGCACATGCGCAAGTGTGTGGTGCAGAACAACTCGGCCAACGGACTGGCTAACCTCGGAGTGTCCAACGCCGAATTGGCTTTGCTTATGCAACAGCAACAATTCCAACACGGTGTGAACGTGTTGTCCAGTGCCAGCTCGGTTACTAGCTCGGTCGACAAGGACTCCGACCTGTGAGTTGAGTGGTCGTCCTGGTGGTCGAGCCACCGTGCAACGAGCTTTCTCTTCATCCTCCCCTCACCGTAACACTACCCGGTCTACCTGAACCATCTGATCCGTTCAGTCGTTCATCTCTCCCTGGTGATATAACTTATTATTACACTGTACAGAGCACACACCGAGCACCTCGTGTTAGACATTTTGTAATGGCCCAGCCAGTCTGGTGAGTCTCGTCGAGACAGGCGCCACTCACGTTCACTTGTCCCCGTCGAACTCGTTGAACCATCTGAAGCACAGGTCCTTTCCTTGTGGTGTGAGTGGTGCACCATTTGGTCCACTTTCACCGCCCTCACCTCGTCACTCTCATCATCTTTGTTCCTCGTTGTCTCATTCGCATCTCAAGTCAGTGGCAATGAGGACCTCTCTCAAGTCTCCCGTTCATCTCTCCCAACGACTTAAACTGACCGTGTGATGTTCGTTCACTCCTCGGACGGATCACTTTGGCCAATGTCCACTGGCCATTGTCCATCGTTTGTTGCTTTTCTCTCTTCTTATTATTATTGTTCTTAATTTGCTTTTGTTCCTTTCTCTCTCGATTTGTTTGCTTTCCGTAGTTTCGATCATTGATTAATTATTATGATCATTATTGACTATTATTGATTGATTGATTATTATTATTATTCCTCTGTTCCTTCTTTATTTCTTTCCTTCTTTCAATAGGCTTTTATTATTCTATTAGACCATATAGATTATATTGAATTGTTATCTATTGCCTAATCCAATTGACATCAACAGTGACAACACACATCTCTAGCCATACATTCTATGTTCACTCGCTAGCCCGTAACCAAGCATTCGATGCGAAATGTACCGTTCTATCTACCTGTCTATTGGCGACACTATTTATACATATATGTATACACATACACACACACACACACCCTGTCTATACACAATACACACATACATACACTTCTGTAATAATTGATTGATCGTCTATTGGCGCATATTCATGTCTATAAATATGTCTGCTTAGTATTATTGCTATTACCGAAACGTGAAACGAGCGAATAAACAAATCAACCAGCTGACAATGCGAACAACTCTTTTTTTGTATTGCCTGATCAATGGGAGAATAGCTTTGTGAGTGAGTGAGTGCGAGTGCGTAAGTGTGAGTGTATGCTGTTTAAGCAATTGCTTGGCTAATTGATTGATTGGCTGCCACCGACGAGTGTAATTATGCCATCAATACCGACTAGAGGTGGCAAACATTGAATATGAATATATGAACAGGTTACCCAACAAGACACGTGATCGAGATGACTGCTATCAGCTTGTGTCTGCTATTTACTTACACTTTCACTCCATCATCAATCTCACCTCATCTCATATCATCTCAAATCATGTCTGGTCACGTCCCACTTTGACAACCATCTCAATGGTCACCCGCAACTCTCGATACGTTCATCATTTTGTTGTGTGGCACTCGATCCCACACACATCGACATGGTCGTGTCCAATCGGATCGGTCTGTCCCGATCGGTTCTCATGCAAATGCAAAATGGCCAATCGCTCTGTATGTGTCACCTGTGCACAGTTGTGTCCGATCACACGGCACTGGCACTGCTCAACCTCTACACACAACCAGTGGACTTCGATCTGTGGAGAACACTTTCAGCAGCCGAATCGGTCCCTACTGGCTGTGTGTCTGTGTTTGGTGCAATCGATTCAATTTAGTTCAATCGACTTTAATTGACCGGAAAGTGGGCACAGACACGGCCAGTCAGTCAGTGAATGCAACTGGGCATTTGGTGGCATGTGTTCGATGTGTTCGTAGCACAGTGAACCTTTTCATTATCGGTCGGTTGGTCTGTCGCCATCTTGGTCTGCATCCCTGCCTCACTACCTTTCCACCTCTCCACCACCAGCAAAGACCAGGCAGACCGTCTGACACGTCAATTGGTTTCCTTCCCCACCTCAGCCTGGCTGCCTCGTGTTCATTCAATGCCTCGGTGCGTGTCTCTTTACTCTACCTGTGAGTACTGTGGTGCTGTGCTGTGTTGTGTTCGGTTGTCGTTTCGATTGATTTGCACGTGATACGAGCGGTCGGTTTAATTAGAGCCACACTCGCACCACTGCCTCGGTTTGTTCTCATTTGAACACCTTTGTCGTGGACATGATGGCCTGGATGGACTTTTCGATCGTTCTGTTTGTTAGTATTTCGCTCTGTCCATTCTGCTTTGTCTCTCTTTTGTCTGGTTGCCAATGGTTTGCTGCCCCTTTAGTGCTATATCCATTGCACCAGTCTGCCAGTCTTACCTTTGTCTCTTTCGTGACCTCTTCTTGAGGTCAATCTGTTTGTTTGACCCGTCCTACTGTACTGTTCAGAGTGAGTGAGCCACTGAGTCGGCTGGCCAGTCCGAAACGGAACTGTCGTGAGTGGCTATTTGGAACAAAAAGGGTGGTATTGACTGGTCAGCTTGGTGGCTAGTTGTGGGCGTGATCAGTGCTCAGTAATGGGCAGAACGGGACGAACGGTGAGCAACCGAACGAGGCCACGAACGGACACACGCATGCTTCTGCTCACAACAGACTGGTGGCCAATAGAGCACGAATCGCTTCGCTATTTGTAATGATCGATTTAATGCGCTTCACTGGCCTGTCTCTCTCTCTCTCTCTCTCTCTCTCTCTCTTGGTCGCCATCCGTCCGTGTGTGTCCTCTTCTTCTGTCCTTTGCCTATCGCTTTGGCTATTCGTCGTCGTCCGCTGGTGTGCCACTGCACAAACAGATCGCCATTTAGTGCACGGACATTGGCTGTGGCGTATATAGCCTGCTTGGTCCAGTGGCGATGGTGATGGCTCACTATCATGAGGTAACCAGTGATCAGCACCAAAGGGACAAGCATTAGACGGAAATAGACATGCATGGCGTTATATAGGCATTGGTACACCGTAAAGGCACAACTGGAATGCAATCGAATCGCGTCCGTCGCCATTTGCACTGGCGATGGCAGCTGACAGAGTCGAATTTGTCTGCTCACGCCAAATTAGCCCGAGCGAGGACGCATCGTGTCAATTACTGACATCTTTTGGTCTTGTGCTCCTTTGCTCTTTCCTCCACACCAAGCAATCGCCCAACACACGAGAGATCCAATGTACACGATGCCCCATCGATGCCATCTATGGATGCTACCGGATTCTATTCTTGCCAGTCCAGTCTTGTCAGTCTATTGATTCAAGTGAGGCCACAGCAAGGCAATCGAACCAACTCAGCCAAATTGTCATTCCCGGCGAACAACTCGTCGCCAAACGAGAACTAGTGTCAGTCCTCAAGTCCTGTGCACAGTCACAAATACCTCGGCAATTTGCCAATGTGATTCTTCTGGCGCGCGCTAATTCGAATTGAAAGGTATCCCATGCTGCATGTGCTCCGTTGTCCGTGCTGCTGGTGTGCCGTGCCAGTAATGGGCGCACTAAAAAATAGATTACAGACCAAGCAAAAATAGATTAGTGCCATCAGTTGCTCTATTGTGAGGCCAATCACAGTGAATGGCCACCTCGCTAGTGCACTACTTACTTTCCCAGAGCTCGGTAATTAGACAAAACATACACAGCTGGACTACTGCTCGGTTCGGCTCCACTTGGCTACTTGCCACTTGCCATCTCACCACTACTGTCCCGTTCTGATTATGTCCATCGCGCCCTATTGCGCACCAAGTCAATCTCAATGTGCATTGATTGTCACTGAACGTTCGTGTTTAGCGTGGCAATATTGTTCGACGCATATAAATCTTCTGGTAATTTGTCGCAAAGGCAATTTGCTTGTCTTATATGTCTGTACTCTTTCGGTGCGACAATTCTCTCGTTGTTGCACTTAAGACTGCTCACGATCATAGACCTGAGGATTGCGAATTGGCACTGAACGAGAGATAATTGATTCGACTGAGTGGAGCAAAGGGAAATAGCCACCACCACCCGAATTAGACAGGACAGGACGAGGTCTCATGCTGATGTCTGTCCGCTTCCTTATCGGTCCGGTCTGAACACATCTTTGCATCGATGTCAACGTTGACAGTCTGTATGGTGCACTCTGTCTATGACCGTCCTGACCGAAGCCAAATGAAGCGCACCGAACATTGCTTGCATGTTCAAGCAGCTTTGCTCGTCTGTCTGGCTCTATTTGCATTAGTGACAAGCAACGCATTTACTTTAATGAGCTAATTAGCTTGATGGCATTTCTCTCGATCGCTCAAGTAGTCTTCTGTACAGCTTTGTACAGCCACAGTCCGCTTGTGTGTCTCTGTCGTGGCCCTTCACTCACTCGATCGAACCGTTCACTTGTTCACTAATGTTTGCTTCTCTGCAGTTTTTTATTTTCTGTGTCTGTGTGAGCCATTGAGTGAGCCATTGAAGAAATAGTGTTTCGCTCTCTTTCTTTCACTGGTCATTAGATAAAGTGTGCGGTAATCTGAGCTAATGGTATCGATCAAACAATAATTAAACTTGCCGACTAAAGCAATAACTAATTAGTGATTAGTCGTTCATTTGATGGATATCCGCACAGACCACTCCGATCATTTGACCAGGGCAACAGTTTGGTTTGATTTGGTCGAATTGAATCAGTCGTGGGATGGCGGTGGACACCTCTTTGGTGAGTCGTAGAATGTGTGTGATCGAGTGCAGAGTGGCAACAAAGTAGCATTTGATTTTATTGCTGTGAATTATATTATTAGTTCGTAATGACGGGTCTGATGTCGTTACGTACCGGTGATTGACCGATATCGGTGCGTGTCTCGCCTCTGTGCCACTGCCGTTGCTGTCGTTCTTGTCCATTGAGGCTCATTGGTTCAGTGCTACTGCCACTTTGTTGTGTTGCCCTTTTGCCAAGTGGAACTTATCACTCGGTGCAGTTGACTATTCTGCAACATACTAAGATTGGCCTGTCACTTGGCCACAATTTGACGGGTGATTGCTGCTAGCCGAGCGACCGAGCCAAAATTGGCCAAATTGGACACAACAGACTCGAGCTCGAGCTCAACTGACTCCACTCGGCACATGTCACCCAGTGCCAACAACTGTCCGTTTTACTGAGGCACTTTTCGCAACAAACATCGAGGCTCGAGGTGACAAACAAGCAAACAAAACAATACGAAGAGCGCAGTGTCGAGCGAGTGAGTGCGTGTGTTTGTCTGTCTCAGTCTGGTCGGTATGCAAAAATAGCCATTGCGGCAGTGCCGGACATAACAGAGAGAGAGAGAGGCAATTAAGGCTGCCAACTCGGAATCGATGAGTGCTGAATGGAAAGGCACCAGCAGCAGCATTGCAATCTGGTGCGGGCTTAATGTGCCGATAAATCAATCAAGTAGAAAGTGGCGCGCAGTGCAAACAACACATCGAGCCACCGATTGGTTTTAGTGCTCCACTTGGAGTCACCAGCACTACCACAGCCAATCGACACAGTCACAAGCAGACCTTTCCTGGCTGGCTGCCCTTTGCCGACTGCCGGACGAATGCACTTCTCAATGTGCCTTGGTGCTGTGTTGTGCGATTGTTTTCTTTGCCACTGACTGACACCGAATCATGCAAACCAACAAACAGACAATTAATCAATTTACTGACTCACTTTTCTAATGTTCTCATTTAGATGTCGTTTAGTGAGATCAGTTTCATTACGAGTAGATCCCAACTGTCCTTTGTTCGTGATTATCGCGATAATCAGTAGCGACTTCCTCAGTCACTAAAAATACCTGTAGATTCGAACTTTGGACTTGAACCGAACCAAAATCGGCAAACAGGATATGAGTCTGTATGCAACTATGTCACTGGATCTCTTGAGATTGGGATGTGCAGCATGTGCGATCGAGTGTCAATGGCACTGAGCAGTGCACATTAGTTTGGTGGCCAAGCAATTCAAGTCAATGAGTGATATATCAATTAACTCTCTCTCACTCTTGAGGCAATAGTTGCACACTCATTGGTTGTTATTTGGTCTATCTCACTGGTGACGAGCATTACGGGCAAAAAGAAGTAAGATTCATTCGTTGCCTGGATAGGCACCAAAGGATCGAGCTGTGCCCATGACTGACTTATGGGCCTTGTAACAGTTTCCACTGTTTACAGGTGCACAATTAGTGGACGAGATGCGTAAGATCGATAGATATGAATTAGTGTGCCGAGTCCAGTGATGGACACTCCATCCACATTCGACTACTTTTGGCCTGTTGTTGTCGCTTTTGTTGTTGTTGCCAATCGACAGCTCATGATTCTTTCCATTGCCGTTATTGACTGTGGCAAGTCAGTGCCATCGAGTGCTCACTGAGTGACTTCACTTTTAACTTAACTAACGAAAGCGGTCACTTTCGATTGAGAGCGCCATAACGATCATGGCTAAGTCACTAAGTGGCTAACGATGATGCTGCACTGAAATGCAACGACAGCAACAGCATCAGCCAGTGGAAGTCAGTCAGTAGTGTGGACATGATGTCGATGATGAAGCGGTAAGTTTGCCGTCCGGCGTGTCACTGTCATACAAGTGTTTCACTGCTTCATATTACTTCACTGTCACCTTGCACAGGACTTGCCGACCACTGCAGACCACTCGGTGTGGTGCAGGCTAAATTGAGCTCCACTTTATCGTTGTATGTCATCAACGAACACATGTGAGCATACACACTTTCCTCAGTCCAGTTTTCAATGTCACTCATACTCAATGTGTGCATTGCAATTCGACTCCACTCGCCAATGGAATGGCATCGTCACCAAACCACCAACCAACTAACCAACCAGATTGGTCTGGTGATGATGATGCGTCTTTGTCTGTCCAGGTGAGTCCTTGCACACGAGAACACACACACAAACGCACACACACAATGTGACTCACGGCTAATTAGCAGTTGAAAACTGTTCTGTGGCATTAATTGCAACTCGAGCTTAAAATGGAGCTTCTGCGAGAAATAAACTGTGTGTATGAGTGAAATCAGTGAAAGTGCCACCAAGTCACTCACTAATCAATTCACAGGGTTAACACATCGATTCGGCAATGGTTCGGTGGCCATGGAATGACCCTTTGGTAATGCTCAGAACTCATTCAGGGGTAAGCACGACACAGCAGTCGTGCTCTTGGAAATGAAGCAAATGAGGTATATCACTGCTGCGATCAGCAAGAACAGTTGACACTGCCATGAACATTACACTCATATGAGCTGGCAATCAACTGTAAATGCTTATCGTTATTAAATGGCCTACGGCCACATTGAAGACTGCATCCAATGATCAGCTGGACAATGTGATCAGTGATCACTCCTTTGGCTCGCTTCGGTGATGTCCTCAAACAATGTGCTGTCATTGAATCCTTTGGTAAGTCCTCAATGCTGTCAAGTGAGAGTGCAAACAAGTGAGCACTGTTACTTTGTGACTGTGAATTAATGTGTTGACATTGCGTATGCCGAGGGACAGCTTACTGGACGGACACCACTGGTCCGTTCTGTTTGCCTGTTAATCCCGAAACGTGCCACTCGACCAATTGACGAACAGACCGAGACTAAATGGCTAAACCAGTGTCGACTGATGACGAAGGTCCATGCTGAATGGTTGGGTAGTGAAAAGTGCCAGTGAAGTGAAGCTGCAAATGGCACAGGATGGCACTGATTACCGACTAGTAACTAGAGGACATCTCTACTAAATGGTTAATTCATGCTGATGATTATTTTGATCACGATTACCGTCCGTCCACGGTTGTACTTTTCACCAGTCTCACTAGCTCGTTAGCCAATAAAGTGTGTGTGCGCCACCAGTGCTACCAAGTCAGTCTGACACTGCCTGTGCAATGGCAAATTTGCATCTCAATCCAATTACGGATGCAAGCAAGACCAACTCGATAGATAAATAAATCGATTGCAGTTAGCGAGAGAACAAATTGATTCATCCCTCTCAGTGAGAGGCTCTCACTAACTCTGCTCTCTAACATGCATGTGAGTTCAGTTGAGTTCGACCGTTCTTGTGAGCCTAGAATATTCTCTCTACCGTGAGAGTGTCATCTTGAGTTGGTGAATGGCCAATCAGTTCGCCGAATGGAAAGTAAGACAAATGTCTTTGGTCAATTACCGTGCAATAATTCCTGGGCAAACAGCGATCTTGTTTGGGTGCCAAATGGGTTTACAGAACTGTTTGGTGAAAAGAGAAAGCAGTCTTTTGCCTACAACAACACCATCGAGTTATTCGGTGCGACCAGTCCGAGCAGTACGTCCAGTGCATTATCGGGTTCGATGTAGCGCTAACTCATCGAATTCCCCAATGCCAATGAAAGACCCATTTGCTGGTTGTTAGTGTTGTTGTTGGTGGTGTGATCGGTTGGCAAGATCGATGGAAGTGAGATCGAATCTCACTGGCAATAACTCGCGATTGGCCACTGTGCCGCACGGTGCCACCAACCACCAAGCCACTCAACGACCAATCAGTCATTAATCTTGTCTTTACTTTTCTCGGATGTCGCCATTGGTTCCGTAGTGTCGAACAAATTGGCGTTAGCCATATTGACTGCAGTGCAAAAAAAACTGTCCAATTGGCCAATTGGAACTATTTATGTTGTCAGTGGCACTCGCACCACTAACACCAAACACCCTATTGGACTGTGTCAGTGTCAATCTGTATTGTACAAACGCGCCCGATTAGTCGAGTGATCGAGCCAATTGAATTGCATTTTGTTGTTGGCGCACGGCCGAGTGATGGTGAATGTTCAAATGTGTGCATGTGAATGTAGTGTGATCTGTTTAAATTGCATTTTCGCTACAGAAAGGCAGTGTGTGCACTGTCAATTGACAATTTGTCCTATCACAAGACTACACACGGGCCAAATTATACCCTTTCGATCATTGGTCGATTGATTTGTTGTGCCCTTGTGCGCGCGTTCAGTGCTTTTTATTCCTATTGCTAGCTTTTCGCTCTTTCTCTTGCGTACTCACTCGTCAGTAATCAATCGATCCAGACAAACAGCAACAGTCCAACACCATATGCAATGGATCGAGTCGATTGGCTAATGGAACCGAGTCGGGTAAATAATTAACTCTCAATTGAGGCACCCCGCATGACAAACACAACAATGCGATGATCACAGACTGACGTTTTGGTGTTGTTTGTACTAGTGTTGATTGTCAATGTAGTCAAACTCGATTCCAGCACAGAGATGTGCCCTTCACTGGCCTTGTAATTCCTCTGAATAACTTTTGAGCTTTTTTCCAAAGTGCCTTGTTCTGTGGTCATCCAAGAGTATATATTGTTCGAATTTATCTCTAAAAAGTAGTGCACCAAAACAATGCGACTCCATTGAGTGCCATCAATGACGGACCACCAGTTGGTCAGGTTAGGTTTCACTCGGCGAGTCAACCAACCGGCGCGCTTTGTATGTTGTCTTGTGTCCTGTTGCACTCGTGTATAATTCTTTTTGGTTTATTTTTAGCGGTTTGAGTAAACAAACTGTGTGGGACTCTTTTGGCTCCTCTTCCTGCCGCTCTCTCGCAAGTCAGTCCGAGTGTTGGTAGTAGTAGCCAAGTTGACTGCCAACCAGCGAACCAACAACGCATTACATCGAATTGCTCGTGCCACATCATTCTGGTTAAGGCCTCACTTGTATCGGGTCTGTTGTTCTATTGTGTTTGGTATTTAGTGTGTCGGGCACCAGTTGGGCGATCTGCCATCGGCATTAAGGATTCGTATTCACTCACGACTGGCTCTATCGGTGGCCATGTGCGTGTTTGTACACTCACTCACACACACACAAACACCACCACCGACTATGACCGCATTCGGTCACTTACCTTTGCCAAATTGAATCCGTACAAATCGTCCTGCCTCAGTCTGGTGACTCTGCCGAGTGCACGAACACGGACTTTGCACTGGCGCGCAATGCTTGGCCAGGGATTTGGCTCAATGCAAATGGCGATCACCTCTCGAATGGACTAATGGCCAGACTGACGGTCAGAGACAGTGAACGACAGTGCACTGGTTAGTTAGACGAGCCATAAGCGAAACATAACTTGGCCACTGCAGTGAATGTCTGGTGATGTTGGCTGGCTTAATGAACAGCGAACATTACTCATTACTGCAGTAGTACTGCACTAATTGCCCCCGTTGGTTATGATTGCACTGGCAACGACCACCTATTTCGATGCAATTAAAACGCACTCATACAACACTATGGCCAGCCGAGACACTAATTGATTCAGCATCTACATTACCGCGAAGCTCACCAAGTGCCACTCGACTGTAGCTTTGCAAGTATTGCATGGTGGTCAAACCAAAGCCATACCAAATACGATCATTTCAAACCGATGATGCTCAACGATAGCCATTTGATGACAACCAGCGCGTTCCCCCAGAAAAGAGATCTCATAATAATGAGAAGGACAGACAGAACTCGCGCCATTCCGCAATTAGCTCAACTGCATTGGCAACGCAAACCAAATGTGTTTACTAAGCAAAAATATTTTTTTTCGCAAGCAACTTGCGCCATCTGGTGCACAATGTACACACACCAAAACATTCAAAATTTGCGTGCGCACTTTGGTGGTGCATTTCGAGTGGTCTGTTTGCATATTATGGCAAGGCCACTGAGCAAACTGTGCCCACTGTACTACACAGAGACATGTAAGTTTGAACACATTATTGGCCAAACAGACTTTGCAATGACTTCATAATTAGGGTACATATTGCTGCAGCAGTGGTCGATTGGCATATACATGAACAGAGGAATGTGGTGCTGGTCCTGATGAGATACCCGGAATAATGTATTAATAATTAAGCACTCAATTGGACTGGTGTGTCGGTGTGCCTGCACACAAATGCATTCTGAGCTAATTCTGGCTCGAGCTTGTGGCCACCAGCCAGTGAAGTCTCTCGCTCGCCTGTAATGAGTCTGTGGAAGAATGGAAAGTAAGTTCTTGCATGTCAAGCCGATAATTTCGATGACAAATGCATTTGCTTGGTTGTTGCGGTGCACAACACCAACCACCAATGCCAATCGAATGTCCACGCAAAGTTTCTCACGCAAATCGTCGAATGGGACAACGACGAGCAGGACAATTGTGTGACTGAGTGCTGTATGTGCAGTGGCACTCTACTCCAGTCAATCGAATTGTCAATAATTCGACTAATTCAAATGCTCAACTGTGCCCATTGTCTTTGTCACTGGATGGCCAAGCAGTTAGCCAAACTCGAAGCAGTTCAGCTTGTCCCTTTCGCGGTCGTGCTTGACCAACGCTGTGCCAGCGTACCGAGCAGTGGGCAAAAGACAATGTACAGAAAACAAAGGCTCCAACATACACAGCACACACATGATCAATTGGCCAGGTAACGTTCAGCCGTGTTTAATTAGACTCACCGTGCAACTGTTTCGATCGATGGCAATTAACTTTCAATATAAACTGCTCGGTGGTCACCATCTCGGCAGTATGGCACACATTGCATGCTCGAGAGTCAATTATTTAACGATTTATTATGATTACGACTGTGATAATTGTTGTCCCTAAAGGTTAGCCCGGCAGGACAACTCGACTCGACTTAAATTGACTTTGTCCACCTCACTGATCACAGTGATTGACTAGACTCGATCGATCGATCGTTTGACCAGTCAGTTGGCAAGTCGTCGGTCAGGCCTGTCTGTCCACACACAAACACGCAATCTTCAGTAGTTGGGTCCCAATTGTGTACCATTCACATCTCAGCCACAACTCATTTGGTTGATCTTCGCTAATTTGTACTAATCGAGTACAAACATTCCATCTCGCTTTCTTCTTCGTTCGTTCGGGTGCAATCTCATCACCAGTGTTGAAACATGTACGCATTCAACACACAGCACAACACGAGATGAGTTCTTTTCCACTGGTGGCGATGCGTTGCACTTTCCATTCTTAGAGCATTCTATTTCTTATCGGTGGCAATTTGTACAGTCTGAGTCATCAAGTGTGTACGATAATATTGCCCATTACGGTAAACTGCCGTACTAACACTGAGCATTATGAGCATTCAAGAATTCATAATTTGCGCGCGCGAGACAGAGAATTTGGTTTGCATTGATTTTATAATTAGAATAATTAGCGTTAATTATTTTAATTGTCGTGCCCGCTAACTTTGTTCAGCGCGGTGTGTAGTGTTGTCTTTTGGATGGCAATTCATTGTCGTGTGAGTGTGGCACAAACTGCAAACACAAACAAATGCAAATGGTCTTTTGTGTGCACAATGCGCACTCATTGCCATTTGGCTCGGCTTAGTGATGAGACTCACTCGGCTTTGGCTTGTTAGTCCCATTTAGTGGTCGAGCCAGCGCTCAACAGTGAATTAGTCAATCGGTCCAATTGGGTTCATTCACTTCATCTATTATTAATTGTTCCTTGTGTGCAGTGAACAATTTTCTTAATTGAAAATGGCGCGCACTGAGACACAAACACAAATGCAAAGGCAATGAAAGTAACAAGACAGGACAAGGATTTAAGCAATCAAGAGTTTGCAATATGGAGCCACCTATGAAAGGCTTAGTGGGATTGCACACAATGGCATAGGTTCGGATAGACTGGACGACCAGAGGACAAACAAACTCACACGGCAAGCTATTAGGTCGAAAAGCTACCGAGAGAATGCAAACACAGTGCCAACTCACCGACACACCAACAGGCAGCTCAAGTCTTTCTTGCTCAATCCATTCACATGCAAAGTCTGCAAATGAGAGGGAGATAAATTACTGCAAAATAAACTATGTTTGGTCCTGGCTGGCTAATCAAGTGCCAGTGCCTAGTAAGTGCAATACATTGCATGAACATTTGGCCGTGTTGGTCTCTTGTAGCGGACAGCAGTGCTGCACTTGGAATTATCTGAGACTACACAGCGAAAGTAGTGCAATCAGCAGATAAGGCAATGCCCAATCGGTTAACTGAGCTATGCATACATTGGTTGCACAGCGGACCACTGGCGAGAGGCACCGACACGGGAAACACTCACCCGGAGACCAACACACATACACACACACCGAACTCATCTCAGGAGAATTTTTTCACTAGCGAGAATCAGTTTTTTGCATGTGCTAGTCAGGCAGACCATCGGGCGAACGGTCTGAATCTGGCGAGGGACGCCATCGAGCCATCGGGCACACACTCACTCGGTAGCCTCTAATTCGGTTAATTTGTGCTGCTGAGCGTGTCTGTCCTCTGTTGGTCTTGGCCTATCACGATCGACTGTGCTAACAATCGATAATGGTCCTCGTACTGAGACAACACTGTGTTCACCGTGTGTTCTCTCGAGTGCCACTGGTCCGGTCGGTAATCGATGGCGGTCGAGAGGAGACGAGAGCTCGAATCCTTTCCCCTCGCGCACTAAGCCCTCCAATTCATTCAGTGCCAATTGCATTGACCCTGTCACTGGGCCACTCGATCTTTTATAGTTGGACACGTTGTTTTCGTTGCTGTCCAACGGGTATCGCTGGGCCCAACACACAACCGACCATTTATGCCTCAATTCAGGTCGATATTGACCTAGTAACCACTCAATTTCCTCTCTATAAGTACACAATGCGACCCACAGACCCAGTAAAGGGGTCACACACCAACACTGAGGAACCGTATCTGTCGTGTGGCACGCACCGGACCGACACGGTCCTAGGGCCCGAGTGTGGGTCGAGTGAGTTGACAGTTGGCAGTAGAAGTGAGATCAAGTGAACACATTCAACTGGCACTGTGTGCTTGCAATGTCGTAATCGAAACAGAGAGCTAAAGAAATGGGTCCGAACAATTGGTCGATGGTGAATTGGCCCGGTGTGAGTGCAATGTGTGGGCAAGGAGTTATACAAATTTTGGCTTGTGGCGTGCATGACAAATTGGATCGATCAGACTGGCCCAGGCGGACTAGGTCTGCACTCGAGCTTCACTTGATCAACTCACCGGTCCGATCAATAACCGAGTTTGTCATTGCCCCGATCGAACACTCTTTGGCCATTGCCATTTTTGGACATGCAAATTTAAATATTTTATGTCAACAAAATTGATTAGAAAATAAATTCACTACTTCTGTGGATAACTACGTAACCAACGAACACAGAAGGACCGATTGTCTTTGTCGCTGCCTTTGCCTGGCGGACTGCTTGTTCGGCCAAATTGAGTTTTGCTGTTCTTGATGGCTCAACGAAATGATCGCGATTGGACGGATTGGTCCAACCAAATAAATTGGACCAACGTAGCACCGAACGCGCCAATAATAGGCGCACAAGGCAAATCTAGTTTCGGTCTACTTGTTAGTGTCGCGCAGAATGGATTTGCTTGACTCGCATACTAGACACTGTACGTTTTGAGGCAGTTCTTGGGCACATATACAAATAGGATTACAACACACTCACACCGGCTACATCACAAATCTATAATCTAACTGGCGAGCTATTGGTCCGACTGGCTCCAAGTTGGCACTCTGGTCGAGTGTCAGTGAAAGTGGCACTCGGCTCAGAATTGGTCGAGTCAGTCAGTGTTTCTCTTGGCTCGCCGGCACATCGAAATCTGTCGCCAAATCTATCGACACAGTCTGTCGATCGTCGTATTAGGCGAGTTGAGTGATGGCCGATCAGGACCGACTGTGAGACAACTGCAACTCACAACTGTGACAACTTAGCCCGAGTGATGTAATCCATCTTTCTTAGGACACACGACCGAAGTGTCAACACAACCAGAGACAACAGACACTCAACTGAGCAGATTAACCGACGAGCTCTCAACTGATCAGCAGTGTTTGTCTGGGTGCTGAGTTGTGACAAAAAGTCCAAAACAAACTTTTGTCGAGATAACCAGTGTGTGCGGCGATTAATTGCGCCAGTGGCTCGAGTGTTGGGCCAGTGGCGACGCATCGAGCATGGCAAACACTCCTTGGTGTTGGTCGATAATGGCTGCTCGAAGTGTCTAATTGAACCACAGTGCATTGGATGCATCTGTTGGTGTGCAAGTGGGTCATTAGCGAGTGGTGTTGCTCGGTGCCTGTCTGCTTCAAATCGAGTATTAATGTGACGTTCCAATCTGTGGTTTTGGTGTGTGTGTGAGCCCGACCAGTGCAATTGCACTCGAGCCAAGTGTCAACGAGTACAGAACGCACTTTCCCCTTTGCCAACACTTTTGTGGGCATTTGTGTTTTTTTATGTGCTGCCTGTTGTGCTCTGTGCTCGATCCGTCTCGGTCTCGCACCCTTCGACACCTTTCCACACCACACCAAAGCCACAAAACACTTTGTGAGTCATTTTTTGTGTGTCACCCCTGTCGGTCTTAATGTTCGGTCATTACCGAGTTATAGTCGATGTCGGCGAATGAAACAAACTGCTGCTTCTGATCTGATCTGGCCATTACCACCCGATTATGACCAAACTGTGTCGATGGTCGACTGCACGGAGGGCCAATGGTGGACTAATCTATTAGCAATGGACATTATCGCCCAATTGGCATCAATTGCACTCGAGGCTTGATGATCGATGCTTGCTTTCTTGCTTGTTGGTTGGTTGGTCGATCATTTTGGCTTTTTCGATTAGTTTGCATACATCACACCGATTATGCAGATGACCCGCAAATTACATCGCTCGATTTGCTGCTACCAAGATGGCGATCGCACACAGACTGATGATATCTCGTTGGATGCGGCATTGTCGGTTGTTTTTTGGGGCAAATTCTCCACACATCACTCGGAAGCATCGACAAAAAGCACAATGGCCTAGACAAATCATTATGCAAATGGCCAATGTGTTGCTGTCCCTCGATGTTGACTGCCACACTTTGGTCGCAATCAATAATCGGTCTTGGTCGTTTGTGTGTGTGTGTGTGTGAGTGCGGACCGTATGCAAATGGTCGGTGCGACTGCCAACAAGGACATGACCAAAGCAAATTAGGCACGATCACCACGGTGCACACTAATGATCATGGAACTATCATCACTGGATGCTATCTGTCCACTGACATTCAACGATATCCGGTCAATAATGGTTAGAGATGTGCGTGTCTAAGCCACATTAAGGGCTGTGGGTGAGAGTCCATTTTAAAACGACAAACGCCTCATTCAAATGACTGCACTCATAGTTTGAACGATTGTGCCTCATTGGCTCCAGTCTGTCACTGTCCATCACGGTGTCGTGCCAACTCTATGCGGTCGGACCCTTGTGTGTGTTCAGTTATCTGCATTTTTGATCACGTCAGGTCCAATCCATCAATCCGACAGACGACAAAGGCAATTGAACATTTTGCGTTTTACTTTAAATCACGAAAGTTCATCGCGGTACCAATGAACCACCACCAGGAACTCACAAACATCAACCCGCAACTAACTAGTTAATCAAAATCAAGCCAAAGTCAACTTACCAGTCTGTCCGAATGTTTTATTATTCCAAGCCAAATCGGTAATAACTTTTTCCTCGGTTACTGATTGCCTTTGGTTTGGGCTGTCACTGGATACATCGTTTGAGAATGTCATATGTCGTCTGTTGTGGAGCCGAAAGGTTTGCAATTGACAAAAAAGAACTCGCCAGCCAAAGCAATTTTGTTTTTTGTCTAATGATGGCGATGTGTCCTGGTGCTGTCCTGTCACTGTGCCCACGACATGTCCCACACGCTTATCCCGCATTTATCATGATGTGTGCCTTCGTCCAGGCATTGTCCGTGTGTGTGTGCCGCATCCTATCGTGCCCAAATGAAGCGATTTTTTTGTCATGTGATTCTTTCTTGCCGTCGTTTTGATAGTTTTCCTCTCTGCTCGTCCGTCCGTCCGTTCGATTTGGATTGGCTCTGGACCGGCACGACCAGTGAAGAGCATCACCAGCGCATTGCTTCATTCCACCATCTCTCTCACTCAATCATTTCCTCACCGGATCCATTCATCAATTAAGCATGCAGCATAGTGTGCTCTCTACGCGACCAACCCTGCCAGTGTTCTACTCTCTCGGTCCGGTATGCTATCTAACTTTTGATTCAATTTGGTCCGCTCTTATCTGCCAACCAAAAGAGCGACTCACAAGAAGGAATATTCTTTTCTATCCTTTTACCTCACACCCCAAGTGGCTTGCAGTAGTACAGCACTGCAAACCAATCACGAACTTCAAAAGGCTGCTAATCAATTGCCTCTAAGAAGCTGTCCACCAACGGTAAAATGAATGAAGGTATCGCCAAACTTAAAAGTATTAATCATTCGATTACTTTTTTTGTTACAGAATGAAAAATTACCTGAAAATCTTAGTGAGATTTCTGCTTTATCTATGTTTCAAGTTTACCTGAGTGGTAACCCTGTTTGTTTGTACATATAGTTTTCGTTTAATTTTATGTTGCAAATTTATTAATTGTTTATATATATTTGCGTAGAATAAAGCATTTTTTGAATGGTTGTTTTGTTTTATTATGAATGACTCTATCATGAAGATTGCAACAATAATAATTCAAATAAGATTGTGCAGACTTGGCAATTTTGACTCGATTTGTCGTGAGAAAAATTCTTTTTGCAACGTTACGCGATAAATTATGAAAAAGTTGCTGCCATCTTAGACTACAAGTGCACTCACCGGTGGAATAAGCTCTCGCAGTCGGGGCTAGTCTAGTTTATATGAGGCAATTCTCTCGATTGCAATTGCCTTTTGGTTTCATGCATAAATTCAATTTGCCTTCATCCAATTCAAATTGGATAGCACTGGTTGCATTGTTCACATGTAAACATCAATTTATCTGATATTAAAAATTAATATAGTTGACACATTGGTCCAATTTCATGTTTGTGTTTTTTTTTGCGTTAGCTGCTCGATGATTGAGTCTTCTGGCCTTTCTCTTTCCTCTCAATTACTAATTTATAGAACAACTCACACAGAGTAACACTAACTAACATTCTGACACTATCCCGCCTTGTTTCATTGTTTCTTCTTGGTGTTCGATGATTTATTCCTCTTGCGCTATTTTGTCTCGCTATGAATAGCGCCACTGTCCCACTGTCGACTGGAAATAATATTCACTTATGTAAATACAGCCCGTACACTAATTCATTGAGAACTAATTCAATCTGTCTGTCTGGCTCGATTATTCCACTACAACGATCGATGCCAATCTGATTGAATTGAACTTGTCAATGGAGGCAAGTTGCTTTCTGTCGCACTCCTACACACATATGTTCGTGGTGCCACACGAATGAAGCTAATTAATTACTCCTATTCATAGTGTCTTGTCTAAATTTAGTGCTAATGAAGACAAGGTATAATTGTGGCTCACCCGATAGTGTCAATTTGTAGGCAATTTCGCCTGATGTCTATATCTACTTGTGTCCAATTGGTTTTTTGGTCTAATCAAAGTGCCTCAATCTGGCGGCAAAGAAGAACTTTCCACTTGCCAATATACTATAGCCAGTCAGTGTCCACATCGCAGTCGGGTGCATCTACATTACTTGGTTTGATCTGGTCTGAAATGTGTTCGATTACCACTCGAACGCCTGTGTGTGTCCTGCTGTGTCCTGTCAGACGGCGTTCGGTGGCAAGTGGCCCATAGAAGGAGGAATCAATTGATCGAGATGACCAACAAGGGCAGGTGGCAGTGGGACGGACCGATGGCAAGGGTCAGTCGGAAGCGATCCTCCTCTCGTGCCTTGGCAGTGGCCATCAATGTCCGGCCTTCGGTCTGTTTGTGTCCGCTCACTTCACTAGTGCAGGTCGTATCAGTCGCTCGTGTTGGCCAGGCGTCCAGTGGCGTTCACTGTTTACATAGAGCGCCAGTGCGAGTGTCCATTTCCTCTGCCTTGTTTAGTGCCTCTATAACGAGTGGAGAGCACTAAATTGGCCCTCGCTGGTGCCTCTGCACTGGCGAATGTTAATCGGACGATGCGGCGAGTGGCACAAGTGTGTGAGCCATGGCAGCAGTTGTAATTGATTCGAGCAATTAATTAATGCAATCCGTCGGTCTCTGTGTGTCCCGGTATGTTCATGCAATGCATAGTGCTGTGCTGCACAAATGCTAATTCCGCCGTAGATCAACATGGCCAAGTAAATAACAAAGCAATTGGCACAGACACATCGACGTTGGGCACATTTGTTGGAACATATCATTGCCATTGCCATTACTTAGCCTGACTGGAGAGAGCCACTCGCCACACTATGCCAAATCGAATGCAGCAAATGAGTCAAAAAAGTAGATCGACATGAGCCTAAAGTGCATTTAGGCGAAATTAGTTCGGCCAACAATGGCGCACTCACGGACGCATCGCCATCGGTTATTAGCGAGCACATCCCGGCCGAGCAGAGCCGAGCCGCACTGTCCCTCACTGCCTGCAGACCCCTTTGGTGCTTTTTGCGAACCCCTTTTTCACTACATCAATCTCGCGATGTGCCCAGTGTTGAGGGGGAGTCAGTGGTGATGGTACACTGGAACTGGATGCATTGGCCGCACTGGCACTCACCGAGCCAAGATGCTGCTGCCTGTACAATTGGACGCTAAATATCGATTTGTAATTGCGTTTCATTACGTTGGACGGACGGAGCACTCACTCGAAGCATTCTTTTTGCAGTGTGGACTTTGGATCTCCACTACTGTGGCACATCACCATCGCACTGGCCGCCTCGACCGAGCCATTACCATCGGCACTATCCTCAATGGAGAGTACTGGCGCATGCAGTGCAGGGGCCACTGGCACTGATCGGGCGGGCAGCAGTCCGTTCTGGTCTCATCTGCATAGACTCGTCTCTCCCGTCTTTTTTTGCACCACTCGGCCATCTCTTTCTGCCCGTCGGTCTCAGCTCAGCTCTCAATCCTCTTAGTACACAGTAAACAAGCGCGCCAATGTGTCACCGAATCACCCTTTCGGCACTACAACTGTCCGACTGGCTTCACCCGTCGGGAACGGGCACAATCGCTTGTCCATTCGGGCAAGCCACTCTTCACTCGCCCACTAGCAAGCATCCTTTCATTAGTAAGCTTTTTTTGCTTCATTTCGATTGTTGCCTCACTCAGTGGCCATTACATTTCCTCTTAATGGCCACTGCCAGTGCCACACAGTTAAGTCGCTTTATTGAAGCATTCCGAGTGAGTCATTAGATGAGGCACACAATTCGGTGCCAATTAGAAACACCTTAGGTTGCACACACAAAGCGAGCTGCTTAAGGGTCGCTCGTACATATGAGATAATAAATAGACTAATTTTGTGTGATTGATGGCTCTGGTCGAGCCTAACCGAACCGAATCGATTGAATCTCGATCTCGAGAGTCATTGCACTGACACTGACTATGTTCGCTCGCCAATTGGCCCACAAATTGCGCCCTCACAGCACAAATCGCACTCGAATGGCTCGTGCGAGTTCTCTCATTTCTTGTTTGCCTTATGGCCCTCGATCGGTTCGATTGGTTGCCCAATTGGCAATCACCATCTCATAAATATCTGTACGGACAGGTCTGTTCTAACTACACTAAGCACTTCTGTTCAGTGCGAAGCCCAGTGCGACCATCGACCAGTTGGGTCACACTTTGCATTGGACAACTCTGCCCCGAAGCCAATCGAGCCAAACACCAATTTGGCAAAGGGGCAATTGAACAGTTCTAGTTTGGCCTTGTTCCCCGACCGGAACAATGCCAAAGTACAGTTGTTTCTGGCATCGAACTTGTCTGACGGTTATTAATTCAATATTGCATCGAGATTAGGTTGCAGGAGCGCAACACTCAGCACACATTCACATTGGCCTACTTGTTGTGTTGTGTTGATGTTTTGCTTCGTTGGCAAGCCGTTAGCTCAAACAACATCGCTTCTAGAGAATGTTTGTCGTAACGTTTTCGCACAGTTCAGTTGTTATTGTTTACTTGGTCAACTTTTGGCTAATACTAATCAAATAATACAGCCAAACTGTCCGCTACTGTAAAATGCAAATATTCATGTCAATTGTCCACTGGGGGCAAAGTGACTGTCTCGCTGTCTACTATTTATCGATGTCACTTTTGTGTAATGTCAGTCAAAATTGAATGCGATTGCTGTCTGTGTGTGTTGAGTCACTTAGTGCTGGCTCAATTTGATTATTGCTCGCAATAGCACAAGCCAATAAAGGCGAGCTAACCTAAAAGGTTTTGCCCTAATCGAGTCATTCATTGGCAATCGAAGTGACAATCTAAGAAAACAGACACACACACCATAATTCGATTTGACTGCCATTGCCATTGAACGGATTTATATTAATGGTCGCCCATTCCGACAACGACACCTTGGAGAATCGATGCCAGTGCATTCAGAGGTGCACTCCATTATCATCACTTAGTCATGATTGTTCACTTACCTTCATGGCCGTCAATGCAGTTCTGTCAGATGACCTTTATAGAGTTACGCTTGCACTGTCCACTGGTCACTCTATAGTAGAATGCTATAGTCCACTTGTAGTGGTCATTTCGCATATAGGTGTTACGACTGTTTGTCCAGTTCAATGGTAGTGGCAAAGAAAATCTCGGACCTATTGACTCGATGTTGTGCTTTGTTTGGAAGGCTCTAATGACGCGGAACTCATTCGTCAATTCGCTCTAATGCAACAACACCACTCGGGCTCGGGCAGTTGATGGGCTGTTTGTGTTTACGAGTGTGAGCCCTTTGATGTGTAATTTGGTCCCATTTCTGGCAGTGTCGGTACAAACAACAATCCTGCCGGCACCACAACAAAGGGACAAATCGTTGAAGGCGTCTTTGTGGGTTCGAGTGGCTTTGGTCCGGTCCGTTTTGCACCGCATCCTTGTGGCCATTTGCTGCTGACACTCGTTTGTCTCGATCAGTCCGTGATGGTCATAAAGTGGCCCAACCCAGTGGCTCATTACCCGTTCCGGTGATGGTTCGGAGCCATTAGTGGCCTCGTTGAACTGTCCCTTTACTGTCTTTTGCCCCTTCACTCGTTTTTCTCAATCCATTCTGGCCAAGTTGATTTTTTTTATTCGCGCGCCAATGTGCCAAGTGGAGTCACTGTTGGTCTGCCTGTCGGTCCATGATAAATGCATTGGTGGTCTCATTGGCTGTTATCTCAGTGCCAGTAGTAGCAATCACAGGCCAGCAAGCGCACATCACCAGCAGCAGCATCAACATCGACTGGCAAGTCAACTGGCAGAGTGTCGCATGACCCTTTGGAATACGAGTGCCCGTTCATTACTGTCAGGCCAGTGGCCCAGTCGGTCCGTTGGTCGGTTGTTTTTTGTTGTCAGACTCGTGTGTGGCTCTCATTGCCCGAGTGCCGCATCAACGTGGCCATCGTGGCACAAACAAAAAGCTCGCCATAAGCCCTCCGCCCGGCATCGGTGGTTCCCGTCTTCTTGGAACCCCTTGTGCACGCCATGCGAGCTTGACAGCTAATCAATAGAGGCCAGTAGGCACACACTAGCTGCAGCTTGTCTTGTGCCACCTCGCCAGACACGCACGCAGACCGATCCGATCTAAGTTGCTCGGTCTGGCCGATTAACTGGCACTGTCCAATCAATTCAATATCTGTCAAATGTATTTCTGCCAAATTTATCTCGTTCGTGAGCGGACTCAACTCGACTCGATTCTACTCGGCTCTCAACTCGACAAGAAGCACTGGCAAGAGGCACGAAGTGCACTGCCCGACGAGTGGTGATCACTCTGGTCGGTCGGTCGGTCGACGGTATCGTTAGCAGTCCACATCACGTCCTTTGTGTCTTGCTTGTTTCCTTCCCCGTGGTACTGAGCACGACTGGCCTTACTCCCTTCACCCCATTGGTCTGGCACTTCTTTGGTGCCATGGTACTCAGTTGTTTTGTCCAGACACATCGGCTGCCCGACCATCGGCGAGTGACACTCGCACTGACACTGACACCGCCAGCGACGACACACGCACCACTGGCACCGTTCACTGCCTCAATCACTTGTCCCCTTGCCCACCACCGAGACTATTCTGGCCATGTTGTCACTCGCCAGGCACTGAGACATTTTTTAATTTATGAAACTTTGATGCATTATTTACGATGAATTAATATATGCACTGAACAGTCCATTCAATCGGTCTCTTACTTACTCACTAGTTCACTCACTCACTCATTCTCATGACAACTCAATCTACGTGCCAAATGGACAGACACGGAATTACTTCCTGAAAGGTGTAAGTGCCAGTTTTCAGTAATGATACCTTCAAGAAGGTGACCATTGCCGAGGTATTCTGACTTGAGATTCGGTCAGTGTTTTTCAACCACATTCAATTGTCACAATTTGTACACTCTCAAATTGTAATTTCATATCTCTTGCCTGTGCACACGAGATGCCATCCCCTCACGAGGACATTTGGGAAACTTTGTGGCAAATGGGGAAGGAACTACATAAAATGACTAATGACATGACAAAAAAGTGTATAGTGAAAATAATGCGTTCCAAATGTGAACGAAATGTGTTGTCTGTTGTGTATGAAGTGTAAGATGGCGAGGCAATGGCCAGTGCCAGAGAGATAGACCAAATGGCGAGTTTGCAACTGGCCCGAGATAAGTGAGATCGATGGCGCCAATGGAGAGTGGTGCCAGTGCTCAACCACCGCCAATCTGTCTTGTGCTGTTGCACCAAAGTGTACAGTCGCGCCTCGTACTGTGGCACTGTGCACCTTGCCATGATAAATTGGCACTGAATCATTGTGGACACATTTTAAATTTCGATTTAAATTTATTATATCGCCTGGTCTGACATTTTGGTCTACAGGGTGACTCCGGTTAGGCTTTTCAATGAAATTGATTGATTCTAAATCGGTTATTTGATTTATGTTTATATGTGTTATTAAATTTGTCTTTGTGCGCTTGCTGCACGACAACTTACATGTAATGCATTTTTGTCCAAACTACCATAATTGTCTTGTAATTAACTAAGCTATACCGAAGCACACCTGTAGAAATAGTTCATTTATAAAAATACCAAATGCTTGTAACCTGTCCATCGGTGTTGATCCATCAGCCTCATGCTCGGTCCAGTCTGAACGGTGCGGAGTGGAGCTGAACAGGGAATGCCACTTATGCAAATGACAAATAGCTCCGATACAGTCGATGCCAACCGATCGATCTCTCTCTCACTCTCTACTCTCGGCGGAATGAGCATTTGTCTCACAAGGTGATCACAACACACACACACACATACATTGATCACTGATCACACACTAGGACTTAGCCAATTCAAATACCAAGCCGAACTAGCCAGACCAAACTGAACCAAACCGAAACTGCCAAAAGGTGTTTGCTCTCTGTGTTTGGTGATTGCATTTTAATTCCTTCCATATTTGTGGAACCAAATTCGATCGAAATCGAGAGCCAAGACAGCAGCAGAAAGGCAGCAGGACAGGCAGATTTGATCAAATTGAATTGCGACCAGGTTTTCTACTTACTCGAGATCGCACTCGGCACTTTGTCTTTCGATGTGTCTTTGCTCCTCTGGCCGAGCGGAGGCGAGTTTGGTTGATCGAATTGCATATTTCTGTATATTGGCACTACCAGTGGCACAAGGCACATAGTGAATAGGCAATGTATCATTATTATTAATAAATCAAAACCAAATTGAAAAATGCCTTGGACTACTGTTAGAAGGAAATATTATTAAAAACCCGGTGGGCCGGAGTAAACAATAACCCGGTCCAGTGTCATCGTACTGCATGCATGCTCTGACTGCGATCTACATGGATTTGAATATTACATTTGGTCCAAATGAAAATTAATGACACTCCACTGTTGACAGAGGAGCTGTGAGGAGAGTAGTGAAAGTGGATGGACCACTTGGTGATGCTGCTGATGATGGCTCGATGCAGGCTTATTAGTTCGAGGACTTGACTTGACTCGCTAGTTGTGTTTGTGGTGGGCGCGCACTTTTTGTGTGCATTCAATAAAACCCAAAGCAAAGCCTTACAAAGTGTAAAGGCCGCGCGCGATTGACCGTCGACCACAAAAGTCGATCGACGGTCGGGGGCAAATGCAATAACCGAAAGAGAGAAAGAGAGAAAACAGGACAAATCGTCTATCTAGTGTTGTGTTTGTGTCGCCTCGATTCGATTCAGCTCCAAAGTGTATCACATTAAGTCGTGGCCAGCACGTGACCAGATCGAATATGATTCACTTAGATTGGATCGATTCGGTGTCATCACACCAGTTGGCAGTCATAACAATAATAGCAAATGTGAGTACAATAACAATAACATACAAACCCAAAGGTCAACTCTATGAATTTGTAATTAAACTCAAATTTGACGCAACTTTTTTGTTGTTTTCTATAGCTAATTAGCACTGAATGAAGCAATTAGACTAAAATTAGCACAGCAGGTCTATATGATAGTCATACACAGGTGAATTGCACACATTGAGGTGAACTTGGCGAGTGAGAGAGATATAGCGAGACTAAATATGGCCGAGTTGCGTGAGTTGATTGCATTTGTTACTACTTTTTGAGTGAGTGACTTTATTCGCTCGCTATAGTTCACAACCACATGCACACCAAATTAGCTCGATCATTGGCTAGTAGGGTTTTGTGCTGCTCTTGAAATGATTGCGAAATACATTTCCGTGGTGTGTTTCGCTTGTGAGACAGTTTGGTCTATCGATTGGGTCAGTGGAATCAAACTGAATGAGCACTGAAGTTCGCAATCAGGCTAATGTTTTGCTCTAATTGGAAAGACAGACAGCACTTGCTCCTCTCTATCTCTCACTTTGGGCATCTCAATTTGTTTCTGTGTTTTCTCTTCATCTCACAACACTTTGACTTAGTCAATGTGTCTAGCTGTGAAAGGCGACACCTACGGCCACAAACCCAGAAAGAAGCTGTTTTGTTGTTGTATTTTCTCTGTTGGCGTGTTTGGATGGTACTTTGCTGGGTGAGTGAACTAAAAGTGTTGAGTGTGTGTCTGTGTTTGCGCGCGATCCAATTTGGCATTGCTGCACAGAGCCAGAATTAGACACATGGCCAAATTATTATAATGAGCCGAGAGCCGAGAGTGAGTGTTACTTAAGTTGATGCAAATTTATGGAGACATATTGGAAAGACGAAGATGCATTTTTCCCTCTTGTCAACCACTGATTTGAGTCGACCACAAATGGACATTGTATTTCCAGACAGGTTGGTGGTATATTTAACTATACAAACTAAATCGACCACTTGTGACGGTGCCACTCTGAGAAATTTATTTTTGTTGGTTAGGTGTGCTTGTGTGTTGATGTCCGAACTCATTGGTTATCGAACTTTACTTGTTTGATCTTCAAATGCATTTGACATTCTCAATGTCATCTCAATTTGCATCGCCAATTGGACTCGATTTGTGTGTGTGTATGTGTGTGTGTGTCGCTTCGGTAATTGGATATGGTACCGTGTGTTTGTGTTGTCAGTGCACTGTAGTGTCATCTAGTCGGCCTAATGACTGCCTTATTATCGTCTGTCTGTCTGCTCACAAGTCAGTTGGTTTCTGGTGCGTTGTGTGTTGGTCGGTCGTGATTGTCACTCGGCACTAACCGACAACCTACAACACAACGCCAACACAAACTATACCGACGACGACCAAACGATGATGGCAATAACACAACAAATGGATTGAACTTTCGGTGTTCGTCTGGTCGGTCTGTCCAATCAATTCACCAAACTCGAGCTTTGGACTGCTTGGTACTGTCCTGTAGTCGGTGTCTGTTTGTCGAATATGGCGTCGCACTTGCTTGTTAGATTAGAATTTATTATTAAAAATCGATTTGGAGAAAGAAATAAAAGTTTGGTAAGTTGAAAAGTTGCTCCTAGGCAATTGAGGCCCTGCACTACTCTCCACTCACTTCTGGCCATGGCCAACGCTAGCAAATTAATTCTGACCAAACATAAATGGTACTACCAACCGAAATGGCACAAGTCGAGTCACCTCTCTCACTTGTGTTCGATTGTATAGTCATATTCTTTTAGTTTAGCCATTTCTTCTCTTTTCTGTCTCTTGGTCCAACATTTGTGGAATGTTCAATCAAATTCGAAACAGAAAATATTACGCAAAGTCGCTAGTGTGCTCTGTTCCTAGAGTGTCTAGCCTGCCTTAATACCTAATGCCTAATGCCAGTGCCAATTTGTGTTGTTAGTGTGTGCAAAGTGTGTGATGCGTGCACATTGCCGAAATAAATCCAAATATAAATTATTGAACTGTTTGTGTGATAATGCCCCTTGCACACAACAATCTACGAATGGCCAATAATCCACAAAGTAAATTAATAAATTACCGAACAGATTCGACACCAGGATAAGACAGTGACATTACTGACGTGGCACTGAGTACCACACTAGACAGACACCAGTTAGTCCGTGTGCACTTATCGAATGTCTTGCATATTGGCAATTTGAATTTGATTGTTTAGCAGTTAAGTTGAGCTAAAATGAGTTGTGCTGAGCTGAGAGGCTTGTGATTCAATTCGAGCCAATTGGCCAAATCGGTTTTGGCTCTGTCATTAGTCCTGAGACTTTGTGAACTTGCATAATGCGATAAGTGTCAATGCATCCGAATGACCTGTAATGGTTACTATTGGATTGGACTGTTACTGGCTCACTGGTACTGTGTCGTTACTTCACTTTGTCTTATAACTGGACTTATCGTCAAATGGAGTGATGATCCATTTGGACGACCGTCAGTGTCACACTGGTTGGGCCAAGTGTATCGGTCCAATTGAGTTGTCCAATTGACACATCGTGTGTGCCTTGGCATCATTTGTCAGTGGCTCACTCGAATTATGCCCTCGTCACTCAATGCTTAGTGCCATATATATTAGCGGACACAATCAAGCGCACAGCAATGATAGTTATAGAACGAATAATAATAATAACCGTTATGACGGTATTTAGTATAGCCATTTTGGATGTAAAGTGCACTCGACTCTGCACAAGTGACAAGAGAGGAAAAGTATAATTTGACGCCAACTTGATACGCTAAAGTACGAGAGATGTCCATGAGATACCGAGTGGATCTATAGATTGGCTATATTGGCCCATCGGGCTTTGGTTGCCGGACCAGGCCGAGCTACTGGCCGAGCCAACCGAGCTTCACCCTTTCACTCTCGAGTCTGTAGTGTGCATCAGGCAACCAGGCCCAAGTGCGAGAACATCAATTGATTGAAACTCAATCTCCTGCTACAACGAACACAGACACACCACCATGATGATGTGATGGTGTGTGCTGTGTCCTGGTGATGGCGATGGTGGTCTGTTTGATTACCAACTGGCACCATTGGCTCCCGAGAACCAACCAAACGGACGGACGGACGCACCACAGCCGAACGGAACTAAACCAACTGACAGCGAGAGGCAAAAAATGGAATGGCACGATCGGGTGCTGCATTAGCTATCTAAATTACACACATCACACTCTCGCCAACAGGAGACAAAAAATTAAAAGTGAACCCAAGCCATCTCCAGTGCGACCGTCGGTCCGTTTGGCAGACCATCAGGCACACAGTGCCCACAGTCTGGCTTGGTCCTGCTTAATTTGGCTCTACCCGTTCGTGTCCGCTGTCTTCGCTCATCGCCATTTGCATTCTCAGCGTCCATCGGCTCTGACTGTTCGGTCGGTCTGGTCGGGTTTGGTTGGACCGTTCACTTTGCCTTCACTTGTGTTTCTAATTTCCAAATTCCTTTCGCCACCAACGGGCAACTGTGGCCATTCAGACTGGTTCACTCGGTTGGACGGTCGAGTCTCCCCTTTCTGTCCGCTCACTCCGAGAGCGGCAATGAAAAAATGTCCCCGAGTACTGGAGAGTGGTGAGCCAGTGAGTGAGCGACTGAGAGTCAGTGGATGGCTTGGCTTGTGCTGGCTAATTGGACTCAGCCAGGCAGCAAGAATTCAATTGCTCATTTATAATTTATCACCAAATTGAGTTTGCAACTGCTCAGATTTGCATGTCCAGGCGACAGTGGAAATGCATGGCCACACTGAAGTTAGTGCCTTTGGTCGTCGATGTGTGAGTGGTGCCTTTAGCGCCCAGTCCGATGGTCGTCATTAGTGGCTCGCCATTGATTGCCATCGTTCACCGATGGCACACACATTAATGTATTGACCAACTATCGCGGTAATGATTGCACCAATGACTATAGTGTGCACTCGACTGGGCACAGCCATTGGGACCGTTCGACTCGATCGATGCATGCTCACAAGTGTAATAATTAACTTAATGAAATTTGCGAGATGGGGCAAAAGGTCGACTGGGGGTATGAACGGTCGATTGGGTTCGGTTGGTGGCCAATCGCCAATCGTTGGCCACCTAATGTCAGTGATGGACAATGCACCTAACTAGGTGTGTCCCAGAGTAGTGCACACCAAGCACACAAGACAATCGGCACACTTTAAAGTTGATTAGACAATCACCGAATTGTGGGGGACAAGTAGCACATCTGGTCACACAACTCAATTAGCCCTGAACGCATTACCTGCCCAGCGGAAAAGCAAACATATGTCTGACCGAACGGCAGTACCATCACCACCTCCTGTTCAAGGTTAATCAAACCGAAGTTCAAATAGCTCAAACTTTAATATATTTAATATATATTTCACTTTTGATTCATTTGGCCATTCACAGGTAAATTGTGAGGCAACTCCCAAACCATTTGCCAACTCAAGACTCGCCGGTATGGTTTGTCGGTTTGATTGGTAGTGGTGATTCATGCAAACCAATGGAAATTTAAAATGAAATGAAAGAATTCGTGCCCGGCTCAATTAGAGATGTGTCTGCTGTTAGTGAATGTGTGTGCCAGTCCATTGATTCTTCAGCATTGGTTCGTGCAGTGATGACTTCGATCAGATCAGCTCAGCTTCTCTTTGCATAATTTGCCCAATCGATCCAATGGTCCATTGCGAAGCGAAACTGACAAAAGTCAAATGGTTGGTCGAATTGAAATGTCACAACGCGTTAGTTGTAATTTGTCTCAAGACGGACCATTTGGGACAGTTTGGTGGGCTTAAGAGAGGCTGACGAGCGACTCAGCCGGTCTGACATCAGTGACACGGCTCTACGTCCAAACACACGACCTGTCAAGCATCGACCCTGCAGGTCACTTCACCCACGGGCACCAGCAGTTCCAGTTGACACTTCCTGCTTTTCACTTGGCCAGATTGGACACAACGACAGACAATGCTCGATAGTAATGCGCGTTAATCGTTGCTGACATTGAACTCCAACTCCGCCAAGGGACTAAACAAAACTAAACTTGTGCAAACTTTAAATTTAAATTTTCAATTTTAGTTTGATCACAGATTGATTGTCAAATTTATGACAAACAAAATGTCACCAAAAAAGAATGCGCTAAATTGAACCAATGTGATTGAGTAATGCGAATTGTGCGAATTGCCTTCGCCACAAACATCGAACGATGCATATTTTAGATTCCATTTATAATAATTCAATTTGGCACGACCCGTTGTACCATCTGGTGAAAGCCGGATAAACTATTGTTCAAAAGCAAATTACATTGAGCAATTGCATGCAACAAGCAAATGTTTCAGTTGAATACAATTTTATTACACTGAATTGACCTAGAATATTGCGATGAGAACATGTAGTTTTAGATTCGTCTAGTGTTTGGCCTTCGAATGGCTTTTCGATTTGGATTTCATTTTGCTCAAAATCTTGCTTTTGCCTGAATGTCCACTGGTGGCGGATGATTGACTTGCCGATTGAGAAGCTGAATGTGATTTACCAGAAGAAGTAGAGCTACTAGCAGATGAACCACCTACTGAAGAACCAGCCACCGATGAATCGCCAGCCGTGTTCGCGCTTGATGAATGTCCACTGGTGCTGTGTCCACCGTCAGCATTCGATTTAATGACTGAGTATTTACCGGAGGAAGATTTAGTTGAGTTAGAATGAGATGAGATTGGTGAACCATGGTTCACTGCATTGTGTCCATCAGCGTTTTTCGATTTATTTTTACGGAATGCTTACCGGAAGACAATTTGGTGGCTTTAGGGGATTTAGAAAGCGATAAGTTTGATTTCGTCTGTCCACTTGGGGAGTTCGATTTGAGGGGATGTGACACCGAACCTGTTAACACAAACACACAATTAAGGTCATCAATTCAGATAACATATTGTACTTGAATTATACTTACCAGCTGATTTTTTAGATACAAGTTTGATCTTTTGCAAGTTTTTGTATGGAGTCTCGATGATTGCCTTGGTCTAAATTCCAACAAAGTAGTATTAGTATACCATCACTAAAGGCAATAACCTCACCTTTGATTTGGGATGTAACCAAGTCTCTCGACCAATAAAATCGAATGGAATTCGATCGGTTGCGTTGGCTCGCATTAAGTTGTGCAGAAAACTTTGGCCATCCTTACTAATTGTAAGTCTTTGGATATTTTGCAAAGTCTCTGACTCGATGTTCTCACAGGTGCCCATCATGTTGTACGGATATTCCTTGGCCAACATAAAGTAGACATTAGCCCCGTACGACCAGGTATCGGCCAGAATTGGATCGAACTCTTCAGTGGCAGCATTTCCGTACACTTCGGGTGCCTGAAAATTGGGACCATCAGTTTTCTGTAGCTCTGCTGACCAACACGGGCAGTTGCGAACGTCATTGCTAATGGAGTCCCAGTAAATGATCGAATGCTTGAAGCCAGTCAATTTGATGCCAATCTCGTGGCCAGTTTGTTTCACCAAAATATGATTTGGAGAGATGCTTCGATGAACGATCGCCTGATCGCCGAGAAAGTCCAGTGCTCTAAATAGCTGTTTGGCCCAGAACTGTACTTGCTGCTCGGGGAACTGGGAACCCTTTTCGAGGAACTGTAGCATGTTGCCATGTAGGGCCAACTCTTGAAAAATATAGACACTGTTTTGGTCGGAAAACATGTCGCTGGTGTGTATAATGAACGGATGCTTACGACCCAAATGACGAAGTATCTTTATAAACATCGAGTTATCCGGTTCGAGATGGGTGCGACTGTAGATTCGCACCAACAAGATCATTTCGGGATAAGCATTAGATTTGGCTCCAAAAATTTTCAAGTTTGGTTCTTCATACACACAATTGTGTTTGTCAATTGTGTATGACTCGAACAACTTCTGAGCCTGCTCAATCGAATATGGGGACGGCGCCTTCATAACCTGATCTACCTTTAGATTGGAACAGTGGATTAAATGTTTAAATGCACAGCTTTAAATGTTTACACTCACACACACTAGTCAACTGAAGTGCACTTACTTGTGCTCTAATAAGACTTCGGGTAAACATCAATTTTCGCTGCGTGATTCCTATGCGGTACTTGGCTCGAGTAGTAGATTCCGGGTCTTGGTACACTACCGTGGCGCCATTAGGCGCATTGCCAGGCATACTTCGAATTTGCTTGTGAGACTGTACAGCCATTTGTGGTGACGTCTGAATACTCTGGGCCATGGCATGATTGAAGAATGGCATTACCGAACACTGACAAGTTCTTTCGAGTTTTGGGCCGTAAAAAAGAACTCGCCCGACTCCAAGTCCTTCGGCTGCAGTAAAAGTAAGACAGAAGTACAAACAAGCAAATGCCATATTATATACAACTTTGCAACTAATTAATTCAATTAGAATCTTTTAAAGCATTTCCCAGCAACTAATTAATTTTATTAATAATTTTATCTTATTTTCTAATTTCAAGAAGTGTTTGGCATGTTCCTTTGGTTAGGCTTATTGGTTTATTTGGACAAATTGAAAAAAGAAATAATCGAAACAATTGTTAATTGTCAATTGAGACTAAAGTTGTCCCAGTTTGAATTGACTAATGAGTATAGTTTTATTGAAATAAATGTTAAGTTGATGTTTGTGTCGGATCATTACACACGCCCACAAAGAGAATCTGCTTGTGGACTCCATTGTTAACCAATAAAAAGAGAAATGGTCGATCTGCATTGAATTCCACTTCTTTGTGTGAGAACAGTTGTGATTTGAGTCCAGGCTTATCATTTTCTCCGTTGTGATCTATCTCAATAGCCATTCTCTGTACAACGATCACTTTCTCGTCCATCGAACGAATTGCTTCCCTCTGTTTGGCTTGCTTCTTTTTGTTCTTTTCATTCATGTCTTCTTGATCTAACTGCAAAATGGCTCTCAAATATTGCAATGGCTTCGCCACTTGATTGTGGGCAGTAATTTTAAATCTCGGTAGGGTCAATTTCACTTCATAGCGAGTGTTGATGTTCTTGAGAATGCGTTTAAGTGCATCATAGTCGAGCAAATTGTTCACAAAGTGATGCAATGAAATGTTTTCTTGTGGCATAATCAAAACCATCGACACACTTCCATCGTGACTAAAATTTACCTTAATTCCCTTTGCCATCGATTGGTGGTCTTCGTGGTAAAGAAATGATTTCTTCTTGTACAACAGTTCAGTCTTCACTAATTGACCGTTTGGTTTGCGAAACTCTCCATATTGCACCTCAAACGGTTTTGACCAAAGGCTTTTGAAATGAACAGAATTGACAAGAATAGTGTCGATCGATGTATTGACCAGGGAAACATAATCAGCTGTTGATAACATTGCTGTACTGTCTTCTGATTGATGAAAATCTCGATTTATTGTCTGCAGTGTCTCCAGACATGGCTTCTCTCCATTCATCAAAGACAACTCTTTACCGGTGGATCGATATTTCTTCCAAAGCTTCTTTACATGACTCGATTTGATTGGGCAACTTGAATTGAGGAGTAAATGAATAATCAATCAAAATAGTACAATAAAGCTGCAACCTACCTACCTCGGATCTCGATACTGAAAAGTGTCAACTTGTAACGAGTGTTTATTTTTCTTCAAAGTCGAACGATTATTGGAGCAGTGCATTCCCACAAAGTCGTTTGCACTAAACTTTCCATTGATCTTGTGATGCAACAATGAGCGAACCAATTGCACTCGAATGTCTGTTTCTTTTCCTGGCACCAAAGTAGCCAAAGACGATACCAATGGGTGAGGACATAGCAGAATATTCTTGTTGTCACTGTAGTGCTGGTCATTGAGTAGTGTTTGATTGCGCAACAGACCAACTGTGAGTCGGATTTGATGTTTGAACATACGCCAACTGAGATCCTCTTCGTGTGCTGCTGCTGCAGCTGCTGCTGACGCACCGCTTGTTGCCATTGCTGTAATACTTATACTTGGTATATAACTTAGCTGATTAATTTTCTTTGCCTTGTATGTCTCGCTTTTATATTACTTTTGTATCAAATTGCATTATCTACTAAATGACAGAAACAAATAATGTTATTTAAGTCATAGATACACACTACTGATAAATGATACACCTGCTGACTAATGCTGGTGTTGACGCATAAATTATACGACATAATAATGGCAGCGCGGCAATAAAACTCAGTCCAATTGGTAATTGCTTTCTTGTTTTAAGGTGACTCAACACGATGAAAATAAAGTCTTTACAAATGTATACGTATGTCTTGACAATTTGCTCGGCTTGGTCTTACCTTTTATTTCATTCAATGACTCTATGTCATTTCAAATAGCAGAATTTGGTGAAAATTGCATTTAGGTCCAGGCAATTTGACTTTTCTAAAAGATACCTTTAAATGTTCATGTTCATGAAAAGGCTTTAATCGCTTAATCACAGGCAAAAGGTTGTAGGTCGTATAACATAAGATATCGAACAAAATTTCGGTTTGTTTTGAGCACAAGTTTCGAGTGTTATTGAAAGCATCATTGGAAATCCCACTTTGAACTTCACTTTGATATCACAATCAAAGATATTTCACAACCTGTAACAAACCTGTACAATTCGAGAATATATTAGTATCGATTGCACTTTACCTCGAATTTAATATTTAATTACTGAAATCAACAAACCAGCTGGTCTCGACAACGCGTAGCACACTGCAAACTAGAGTCAAACAAAACAAGGTTCATGATCATTTTGCCTAGTCAGGCATGAATTGTAAAGTCCATTTTGGAATTGCACAACTAATTCACACATCCAACCAGTGACGCTGTACACCATTCTAAGTGTTTGATGAACATGATTGCCCAGTCTAGGACCAACTAGTGGCCAGGTAACTTAGTAACCATTTACATTTACTACATAGTCTACCATGTGTTTGCGATTGCATTTCAATTTCGGATGAGTTCAGTCAGTCGTGCCAGGACCAACAGAATCAGCCCTATCAACCTTTTAGCCCGTACTACCAAAGACCGAATAGTAAGTCTCATGTCACATGAGTCACGTGTCTCAATGGTAGCGGCGGCCATGGTAACTTTTTTAGCTCTCCCACGACGACGACAACGAAGCATTTCGACTTTACTTGAATATTGTACTGTATTGGTCGGTCTACCTTTCAGACGAAGAGGTTGACTAGCGTACATGGTCAACCCGCAAGGTTTTCTTTCATTTGGATATTCTATTTGATCAACAGCGACAACCAACAAAGATTGGCAATTCAATTCAATTTAATAATTATTATAGCAAAACCACTTACAATTTGCAATAAAAACAATGAACTCAATGTGGGTTTTTGATCTAGCTATGACGATATTTCTAGAATTTACGTTAAGCTTTGGGTGTGCATGCAGATAAGCGAAACAATTCAAACCATAAAACGCGATGTTAGGATTCGAAAGTATTAAGAATATTACAAACTTGTTTTTCTGCGAATATAGTAATTTTCTAGTAGTGCTTCGCTTTTAGTTCTTTTGAATCTCAAACAGTTTCACATTGGTGTCATACCAAATGGGTGGATCACTGTTACGCAGGTAGATCACACCCCACATGTAGGTCCTAAACCAAATGGTGGTGCCAATGTTGGTTTGGTACTTTCGAATCAGAATAGGATGCGGAACGGGCAAAAGTCCAACCAGGGTGCCGTGTTGAAGGAATTTCAGTATTTCATTCTCATCTGTGATGCCCTTGTCAATGCACATCTTTTCCACTTGTGGCACTAAAACCTAATTGAATAAAAGAAAAGTTAGTTTGCAAATCTAAGAATTTCCAATCATACTTGTAACATGCGCATTATGGTCTGAAGTGGTAATTTTTGTTTCCACGACACGATCCACTCGCTTGTCGGTGCCCAAGGCTGATTGCCACTGGCCCGTGAAGTACTCGCAGTGGTTCGTTCAGAAGCGGAACTAGACTGTCTCGAGATTGAATTACGATTTCGTCCACTGTCTCGCTTGATAATTTCGCAAATGGGCGTAATCTCACTGCGGTACTCGTATTCCATGGGCTCTTCAACACCGTCTTCTTCTTCTTCTTCCATTATCGACTTTGAATTTGGATGAGTCTTTTCGATCATGTTATCTAGTTTAGGCACTGCGGCCAGAGTTACATTTACGTTCGGTTCTGTGAGCATTCTACTGGTTTGTGGCGGACTTGTAATGACATTCATGCCGTGAATTGTGCCTGGTAGAGGTGGGAGATCGTCCTCCAATAAGCTCTTACTACTATTAAATGCAGCAGGAGAGACGATGTTCGAAGATGTTGAAGGCGAAGAAGAGGACTCCATGTTGATGGAGGTCAAATCGGTTGAGGTAATGACCGAGTCAAAGTTGGGAAATTGGCCTGTTGTACTGTTGGTGCTGGTTGAAGGCGACTGAGGTGAGATGGGATTCGACTTGGACATCATCACATGAGAGTGATGATAGTGATGGTCACTGCCAAAGGTGGGCGTCATCGACGAGGAATGTGAGCTCATCGTTGAGCTCGATGGTTCAATTAGAGATAGTGGTCGGCTAAGTCTGCGGTGCTGTGCCACTGCACTCTTGGCACTGCCAGAGCGTCTCAAGGAAGCAGACCCGACCGAGGAGGCACTGGAAGACAACGACGACTTGGCCTGACTCAATGACCACTGAATGGACCCATAGTCGGTGGGCAAATTGGCCAACGAATGAAAGATTTGTCGCTTTCGGATGATCGTATAGATTAGGTTCGAATTGCCATCAAACTGGTACTGAATGATGTTGTTGAATATTTCCAGAAGAAAAAACACTAAATGATGATTGGTTGGATTGGAGAAAAGAAACCATTGTGTGCTGAACGATTCGAGGAGATGCAATATCTTGGCACTGGCAACCATTGACAGTGTCTTCAGATATGGACTAACGTTCACGAGAATAGTGAGAAGGCAATCGAACAATGGCTGTAGGCGTTGGTGGCCGGTAGTGATGAGCTTGTGAAACACAATCACCAACAGATCAGCATGTGTGCCCGAGAAGATAGGCAAATCCATTGGCACACTAGCGAGATAGGGGCGATTCAGACGGACACCAAAGTTGCGTTCACCACTCAGCAGTAGAATAATGAATACGCCAATGTGCACCAAACCTACTCGAGACCTGTCTGCACGGGCATCGTTCAGGTGATACAGAATGGGAACTAATATTTTGAGCACATCGCACGTCTTCAACACGTAGTACATAAACTTTTTGTTATAATCGCAAATCTTCCAAAAGAGCACAAGCAACTCTTGGTGGAATTGAATTCGCTTTGTAGAGTTTGGTAAATAACTTTGTTGTAGAGGATTGTTCAACAGACGAGTGAAGCCTTTTAGGATAAATTCAAAGTCGTCCTCGCGGTGAATTCTGGAAATGTAGTTGATGAACAGGTTGTCCTGACCGAGCAAATTTAGTGCCTCGGTTGAGGTGGCCGCTGAAGAGGGCATATTGTGCGAAAGAGATGTAGATTTGTACGATAGGGTTGTGGAGGTAGCTGGCTGATCACTCATGGCCGACTGGGAAAAGTCATGATCAAGTGCTACAATGAGAATCTGTAGTGCCACTTCCACTAGAGGTTCTTTGGAGTCGGAGAAGAGTAAATGATTAAATGGAAGTAAACTGTTTGGGTTGTATGCAAAGACCGTGTTCAGTAGTGAGGTGAACAATGGCAGGGCATGCCGATTCTCGTTTGAGGTAAAGAACTCGACCCATTGGTTCGGCCGGTTGCCAACCTCTTGAGTGCTGCAGTACATAGACTCACTGAAACAGGTCAATAGTAGACGAAGCAATTCGGTTCGATTATGGTCGTACACTGGTGAGGATTGTGCAGAAATGGAACATCCAACACCGGCTTCCCAAATGTACTCACAGCTGTCGATTGACTGAAGATCTTCAGGTGGAGTGTCAGGTGCACCGAACTTGGTGCCTTTCGAGTCGAGTGGAGCAACCGTAAAATCGGGACAAAACAACAAATCGGCAAGTGAGAGCAATAGTGACTGTGCCAGTGGCATATGGCTCAACAGATCGACAATGTCTTCATTGAGATTTGCAGAGACGCCAGGTCGGGTGATGCTCGGCATCATTCTTTGGTAAAAGGAAGCGCCGTGAAAGTTATCCACCGAGGAGGACACCGAACCAGATGGTGAGGGCAAATTAGACCAAAAGAACTTCCTCCAGTCGGGATCTTCGAAGATATAAGGCAAAATGCGTGTAAGCAAACTGACACAGGTGAGCACAGTCTTCTGTTGACTCGTAGTGTTGCACAAAGTGTCCGTCACCTTGACCAGCTGTTCCACTGCCTTGTAGCAGAGTGTGGCCAGATTCGATGGCGCCTCATCTCTCATAGCTCGAATTTCTTGTGCGGTGAGCAGTGTGAACACATCCTGTATTGAGTCGATGTAGTTCTCGTGCCAAAATTGAGACCAAAACTCTTCATCGGTAGCTTCAATTGGTTGATTGCGACTTGTAAGTTCAAGGACCGCTTGTCGATAAGACAATTTCGTGTCCGTATTGCCCATTGCTTCGGATAGTGATATTGTATTTAAAGGCTAAGTTTCGAAACAGATGGAAGCCAATGGTGAGGTGTTGCTAAACACACTGAGAACAGGTTGTCACTTGAATGGCTTGATCTGACGGTGATTGCATTCACCAAGGTGGTGATTGTGCCAAACGGACCGTTCACATATTGCAACGCTGATGGTCCGGTGTAAACAGACAGACACAACCGAGACACATAGCTTTTCGCCAGAGCTCAGGCCAACACATCGATTCTGGTGCACAATGCACGGCATACATACAAACACAATCACAACAACAAACCCTCAATTTGAGAATGCGCCGCTGTGGCTCTCACAAGCTCACTCCACTGGCACTAGTTTCATACGGTGCCAAGCAGACAGTTCCACTACTGCCGGAATACTGCTGCCCCTTACCACAGGGTGATCATAAAGTTGATGTACTCACATTTATTGAACAAACCAAACCACCATAAGTGCTATATAACATTGAATGGGGGTAGATGCAGGATGTCAATCAGGAGATAAGAACCGAGCCCCACACATGAGTCATCCAGTCAATATTTCGCTATATAGTCACTGAGACACACTCGAATACATGCATAGATGCAATTAGTGACAATTAGCACACACACACAGCTGTCAATCACACGACTGTTCCAATTGGGACAAGCACACACATGCGTACAGTACAAAAATACAAAGTTGCAAAAGCAGTGGTAATAACAAAGTTTTCTGCAAACTGAGAATTATCGGCATTCATGAATGATTAATTCGGTCGGCAAGACCTTTGGAAAAAGTGTTGCATTATTAAATTTAATATCAAGAAATGCAATAACAAAACCAAATTATAGAGAAGTGCAATCCATACGATTTACGCCTACTTTTGTCCTTTCTTTGACTTTTCACTTTTAATTAATTAATAATTTTGACCGAACATTTGTCAAACAATAACAAGCACGGGATTGCACATAGATTGCACATGCACAAGATATAGCAGCGGACAGGTAAAGCGAAGCTTTAAGTCAACCTTTGACCTTTTGGTCAAATAGCATGTAATATTCAAATAGAGAATTGAATTTCTTCCAGTGAACTGCCCCTTGCCTGTATTTATTGATTAGATTGATTTGTATGTATAGAAAAAATAGACATAAGCTAATTTGAATACACTTTCTTAAATAAATAATAGTCCGAAATGATTTCAAAACAATAATGTTTTTCTTGGCCGAACTTTCACTTTCGTTTCGCTAATTATTATTTGATTAGCAGAGGCAAAGCAAAACAATGAAACTCGACACGCGAAAGCGCCATTGTCGTATGACGATGTTGATGATGGCGGTCATGATGATGACAGTTTGCTGTTTGCATTGTGAGGAGAGAGCGGGAATGAGGACAAACCAAATTGGCAAAGACCGAACTCTCTGTGTTTAATCTAATTTCGATTAGGTTCAGAGAGGTAATTGGAATTGACATATACGGGACGGGAAATTTGATGTTTGTAAAAAAGTTACTCCGTAGTTAGGAAAAGTGCCATTTACACTTGAAAGATCTCTTCTAAAAATATCGTGGAACTTTCTAAACATAAAAGACTATTAATTAAATGTAAAGATGGATTATTATTACCAGTGTGTGGTCCAAATTGAGTTTGATCCTAACCTGTTGTGTAGTACTTTGTAATGTGTAATAAGTGTAATGAGAGTTGAGTTCGGTTCAGTTATTGGCTCATTTGGTCGGTGGCCATCGAGCGGAGAGGATCAAACAGAATGGACACACAAAATGATTCTTCCAAACAGGCGGACAAAGAGAAGGACGTTGAAAAGCTGCTCCAAGAAGCAATTGTCGAAGATGGAGGCACGCTTAGTGAAGAGTATCGTCAAGTGAATAGTTTGTATTTAACGTTCTTCTGTTTGAGTCTATTTTCATTAACTTCTACTTCCTTGTTAATTACTTCATTTCAGTCGGCATGAATCAAGTAGCCAGTTTGTCGAGTTTCAACTATGATGAATTGAACGAGGATAACACTTTGATGTTTGCTTCCGAATGGAATTTGAACACTGAAGATTTCGATGATGAAGAAATGCTCGTGGTGTCGCAGCCCAACAGTGCCTCTGAAAGTGGACGCTCACCAAAGCCGCGTTCACAAAGCAAACTAACCAAACGTCAACTAGACCCAACCATTCCTCCTCCGATGATATCTTCGGAAGATGATGACACGCTGATCAATTCGAGTTTACAATTGGATACACATAATATTGTCTCTACTGACAATGACCACTCATTTGGTGATTCTAAGATAGACTTTCGGGAGATCCATGACTTCGACGATGATGATGGAGAAAATGATAAAGAAGCATTAATAGAAGACGAAGCTGAAGCATCGAGAAGGTACCTGACCATAAACTCGGCTCCACTGTATCGATGGTCCGAAGGTATGTTGCCATCGATTTCGAAGCAACGATTACTTCAACACCAGGATCGAATTCTAAAGAGAGACTCAACCGAGGAGGACACAGGGGAAGGAGATGACGAATACGATTTCGGGCCGAACAGCGAATATCTTGATCAGGAAGAAGAGAAGAAAATGTTTTTGGATAGTGTCAGAAGTAAGTAGAGAGAATATTTATGGGTAAGACTTTAGTGGTCATTTTATGTCTGTTTGCTCTTTGCAAGATGGTCCATCAATACCGGCAATTGGCGAAGCAACTTCGGCCGCTTTGAAGCAATCGATGCAGCAGCCTGGCTCACTCAAATCGCCATGGATTGTGGAACGACTCAAACATCTGGCCAAAGCTTACAACGATCGAACCACATTCGTGAAGAAGGCAATCGATAATCTATCCGAAAGTGATGATTCTGAAACGAGTGATGACGAGAGTGAACGAACAGCTGATGGTCGAAGAAAAGAGAATTTCACATTTGAATCAATTTTTGGTGACGAGCTAGACTGTCTCAAGTATGAGGATAAGGTGGCGACCCAAATTGAACTAATTCGACGTGGCACCGAAGAGGACAGTGGTTGCCACCAAAAGGCATGGACTGAAATAATGGTATTTTTCTTTCGTCTTTGGTGTAATTTAACTTCAGTTTTTGAGCCACAAACTGCAATTTACGTCAGTTGGCTTTTTATTCTCGCAATGGCATTCAGTTACAATTCCATCATGATTCTCTTCAGAGCCGTTTTTCCATATGAAATCGAGTCTGAAACAGATATTTTCTTTCTTCAAGATTGTATCTTTGACATCGTATATCTACTCGACATTGTTTGGTTTAAGCCACATCTCAAATTCATAAAAAATGGCCAATGGATCGATGACCCAAAACTGACTCGCAATCACTATCTCACACAGAAACAATTTAAATACGACTTTGCAGCCATACTACCAATTGATCTTATACTTTGGCTTTATTTTGGTGGATATAATGTGAGACCAGCGATACAACGATTGTCTCGATTTAATCGAATGCTAAAAATTGACAGTTTTTGGGAGTTCTTTGTGCGAATCGATGCAATCACCACCAAGTTTCCGTACCTATTCCGAATTGTGCACACTCTCTGCTACAAAATGTATATTATTCATCTTGGCGCTTGTTCATATTATCTATGTTCGATGTATGAAGGTTTTGGGGAAACACCATGGACTTATGATAATGAAGGTAGAATTGACTTTTAGTGTGGCTTCTTAAATTAATTAATTAATTTTTGCATTTTTCAGGTAATGCATATCTTCGCTGTTTTTATTTTGCCTTTCGAACCACGACATCAATTGGGGGTCGTCTGCCAAAGCCAAACAATCTTTTCGAACGTATCTACATGACCGTCGCCTGGTTGTTGGGTGTGTTTGTCTTTGCCATGGTTATCGGTCAAATTCGTGACATTGTGGCCAATGCGGCACGTGACCAAAGCTATTACCGAGATGTACTCAACAAAACAGCCAACTACATGCGCGTGTTGAGTGTTCCGCCTTATGTGCAGAATCGAGTTCGCTTTTGGCTCAACTTTACTTGGGATTTGCAAAAGACATTCAATGAAAATGAAATTCTTCGAGTGTTGCCACTGAAGAGTCGAACAGACATTGCCCTCTCAGTGCATTATCAAACACTGGCTCGAGTGGAATTGTTCAAAAACATCGATAGAAGTGTACTTCGTGATTTAGTGCTAAAGTTGCGGCCAATTCTCTTTCTGCCTAACGATTATATTTGTCGAAAAGGAGATGTGGGCCATGAGATGTACATTGTGAACAAAGGCAAAATTCAAGTACTCAGTGCGGATGGTTCGGTGCTGATTGCACTTAGCGAAGGATGCGTTTTTGGTGAGATTGCAATTCTCAACCTGGAAGGTTTCACTCGTCGTACTGCAGATGTTCGTTCTGTAGGGTATTCACAACTGTTTGCACTGAGCAAAACTGATCTCTGGGAAACACTGAAGAATTATCCTGAATACCAAACGGTACTAAAGCGTAAAGTACAACGAATACTTCGAAAGAAGCGACAACAACAGAACAAAGATAAAGACGAAGCCAAACACAAGCGAAAGCACAAATTAAAGTCGAGACAAAATACTGTGGAAATGGACGAGCCAACCGATCAAGCTCAAACTGAAACTTTCAAGCCAACTGAATGTCATGTACAAATCGTACCTGAAACAATAATCCCAACAGTGGAGATTGTTCAGTACGAAGATGAGGACGATGAAATGCGAGATAAAATTTACGATGAACTTCAATTTGGCGACGATGACGACGATGAAGTTTTCGGTGGAGTGGCCAGTGGAATTGAAGTGGAAAGTATCGTCAAAGACAGACCAAAGACACCGAAACTATTCGATGCAGTTATGGAAGCCATTAGACCTGATTCCAAAGTGAAAGGTTACTTTTCACGGTCACAATCGTTCAGTTCGTATCATCAGAGCCAAAGCTTAGACGATGATCACTTTCACCTACAGACACAACATTCAAATGGTAATAACAATAACCATGAAATCAAAATAAAAGTCGAAGACAACGATTCACTCATGTAAAGGTAAACAGGGACAATTAGAATTATTAATTAACATTTAGGAAATTATGAAACATATTATTGAATGACAATTGATCAATATGGACCAATACTTAAATAGAACCTAATTAGGCTAATGACGATAATAAATAATTAAATAAATAAATAGATTAAAAATCATAAATGTCATAATCAATATCAGGATTGACATTTGCTTTACCGTTATTATTGAGACTATTGCGCAAAGAGAGCAAAGTGTCCACAGAACCAATCGGCGGCAATCTTTGTTCTGTGGTCGACGATTCTTCGACTTCTTCTTTCGCTTGGTTTGTCTTTTGTTGAAGTTTGCGTTCAATCAGTTCAGCCAATTCGTGAACACGAGTCGATTTTTTAGCTAATGTAGAGGAATTCTTGCCATCATCGGAAATATCGTCGGATAGAAGTGAATTCAAAGTATCCGAAGAAGAAGTTGAAGAGTTTGATGTTTTTGATTTACGTTGAGCAGGTTGAGGAGCTGCAAATGGAGTAACCTTGTCGTTGTCCTGATGAACCTCAACATTGACTTTCTGAAAGGTATTTCCATTGACAAATGATCGAATCTCATCGAGTGAACGCCGTCTGATCAAGTCTGGTCGTTCGGGTGCTTCTTCTTCATCGGAACTCGATGAACTCGAACTGTACTCGTTGATGTAAATCTTTTCTCCTCCAAAAGTATCCGAATCGGACTGATCAAGAGCCGGTCTCGTTATTTGTTGATAACGTTGATTGAAATCATTAAAATTCGAATCAATGGATCGTATGACAAACATTTGATTTCGTCTTTGTCCGGTAGTTGTCAACATTTGTCCTTTTGAAGCACTTGGAACCAAATCCTCCTCCTCCTCCTCCTCAACATCAGAATCTTCACTCGATTCAAGTGGACTAATTGCGTACTCGATCACTTGATCACTGAACGATATTCGTCGACTCGATGATTCTGATGAACCCTTCAAATTTACTGGCTTGTCAAATTCATCAAATTCTTCCAAACTTTTTCGACGGTTTCTACCTTTCCTAATTTTTAAAATTGACTTCAAATTTGATTGATCGAAATTTTCTTGTTGTGCCAATGACAAACTTTGTTGCGATTGAACAGATTTGTTTACTATATTATCAATTTTACTGTCTGGTTCGTCGTTGGATACTTTCGCAGTATCATCTGTTAAGACGTCACTTTTTGGAAAATCTTCAATTGCAAAAGGCGGAGAATCGGGTGGTTCTTGCACTAAATAACCTTGAGATTCATTTGAATCTCTAGTCTCATTATCAACTTGGTTGGATTCATCAACTTGTTGGTTCGTGGATAACTTTGATCTAACCTTACTCTCGATCAAATCTCGCAACGAAGATTCAATCTGAACAAAATCATAATCGTAGCGTGATTGAGATATTATCAAATCACGATCGCGATGCACTTTGGTCATTGCATCACTAAATTTAGTTTCATCTAAAATTCGGGAAGAATTTAAACGACCTTCTTCTTCGGAAGAATTGGCACTAATGGAATTGTCAATGGCAGTTTTGTGGTCATCAACTGAAGAAGAGACTTCTAAATATTCTCGAATTCGATTTTCAATTGAGGAATGAATATCTGCTTTAGTCAATTCTTTGTCAATTTCGTATGTAAGTTCAGGTGCAGAAGGTTCAAACTTATTGGAATTGTCAGCCTCTCTCGAAGAACGTTTCTTTGATTTTGGCTTTTTAGACTTTTTGGTCTTTTTCAATTGTTCCTCGATTTTTTCTTCTACTCCTTCATCTTCTTCCTGTTGCAATGATGAATTGTTATGTTGTTCGTTGTTCTGTCGTTCTCCTCTTTTAGTGGTCAATTGAGAAATCAATTGAAGCCGCAGTGATTGTTTTAGTTGAGCAGCTGTGTTTGGCTGAACAGTTGAGCTTGGCTCATCCGAATGATTGTCTTTCGAAAGTCTAGTAATAAATTCTTTAGGATTTAATTCGACTTCTTCATTGTGTCTATTCAAAACATCTAAAATAAAAATAAATTAGAATTACTTCAAAAACCTTACCTCAAAAAGATATTACCGTCATCAATTTTAATAATTGCATTTGCATTTTCTGCATTATCGTCTTGATCAATTTCGTCTGATTGTTCCAATTTGCTTGTTGATTGTTTCCTTCTAGTTTGCATATCAATCCTTTGAGCAATCAATTCCTCCATCTCTTTTTCCACTCGGCTACTCGACTTTTGATGCTTATTTTTAGGTTTTGCTTTTGATTCATCTTTGATGATATTACTCTGACTTATTTCGTTTGAAAAGTTTAACCTGTTGACCAGTTCGTTGCAAGTTCGATTAGCATTCGTTGCCTGATCAGCTGCAATCAATGCCTCGTTTCTCAAAAATTTAACTTCTTCAATCTTTTCCAACAGCTTTTCTTGTATTTTCCGGGCATTCTGTTCTAGGTCACTTTTAATGTCATTTTCAAATGATTGTCGGCGAAATTTTTCCTCATTTAAAGTTTGTTCAGTTTCGGAAAGCTTCGCTTTGAGACTGAAAATTTCTGCATGAAGTTGATCGATGATTGCTTTATTATGAAGATCATTGTTCTTACTGTCGATATTGGTGTGACTACTTTTATGATATTGTTTTTGAAGTCGTTGCAAAAACGAAGTACCCGAAGAAATAATTGACGAAGGCAAACCATCGTCGATGCTCGAAGAAAGATGCCGCAAAGAAAGATGTTTTGCAAATGAATTTGAATCGTTGAATATTTTCGGACAGTAAACGCACTGAAGACCGACGTTAGAAGAACCCGATTTGACACTAACCGAATTAACACTTTTCGAGTCTTCTGGCAAATTTTCCACCGCAGCAGATGTTGTCACGTCCTCCTCATCATCGTCAACAGCCGAGTTCAAATCGGAAACACTCCACAGATTGGCTCGTCGAAATGCAATTGCCTTCTGTTGTAAGGTGAGTAACTTTCTTAACTTGGCATTTTCTTGCAGTAAATTGTTGTTGTAACTGTTGATTTCATTTTTTCTATTTGTCACTCCCACCGAATTAGCTCGACGTCCTCCATCTACCAAGAGGAAATCAATTATCGTTTGGCAAATCTGTAATAATTTTGTCAGCTTTTCATCATATTCATCTCGATCCTAAATGAAATTCAAACACACAATATTAGTATAACGTCATCTACGAATGCGTATTTAAATGCTTGTTTGTTTTGTTTTTGTGTATGCGGCTAAATATGTTTCATGGAAAATTTTAAATAAACAGAAAACAAATTTGGGACTCTAAACAAACCTTTGCTGAAGAAAAGTCTTTCGCAACATTGAGATCGATGATGGATCTGGCCACATCATATAGATTGTCATAAGAAGATGCGGACAATTTAGTCGGTGAAGTAGTCGAAGTTGTTGAACTTTTGAATTGAGATAAATCAATCTGATCTAGTGAATCAAACAGTAATTTCTTATTGGTTTGTCGGTCTTCTCTTGGTTGACCCAAACTTTTCTCAAGTGCCTTATTCGATTGCTTCATGTTTGCCTCTGAGTGACATTTGCGCTTGACTTTAGACGTTTGGTTGGCTGGCTTTTGTAGCTTCAAGTGTACCAAAGTGTGGTTCGTCTGTTTCCTTGGCAACCAAATGTGAACATTACCGAGCAAAACAAACACAATTTAGCGAGAGAAATGATTAATTCCGTATTACGTGGTCGCCTCGTAATCAGGCAATCGCAAGTGCACTGGTTGGAAAGAGTATTCTCATTCGGTAGAAGTGGAGCAAGCTTATCGGTGCAATTTTACCATCAACTCAATCAAAGTAAACTTCCAAAACTCGAATTGACACTTGCAATAATCAAACCACACATCTGTAAAGATCCATTCAGTCTTGAGGTATCTTTCCTTCCCGAATTGCAATTTCTAACTAATAATTAATTAATTATTTTTTCATTAAATAGGAAATCCGTCAAATCATACTTAATGATGGTTTCTATTATATTCGTTCTTGTCAAAAAGATCTATCCACACATGAGGCCGAGAAATTCTACGAGGAACATAAAGGTAATGTTTATTGACATTGAAATAGGACAAAACAATAACAAAACTAGCGACTACTTACAAAATAAACATGTTTGTGTACATAGGAAAATTCTTCTACAATCGATTGGTGACTTTTATGACAAGTGGGGAGATTGCAGTGCATGTTCTAGCTCGATACAATGCAATTGCTCGATGGCGAGAGTTGATGGGACCAACCAAAGTTTATCGGTAATTTCGATATGAATTCATGAATTGTAAAACGAAAAATCATGCACAAATTAACAATAATACTTGGCAGAACCCGAATGGAATATCCAGACACAATTCGAGGTCGATTTGGTGCCTCAGACACTCGCAATGCGACACATGGTTCAGATTCGGTGCAATCAGCTGCCAAAGAGATTGCATTCTTCTTTCCAAGCTTTTCCATTGAACAGTGGTACTGTCAAGAGGAACCGTTTTATAGGTTTTCGACGACGGAGAAAGACGAAGAAGTAAATGATAAAGGAAATAACAACAGGGATGATGATGGCCAAATGACAAGGATTGATTTTGACCAACGAGCGTGGTTGCATAGGATTGTGCGCAATTGAGAACAAAAAACTGTTACCTTGTGATATATTTACATTTTGAAGTGAATTGAAAGTGCCTGACAATGTGAGTGGAATGATGCTCAATTCATCAATTTGCCTCTTCTTTCTCTTCTTCGTCTATGTTGTTGTTCTGGTCATTGTTGACCAAATCACCAAAATACGCAGTCATAGTTTTCACCTTTTTGTACAATAAATTCTCTTCAATTTCTGCTTTGATCTCAGTTGGCTGTTCGGTGCGTTCATAAACGATTCGACTCAACGGCTCAAGTTCATCCATGTCGAAATTGCGAGGCAACAGAAAAGATATGTTCTTGGTGACAAAGTTGGAAACCAGACGGACAATGTCGAAACCGTTAGGAGTCATCTGATTCAGAGAGTAGGTTGGAAATCGATTATAGTCAGGTCCGCCCCAGGGTGGACTAAGAAAACAAACATCGACTAGACTTAAGGGTAAACGATCACTCTTAATCACCTGGAAAAAGTCCGCCACAATAAATTGAATCTTGTCCACACAACCATAAATGGTGGCATTGTGTCTGGCAAGTTCAATCTTTTTTGGATCAATGTCCACGGAGTAGACTAATGCAGTGGTGGACATTAGCGCAAACTGGATTGTATTGCCGCCCGCTCCACAGAATCCATCCAGAATGATAAACTTGTTCTCACATGGATTTGACTTGTTTCGTTTGATCAGAGCTCGTTCAATTCTACAGGCAATATGACGAGCAATCGGTTCGGGAGTGACCGAATACCACGATTCACGGTCTAGCTTGATGCCTTCAGAAAAGCGAGAAAATAATACAAATCGCTGCCGCCAATATGGAAATGTATCTTTTTGTTTCTTTGATTTCTTCTTTTTTCGTCTCGGTGGTTTGATGTCGTCCTTGGATATTTCAGATCCAGTCTCATCATCCGGATGTGCCCGTTTTGCATCGTTTTCCATGGAAATTTTCAATTTATCCAAATCGATAAAGTCAAAAGCATCGTCGGCCAACTTTATGGAGGGAACTTCTTCAACGGCATCATCATCACTGCCTGTGTCAAGATCGTCCTCCTCTTCCTGTCCAATGTCCATCGATTCATCGTGCTCATAAACTACATCGTCATCTTCTACGTCATAGCTTTGTTGTTTACGTTGAGCGCGTTTGGTTCGCCGTTTCGAAGTACCAAACGAAGTTGGCAAGCCAAGACGACGCATTTCGAGTTGTTCAATCGATACCTGACTGATTTCATCCTTCGAGTGGTCAATCGAGGTTTTAACCAGAATCTGGTCATTCGTACTTGACATTGCTTCACTGCCAACCACACACACAGCAAAATGGCACACAATCCAACTTTGACAAGCCACAAAGATTGCAAACAAAACCCAAACCACGAGTGTTTGTGTATCTGTCCGTCTGCCAGCAACAGAGCGCAGTAATGATTAACTCAACGAGTACTAACCTGAAATACTTGGGCAATATCACACATTCTATACGACTACAGTGTAGCATTTATTATTGGATAACGTCGTTTGCTAATTTCAATTTTTCTAATAAAGTGGGTGTCGTACGGCCCAAATGCCAATGCAGCTATAAATAATGTAAATGTACAAACTTTAACAGCTGCGCGTGTGTTTCACGTGGTTTTTTCTTTTGGTGCAAATTACTCAAATATTCGCAATTGTGGTTATTGATACAATGCTGCTCGGTAATGTTTCGGAGAAAATTGATTTTGAGCACATCAAGATTCTATGGTTTACACAGATTCTCTAATTTTGCCAAAATGCCACAAAAACATCAACAACAATATCAACATCAACAACAACAACAACAACAACAATCGAATCTAAGTGAATTGCTCCAACGCCGAGTTTCTGGTTCATACGAAAAGGTTCCATTAATTGTTATAATTGGCGCCACTGGATGTGGTAAGACGAAACTGTCGATTGAACTTGCAAAACGATATGGAGGAGAGATTATTAGCGCCGACTCGATGCAGGTTTGTTTTTAGGTTGTTTTTCTGTCTATTTTAATTATAATATTTGATTTGACTTAGATTTACAAAGGATTGAACATTGCCACCAACAAGGCCACTGCCGAAGAACAATCCGGAGTTGTTCATCATCTTCTCGATCAGATTGATCCTTTCAAACAGTTCACGGTGCTTGATTTTCAAAAATTGGCAATTGAAAAGATTGATTCGATTTTGGAGAGAAATAAAATTCCAATTATTGTCGGTGGCACCAATTATTACATCGAATCCATTCTGTGGGATACTTTGGTTGGTTCTACTGAACAATTTAATGAGGAAATGAATATTGTCAACGATAATAGTAATGGTGGAACTAAAGGAGAACTTGATAATTTAGATTATGAAGAAGGCAAAAAGATACAAGAGGTGGCTTCAGTAGATGAACTAATGAAATGTCCAATCACTTATAGGACATTGCAATCGGTGCCAAGTGAGACTTTACATAGATTTCTAACCGAAATTGACTCTCACTACGCTGCCACACTTCATCATCATAACAAGCGAAAAATTATTCGCTGTCTTCAGGTGTATCAACAAACCGGCAAAAGATTTAGTGATATTTTGGCCGAACAACAACAAAACAATGGATCGAGACATGGTGGACCGTTAAGATTTATCAATTCTGTTATTCTCTGGGTTGATTGTGAAAAGAATGGTAAGTCTCAGAGTGGAATTAGAATTATATTAATCGTTCAATTTAGTTTTAGATAAAAGACTTGATGATCGAGTCGATCAGATGCTTAAGATGGGACTTATTGAGGAATTGTTTCAATTCCATCGAGATTATAACAAATTACGTCTTCAACAAAATAAGTGAGATACTGTTCTTATTTTATTTATTCCAACATTAACTTAATTATTGTCGTACAATAGAAAAGCCGACTACACAGAAGGTATCTTTCAAGCGATTGGTCTCAAAGAGTTTCATCGATATTTACTGTTGGACGAACAGTCTCGTGACTCATATGATGGCTCACTAGTCCTTGGGAATGGAATTATCCTTCTAAAACAGCGAACTCGAAGTTATGTCACAAAACAGCTTAAATGGATTCGAAGACGCTTTCTCGTACACGAATCTATTCGAAAAGTGCCAAATGTTTATCGAATGGATACTACCGAGCCTGAACGATGGACTGAACAGGTGCTAGATAAGTCCGTCCATATAATCGATCAAACAGTAAAGGCATTGTTGATTGGTAATGATCAGATTCGAGAACAAATTTGGTCCCAAGTGTTGAATCCTCTTTGTGAACACACCTATGTGAAAGATAATGTCGAAAATGACGTGAAAGAGGACGATTCATTCATTTCTGGCCAATTCTACTGTGATATATGCCAAGTTTCTGTCAGTGGAGGGAAATCGTATCAAATGCATCTACGGTCAAAAGGACACAAATTCAAGTTAAAGCAGCAACAATGTGACCAAAAAGTGTCAAATAATAATAATCAATTACTCAATTAGGTCGAATTAATGAATATATTCTACATTTTGTAAATTCTGTACACATAATGCAACAAAATAGTTATATTTGCTAAATTATTTCTTCTTTTTGGTGACTTCTTCTTCATCGTCATTTTTGTGGGCTTGCATCATTTTCAACTCTGCCTTAAAGTTAATCAACTGATGATCGGGAATATAACGAGATTGTTCGTGCAGTTTATCATCATGCTCATGTATGGAAAGATAAACTCCGACGGGAAGTGATCGGTGGACAATCTCGACTAACATTGAAGTCAATCGACCGCTAATGTTCTCAATTTGAATGTTTCGCTCATACATGTTCAGTTCATATGTTGCTTGCACCACTGAGGATTCGTGTTTTAGAGTTTCAATTTTTTTCGAAGTGTTGGGCGCACACCAATAATTGGACACCGAAAGGCCAAGCTTGTTCGACAATCGATGCAAATAGGAGCCATAACTTTCCAGTACTGCATAATCGTAACCGCGAATCTAAATAATGCAAATTATTAATAATTATGATAAACGAGTCTAAATACAAACTTGAATATTAATCAACTTGTAAAACGGTATCTGTGGCTTGAGATAATCCAAATATTCAGGCTCGTGAACGCCTTTGATGGTGAATGAAGCCAAATTTCGTGTCGAGGCCAAGTTCGAGTTTAGTTGTGAGATATTGTTTTTAATGATAGCAGGCGATCTATTGAGGAAACGTATTCTGATTGAGCTGGAAACTAAATTAAGTAAATTTCGCTTCATTTTTACGGTATATAAAATAAATAAGGAAAGAACGTAAACGAATAAATAACCCAAACACAAACAAAAGTTACAAAACAGCATCAATCACATGTTTGCGCGATACGTCCTTTGTGAATAGTAAAAGTAATTTTGTTGAAGTTTATCTTAATTGCAAAAGTTTAGCAACCAAATTAATTTTTAAAATTGAAAAACAAGTGAAATTTTCAATATATAGGAAACTTAATTAATGAACAAGTATTCAATCGTTTGCAAAACAAACATTCAACACAATTTCCAATTGAAAATAAACGAACACTATTTAACTTTTGTTGCCAATACGAATCTGATTATGGGACATATTTGGATTCGTCAACGTCAAATGATTCGCTAGTTTTAAAGCAAGTTCTATCGATATATCACACGAGGAATCTTTTTAAAATATTGTTAAAACGATTTTCTAACAATTTTGAACCAATTTGAACTTGAAGTAAAATTGAAAATATTTTTATCGATAGATGGCAGTATTGGGGCAAATGTTAAACATTCAATGTTTTTGTTATTGTCCAGAATTTCCCTCAAGCATTGCGAGTTAGTGATTTTTTCTATTGCTTCTTTTGCTCCAGGATTGTTTTCTATATTTGTTTTGAGACTCATCTCTTGAATTTCTATTGTTTTTATATTGTAAAGGGTTGTAAAGGAAGTTGTGCGTCTGGCAAATATTATATATTCTTCCGTAATTTTGTTTTGTAAATTTTGTAAATCAAGTAAGATCATGTTCTGTCATTTTTACTTGACATTATTATTTCATTAACTGTAGGTTTGATTTTACAATACTGACAATACTCACAAATGGACTCATTCAATGAAGATGACTTTAATATTCCTCAAACTGGCAAACAGTTCAAATTGATGATTTTTACCACTCGTCCTCAACTGCCTAACGATACTGAGATTGATATTGACAATGGCTGTATTGCTGTGTCAACAAAAATTGTACAAAATGGGAATAACTACCATCATTTGCGCGAATTCGACTGGGTACGCATTTACTTTGATATTGACTCGAAACAAACTGCCAATTCAAACGGACGAATGGTTCAAGTGATTTTTAATGAATTAATCGAAGATGAAAACATTGTCTATTTGTCACCTCAATTGTGGTTCAATTTGTTGTATCAACCATTTAGAGGAACGCTGGAAGAGGTATTTTGGCAATACCCACTCGAACAGCCTGATGCCCGCATTGTGGTCTGTATCTTATTTCGTCTAATATCAAATTTATTTTCTATTTGCATTTTAATATTTAAATTAGATTGAAATCCCTAAAGTGCATAATTCATTTCATAGAGCAAAAAGTATTCAAGTTAACTTGATCAACTGTCCCGATTATCCACTTGACTATGACTACAACACTATACTTCGGTCTTACTTCACTAATCAGGCTCGTTGTATTCGACTGAATGACATCATTGGTGTGCATTCGGAGGTGGATTCACTTTTTATTTGGAACAATGCTCTTGCAATTACAAACAACAACAGCAGTGGCAACTCACAAAGCACAATAATTTACTTTCAAGTGTGTCAAATTAACGACAGTTCATCTAGTTTAGATTCTGATTATTTCGTTGAACCTGTGCATTCATCCACGTCAAATTTGAAATTATTTATAGCATCCAACGTCAATTCGTGCACTCCCTCAATGTTGCCAATTTATCATCATCCAAAAGGAGCAGAATCACTGTATGTGCAGCCGGCACTACGTTCGGGCATTACTTCATTGGCCAGCTTGATTCGCCCATATTTGCTCCGAATCAAATCGGTTCACACAGGAACTTTTTTGGTTAGTGATCCAAATGGATGTGGCTCAAAGAGGATCATTCGTACCGCAGCTCGCTTTTGGCATTTGAACGTGTTTGAACAGTCGGCAAATGATTTGTTGTGCGAAATTGCACAAACGACCGAAGTAAAAATTCGTCAAGCTTTCTCCAGAGCAAATCTTTATGCCCCGTGCATTTTTCTGATCACTGATTTAGACATTCTTTACAAGTCGGACATTTTTCGAAACAGTCGAATTATCAATTTGATTCGCACTTTGATTGAACTTGGCCGTGGCGCTAAAGTTTGGCCCATTATGCTTGCAGCAACTGTTCGACAGATTGATTCTGCCCATCCTTTAACTGGTCTGTTTATGCACAAACTTGAACTCGAACCTTGCGATGAAGCAAACCGACAATTGATACTAAAAACACTCGTTAATCAACGATTGTTTAACAATGCCATTCGGGAAGAGTTGCAACAGTCGACTTTTCAAGACTTGATCAAGCTAACATCTGGATTTAGTATCGAAAATTTAGAAACTATTGTCTCTGAGACAATGCAAATAACTGTATTGTGTGGGGATAAAAATCATCTAAATAGTACAGATGTTGAGGATTTGTTTCGTTCGTTTTGTGTGAGCCTTAAAACAAAGATTGAACATTTCCGAGAACAAAATCTCGACGCTGGCTGTGGTTTGCTTCAAGTACCTAATGTTACCTGGTCTGACATAGGAGGACTTGAGGATGTGAAGAAAGACATTCTTGAAACTATAGAAATGCCATTAAAATTGGGTCTTCGATTCTCTGCTCTAGGAATTCGTCGATCAGGAATCCTTTTGCATGGTCCACCGGGAACAGGAAAGACATTGCTTGCTAAAGCTGTGGCTGCACAATGTGCGTTGAATTTCATCAGCGTGAAAGGGCCTGAACTAATCAATAAGTACGTCGGACAAAGTGAAGAAAATGTCCGTAATTTGTTTGCTCAAGCACGAAGATCTTCACCTTCGATAATATTCTTTGATGAACTCGATTCTTTGGCACCGGCGCGTGGTCGTTCTGGTGATTCGGGCGGTGTGATGGACCGAGTGGTGTCGCAACTATTGACGGAATTGGATGGAATTAGTGGCAGCGCTGACTTGGGTCGTCACAAGTCTTCGGTGTTGCCTGACGAATCGATGGTGTTTGTGATTGGTGCAACGAATCGACTTGACTTAATTGACAGTGCCCTTTTACGACCAGGACGGTTTGACAAAATACTTCACGTACCAGTGGCCACCGATCGTGAATCTCGTCTGGCAATCATCAATGCACTTACCAAACGATTCGAATTTGACTATTCTGAAAATTCAATGACAAGAGAGGAGATTCTGCAACAAGTAGAGGCAGCAAGTCCTCCCACTATGTCTGGTGCTGACTTCTATTCTCTTTGCTCGAGTGCAATGTTTAACGCATTGAAGCGAACTATAGATGTGGTCGAAATGGACAAATTAAACAATAAAACAAATGAAGTATTAAATGAAAACGGAGAAGAAGAAGAAGAAGAAGAAGACGCGAATCTTCATCGAATTAACGTAAAACTGTCCGACTTTGTTCAAGTATTAGCAAAAGTCTAATGTTTTTGATTTATTCGTTATTTATGTTTGGTGTAAATGATATATCGAATGCATTGAATGAAATGAATACAAAAATAATTTATTTACATGAGGAAAAAATTGGATTGTCAATTATCAAACCAAAAAGCCACCCAAATATTGAGCTCTAGCATATTTTTGCACCAGTTTTGGCCATTGTACCAGAAAGTGGTCTGCCAATCGAAGATGATACACAATTTTGCCACTCAACGACAATGTTCGAGTTCGACAGAAACTTTCCACAAAGATTATTAGTGAATTGTGCGATAATAGACGGGCGGCAAACACCAACGGAATGCACACACCTGGACCATTGCAGAGTAACATTCCCGGACGAGTTGAGACGATTATAGGAATAGACTGCAAACAAGATATTAATAGGGTCAATATCGAACTGAGGTAACTTTGGTGAACTTGACGGCTTCGAGTTATGGTCAACATTTGCATTTTGAATGGTGATTCTGCTTGTTGCTGTTTGGATGAATCGCTTAACTGTGGATACATGTCCATTAATTTTTGTTGGCTCATCTGGTCATTACTCGATACAACAAAGACCACTTCTTCAATCATCTTTTCGCCAAGATTTATTTTGCTCACATCGGTACTGTCGGTAAGTGTTTTGACGAGTGTCAACATTTCGGCTGTATGTCCGCCACTGCCAATCACGGCCAGCAATAGTTTGGAACGAACGGGACGTCTGCCAATGATCAGAAGGGCCAGAATGGCCGTTGAACAAATTATGATGCAAGCGACGAAAAGAAGACAAAACATTGTGGACCAATTATTACTAACAAATAAATGATGATGAAGTTGAGTGTAGCCACTTAGCCATGATTGCATCTGTGAATGTCTTTAATTTTCAGTGGCGCCTTTAACACGATTATTATTGTGGCATAGTCTCCAAGTGACGAAAGTCTCCCCTAGTCAATTCATAGAAAACAAGTGTACATAAATGCCTCATTTGAGGGCACTATTGCCCTGAACAGTCAATTTCCTGAACACGTCAGTTATTTCTTGCAGAAGGGTCAACTTTGAAGTGAAGCGAAGGTTTCGTTTTGTTTTGTTTTGCCTCGATTCAAAAATATTGAAACTTAACGAAGATGTCTCAATTGTTGATGGTCGGCAATCGATTTGTCCTGTGCCGCAATGGACTTGCTCGAACTGGTCGATCACTTGTCCAGCAACAGTCTGGTCAACAGTCTCGAAGCTCGTCGAACACATTTCAGCAAGAGGCAGCCAAATTTTTTGAGCGACATGCCAAACGTGGCAGTCCCCAGAGTCCCTACATGCTTGGAACTACATACAAAATTCAGTTGACCTCAGCGCTTTCTCTCACCCATCGTCTCACCGGTTTTGGACTCGGTCTGGTCATCTATGGCATGGGTGCTGCCGAATTGGGTTTCCCGAAGCTAAGTTTTGAGCAAATACTCACAAAGGTCAAAGAAACCGTACCCGAATTTGGTATTACTGCATTCAAATTTCTAGTAGGCAAGTCTAATTTAAATTTTGAATATTATAAATGATACAATTATTCGGCACAGCTGCCTCGTTCACCTTCCACTCTTTGAACGGCATTCGTCATCTCGCTTGGGACGCTGGTTATGGATTTGCAATTAAAAACTTGTACAAAAGTGGCTATGCTGTGATAGGTACGTTTTGGTTAATTTTATTTATATTACATTAACTGACTTTTGTTTCATTTCTCAAGCTATTACCCTGCTTGGCATGGCTCATCTCGTATGGAATTATGTTCAGTGAAAATGAAATGTTTTATTTAATTAATGAAGGGACAAATTTGTAGATCAATGTTAAATGTTTGTATTAAAAAGGATAAAATCTATACAAAATGGTATATTCTGTCTGATCAAATGGTGGAATATTCGTGTTCAGTACTGGATGCTTCGCTGGGTTTGAATATCGTCCAACATTGCGGCCAATTCCTCATCCTGAAATCGACCTTCCAAACTAGGAATTAATCCTTTCGCTTCTTCGGGAGTCTCAGGAGCCAAATTGGCAATCTGAGCCAGTTCAAATTTGTGCAATTTCTTCTGGTTCAATATATTTCTTACAGTGGAGATCGTATCACGGTTGTTGAACCGACTGAACCGAGTAGTGTAGTTATGCGTTTTGGTGAACACCTCAGAGAATTCCTGTTCCTCTTCAGCGGTTTCGTTCTGTTTAATTCGATGTTGCAACAAAAGATTCACCTCTGAGATGAGCAACGTTTCGGCATTCTCAAAATCTTTGGGAAACTGCAGTTCGGCTGCGTTCTCTTCAGGTCCATCGCTTTGTGTGGTTGCCATTTCGTGTTACGAATGTTGATAAGGAAGATGACAGTGCTCGCGAGTAGAAATGAACGGTTAAATACACAAAAAATCTAACTTTTGGCAAAAGTCAAGACAATCCACGCGCAAATCAAACAAAAAAGTGCTGCCACAACAAAACGAGCATTCGGCAATACACAGACTATCGATAGTGACAATAGAACTCGTTCATCATCTTTTCCCAGCTGCTGTTTCTGTCTGGCATAAATTCACCTCTACTCCGCACAAGGAGACGTTTTCTCGGTGAGTCGCGTTGTTTTGGTTCATTTTTTGTTGATGTACTTCACTTTATTTCGAGTTTTTATCCATTATATAATTTTTCATCTTTTACCTTTCTAGTTCCAAATTTAAAAGTATACCAGCCACCACTTCTCAATCACCATGTCGGCCATCGCAAAGCCACAACTTCGCAATCTTCTGATTAGCAGTCTTCAAAAACATATTCCAGTTGCCATCGTGCTTTCTATTGCTGGCGCTTTTGCGGCGAAGGTTTTCTATCGTGATGCACGACGGGAAAAGATTGCCGAATTCTACCGGTATGTATTATATATATTATGAATATAATTTTGTCATCTACTGAAATTCTTTGATTCACAGAACTTATGATGTTGAAGCAGAAGGCGACCGTCTTCGTGAAATGGGACTTTTTGAGCGAAAAGACAAATAAACAATTTATATGATGTATAGAGTCAAGCAAGATGACTACACTAGTGAAGAATCAATTAAATTTTGTTTTCCATCTTTCAAAATGATAATGAGAAATAATTGTGAAATGTTTATTATTAAAAATTAGGTGATTTACTTCAAAACTTGTTTGCCATTTTATTTGCCGTCATGTTTACTTCACTTTTGGAACAATAAGATAAATGCGATTTGCCAACATATCATATTTTAGACTTAATGTTAATTTGTTAATTTTGTTTTATATCCTCAAGTAATTAACTTTTGAGCTTTATTTATAATTAGCCATTTGGACTCCGATAACATCTCAATCTGCAAAATTCTGGTTAAATTATAATTTAAATTGTATATTTTCTATCATATCAAGCATATATTTGGGCTTTTTATTTGTAGGTTTGTTAATTTTCGATTTTGTCTCGAAATACTCTTATTGATTGAGGCGAAACTATATTTAGAAAGAAAAACAAATTTTCCTTCAGAATCATATCATTTATGGATTTTTCCAAAGTTATCTATTTACTCAAGATCGTTTTTTTGTTTTGTTTTGTTTTATTTGTGTATTTTACTATAACTCAACTTCCCAAAGAACAGCCTTAATGGTCCATTAATAATGAAAGCCACGTTTTGAATCAAATCCTGTCCAAATTACCTGAAAGTGTCTTTTAATTAAGGTCTCTATCAAGGTGGAAATAGACGCCGCATCTATTTCGCATTGTTTTGATTGATCGATTCAAAGAAGTGCAATAGAAAGAAAGAGGAGAGTGTAGCAGTGAGGACTCTTTTGTGAGAGGCAAAGAGGAAAGTCGCGAACCACAACACTACAGCAGCGACAGAAGAAGAAACTGAGAAGAGGCAGCCGAGAGTGGCTGATTGATTGATTCTGTACTGTGAGAGTGAGCAAGAGCGTTCTGCTCGCGAGTCGCGAGACACACTCGATTCCATCGGTGAGTGTCTATGTGTGGAACACTGGGTGATCCATTTTGGGTCCACTTTTGGTCACTCGATTCTGATGCTCCTCTTATTCCACTCAATAGATCTTCTCACTTTTGGTGCAATCGTCGTTTTCTCGTCGGGGGTTGTGTTTTGACTTGTTTTCTATGTGACGCTGACGGTCGTCCTCGCTACTGCTACTCGATCTGCTGTGTTGGTAAACAAGCAGCAAGCAAGTAAAGCAAAAAATAAATCGTCGTCACTCACATTCAAAATGGCCAAACAGAAACGACTCAGTCCCCGCGAGTTGCGTCGACAGGTTCGCCTGTTGACCAAAATGAAACGACATATTGGCAAACTGTGCCGTGAACTTCAACTACAACGGAACTGCTTGGAACATGTGGACGATTTTGCCAATTTTCTCAAACAGAAAGCCACCTTCACGGTCACCGAACCCGACCTCACGCCATCCTCCTCATTAGGCGACATCGCATCCACCAGCAGCACCACCATTACCGTCAATCAACAGCAGCATTATTATCCGGGATACGATGAGGAATTTCAAATTCATCATCAAAAATTTGATCGTGATTTTCGTTACTTTCGGAACAAGTACGTCAAACTGAGTCATCACGATACCGTTTCTAGTCTGTACACAGTAATGTACGATTTGTACGATAATTGTCGTGTGATCGGAGATCACGCCGAGGATGATCCCGAATACCACAAAAGTCTCTTTGATCAAGAAATGGCCGAACGGGAAAAGTTGCAACAAGAATCGCTGCCAAACAATTCTTTGATTCCGACCATTTCTGAATCCGGTGAAACAGCGCCACTTGATGGTGCAACAATCAATGCAGCTACTACTAATCCGACTGTGGTTAGAACAATTGTTCCACAAATGTCCAAAAAGAAGAAGAAAAAGTTGAGAAAAAAGAAATTGAGACTATTGAGATTGAAAAAATTGAAAGAGTTAAAGGAGAAAGAGGAACAAGAAGCACTACTGAAGCAGAGAAAAAAGAAGAAAAAATCCGAGAAAGGCAACTTTAAATGTCCTATGATATCGTGTCATAAGAAATACAAATTCAAGGATAATCTTCTCAAACATTTGCTTCAACATGTGGAAGTGAAAACCGAAGTATTGAGCGACGAGACGGTCAAGTTGGGCTCGAAACGAGGCAGAAAACGCCGAAACGACTCGACCGATGACAACTCCGATGCTGTCAAACCAAGACGAAAGCGAAAGTCGAGCTTGTCCGGTGTTAGTGTTTACAAGTGCGAATTCGAGGGCTGTGAATATAGTGCACCGTACCGATCGGCTCTGGAACTGCACAAGGTTAAACACTCCACAGAACGACCATTCAAATGTCACCACTGCGAGAAGACATTCAAACAGATCTATGCACTGAAGATGCATGAGATGATTCACAGTGGCCAACAATTTCAGTGTCCATTTGATGGCTGTACAGCCATCTACTCGTGGATATATTCACTGAAGAAGCATATGCGAATACATACCAATCAGGCACCTATTCATCGGTGCGAATGGCCTGCCTGTGAATACCAGACACATCGCCAGGATCTACTACGAAAACACATGACCCGCCATACCGGTGAACGGCTATTCAATTGCAATTGGCCAGATTGTGGCAAATCGTTCAAAACACGATCAGGCCTCTATGACCACTTGCTAATGCACCGAAATGAGCGCAAGCAAGTGTGCACCTGGCCTGGCTGTAACTATCGGTGCAATCTCCCGGGCAATCTACGCAAACACATTGCAATACACGAGAAGAAGGTGATCAAGTTGGAACCAATTGCCGATTCCGACCAAATTACGCTGCTATCGAACAATTACGGGCCACTTGGTGGCATGATGAGTAGTGCAATCAACTCGTTACAGGGACTTCACTCGTCAGGCTTGCTTCATCATCATCACGATTGAGACACGGTGATGAACTGACAGGAGTGAGTGCAATATTACAACTGTTTCGAAGTCCACTGATGATTCCAGAAACCCTCAAACCTCAACACACTAACCTCATCACTCGACACATCAACACTTTTATCATTCAATGCAACAACTACTATATTAATCGCGCCATATTACCATCATCAGCATCAGCATCTCGTTGATTGAACTCAATTATTACTTACTGTTCTACTTGTTCTAGTAGAGACATTCTTGTGTCCAAGATGATTCATTTGTCATCAATTTGAAATCATTCACTCACCCACATCTAATTAACATTACTATTAATATTAATAATAGTTTGTTATATTCCTTCCCGGTTCAGCTCTTTTCGCCCTAGATTCCAATTGATGCGCAATTCTTCTGGTGTTCTACTTCAACTACTACTTCAATCTTGTTTTATCTCATCTTTTCGTGAAACTTAATTATTTCTAATCGACAACTTAATTACGACTTTATTATTGAAACTTCATAAGCACACTCACACTTCACACTGCAATCTATTATTACGTATTCTTTATTTGTGGAACAATTCCACGTTTTGTTTTGCATGTAAATATTCCTCTCACTCACAGCTATTTTCTTTCTTTCATTCTTTATTTATTGTTTTACACTGACGCAAACTTGGAAAGTTATTATTATTACTACTTTACTACTGATTTTATTATGATTTGATCGTTCATTAGACCTTTCACTCTATCTCGTCATTTTACCTTGAATTTGTTTGTTTACACTATTTCCGTTATTATTGCTTTTGATTCTATATATTTGGTTGTTTTATTTTATATATTTCTTCGTTTATATCTATTATGATTTGATGATTTACATTATTTTTACATTACAAAAACAATGCGCCCGCGAATGTGCGAATATAAACAAAAACAACACAGTACTAAATGAACAGTTTTGATGTAATAGTTTTGTATGTTGCAATATATATTTGGACTTTTCACTTGTGAGGCAAGCAATTTGTTGTTGACATTTTGATAAGTCGAAAATAGACTTTTTTCTTTGCCTAAGCAGGTAAATCGTAAATAAATTTCGATTCTCGACAGCTAATTGGCCAATGGCCGTGTGTTCAGACAATTGTCCTTTTAAGATTGACAATTGGCTTTTGTTGTACTTATTTCAGAATTGGAATTTAATTGATGGTCCCATTCCGCAACCTCCATTCCAGATCTGTCTAGACAGTGCTCGTGTACGACAACCACAAGCTCTTCAAGTAATTTCAAGCCCGCACACTTCTGATAGCAGAAATGTTGATTGACATTAGCATCTCCTTTTCTTGTGCTTGCAAAATGTGTTGGTTTGATAATGTTGAGCATTCGCTTGTGTTTGAAAGTACTTAGGCAGTTATGGACAATATAATCAACAAAAAAACAAAAAATCTCTAAATGATAAATAGACAAACTTGCAAACAGAAACTCAACCAGCAAGCATGTAAATGACAATCAAATAATTTGGCTAATCGAACGAATTGGTCGCATTCACATGAGACTAGGACACACCAAAAAATGATTCATTCATTATTAATGGATCAATTTGTGTACAATGTAGTAGATCAAATTTTTAAAACCTCTTATTTACAGAATATTTCCAACTCTAATTTGACCTCGTGTGCAATGCGCTTCAATTAAAGGTAAATTTGAATTACTCTATGGACAATTCATAGAATGTGTTATGTATTTGAATTGAGTTTGAGAATTTGTTTGCTATTGGAGAGTAGCGCCCCTTTTGGCCGCTTTCTTCGTCTATTTGCACTCAAGTTTGCAGTTTTCTCCCACCACAGTACTGCACGGCGGCGTGTTGTTGACACTCGCATTCTAGCTATGCTATGCCTCCTATCCTCAACGCATGCCGTCTTGTGCTTCAGTCCTACTCGTTGTAACTTACAACTTGTAAGTATTGTGAGGTTTTCTTATTTCTCATCGGCCATTTTGGTTAAACATCGCTACACACACTTGCAGAGCGTTACAACCAAACTCGCTCAGTCCTTTGGCCATTTTGTCATCCAATCTATCTCTGTATTTGTTCGATTTTCTGTGTTCCATCAAACTGCTTTCAAATTGTCCTTGCTTTTGCAGTTGTCACCACGTGCATTTAATCAGCTATACTTCACCTCACTTTGTTTGTTTTCCCACACAGGGTTGTAATCGTTCTTTACGTTAACAACTTGACCAACTCGTTAGTGTCAAAGGATCAATATGTCTGACACAAAAGAAAATCAAAGTTCTAATGTGCCCATGCCCTTCAGGCACACTCAAACCTTGGATGAGATGTTGGTCGAGAATCGCTCGTTAAAGGAAACACTCGAAGTGATGCTCGAATTTAAACGAATGCTCGAACACATGTTCAATAATCAGAAGATGCTCAAACTTGGCGTTCTTCAGGAGTATAAAGCTCACTTTTTTGAGTACTTCCGCAAATATCGAATCTACCGAAAGGCTTTTGGCAATCATCTAATCAAATCGGTTCGTCGAATCGACGATACGAAATTTTCAGAATGCTTCAATACAAATTGTAGATTTCCTGGCTGTAACCGAAATGACACGGATCAGTTGAAGGAATTTGATCATCAATTGGCATTGAAGCGTCCACCGTACTACAAGTATGATATTTTTCCTACTGAAAATAATGAAAATGTAAACGGCGAAAGTTCGACCCCTGCTAAGGAAGTAGAAGCAGCTACTACTTCCGATGTGTCAAACAAGAAGGAGAATCCCAAAACGTATAGCAAGGCATCGAAAAGAGTTTTGGATGATGTACCACAACAAGTGGAACAATCATTGCCATCAAAGTCTCCAAAGATTAGCGTGGAAGAAGAAGAGGAAGAAGAAGAGGCATTACAACCAATGGAAACTAATGCTGAGTCAGTTTTATTGAACAATGTCAATAATGATCACAATGAAATTGAAATTGAAAAGGAAGAAGTAACAACCGAAACTGAAACAGAACCGAAAGACCAACCAAAAGAGGATTTTCCACCGACTGTTGTCCATCAGGAGGAAATGCCAATTGTCGACGAAAAAGATGACATTGTCGAACCAGTTAATAGCGATCCTATTGAATCTGAAAACGACGAGAAGGTTTATGATGACGCTTCGGTTTTGGCTTCAATTTTGGCTCCGACCTTGACACCTACTTTGGCTCCCACTTTGGCTCCCACTTCAGCTTCTACTTCAGCTTCTACTTCTGTTTCTACTTCTGCTTCGATTTCTGTTCCTGAAAGTTTTCCAAAGCTTAATGGCATTGAAAGTGAACAATCGTCTAGCTCCACTTCACCACGAACAAAAACTTTTTCACCTAATGATCCCCAGACGCCACCCGTAACGCCGAGCATTCGTGTCAAAACAGAATTTCGAAGTGGCATTCGACAGATTTCTGTTCCCGATTCGACAACACCTTCGGACCATCCAATCGAACCAACTAAGCGTGAATCGATAATCAGATGCAAGGTGAAAGACTGTTCAATGACATTTCGACATCCATCGGAAGCTAACGAACACTACAAGTCACATTCGAAATTGTTCAAATGTTCAGTTTGCAATGCTCTCTTCTCGACAAAGGCGCACGTGTTTCGACACTTCGTGGTACACAATCCGGCACATCCTGGTCAGATGGGAGTACCGGCACCTGAGGCGCAGGATGCTTAAATAGCTCGATAAATCAAATATTTTCTAAATCCACTTTTACCTTCAATTGAAGATATCCACTTGAATATATCCACTTTGTTCTCATCTTGACAGCTTGGCATATTTTACCTGCTTGATTCGATTAGTATTCGGACATACAATAATTTTTCATTTTTGTTCAAGTGGCTATTCCACTTTGTTTGCATGATTTACATTTTAGATTTTAACAAACTTTTTGCATTCAATTCTTATGTAACAAGTTATTGTAGTAAGTTACCTATCACTTATACCAAATACACAAACTTATCATGATTTAATCAAACTTAATGTTCTCTTATCTTTATTATATGAATTCTCTCAATAAAGTTTCAAGCTTTGTATAATTGTGAATTATTTCAATTGGTTTCAACATTTGATTGATTCGTTAAGCAACAACATCCGATAGATCTGTTTGTTTGCAGTGTAGTACACTACACTACGCATTACATCTATTTTCACTTGCAAGTCTTCAACCGCCCATTTCCACAAAACCCTTTTGACGCCATTTCTCGCATTTTGTTTATCTTTCTGTCATTCTGAATACATTCTGTAGCTCATTCAGATCTGGTTTGTTCGTTGTTTTAATTTTATTTGTTCCACAGATCTATGATATTTGACTATTCGAATGGATCCTGAAGTGCCACTCTTACGTGCATTCAAACCACTGGTTCGACTTCAACCAGACATCAACAACAATTCTATGCCTGGCCACACCGAGAATGTCAAAGTGAATCAACTTGTGATGGAGAACGAATCGCTGAAGCAATCACTTCAAATTTGTATTGAATTCAAACGCATTCTGGAGCACATGTTTGCCAACCCAAAAATTACAAGTGACAAGCCGAATGGCAATGTATTGACCGAGTACAAGGCCCACTTCACCAATCACCTTTACAAGTATCGAGTGTACAGAAAGGCATTTAGTGATAAATTGTCTGGTTCAATCGAACGAATTGATGATTGCTCTTTTACTAAGTGTTTCAGCTTTGATTGCCATTTTTCGGAATGCAAACAACCGACAGAAGCTTTCTTTATGGGCGAACGTGAAGATGATGAGTTCATCATTGATGACAAAGAAAAGACTGACAAACTTATTATTGGTCAGAGTGACAAAGTTGTGACAATTGCCACCAACGAACAAATTATGTTTGATCATAATCATATCAATCCAAAGACTACTGAGAGTGAAATCGACATTGATGCTAATGATTCTGAAATTCCGGTTATTCAACTAGACTCTGATTTGAGTGAAGCAGAAATTGATGATGACTCTGAATTTGTTGTTGCAAACGGGGTTTTGGTTGAAAACGCCGTTGGAGAAGATATTACTATGAATGTTGCAGCATCAAACGTCCAAGTGGTTACTTCAACCAGGGCCACAACTAAACCAACTGTCTTATATCTAAAACAATCAACTTACAAACGACTTGTATCTGAACAGAAGAACATTCAGGACTCTTCTTTGGGACATTTCTCTGGCAACTCAAAACGCAACAAATTGTGCGAAAAGTCAACTGCTCAATCGAGAGAAGCAATCAAACACAACTCATTATCGCCATATGCCTCATTTCATCCTATACAGTCTTCTGTCACTTATTCGAAGCAACCTTTGACCATGAATTCTGAACTTTTGGGATCACTTAAAACTTCTCCTTTTTCATCTTCTTCTACTTCAACCAAAAGTTATTCGCCGCAAGTCGAGCCTAACAACACTACTGACACTAACAACGTTTTTCTCTCCACATCGAAATCGCCCGATGGAATGTTCAATTGCAAGGTGAGCGACTGTATGGACTCATTTGTTACTTTGGATGCCGCCACCGCTCATTACAATACCCATGAGAAGTTATTCAAGTGTTCGAAATGTCCAGCATTGTTCATGTCCAGAAGGAAGGTGTATATTCACTTTTCGGTTCATGATCCGTAGCCAGGTACAGCACAACCGAACACTTCATAATTTGTTTCAATTTAAATTTTTTTGTTTTTATTTCAGTATTATCCAATATATTGATGAATTTACTATTTTTATATTTACATTCGAAAATAATGAATGTCCCTAATTTATGAAATAAAAACGAGAAAAAAATAAATGCAAATTATATAATAATAAATACTGATGTCATCAGTGATGAGATGTTTATGCTAGTTTCGGTTTTTTGGCTGGTGGTGTCATTTGGTTTTGTGTTGGGTTTGTTTTGGCCTTGTCATCATCGGGTCCCGTTTCCATGTTCGATTCACCGGTAGCCGTTTGAGCGTTTGTCGTATTTTCACTTTTCACACCATTCACATTTGGATTAGAGTTCTCTACATTTTCTGCAGTGCCCGACTGCTGATCAGTAATTGCCGGATTAGCGCCAGGAATCTTTGGTGGAAACTTTCTCACCAATTCATGCATAAGCACATCCACACGGTACATCTGTCGACTTTGTTCGGTTGTCTCCACTGTTTCTTTCTTTTTCTCCTCCTTTCGACTAGATTTGGAAGTTGCCGATTCTTTGTCATCAGCAGAACCAGCTGCACCAGGCGACGAGGATGCACCATCATTGGAGAAATTCCAATAATAATCAGTGGACGGATGGAAGCGGGCATATTTGAAGCATTCATCGAATGCACTTTGTAAGTAATGAATGGCGGTCAACATCTTTGATTGAATGATCGATTGCAAATCGGGTGCCTGGTACACTACACCAGCAATTATATAATAATTGGCAATAGGAGTGGTCGCAGTGGGGGAATGTCGTTTCTGTTTCCGAATTACATACAGAATTGGCTCCTGAACATGAAGTAACACATACTCAATGCCTTGCATCTTTTCCAACTCCTGAATCAGGTCCATCCGAATGCCACGCATTCTAAGCATCTCATTATTGCAGGTATGATCATAAAAAGGATTACTACGTTCGGCAAAATAATTGAGCACATTTTGAGGATTCAGAATGTTGAGCCATGTTCGGTCGCACCAACTGAGGGAAAGTGTGTTTTCTGTAAAAAAAAACAATTAAAATGATAAACAGAATGACCAGTGGTCACTTACCTCGATCGTTCATGGTTTTCGGTAAGAATTTTGCTGAGAAAGATATTGATTCTGTTTGTTGGCAAAAGGAATCGGCAATATTATTGCTTTGTTTGCTCCACTCTGGTCAGCTGTGTGAAAAGTTTGGTTGGTGCATTCATGGATGAGGTAACCAATGATTGTTAGTCAGTCGTTCTGTCCACATGTGCGTAGCAGCAATGCATTATGCACAGTTAGCGCACAGTGGTCGTGGTCTCTCTCTATCTCTCACAGCCAGCAAGTAAACAGACGAGAAATGGGCCTCTAACAAGACATAACTGGCTAGAGTTGTCTTGTGCTTTCTGTTCTGTGTTCTTCTGTGTTGTTGCTGCCGCCGACGAAAAGCCAAAAAGGACGGCGATTTAATACTGAATATACACTGTACAACTAGTAGTGCAACACATTGGGCATTGGGACACTCCATTGGACTGCTGCACTCGACCAACCGAATTCGTCCATCGATGTGAACCAAATTGGTATTTTGTACTCAATTGTACCTTCAAACAACGTCGTCTCAACTCGAACTCAAGTTGGCCTTCTCGATTCAAGTCAACACTTTCGCCCGACACACAATCCTTTCGGTTTTTCTCGCATTCATCTCAATCAACTCAAGGCCTCCTTTCTCTTTTGCCTTCTCCAAAGGTTAGAGCTCTCCATCTTGTGTTTACAACGAACTGAACCATTAATCGGTTTTTTGCGTAGGTCTCATTCATAACACACACTTGTTCGCACATTTGCTCTAATCTCATACCTTTCCTCCCTCACAGGAATATATCATCATTTGACGAAATCTGGATTTGTTGATTCATTCATCTGAACTTGGCTTACATTTGTGGGAACGCGCATATTCGGCGCTCGTGACCGTGAAAACTTTGTCACCAAATAAGTTCTCGGCCTGTCTATTCTAATCTCTTTGTTTGGTTGTGCTAATCCAGTTGGCTTTGTATCATCTTGTGAAGCCACTTTGGTTAGCACCACGAACCCTACCCTACTCCAATGTGTGCCACATGTGAGCCACACTCATACACAAAAGATTTCTACCGTTGATAAGATTTGAACACACTCCTCTCCAGTCAAGATTTGCACTTGCACCAGTGTGATCACATTTGAACTGTTCTACTCCCAACTCCTTAAATTGGTCTTATCTCACGGCATGCACACGGGCACACTGTGTTTGATATCAATTGAAAATATACTCATTGCATGCAGCTTTAATGATATCGATAAGATTATGCAACAACTATAAGCTGCTTCTGCTAGTTTGGTTTCAATCTTAACACTGCAAACTATAACAAGAAAATATGCTGACCAAACTAGAAACCATTTTGACAATTTGGTAGATCATCAAAAGTAAAGCAAAGCAACAATCATTCGAAGCATCATTTTGATCCCGTTTTGTTGCCTTGGTAACCCAAATTATTATTATATCAAGCCCTTGACCTGAGGAGGGAACAAACCGAAAGCCAGAAATCTCAAACCCAAAGTTTATCACTCAGGTAAGTTTCATAAATCTTCTATTTATAACGTTCCCTCGAGTACAATTCACGCATTATTGTTCTGTCTGTCTGCTTCGACAGGTTGTTGTTGTCTTGTTTGCTTTGTTATGTCTAAGTTGTGTGCTTTTGTCAATATTTTATTAATAGAAAGCATTTAGTAGTGCATTTCTGTAATATTTTTGCAACAAAACAGCAACACGACCGCTACTACACAATTTGCATTTGTACACTTTCCTCTATATCCTTCCACTCTGCATCGTTATCGTACTATCGCAATTGTTAATCTTTGTATATGTGTACTGTATACAATCGAGTAGTTTACATATTACAGTATGCATGTCCACTTGTGCGCAAGATTTACTATTATATTAATAATATAAAAAGATTATATCTCCTGTTTTATTATTATTATTAACAGGTAGTACTGTGTGTTTCTGAGCACATCTAACCAGCAACTCACGTTCGGTGTGCGCTTTTGTCTCCGCTTATTATTATTACACTGACACGTTTCTAGGATTTATAATTTGGTTTAGGCTTTTAATTATATTTGAACATTTTGTCTAATCATATTACATTATATATATCTCATTCATTAGATTAGGCTCATTAGACCGCTTTTCGAACTCGTGTTCGGCTATTAATGATTTGCGTGTGTTTGTCTATCTGTTTGTTTGTATGTTTGTGAGATGCACCTATCTCTCTATCGTTCGTTCATTTTGGTGAGTTTTCTCGTTTTCCCGTGCATGTGTTTGTGTGTGTATGTTCGATTCAAAAGTCAAGGATACATTGCGGTGTGTGTACTACTGGCACACTGTTCTCACTAAATGTACTATGTTTTCACTATGGCGTTCAACAGGCTTGCACACCGCACTGGAAAAAGGATCTATCTGTATGGAGAGAGTTTGAAAGAGGCTCCAAGCACCAGCAGCCGACGCCACGTTTCGTTCGTACGCACTCGTTCGGATGTATATCCAATGTATACTTTATGTGCATAGGAACATAGTAAAAGAAACTCAGCAAGCTCGCTCCAGCAGCAGCAGCAGCTCAAACCAGATACACTCGCCAAGTGCCACCACGAGTTTTTGTCTCTCCGGTGCTAGTCACACACTGTGATTGAGGCTTTGTGAGGCTCGAGAAGAGGATGCGATCGCACTCTGGGGAGAGCCAAACAAGAGGAGCGAGGAATGATTTTTGGTTGTTTTTTCTCGTTATCTAAATTAACTTGCTATGAACTCGCACACAAATGCAGTGTGTAGATCTCGATCCGACAGTGCCTCACTCTTGTAGATGTCTTTTCTGATTGTGATTTATGGTAGATTAATTGAGATATTTGGTACAGCAGCAAGCAGTTTGACGAGAGATCGAACGAGCGATTGACATTTGATGTGACACAAACAAACTTGAACGCTAAATTGACTCTCTTGGTTCAATGCGTATTGAATATGAATATGAAATACTAGATGGCACATGTTCAATGTTCGATTCTGCTATTAGCATTGACCTTTATTGTATAATTTCATTTCATAAATCTATGATCTTGACTTTACATTGCACTAAACACTGACAAGTATAATTCCTTGGATTCTTTCCAGTACATGTCCATGAACTCTCTCGGAGTAAATTGTTTATATTAAGATCTATTCTTTTCGTATTTTGTCATTTTATTATTCTTCTTAACTTCTCAAGTGTTGTGTCAGAGTCAGTCAACCGAAGACGGTTCAAATCAGCACACAGTTTAAAACTCTACTACATCACACGTGTCTTGTGCAAATGTATTAATTAATGTTACTTCTTCTTCTTGTCTTTCTAGTGTGTAGAGTCACGAAAGTTTATATTTAGAAATCCGTTTCCATTTCAAGCACATCACACACACGGCAGCAAATCAGCACAGTCGTTGATATTTGTATCGCTATTTGAAGTATTACATTTGACAATTGGCTATGATCAAACACACACAAGCGCCCTATACCTCACTCTATCTACGGATGGCACTTTCCTCTTGTGTCAATTTGGGGATCTTCATTTTGAGCAAACAAGTGTAGTTTTCCACTTTCGATTATTTTATTTACAAGTAAGTTAATTGTCAAGGCAATGCTCAATGCTGTCTCCACTGTCTTATATCATCGTTTGATATTTGACTGTGTGGAATTATTGTCCAATAGAAAGATTTGTGTCTTCTACATAAGAACACACACGCACATGCACTAAGGCATTGGGGATATTCTCAAACCTTGATTCGAAGCGCAAACAGTGGGAGACATTTTGTTTATTTGTTTGTTGTCTCTTTTTTTGTGGCTCTTGTGTGTCTATTTCCACAAAGGTCTCAGCTTATTCGTTTGGGTAATTCTCCCTCGACCGGTGAGGATTCTCAATGACTTTTTTTTACTTGAATTCAACCCACAGACCTACATTGCACACTCCTACCTAAAGATTGTGTGTGCATTGTATGGTATAGTGCAATAGAGTCTCACATTGAGAGTGAGGAAATTCTATTTTCAGATTTGCCAAATGGCTTTTTGGTCTTTTCTCCATCAGCATCTTCTTGCTTTTTGAGTTTGTGCATTACGAACTTGAATTGAAATATCTCCGTATGGTGGAGTGTGAAATCTCACTTGTGTGTTTTGTGTTTTGTGCTCATTTAACTTGTTTGTTGAATATTTTGTTTTTGTTGTGTTTCGATTGATTCGATTGCATTTCATTGCTCGCTAATTGAATACCATTGTATACTAATCTATGGGAAATATTTACTTTATTATATTCACATTCATAGAACTAATAATTATGCTTTTGTGTCGTTACAGATTTTGTTGGTTATTAATGCACTTTACTCTCTGTCATTATAATTGACTTTGAAGTAAAGTTGATTGACTTGATTCGAGGAAAAGCTTAACTTTTGCGTCTGTTTATCGGCAAACGCGACCTTGTGCCTCTAACCTAAACACATACACACCTGAAGACACAATCATCACACAAGGTAAGTCTATTTTGGTCGTAATTTTATATAAATGACATTTTTAAGAATTTCATAAATTAACCAGTATTTTTATTTTCAATCCACAGTGCAATCAATTGAAGTGAGAAGTGAACAGAACGTTGTTTTGTTTTGATTTGTTTGTATCCTCGAAAGGTGAATCAAATCTAGCCAATTGTATCTTTGTTTAACTCAAGATGAAAAGATTTCGAAAGAAGAAGAAGATGACTTGTTTCAGTATTTCCACATACCTCTCGAGAGGTGCTACCGTGAAAACATTACCTTTATAGCAGTATCATCATATATGTATTTGTGTGTGCCTGTTAATGAACAAGGCTAAGGTCATCACCATCGCGTTGCTCAAGTTTTTGTTATAATTTGTCGTTCGCCTTTATTTTGTTCATATTTGTTTGTATTCTACTACTTTTGCTGTATTACTACCGTCTCAAGCTGACCTTAGTCTCAAACCTCGTTCACTCATTCACTCACATCATCCTCCTACTAATCACCATTGCCATCATCAGACAAAATATATATTCGAGTCTGCTGCTGCCTGCCTTCTTTCTGTTTTGTTTTTCGTTGTAGTGTTTGTCTATTTGTCGGCTTCTCAAATAGCCGAAAAACTGTGTGTCTACTTTTGACTTTGACTAAAATTGTGTTTTTGTGTGCACACGAATATCGAACAAGGAAACGTCTAACTGTTGAACTGAGAAGAACTCAACAAAAAAGAAATATTGCACACACATTAGACCCATCTGGCTGAATGAAGAGAGCACTCGATCATATCTGGTCTGTTTTGTTCATGTCCAGTTGGCACTTATTATTTTATTTGTTATGATTTGCATTTTATTATGTTATCATCAATTTTAGTTGTCACTCCGGTGTATTCAGGTAGGTGTACATGTGTCATCGTGTCGTATTTAATTAATTTGTTTGCTTTTTCTTTAGAATTATATTTATAATTATTTCCATCTACTTTAAAAGACTCAAGTCATTAATGAATTTTAATATTTAATTTAAATTGTGTTTTTTCTGAATTGAACAAAATGTTATCTTTGAAAATACATCGAGCTCACTCAACTTCATATTATTTATTATTCATTTTCAAATGTTAGTCACTTAATTATTAGTGCCTTAATTTATTAGTCTGTGATATATTACACAAATTGAACCATATTATATATTTATTTATTTACCTGTGTTATATTTAACAATTGAAGAAAGATGGCGAGAAAAACATTGAAAACGAATGCTTCATCCAAGATTGAAGCTTTCTCTTCTTCAAGTCGGCAGCCAAAGATCACTAACTCGAGAATGATCAGATCGAGACCTTTATTGGTGAAATCTTCAAAGACGACTTTGCCTTCACCTTCAATTTCTTCTTCTTCTTCTTCTTCCGATAATAAAGACTTGAAGTTGACAATCAATTTGAAGAAATTGTCCGAGGAAAGTGGAGATGATGGTGGAGAAGGTCATCGGAGTTTGCTTTCTAGTTTGACTCCAAAGAAGAGCAATACAAAGGCTTTAAAGAAGACGCCACCAACCAAAAAGTCCACTACTCCCATCACCTATCAACCAGCTCGCATGTTTACTCGTAGTATGGCACGGGCAAAGTTGTTCCAGAGACCGGTGCATCGTTCTTCAATCAATTCAAGGCCTTCGTTGAAGTTTAAGTTAAGTACAAAACCAAAAGCAACCAATACAAGTGACACCAATCGAGTACAAATGCCGATTTCAAGCATTGCAAATGATCTACCCGGACCTCGTTATTCAGACATTTCCAGTGCAGAAAGCACCGATGAATGTAGCACTACCACCACCAGCAGTAACAAAAATTTGGCAGTGCAACTGTCAAAGCGTTTGCTCACACAACTGTCGTACTGTGATGAACAGCCGAACGTGTCCGATACAGCCTCATCGTCACCAAATCCCAATTTGCCTGGATGCAGTTCCAAATTGCCGCTCACTTATAGCAAAAAGTGCTCACTCAAACAAAGTAAGTGCAAGTAACTTTTATTTTGCTTTGGTGCACTATTTTCTATATAGTACTTAAGGCGCGTATTTTAAAAACAGCTAGTTCGTGCATTTTGGCGGCAGATGGCGTTACTGTAGTTTTGGTTGTAAATCTGCATTACGTGAAGTACGCGCGCGCGGAGCTTACATGACTGCTCTAAATATCTCGATTTAAAAATGTTTGTGCAAACATAACAAAAAGTTATATGCGGTTTATTGTGTGTACAGTGTGTGTTGAGTAGTGGAGATATTTGGTTCAGCGGCAATAAGGTGGCGGTGGTGTAAAATAGCATTGAGGAATACGCGGGAAACCCACTGATTTGGTAGTGTAAATATTTACAGGGTGTTTGGTGCTATTGAACTAGCCAACTAGCGAGCAACTAGTTAATCTGTCCATCGGTTTATAGTTGTTGCTATTTTGGTTGTGCCCGCCCGACAACAACAACAACAACGACGACGATGACTGCAATCGATTGATTGAATTACATAACGGAAATGTCCAAATGAGCTTGTAAATAATGCGACATTCAGGTGATGTGACAAATTGTTGGCATTTGCTAGTGAGTTTAGTGCTTGTTGGGGTTTGTCACAGGAAGTATATTTTGGCCTCATTATAGACTGACTGATTGACCCGTCTTATAACACACTAGCGATGATGGATTCTATCTGTCGTTAGGAATGGACCGATTATTATTGGACTTGTTATGATACGATGGTCCATCATCAATGGTGGTCATTATTATAATATGAATTTTATGATCATCTCCTTCCTTTGTTTGCCTCTGTTGATCACCTTGTTTGTGTGTTTTGCTGCAAGTGAAGGCAAATGTGTGTTGTGTGCATTTCTTGGCGCACTTGTCGTTTTGTCCAATTCGGCTGCGACTGGTCTAAGTCAAGGGCTATTTACAATGTATTGACAGTATATACTGTGTTCCTTACTGCTATTGCTGGATTTGATGTGCATTGATGGATCGTATTGTTGTTGTGTGTTATAGTTATTATTGTCTCTTGCCCCTTTGTTCCTTTCTAGTTTGCCCTTCTCTTGGGAGAAATTGTCCTGTCTCGGTGTTTGTCTTGTTGTCTGTGTGTATTTAAATTGGAGCATATACAATTTGGTGTGTGCGGTATGATTCAAAAAGAAACTCTCTTTATGTGAATTGTATGTTTATGAGGAAATTGAGAGGAAACTTATTGGACTGTGCTTCACTAAATGGCTTTGGATATAAATGCAGTGTGAGTGAGTAGAGTGCTCACAGATTGACAGATTAATAGATAGAGGATAGACTGTAGCGATGGCCAATTGCACATTCTCAGGAGATGGACTCAGGGAGAGTAAGTGACGAGTTGAGTTGAGCTTCGACTTGAAGATGTGACTCGCTAAGGCTATAAGCGGTTTGTGCTGCTGCTGGTGATTGTGGGCTTGTGAGTGTGTGTTGCGTGTGTGAAACAATCGAAATCAAGTGGCCGAATAGAACTGCTCACAGCTCATAGTATATACTCGACTACATCACACAGTCCAACGAGACAACGAGCCTAACTGCCGACGTCCAACTCAAATATAGGTCGCCATACCACGAGGTAACCTATCTCTCCATGTGTCTTGTCTTGTCTTGTGTCCTTCTGTGTTCGCGGAACGAATAAACGAGACTGCTAACGTGCCACACTAAACGTTGCTTAAGTACTCAACGATTATTGTGTGCTGCTGCTGGTGATGCTATCGAGTGAATGAGTCGATTCCGTTATTGTTCATTTAGGTGTAGTAGACTAGGTCTGCAACAGATGGAGACACTTGAGAATTTGGCTCGTATACTTGTGAGGTCATTCGTGAAAGGAATATCAATCGAATTGGACTCGATCACGTCGGATACGGCTTGATGCAAAGTGACCTTTCTCACAAGGTTCCGAATGTGTTTGTGTGTGTTGGCAGTTTGAGGAATTAATCACGATTTCTTCCTAATTATTTTGTCGCAATTATTTTGTTTTGAATCGATTTGTAACTCATTTTGTTTGTTTTTTCGGTGAATTGAGAATCGCAAACATTTCTTTTTTACTCGACTCAACTCGTTCTGTGCTACTCACAGTAGCGCATGTCCGCATTCACTATGCTCCGTATGGCATTCACTTGCACTTGTCTACTAACTGTTGTACATACTGAAACAGACGACGACGACGACTCTCGGCTGTATACAGAGTTGAGTTGAGTTGAGACTCGAGTGTTGAGTGTCGAAGAAGTTAACCTTCCACTTTTGTTCTACTAGTGGAGACTACTGATGCAGTGGTCTACTAGAGTCGACTACTGCTTGTCGGTGAGTTGTGTTGTTGTTGGTCACCAGTCTTCGGCATCGAGTCGATGGTTGGTGATTGGTCTAATTAGTGAAATGAGGTCATAGGTCATTCTTTCCTTTCTAGGTCATTCATGCATTCGAACCGAATCGACACCAGAACGAGTTGAAACTCGAGTCGGTCATATATGACCAAGTTTATTAATCTAGGACACACATTCATCTCTACTCACATCGACTTTCACTCGAATCACACTCGTTTACTTGACACATTGCGGAATTGTCAATTTGTTGCAGAATTGCCTCTTAGTGACAGATCGATTGCGATTGCTATATTAGCTTTGTAGCTAAATGTGTCCACTTATGTGCGCGCTTTTCTTTTCCTGGAACCTACTCGAATTCGCCTTACGTCATAGGTGGAATATTATTTGTTTGCGGGACATTTCCGAGCAGAAGTGAGATTAGTGAGGCAAAGGCATTTGGCTAAAAGTGTCTCGTCGGTGTCTGTTTGTCTGTTCTATCTTTGGTCTATTCACGTAATTTCCCAAGTGTCAAGTGCGGATGTACTTTGCCATTCCGTTGTGGACTATGTGTGTCTTTTGTCTTTTCTCTCCTGTAGTTTGCGTTAACCCTTTGAATGTGATAGGTTGAGAAAGTTGAATACTGCGCGTCCGTCCGTGGTGTCCCCTTTACCGGCTGACCTGACCAACTGACTGAGTGAGTCGGTCACAGAGGCTCGATTGACTGCTCACACCGGCAGCTCATCACTCGGCCACTTACCCCAAGTCCAAGTGCACTAAACCACCGGCCTATTTTGATTTCGTTCGTTGATCGTATATTTGTCGTCTGCATGTTGCTTACCTGTCGGTGTTTGCTGGTGATCGGATTGATCCGCACTGACGGACACTTACCAGTTACCGAGTGTGCCATTAACGATGCTCTGAGCCTCCCTGTCTGTCTGATTGACTCGATTCGATTGTCTTTTGATGATTACCTGCATGCTCATCTGGTTGCACACCCACTTGGGCGAAATAGTGCAAACACACACACTCGGCTATAGGTCGATTGGGCGCGATCACTGACCCACTGTTGTGCTGTCGCAAGCACGACACCGATGCATTCCTGAGTGTTTCCTCAACCCGGTTTAGAGTTCGTCATCATCGTCCGATGGCTGACTGGTTCGCGGTGAGCCATTCCGTACTGCTTTGTCTGCTCGCCCGGAGCGCTAACCGATCTGTCTCATGAGACTGCAGTCTGTCCGAGTGTTGTCTTAACTGGCCACCACCAAAGTGCTCGAGTCTCGAAGCCGCACTTATTTCTACCAATTAGTGCTTCTTGTGCGCGTGTGCATTTTGTGTTTAAAGTCAGCGGCACAAGTTGCCGAAGTCTCGGTGTTATGTGCTGTAGACCTCGCTCCAGTGGAGCCATACCTGCCGATTACGGTGCTTGCAGGCAGGCAAACCGTTCCGTTCGCCTACTGGCCTAGTCACTTTGCCTCTGCACTCGTTAAGCTCACTATGCCGTTACTTAACATTCGCGAGGAGGCTATCGCCTTACACCATTGGACTCGGTGTCTCACTGGCAGTGTGTCTCAAATCATAACCGGCTTGGTGAATGGCGTCACCTCGACAGTTGTCTTCAGTTTTGTTGTATGGCCATCTCAATGAGACAACCTGTTGTGCGAACATGCACACTGACACGCGCAATGCACATTACCACTAGTGGCATAACTGAACACAACTTGGCGAGATGGCCTTCTGGGTTTTGCAATGCTCCGAACAGTCCATAACAAAACACAGCTCAACATTAGCACTCGAATGAAGTTGCCTATTGACAGACAGATGCAGAGAGACTGTGATTGAGCAGCTCGGTTTGCTTTGGTTTAATGTGGTTTAATGTGGGCTTTACCTGATGGTGATTCCGTTAGTGCGCGATCCCGTTCAACGGAAGGTCGTTATTATAATTCAAATAGCCTCATCGTAATTCTTGATGATTGCCGCTCATAATGGACTGCACTGACTGTGTGATCACTCATCTTTATGGATTCGTTATGCCACATGCAGAAAACATACAGAATCGATTGAATACATGAAAGTGTTAATTGATGGTGAGAGTGTATCCGGCTTTGACTCATTACTTGACCGATCAGCGAAATCAATTAACCCAATTAGTCTATACCTGCCTGTCTGTTTATCTGACCAATGAGTGTAATAATAATCAAAGTTGCCTAATGAGACTATTAAAGTGCACTGATCACATAGAGAGAAAAGTGGCTATAAGAAGTGTATTCTCTCCGCCTGGTTGATTTATCGTATGGTCATATCGATCAATGAAGCATTGAAAACGACTAATGTGCTCATTTATGAGATTCTGGCTTGTCGGGTTGAACATTCGATTTACTGGAAATTTGTGTGTTTTTGGAAAAGCTTTTGTTGTTTCATTATCTTGGCACACAATCAAACCTTTTGACATTTATCAAGTAGATCTATATTTTTATTTGTTTTGAGGAATGCTCTGTGTTCTATGCCAATTAATGTGAATTTATAATTTATTAATCCAACGAATTTGGTTGTTGTGTTGAGTATGTCAAGTGTGAACAGGAACATTCTTGAGTGGCACTGAGATTGTGCAATTGAGACTGTTGTGAGCGTTGTTTATAATTATGTACATGTTATTCGTTGCTTAAATTGAATTTAAAGTTTTGTAACTTTATGGTGATTGTTATTGAAGGTTTATTTCCGAGTAATTAGTCTGCTAATGTAAATGAAGTGCTGTCTACTGGTGCGATGTTGGTGTGCTCGGCTCGAGCTCGCCATCAGCCAGATCAACGTCTTGTTTATTATGTCTATTTCCTAATTCTTGTTGTTGTTTCTGCAATTGAGCGAGTTTTGTGTTTTGCAAGAATCTTCACAAAGGTCGTAAAGAGTGCATAAGCTGTGTGTGCATGAGTGTTGACAAATGGCATGCAAAGTGCATTAAGCAAGTAATGTCTCATATGTGAGAATGATACAGGCGAGCTGTCGCGACGATGACCGACCACGGCCAGTGCACCACCGCATCTATTGGCGGGGACACCTACATTGCATGTATGACCACCAGTCAGCAACTGTCGATGACACTTTGATCGGTTCCACATTGGTTAGCAAACTGACAGACAGACAGACCACTGCTACTCTCGATGCAGTGGCTAAAAGTGCTTAGTGCATTAGCATTATGAGGAAGACAACTCGACCAAACTGTATATACTGAATGAATGTAGTATAGCGAGCAGTGAGCAACAATTAGCACTTGAGGCAGTGACAGTGACAGTAGTATTGTAGTAGTATCTTCGATGGCTCGTGCTCTGCATTGTCCTATAGTCGGTGCAATCATTGCAATGCTCTGGCAATTGGCTGCAACAAGAAGACGCCAACCAGTGCAATGAGGTGAGTTGTAGTGGTAAATGGACAAATACTCGGTGCCCAGCTATGCACCCGACCAAACAGCTCAATGGCAATGTTGCACTTGCATATGTTGTATACTCGATTTCGTCTGTGCGCGAGAGGAGAACTGACAACAGAGTCACACTCTCGGGACACGACTGGTTGTGGTGATGATGCCCATGCAGACTGACGCCGACTGTCTCTCTCACCGCGCATTGAACACTGTGGCGAATACAACACTCGCACTCCACTGTCAGTTGCACTCGATCCTTCGATCCTGTTGGATCTACGCTCCTTTCTGTGAACTAATCCGAACACTACTCAAACTTGAGTGCTTTCGTTTGTTCTCATTGCTCTTCGACTTGACCGCGCACTTGAATTCGGTTCACTTTGTGATGTTTTGCATTTTGGATCTTGAACATACGGCACACGTGCAACAACTTTGCCCCTAAACCAGTTGCAATCGGTTCGGTTCTACTTCGTCGCATGTTGGAGTGGAATGATCACATGTCTGGTGCGACTGTCATTGACTGACTTGCTTGCTAGTGTCATCATCGACTATTGAGTCTCGATCATACCACGAGCATCACCATCAGCCATCGATCTACCCACGATGAACTTGATCTGTCATCAGCAGCATTACTACAATCAGCATCGACACGATCATATCGTGGTCACCTGATTGACTGCTGTACAGTGCAGTACTCTACTCACTGCTTCACCACCAAATTACCACAAACCGAACATTCATTTCGTCATTTTGGATGTTCATTTGTTTACTTCTGTCTGTTCATAGTACTTTTTCGGTACTACTGTGGACCTTTAGCGCAAACAAAGCTTACTCGGAAGGAGACACAAACGGCGCGACGAACTTGTTGCCTATTGCAATCATCCCTCATCATGGCCTGCAGTATCACAAAGTATCACTACTCCAGTGACGAACCCAAAACGTTGTGCGCCACACTGACCTGGACCAACTTGTTGTTGGCAATGTCCTCTTGGTTCAGTCCCACTACTTGCAATTGTAGTTCCACTACTAAGTTGTCCACTAGTCTCGATCGGTTTCCCTACGGATAAGTGATAAGTGAGGACCGAGAAGACCACACACCGTCCATTAGGTGCACAACCCGTGAGTGCCAGATGATGCAACTTGCCCTTTGGTGTGCGATTGTGTCCGAGCAACAGACTAACCACTAACTGACACTCTTTGTGCCTCTGCCACGTGCCCTCTCCCTGTGTGAATGACACATTGGCCCGACTCGGGTGCAAAGTTCAAAGTGTGCTCGCTGTCAGTCAAACTGTGCGAGGATTGTCACTTTGTTTCTCTTCATTTCTCTTCGCACTTCTTCTAAAGTTTCAAAGTTTCACGAAGCTGTGATTGCACTGTCTGTCTGTGTGCATCTAAACTCTACAAGCAAGCACACGGCACACATGTTGTGTGTCTGCCATTGCACTATTGCACCAGTTTGTTGTATTGGGTGCCTCATGGCCCTCTCTCTTCTCTCTACTCTACTTCTGTTGTTGTCGCATTAATCACCGACCATAAACAGACGATCAACGAACCATCATCATCATCGTCATTTGAAGTCAAAATAGTTTGAGGAATCCTGTCTTTCTCTCTCGATACATTCCACACTACAAGTGAACAATATTTCGACCATTGGCGTTGGTTATCGCACTGTGATTGGACAGTATCGTCTCACACACACTCAAACATTCAAGTGACAAGTAAGTGGCCTCACTGACTGACATGTCCCAACACGCATTGCCCAACATGTATCAATGTTGTTGTGTTTGTTTGTTTGGCCGGAGAATATTTCCACTGGCCGTGTTGTGCGTTGTGTTGTGTGTCTTGCCTTTCGAAACGACCTTTCCTTTCGGTGCATTTCGTTTCATTTTCTTTCACAACACACCGACACATTGCCATTGGAGTTTGCACTCACTGACTCACTTGGCTGTTTGTTCACACTGAACTCAAAAGTTTCGATCATGATTTGGCCATGGTGGCTTTGGCTTGTTGACTTGTTGGTTGGTGGTTTGGTGCGTAGATGAAAACTAATTGAAATGTACTCAACTGATGATGATCACTTGTTTGTATTTGGTGTGCTCGCTTTGTTGTGTGCTGTGATGTGGGAGGCAGATTAGGAAGTAGTCGAACCAAACAACTTAACCAGATTGAGCAGGGCGACCGACTTTGGTGAACGAGCCGAAACGTCGTCGACCTCTCCATGCTTCTTTAGGCCAATTTAGTGTTTGGTTCGAACGAGACTGACAAATTGACTAATGTTTACGGACAACAATTAGGCAAACTTGACAGATTGACTTGTGGGAGTGAATGTGTTAGTGCATGTGAACCTTTTGTGCCGCATCAAAGCCCTGTTACACAGATCACGCCCCTTTGGAGACCTTTATTGTATCTATTCGTTGCACACTATAGTTTGAGCTAATTGGCAATGACCTTACACTCAATGAGTGTCTGTGTTGTGTGTATGCGAAGGCAAAGGCACACAGGCTCAACTCTACATCAGACTTTCCACTGGTTTGAAAACGTTTCTGGTGTTTTTCCTTAGTCTCTTCACTGTTCTGTTCTCGATTCCAACGAACTCACGAACGCTGTCAACGAGCAACACACGCACACAGGCAGAAGACACAATCGACCGTTTGAGAATATTCCACTTGGTTCGATTCTCGTTTGGTCGAGATCGAATTTAGTCTGAATCGTACAAGCGGTACAGGAGAATATTCAGTACAGTTGTGCAATGTACGGTGCTGTGGTGATGTACGGTACTACTCTCTACCTTTGCTGGCACAGTGGACACAGTTCACTTGCCAGTTGCACTATCTCTATTCTCTTCTGTCTTCTTCCTACACATTTCACGCGATTTCGAGTTCGATGGCGCACTTTATGTGCTGGGGATTCACTCACTTGTGTACTGTCACCAATGATACTGCACTGTACACGTGCGCACTACCGCACTTAGTGTAATTCAATGTCATGCTGGTGTGTTGTGTTTGAGCAGTAGAGTGGCCATTCGACGACGAGTTCAATGAATCGATGCGTCGCCACTGCTGTATTGCGTGCTCTCTTGCCTCGGTTCGGTTACTGTGCTCACGGAGAAATGAATGCACTCAAGTCGAATGAAGAGGCACCAGAGGAAGAACAAGAACAAGTCATAAGGCAAACACACACACAAACAGTGATGATCCATCAAGCATTGATTGACGTAACTGTGGCCATGACTCGTGGTAAGCGCGCAGTCTTTGACCACTCAAGGTGATTTGCCCGTGTTTATTTGTTTGTTGCTTCTTTTCTTTCTAAGAATAGTTTTTGATTCTTTCCAGATTGGCCAATTGGTGGTAGTGCTGTTGGCACATCCAATTATGACTAATTAGGTTTGGGCTTGGGTCAATGCATTCTGTGTGATTGAGTGAGGAATAATACCAATACGACCACGCGCGTCTCAAGTGTTGTGGTCTCCAGTGGCGTGTGTGTGTTGCAACAGTTCGTTGGAATGCAAGACGATGGGCCACTAACCGCTGGTGTATTGGCCCACTTGGCTTGATCATCACCACCACCCAGTACATCTACACCATTGATGCATGTGTACGTCTGTGTGTGCTGAGAGGTGCCTTGTGGTTGTTGTTGTGTATCCAAGAGGAAATTGAACGCGCACCCGGCACCACGACCTCGCTGGTTTAACGAACTTGGCTCGCTTTGGTTGATGGGACATTGTAACACTATACCAAATGCTAAGTGCACTTTACTGGTTGACTCGAGTGTGGAGTCATTCACTGATCACCTTTAGTGGGCGCTGAGGCGCCATCAACCAGGGAAGACTACTTTGCACACATCACACCAATACGTGCCAGGCACACATCTGTGTCCATCGGACTGCCGTCGACTCACTGACTCTCTGCACTAACAAGACAAATGAGTGGGGGCGTCGTGGTGGTGCTGGTGCCTGTGGACAGTGCACTGCCCGAGAGAATGCACCACAACGACGACATTGACACAAGTGAACACAACAAAACCAAAACGACATTCGATAGCCAATTCCGTGGAATCGACTTGATTCGGTTGTTCAACTCCAATTAGCCTTCTCTCTCTTGTGCACACACATTTTCTCTCCGGGAGTCGCCATTCTGGTGGTTTGTGCCACTGGTGGGCACCACCACTCTTCTCAGCTGCCAATCAGCCAATCGACGTGATAATCTTACTGTCAGGCCCGGAGACACGGTCCCACGAGAGACAATTTGCAATGACAATTGTTCATCATCCGTTGCAGTGCACTCTGCAATACATACACAGTGCCATACACTTTGTGCATTGCCACGAGGCCACTTGTGGCCCATGACCGTATTTGGGTGAATCATATCAACGGGATGATGACTCGCGATGGCCAAAGTCTAGTGAAATGTATTGCGAAATGTCTTGTGACTGACTGACGGAGTGCACTGCGTTGCAAGTATCCCATCCCCGACCGGTCTGGTTCCATCACCGCTTCACTCTACTCCGGTCATGTAGATGTATACACTTGCATGCGTCGTTCCACTTGGAACACTCTCCTCGTGTCTGTTCCAGTCTGATCCAGTGGTGCACTGTCAGGCATACGCTTGTTGTTCTGCTTTGTCCGCTCTTCATCAGTGCATATTGTTCCACTTGCACTCCTCTCTCTCACACACACAATCGATACCACACTACCAGAAGTGGGGTAAGGTCAAGGTGGTGTGCGGTGCAGACTGTAGAGTTGTCTCGGATGTTGGTTGCCTGGGCGTCTAGCGCGCATTGATTTGCATAATTCGAACGGTTCAAGTGGATTGTACAGTAGTGTACAAGTGTTTCGCACATTGTGCACTACTGGACCTACCGGAACTGAACTTGTCATCCTCGCTTGTGACATATACACTGACCAATGGAAAGACCTTGGTGGCTTGAGTGCTCCCTCACTCGCTGTCCACCAAGCTCACTCACTCGTCATTGATCTACATTCGAGGTGCCACCGGCGGTGGTGTCCTGCCTGATGATGGCGACACATCTCACAAGCCTACACACAGCAATGTACAGCAATGAGCAATCTCACCGCGACGACTTGCCTAAATTAGCTCGACACTCACTCGACACACACCGAGCCAACCAATCAACACATGGACATTTCACCTTGTGTCATAAGCACAGGTGCTCTCCTGTCTTCACCATTTGGTCACTTCATTAATTGAGGGTTTTCCATGGTGTGCAATAATGATTAATTGGCCGATGATGGTCCATTTATTGATTTGACCTCTGCACTGGTTGTTCATTTCTAGGTCATCTGGTCGATTGGCGCAGGTGTGCAGCTGTGAGAGGGTTACACACCGACAATGACCATTCGGTGTGAGCACAGGTAATTTACACATCAACTGTCTTGCCAGCACTGGCACCACACTCCGATCAGGTAGTATGGCTATTGTCACAAGTGATCGGTCTCGCTCAACTGGACTTAACTGAGTGCTGGTCGAGTTGAGCTGTCGATATGTCCGCTTGTTGAGCATAATAAAGACACACAAAGTGGTCACATGATTAACGAGCACTCACTCACACACTCTTGATCGTACCGAAAGGATCTTGCACAAATGTGCCTCCAGTCTAGGTCGAGGTCGTTTGGGCCTTTCATTCGCTCCTTTGCCTCAATGATGCTGTGCAATTGCTCAAGTGCATTTGTCGTGTCGCCGCAAATGAAGTCGATGCGGGAAGTCGATTGTGATCTGTGTTCGAGGAAGAGATGCACTGAGTTGGTTTATCTAGGTCTCACACCAACACACATGAACAAGCGCGCGCTCTGGTTTGGTTCCAATTCTTTGGTGGAAATGTTCGCTTTTAAATGACGACACACCGAGAAGTGTATTGCAAAATGGAAACATGAGACTTACTCTGCCACTGTACTACAAGGTGTGCCGTAATAATGTTTTAAGATTTGATTTATTTTATAGGATTAAATTCTGATTTATAGATTGATTGTTGTCTGTATCTGTGTGAACACCCTATAGTCAAGTGCACGTACTCTACGAGTTTGTTCCATGACCACAATTTGCGATCCACCTCCGCCATTGTTGTTCACCTTACGTGTGGTGTCGGTGTGGTTGGTCCACCAAGGTGACCAATTGATTACTGTGATTATTTGAGTGTTTTCCATTTCTAATTTTGTCCATGTCTATCAAGTCCTGCTATCACACCGTTGATCACATATGTACACTTGTGGTTGGCTCGTTTGAGTTGCACTTGGTGTGTAGTACAGGCCGAGTTGCGCGCGTGCAGCCCAACTCGAACTCTCAACACACCACCACCTCAACAACAACATGACACGAGTTTGCTGTCCTTGGCATCCATTACTGTTTGATTATTACGTTGAGATTGTGTTGGTGTGTTGCAGTGGAGCACATTTATGCTTTCGTTCGATGCAATTCAGCTCTATACTTAAATTGACGATTCTACATATATATGCTCAGTGTTCCGCTATGGTCATCTACCATACACGAATCAAAGTTAAATTTTAATGGGATTCTATTAAATTAAGTTGTCGTTAATTGAGGAAGATGGGCAAAAGTCATCACCTAGACTGATGTTGAACTCAACTTGACCTAGAACTCAACTACCGAATCGTTCTTTTGGTTGTGCAGTGGGCCAACCTACCGACACTCATTCATTCACTCGTTGCGCATTTGATCTACTAGTGTGCACTAGTGGCTCACCTAAATAAGTGGAATTCTCGATCTAGTGCATCTCAGTGGGCACTGAATTGGTGGTGTTTGGTGTTTGCCTTAACCCTAATAGGTCTCACACCACACTCGAAACCACATTCGCACATCCATCCGGACACGAGCGAGCTCACATACTCTTTGGTGTTGTGTTGTTGATTCCTTGAGTGGAGCGGCGTCGGCATGGCCTCGTTATTGGTGTGTGCCCTGTTGTGTGCATGGATGCATGTGCTCCATCCCAGGTTGGGCACCATCACCACCACCACCGCCACTCGTTCACTTGGCTAACTCACTTCTTGTCGGTGTCCTCGTTTTCTCGATCTGCTCGCCGTTCGTTCGTTCGAGTTCTTGTTCCTGTTCCCCTGTGTGCCTCCTTCCCCTTCTCTGCTTCTGTTCGCTTTGTCCCTCTCCCCTTCTTCTTTTCTTCTCGCCCCTCTTTATGATCCTCCAGTTGTGTTGTGTCTTTGTTTAGCGTCTTGTTGTTATCGTTGTCTCGTAACGCTTAGTACGTGTGACCCATGGGCAATTGATCAGGGGATTCGATCCGATTGAATGGTTATTATCGTCCCCGTTTGTCGTCGGCTTCACCGCTAGCTGTTGCTGCACTGCCTTGCTTTTGTTTACACACATTGACGGTAATTGCATAATGACAATCTGTTGATCTGTTGTCATCAACTATTTCCACAACACAACTTGTTGTTGTTTATCACTCATTCAACACTCATACTTTGAAACGAATCATTTCAATCAGGCAAGCACAGACATCATTTGCCTCCCCCTGCCGTCAAATTCCACTCCATTGCCATCACACACTAACATACACACAATTGACTATCACACAGAATTAATTACCCATTGAGGAGCGCAATGGCAAATGTCACGGCGCATTATGTCAATTGGCGCACACAGACACACACACACACAGGCATACAGTCATTTCAATGACATTTCGCCTTTGTGCGCGTTCTTCTTCATTACCATCATCGGGACAGTTAGCCTTCAAAGCAAACACAACACAACAATCGCACAGAGCACCACTGACAATGTCCTATTAGCAATGATCCTCGGTGCACTGACAATTAACCAACTGCCTAGGTGATTAACGGCCAAACAAGAACGAAGAACTGGGCGCAGATTAACGGCCACCAACAATCTCGGGTGCTCAAGGCGCACATACACACACACTCACACTCACACTGCCACCAGTTGCCATTAAAGGAAATGTCCACAATATTTTGCATTTCATTCCGAGAGAGCGATCGCACACTTCCGATCGTAATTAGTCATCAAGTGTGGAATGAGTGCTGACAGTAGTGGTGGTGAACGGTTTTTGGCTCGTTAGTACGAATAAACGCAAACCTAATGATGATCAAGACAAGACAAGTGATCGAACTGGCAAAATGGCAGGAAGGAATATACCGATCGAATTGGAATACTTCAGTGGTCGTTAGGCTAATTAGTGTGACAGTCTATGTGTCATTCTGAGATAATGCTGACTGTTGTGAGTGGACGAGTACTCAAGTGCATTGTGTTGTGTGTTCAGGTGAGTGCGATCAGCTGATTGACACAACACAAGAATATGATTGGAGAAGAAGAACAGTTCAAAGTTAGATTAGATGGACAGGTTGAGAGGCAAAGGTGGTGGTGGACAGAGTCTATTGGGTAATCACACACATACACAGGAAGACATTCCTTTGAGCGAAACCAATTGGACCGTAAACATTTTGTTATGTGGCAGTACATGTGTGCTGATGTTGACAAAGAATCGTAAGGACAAATTATGATGTCTTACTACTTACTAGTACAAGACAACAAATGAATGGTTCATATCATTCGGCAGTTATCGATTAGCAACACATGACACGTTACTTGACAGTTAGCAAGAAGATGCATTCTATCTAAAAGGGAAAGCATTTCGTAATGTTTTAATTATTTTCAATTATGAGCATCACAACATTGTCCAAACTGAACGATGAACATCTCATTGTGTAATGCACTGACACGGAATATTCTGTGTGTGTGTGAGCTATAAATACACAATGAACAGGTGAGAGGTGATAGAGTGAACGTTACTGTTGTTTTGTTTTGTTTAGCTCCCGCTTGCTCATGAATGGTAATTATAATTGTTAATTGCCCTGTGCGCTCATCGTTGATTCGAGTGAAAGTGTGTGGTGTGATGAGCCAATCGACCAGATGATGATGATGATGTGCACCTCTTCTCGCCCTATTAACCAATCGTAATCGTTCAATTTGTGTGTGTGCCTCGGTGAGAGAGTTTAATTTGACGTTCGATTTAAATTAATGCTCCAAGCCATTGATGATATTGCGCGCGCATATGATTTGATTGGTCCACTGATTGTCGTGATTGTGGTTGCTTGAGGTTGAGGTGTAGGTGCCTTAGTTAGTTTCTCGTCACATTCTTTTGTGTCGACTTCGCTTTCACCTGCTTGAGCTAGAAGAAGAAGAAGTCAACAAGTGCCGGTGGCTTGTGTGTCTGTGTGTAGCCACTTCGGAAGTTTTGTTCTGCTTTGTGGCACTTTGAGGTCATGCACATTGACAAGTGCTCGATCGAATGGCTGAGGTCTTACTGCACATGCAGGCATTACCCGTTAGTACCTGTTTGCCTGTGCATGTGCGTATGTGTGTGAATGGGTTTCTAGGTTGTGTCTCCATTCAGTGGCTCACATTGACGACCGGCTCATCGAATAGCAATGATGATAAGCCACCCAACGACGTTCATGAATGAACACAATCGCACTGAAGAATTCACTCACTCGGGTGGACCTCGAGTTCTGTCAAGGTTTCGAATTCGTTGATGCGATTTGACCTGCTTGTGCCATATGATTGCACTGATAACGATTGTTTGTGAGGCTATTTTTCCATTAGTTTGTGACCGGTGACCACTGATGAATGCCCACTTCCCTGTGTGGAACCCAATCTGGTTTTGTCCAGTTCAACTTTGGGTTTTCCTCTTTTGCCTCTTCTCCTGGAGGTTCACTTTAGCTGGCCTGTTTGTGTCGATGTCTACTGACTGTCACTGAGTGAGCAGCTCGTTAGTGGCCAATTACCAATCGAAGTGAACAGTGAGTGCACCAATGATGATGATAATCGAGCACGACACAAACGATGTCTCTGTGCACCGAGTCAATGAATACTACTGCTGGCATAGTAGACAACGAGGTCAGCCGAACATTGGCCTGTTGTGTGGTGTGTTGGCTCCTGCTGGTGACTCGGTGGCTCACTTGTGCCACTGTTGCAATTTGTGTGGTCTCGAGAGACTCGAGACGAACTTGGTTGGTTCTTGGGAGCCATCTTTCGGTGAGTGCACCTCACTTCACACCACACACATCTTGACTTGCTCAAGTTGAGTCAAGTTCTCTCACTCGGCTCGTCTTTCGATTTCGATCGTCATCGTTTTTGTGTCCGCCGGTATGTTTATCGTCGCCATTAGCATCATCCCTCTCAGTCATACACAGTGTGTCTCGAGACATTGGCGCCGGGCGCCATCACTTCACTTTCTTCCCTGTAGTGATTTGCTTCTTCTGTTGGCTCGTTCTTCGTTCGGACAACACAAACTCGTCCTGTCATGTGTGCACACTTCGCTCCGTTATATTGTCTCGGTGTGTTCTGTTCTGTTCTGTCCACCGAGCGATCTTGTTCTCGCCCGACTCCAATTGACTGACTGCTCACTCACTCACTCACTGCAGGATAACTCCACTGTAGTTTGAAGTATATTTTTACCTGTTGTGTTTTTTGTGGCCTCGCTGGAATGTGATCGATCGAGATCGCGCCGAGTCAGTGAGCGAGCCTCGATCGAGGCTAACACAACACCAACTGGCCAGTGGTCAGTGGGCCGAACGGGGAAAATGGCGGTGAGATGGTGAAAGTACCTGAAAGTGGACGAGGGAGTGCACAACAGAGTCTGCAGACTGGTTACGTTCGGTTCGGACTATATTTAGCCACACTTTGGCCAAAGCCAATTGTTCCGGCTCGTGGTGATGCAATGTGCTAACCGATTCCTTTGAGTGTCATTTGCATTGCCGACTCGCACTATATCCACTGGTTGTACTCGTCTTTGTTCGAACTATTTTGTTGTTTGCATTGGATCAATGGTGGCAGGTGTGAGCAATGAGACACAAGCTCACCACACAAAGTCACTCGTTAATTGGCTTTAATTGCAAGTCGGGAGTCGATCTTGTGTGCCACTCCACATGCACATGCACTATCACACCGCTAATTGATAGGTTCGGGCATTAGTGATCGATCCTGTCCTGTCCTGAATGCTATTATTGAATGGACGAATCTATTTCCTTGATTGATTTCCACCGAATGTGTGCACTAAACTGTCTGTTTGAATGGCTCAGTTCGAGGCACTGTGCTGACCGTTACAAGTTGACGTTACTCACTTTCCTCTTTACTCGTTTGGTCGCGCTCATCACTTTTGAGTACTGTGATTGTACAATTGTCTCTATGTACTGTGTCTGTGCCACTTCCGAAGTAACACTTTGATTGTGGGCCATTGTTGGGGCCACATGTAGCCAAGCTCGAAACTTCACTTTATGATTGACCCCATCGTTGGCCCACTTCACACTGACCACCACTCACTGGTCATCATTGTTGCTTTCCTTTCGTTGTGCTTTCACTTTCTTCGTCTGTTGGTTGTATGCTTCGAGAGTGATCACTGAGCACAAACTAGACTCACTCTTCAATGTATGTTGTGCATGGCGCCCGCCGGTGGAGGTGACGCCAAGTGAGATGACCAATTACCAGCACACTGCTTGCTTGCAGTCCTGTAGTCGAACTACATGTATGCTCAACTCGAGGGCCATCTATCCCACTGATTATCGTTCAGGGGAGTCCGTAGAAGAGTGTGACCAGCATCATAGATCAATCAGATGATGCTGATGACCAGACGGACTCGGTTGTGTCTGTCTGGTGGCATTCGATTGAGGTCATCGTTTGCCATCTCTCTCACTGGACATTTGACAACTTTGTGTGCCATCGTGCCACTCACTCATTGGGCTCACCGATTATTTGCCGTTGGCCAGTGCTCTGAGCCACTAAACTGGACAGTGCACATACGTACAGATACATACAGTTCGTGTATGTCCAACTGGACACTCTCTCCCCTCGAGTCGTATCGTATCACACATTCGCTTGATTGAGTCTGTCCAGGCGCAAACACAGCAGACACAGTGCCACCGACCAAGGCTCGCACCATGATCGTTATGTAAATCTGTAATCTTATCCCCCTCTCATTGCCGTTGTGCACGTAGTCTGTGTGAGTATTGAGTGTTCTGTTCATTGAGGGGCCACTCGATTGCCACCAAAACACGACAACACAACAACAACAAAAACAACTCGACGGACACGAATCCTGGACGCTGAGTGAGATTAATCAAATCTAGATATGTTAAGTGACACACTTTCGCTCTGGTCTAAATGGCTATTTATTTGGCGCGCATACTTTTTGAATCTTAGAGCATGTACTGTGTGAACGGTACATATGTGGGCTTTACTATCGAATTAGTCGACATTTGATTTGTTTGTTTTGTCATTTTCTAGTATACACTGTGAGAGATAACAAAAATGATACCACACAAGTTTCGATTTTCTATTTTGTCTATGTCTATGCGATGATTCTAAAGAGGATTCTTTCCTTCGCATGTTTGCTTCTCTCTGCATAGTGTCAAACGCTGCAGTGTCAAGTCAAGTGGAGTTTATAATACGCGCGTAACACTCGATGCTCGTCAATGCAATGTGTGCAATGTTTGATCACAATGTTTGATTATCTTGTTGTTAATGTCGTGTGATTGATCCAATTAGAACGTTGTGAGCACGTGTGTCCCCACAACAACACTTTGAAACAACAATCGATGACACAAGAACAATCAAAATTAACCCAACACAACGACCTGATAAACACAACAGAGGAGTCCGCGTGTGTACAAGTTTACTTTGCCGTTGTGCGTCTCTAGCCATAAGTTTGTAGAGTTTGTTGTGTTTGCATTTGATGGTCGACTGTCCGATGCGAGAAAACAAAAGTGCCACTGCTGGTTACTTTATCGAGATGATGAGATTGCAACGTAATAATGACAAGATATTGACTTACTGACTGACTGACTAGTGACGATTGAGCCAGTGCACAGTTGTATATTGTGCAATTGGAACAGTCGTCACCAGTGCGATTGTCACCAAACTAACTTACTAACTATCATATGTCGTCTGACTAATCGTTCTCTCACTCTTTCTAGTGTATCGAAGCAATCCCCACTGTGATGTTGATGAAGGTGCTCAAGATGTGTGCAGAAGTGGCAGTAATGTCAACAACACCTCGGCCACCTCATCGAGCAATTCTTCGAGCTCAGCCACCAAAGTAAACTCACATTATCACAGCCGGCATCATTATCGGCACAAGAATCATCATCATCGAGGCCACAAGATGATGGGCAGGCTGAAAGTCGACATGAGAGATTTTGAAATTCTCAAGGTTCTTGGAACCGGTGCTTATGGAAAGGTGAGTGTGCTTTCTTTCTGTTTCGAAGTGGATTTTTAACCATAATTTGTTTTGTTTAGGTTTTCCTGGTACGCAAAATCGGTGGTTCAGATCACGGGAAACTGTACGCAATGAAGGTGCTCAAGAAGTCCTCGATTGTGCTCAAAACAAAAACACTGGAACACACCAAGACTGAACGTCAGGTGTTGGAATTTATTCGACTGTCACCTTTTTTGGTCACTTTGCATTATGCTTTCCAGACTGACACCAAGTTGCATCTTATCTTAGGTTAGTCACTTGTTTGTTCTTTAAAACACCATTCAAAGCTAACCTTCTTTTTCATCTACAATAGATTATATTAGTGGTGGTGAACTATTCACTCATTTGTACCAACGTGACAGTTTCTCAGAGGATGCTGTGCGAGTCTATGCAGGCGAATTGATTCTCGCACTCGAGTCACTCCACAAAGTACGAACATTCCTGACATACCTGACTCACTTTTGTGTAACATCATTTTTTCTATTCCTTATTACAGCGAGGTATTATTTATCGTGATATCAAGTTGGAGAACATACTGCTCGACTCTGAAGGCCATATTGTCTTAACTGACTTTGGCTTGTGCAAACAGTTTCTACCTCATGAAACGGTAATGATTTTGAGCTATATTTTAAAGGGTTATCAGTTTTATTTATTCCACTTTGCATTACTTTTAGGATTTACGAACTTATTCTTTCTGCGGAACCATCGAATACATGGCACCGGAGATTGTACGCGGTGGACCAGTTGGTCACGACTTTAGTGGTGCGTTGTTACTTTGTTGTTAATTAGCATTTCAAGTTATTAATGTTTTTTTGTTTTTTTTGTTTTGCAGTCGACTGGTGGAGCTTTGGTGTGTTAATTTACGAACTACTTACTGGCGCTTCACCGTTCACGGTTGAAGGCGAAAAGAACACTCAGCAGGAGATTTCGCGTCGTATCCTTAGGTCTAATCCACCGTTCCCGTCTAGCCTCTCCAATGAAGTAGTCGATCTATTACGACTGATTCTGGTCAAAGAACCCCACAAACGTCTCGGTGGCGGTCAAGAGGATGCCGACGAAATCAAGCGTCACCCTTTCTTCAGGTCGATTCGATGGGATGACTTGGCGGCACGAAAAATACCTGCTCCCTTTACACCAAAGATTAGTAACGAATTAGACGTGAGCAATTTTGCAGAAGAATTTACTTCGATGGTGCCGAAAGTGTCTGTGTTGCTGGCAGACAACAACAACAACCCGAACAGTAAGCAAGTGACAACAAGTGCTAGCAATTTGCCAGCCTCCAATTCGGACAACCAACAACAGTGCAATGGAAGCGATGATCTGCTTGAGGATGATGATCTCTTTTATGGATACTCATATGTGGCACCATCGGTGGTGATTGATGATGGTTTAGTGTTTGCCCAAAAGTCGAGTCCCACTGCTGTCCACGGGAACAACACTCATGGCACTACAATGAGCAATCGTTATAAGCCTGACATTGCCAAACTAGTCTCATCTTCAAAGAATGGCGCCAATTCGAACGACTTCTTTCATCACTATCAACTGGTGCTGGGACCAGACTGTTCCTCGCTCAATGATTTCGGATGGCTTGGCGACGGCAGCTTTTCTGTTTGCTGTCGGTGTGTTCACAAGAAAACTGGTGAAGAGTATGCGGTGAAGATTGTGAGCCGACATCGACGGAAGGACTCAGTCAATGGTACAATATACGATGGATCACTACAGGAGGAGCAGTTGTTGCGTGCTTGTCAAGGTCATCCGAACATTGTTGCGCTAAAGGAAATGTTTCAAGACGCATCTCACACCTTCATTGTGCTTGAACTTTTGCGAGGCGGTGAGTTACTTTCCCGCATACGGAAACGGGTCCGATTCAGCGAAATTGAAGCACAGACCGTCTTTCGACGATTAGTGTCCGCTGTGGCTTATCTCCACTCAAAGGGAATCGTTCATCGCGATCTCAAACCTGAGGTATGTTTGTCATTGTACTAGATTTTGGCAAATTCTTACAGAATTTTTCCCAGAATGTTCTTTTTATGAATACCGCCGACGACGACCAAGTAAAACTGGTTGACTTTGGCTTTGCCAGATTTTACGCGGGAGCCAATGACGAACTGATGCGAACACCCTGTTGTACGCTCAACTATGCCGCACCTGAAGTTTTGCATCAAGCTATTGTACAAAGTTCTCATAGTTCAAGTCTAACCAAGAAAGACAACGCAACTCTTTACAATACATCTGGTTACGACAGTAGTTGTGATGTAAGTGATACATTTTAGTTGTGTAATGCATTTAAAACTTATTTTTACCTTCTTAAGCTCTGGAGCCTTGGAGCCGTCCTGTACACAATGCTCACTGGCCGCATTCCCTTCCAATCTTATCCACTGACGAAGCACGATGCTTCTGATGCCAGTTTTATTCTGGACAAAATTGTGGCCGGTGATGAGTTTAATCTGAACGGTCCACTGTGGACAGATATTTCCGCTAAAGCCAAATCTGTGATACGAGGTTTACTGACACTGAATCCAGATCGTCGGTTTACCATCGAAGACTTGTTGCATCATCCCTGGTTGTTTGAACAAACTCCTGTCGCCCACTCGAACTTCTACTTGACGCGACGTTGTCTTGAGTCGGTGGGCAGTTTCCACACGTGCAACTCGATGTCGTCCTCACAGACTGAAATCAATTTTGCCACCAACGGCATTGCCTCAGCACACTTGCTCAGCCATCAAATTCCCTCCCTCTCCTCTATATCTTCCTGTTCGAACAGTTCAGGTGGAAGATCCACTGAGGATCCTGCTAGTCTCACGCCAAAGAGTGCCTTGACAGGACAAAAGCGAACGCTCAAAATGAAACTGAAAAAGAAACATTCTACTCCAAGGAAGAATGGCAAAAAAGGAAAGGACCACTTTGAAGTGCTCAACAGTGTCGATCTGTTAGAAGACGAAGCGATTATGATGACACAAGTGCCTAGTATGGACAATCGAATTGTGCCGGTCATTTTTAACAAGCACAAGATTTCGGCCACAAGTTGCAATTCTGCTTACGATTCCGGAGTGCAATCTTTGACTAGTCATCATCAATCGTGTTCAACGGTTGGGTCAGGTAGCACTGGAAGTCGAGGCAGTAACTACTACCAACACCGAGACACGAATCGTTCCAGTGGTGGACAAGCAAACAGCAAGTCTTCACTCTCTTCGCTGTCGTCTTTATCGATGTCTTCTCGTTCGTCGCAACACAACAGTCAACAACTTCCAGTCAACGGACAGCAGTCCAGTCTTTCCCAGAACCAGTTTGAGTATTCTTTACCGAACACACTCACCAGTCAAGTAGCGTCCAAACCTAGCGTGCTTCCCCCACTCTCATCAATGTCTACGGATACTAATCAGCTGTGTTATTCCTCGCTGGCCAAGCCATACCTGAACAATTCGTCCGAACAGTACTGTGATTATCCAGCAAATAAGGTCACTGCTTACCTGGCTACCTTGGATCCAATAATCAAGGAAGAAGTGTTAGACGACCAGGACAGCACTGTGATAGCATCCACTTTAATGGCAGAACACGATACCAGTTCGCCGCCGCCTCTAATGTACAACAATGACAACCAAATGTCCTTCCATGCTAGTCAGCAAACGACAATGAAATGTATGAAGCGATCCAGTCCTAGTGACGACGATAGTCTTCTCGAAAGTTATTCCCTTCCTGCAGCTGCTTGTGAGACAGCCGACCAAGTACAAGTACAGCAGCATCAGCAAGCCGAGGGCTCAAGTGCAATTCCTTCTTCTCTGGTCTTTCTTTCGGGCAAAATTATGTTGCCTCATGTCGGCGCATCACTTCCCACCGGCAATTTGGCCTCATCGCCGCCATCATTGATGCATTTGTCGCCTTCTGCATTCGATCGCAACAACAACTCTCTCCAGTCTCATCAGCCAGCATCATCTCACTATCTCCATCCAATTACGCCATCCACTCGTCATCAACTCATCAAGCCGTCAGTATCATCGCACGGTGGCACTGCCGACTTCCAAAGCCAACAGCACAACTCCGATGGCCGGCAACAACGTAACCGTCAAATCCATCATCACCACCTACAACAAGCTGGTACAACCAAACGGCAACGCATTGCGACGATAGTGATCGATTGAATCATGCATCTTCCAATATACCACCTTAGAAACACTTAAACATATTATTACTATGTGATCATTACTTTAGGATATATTAGTTCAAATTTGGCGCCAAAATGCGACACACTCATGTATGCACAAAAACACTTTACATACTTGAACCTACTGAATTATATATTATATTTAGGTACAAATATGTATTTATGTTTGATATATTCCACTCTTTATTACATGCAACATGTATATTATCTCGTTACTGTATTTGTTACTGGCTCTCTGCCGTGTTCTCCATTGTGATCCAGTGTGTGTGTGTTCATGCACACACACTCCCCCTTTCTGTCCATTGAATCATCTCCATCCTGGTCCTATCTCTCCGGTTTTGGTCTCCATCCCTGTGCATTACTTCGCTTTTATCACCACTTTGATCAGCTCTCCATTGTGACTATTTTCACCCACCTCAGCACTCACCTCCGTACATATAGCCACTATTTTTACTGTTGCCACTTTTTTTGTTTGTTTGTTATTTGCCCTCTTCTGTACATAGGACACACAGCACCACATCCTCCCCTCCTTTGTTATATTATCTCACTCGTCAATGTTATTTCCCTTTCCGTGTTTTGTTATTATCTATTTATTAATTCTATATATATTGCAATAAACAACGTTATTTCAATGATCAATGGAGCATTACCAGTGGTGACGCAATATGTTGCGCAAATTGTCCTTGCCGAGGTCGAATCGGTGAATGAGTGCCTGTTGTGTGCACAATGCACTCGCTCAATTCAAGGGACTAGGCTAGGTACAGACATTCCAACATTGAAGGCCTTTTAAACGAAGGGTCTCGGGTGGGCGGACTCTGCGGCCGGCAGTAAATTGGATCAAACACGTGCCCGCGGTGATTGCATTCCGCCGCTGCGATTGGTTTTCCGGACATTTTCCCAGATGCACTACGTGAGAATGGTGCACTGTCCCCCTGCTGGGAAAGTTGCCACAAATGTTTACGTTTCAATGGGAAACGTATTCAGAGGACAATTGCTATGGGTGGTGGAACACCTACTACGGGCACTCGGAGGAAACTTTATAGAGGATGTTATACTGTGAGAGAAGGCAGTGGTGCGAATGGATACAGGTCGGTGTGGCCCACTGCACTGGCAAGCTCGTCACTGTAGAGTGTGGACAGTCGGGTTGGCTGCATTGTATCATGTGGAAGTGTGTTCGGTGTGTGCTAGTGCTGTCTCGGTGGCGTGTTCTGTGCCTCTCTCCTCGCGTCTCTCTCGGTCTCATCTCATTCGGATTGCCGTCTGTTCTCGTCGGTGCTTGTCCGATTGGTGTGCCAGCACTTGTCCCCCGGTCCGAGACAACACTCGGCCTCGCCACTCGCCTTACACTCTTCTCCTGTACCCTTTGACCACCCAACTGTCCACTGATTGGGTCCCCGTTGGATTTGGTTATCGTTCTGGCAAGGAACACACCACACACACTTGACCGCCGACGCCGAAATCGGCACCCGACAACACCAAAAAAACAAGGCGGTCAAGTTCATTGTGCATGTGTGTTTGGCAATGTGTGTGTGTGAGTGTTTGCTTGAGTGCTGCTGAAATGGTGAATTAACGTGCCGAAACGTGATCAATGATTTGCCACCAAGTTGGGTCATCATGAGCATGCTGTTTCGATTATCACGCCAAGCACTGCGCCGACCTGACCACTAACCGGTAATCGAGCCAACAGCGAGCATGGCTTCTCACTTCCACTCATTATTCTCATTTCACTAATTTTCATTTTCAATTTTAGTTTCACTATTTTGCTCATTCTCACTTTTTTCTGCGTTATCACAAGCAAAGAAGAAATGTAGCGAAATTGAATTTACCCGAATTTGTGTTCGAATGTTTGTCTCATTCATTCGATCCAACCACATCGCCACCGCTCACAATTGATTCTCACAATTCTTGCTCTTCTCCAATTCTGGGCTCTTGAGCTGGTCCAACAAGGTCTCCTTTCTCTTACTCTCTCAATTCCGCATCTCAATGCAAATGTGCTCACACGTATTATTGCAAATCTCTCAATTCTGGTCAAATCAAAGTTATACTCTCCATCAAGCTTACCTCAACACACTCTTTGAATAATCCAAATTATCACTTTGTATATTTTCGCCCTTTTCAATATCTCCACACATTCTCAATAATCTCTTCGTGTGCATAATTTTTATTTGGATATATTCTTTTGAATGAATGAATTCTTTAGAAGTTGCCTTTTGAAGAGCACGTTAATGTACAACCGAACTGACAGATTCAAAATCACTCAAAGACTGCAAATTGTATATACAAAATGATTAATATGAGAAAAGTGATTCTATGCTGACAATCCACAAGACATGCATGCATCACTTCAAAAAGTACCAAATTGTATGAATTGCTTGTATTTTCTTCCTTGTATTTTTCAGCCTATTAGAAGCTATTATCAGTTTGCATTTGCAGCAGTTTAAAACCGCATCTCAAGAATAACAAGTTTGCAAATGGCATCAAAATGAGTATATAGCAATAGCAAAAGATCAATTTGCTTTTGGATCCTCGTCACATTCTCTCCGACTTTTGTCTTTCATCCTATATTCGATTCTCTTGACTCTCTTATCTGACGCTGCTCTACATTTCTACTCATCAACCCAAAACTGCAAAGGTAATCCAGGAACAGAGAAGTGTACATAATAATGCATTGATAAGTGATAGCCATTATAGAATATAATATAATGATTATACTAACTATACTTAATTGTAAACGGCGTGACTCCGACGACGGTAGCTTAGTTGCATCCTCTTGATGCGTCCCACTTTGGCGACAGAAAGTTTTACATTTTATGAGTATATGTTGTTATTAGAGAGCCATTAGAGCAACATGAAGATGTTTGCAAGAAGAAAATAAAACGTTTTTTGATAAGGATAGGCCTATCCGATATGGCAGAGACAGTACACAAACACAGACAATACAGACTTGACACTTAAGTCTAGCCAAGCTAAGCTAAGCCTTGGGTCTAGTTCGATATATGGCTTCTAGTCTAAAGCCACCAAGAGCACTTGCAGCTTTGGCTCATCCTGACTATCGCTGCTGTTGCTGCTCTGCTTCTAGTCTCATAACGTCACTAATAGCAATGGCAAATTGCAATCAACCAGCCAACCAACATACAGACAGGCGAGCTCCATAGATTACAATCGAGTATATGAGTTGAGTCTATTGCTGGTGTATAATAGCGAAGCTAAACCAAACTAATCAAAAAACTTTGCGAGAGGCTAGAAAGTAGAAAACGCGCGCTAGGAAACTTCCAAAGTGGGAGAGAGGAAGCTTTTGTTGGTTGGTCGATTTGGTGTGGCCAATTTGGTTTGGTTTTGTTTGGTTTGACTAGCTTCTCATGTCCTTCACTACATTTTATATATTTAATTTTGTCTTAATTGCACGCACACAATATCATCATCAATGCAATATAGTCAGTGCCGATAGATTGTTGCAATACAACACGCTGAGGCAGAAAGAGATAGACGACAAGCCGTAGACCGTCCGAGACATATTGAAGCACCACCGTTTGTACATTGTACGGTGAGAGAAAGAGGCAAACAAAATCGAAACCAAGCACGTGGTCGGCGACCGTGCAATCGTCTGTACTGGTGTGTGGGTTACTTTTTGTTTGTATTGCCCAAGCCAAACATGTATGCACCTAGTTTGTCCCAATGATAAGTTCCACCAGTAGTGACACGCTCTAGAAATGACAGTACAGGAAATCCAGTAAAGCCTAGATCCGAACCGGAAAATTATGAGCCTTAAACTGTCATACCAAATTGAAATTGATTTGCCCCTCATCTGGCTTCTTGCATTCTGTCTGGTTTGTGTTTTAATTGCCTAGCTCGGCACTTCCTTCCCTTCTTTACATTCGTTACCATTTCCACTTTGCACCCAATCGATAATTAATTTTTTCCTATTCTCTCTTCACTAGGCTTTTTCAACTAAAACACAACGACCACATTCAAATTATTTCGTCATTCTTAATCATCATTCTCGTTCCCTACTCGACGCATACACGCTTTTTCACGTTCATTCAACACTGGCCGGTCTAGACATTTGTCTCACGGATCCGAGAAAGGACAATAAAAATGCAAAGTAAAAGAGAAAATTTAGTTATCGATTAACAAATTATTGCTGTCTTTTGCCATCGATTCAATTGGACCAGTTTGTTCTTCGAAGACATATTTATTCTTTTCTTTTGACCAAACGCAAATTTACTTTTGACTGCCTTCACATTATTACGACATCAAAAAGGCAAACTAAACAGATCACAAGCAGTACAAACAATTCAGCATCAACAAACAAACAAATGACTGTTTAATTTATTGCTTTCAAAATTTGCTATTTTTACCCTTCTCTGTATCAAGTTGGTCTTTCTTGGTAAGTTGCTTTTGTCTGGTTAACTTATTTATTAATTGGTTTGTGTTGTTTTGCTTTTAGATTTGTTCGGAAACGAAACGTTTAATGGTGGAGAATGAATCGTTTGAATTTTGAACAGGAGAAACAACTGATTGACTACTTTCGTGACAATCCTTCACTGTGGAACACAAAAGATAAAGACTACAACAATCGCATGTTGAGGACACAAAAGCTTGAGACAATCGCTAGTTATCTACAGTTGACAAGTTCGTATTAATTTTTTATTTGTACTATCGAAATTTATTAATTTTTGCTTTTATCTACAGGGAAAGATGTCTACGAGAAGTATCGCAATCTTCGAACCACCTTTTTTCGTGAACACAAACGAGTTGAACAGTCAATTGGCAAGAATGGTCAGTTGCCACCAGGTGAACAGGCACAGTTGGCTTATGTTTCGAAATGGCGCCACTACCAAAATATGCTTTTTCTGACCAAAGTAGACAAAAATTTGGTTGGCATCAAGTTAGAGCATCCGAACAACAACAACGGGAACAGTTTGCAGAACGAAGATTCCACTTCGAATGAACAGCCAATGAATCATTCACATCTTAACAATGGACATGACATAGAACTTGTCATCGATACGGGCAACGAACATCGTGGCCTCAACAACAATCGTCCTCAACTTATGGACACGTCGGGTGATAATGATAATTCTGGAGCCCCTGGTCTTGTTGTACAAAATGCAACTTCGTCCGGTTCCGCTGTATCAAATTCGCTTGTGAATCATTCTCATCTTAGCAATCATTCAGGTGAAGATTTGATTCTGATCAATGCAACCGGTGACGGCGGAACAGTCAACGGTGGCACTGCAATTCTTACTCAAAACGGGAGTACGTTTTTTTATTTTCCTATTTGGTATAAAATCTAAGTTAATTTTGATTGTTTGGTTTTGTTTCAGTTGGCATAATGAATAGCCGTATTTTAACATCTAATTCGGGCATAAATCGTTCGAATGCAACCACTATAGTTTCCATCTCTCCCAGCCAAAACCAACATCCACCATTAACGCCAACTGTGATATATACCAATCACCACTTGGCCGGCAATGGTGGTCTCAACGGGTCGTTGCATCGAATCAAGGCCGAGACTGCCGCCGATATACAGCGTCACCTGGCCTCTGCCAATAACCCGACCATCATTCCGGTGTTGTCCGCACTGCCTATGCAAACAGCCTTACAACTGGCAAACCAATCTTCGATTAGTCTCAACTTGAACCAGTCTCACTTTACAACCGCGGGTTTGACTTCTCCCCATCAGCTTGCCCTTGCAACGGCGACGCCTGTTACGAGTTTGGTTGGTACGAAGACCAGTGTAAATCCAATTATCACCAGTAAAAATCTAACCCAAGCGACACAACTACAACAACTGCAGTCAACCCCAATCAATCCCGCTTCACGAAAGAATTCTTTGTTATTCTTTACCCGTTCACAAGACCACTCTCCGGTGGTGTCTTCGCCAACTGCCTTAACACTTGAAAATACCGTAAGCAACAGTCCTCTAGAACAGTCGGTAGTTTCCGTATCTCCTGGTAGTACATTTGTGCACCTCAACTCAGGTCAACTAGTGAACAGCATCTCGGCAACCTCTGTGTCCTCCAACTCGACCCTATCCCAGCAGCCACAATCTCCACAACAACAGCCTCAACTCGCAATTTCGGTGCCCAGTACTTCAACTAGCATCAAAAGCACCACCAAAGCTACTACCATTAGCAATAGTAGCAATGGCAGTCCAACCGCCATTGGCACCAAAGTAATGGACTACACCGAAATGCGTGAATGTATCAAAAATGTAGTGCAGGAAGCAATCGTCGAGTACGAAGATGAAGAAATGGCCTTTTGTCGAAGTTTGGCCGCTTCGCTTCGAACATTGGATAGGTCGAAGAAGGATGTTGCCAAATTGGAACTGCAACAGGTGATTGTGCGACACACGAACCCGAATTATTGCAACAGTCTGCTAAACAGTTACCACAACAGTGGCAGTTGTGGCAACCTGATGGAAGAAGACAACAGCGCAAGAGTGAACAACAGCAACAACCACTCTTCGACATCGAACACTGTCAGCACTATCATGAGCAACAACAGCAATAGTAGTAAGAATACGACTGCCACAAGTGATACTAATACAAATAACTCTGATAACAATAGTACAAAGGGTCAAATGATGATGGCAATCGATGGTGACCGCTGTCCATCCAATGGTCATCGACAACTGAACAAATCGTGAATGTTATGTTGTCGTATTCTCAACATGGCAACCGCCCTGGTCTGGTGCCTGTGTTTTTGTATGATTGACAAATGAAGCAAATGATTGCAAAACAAAGCCCGCAATATATACACTTTGACCACCAATTTATTTAGTTTCAATTTTCATCCCTTTTAATTCTCCCTAATCTACTTTACAGTTTTCTTTTGTTTCGATCTTTATCTTCTCTTTTATTGTGTCTGTTAGCCACCGTGCTATTTATACGATCAATCCAATATTAGTTAGATTTTATTATCATATTATTTTGTAATGTAGCACTCTCTAGTAGTAGTTTTATTTTTGAATGAATTATTTTGCATGAAATTTTATTTTAACTAATTTTATTCGCACGATTTTATACTACTCCGACTCTGACTAACGCAATATTTAGTGAAGCCATCAAGTCTGCCCATGCACACACACAGCACCAAACCAAACAACATCAACTCAGTTTGTCACCATCACTCGCCAAGACAATCGAAAATCGTTATCATCCCTCATCCGAACGTATGTGAAAACTTATCAGTTTCATTGCTAAGAGGTATTTGTTTGTTGATTTTTATGATGAATTTTATATAAGTAATTTTGTGCTTTGCTTATTTTCAGATAACTCTTTCTTGTGATCGTGTACATGGTTTATATCTGTACACCCCCTCTCATCATCACCTTTACCCTCAACATTCCATCCTCATGCCATTTTATCTTTTATATTATAAATCTGTTCTTGATTACTAAATTTCTACAACTTATCAACTATATCTTCCCAAAGCCTCTACTCGCTTTCTTTCTTCACCCATCACCTTAAAGTTCAAATCTGTTGTCTTTCGAAGATCTATCTCTGTATATCCTTACACACCCACACCACACACAGTCAATCAAATTCAAATTTTATTATCATTTAGTACGTGAACAGTTTCTCCCCTTTATCACCTTGTTGATCTAGCCCCCCTCCCCCATTTATGTGGTTATCAAGCTGTATATCTTCTACTGTGCACACACAGCAAATACATGTTATATTGATTGTTGAATGATATGTTCTTATGTTGAATCGTCTGTTTGTTATTGATTGTTCTTGTCTCAGTTGTACACAAAACATTTGTTCTTTGCCACCAACAACAACATCAAATGCCCCTTTGCACACACCACCAAATGCGCCACTCGTCAAATACGTTACCGATTGCATCAACAATGGCGCGCATCTCTGTTTCTCTTCTCAAAACTTGAGAGCCAAGAGTGCGCCATTTTGAGTGAACTAAAGCTGACTGATTGGTTGGCCGGTCTGTCACTTTGGTCTTGACGTGGTTGGCGCTATATTTAGAATTGTTTTATATATTATTATTATATATTTTCCTATACATACGATATATATATGATGATGATTATATGCTATTTAGTATTTATATAATTATTTATTATTGCAATTAAACTTAAATGCTATATTTACACTGTGGCTACCGAATGGTGGAGATGGTTTGATCATTGATTGAACAGAAAGCCACTTGAGCAGAACGGGAATTTCACTTTTGAATTATGCTCACTGAAGAAGTGAGTGATGCTAAATACATTGACTGGCTCATTTTGTGATTAATTAGTAGTTGGCAAATGAGCACTTTATGGTTTTGTGGAACATGTGATGATAAGCAGCCACTGGAACAAAGATGAACTGAGATTAGTATAGAAAAATTAAAACAATCGTTCAGCGGATAATAAATGATCCTTTTAATTTTACATTTTGATTGACGATTATCACGATTGACTGCTTTAGTATTGTATTGATGAATATGCACTCGGTAAATCGATCAAACAGCGAACAGATCACTCGTCATATCGGCGCTTTCTCACCGATTACCGCACAACCGGTTACTATTCCGGTTATAGCTTGTTGTGTGCATTTGTACTCAGGAAATCGAATTGGTCCACAGTTATAATACATAATTTCATATCCATAAGTATACGTAATAGTTTCAAACGTAATAATCGGTTTGAAGTAAGGCTTGAAGTAACACTCATACACAGGGGAAGTGAAATGAAGTTACTGATCGATCGAAAGTTATTGATTTGCACAGACGAATCGACGAAATGGACCAGTTGACTTACTATTGGGGTATACGGAGGAGCACATTTTAATTTGGTTTTGGGATTAGAGATTACACACGAGTTATAAGAAAATACAAAATCATTTATTGTTTAAAAGAACAATTGAAGTAAAAGAGAAATGGGTCAATGTAATAATAATTAATTAGAGCCAGTCGTTAACATAACCCAAACCACAAGGACATTTGCGGTTTCCGTTATCATCCCAAGCATCTTCCTCTTATTTTTCATATTCCCGACTATTTCCAAATTTGTTAACATGTAAAAAGTCGTCATTCGATAATATCGTTGATCTTCAAGAAGTTCGTTTGCTTCGTCTTCTAATTCTTTACACTCCTTTTGGTCGGCAATGTTGAACAAAGGCCATAGACTGCGTCGAAATGCCTCTCTGCATGGCTTTTCGGCACTTTTGGCCATCAAGAGTTTCATCAACTCAACGTGTTTGGTATGCCACTTCAATACTGATTCGGTCACTTTACTTTTGCTCTCGGTGGGAATTCCTGCCCCAAATGATCATCACCTTTGCCGCCACCAACTGCTTTGATAATGGAGTCCGACATTCTTGAATCGATATTTCGGCTGCAACTGAGCATATTGGAAACGGTTGGAAGACAATCGGTGCGCAGTAATTTGGTAAGGCCCAAGAACTCTGCATTGAGACCGGCGTAGAGTTCATCACTCATGATTGAGATGGTTTTAAGTAGGACCTGAAAAAGCGATTCTCGAAGAAGAAAGATTTACTCACAAAGGAAGAGAATTTGGTGAAGTGAAGAGTTTGCTTTATTAACGTTGCTTTGCGATGGCTTTTCTGCAGAAATGCCAAAATCAACATGTGCTCGCAAACTTGAGGAGCTTACAAAAATAGGCGGGGCCTCTAGTACCGAAGGCCAAAATAAAGTCGACTGCAGTGCCAAAGGTCGAGAGTCGAGACAAACGATTTTGTTAAATTTTGTTAATTGTTGTTACCAGTCTACTGCCATTGCAAAATCAGAATCTATGGATTATATGGCAATTCAGAGTCAAATGCCACAAATGCCACGCTTTGAGCAGCTGACAGCTGAATTCACAGTGCCGCGATGCTATTTTGCAATTCTAGCAGAAGAATCAAAGTGAGCCGGTGATAGTTTCAAACAATTCAAATCCTAAACTGCCATCTCTACTCCCATCAATATCATTTCTTTGTATAATAATTATTGTTGGTCTTGTAGTTCACATCGTCACTGTCTCAATGTATCATTTTTGACTCGTGCTGCTGTACACAAATTAGCCACAATCCCTCGTTAATCCCACGCTAATCTGCTTGTCATTAATCTTGACTTGAGATTGGAGATCAAGTTTTTGACCATTGCACGCGCTCACTTTCAGCGGGGATTGCACGTTCTCACAGAGGTGACTCGACTCAATTAGTTGCACCATCGCTGTCGTACTTTTGCTGACCATTATCGAATGCGGTAATTCGTTTTAAATTGCATTTCATTTGTGCGGTAATCGACTGCAATCTTTTATCCTTTTTTTATTTTTTGCACTGTAGATAACTTGACTCATAAACTTGCAGGACAGCAAACTTTGTTGTTGTCTCCAGTGTTCGGTCTAATTCGATTGATTTGAACTGGCACACTAATTACTCCGTGGCTGCTAGAATTCGTCGCACAACTGCACGGCAAGTGTTTCATTTTGTTTTGTTGTTTCGTCTCTTTTTTGTGATTATTTGTATTATCTACAAATTGCTTTTAATTTAAACTAGCCCCAAACAAGACTTGTTTCGCTTATTTGCAAAGTCCTGGTGCTCAGTTGACTGCCTTTTTGTGGCCTTTCCCCTTGTATCGGCAGTATTAAGTCAATGCTAATTTTATTAAGATCGTTAATTGCATTTCGGTGAGTCAGTTGAGATTTTTTCTGACTAACTTTCCTCTATACCTTTTGCAGTGATTTTAGTGGTGAGGTCAGCAATACCCGGGGAGAATTTCACGTGGACTTTAGTCTACTTATACTTCCGTTCGTGTGATGCTTTGAGGCAATGCAATCGCAAATCATCCTCCTCTTTCTCAATCCTCCTCTAATGACCTTATATCTTACCTTGCACATTTTGGCCACTATTCATTCTTACACCTTTTCTTTTTATACAGAGCCATTTGTTCGTGTAATCAACCAGACGGAAAGATGGACAGAAACCATTGGACATTTTGTCTGACTTATGAGTTAACTTAAGTTGTCTCACGGTGCCCAACAACAACAAATGATGACAAAACTGACTTTTTATGTCTCCCAGTAAACAGTTAATTGTGTATAAACTCTCGGAACAGTTGTGCAGTCCATGTCGTGAAGTACAGTAAAGTTCAGTACACACACAGAGTGCATACATTGGGCTGACTGGCAACAAAAAACGAAAGCAAAACTCATCTGTCGCTAACTAGTTCCGACTTTTGCCAAAGTCGCGGTTGTACTCACCACCACAAATCACTTTGGCACACAACAGGCACAAAATGACCGAATGAAAATGAAAATTGAAACAATTTTATATTCACCATTTTGATTTATTTTGAAAGCATCATCTAACAAGCAATACTTTAGTTGAAAGTTTTCAATTAGTGCTGGTCAGTCTTTTTGTCTCGGTGTGTCCCAACATGTTGTTGGCACAATTACCTTAATATGGTTACTTTAAAGTCTATCTACCAGTCTAATACAATACAATGGTCTTGTTAGTAATCACCATCACTTCTAAGATTAGGGCTACTGCGCACAATCGCGCACCATCTTTACCAGTCTGTTCACGTTTGTTTGTATTCGTCTCACTCACCGGCATCAATGCAATTATTTTCGTCTTGTTTTCACCAGTTTGCAGTTCTCGATGAGAACAGATAAGCCCAGAACAGACACTAACAGATGATCACATCACATTCAAATTAATTCATTTAGATTTTCATTGAGATTTGCGATTTTTCAGTGTATGTCCAGTCCAATCAGTGGCAATCACAATTTGGGCGGCAATTTCATTTCGTAAAATGCCATCTTTATTACCTGTCTTTTTATCTTGCTTTTGGCGAAGCTGTTGCTGTTGCTTCCATTCACTCAATTCACTCTCTTTCTCTAAAGACTTCCTTAAATTTAATCAATTCATTATTATTTGTTTTACTTTAAATCTTTTTTTAAATTTTGCTGAATATAGTTTATGCAAACATTTCGTAATTAGGCTTGACATTGCTTCATTTATTCTCTAACCAATCGATCTAATCTAATCTCATTAATTTACTTGCAGAATTCGCTAATCTACCATCAAGTGGCACAAGTTCTAATCTCATCTCAAAGTGCATCAATCGAATTTTGTGCTTTCTTCCGCAATATTCTCAACGAGGAAATGTACTGACCGTTCTCTCTCCCTTCGGGTGAGTCCTTGACTGACTGACTGAGCACTTTTGCTTACTGTATGTCCGTGTAATACCCGGACTTGGTGAATGCATAATTTTGTCCGTGTTGAGTAATTGACTTTTGTGTCATAATTGACTGTTGACTCGCAAAAGCACAAAATGGCTACTCTCCCCTTGATTAGTACAATAATAAAACACTAGACCGGTACTGTTGGAGACTTTTGCCTTGTTTGTTCTTTTTGCTTAGTGTTTTTCCGATGGTAACAAAAATACTTTATTAGTAGGAATCTATTTACAATGTGTGAGTGTGTATTTGTGTATCTTTGGTCGAAAATGGTGTGTGTGTGTGTGTGTTGTTTGGTTGTAAATATATAAATTAGTTGATTGTGAAATAGTGTGTGTTTATGTAGATGAGTGACCCGAGCCGATCATTGGAATGAGTTGGTGGTGTGATGACCTTCGATCAGGACGGGTCATGCACACTGCTTGGTGGTCAGTGGTCCCTCTTGCTGTTTCTGTCTGTGAGCAGTTTGCATTGCATTCATTGATCGATCAGTGAACCCTTTCGGAAGTGCACGTTGGTGTGATGGCTGTCTTAGTTGAACTGACTGCCTGATGCTTCGGGCTCGTTCACCTCGATTCCGCACACATCTGAAATGAAGTAATCCATACAGGCCTGGTACAGTTGGATCTGTGCAATGATGGAACTGTTCGATGAGGGATACTTCTCTTCGGACTCGGCCTTGCACTGGGCATGATACGAGAGCACTTGCATTTCGAGGTCCTTTTGCAGTCGTTTGTTTTTTATCTCCTTCTCGGCCTTACTATAGTCGTAGCCACCGGAATTGGCGAACCAGCCCTCGGCACGCAGTGCACAGGCCGCAATTTGCTCTCGGTGCTGTTCCACCGACTCCCGAGTGATGTTGCCAGGCAGTGGAGTGTTTTCGAGACACTTCGTGATGACGCCTGCCTTGGAAAGCTTTTCCGACTCACTTGGCTCCAACTCGGGGCACTTGCCCCAGTTGATCTGTGGGCCCTGTGGCAGTGCTGGTTGAGAGGCCACTGTCTGAGGAGCTGGACTTGTCACTGGAGCTGGCTTTGGAGCTGGCTTTGGTGCCACTTGTTTGGGTTTGTTGGGCAATAAAACTTGATTATTTGGCGCACCTCGAGTGGCGAGTGATTCGAGGACTAATGATTGCTTCGGTGTAAGCTGTGACATTGCATCTTGTTGTCGTGGTGCGACGGTTGCTGGTGCACTATTGGAAACTCCTGCCGCTGCAGCCACTGCCGCCAACGATTGTTGGGCAGCCAGCAGTTGCTGGGTCTGGCGTTGCAGTTGAGCCAATTGCTCTAACAATTCTTGCTGCTGCTCGAGGGTGAGAAGCTTCGGTTTGGATTGAGCCGAAATGGAGCTGGCGCCCAGGAGGGCCACCGTGGCGAGTAGAACAAAGAATCGTGCCATTTGGTGGGCTGTTAAATTATGTTGTTTTAGGTAATACTTGTTCCCAATTGAGACTAGAATTGGACCGAGAGAATGAGTGGACACAATACTGAACAATAAATATAAATATAAATAAAGGAAAACCAAGACGCTAACGACAGCCGACCCGTACACAGAAACGAAACCAAAGTAAAAGTCGCTTTCAGTCTTGTTTGTCGATCGACTTTTATACCTTGCCCCGAACTCTCGGTTCAGTGTTCAGGTGTTCGCGCGCTCTCTCCTTACTCTCGGTTCTCGTTCGGCTAGTCAAAACTCTGCCCCAAAGCGAGATGGACACGCACAAGTAGACACATACAGAAGTGCATAGTCAGTCGGTATGATCCTCTCTCCCGTAATACTTCGCTAACGTGTCTCGTAATTCTCCTTCTTGGCGCAACAATCGACCAAAGCCAACAACAGCAACAGCATCACGGACAGGACAACTGCATAACGGCAACGACCAATATGAGTTCAGTCCACTAATGAACAGTGCACACAGAGGCACTCGACATATGAAGCGCAATCGTCAAGCACAATCCACACTCACTCACCACACACAGAGACATTATCTATCTGTCCGAATTGCCGGACAACGAGCGGACTCGGGAAAGTGTTTGCAGATTAGCCACTGCTGTTGTAACGGGACAACATCGACAGGACGAGAGCCGAAACGAACAGTTGAAGTAAAGATGAAGAAGAGCTATACAAGTTGAACAGCACAAAAAGCAACAAGAAAAACTTGCTAATTGCGTGCAGTGGTGGATTGCCAGTCTAGATCGAGATTATCTGGCCTGTTTAGTGTGATTCATACAGGTTGTTTGCTGACCGCAAGTTAGTGCTCGGTCGTCTGTAATGTACCTAAACCAGGGGTTCTCTCTTTTACTGGACATTAGTAGATTACTCATTGGATTCGAAAGATCCCAAGCGGATAACGTGATTTATGTAAAGCCCATCTGACAAGACTATGTTTACAGTGTACACTTGGTACTTGTGGGACAAGACAATCGAGAGATTGCATTTGACCGGTTAAACAAAATTTAAAATCGCTTAAACATGCTAACAAGTCTCATTTGTCATTCATAGGATCGCACGAATGTGACATTTGTGTGTTAATTAGTTGGAAAGCAATGCTCGTCCCAAGTCAAAATTCCAATTACCACACGCAAAGTAGTAAAGTGAATGGCTAGAAAGACCTTTGATTTTTATATACCAATCAATGCTCAAATCAGCGAAAGTTGTCCTCGATCGATTTAATTAAAAAGCATTGAAAGCACAAGTCTCGAACCACACACTTGGCGGACTGCATTTAAATATAGCAACAATACAAAAAGTATCCAACTGACTAGATCAGCAAGAAGAGCGAGAGATCAAGTATGATTTGATTAATTAGTGTTGATAGCGCACGCAAAGATGGCCTCATCTTGTCTCTGTCTGTCTCGAGGTGTGTCTGCCAGGTAAAGAAGAGCACTTTTGGCATCATCTTGAATTATACGAACGGGAGACTCAATTCGAGACATGACACATCGACACACACACTCGAACACACCAGACGTGGACTTTCCAGCTTTTCCCTTATCGCCAAACTTGGTACTAGATTGACCACTGTACATATGTCTTAACGGTGTGACAAGATGCTAGGAGATTCTTCACTTTGATTGAGAGTAGTTGCACTTGTACGTACACTCGCGAGTGTGCCAACTGAGAAAGTCAAATCAAAGTCAACCATCTTAAGATGCACTTTTTATTGTGGTTTATTTTCAATGATAATCACTTTATCTATTATAATTGCAGTCGATTCGAACCGTTACTCCCTTACTGAACATTGTTCGCGAATATATCTTCATTTGTCCATTGTTCTTTAAAAGTAGTATATAAATATAGTGCACTGTTTATATATTTATGATATACACAACAATTGTGCGCACACAGGCTAATTAGTATTCGAAAGTGTAAGACGAATTGAGCTGTGTCCAACGCACTTGGAATCTTCAAGTAGTGAATTAGTCGGAAAGGATGTTCTCGAATGGTCTGTCACTGTCATTGTCATACGATTCGATTATGCATGCTATGCATTGCATTGACCTTCAATGTGTCCAATTGTCGTCGTGTAGATAGCTGATATTCGTCTCATTCGATATTACCAAATGTCACATTGCACATTGCTATTGCCACATAAATGACCATACTTCACCTTTGATATGATATAATTACTGTTTGTTGATTGCACATTGTCTCCAATCTGAATCTGTCCCAAATGGTCATTCGATTGTTCTGAAGCCTTATAGACGCTTTTTATTAACTTTACTTTATTTCTTCATTTTTTTTATTTTCTCGTCTAATTTCACCAGAAAAAAGTGATGAAATTGCATTTCTTCTCTAATAATAAAACACACAGACCAAACACTCTCAGTTGATTCATTAAGGATCGTGCACGGACTATCATTAAAAGCAATAGATGTGGTCAGTGAAGAGAGGCAGAGAGACACCGACCGACGACTAACTAACGAAGTTAATTGATGAATGCCTTTTTTGAATGAACATTTCTTGCAGTGGTAGTGCAGTGCAGCAAGTGCCATCAAACAGCACAAACAGCAGTAGCACACTTTTATATTTAGCCAATCAAGTTTAATTTAGTAAATGACCTATGTGTTGTGTGTTTGTGTGTGCCGCTTTTTGCATATGCAGAATCTAGATCATTTACATTATAATGAGCGGGTCAAACGAGACTTATTGGAGATTGACCCAATATGGTCCAATGTGTGATAATATCTCACTCATTCTGTACGCGCTAATTGACTGACACCGATTCTTGCGTGTGTTTACTAGATTAATTGCTTTTTCCTTTACATTTTGATTGATCGACTGAGAGTGCCACTTGGTCCAATCGATCCGAATTATGGCGATAGTCTGTTTTGGAATTAATTTTATAATTTGCAATCTTCTTTTGTATGATTAGATTTTGATTCAATTTACAGATTTCGATGGCTCATTTGTCACTTGCCTTTCTTTTTGACTTCACTTGACTTTGATTACTCGAGAGGAGGAGGGTCATTCATAAATGAACCTGCTTTTTCTAGGAGAATTCGAATTGCATATTTTGTTTTGCCAGTACGCAAACCAATTTGTTGAACCGAAGTTTCACTTTTCAAGTCTATTTTTTCACAATCGTTGTTTTCTCCCCCTAGTCGAACTTACCTGTTGCTTTTCCTTTCCCTTCACTTCAAGTGACACTTTCTTTTAGCCTTAATGGCCTGCATGCCCGAAATATGTCTTGTGAAGAAGTGGTTGCGGTACTTGTGGTGGGCACATATTTCGGCGTATACGAGCATGACCAAGTGGAGTGGTCAGTGTTGCACATACACAAACTGTGGCCAAATTAGGTCATCGAACTTATGGGTCAGAGTGGTAAGTGCCTCTACACTCGTGTGCACTCACTTTCGTTGACTTGGAGCGTTCCATGGAGAGTCCATCACGGTGTGCCATCTACACCACACCACACACCGACATGATCATCTCTCGACCGTTTAATCTTGACCACCTGAACTAGTTGCTATGTTTTGACTTTATTTGAAATTAAACCAATGTGAGCCAATGGCAATACTGCAATATTGCAGTGGTAAACACAACAAGTATAGTACATTCATATTCAGTGGCTTAGCTAGTATGCATTGAGTGATATATTCTTAACGATTTGTGAACTCTATTGCGATTGTGAACGAACTAATGATTCAGTCACACGACTCGCTGCCATTGTGTGTGCATTTCATGCTCAACCTGTGTCAAATTGTGTTTGTGCAAAGTTTCTTTGCTTAATAATCTCAATCACAACGCATATTTTGTTGGTCCCTTCATTGGCTTATTTGCTTGCATGCTTTTTTGGTTCTGCCAAAATTAGCCCAATCGATTAAGTCCCATTTAGAGCGTTAATTTGAATGCCGGTCGTTTGCGTCTATTTGTGCATTGAGTGTGGATTCGGCTTTGGATCAGTGGCGTTGTGTGTACTGCAGTGTTGTAAGTTCAAGTTTACAACACTGTTTGACCGGTTACTACATCCTGTGTTGCTTGTTGCAAATTGCTTTAACCTGTTACGTTAGGTGTTAAGGACATACACACTATGGTGGCATTACTGAATGACAGTCAGCGACTGACCAGTGGTTAGTTCTGTCCAAGGATATATGATATATTCATTCATGAGTCTTGGTCATGGACACTTCGATAGTGCCCAATGGTGCCTGCTGGACGATGGTCACTAGTATACACAAACACACAATTATTTGATTCAAAAACTAATGTTTATTGTCCAGTAGACGTTACAAAGATAGATTATGGAATTCTGCAGGAATTTGACTAACTCGAGTCTGCATACAGAATAAAAGACATTTTATTAGAGAAAGAGAATTAGGTAAATGAAATATAAAGGAAAGTAGAATTTAAAAAGTTGACTTGAATGGTGTGTAGAATCACAGGAACTTGTTTATTCGGAAGCAGCAGGAGCCTCTTCCGATGCAGCAGCAGCTTCGGCTTCAGCGGGAGCTTCTTCGGATTCGGCGGCGGCCTCGGCGGATTCCGCTGGTGCTGCGGCAGCTGGTGCCGCATCTGCAGGTGCAGCGGCACTGCCTTCAGCTGGGGCTGCTGCCTCCTCCGATGCGCCCTCGGCTGGCACCTCTTCAACTGGGATTGGTTGTTGCTGTTCTTCAGACATGGTGAAAGTGACTTCGGTTTTCGGTTTTGCTTGAGTGAGCAGAGGAGAGATGTTCTTCACTTGGCTGTGACTGCCAAACTGAGTGAACTGCATCGCTTTTTATACCCAAAAAATTCGGTCTGTAATGCAAATTGAGATATGCACCAGATGAAGTGGAGGTGGTGATGGTGGCTGATCGAGTGCCAGTGTGACTGATGTCACAGATGCCAATGCCGAACTGGTGATGAACCATATCGATTGACAGTGTTTGTGATGACAGCCGAGATGGCCATACATTATAATGTCATCCATTGTCACTCACACTCAGCCACACACTGTTTACTTTGCCATTCAGAGAATTTGTCTTTCGCATATTGCCCAATAACTGTTCACTAATGCTGATTACTCACTCACAATCAATTTCTTTCTTTCAGGCGATGGATTCTCGAAATGGATGACGATACATTGAGATGACATTTCAACTATTTGAAATGTACATTTCAGAATAGAGCAAAGGCGCAAAAAGTTAATCTGCGAAGACATTCCTTTTGTTCTTCACAAATACAATCACCGGAAAAGTATTTATGACTTTGACTTCTCAAACTGAGCAAAAAGCCAATAACCTTTCTCGGCTTTTGCTATTGAAAGTTGTCTCTCTCACTTTTAGCATTGAATCAAGGTCGCGGGTTTTATTCTACCTTTCAAATTGCACTTGCGTGATAATTTCATAATCAGAAAGCCAACTGACTGTTTACTTCGAAAAATAATCGAAAAGCTCAAATCACTATAGCTATGGAACGTCCTGCATTTTCGTTTCAAATATATTTTTGAATTTCAGAATTAGAGCCAATCAAGTGTGACCAATTAGTCGATCAACTTTGAGTAAAACAACAAAACCGTCAACAACTACATGCGAAACCTTGTGTCTATATTTGGGACATTTCGAATAAAAAGAATTCTTACTTGATTGGCTTCAATAGCAACGTTTAAAGCCGAATGTCACGCACATTTCTCTGTATGTTTTCATGTTTTGATTGTCTATAATTTAATATCTCAATTGCATCTGTCTGACTTCAATTGGCCTTAATTGAATCTTTCTGACGCAGGGCATCTGTCCAATTGTCCTTTGCCAATATTCATATGAATTAAAGAGTGGTACTAACACTCGTTTATTCACGATGATCATGTGACCAGATCTACACTCAGTTCATTACGTGATAGTTCACTCGTACTCGTCGTCATAAATCACCATTCACATTACCGTTGTAGACAAATTGTCTATGAAGTGTGTGTGAATTAGTAGTATTGGTTGATTAGATGACGATTGGGCTGATGCCGAACGGGTTAATGAAACGAACCAATTGATTGTGCAGATATGCTTTGCATACGCTCAATGCTCGCCAATTCATAGATTTGTGTGTGATGTTTGTGGCGAGATAAGACAAACAGATTTACTGTGAATTACTGTGAAATAGATTCGAGCCCGACTATGTCTGTGTGATTTTGTTAATTACACCTTACGATAGTGCACACACGATTGGGAGCGATATTGCAATTGAAGTGTTGATGGCTCACTGATAACTGATCGATTGGATGCCTTCGAGTGCGCGTCTTTCTCATGTCTATGTTTGTGTGACTCTTCGTGTACGTTATCATCTGGTTGCATTTGGTTTTGGTTGTGCCGCGATCGCGAATGGCGAGCCAAACTGAGTTTGAACAGTCTTTTCATTCTTCCAAAACCAAACCGAACCAGCCTAAGTGGACTCTTATCTACTCACTACATCTTTCCGAGTGCGAGTGGAGGTGATTCTTTTGCTTGTTTTCGTGCTCGAACGATTGCTCTGGCACAAACACACACACACACACTTCGACAGTGTTTGGGCGCCAAAGCCAAGCCAGACTTGTGACTTCACCATCGATATCGATCGATTGGCGCGCCATGTTCCTTGGGAGTCCATGGCGATCCACCAATGAATGTGTGTGTGTGTCATTGCACATTGCAGTGATGATAATTGTCACTAAATGTATCACTTGTGTTCACACACACCGAAGTGATCAGCACTACTTTATACTCAAGTTGGCAATCGATCCGATTGTAGTGTGTAACTTGACTTGCTTGTAGTTATTTGTTATTCACTCGCGCTCACAATGTCACTCGAGCAATGGAAACCTTTTTCTCTTCAATGGATTGGGTTACCAATCCCTTTGCGCTTCTTTCCTTTTCAATACTGGAACCGATCGAGTGTGCCAGACAATATAATTGACAGATTGAAACTTTATGTTGTCGCTGATTAGATAGACTCGAGGACTTTTGAGTGCTGCAGATGCAACTGAGAGATCCGGACGTTGTCGTAGCGCGATTATACTTTCACGCTCGCTATTTGACACTTGGATCATATGATCGAGAAAGGCTTTTGGTAGTGTCTTTTGTGTGAATCGGTTAGGTATATGAGATTGATATAGCGCAATTCGTGCCTGTGTTCAGTTGATAATGAAGCCAACAAGTTGTTCAGTCGATTTTGCTCAATTTGCTACAACACTTTGACCGAACCATGTTCTTTTATCATGCCGAACGGCTTATGACCGATTATTTGACTTCATTATCCAATCGAAATAATACATTGTATATATATTCTAATTAAAGCAAAATTGACTATTCTGTGAAATTGGATATATCGTCGGCCTGATTGTGTGTCTGTTCTGTGTTGATTTATGTGTCCCGCACCAACCGAACGGGTCACAAACGAACGATTAGCACGCTAATCTAAACTAGCTGATTTCTTAGTTGTCTTAGTGCACCAGACGCGAAAGGTTAAAGGACTGTTCATTTATCATAGTCTCGGTCCAACACATTATGCATGTCTGGTGTGGAGTGTGTTATCGGTTAGACACACTGGAGAGTACACGAATACGTGACTGGTTCTGATTTGGACTCACAATTGAGTCCACAATTGTGTAATATCATTGAACAAAAAATAAGTTCAATTCGAATTTGAACTGAATTTTACTGAGGTTCTTAAGGTTTTGGTTGAATTTGAGTGTTGCATTGTATGTTGGAAACACCAAACAAAGTTTGTCATTAATTGGTGTAATTGAGTTTCACTAATTTTCTTCTCCTTTTTCCCGACGGTCCTTAATTGATTGGCATATCGATTGACAGAGTGTGCACTTGTCTTGTCTACTACCGGCAATTCCTTTCAATGTAACTCGAGACATGATCATGTCTTCTGACTCCGGTAGATTGATTGTCAATTGGTCTTGTTATTTAGTTAACGCCGTTTGGTGCATACTTGCTTTTTATGAGTCTCTCTCTCTCTCACTCCATATGGACACTATGCATTGATCGTTCATGGCCATCTGTGTGCAATTCTATCTGTGATGCATCGAATGCATCGCAATTCGCACCGATCACCATCATCAACCATCAAACATGGCCGTCGTCGATTGTTGCTTGTAAACATTTTTGTGCCACAACCCAAAACCACAAAACGGGTGATGCAAGCAAACTTGTAAGCTTCATCAGTCAGTTGTTCAGTGGTAGTGTTCAGCCAGACAACTTGGGCGACATCCATCACATGACTTCTGGTCATAAGGCTTGGATGCAGCACTGGTGGAGCATCGATGTGCCAACTTTACAGTGAGTGCCAATCATCGCGTCGATGGTCGTCCTGGTCGTCGTCCATGTTGTGGTATCGCCTGGTACCAATGGTACAGAATGTGACACTACCGAAACAGTGCGAAATGAAATGACTGGCGGCGCGCACGAGTTCAATACAAAATTGCCACCGATAGACACATAAACACGCACACCAATCAATGGCACACAATAATTGACAATATTGCTTAGTTCGCATCTGTTTACATCACACTAGACATACACAGTTCGATTGATTGCCACAGTTAATTGATTGGTTTTGGATGATTTGGAGTAGCGAAAAATGTACAAACAGAAGGGAGAGAGAACTGTCATGCTTGGACACCACTAGGTTCGAGGTTCGAGTCAATTATTGGATTGTTTGTGTTTTGAGGATGATCAGCTGATGGTAATAAATACAGAGAGGCACCCAAATGCCAAATATAGCAGTTACTATTACTCAATTAGTCTTTGAAACAGTGTTTGTGTTTGCTTTTTATGATTCATGATTGATTCGATTAATTCGCTCAACTTTATTTCGTGTTTACTTTTTATTTCATATTTGAGTTATTATTGTAGTTCACATTCTCGTTTGGTCTCTCAATCTTTGAATCAACTTTGTCCTACGTGGCTAAACTCTTCACTTCGTCGTGACATCGAACATGTTTGCTTGTTTGTACTCGTTTGGAGTTACAAACATGAATACAATCGAAGTATATCGATCTCTGTTGGTGCTGATGATGTTTGCTATTGTTCATACAGTGTATGACATAAACACACATGATTGCATTCTGGAATGAGGAACGGAAGCCATGAGTATGTGTGTGTGTGAAATTACTTACGAGTTTGACATTGCTTGCGAGCACAATGACTGACGATTAGTGATCTACTATGACACTGCACATTGACGTATATACCAACTCATTTTGTTGTTGTTGTTTCAATGATCTATTCGCTTGTGATTTGATGATCTATTCGAGGAATATCTCGAAATAGAGCGAGTGACTCATCGTTGCGTTGACATTGACCGCGCATCGTGAATGCTGAATCTTTTAGGTGGTTTTATTCGTGATTAAGGCTAACTTCAGGTAAACCTTAAGGTTGGCATGGAATTTATTGAGTCTAGTATTAGTTTACTATTAATAGTTAATAGTATTGCCTTCTAATTACGGCACAAACACCGAGAATAGACACACGAACTTGGTGCAATCATATGTGATTGATTGTTATGAGGACAGAATATATTTATTGCTTTACTATGCCAATTGCCATTTGTTGTTTGTTTGTGTGTTTAGGAATGTTTGCATTCTGCAATGTCGAATATGTCTCAAAGTGTTGCAAACCTCTAAGTGAACCTCTTCTTCTAAGTGAAGTCACATGCACCTGTCAGTGTTGATGACAAATTGAACCAGACTTGACTGAATAGACTGAACTCCGTGAATTGTTGCACTATGACTGTCTGACTGACGTATGCCTGTGTGCCACCTGATTTGCCTTGATGCGAAAATAGTGCTCGCGCGTTTGTCTGTTCGTTTTCACTTTTTTTGTCTCTTGGTCGAGTTTGTTTCGCTTGATTGATTGATCGATTGAGAGCGAACCATTGAGTTTGATTTTGATTTGTGCCGCTCGCTGTTTGTTTCTCTCATTCACTCACCTCGCGCGTTGCTGTCATATGGTCACAAAACAGAGCGGAAGTTGTGCTGCTGTAATCGATATATTTAGTAGTCGATTCAATTCGGTCGCCCTGTAGACGGTCAGGTGGTGATGCGCAGCCGAATGACGAGTGATGAACAATCAACTCGGTGCGCGCACTGCCTGCAATGTGTTCTAATTATAGCTCATCGAGTATGATGCGTCCAAAGTAATAAGATTGTGGACAGTTCCAGGAAAGGGCACACTTGAGCTTAGTTCTAGCGATGGTCATGCATGGAATTGACCATACCCAGAATGTGTTGCACTTCATCGAATGCAGCACGCATTGCACTATTTGGTGATAATAATGCTTGCCTCTTGCCAATTCCTGTGTGATTGCTTGTGCTATCGGAAAGATGAGACCCTCTTTCCTTGAATAAATCTACTCGAGTGCTATCTGGGCTTGCTTGTTGACACTCGCGCCAATCACTGATAAGACTTAAGACTTCACTTGCAATATCAATATATAAAAAAAAGTATTTTTGGGAATTGATTAAATTTTATTTTAATATGTTATTGAGAATAACACTGGAAATTTTAAAAAAATAGATAATTTAATAAATAGGAATTGTTACACCATAGGAAATGAGAACTGGTGGAGCACTGTTGAAGTGGACTTTGTGCTGGTGTTGAGTTGACGCTACTTGCTGACCTTGGCCACAGCTGAGATCAACTCGACTGTGGTCTGCGTCTTCGTTCGATCTTGGATCGTCTCCTCGTCTGTCCATTCTTCAGTGGCTCGAGTGGAGTTGTTGGTTCGGTTGCTCTATTCCTGTGGGGCAGCATCAGCGTCTCCCTCCTCGGAATCTGCTGGTGCGGCTTCCGAATCGGCAGGTGCAGCTGCGGCTGGGGCTGCTGCTGGTGCGGCAGCTGGGGCTCCAGCAGTTGGGGCAGCTTGTTGCTCCTCAACTGGGACCTCTTCCACTGGGGCGGCTGGTTGCTGTTGTTCGGCAGACATTGTGAGTCGGTTTGGTTTGAGTGGGGTTGAGAGAGTTAAAGTGGATTCGGTGAGACGCTAAATGCTTGTGACCAAATGGCTCCCAACCAGTCCGCTTTTATACTATTTTGCGAGCCATTCGGTGAGTGGTAGCCAATTCGTTCCGGGGGATGTCACTGGCCGGTGGTGTACTGCACAGACAGGCGCCAGCCGGAGTCGATGGCTGGCTACACTGCTTCGCTTGTTGTATCATCGAGAGGAATCAATGAATGGCAGATAGCGCACCGATGTGTCCGCCGTGCCGTACTCGATACTCGTAGTCTCTTGAATCAGATCTGGTTACGTGGTCGGGGTTCTGTAGATGCGGTGACAGTCACCCCGGAGGACCGTGATTGCACCATTTGCATTGACACCCGACGTCGTGCCGAGAGACGCCACACCGCACCACCGCCGACGTCTGGGCTAAGAGACGTTACTGTGGCAATCAAATCCGACCGGCGATCGGCTCCATGACCAGCCTCCGGCCAGTGTCCGCGCCACCATGACGCCTCCGCTGAATGGGGCGCCCAAAAAGAAGGCAGAAAACGCCCCAACTCATGCACCACTACATCACCACTAGGGAGCACTAATCTTGCAATAATGCAATGATTCAGTATAGCTTGCATTCACACTTACACCTTGGTTAACTGTACAGTGTACACTGCTCTACTAATGACGATTACAATCATGCATTGGTATGTGTTGCACTACATATGCAATATACCGAATCGATGAATGATCCACGGACGGATGGATGATGGTCTCTCGGTCTCGATCCACCACTCAGACACAATGACACTGCATTGAGTGATTTATTGATCATAGGTGCAGATTAAGTGATGATGATGAATGCCATTTAGACTAGTATCAACGAGTATATGGAACATGACACACTTGCAGTAGGAGAAGGACTTACTTTCTGGTCCATGGCCATTGGCCACCAAGATCGATTCTAAACTATTTTAATATTACTTCTTCTGTTCACATATTGCATTTGCGAACGCAAAATACAACGGCGTTCGGAATGGCTTGCAACTTGCACAACCAGAATGTTGCAATTTGTGGTCAAGTAGTCAATAATCAATGACATTTGCATGCTTAGATGTACATGTTCGATAGACATTCACAACTGATTTGCTACTGTTTGGTCGTGCATTTTTGATTGTGCTCGTCGTGTGAATACATTTGCATTTGTATCACAATGTCGAGCATTGTATACACGAGCAGATACTATTCAGCGAAAAAGTGCAGAGCTGTTTGATTGAGGTTTGCAACTTATCACAAAGTGGCCACATAGTGCAAAGTTATTGTGGTCGCACGGTTATGAATGAAAATTTAAAGAATAATTGGAATATTTGCTTAAAATGTTTCATAAAATTGTCAAATGTGGCAAATTTAATTAAATAATGAACCGTGAAAGTGTCAATTTCATAAGAATCCAAATGTACACGCCACCCCTGTCCTTCATTATCATTCACAAATATACCAAGTTATATCTCATCGCTCATTAGGCTAATAGAGAATACGATTAGATCTCTATGTCTGGGTCCAATTTGTATCAAATTTATTAGTGTATCTCGGCACTATCTCGGCCGATTTATTATTAATTTCCCCACATCGCACTGCACCCACACTTATCATGCCATCGTCATCGGCATTGCCATTTTGCGTTCATCCTCATCATTGTGCCGAGAAAGGAGTTGTTTCACTGGCATCAGTTCGACTTTAACTTATCTCTCGTGGTTCATTTCATAAATAACCGTACACCACTGAGTGACTTATTAAACTGAATCCGTGTTTGATCTGTCTGCGTTGTGCAGTCATCTCTTTCTGCCTGTCTCGGTGTTCTTGTTCACTTGTCACTTATCAAGTTTGGCGCCAAACGGTTGCACTACATAATACTAAACATAACTTCATAGATAACGTTACGTGTCATTATCAGTTTTAGGGCAGTGAAGTGAATCTACAAGTGGCGGTTTGACTCATCTCATCTCTTCTATACGCAAGGAAAATGTCGTTTAGTGTCTCACTTTGATTATTGCACACTATCGGATGCAATCAAGAACTATTATCGATTGGCTCTTTATTGACTTTGGTTGTATAATCAGATGTGTCTATTGTCTGGAGGACAGTCTCGTGTATGGCCCACAAAAGTGGCACGTTGGCAGTTATCTCTGTTACACAGAACACAATTGATCGGTACATCTACATCTGTGCCGGCCAACTCACTACACTGATAATAATATTATATTACTTTGTGTTGGAGGGAGACATTTTGGTCGAGGAGATGCCGGCCGGCATCAGGCCACGTGGAAGAACACTATTTTGCAATACTAAACAGTTAGCATTGTCAACGACCTGTCAATGAGAGTGAGTGTGTGTGTGCGTAATGAGATTCATTATGATTGGATATATTGCTCAATTCAGAATTGATTCAATTAATGGTGCCTAATGATGGTTAGTTATTGTTTCAGAAGTTGCTTCGATTGATTGCGTTTCGTTCGACCAACCGATTGTCGGACCGGAACCGAAAATGGTGATCGTCATTGGTGAGTGTGTTATTTGTTACAGTGAAATTTGATAGCACAACCAAACCCTTCTGGGTGAGTCTATGGCAATTATCCTTGGCATCGCGCTGACTCGCTGGGAGAGTGAATTGGTCAGGATGGCGATGATGATGATCGAGTGTGATGGCCATGGTGATGATGGTGGTGGGGTGTTGATGACCAACGGTGCACAGTAACTTTCCGATAACCGACAATGGCGCCAGAGTGGGGGTGAGTGAGTGGTTACTGGTATTTCAGTGGAAGGCGTTTTGTGGCTGTAACACTCACCATTCACTCTCCATTACAGGGTGATTCAACACCACGACCATGGCCAATTGCATTCTTCAGTGCAATACATTCGCACAGTAATCTAATCTGTTCACAATTCACAACCTTCAACCTGTGATTCATCGACTAACTTCAAACTCAAATGTAAAATGAAACTTTGCTTTACCAGGATTTTAGAAATGAAATGCTCAATTTGAATCAAATCGATCATCCTGTAAACCATTGTGGAGTACCTCTACACTTCTCTCTTCTGTATTTGCATTCTTATATAACTGCTATAAGTTATAAGATCCTATTCTTCCAATATATCCAAAGTGTATCGCAAGACATTTATGACTAATACGCAAGAAGTACTTATGCACTGTTGAACGGCTACAATAATCTAAGATATCCTTAACAAGATCTAGGCGACACTGATGTGTGTAGATGTAGAGGTGTATCATAGTCATACACTTCCAGGTAGTTGGACTGTAGTATTACGTGGCAAACTGACATAACTCCTTTCCATGACCACCAGGAGGTGATAAAATTGACGCAACTGGTGTGTCAGAGATATGGACATTTGCAGATAGATTTACAGAGTGTAGCTCGGAAAGAATTATTGTGTTCTAATTGTACTTTAATTGTAGTATCAATTCTAATTTGATCTAAAGTCTCACCCTGTGATCTCTTCATTTATCCAAATACATAGACTCAAGTAGCTGTACAAGTTGGTGTTGTCGGTATTGCCATGTGTCGCACACATTTACCGAGTGTGCACACCTACATTGCACTTTCTAATTGATCAACTTGGGTCATTTTCAGGTCTTGACAAAATTCTCTGGCCGCGACCGCGGTTCTTCAAATTGACTAATCTTGATAGTCAAATCCAATTGCAGTAAACATATTGATTATTTTTCTAGTTATTAATTCAGTTAATTTAGTTTAGTAGCATGTGCATTTCATCTCTTTTTTGGAATTATTGATATTATTTATCATATGTTTTGTGTCTGGAAATTTTCCTCTCATAAATCACCAAATGTAAACCAAGAAGGCAAACATCCACCGACCGACCGACCAACCGACCAGGCCGAGTGGTCATCAATTGAGTCAGCAATAAGTGGAAGTATTAGTTAGTTTGCGGACTATTGTTGTGGAAGGCAGTGTAGTGTAGATGTGTGCTCACCTGTGTGTAGAGGTGCAATGGCGCGCAATTGTTCTCCACTGTAGAAAGTAATGCCTCGTTGCCCGGGCGCTAGTGCACAGTGCTCGATTACATCTACGAGTGGAAATGCAAGTTGGCGCGTTCGGCAAAGTTTGTTCGGACAGTGTCGGCATTGCTTCCATCTGTCAGTTGGCATTTCAAGCTATCGGCAATAGACCACTGAAAGGACTTGGTGCATGCAGCAGCCTTCGGCAAAGTGCATCATCTTGCATGATTGTCAGACCAGACTTGATCAATTGATAAGTGCACGTCATGATTCATCCGTGATTGAGGTGATGTACGTGCACACGTTGTGTGATGTACGTGGTGATTGTCTCGGACAGGCATCTGGTCTAGTTCTCACCCGGATGTCGCTCGTAACACAATATCGAGTTCACTTTTGGATGCTTTTGTAATGTGACATTGTTGGGCAATGTTCAATATTGTCTTCATGCAAAACAATATGAATGAAGGCTTTGTCGGTGTTTGACGAAGTCTGACCCAAGTCGGGCAATGTCGAGCTTTTTTGGTACCACAAATTAGATGCCCTTGAGGTATTTTGATTGCGGTATTGCATTGTGAGCTTACAGATTGAAGTCAATCGGACATTTTTTATTCAAATAGTTTTAACTGATAAGTGGATTATAAATTCTGGCATCATGAGATAACAGTCCACTACAGTCAGCAGTTGGGTTGCGAACTAATTTGTGTATGCGTTGCCAAGTAATGTCCAAAAATTGCTCGTCAATTAATATCGCTTTAATTTAATTAATTTGACCGTAAAATGTTGACCTCTTCACAATCAAATGCAGCACCACTATTGTCTTTAATGATGACAAATTGAATTTAACCACTCGAGTTCAAGTTGTGCTAGTTTGTGTGTTATTCCATGGTATTGTCTCGCATTACATGTGTAAAATCTGTGTTTGTGATAAACGGTCACTACTATGGTCTTTGCCTTGTGGCTATCATCTACTTGCCTATCTGAAAACGTCTAATAAGTTTTAATATGAAGTCAGTGGCACTTGGCCACATACAGACGAAGTCACTCTCGTTGCCCTTCATTGGAGTGCCCCTCAAGAACTAACAAGAATATGACGACTTACAAAGAAAAGGGCTTAATGGAGGCAGCTTAAGAAAATAAAGGTCAAGTGCTTCAATCTATCACTAACTTGAGTAAATGTATCAATGTTTTCTTTTGGGTCTAGACTCCAGGCTGGAGGACTTCAGAAGTCCGATTTTTTCAATTCTATAATTTAGGCTACGACAAAAAGCAAGATGCCAATCCATTTGCGTTTTCAAAACTTTACTCGACTGCCTTGTCTTGCACAAGCAGAGGTTTACTATTGGTCCATACGGTTTAGCACGAGCAAACATCGAAATATTCTGAAAAATTAGACCAAACTGTGACTTAAAATGAACCACTACGATCAGGTACGTGCCGTAAAATGGATCTTAACAATGTTAACCTGTTAAATTCTAAATTGTTTCGCAAAGTTTTACATAAAAAAACTCATAAAGTAAGCAACAAAATCAACAGATATTTATTGGCAGTGCTGACTGTAAAGGTGAACAATTTTCCGTGAACAGTTTGGTCGATTTGTTTGTGGTGCCACTTGTAGCACTTGATTGTTTACTTGAGTCCGAAGATCGGGTTGCTGTTTTACAATTCTTATTGAATGTCACACACCGCGGTCATATTGAGAGTGGAAATTGGACATGTCTCGTTTGATACCGTATGAGCCAATTGCCACATATCTCGAATGTTTTCGGGTGTGCATTCAGTCCAGACGACGCCCAGTGAAAATTCGCACGAATTCTCTGGTATGAAGTATTCGTGGAAGTACAGTCTGTACCGAGGAATGTTGAGTGCTTGTGCGGCAATTCCAGAAATGTACACATCCTCGACGTACATGACGCTTTCATCATGCAGGGCGTACTGCAGAATTGGTTGAGCCACCTTAGGGTCGAACATGTAAGCGGGACCGACGACAAAGTCAGGATAGATCAATCCACGGTAGCACGACAGTGGACAGTAGTTCTTCTGAGTGGGCTCTATCAAGGGCGCCCATCCCTGAGCAAGTCTGCCAAGAAAAGCATTACGACAATTGGTGCTACGTACAAAGTCGACCATCCATTTTGCATTGAGCACCACATCATCGTCCACCTTGAGTACAAATTTGACGCGTTCACATCTTTGTGCCACCAGTCGCAGCATGACCAGACTTTTCAGAGTTAGATTGCGGTAATTGTCGAGAATGGCCGCTTGAATGATGTCACCGTTTTTAGAATCTTCAGCTTTGATCATTTCCTGATCAAATAAGTCATTTGATGATGCAAGTAGGAAAAAGACGGACACTGCTTGATCTCTCATATATTTGCCCCAAGTGGCTCGAATTGCAGCACGAGCCAAGAAATGTCCCACTCCCGAATTGACAAGCACTAAAAGGTCAATCCCAGTGCCGTTGAATGAACCACACATTTGAGGCTTGTCAATGACAATTTGGCCGGTCTCTTCAATCTCCTCTTGGCTAAATACAAAATCGCCTTTGTTCCTGTTCAGCAGATAAATCCAATAAGTAATGACAATCACAATCTTCAGGATAGGTCGAGTTGCATCCAATTGGTCAAATTTGACTAGTTTCATTTTAACAAAATATAGACTCAAGCAGCAACACGTGAGCAGCTAGGCGAAAATGTTTGCAAATAAATAGTTAAATATTCTAACTAAGTTAATTAGAAAATCATCGTTTATTTTTGATAATCTGCATTTTGTATTTCGATTTAGATTAAATTTTGAAATTTAATTTAGCATGAACGTTTGTAAACATTGATATTTCTCGCCATGGATATCCAGTTCAAATTGAGCTTGGAAGCTCTGAAAATAAGTGCTTGAAGCAGGGCATTTTAAAATCTGTTAATTAATACAATAGTTAGTGTTTATAGTTAACAGAATTGAATGAGGGCAAACCTGAAAGAACAACAAAACACATTATTCTTTAATTGAAGCAATTCAAGTGAAATCAAAAATTTTCATATCCTCCTCCAAGGCATCCGAGGAAAGGAGATATTTCTCTATGGACCAATTGACAATAAGCATAGCTGTCGTGAACATTTCAATTAGGCCAATTAAATCAAACTTGAAGTTGTAAGAATACAACATGAATGAAGTGTAAACTTGTCAATAAATGACAGTCAATTGATCAGCATTGTTTACATTTATAGCTTATATCCAACATTGACACTAGATGGCTGCACTTGGCCCAATAATATCGCAAATTAACTAATTTATGAGGCACTGGCAAAACGGAAAGTGATCAATGAAAACGTAATATTTTATTGCTTGGACATAATACATCAACAATTCATTATAGTAAATATAGATAGAACAATTGGATAATAATATATAGTGACTAATGTATATTGGTGAAATACAAATTCAAGTATAATCTTGAAGCGGTGTCACGGTGTGAAGTGTGTAAGGCAAACACTTTGAACAAATTGGTTATATGGGCCATATATAAAATGTGTGTGTATGTGGGTGGGCTAGGACAAGTGTGAATGTGTGTTTGTTTGTCGTAATGAAGTTATAAGACAAATAATAAATATACAAAAACAAAAATGGAGAATAAAATGGTAAAAGGTGAGCTTGCACCAGAGAGTAACACAAATGCATAGTCAAAGGAAGAAAAAGACTAAACATCTTGTTGGCCGTAATGTTGACTTGGACTCATTATGGGTGAGGCAGCACTCTCACTAACGTTGGTCGTGTTCGGGAAGAAGGGATTTGATTTGTCAAATTGAGCAGGATTTAGTCGAAGGTCGAATTGAAGTCCATCGCCAAAGCTGGTCGGCACTGGCAGGAACCAGAGCAGTTTGTTATCACCAAATACTGAACGGAAATTTCGGCAAGCACCCAGATTGAAACGGTAATGGTCTTGCTCGATGTTCTTGAAACGAGGTGGTTGATAGGCTTCTAGCGTACTCATATTTTTCAGTACCAGATAAATGTGGTAACTGAGAAGGAAGAGAATGCTCAGCGAAAACACCGAACAAAAGACTACAAGGAAGAATACTTGAAATCGGCCAGCGTATTCTTCGTCTTTCCAGAATTTGATGAACTGTTTCATAGATGTGGACGAAGTGTAGATTGCCAACAGCACCGTGTAACAGAGAAACTGAATGAAGTATTTGTAGTTGTCAAAGGCGACGCAATTGCTGACCCAGTGACAGTGGTGGTCCATCTTGCGAATACATTTGCCACAGGTGGAACAGTGATGACTACGGTCAGGCTTGATTACGGCACACTTGCGACAGTAGCGAACCCATCCATTGTAGGAACGAGTATACACTGGAAGGTTTCGCGTTAGAATGGTCTGCTCCAGTGCTTGGTTAATCTCTTCTTCCGAGTGCATATTCAGGTTGAGTGTGTCGGGCAGACCGTACTCATCCGGAATGGTACGATTAGTAGCGAACACAGTTCGGAGGTAGGATGATGTGGAAAGCCCGTACAAAGGCAAAAAGAACAGAACCAATAAGATTCTGGCCACATTTGATTGATAGCCCTGGTAGATGATGTAGTACATGTACACGTAGAAGCCCCAGGTGAAGAGTGCGGTGATCATCACAAAGGGAAAGTATCGCACCAAGAAGAGGCACTGACACATGCACCTAGTAAGACCAGTGCGACGATTCTGGCCACCAGGGCCAATGCCACCGACATTGTGGTTGTGATGTATTCCATTACGTTCAATATCCATTATTTTAGGTTTTACCATTCGACCTGAGTGGAAAACAAAAGAAAAGAACACTCATTAGTTGCGAATGACGCACCAAATGGACATTGATTACGACTTGATGGTGGTAAACAAGACTGGCAAGATGGCAATTGGCAGAATGCCTCAATGAGTTGATGTTGTAGGCAAGTGACTGGCCAATTGATTGCACTCCGAACAGACTATTGCACTCAGCTGGTGGTAAACATACTTCTAATGCTATTTTCACTCGGCGGGTACTACAGGGTAGATATGGTGGCACAGTGTTCTTTCAAATCGAATCAAATTACAGTGCAATTTACACTCTATGTGACTAATAAATTAAATTTATAAATGCTATCTTGGTTTTGGTAAGTTTCTCATTCTAATCGATCGATAATAATAATAATATTCCAATTAATTCAATATATTTTAATTTAAAATCGATTTTCCTCAATTTACAATTGACTTATTTGACCGCTGACCGAACATTACTCTTTTGTGCAATGGACGACAAAAGATTGATTGTAATAAATACACTGGAGCAAATTTGACAAACAAGCCATTGCCACCATGCCGAAGATAGACACAATGTGCATTCAACAAGGTATTCATGTATGCGTGTGCATGTGTCCACTCAAATGTGCTACTTTTGTGGCCATTTCCAGTCTAATTATGTGCACTCGATATTATAATGAACACAGAACACACTAACTGAATGTTTTATATATATTGTTACAGTTATCGTCATGTGTAACGAATAATTTTTGTGTTAACTGAATTACCACTGCACCAGTGACCACCGTTTGAATTATAACGAGCAAATGGTCAGCAGCGTCAGCAACATCGACAACACGGGACAACAACGTCAACCGACAATACGACAGGCGTCAAACGAAATTAGCAACCAAAATGCATTCGGTGACAAACATTCGTCAACAAAAACAACCACTCGTGTGTGGTGAGCAGTGCACTATGCGATATTTGACCACCGTGAACAAAATTTACATTGTATAGCTCAAAAGACAAAGAATTGTTTGAAGCTACTGGCTGAAGTGTCGATTTAATTTGCACACTCAACACACGATGGTTAATGCTAAATTAATCGAAACGACATCAAAGCTGGACAGGAGAAGAGTTACACCACACACACGTGTCCGTCCAGGCGTGACTTTAGTCTCAAGTCTTTAGAACCGTGGGGGACCCGTTAAACAATAACTAGGTGACAGGGAAATCAGTAACGGACATGCTTTATTGCACTCATTTCTGGAATTGTTATACCACAAACACACACTTTTCCAATTAGACAGTTGATCATTTGGGACATCTTTTCAAAATTGGTTCTACAGACACCAGCTTTTGCTTGCTTGCTTGTCATGTGTGTGTGTGTCATTTGAATAATCACTAATTAACAGGTCTTACCTTTCGATTGACGGGCTGAATTGGAAGTACTGAGCGTGTACGATGCGTTAGTGCCACTTGTGACTTGCTGGCATATGAGTCACCTCAAATGAATCAATCACACAATATTGGCAGGTGATGCAACAGGCCAGGCTACTGTGATATCTTCAACCTCGATTCACAGTATCGATCGATTTGCACAAGTGTGATTTCTTGATGTCTGTATGCGTTTTAAATTTAGAAATTTAGCCAATTGACAGTTGCACAAGTTTGAAGTCCATGTTGAGCACTACAGTATGTGTTGCATTGAATTATTATATGTCCAGACGTTTGCTTTCTAAAGAAAGTGTCATCTGTGGAGACTAGTGTGTCGCACCATTTGGCTGCCAATCTATCCTTTGCTCGCAAATATGTATGATCGATCAGTAGTGTGGCTCGACACTATCGATGGGTTGTCATGCAACACAGACACACACAATTTGCATAACCAATCTCTGTGGGTGCCATGAGAGTCAATCGATTCGCTTCGATATTGTGCAAACATTCATCGTGGATTACATACTGAAAGTGCACTCCCGCGACACTATTGGACATTGGTTCATTCTGCTATTATCGATCGACATTGGACAAAGTGTGTCACTAGCTAGTAGCGAAGAGTGCCAGACCTACTGGAATATGAAAACATCCATTGCATGCATAACAGACACAACATGAGGACATTTTGATCATGACCTGTCTCCCAAGGGCTGCCTTACCGCCTTGGTCTGGTTCTGTTCCTGTACTTCTGTTCTGTGTGCATTCCCGCAGAACGTGACACTTCATTGTCGATCATATTGGCGAGTTTGTCGTACAATTCGGAATTATTGGACACACAGAAAGTGCTGATGTTTACTCTGGTGTGAGTGATAATGACGAGCTGTGATGATCATCATTGCTTTCAATCAATCTACACGAGCAGATGACGATGATGATGAAGAAGCAAATTAATGAACGGCCATACAACAACATGATCAACAACAACAACGTGTCTGTGCCACAGTGGACAGTACAAGGCAAAGATATGCACGTTGTTGTGTGTTGTGTGTTGCACTTCCTAGATAGAAGTTAGCCTTCGAAGTGCGAATGGCATTCGCGCCAATAACGGCCGAGTTATAATGCTAACTATAACTTGTGTGTTCAAATATATCCGACTGAAGTGACTGACTACTATACTATTATTGAGTCGAGTAAGAGGACAGTGAAAGGAGAGCGAATGAGGAGATGGATTGATCACCTCGAGTGGCCTTCCGAGGACGGTGAATTGTCTCTCGTGTCGGCCGGTGTGTTGATCGGTTCGTTGTGTTCGGTAACTGTCGATGTCATCGGCACTGTACACAGGTCGATCCAAACTACACTGCCACTGCATATGCCCCACCATGAACGGCCAAACATCAAAGCCGTGCCACTTGTTGTCCTTCTCTCGGGTGGCCGGGCGCCCTTTCTGCACTCGTGCTCGCACACAAAACGCGCGCCATTAATAGTAATAATGTCATTATCACTCAGTCCAGTACTGTAGAGGTGCAAGAACAACAATGGTCAGGACAGTGAGCTGCCTCGGCCAACGATCGTATAGCACTGAACAGTGTCAGGCCAGTCACTGTGAGAGGCAACGAGTATATTTAGACACGGATGTGCGTGCACTGTGCATTTGAACCACCTTTGGAGCATTATGTAAATGCGATCATTACGAACACGTTCGGTTGGCCACGTACATACGTAACGGCGTAATGGCAATGTAATCAGTGAGACAGTGCCTAAACGCCTTGAACGATGTCCACCAACAAGACACAGGACAAATTCTCTGCACCTCGTTTTCCTGTGTGCCTGCGCTCCTCTACTTTCTCGCCACGGGAGTGACTGCCGAGAGCGAGCCGAATCGAACCTTCAAATGCATTCCAATTAATTGCAATTCTACAAATTAAATAACGATCATGATTGCGGCTGTGACATAAATAGCAAAGTCCGTGCACGACATTGAACGCTAATGACACACAGACAATCACTACTGCACTTGACTGCGATCATCGTTCCTTGATGACTTTGACGATATTCGAGGATCAAACGATGACGTGCCGGGCTGTTCCGTGGTGGCCATCCCGGTGACTGCCACTAACGAGTGTGCCCGTGGTCCACTAATTTATTGCCTTGTCACTTTGTCTCACTTTGTCCAATTTGACACTCAATGGTACTGTGTAGTTGTGGTGGCCATTCGGCACGGAATTGAGTGCGCACACATTTGCATCGATTAGGGACGAATCAAATGAAGGTGAATGCATAAGTCATATCTGGCACAAGTGAAGCACTTGTTGTCCTCTCACTTGTCCGCCGCTCGTTTGTTCGTTAGCTCAAGAATCGATTCTAAATGCGAGCTCGCGAGTTCTTCACGCGCGACACAATCACGCCAATTACGCCGCAGAGAAAGTGAGAATGCCGCAGAATAAACACATTGTGTGTGTGTGTGTGCTGTGTATGCGTGAAGGATAATGCAATCAATCGAGTGTGTGTGTGTGTGTGTGTATGTGTGTGCATCAACACAACACAACGAACAATCGGATTCATAGTTTCACTTGGGGGACTAACGATTTCCGTTCGGAACGAACACACAACACATCTTCTTGAGGGCTCATTTTGGTGTCAATGGAAACGAGATCGATCTTTGAAAGGAGTTTGAGCCATTTGAGAGCTATCCTTTCTAACAACACTAGGCTTGGCAATCGTACAAGTTGTCGTGCACACTGAGAGTTCTTCACTTGTACATCGATGACAATCGAATCAGTGCCACCACCACAACTGCAAACTAAGAACTCAATTTCTTCACTTCTTGAAAAAAAAATTTTATTTATAGATTGCTCATTGAGTGGCAATTTGAATTTGCCATTATTAGTATTTATAATGCATTCATTCCCCTTCTGTGTGTGTGTGCTGAACGGACGGAACCTGAGCTCGGTAGGAGAGAGTGAGTGGACACTGGACACTGACACAGTGAACCACTCGAATTGGGTCATCCAACGGTACTGTGTGGAGTGTAGAACAAGACAAAGAGTCGAACAAGCAGAGAGATCAATCGATCGATTGCATTAGTGATGCAAATGTGATGATCACTGCACTGGTCGGAATGTAGCTCATACAATGATGACTTTGATAAGCGATTCACTTTGTCATCGGCTTTGTGTGATCGGCGTGTGATCACAAACCTGATGGCAGACAATTAGTTAATTAATTAGTGGTGCTTGCTTGGTGTTAACACTAATGCATGCAGTAGTGCCATAATACTACTGGCATGATTATGTCATTCTATCGATAATTATGTCTATTATTAACATACTGTGAGACATTAGTGTAGCTCAACTGAGGCAGTGTTGTGTTGTATAATTGCCTACTACTGTGATGTTGTTTGCTTTGAGTTTGGCCGCCAATATTAGGCCCTTTCATTTGCTTTCAATTTCTTTTCTTGCCTCTATGTGGAACTCTCGATCGATCGATCTGTTCCTTCCTATGCGCGATGTTTGTTGCATTGAAAAGGCATAAATGTGTTATATCAAACAGTGGAAGTAGCGTAGAGGGCAATGTTGTCAATCATACACAATACAACACACAACAGTGGCTAATGTAATAATAGAGCAAATGCCTGATGAACGATGACAGGCAAAACAGAAGGAGACTTACTTACTTACTGTGGCGACTGGCTGCTGCACTTAGTTACCAGCACCAATAACGGAAAAGGCAAGTCAAGTGGCACGAGTGATTGGTTCTTGAGCTCATAGTAGCATATACACTATTCAATGGCGAATCCTTCCAATGGCATCGAGGAGTTCACATTTGAGCTCACTTTCACTTCGATACGAACTGTTGATCTCACTTACTCTCGAATGAGATAACTCAGCACTTCAGTGCCACACTGTGCTTCTGTACAGTGGACGTGGCTATTGGCCCTGTGATCACTCACTGATTGTGTTCACCAATTGCACTCGTGTATGGGCTAAGGGAATTTATTTGATTTATTTTCAAGAGTAAATTGAGATCGCTTATAGTGATCAAGATCGACCACGACAACAACAACAAACAATGGTCATGGTAGCAACGAGAGGCAGAGAGCGAAGGGACATTGAGGAATCGAGTGCAAATCGAATGCAGTGCAGGCGAGCATGCAGTTTGCCGTCAAGGAGATGTTGACCGCCAACCAAGCGGTTCGCATTGGTATGTCACACCAATGTACGATCAGTTGCCCACTGACCTAGTGATACCTTTCTGAACAGTTCGATCTGTTCCGTATCCGCATTCGGCATAGAAGTGAATAATGACAATGTGACAGACAATGTGCAGTTGGATATATCGCCTAACATACACCAGTAACAAGCTGGTCAGTCATTGGATAGTCTGAATAGCTGTAATTCAATTATGACCGCTTAACTAAGTGTGAGGCCAATCGATTATTACATATTGCTCGATTACATGCTTGTTGCAGCTTGTCTGCAGACAGAAACAAGATGAACATACAGTGTCAGTGACTGCGGTCAGACAATGCACTCACTCGAACACGGCAGACTCAATGCAACCAAGTGACCTTGTGCTTTACCACCATCAATGTCATTAAATTTATTATATTATTTTGTTATCACAAATCATTGTGTGCTTTGGGGGCTTGTTTGTGTGCTAATTTGAATTCGAATTCACATTCGAGTGCATTCACGCTTAATCTCTCCAAGTTTGACTCCTAATCGACGGAATTATGATGATGACATTACATTACAGAGTGGAAGAAGTTGATGGTTACCAAATGATGACGCCAAAGACGACAATCAACGATGAACACAACACTCGATTGAATGAATAACTCGATTGAGACAGTCGGATAAAGCACAGCCAGCACGAAACACTCTTGGAAGATTCCATCTTAAGGCCTGTGGCAGCTGGTGGTGTACTCGATTGAATGGAAAAGGTGGAAAATACTACAACAGACACAAACGGTCGAGACCTGAAATTGCAACTAGAATTTGAAGAAGAATAAGTGAAGAGCATTGAATTGGAATGCAATTTTAAATATTTTTAGAAAAATACTAATTAATTGACTGCAGGTCGTCGGAGTTTGATCGGAGCCAAACGAGGACTAGTCAACACACTCGACATATGCCATTCTGGCAATTCTGAGTGGAATGAAACGATGAGCGAACATTCCATCAAGCAACACAACACAATGATTCTGATTTAGCAGAATCGTGTGGCAAGACAAAACAGAACAGACACACTGGGTTAACGTAACAGTCGCTCATAATTGGCAATAAATAAAGTGCTTGGACACGTTTGTGTGTTGTTCCGAATGGATTCGACCGAGTTGGGAGAGATGGAAAGGTGCAACACTCCGCTCGGCTCCCAAACTTTCCGAGATTGATGTGGAAAGTTTGAAGTCTATTCTAAAGTGAAGACACACATCGAAACCATGACAACACACACTCGACCCACACAAAAAGCATTCATCATCTCAAGATTTGAAATTTGATTTTGAAATTCTCACAAATTCGTCTCAATGACAGGCAGGCACCGTTGCTGAGCGGTTCGGTCGTCTTTGTTTTGTTGGACTAATGCAGCAATAATAATATAATAAATGGTCATACTGAAACGACCAAAGGTGCAATCGAGCGTGCATAATTCATCCAATTCAACAGAAGGTACACACGTGTCACAATACTGTCGACCTCAATCGATGCTGAAGTTCATATATTTATTTATTTATTTAAGTTTATATTATCACTTTGTCACGCGGATAAATGTTCCATGTTCATGTTCTTATTTGGCGTTCCAATTGGAACTATTGGCATCAACTAATTACTTTACTGTTTACCCAATTTGGTATATGCTATTGCCTTATTGCAACCCGAACCGGAAATTGCAGAAGAAGAATCGAACAGAAGAGACGACAAAAACAATTCGAAATTTGAAATTAGATGGAATCTGCCTTGCACCACTGCCTGGGTGACCAGATGAATGGCACACAATGTTTATTGGGTGGACTCGAACACTCTCGTTGCCAACCGTTTGTATTAAATTGGGAATTAATATATTGTGAAACATCAGGTTGTTTTGATAGATTCCTTGCTTGATTGGTAATAGAAGATACTGACAACAAGGTCAAATGTCCATTAGGGCTCGTATGTACTAATCACTGTTTGTGTAGTGCTGCAAGCCTTGTTTTTGTTGCAACTCTGCACTATGTATAGTAAGCCAAACAACCAATTTCCATTTCCAAGAAAGTCTATTTTCACTTTTATTTCCTTGCCCCAAAGTCAGTATGTCTTTCAGTTTGTCTTTCTAAAATTACATCTTCTTTAGGGTAAAATGGCACTGAAGACGGCGGCCAAACACGGAAACACCAAGCACAAACTGGACTAAGAAGATGAAGAAACAAGATGACGACAAAACACGATCGTCGATCGGCAATCGAGACTGAAAAATGTCATAAGGACACAGGAAACTGTGGTGCGACTCTGTGGTGTAGAATGTGACTTTCGTTCGAAACTGTCAAGAGCGCCACAAGAGAGGTCCGAGAGACTTCTGAGAAAAGCATTCATTCGTTCTTATGAAGTCATCACTTTGTGAGCATTCTGTGTCCAAGGCAGTGTTGACATAGCACAGTGTCACAGCATCACTGGTTGTGTTCGATTGAGGCCTCGAATCGATCGATTCATCATCATCCTGGTCTCATCATCACTCCTCGGCATCTGTCGTTTGTCATCGGCAATCGGCAATGTCACTCATTGTGGGTGAGTCTTCACTTTGTCCATTGCACCGCACACATCTTCACCATCTATTCATTTAAATCAACACTTTGTCTCCACTTTGCCTCTCTTCCTCCTCCTCTCTGGTCTTTCTCATCTTGTCTCCACTTCTTTTTTTGATGGCTCAATGGAATAGCACCGAACGAATAAATTTAAAATGCTCAACAAGCCAGACAGGCAACACAGCAAAACATTGATGGATTCCATAATAGACGATTCCATAACGAATGCGTTATTACTTATCACTGGTCTTGTTAGGCCGTCATCATCTGAGCCATTCGAGCTCCATCGTCGACGTCGTCATCAACGTTAGTAATAAAATGGAACGAACGATAAATATGAACAACAGTGAGTGTGGCACAGGAAATTAACGCCAAGTGTACAAAGTGCACTACTGAGAAGAAGGGCCTCTTTGCCTGGCAAAAATAGAAGACAGAACAATATTGGCCAATTGAAAATATGGAAAGTTACAAATACACAAACACACACTCACATACACTCTGTATTCGTTTTACTCAATTGAGCCAAGCTGTTGTGTGCCTGTCTACTTACTATTTGCCTCGTGTGGCCATTTGTTCGTGTAATAGAAATAATTTACGATTACACCGATTACTACACACAACTACAAATGCTTCACACCAAACACTAATACATTCGACAATGAGTGAATCCTCGCTTTACTATTAGTACTAATCTTGTTCGTTCGTTTAGTGTTTTAGCGGAAAATCACCCAAACTCGCGTGGAGAATAGCATCGATTGAAATGCATATGCAAAATGTAATGTAATGTCTGTAATGTTCGCATAAAGTAAATTCTGGAGAAAATTATCCTTGAAATGTTGCTCTTTGAAGCTGCTTGACGTTGCGTATCGTTGATATAAAAGTTCTGAACCATAATGGCCATTGATGGCAATTAAGAAGACACGAGAGGGAGGGCAGAGACTGGTTGCACTCGGTCGAGGAGGTCATTCGAACTAATTGAGGACACTAATTGATGCACTTGCGATCGCACAGACCGTCGGACAGAATTTTCCTCCACTGGACCATAATGTCCGATAATGGTCGCCACCAATGTCGACCTCATTTATTCATTTCGATTCGTGGTAACTGACCGTTCGGGCCAATTGAACACATATCACACAGACCAAGTGTTTGTGGACAACTCAATGTGGTTGAGGTCGACAACGAGGACCTGAAGGACATATGGTTTGTTGTTGTTGTTGTCTTTTGCCTTCTCTTCGGGGACCGGCTAAGTTACGCTTCCAAGAAATGCCGAAACACACAGAGAGGCCAGGCTGAATGAATTATCGAAGACGGTCGAAATGAGCCCGAAAGCAAACGAGCTATTGCCGAAGTGAACTTTCCTAAGTGGACTTTCCATTACACTTGGCATTATTATGCAGTGTGCAAATATTGCGTGACTTATCCACTAGCAAGAAGACCAAAAAGAAGAACAAATTACAATTACTTTGCCGAATTTGTTTTAGTGCACTTCATCTCACTGCCACCAAACAGATTGATTGTGGCCCAAGCTTCACTCTTTCGAATATTCCGATGGATGGCAATTTATCAACGCTGCATAAATTAATACCGCCACTAATGATGATATATGACTGGCATGGTGATGGAGCTGTTGGTGGATTTAATCGGCACAGTGGTCAAGTTATCAGGATAAGCAACTATTATTATTATTATCAAGTCAACCAGCAGACCAAGTCTGATATATTGAATTGACCACGACCGAGTGAGTTCAACCAAAAACCAAAGTTCGGTTTGTTTGTTACTTTGTTTGTTGTTGCCGATGCACTTAACTGAACTTGCAGATCGAATGGCAGTTCATTACAGCTGGGTAGGAGATGAATTTCGAGGAATAGGACTGTGCACCACTGCATGTAATGATGGTTGTAATGGACGGTCTGGGTCGAAAGGCCAACATAGCCTCACTCAGCACACTGAGAGTCAAAGCCACATCCGAGAGTGGTCAGTAATTACTTTTCCTGGAACGATTCGATTTGTGGTGTAGCTCGACTAGTCAACCAAATACAAACTTCCTTGACAAAATGCAAATTGCCACAAATTACACAATATTCACGTAGGTTTCTTTGCACATTAATCCCACTGATACAGTTCTTCTTTTCCCTTAGACCCTACCAATGTCAGTCGTAAATCAAACTGTGCCACTATGTTCAAGTTGATCAAGTAAAATTGGAGAAAACATGCTCGGTATTAGGTTTCACTCTATGCAACCGGCATGTGTGAGAATCTTCGCCAACAGCGGCAACACCATGGTCTATTACATCACCACACAATTACCTCGACATGACCTCTAAATCTACTAGTTAGTTCAATATCAGTAGAACACAGTGCCTGTGTGTGTGTGTGAAGACACCGAAAGCAATCATAAACGTTTATAAATACAAAGATAAACAAAAAGAGAAGTAGACGAGTTGACAAGTTTGTCTCAAGTCTCTTTTTCCTTTCGTCTTTGCTCCTCAACTCGACTCGACTTTCAAGGTGTAAACAAACTCATTGGCGCGAATTAGCAATTGGAGCCAATGCCAAGAGCAACAGAAGAAGAGACAGGCCGACAAACTGACAGTAGTGCAATACAGTCTGACTGACGGTAAAGTAGTTTTCCCCTCAAGTATTAGACAATTACAAAACCTTTTTGTTTCGATTCTTTTTCCATCAAATCCGTGAGAATGGAGTCGTATGAATTGGTTGGAAGTCTGTTTGATTGTGCACAGCCACACTGCACACTCACTCAAAAGGATCTCTGGACTTCGAACTAACTAACAACTGCAACTAACTAACTGCAATTAACTAGTAAATGAAAGGACCGTGCCAAATTGAACTATTTCATCATATACGAAACACTTTGTAGCCTCGAAACACCTTTATACCGGTGGCGGTGACTTCGGTCTACCCGATTTGGCAAGGCACCGAACCCTAAAATGTGCACTTCGAATAAACTTGATGAATGCAAAAATGAGTGACGTAATGCTCACAAACGATATGCTTTGTCTTTGGTTATGGCAATGTGTGCCGATGAGTATCACGATTCCAGCCAGAAAGAGGAGAACCACCAAGCGAACAGTTCGTTGTCGTTCGTTGAGCATTGCATTTGGCCTCTATGCAAACAGTCACTTGGTGTGTGTGTGTGCCAACCAAGCAAAAGGTTGATTAATTAATTTTGGGTTTAATTAGCGAAATAGTAATGAAATTAATCAAAATGGAAATTTCTATTGGACAAATGGTCGAATTGGATATTTATATAAAAGTGCACCAATGTCGAACTATAAATATTTAACCATGTTGATGATGGCACACGATGTAAACTACAAACGATCGAACGAAATAGATTAACTAGAGAGATATCTGATTGAATGTACAAATTTGGCCAGATGACACTCTTGTTAGATTGCTCCTTGACGATGTCTATTTGGCCTGACCACAAGTGAGTCTACACAACAATCTCGATCAATCAATAGATCAAATCCACTTTCGAGCGATTGTCCAAGTGTGTGTGTGTCCTAGTCTCAATTCACTCGTGTGTCTCTATTTTGGTCTCAATAGAACAACTCGAGTGTTCACTTTCGATGCGTGTGTATCACTAAACCTCGCTGGTTCGGTCTTATTTTTATGTGCGTCTTTTCATCTTGTTGTATTTTCGAAAAATGCTCACGCTCAATCGTGGGATTCGTACAATAAAAGTGAATTAACCAGCCAAAGTATACTGAGCGACTCGATATATCGAGCAGTGAGTCAATTGTGGTGCAATCTGCCCCGCGGACAGTCAGCTTGAGTGAGTGTGTGTGCGGCGGACAGTGCAAATGATGCATCAAACGGGCAAGTAATTGACTGCAATGATCGGTCGATCGTTTATGCTCATATTGGAAGAAAGCAAGTGAAACTGTCGAGACGATCGAGTTGCTGCTTCACTCTCCAATAGCTCTCTGTGAACAGTCACTGACGACGTTGTTGCAATGGACAACTGCACTCTAATTGGACGAAGCCATCTATTACGGTTACTATCACTTCGAACTGACTGACTGACTGACTGACTGCTGGTTGGTTGGTTGGTTACAGTTGCACTTGCAATTTGCTGTGTGTTACTAAATTTAAAATTCAAACAAAACAACACGAGAAGGAGAGTGAGAAGACAAACGCGCGCGAACCTGCAAGAAGAAGAACGAAGTTGAAAACCAAGTTGAAGGATTGAAGGAGACATGAAGAAGTGAAGTGAAGTTCTCGGAAGACAATGTCCAACAACGTGTGGTGAGTCATTCACGCAGGCAACTAAGAGAAGGTGGCACATTCACTCGTCGACAGGTCGTAGATACCACAAAGATATAAATATCGCCAATTGACTCTGACTCTGTGAGTGTACTACAAGTGAATGAGTGAATAGACCGAACACAAAGGGATGAAGACAGATTGGGCCAAATTAATGGGCAAAACTGCTATAATTAGACTATAACAACACTCGAACGGATCGAAACCAGCCGAACACCGAACACACCGATGATGACACTGACAGAAGAGTCATTGAGGGATTGAGACATACCGCAACAGTGACAACAAGGTAAACAGAACCGAACTTCTCATGGCGGTGGTGTGATGCTTTCTCTTGTGTTGTTCTCTTCGGTGATTTCGTGCCAGTTGACGAAAGTGAGGTAATCGAGATCAGAATAGATCACATTGGTGCACCTCTCTCACCGAACTCACACGACATTGCATCATGACAATTCACCAGAATTCACATTCGCCAGAATGACACTTATAAATGTAATGACAACAAACTGCTGGTGATACAAACAAAGCAGACTGACAGAGGCACTTATAAATAGAATCGTTATGTATTAGTCTTGTTTGTCTGTGTGCGGACCATTTGAGAACAATCGAGTGATTATCCTTTGCTGATTGATAGAGATCAATGAAAGAATAAGGTTACCAGAAGGTCGTTCGTGAGCAGTGTTTAGTCGAGTTAGTGACAGTGAAAATAAATGCAAAATGTCCTCGGGTCGCAGAATTGCCAGACTAGACTTGCTAATTAGACAAACAGACGAACTAATCACTTTTGTTGGTTGCACTGAATTGAAGCAATTCGCGCTCACACAGTCCTTTTGATATGAAAGGTGGCTTAGACCTGAGACCACAATCTATTATGAAGATGACGCACACGGTCATCAACGATGCTTTTCCCCATTAAGACAGTGCTGGATTGTCAGATTGCCTGCCCAGTGAAGCATCACCTCAATGTGCCGCATCAGCAGAATGGTTGCTGTTGCTGCATTAATGGTGCGACATTAATGCCACTGGCATGGCATGCATCATTAGAGGTCCGCGGCATTACCACCGAAATCGATCTCAACTAACAACTAATTAATTGCCACCAATCAAAACAACATTGCCCAAAAAGATGAAGGAAAGGAAAATTTGCTACAAAGAAGCACAAATACGTATACGCACAACACAACACTACGACGACTACAACGGCGACCACAGAATGTGCCTAATTGATCGATTAGACCATATCGAATATGGAGTCGGTTTTGGTGTTGGGCGCTCAGTGCCAACGACCAAAAGTGGCCATAATTGAAAGTGTTACATTTCCGCTAAATACGGACGACGATTGCACAACGTTGTGTACACCAGTGTAAAGTAATGCAGTGGTGGTAAGCCTTTCGATGGATAGTCTGATTGTGGTCTGGTTGAGTGTACAGTCGCGGCTGGTGGTAGTGCTCTTGTTGTTGCCTGTGTGAACTGGTAAATGACCGATAGTGCAAGAGAGGTGTGTGAATGTGGTGTACCCCATGCACAAACACACAGTTTGCTCACACGTCGGTGAAGTACCTGGTGCAGTGAGTGTGCACGCAATATCGCACAAACAATCACCAAGATTGTCACACACTACTTTACTTTACTTTACTGTTGATCGAACCTTTGATCGAACACTCCAGGAAGAGGAACGAGCTCTGTGCTTTGCGTTATCACTTGTTAGTGTGGTTAAGCCACCTGACAAGGGACTTTAGAAACAATTTCTATTGAATTCTACCACAATGTGGATGAGTAACAGAATTAGCGATCCAATTGGATCATTCAGCAAGACAGAGACACGTATTTAGTGGGCCATTAACGAACTAAACGACCCACAAAGCAAATGTATGCATCACTGAAGCAACTCATTCAGTGTGTGACTCGATTCATTCCCGCTGAATTGTTAGCAAGCCAAATTGTCAATCTGTTTGTGATGAGATGCGCTGTTCTCATTCACTTACTGACTCTCAGTTGGATGGCTAAAAATTCCGAATTAAATTAGATTGGGTCTAATTAGACACAGAACACACAACAACCAGTGAGCTACGACATTTGAAGCTGCAAGCAGTCTTATTGCTGGTGATGGTGGTCGTCTCTCAGTGAGCATTTTGTTTGTTAGTTCTCTTTGGTCCAATTTGGCTTCGTTTATCAGCTCGACTTGTTGTGTGTGGCGGTGCGCTTTGTTTGGTTGTCTGGATGGAAACTAAAGGTGACTGTGTATGTGTATGACTTAATTACCATTTTAAAGGATCAAACACAAACTCAATCGAGACAAAATGAAGACACACACACTCACACACCATGTCGGGCATGTTAATTAAATTGTATTGGGCTTTCACCAGTGGGCCAGGCACAGACATGAGGCACAACATCCTTTGGCACTAATCTGCCATTGGAAATAAACTCGAATGAATGGAAAAGGCAAATTGAATGAATATTCTACGGAGAGGAGAGGAGATTGTATCGTTCTGTATTGCATTCTTTCGTTTATATGTGCATGTGCTACATTGACACTACCGACAACAGTCAGGCAAGGTGTGAATTAACCTGATTCGGGCGATTCTGTTCGGACTGAGACAGGCCCAGGTCGACACTTCATTTGCATTCGGCAACTCGTAACTATTAATGGAATCGATGCTTTGAATGACATACACACACACAGCAATGGAATTAATATGAGAGAATAAGTGGTGAAGAATATGCGCCCGATGATGATCATCTGCAAGGGGAACGGTACATCGCCCGGTTGGAATGAATTGACTGCACTGCTGTGAACAATGGACATCTAATGATAACGCTCGCGCATCAGCTTGGAATTGTCCGATGCAATTGCTTTTTATATTTAGAATTCAGTACCAACGTTTGCATGCAGTTCATCTCGCTAGTGTAACCTCGATCGAGTGCACTCGATTAATTCGTGTGCGCGCGGAGAGTGGCCAGCCTAACATGACCGATTCGACACAACGTTCGGTGATATGTTTCCATTGCTGCAGTGCCATTGGTCTTTCTGTTCACGAGTGTGATATCACTGAGGACGTTACACTTTGACGCTACAGAATTGACTGACAGTTAACTATGAACGGAATGTGTGTGTGTGTGTGTGTGTGTGTGTGTGTGTGTGTGTGTGTGTGTGTGTGTGTGTGTTCATAGATCAGATCTATTAGGTGTGTGTCACAAACATGCACTAGAGGGCAATGTTATATGTTGAATGCATTGCATTAGTGCACAATGCACTATCCTACACACTGCCACAGCCAACAAGTGCTAATAACCCGACAAGAACTTGGCAATGACAGACAAGCTGGTGAAAGACGAAACTCAACTGTACACAAAACAGAACCGTAGCCCGAGTGTGGAATCGCATTGCCAAAAGTGAGCCACAAAAGGCAGCAAAGAGTTCATTTGCACTGGCAAGGTTCATGCCTCATGTTCATTTTTGCGTGTGTGTGTGTAAGAGTGAGTGTCACTTGTGTGACACATTCGAACGTGCCACTGAGTCCACATGTGTCTCCAAAAGTATTCGATCACAGCTGACTGTACTTTGGTATTTGCGTGGATAGTTGTGCATTGTGCCAGTAATGATCGTGTGCCAGCAACCAAAGGCACAAATGCTATGGCATACACTGCCGGCACTCTGCACCAGCACACAACCTCGGGCAGGTCGCAGACCGATTCGTGGTTGTGTGTTATAAATGGCATTCGCTGTGACACCGAACCGAGAAAAATGAACAAATAACGATGACTCAAGCAAAATTGAACGAAACATTCGGCCATTTGAGACGATCAGGAGGAATCGGTCGAGGCAGATGACAACTTGACACCACCGAACGAGGCCAAAAGCTTTTGCTGCTCGGTGCAATACGGTGCCACTGACTTACGCCACTCAGTCTACATCATCGATTGGGATGAAAGGTTGAATAGTCAAGGTGATCAGTGCAGGCTGTACCGCTAGAACCACGACACATCGGAACCTGCAGGTCGATGTCGACTTGTCGATTCGTTTCAGTTTGCCTTACTGTGCGGTCTGGATCATCTATCAACCGAACTGATCTCACTCTCAGACTCACTAAATCTTTTCTGTTTGATCGAACTCGCTGGGAACTGTTTTCATCAGTTCGTGTGTGTTGTTGTGTGTGCTTTAGCGGACCAAAGTCTTTTCACTGCTCTCGGTCTTGTCGGTGACAAAAAAAAATGACATGCCAGTGAACAGGTCGTGGTGGTGGTGTCTCGTACGGACGGCTCATTCAATCTACTGCCATGGCAGTCACAAGTGCCAAAGGCGGTGTAAGCACTTTGACCGTGCTAGTTACGCTACAGTAAAATCATATGGTCCATATGGCCCATTACCACATGGCACCGAATTAAGTCCCTTCAGTCTGGCTCATTCGCCGGCCGGCCTTAAGCACTTTGCTCTGTTTTGTATTTGTGGGCCTCGTCTGTTCTGCGTTTCTTCTTCTTTTATGGCACTTGGCACCGTGGAGATTGCAGTGAGAAGGACAATGAAGGACGAGTGCAAAGTGAGTGAATAAGTCAACTGAAGGAGACCAAAACGATGACTGTGAATGGACATTTAAAGGTCTTGACGGGGACAGAGCCGACTAGGGACACACTTAAAGGGAATCTAAATGACGCAAGTGATGGGACCGAGCATGGGAGACTGTAAGATTGGTCTAAGGGACACACATGAGATGTGATGAGCGCGGGTGAGGGTCGCTCAAGTCCGGACCCAGTCGAGGGACACATTCCGACAAAAGTGGGACAAGCGAGCTAATTTGATTTAATTTGAGTGCTACTGAACAGGAGCGAGCACGAGACGTACATTGAGGTAGAGGTTAGTGAGGCACGTGAATCAGTGCTCAAAAGATGAACTGTGCAAGGCCTCGAGAAGGTGCCCTGGTCTCATGGTCATATTTAGTACACTAAGGTCCCGTGACAGTTGAGTGAACAGTAGCGGAATGTCTCGTGGTGCAGTGACAATTGTTCTCACAATAGCAACGATTGCACAAGACACTGGGCGATATGTCCCTGTGATTCAACTGACCACCAGTGGCACTGCAGTGCACACAGCCATCTCAGTGCAAGCACGATTGCTACATCGATCGATTGTGCTCCATTTTATGCTAATTGTCTCAGATTGTGGAGATGGCAGTTAGCAGTCAATGTCACTTAAACTGCACCCACTCCCTTCTCAACGGTTCCAGTTGAGACGATTTATGTGTCCGTCCTATTGAGTTAGGTGCCAATTGAGGAAATGGTCGTTATGATGTTGATGATGATGATTGGTATTGCTGGTCGGAACAGGGGCACAATTAGTGCTCATGAATGGAGTGGAATGCATTCCTGGAACCGAACAACACTAAACGATCTCCCGAACGTGCCAGGCAGGTCGCACCTTTATTCGTAACAAACTAACTAACTAGGTTAGGCCACTAATCCTTTCGTTGAAAAGCCATTTGCCTTTCCTCCCCCTCTCTAATGCACTTCAAGTTGGGTCGAGAGAAGGAAATGGTCTCGCTGGCCAATTTCCCAAATGGTCAATCAACCGACAAAGACTAGGTCGAGACGAGACGATGAACGATGATGCGTCACTACTTCAAGAAGATGAGACAAGAGGAGATGAACAAACAGATGGTCTCGACCAACAGGGAGAGGTGTCCGACTGACTGACTGATGGTGTTGGCTAGCAAAATTGGGCCAACAGATTATGGACAGCAGTGCTAAGTGGTGAGGGACAGCAGGTCAGAGGTGATGAGGTTGGCCTGAGAGGTGACTGCCTGGCAACAACCAAACAAGGATGCTCACCATGGCCATTGGCATCGATGCACAGTTAGTCCCTGGCTGGCACAGGGCACTCGAGGCCTTCCTCAAGCGATTGCCAAGTGACCATTCTGGGGAAAAGTGCCGCTAAACATCAATGGAGACGAGGCTAAGCGCGCAACAGGCTCTCATAGTACCTCATGTCCCGCTAATGTGCATAACGAGCATTACCACCGCCACCACAAGTACCATCATGATGATCATGACAGTACTGACCGAGAGTGCTAATAACACACAAGACAGACACACGATTAATGAACAAACAAACTGGCCAAGTGATGGTCAAACGAGACTGCTTCCAACGAAAAGTCATTCACCAAGTAAAATTAACGAACAGTGCCTGTGTCCGTGCACAGCTTTGCTTTCGTTCTCATTCTTGGCAATTAGCTGTGAAACAAACTGTGAGCAATAATGCCGAGGAAAAGTTATTGTTACTTTAATATTATCGTGCATTGGTCGAGTGCTAGCCAAATGGCAACGGTGCCTTCTTGGTTAGCCATGTGAGAGACTCGGTTTGGGTCGGTTCTGACTGACCCAATGCAAGTGCAGGCAGCAACAGCAGCCACCCTTGGCATGATTTGTCTTGTTGCTAGTCTGTCTGGCTGGTCACACCGAGGACAAGAAAGGAGGAAATCAGCAGGACAACACACAACAACGCAGTGAAGAAATTACACCAGAAAGAGAGGAAGGGGAAATGAACGCCTTAATTGTGCGCCCAATGGAGCCGTGTGTGTGTGTGTGTGTGCATTGGCACATAGATCTTATCGGTGGAGTGCGGCGAGCACGGCATGACCAACAGACAACCGAACGAGAGGAATGCCGCCACCGAAAGTGATAATCACAAAGTTAATCGAGGAAAACAACAACAAGGTTCTGGTGTGTCATAGAGGCGAACACTGAACCAATTAGGCGATATGCGAGTAAGGCACCAAGGAAAGATAACAAGTTAAAGGTTTGGATTGGCTGCTTGTCTGCTGGCCCGATCGATCATACAAATGTTTGATCATCGACCAAATTGAAGACAAGAGACCAAACAATGCATTCTCATCGCAATTCTACCAGCCAGTCAAGTGTTGGAAAATGCCACCAGAGCTCGAGCGATTGACACAAGTTTATGGCAAATGGAAGGCATCGAAACCATAAAAGGACGACGACGATGGCAAATGTTTAAACAGTCCCAAGGGTGAAATTGCCCAAGACCCCAAAACACACAGACACAAACCGGCTGTTGTGTTCGCAGTGAGGCCTTACTTATGTATGTGCCGGTGCCTCTTTGCATTCAGTCACATGTCCGTCTTCTTCAAGGTTACACTCGAAACTAGTCCAATTGGTCCTCTCTCAGGTGCGCACTGATGCTCCACAGGTGAGGCTGATTAACGGTTCTGGACAGGAGAAATGAGTTCCGCACGGAACTCAAGTTCCTGCAGGTGAGCATCGCCATCTTGCAACGCACTAGCAAGCACTCACCTGTCCGGCCGGCACTGAGGCACAACTGTCCACCATCGATATGTCATAGCATCATTCTTTGGTTGTGTTGCTTCGCTCACTCGACAATTCCTAGTTTGACCTTCGAGGTCTTTTCCATCTCTCGAGTATTATATAATCAACACACAGATGAAGTGTTGTGTCGATTGCAGACAAATTAGCCAACACTGAATGGAAACATCGGTGCCAGGTGTGTGTGTGTGACACCACAGGTAAGCAATGCTGGTGTGCGAGCTCCCTAGACCGTACCCTTCCTACCGTACTTTTCCACTTCACTTTGTTTTGATCGTCTCTTCAGCTTCATGCCATCAAAGCCATGTGGTCGAATGGAGTTGTTGTGTTGTGGTCGGTGTGGCCAATGGCACTATGCGCATGCCACTTCACTTGAGTCCATTTAAATGCCATCTGAGTGCCTTCACACATGTTTCTCCCCACACCACTAGCAGTCAAAACAATCGGTGGCAGAGGCATTACGCATTGGTGCGCCTTTGGTACCGTAAACACGAGGAGACGCATGCGTTAGAGGTGTGTCAGATGGCAACAGGCGAGAGGAGAGTGGTGGCAGTGGTGCACCGTGCAGGCATGAATGGCGCGTGTTGCTTTCGGTGTTGTGTTGTCACCGTCAGTGTTTCGGTGTGTTTGCTCTCGAACAGTCCACCGTCACGAGGAACACCGTTTGACTCGAATTGTGTCCAGTGAGAGAATCGACACTAAACAAACCACACACGAACAGACCGATCCGCACATGTGACGCCTATAGCGCCTTCTGTTCCTCACTCCCATATATAAACGAATGTCGACTGGAATGGCGCCTTTTTGAGTGCTCTGGTGCTGAGTGTGTGTGTGTGTCTCCGGTCTAAGAGTGCTTACCGACAACAACCATAGACCATAGTGTCTGACTTGAGTGTGATTGTCACTCGGCACTAGGCAACAACGAACATAGTCTCGATGCCTCCTCTCGGTGCTCGGCTATAAATTGGACACAAGCACGCTCCACTTGACTCAGTCGTTGTCCGACCGTGCATCCACTCAGACCTATCCGAGCAACGGACCCACACTCATACTATACCACCGATTCAACAATTTGTTTGAAACTGCTCATTTGTGTATTATTTGTCTTGTGTGTCCAATTCTGTTTGTCTGTATTTTTGTCCCAATTTGGGCTTGCACTCGCCCTCCACCAGGCGAAAGTCTACCTGTCCACCCTATCTATGTGTCTCGACCTACATCACTTGTCTACCTGTCCACTTAATTTGTTGTCATCACCGTAGATCACCTCAATCACAATTGGTTAGTATGTCAAACTACCGCACTTTAGTTTGTTTACTTTAGTGATGTTTTGATTTTCGTTAATGGTGTTGGTCGGTCGGTCAGTGCTTGTTGTTTGTTGACGTTTGATTGTTTGCCTTTGAATCCATTTCTCTCGATATTTGTATGCACTTGTAACTTTGGCCACTAGCAACACACTAGCAGCAATAATTAAATTGATTGACATCGATAACAACACAAATTCGACCGAGAGTAAACATCCAATGGAGTCCAGCCTACAGTCACTCAAGTGAAGTCATAGTGCAGTTAATTCCGTCATTCGAAAACGACAATGCAATTAATGACCAAAGTAGGCATTAATGGGTGCCCATCCGAATGAGCCATTAATGGGCGATTGTTGTTGGCCATCGATCGATTCATTCTGTTGTGTATGGCCGCATCTCGAATGTGCCCATTTCGATTATAATTATTGCTCAGTTCGATATCAATTCACCCAAGTCAGTCTGTTTGGCTTCAATTTGCGCCGTCCAAGGCAAAGCGTTGTCTCATCGCTGGTAGAGAGCATTTCCCAGTTGTGCTGCTATGACCTCTCAATTAGCTCATTCAGATAGCTTTGTTTCGATGTATCAAGTGTGAAGTGTTGTCGATATATCGAGCCGAAAATAGTGACGAGGGAAAGACCGAGCCGAACACTACGCCGACCACCATCGTGCCATTATCGCTAGTGTTATTGCCTTTATCTACCATTTAGTAATATTTGGTTTGATTGGACACATTTAGATCACTTTACGACGACAACCAAGACGGACGTGCAATCGAGACGAATGCTCAACTGCTCGACCATCGACTGACGAATGAGACCGACTGAGTGAAGTACTGAATCGACGATACCGAGCATCACGATAACGCCGCCCGGGACGACACCAAACACAGACACTTCCATTTGGCCTCTATCTTGTGCTGTACTGTGTGCACTGACTGCAATGTTTATGTCCTCTCACGAAAACAGTGTGCTTGTGTGATCGATTCGAGTGTGTAATGTTGATTAGTGATGATGCTCAACGGATCGAAATGTCAGTGGCGTGATGACTAGCCCAACTGAAACATCCCATTGGGTGAGATAAGCGAACAGACAGCGACGTGACCAGCAGATAAGACCCACTTTGGTCCGAAGTGCATCAATGACTTGACCAGAAACCTGACCAAATGCTTGCAACTGCATCGACCACGCGCAATTCTGTCCGACTGTGATGTCAATTCTGATGAAACCATGATCTTGAGGACTTGAATGATTCCTTATTACGCCTGGCAAACTAGATCTTGTGTGATTTTTTGAACTCACGAATTTTTGGTTTTCCGCTATCTCAACTCGGTGAATTTATAAATTGCAATTGCCTTCTTAATCATTGAATCGATTTGAATCGACCCCTGTCAGACCTCACCATCTCATCTCGACCGTATTTATTTTGTTCGTTGGTATTATTTATTTTTATTCTCGCAATATTACTACTCACCTCGCACCATTCTGTGATCGAACGCTCTCTTTCTCGATTGATCGCCACAGATCGATCGATTCTGCATCTGTCTACACCATCGTCCCGCAAACCACCAAACCACCACACTCATCACCACCAACCAACCCGTCTGTGTTATTTTTCCTTGTTCGGATACACTTTGATCATCACTAAGTCCCGGTGCATTACTCCCAGTGTGATCGATCGATTTAATTAATGTCACAACATCATTGAACGCTAACTCTCTATTTCAAGTGAAACCCATATCGAAACCTAAGTGAACAACAGTGAACTTGCCAAGTTAGCAGTAAATATTGGATTCAATCAACAATGTCAACTGCAATGCTGTCAATGTTCGACTTTGTCGAGTTTCGGGTAAGTCGACTTTAAGACTTTAATTGAATTGGTCCCACTCGAACCGAACATGTCTAAACCGCTTAGGGTGAAAGTGTTGCTCGATGGTCAGTTTCGGCTGACAATGTCGTAATGGACACCAACCAAACATGGCCAGTCTGATCGTGTGTTCATGTCTGGACAGTCCATTACACACAAAGAGGTACACACTCGTGCATCGTTGTACTCGCAAACTTGTCCATACACTCACATATTCACTCACATCACACTAAGACACAAAACTAGCCTTATTTCAAATTCAAGGTTTGCCTTGAAATTGCAATGCCAAATGGCAAACAACATAACACAACACAAGAGAGTGCAGTAGGGAAATGTGCTCGAAACAACCGGCAGCAGCAGGTAGACTTGGACATTATTGCACAGACACGTTGGCGCCTTCCACTGAAATGGTCATTGCAATGGCACACAATGTTCAATACTCGACATTGCCTCGACCAAACGAATTCGGTGTTCTCCATTACCGACCGAGCACCGGTCGAGCACGTACACTCGCAAACTTAATGGCATCACTCAAGTGACTGAGATGACTAATGTCTTAATGACATTCATTGAAAGCAGAGTAAACCACAACTGATTGTGATTATGGACAGGTCGAGAGGTGCTCTGGACTAGAGTGCCAATCGGATTCGTTTAGGCGGTGTTGGCCAATCGGTTGACACTTGCCTCTACAATATGACTTTGTTTTGACACATTTATCGTGACGGACATGTCGTGCACTGTGCACTGTCTCTAGGTGCCATTCAAGCATCCGACACTCAATCACTCGCCCTTTGATACACAGTTGAGGTTTATTCCGTGCAGTGCAAACATGTGCACAAGACTGTTAGCTTGACACTGCACTCGGCTGGACTGATACGGCCAAAGTGTGTCCATTCATTCGATGTCTTCTCTCGATTATCGTCGGTGAGCTCTCCTCGATTAGCCGGCTGGACCCACAAGGCTGCCAAGATATGCTGGGCACACACTATCGAATGTCAATTGGCCAATCCACTCGGTCGTCTGACAGTGTGTGTCTATGTCTATGTCTCTATGACTCTCGACGTATACCTAGTGATGACGATGAGTGTCTGTGCCTTTACTGTCACTGATTGGCCACACTATCGACATCAGTCTAATAATAGTCCAATTAATTATTACCATCTATTATCGAATGGTCGCGATGCACAACTCTGCGCCTTTGTGCACTTTGATTTAATTGCTCAAATTGTTTACAAATAATTTTCCATTGTTTTCGGTAGTGTTCATGCATGATACCAATTATTGTCACATGGTCAATCGGGGGATCTTCCGGTCAGACCTAGTGAGAGCCACTTTATCCCAGAGGGCACAAGTGAGTGAAAGTTCTTCTTTACAAGGCGCTCATGTACATTGTATTTCTTAAAATGATTTCTTGTGATGTATCTCCTCCAAACAACAAGGTACTTAGTTTCGGTGCATTCTGCCTGTGGCTGTGTCTTGTCTATTGCACGCACCTTTGGTTGTTGTCTCCAGTTAGGCCACTTTGGTGCACTCACTTCAGTGTGGAAATCTTACCAACATCCTCACGTTGCTAACCACAGTCATCAATGGCATCACCAGTGAGTGACAGTCCTGACAGTGTACAGTAGATGTATAGCAGCCAATGAAGTTATTTGCCATACTGCTGCTGTACAAATACAAATGGTCTACTCGGTTCAATGTCGGTTGTTTTGTGTTGTCATCGACATGACCACTGCACTTGTCACACAATACTATGCATTGTGATGCATTTAACTGGGACAATTGCTGTAGATTTGTCGGCGTGTCTATCGAAATAACGATACTTGCCAAATGGCTCGATCGAAGAATTTGGTGTGTATGTGTGATGTTGTGTTGTCTCCAATGAACAAATTGGCACCGAGTCATTTGTGTTGGGCAATACAAACAACACAACAGAATATTCCCTCTCGGAGGTATTCGCTTGGCTCGATTGTACGATTCTTGACGATGCTAATTAGGCATCAATCGAATGATGGTGGGGCAGAACATACAATTGGACCGACTAGAATGACATGCAGTGCAGTGCTCTGCACTGTCGAGTGGAAAGTTTGGCATTCCTTGCGTCGGTATTGCTTTTCCTTTGATCGACATCTCATGTTAACTAATTTGCATTTGCATCGAATGGATTGTTCCGCTAGATTAGATGAACGGCATTCACGAGGGAGTACAGTACAATACAGTACACAGTAGATAGTTCATCAAAGGCGTGCAATCCCAGTGACCACCAACACATACGCCACCAGTTGCCCGAATGTTTTCTCTGGTGTTGGTGGTCAGTGTTTGTGTGTCGAAGAGAGCGTGGGTCGAGTGTCACGAGTGGTGGCGATAGCTCAAACCACACACAACACCATCGATTAGCATTCGAACGGAAAGTGTCCTTCTCAGTGCATAGCCATCATGAGCACACAGTGACACACTAACTTTGACACAAATTGCTTCACTCAGTTGGCCACAATTCGTCAATATTCGGCACTTCGCCATCATTAGTAGTGTGCTCTCATCGCCTACTCTCCCACTCTCCCGTGAATGTCTTCTTCACTTGGCTTGATCGACTTTCCCGTGTCGTGGTCGTGGTCGTGTTGTGCTGTGCTGTGTTGTGCTGTGTTTGGTATCGCATGCAAATTGGCTTACAATCGAATCGGACCCAACACACCACCAACACACTCACTCAGGTGTGTTTACCTGCAAATGTGCTCATTAGTGAGACTCTCTTAGAGTGACTTCACTCGAATGACTTGGGCTGTAGTTGTACAAGCGTTGACTCGATTCGATTGGACACTGTTTGGATAATAATAGAAGCAAGTAGTGGTGCTGGTGGTGATGCCGTGTGGTGTGTCGTGTGTGGTGCTCTCTCGATGCCATCAAAGGGCGAGGATGTCCGCACACAGTGAGAGCAGATGAAATGGTGATTGACTCCTCGGTGGATGGCGGGCAACAACGATCCAAAGATAGATTACTGCCAATGGGCCGTGTAATGTGCCACTGGCGGACATTACCACCTTTAATCAGGGGAGAAAGCGATCACCGCGGAGCAGCTAAGACGAAAGCTGGTGCCAGCAGAGTGAGTGAGTGAGTGCTCTAATGAGACAGACGCTCAGTTCCAAATATAGCCAAACCTCGTTCGAACTCACACTCGAGCCAAGATGGACAAATGCGTGCAATGAGCCAAGCGAAGTGGCCACTGGCCAGTGGGCTTTGGCACAGGCCGATAACGAACGGACATGGCTTCCTCTGACCATTGGCACCGTAATTACACGGCACTCTCGCCAGAATCGATGCTAATGCACTCTGAGCAGTGAGGCGGACAGACTGCCATTTTTAGACAACAAGTCGGAATATTCCACGCCAACGAATTTAACTAGAATTTGACTTCTGCGAATTCACAATATTGTTGTTGTAGTTGTTGTTCACTCTCACCGTTGGCATACACCTGGTCCGATGCGAGGTGAATAGACTCGGAGAATGGTTCACTTACAATCAGTCGCTTATTCACTTATCCATTCGATCATCACTCTGAGCAGTGATTGGCACTCCAGTCCAACCAGTGCCCATTTGAGTCCATTCGAGTGCATTCTGTTGTGTGATTGTCCAAGCGCACCGAGTGTCATCATCGCCAATAGCCAATTGCAATCGCCCGTTATGTCTTATCGCCACCATTTGTCTTGTGCCCATTGTGTCCAGTGAGCACTGTCCTTTCCCCTCCTCTGCACTCCATTCTTGTGCTTGCATGCATGCAGAATTGAACAAAAGGAATATATTGGCCCATTGTTATTGCTATGTTGCTAATTTATTGGCGCCACTTGTTGTGTTGTTGTTATTCATACACAAATATGGTCGAGAGCGAGAGCTGAGCGCGGAGGAAGGAGCGAAGGAGAATTGACTGACTCCATGAGTGACTGTCCTCGGTGTGTCCACCATTCGGAGAGTGGAAGTGTATGGTCGAAAGTAAGGCAGCGGGACAGGACAACTTCCAGCGGGTCCAAATGTAGGTCGAGACATTCGGCTGACTAAATTACACTTGGCCACCGATCTGGCCACTGCCACCGACCAATGAAGAGTAAAAGCAAACAAACAACTAGTGGATCAAGCTCGGGTAGTAATGATATTTATAGCTCGTTTGGTGACTATCGCCGGTGCTGCTACTGGCGGTGGTGTGGTGATGTGCCGTTGCTGCACCGAGGATGTGACCACTTGACATGGCCAGCTTTCTCTCCTCTCATTAGTGGATGGACACTATCGCCATTCACATCTCTCGATGCTAGCACAGTGCACAGATGACTTTCTATTTTCGGACGTCCTCCACTGTCCGGACGGACGCTCGGTAAACACATCGCGGTTGGTCAACAGGTAAAAGTGCTGTCCGTCGATGGCGCCATGCCAATCCATGTCGATCTCATCCTGCTCGATGAGTTCATCTAAAGGAGGAAAGATCCTTCGTAGCTGTCGTTGCACTGGCAATTTCTAATTAAAGCTCGTCCATCTCACTTTGTTTTGTCTCGCTCGCAATCACTAGATTGAAACGATTCCTCTAAATAGACACTCGGCATGGTCCATTAGGGACAAGCAAGTAGGGTCCTGGTGTCGAAGAAGTGTTGCATTGCACCACTCGTCCCCATCCTGTACACCGAGACGTAAACTCAGTTCGCCATCTGCTTGGCCACCTTGTAGTAGCTCGATTGCCTTAGTCGTATCCCTTTTTGCCTTAATTTGCAACCACCGAACACAACTTACACCAAACACTCAATTCGGAGTGAACGTGTTTTCACCAGTTATGGCGCCACACACACTCGCACGCGTTCACTCAGGCAAACAAATATCCTACTATGTTGTGAGTTGTGTGCCGTGTTCGGTCTTGCATCTTGCTCGTTCGTTAGTTGGTTGGTTATCGTCGGTCGCAATTATGAGTTAATTGTCTCGGTTGGCGCGAGTTCTTTCTACCTCGCTCGGTAATGCCCTGCCAGTATATGTGCACTGTCTGAGAGTGGCTTCATTCTTCTTCGCCCTCTGTCTATTGTCTGTCTGTCAGTGTCTTTTGTTGTCGGTCTGGTGGCAAGACCAACTCCGTTTGGTTCTGCTCTACTGCTACCTCTCCTTCTCATTCTTTTTGTTGTTCTTCGGCTCAGCTGGTAGCACTTGTTGGCGCCCAGCGAGAGTATCATCGTTGTCTTGTGCCACTCGTCTCGTTGTTGCACTTCGACTGCACTTGTCTAATGGCTGCTCGGTGGTCTTTCCACCTGGCGACAGTCACCTGTCCGCCTGTCCGTCCGGGCGTCAGTCAGTGAGCAGTTGGCAGTGATCGTCTTTCAATGGTGGATGGTTGGCATAGCGGTTATTAGTGCACCCAATGGGAGTCGGTGAGTGAGTCAGTGAGTCAGTGGCTCTTGCTCGGTCGGGCAGTCACTCTCTCCAATGGCGGTCCACCTGTGGCGCACTTGAAGACAGGCCAATTGAGTGCCACTCGAGCCTAATTAGCGATCGCTCAGCAGCCAGTTTTCGCTCTCTTTTCTTCTGCTCCTTCTTATACTTGTCACTACTTTTCTAGCGCACCAATGATCTATTTATGTAGTGTGGTGCAGTTCACTCTAAATATAGCCCGGATCGAGCCACCAGAGAGAGAGAGAGAGAGAGTGAGTCACTGCTCGGGTTGATGCTTGACCAGTGCGCCTGTGAGGTGAGATGGGAGAGACAGTTGAGCTGTTCAGTTCACGTTCAGGATTTGCAGAAGGATTTCTCTCGTGGCAGAGTAACCGTCTATCTTTATGACCACTTTGACCGAGTGTCTCTCTGTCTCTCGGTCTCATCTCAGTCTATTCTGTGCTATCTCACTTCAGTGATAGATGGTGCTTCTATTTATATTCAATTTAGCCCGCTGTGGTGCATCATGCATCGAGTGTCAGGTGTAGCCCGAGCCACTCGTCCTCAGTTAGTGAACAGTGGTCGGTGTGAGCAGAGTGTTCAGTTGAGTTCGGTCGCAATCGCCTCATCTTGGTCACCTTCGTTATCGGCATCATCCCGCAGCACTTCTTCCACTGTCCACTTGTTCGCCATTCGGCATTCTCTCCTCGTTGTCAGTCTATTTTGATCGCTCCACTAGGCACAGTTACTCTCCCCACTTGGTGGAGTGTCTCTTCAAGATCACTGTTCGGTCGGTCATCTGCTCACCACCGTTCTCTCGAGGTCTTTTCCCATTTCCACTCGGGTACCATCAAAAGCGTGCTCGTAACTTTGGTGGCCTCTCAGTCGACAGTGAACGTCTTTCCAATTGCCGAATGAGTCTAGTTCGGTGGATCGCATCGATTGGCAGTGATCGTCCCATCTCATCCTCATCTCGAGTCGTCCCGGTCGAGCGATAACCGATTGCTTGGATACCACTGACTGCTTGGCTCGTGTCCCAGTGCCGAGTCTGTGTTGTGATACTACGTGATGTGATGCGCCTAGGTGTATCGGTGCTCCGTCCACTCAGTCCAGTCAAACCACTAAGTCAACTCGTTAGGGCCTGTTCCTAATCGGAACCCAGCTGCCACACAGCACATGTATTTTCTTTGCTGACCTTTTAATAGTCCACTAATGCTGTGTCCCCGGGGATGATCACTGTCCACTTGTGTGCATTTTGTCTTTTAAATCTCTTTGCATTTCATCATCACCAGGACTGAACACTCATTATCGGCTCAGTCCCACTTCGCTAGTCCCCTCACTCTTCATTCTACTCGAACCTTCCACTCGTTCGTTGACTTTTCGTTAGTTCACACACTCACACGACGAACACTCGACGTCACAACACTCAATCGACTTGCATTGCATTGCTGTCAACACTGTGCCAACCACACACTCCATCTGCCAGAATCGACCTGTTTGCCTTCGATGGGCCTTGTTGCAGTGTCCACTCCATTCCGTCCATTTAACGATTCCGTAAGTATCGATCGTTTCGAAGGTGTCAGTCCATGTCCGAGTGGTTTCGTCACTGCATCATCGTTCTGCGCAGCAATTTCATCATCTTTCGTCACTGGCACAGCCTGAATCGATCGCTCACTTTCGTCGAGTCGTCTCGTGTCTCGTACCTTGCCGCACTTTTCTTGTCTTGTCTCGACCGTTTTGTGGGTCGCACCGAGCCATTTAAATGATTTGATTTGAACTTTGCTCGAATTAACTCTGAGTGAGCCTCATTCACGTCCATTTCGTTATCGATTGGCATCCTCATCAGGCGACATCGACCAATCTGCCAGTCGACCAGTCAGACTCGATCGTCTCCTCGTTGTACATTCGTCCGAGTGAGTGAACAGTTAGTGTAGATGACATTGAGCACTTTGACTGAGTTGTCACCAGGCGAGGGTAACTGGGCAGTCCACCAGTCCAGTATTGGTGTGTGCTAAGTTGATGAGACTCTTGTCACATTGCCACCACTCTGCACAATAACCAATACCGCCACATCGTCTGTGGCATCACTGACTATCACAGCTATCTGTGTGCATTTCGTCACCATCACCAACAGCATCACTGGTTGCTTGTCTTCTCGTGCACCGTCTCACTGTTTAATTTGATTTTGATTTAGTCACTGGCAATCTCACTTGCCTCTCGCACTTGTTGGTTTTGCTCAGTGCTGGCGCTCTGTGCGCGCGCAATTGCATTTGTTTGTTGTGCCAGTGTGGTGTCGTTATCACTGATCGGTTGTATGCGGCAGTCGCGATCTGCCAGTGTACACGACCAGACGCGTTACTATTTAAGAGCCCACCACCACTGTCATTGCTCGATATTTGGTGTTGAAGCACTCTCGGTGGCACTTCACTCGTTGCCATTCACTTTGTTGTTGTTCGCAATTGTCTCCTCGTGTCTGTCGTGCCTTGTCTTGCTTTGTCCCCTCACTCACGCAATTGACCGAGCTTGCATGAGACCAACATGCCCAAGATGCAGTCCGCATTGAACCAACTTATTTGCCTTACCTTCAACAACAATTTCATTAAACTAAGTGTACTGTCACTTGCCTTATTGTTTTATATTTTTGTCCCGTTATGATTGTTTTGTTTACATGTTTTGCCACTCCATTACCCACCGATCACTAACCGTGTCTTTCTTTTGTCCCACACAGAACTCTCCGTCGAGCAATCCGGTCACCGTTTCAGCGACCAACTCAACAGGTGACAAATCTTGCGCGTCCTCGATTAAATCCATGACGGGTCTGTTCCAGCACCAGACGACTTCGAGCTCGTCCACAACCACTCATAAAATGACCGGCGGAATTCGTCGCACAGTCAGTTCGGCCACTCCATCCAGTGGAATGGGCTCAGTGAACGGAGCCAGTGCGACCCGACCAGCTCCCATTAACGGTGTAGTCAAGTCACTGAGCAGTAATACTCAATTGCCAGCGGCAAACAGATCCCCCACCAGCAACATCACTAAGGATCCTCACAAGAAGTTGGACCGAAGTTTCAGTGAACCAGCAGAAAAGAAAAATTCAGCTTCAAATGGCTCCTCGGCCTCGCTTGGTCCATCGTCTCGATACAAGACCGAACTTTGTCGCAGTTTTCAGGAAGTTGGCTCGTGCAAATATGGTGACAAGTGTCAGTTCGCACATGGCGAAGAAGAGTTACGCACAGTGTCGCGTCATCCCAAATTCAAAACCGAGAATTGCAAGAGTTTTCACTCAACCGGGTTTTGTCCATACGGTCCTCGATGTCACTTTATTCACAACAACGAAGAACAAAAGAAAGCCGCCCTGAACAATAATGCATCCAATAATGTTCCATCCACTCCTTCGGTAATTGGTCAAAGAATGTTCGACAGTCAAATATCCTGCAATCTTCTCTCTGGTCAAGCCGCGACCATCTCTCCACCAGTCTCTGCCGGTTCGACTATGTCCTCTCTATCACAGCCACCTTTTCCAACCAACAGTCCAAGTAACACTGCGAATCTGGTGCGACCAAAAGCACTTTCTCTTGGCAGCTACAGTTTGGGTTCCTCCGGTGAAATCTCCTCACCCAGCAGCCAAAGCGGAAGTCCCACCTCGTTGAACAGCTTCTTCACTGAGGACAGCTTCGGTCTCGGTACACCATTCTCGAACGGACCCAGCTCGCGAGTCTCTACCGCAGTGAACGGCTTCTCGAACAGTACCTTCTCGTTCTCCCCTGACAGCGCTTTTGTTTCGTTCAATGGCGCCAGTAACGGAAGCAGTGCCGCTGGCTCATCACTTTCCTTCGGTAGCAACACTCAAAAGTGCTTTTTCGGTGGATCACAACCAACACTCAACTCTCGCTTCTCACCAGAACCTGTGAACAACTCTCAGGAAGAGACGACCAGCAGTGTCTTATTTTCCTTGTTCGGTGGTTCGCCCATCAACACCAATTTTGTACAGGAGAATTCACTTGACTTTTTGCGGTCCATGTCTCCAATGGCCAAGCCTCAGCCACTGATGCTGTATCCAACTTCGCCTGAATCACCTGTGGACAGTGTTGCGTCCGAAATCGAGGCTCTCAAGTTGGGAGAGCAACCGTCGAGTTTCAGTCCCATCTCTTCTTCATTCTCCACTTCTTCTCTCTCGACCTCGTCTTCTCCCCCGAACGGCATGGTCGACCTGGACACGGCTTTCATCTACCCTACCCATGGCACCATGGTCTCTAATCACTGTGGCAACATTCCAAGTTCTCGCCTTCCAATTTTCGCCAAAATGGCGGCTAATCAGGTGACAACTGCCCACGAATGAATTTGTTCTTCTCGCCACACCATGTGCACCGTCTCTCACCCACTCAATCTCACAGTCCATTCATCGTTAACGAGTGCAGTCCAGAGACGAAACCATCCAACAGGATCGATTAGTTAGCATTTAATTTAATTTAACTCACTTTCACAAAACTCTGCCCAACTGTCATCTGTGCACATCAACAACGACACTCGCCAGCCAAAGTGTCAACACAAGTCGGTCGGGACCAAATCGATCAGTCCACCGTGCAGTCGAGACCCTTCACCTGTTAACAGCAATTGCACTCGGACCACAAGCAATGTTTTCTTTTATGGTTTCGTCACAGTCCGCACTTGAACGATTCTTAGTGCGACTTTATCATTTCATCTCGAGCCCCTAACCACAAACACTCGTGCCCACTCAATCGTTTCATTTTCGGATCGGTTCGATCACATCGATCAATCAATTAATTTATTACTTTGCTCTCTCGAACTCGTCTCATCGCCTGATGGTCTTCTCAACACCACATGCGAGCACCACTTTGGGAACTTATTTATTATTATTTTGTTTTGTTCGTCGCATCTTGCACATCATCCTATTATCGTTATCATGGCCAACATCGAATGGCATTGCGCAATCACAGACCTAACTTAACTTATATAATATCTCTTTCGTCTTTTGTATTTATCGATGCACATATTTATCAACCGTACTTCTCTCTCACCAAACCGAACCAACCAATCAACCGCGAATCACAGTGGGCGCAATCGACCACCACTTCTTATGGATAATAATCTGTCTGATATAACCTGAATTATTATTCGATCTGTAACTATTTCGACTGCACACACATTTTTGTTATATTTGCTATCTATTTATATATTGTAAACCAATCTGTATCATAGCACCAATATATTTATTAATACATTTTACTTGATTACTTTATTTATGCTTTTGTATCATACTTTTGTTTGCCTCTCACCCTTCATTGCCTCCTTGTCCGGTTTGGTTGGTTCGATGCCCGAGCCAGTAGTGAAACCTTCCAGTGCATTAGTGTAATGTCCATCTTCTGTGGCCCTTTTGGTGCCAACTGATTCATCCTCCTCACCCCTCCTGATTACCTCCGATTAATCTATTTTTGTATGTCCACATTATCGTTTTGTACATTCTCGTTTTGTGCATGTGCCCCTCATTCTGTCCACCAGTGACGACTTGGTCATTTCATTAGTCACCAGTCAAATCAACTGCTCCAGTCGATACATTTTGTTGAATGTCATTCATTTCGAGATGTGAATGGCCTATCGATGGTTGAGCAAAAGCATCATCATCGGGACACACCGCGAGAGATTCTGTTCAGAAATCATCATAGTCGAATCATCGAAGCAACAGCAGTTCTTCCTGATATCACTTCTCACCTCATTTCACTCACCGCACTTTGTCGTTCAGTAACTTATGTATATCACTTCTCTCAGTGAAGCTTGTTTTTGTTGAATATTTTATTATTATTATTATTATTATTACTGGTATATATCGTTTATTGGCTAATGAGATTGACTATATTTATCGACTTTATTTATATATTTTCAAATACAAAGTTTATTGAAACAAATTGTTATTTGGCTATGTGTGTTTGTTTACATTTACGATTGGCTACGATTGCACTCGGTCTATGATGCGAATGCATTCGAGGCATCCAAACGAGGTATTCCATCAATGTTTGTTTGCCATTTTGGCATGTGTAGCATGCGTGCATGTAACCAATGTGATGTTGTATCACGTGACGGCTTTTAAGCAATGAATCAAAAGAATTTGCAATTTCTCACCCGAATCGCTCAAACTTTTGTAAGCTTTTGACAGGTTTTCGTAAGTATTAAAACCAAAATATTATAGAATCCAAACTACATAATTACTTAAAATACACCGGGATTAATTTCGCAATGATAATAGTAAGCACGTTAAATTCTAATTGAAATTCCACTTGAATGTTTGATTTGTGCATCTCATCATGATTTTTTGTGCCTTCAGGGTTTTTTTAGCATAAATTAATTTACTTTCTATTCTATTTTCATCTCAAGTCGTCGTTTTACATTTAAATCTGACTCTATTATATTGTGAAATTGTGATCTTCATTATCCTAACAATAGTTCCATCCGCTGGCCTCACATCAAATTGTGGCATTGGGGAAGTCAACTGTTCAAACATAACGGTTAAGTGAGAGACCAAGCCCACAATCACATATTGTCGATTGACCACATTGAGTGCCAAACTGTCGAACTGTGTCTTAGCATCAGCTTTGGGGCTTTTCGGACTAATAAACCATTGATGTGTTCGTTGGTGGACAAATGCCTAGTGACTGAGAGGGAAAAAGGTAATAATTGACTGCGGAGACACGCCAAATCAAATTAGTCGTGCACAAACACGTGTTGACTGTAATGTTGTCATGTCAGTGGGCTATCCGTTGAAGCTGACTTATGACAGTGACTTGCCGGGTACTGAGTGTGAGGGCGAACCAAACTAGACTGCTGGTTCATTAGCAACACTTACCTACTGTACGGAAGTGAGAATCGAGTTTGTTTCGGCAGCAGTAACAGAACAGAGCAGACAGATCAAGCCATCGTTGTTGGTGCCTGTGGAAATTGTGGGCAGTTAATTGGCGTGCAGAGCCAATTTGGTAGAAATTTAACTTGACTTTGGCTGAAATGCCAATGAAATGAGGTGCGCGCAATAATTAAATCAAACTGGCTGACAGAATGACTCTGCCACACGAGCAGCTGTATCCGCTGGAGGCTGCTCTAAACGAGCCACCGGACAGATGATCATCAACACTGCCTTGACACTCACTTTACACAATTAAACCCACAGGGTCTGGGTTGGCTCTCTCGGGTCTCGAATGGAAAGCATAGAGTTACAAATGAATGCGCTAATGACAATTTGATCAAACAATTCGATCGCTCGCAGGCAATTCAATTGACATCGACGGTTCGATGCTTTCAATCAATTGACAACAATGTAATCTTAATGGCTTGCGAACGACACTCGTGACCGTACTAATGGACACACACGGTTGGCCAGTGGCCATCGTACAGAACATTTGTTATCACAGAGGAGGATGTCACTGAAGGAAAAGAAAGAAGAATTGTAGCAAATTGTCACATTACCACCAATTGTTTAGTGCACACAATCAATTGACTGTCATCACTGAAAGAGGCACACACACACATGCTCGGTCGGTTTAATTAGTTCCAATCACGCAAACGGCACATTACAGTCAGTTTGTTAGTTTAATCTACTGTTAATTACACCGTAATTGGATCCGATAAGGTAGATACATATGAATTCAATGGCCAATTCCGTCCTACTGACCAGTGACCAATTGGGTGTGTGTACTCTCATTGCTCATGGTGGCAACAATCGATAAAAAGATGCTCAATTGGGCAGTGAAAGTCACTGAAAGTGCCAATTTAACCATTAACACAGTCAATACAGAATCGATTGAACCGAACACTAACGAGTGTTCTATGAGGCTATTCGACTCGGTTGGTCTACTCCCGATTGACATTTTAGTGCACACAAACTCAAAGAGGCCAATTAAGAATGATGAGAGCTGTGAACTTGGCAACGGGGTGTTGAGGCAAAGGATCAAAGCCGTGCACGACATCAAACGTACAACACAACACAACACTCGGTCCGATTAAATCGATGGAGATGAAAGGGTGGCAACTAAAGCACTACATCTAATCAGTAATCACTACTCGATTGCCCTTGCAGAATTGGTGTTCACCGAATCCGGCCATTTAGTGCTCCATTCGTATGTCCGGTTTGAGTGGTAATGCAAACACAGCTTACCGGAATGCTCATTCCAATGCACAGATCAAATTGACCAAACCAATGGTCATCAATGCGAAACACTGCAATAAGGCTACCTACTGTGCCAGCATTTGCAGGCACTGGACAAGAAACCGACCGTAAAGTAGCACAAATTGCTGCCAAGTTATTCTCACTCGCCTTGACACGGTCACTTTCACCTCCTTCGGTGTGCAGTCGAACCAGTTCTTGTTGTTGCTTTCCTTTCGTTTTATCGTTTCTTTCATCCAAATGCAATTGCCATCATCAACAACAACATCGCCGTCATCATCATCCATTAACCGATTATTATGAATGGCTCACTGACATGCACTGACTTTAGGGTACATTAAGGGGTTTTCATAAATTCTTTCAAATACTTTGCGTTTGATTATGCCAAAAAGTTGGGCAACTTTTTGAATGTACCACCACATGATTTCACTAGTCCATCAACAGTCGACCGTTCACCGGCCTGTCGATTGGTCTGCATGTGTGCAACATTCCGACAGTGGACCTTTCCCTGACTCTCTCTCTCTCTCTTGACGATGCCTGACAGGCAACGAACGGCAAATACACAAATTGACCCGTTCGACAATTTGATTTAGCCCCACTTCTAGTTTAACCACTTGTTTCTTCTTGCAACCTTAACAACAACAAGTACCCTTTCCTTCACGCTTAGCCTCCTTTTCACATTCACTTTACTCTGCACTTATCAGGTGTGAGATGTTCGAGTAATAAAAGTTTTGAATAGTTTGCACTCGAATTGCTTTTGGAAAGTGTCTTTGGAAAACTTTAGACTTTTACTTTTACATTTTAAGATCATAAACAGTGAGAGAAGAAAGCAAGAAGGTAGTAGGCAATTCGCACTAAAACTTGCGATCACCTGAGTTTAGTGTTTTGGTTGTTGCCTTTGTTGTCACTGATCAGTGGCAATGTTGAACACATGATCAATCGTACACTGGTGCACTACATTTACTGGCAACCCTTACCTGTGGTTGCGTGATGTGCTATGAGTGTAAGTACACTGCTGGAGAGGTGCCTTTAAGGATTGCTCAATGCGAGTGAGACAGGTTGGTGACAAGTGATGGCCTCACTGAATGGGCAATCGGATGCAACATGCCACTGGCTCATTACAGCTGGATTGAGTCTCTTTGGTGTTTGGTACATTTAACAGTTCCGAACGATTGAAATTGGAATTGGTTGCAAACAAGTTTCATCATGAAGAGAGATAAGGTGGCTCTATGAGGTGATTGTTTGCATGTAGTAGTACACGGTATTGTACGGTTCGACACGTACTGATACGTGATTGCCCAATGCACTCGTACTCTGTTTCACGGCCATTGTGGAAATTACTAGACGATGCCCGACAACTAAATGGTGGATGGGCTTGCTTGTCCGGTAGGTTTATCGGGGAGGGCACAAAAGGATACTTTGTACCAAAGATCAAATTTCACATGAACCAATTGGCCCTCTCTTGCAACACAACAGAGACACAACAACACACCACCAAAAGACACGGACACGAATGTAAACAGACCGAGCGACCAATGCGGCAACAGTGCTCCGGCCTAGACTCTGATTTAATTGTTTTATTAGGCATTTAGAAAACGATTTTTTTAGCTTTTGGCAAAGAACAACTTCAATCCTGATACTGATAAGACTCGCTCATTGGGGGAACAAAGCAGAGCCAACAAACACCATCAAGACGCTGAAAACACACAAAAGGAAGACGGAATCGAGAGAGGCAAATGAAACAAGAGAACAAGAGAGAGAAGAAAGACTGCAATAAAAGTGATATAAAACTTTTCAATTAACACAACTGCATACAACCGAGCGATAGCACAACGGAACGAGTCAATGCCACTTCAACACAACCATCAACATACCAATGGACTACTCTCGCAGTGACGGAATTATGACCAATGAAATGTTCAATCACAAAGCTGATCTGTTTTGGTCTCAAATAAGTGACAATTTGACGATTTAGTTATGTGCGGAATAAAATAGAGCCAAAACCGAAACCGAATTATAGCCTGTAGTAATTGGCTCCATTGCGGTGCAAAAGATCAAAACTAAATGGACCAAAGTCTTTGGGCACACAAATCAAATCTCAGCGGAGACGAGTGCCTGTAGTTGACACCACCACAATTGAGCCTGGCTAAGAGAGCAATACGAGAAAAGGAAATTTCCTGCAAAGTCCAGGCAAATGAGATGCAATGGTCTTCTCTTGTTAGTAACAAGCCGAAACAGACCAACAGAGAGACTAACGGAGTGCTCGCTTTGCATCGGCGGTGCCTTGTTCTGTAACCATAGATGTGTGATGGTAGTCTGCACAGGCAAAGTGCACAGTGCAACACATTCTGTTGGTCTTGCAGCATAAATAAAGTAGTAAGGGGTAATTCAACACGACACTTGTCATCAACGGTGCTCTGGCACAGACCAAGCTCAGCAATTGAAATTGCTCTCTGCACTTTCCTTCACTGCACTTCTCCTTTCACTGCTGTTGCTAGGAACGGTCCACGTTCTCTTGTGGCCATTTAAATGGCCAAATTGAGTCAAGGACTGAGTGAATGGTGTGAGAGAGTGCCGGTCTGTCCAGTTGTTGCTAAGGTCTGGCACGATAAGAAGGCAACAACAGCAAACACTGCATGGCTTTCATTCACACACACGCTAGTGCCGCGCTTGTCCATCAATCACATGGTCCAGGCAATTGGCCACTGGCCACTCAACTACAGTGCTTCTCGGCTCGACCAATATGGCCTGTGGTGGTCAGTCTCGGCCATTGGTCTTTCTTGGCTATCTCTAGCTTGTGTGAGGACATTTAAATGTTATCGCACACAAACACACTAACGCGAACCTTCCAAGAAAGTAAAGGAAACGAATGGAAACGAGAGGGGAGTCAGGCAAACAGGCAGGCAGGCAAGAGTGGACACAGAGATGGACGGACACAAACTTTCACTCAATCGGTTATCTGCTAAGTCAACAATCTGGCCTTGAGTAAACGAACCTTTACTGTCACTGGCCCAATCAAACACACACAAAGTGGCTCATTGTCAAAGGATTACTCTCACACACCATTTAGACGATACAACACAGACCCGGACAAACTGAAGTGACCGCACACCGGACGGACATGACCATCGCTCTGGCCACCAAATTGACCGTTCTACAGTCATTTATTATTGTTGAGTCACACAGACAAGCAACAAATTAATTGATTAATTGAAGGTGCGACCACTATTAGTCTCATCGAATGCATTGCATATTTTGTGGTCATCTAAATGGATTAATACAGAATACGAGTTATACAGAAATAATACGATTAATGGACTAATTGAACAGAAAAGCATTTACTTTGAACTGTCGCAAGTTTGCTTAAATATTATTCGATTTTTGAATTAATGATAGCAGAATGTTTCAATAACAAATTAACAGAAATTCCGAACAATCTCCATTGCAATGTCTAACGTTGTTTCCTTCATTTTTCCAATTGTCGAGTTTGAACGCTTTGATCTGCCTCATCTCACTTCCACGATATCGTCACTAATGCATCGAAACATAACAACTGCAAGCAAGCAAGCAAGCAACACTGTGAAAGTGCACTACACACAGTGAAAGGCTTAACTACTGCTGCACACGGACACTAATTTAGTGTCTCATTGCAATTAGTTGGGCACTCGTTCATTCTGCACTTGGTTATTATTTATGGCTCACAGATGATGATTGCCATTCGAGTGGCACTCTAGAGCGGTGTGTGAGTGTGTGTCGCCTTACATCTCGAGACATTCTCCATCTCGGTGGCATTACACCGAAGTACTGCAGCCATCAAGTGTGGCCTTATCCTTGAAATATTGCAACAATAGAATAAAGACAATTCACACACGGGCAACACACTCGATTAAACAGAACAGACTGCACACAGCACATGCAGCCAGTAATGATCCCGAGAGGAGAAAGTCTTGCCAACTGAGTGCAACTGACAACAACAATAACACAACATAATTCGACAGTAATAATAATCACACAGAATAATAATAGCAACATCAACACGGTGGCGCGGTAAGCAATAATCAGACTTATTAATGAGCACCGTGCCAGAAGATGTGCGTTCACTATGCATCTCGATTGCAACTGCTGTCACATCATCACTAATGGCACTGAACGCAGTGATTGACTTCATTTGTTTTTCACTCATTCATTCATTCACTCGTTCACTCGTTCGGTGCGTGATGTGCCTTTCACTAATTTTGGACAAATTGACACTGCAGTACTGAAGTAAGCTGTTGGTGAATTGGTTGATTCGCTGATTGGTTGGTTGGTTGGTTGGTTGGTTGGTTGGTTGGTTGGTTGGTTGGTTGGTCGGCGTCGAATACACAACCACAGGTACATCATGTACGGTGAAACTGGACACTACAACAGCAGCATACATGCATTAGCCCACTGATTATGGCATAGCTAGTGAATCGAGACTTTCTACCAATTCATTTGCATTCGCATCTCATTTACCGAGTACACTCGCTTCGACTTCAATTCTGTTAACTGGTATGCCCAAGTAGTATGTCGAACATGGCAATTCTTGTTCAACGTTTCAAGCGTGTTTGTCCAAGTTGATCTGTTTTGAGTACTTCATTGCTAAACCAAACCAGTAAAATAGAATTTTGGAATTACTGAAAGCGCATACAACCCGTACCGTCTGAATGGATATAATGGCATTAAAGCGAGCTTTCCCGCAGACACCTTTCCATTGCAATTACATTCGTGTTCACTATTTGTCGTTCACCTTGCAATTGTTTCACTGGCGCACACATCGCCCGAGAGATAGCAATCGATCAGAGGCAATCGAATCGAGACATGTTCGTCATCGGCAACTTCTCTGATCGTGTCCTGTCGGCAACGTGTGGAATTGAAGCCGTCAACAATCATACTCATACTAAGTGCACAGCTAACGCAATTAGCATCGTATTGGTCACCACCACCACCACTGACCATTGTCTATATGCACATTGTTGTTGTCACACACAATCATCGGCGCAATCACACCAATGATCATTTAGTGATGTGAGAGTGCAATTAATGGGTGGATTGAGCAAACGAAACAGCCAATCCACCAACCGCTGGTCAATAACAGCTGGTCAGTACTAAGCAAAAGTACACCTCAAGTCTCGACTCAAGTGTTCAATGACAATCGATCTTACTGATGACTCATCGTTATGTTCAGAATTGATTTGCTTGAAGGATGCGGCAAGGACAAGAAAAAGATTGGCAAAGAGGGTCTCCAAGAAGGAAGAGTGTACGTATGTGTGTCGATGGGTAGACTGGTCGAATTGGTCTGCCGCCTTCGTGACTGACATTCGTCGGCACAGTGCTCAGTGTCTATGCATCCAAAGTGAAAGTTGAGACAAACAAACAAACTTACTCACCGATTAGCTACACAATAATAATCATAGCACATCATCACGGCTTCCACTACCACAATCTGCATCATCAACATCAACTGGAGTGAGAGCGATAGTTGCGAGATGTGCAGAATGTGCTAGAGCCACTGACAGAGCCAGCAAGCTGTTCTCGGTTTGTCTTATCGTCATTAGTCGTCTGTCAGAATTAGCGCGAATGCATTAATGCACATTCGCATCGTTGGCAGGCCAATTTGAACCAGTTGAGAATAATTCTCTCTTCTGTATGGACACTACACTGGAGTGACATTAATTCCCTCTTAATGGCTAACACACACCAAATTGGCTTGACGCCTGATGTGTGGTGAAGTGGCGGTCATCACTGTTAAGTGTCCTCTCTTGTATATTGAAATGATTTCTCTCCGGGGACCACAGGTTGTAATATTATGCAGTGCACTGTGAACACAAGATCAAAGGCCACTGAATGAATGAATAGCTAATGACACACTCGGGCAACTGTTCCACTGACTCACTCACTCACAGAATGACGCATCCGACATTAGGAATTTTACCAACTCGGTGCATTTGCAATCAGTGTCGAACGATGTTGTCCTGTGCAAATACACAAACAAACAAGATGGCACTCGTTACGAAACGATTGCTCTACCATCGGAACTGGCAAGATTAAGAAGAAGCCATGGAAGCCAACTGTGTGTATGACCAGTGTTCCTATCCACCGTGCTCTACGTGCATCTGTGCGCGTTACGCTTCGATCCGATTGGTTTGTGTCCGTTTGTTCGTTTGTGTTCGGTTTGTTGTCTGTTTGCAAGTCTCACAGTCAAAGTGTAAATAATTCAAAGTAGGAAATTTACTACTCCAAATGCGCCAAATTTCAATGTATACGAACAGAGCTTAGTTGCAGGTTGGTAATAGCGAGTGGAACCAATCACTGGGCCAATGTGGTGATGAGTGTGTTGTGCCACGAGTGGAGTACTTCTGAGCCATTGCGACCACTGGCGCCATTGTCTGTCAATTCTTAAATAGATCCATCCATCGAGTACTTTTCCACTTTGGGCGATCGTCCCACCACACAGCTTCACTCCATTCACTCTCGGTCGAACTCAATCTCATCAGCACGTTTTCAGTCATCACGATTGCAGTCCCGTCCCGTCCCATCTTGTCAGTTAACTTTCCTACCAAATGCGAATGCAATAACCAACAGTCCAAATTGATCGAATCTACCAGAAGCGACACACACGCACCAAGAACGCACACATTCGAGCACGTGTCCGAGTTAAGGCGTCATGAGGTGAACGGTGAGATTGGCGCCTGGTAGAATCCACCAGTGAAGGTCGTGTGGGGAGAGGCGAGGCGAGACGAGGGTGGTTTGCCAATCATTAGACCCACAAACCTAGTGACACAGTTGCCAATGCAATGGCGTAGTATTCAGTGCACACTTACGTAACACCGCTCTACCCACTATTTGCCTATCAAATGGTTCCATTCCACTTCAAGGCTAACTGGTACTGCACTTTTGATGGCGCCTTGTCTCCCATTAACTCAGACAAACAACCCAACTAAACTGTACGTCGTCACTGCACTGGCATGTGTTCCTGGAACTGCGTACCAAAATGAAATTAACCAAATGGGTTGCCAACGGAGGGTCGTACGCCACTAAATGGTATATTTGTTATATAGCCAACTCAAAGTGGCTGACCAGACTAGTGAACGCACTGAGTAGTGCTCATGTGTGTAAATGTGCAACTCGACCAACCAACATCCAAGCGGAACGTTCGAACAAATAGTAATGTAAAGCACACAGGCAAATCATAGTGCCTAAATCAGAGTGCACTATTCACTAATACGCAGTTAATAAGCACAATAAGGAGCAGCAACAATCACTGGTCTGATCGGCCGATCGGCCGATCGACCAATTGCCAATTGCACAGCTCAAATCGTCCACTTGAGAAAAGCGACATTTCCATTCTCACTTCGTTTGGCAACGGTAATCGAACCAGCATTTTGGCTTTCTTGCCACACCAACGCGCTAATTGGCTAATTAATCAACGGTAATTGGACACAGAAAAGACCGCTTTTGGGGTGTTTACTCTGGTGGCACGATGCAAATCGATAAGACAGCGAGAGTTAGTGCGGAATCGTCCAAACACCTAGGAACGATTGTGCCAATGGCAATCAGCAAGTAAAAGTCACAAGTCAACTGTCTATGCGCTATAAATAAACCACTCGCTAGTCTGGTTACATCAAGACAGGTTCTGTCCATCGAGATATATTCTCCACTGACATGTCCAAGTAGCACTTTCGCTTTGGCCAACCGACAAAACCGACAGGCGAACACTTTCACATTGCATTTCCAATTGCACTGCTTTAGATTGTACTCTCTATCGATGACAGTCACACTGTTTTCTCAAATATCCACCAATGGAAACGAATAGAAACTAATGCAATCGAGTGAGCGAGGATTCTTCGACGATGCAACACAAACATGGACAATGTACAGCGGACACAATGAAGAGAACACAATGGAACAACAAGAAACTACTCCGGGCAAAGAATGTCACTTTGGCACAGAAAGAAACGAACAAGGAAGACGAGTGGAATGGAGTGGACATGTTTGGAGTGGCACAGAACGAGACCACGGATCGACCGTTTCGATGGTAAATAATGGAGCACACCAAAGTAGTACACAAGCAGTGTGCGCCATGTGAGAAGTGTTCTTTGGCCGGTCTTTGGTTGTTCAGCAATGCCAACACTGATTGAGTGTCAAATCGAATGCATTGCCAACTCACATCATCATCTAACGGTTGTCTGTCTGGTGGTGAGTCTATTTCTACAGCACTCGAATATCCAAGACGACCGTTCAGACATTGCAACACTCTCCGAGTGCAAATGGCGATAACGATCGATCTGATCACAAACTCGACACAAGCGAGACAAGATATCGTGTCTTGGCCTGTGTGAGTGTATTGATACACTTGCCAGTGGGCAAACATCGAGTCCGATTGTCCAACAACTGAGAAAGCAAACATACCACCAGTGGTGTGGTCGTCAGCATAGCCACCAGGGGCAACTCCGATGACACTTCGGACAGGCCAGTAGAGGCAGACTTCGATCATCGAGTTTGTTTGGCTCGTTTGCCATCGAGACGTATCGAGTCAAGTGAGGAAGGCAAACACGCGATAAGACATGGGGCAACCACCATCACAGCTGAACCCAATTTCTCACTCACTCGTGTGCCTTCTCGAACTGTCACAACCGGCCAGAGATTGTGTCCGCATTGCCCAAGAGAAAGTGTGCACAGACTGTGTTGTTGCCGAATTGGTTTGTCTCGAGGTGGTCGTTCGGACTGCATCAACCTCATATACGACAAGTGACCAAACACAGCAATTGGCTGCAGACTGTACACCTTTCGGTGGTGCGACCAAGCAGTCTGCAAGCAACACCAACCGAACGACTAACTTATGCCACCAAATGCAGTCGAACCATAGTTTGCAAACTGAGAGGCACACAATGCGAGTGAATGGTGCAACAGTGAGGAGGCAAACAAGACCATAAAGAGGAATTAAGTGCCGTTTTATGACCAAGGAGTGATCACTGATCACCAGTGCGATCGGTCCCTTCGGGATTGTGCAGGTCTGACTGACTGTGACCTGACCGGCTCTCGGTTTGGCATGACCAAATGTGGTGCATCATCGATATTAGAAAGTGCACCATCCTTCGTGGCAGGGTTGCCCTCGTCTGCACAGTGCAAGTAGTTCGGTTGTGTGTCTTATCGCTCGCAATCATCGTCTTTGCCTCCGATCGCGGACTGATCACCTAGTTTTCCAGATTGCTGCATTGCGCCACTGAACGTGGACCAAATAAAACACAGAAGTGCTCGACAATCATATGCACACGGACAGGCCATAACGAGTTCGGTTAGTTCTCTAACTCGCTTGCTGAGACCAAACTGCACTCGCGGGCTTAATTGCTCTTTAATTGGAGTCATGCTTTTGTCAAAGCCCGAATGTTGTTACTTTTAATAGAAATGCGTTCAACTCCACCAGATGATAATAATGACTGCAGTTTGGGGGCTGCTAATTGAAATGGAAAATAAGGCGACCAATGGAAATCGATTGTCTCACTGTGGTCAATCACGGTGGACGGGGAGGCATGAAATGAACCAAATCGATTTGATCGAGTCCATCATTCCATCATTCATGGTGTAAACAAACTTTCCTAATTGCCAAGTGCACCACCGATTGATCATCAATTGATTTGATCATTCGGAATGTCTCACTGTGACTGAGCGTGGACGATAGTCAAAGTTTTTTCGTACTTCATGTACGTCTAGCAGCTTGCCTACCACGGTCAGAAAAGGGGACAAAGCGTACGACTCGATAAGATAGAGGCCAAAAATTAGTCACTGGTTATATGACAAGCTGAATGAATGAGAACATACACTCAGTGGTGGCTGTGTACAGTGGACTTCGGTGAGAATTGCTCAACACCTCTGCACCCCCACCACAGTGGACCACAACACACGGCAAGCGCGCCAAAAATAGCGCCAAATCGAGCGAAGACTAACACACGTACATAAGATGCCTTCGATGCCGTACAACGTCCGACAAGACCAAAAGAGATTGCTCGTCGGAAAAATTGTGTGTGGCTTGTCCAAAGACCAAAGGGGACAGACAGACAGGAAAGCTCATTCGATCAAGTCAGCTGGCACAAACGATTGGCACGGCTCGGACAGATCCAGACGGATGGACTGAGTGGCGAGAGGCACTTGCCATTAGACTAATTCGTTACGAGAGAAACTCAACTCAACTTAGCTGCATCCATACATTGGCCATTTGTACACACACACACACTATATTTAGATGTGCCGGTGTGTGCGAGCTGGCCAAATGACAAAATACCACTTGCAAGGTGGAAAATTTGTATCGAACTGATCAAAATGGAGAGAGAGAGAGAGAGAGAGAGAGAGAGAGAGAGAGAGAGAGAAAGAGAGACATCACGTACTGATCAAATCTGACACAGCCGATTGACTGATCCACCGAGATCAATCAATTGAGGTTCAAGCCAAAATAGCCAATCAGGACTATTCCAGATTGACGCTCTAATTAGCTGCCAATCGCAATCTGCTCACATCGAACAGGTCTGGTAAAACTCTCACAAAAAATAGAGGGACATTGATGTCGGTAGATAGATTGATTGCCAGTGGAGCCAAATCCACATAAAATTGCAATGTGATTTCCCGAAGGAAATCCAACAAAAAAGTATAAACATAAACAGGCGAAACAGAATTGAATCGGTTCCAGGTAAAGTAAAATAGTGATTTCTTCATTAAAGAAGCAGTGCACATGTATAACAGCACGGAGACTTTGAGAAAGGTCGAGATTGATTGCCATTTGAGTGAATGCAAATCGCGATTCCGAGTGAATGAGAGTGGTGCAATTGTGCTAATCGGGAGGTAATACTCATCGTTAACAAGGCAAGATAACACACACACACAGCATTGAATGTTGCAATTGGATCCTAAATTGGCTAGCGGCTACTTTTTATTTCTCATTGATTCTCGCGGTTCGATGAGCAACAGCTCTATTCGGGGTATCTGCACACAATTTGGTCGCCTAATCCGTGCCTGCAGCTAATTGCTAATGACAATCATCACACCATAATATGCAATGTCCAATCCGCTGGATCCAACTGCAATCTGTCTATCTGGTAACCATCTTTGTCCAATCATTTCTCCAGTTTCATAATGGCTAGTTATCCATCTCTAATTGATATTTTCGGTTAACAGTGTTGGGTCTAACATTGTGTGTGTACACTGTACAGTCTGTAGTCACTACAGTGTAGTGCACTCACAAGTGGCTCAGATCGAACTGCAGCCATAAATACGACAAGTGTCGTCGACAACACCTTATCGAGTCTATGCTCACGAGTCAGTGGAGTGTTTATGATCGATTCGATTCGATACAGTGCCAGCATCAGCATCATCTTCATCATCGCTAGCGAATGTTACCACATTGCCAATCGATCGGTAGTTACCGCATCTAATTCAATAGGCTAAAATTGGCGGATTAGTCGAGTAGCGAGATGAGGAAAGACGACCAGATAGAATTGAAAGAAAGTAGTACTCCGCGAAAGAAAACTTGGCCAAAGATGTGAAGAGATATGAAGAAAGCAAAAGTTCCCAGTTGGATAGCATTGCTGCACTCTAGTAATCTGTTCGGATGGCCTTCTGGGCTTCGTATCGGAAAAGTCAGTGGCAAATACTCACTAACACATACACACAAAGACCAATAAGTGATTAGATAGAGAAACAAATCGAAACAAGACGAGAAAGGTGAAGATGAATTGGACAGTAGAAGCTGGCATGGCACCACAAACTGCGGCAAAGGCCAAAGCAGGGGGAGTGTCGAGGGTGTCGGCGCAATCACTTGATAGTAGTTCATTCGAGTCTATTCTCGGTATTAATCTCATACTATTGCACCACTTGTCCATCCAAGAGTCTTATCAAAGTGCCGAGTGAGTGAAAGTGATAACAAAATTGCGCTGCATCGACAAGTCTCGATCGATAAGTGGCGTCTAGCCAGACTAAACAATCGTCATCGTCAGTGGCCCGCGTCAGGTCGATCGAACACAAACATAGTCGGTTGCATGAAGACTACCGGACCCCGGTAGACTCACGGCAGCAATGAAGACATGCCATGGAGATCAATTTCAATGGTCACATATCGAATGTCTGGCCACTCATTCATACATTCAGTGATGAGTCTGTGTACAGTTAGAACACATAATCCTTCTTCTATTTCAGCAGCCCACTTTATCATCTTATTGCATTCGATCGATTGGTTCTCGTGCCATCATAGTTTGCCAGATCAGCACAAGCCTGTCTTGATTCGAGTCACTCATTGACGCGCCATTTATCAACTTATCACTCAGCACCATCATCATCATCATCATTTAAGCCTTTCAGTTAAAGTGCAACAGTTCTAACGTTGCAACACTGTCAACAATACAAACAAGCTCGATTCGATCACTGATCGAGTCACTCGGGACTCTGAGTCAGGAGAGGCAGTCCCAATCAATGAGTCCAAATGATGCGATCGAATCTAATACACTTTTTGCACGTGCATTAATGTGCTTCTCACTCGAGACATTACCCGATTGGACCTGTGTGTGTACGTTCTAAAGTCCATTAATTATACACTTACTCGAATTACTACTACTGCTAATAATAATAATAATATAATCGTATTTTATTGCCATTGAGGAAAGTGAGTGAGCTCGATGAGCATTCCCCAGAAGCATCACTTGGCACGATAAGCACTGACAAAAGTCAATTATAGCTGGCATCAATCAGCAGGGATCACATGAGATCAAATGCAAGGGAGAGAGATCACTACTTTGTCAACTTGTCGCAACTTCTCACTTCGAGTGATCATGATCAACACGTGCGCAAATGTAACAGCAACGTTCAGTGCTTCAATAGAAAATATTTCCGAAAATTTGAGATAGAGTTGAGAATCAGAATCGAGCAGCATTTTAGAGTGAATTGGTGGACTTGAGCAAGTGCATCACTGTGGGTTATCCCTTTATGGTGGCATCATCAAGTGGTGGTTGGTTGTGTGTCCTAGGATTGCACCAGTGCACAGGTACAGCCGTACATCATCCAAATGGCGAGGCAAAGTGTCGCAAACATAACGATGGCTTTTCCTTGTTTACCTAATCTGCCTACCACACTACACACAAATCGTCTATTTGTCTTCATCATCATTCGTTGCCTGTCTGTCTGTCTCACTCTCGATGTGATGAATTAATTGGGCCAATTCATTTTGCTCTTTCTGTGTGGATTTTCCTGCATGTTTGTACAGTATACGCGATGTATGCACGGTTCCTTTCTGTGTTGAATGCAAGCGCACCTCGAAGGGATTGCATGTGCATACGATCAATTGTGTGGTAAGGGTAATGGAAAAGCAAAGTGCGGAGAGGACACAATCTGATTGGTCATTAGACATTGACAGCACATTGCCCACAGTGTGAACACACTGTGCCACCAACGGTACAACAAAAACACTGACAGGATAACTGAATCTCCCAATGTGATGTGCCACGAGTGTTGCAATTGCCCACAAGTGAGATTCAGTTTGGCAACAGGTTGTTTCCATGCTTGTTTTCCTCCTCGTGTGTTAGTGTTTTGGTTGGGGGTAATTTTGGTTGCAACACATACATGTGCAAAGACAAACACGACAAAGAATATACAAAATGTGTCGAATTTTGTTAAAACAGAAATAAATGAATATATGCAGGAAAAGTTTGATTGCACATGGCACATGGCCATACTAGATGACATATGTCTCACAGTTGAGAGAGTGCCACTTGAGCCATTGGCCAATGTCCACTTGGCACTGAACGAAATGTTCTCTTTGTGTTATCGTGTGCCATCGAATAGACCCAATTAGACCAAATGGCCATCTAACCAGACATCTCTAGTTGAATACATTCTTTGTGCTGGTTTACTAAATGCAGCTTTTCTTTAATTTTGCCGATCGAATTTGAACAATTCAAAAGACTTTGCCAGCAAGTCTTTGTATGTGTGTGCCAATTTGCATTGAATCCATTACTAAGTCTGTAGGAATACCTTGGCATGTTTGAAACAGAATGCAATATATTGTAAACTTGCCGGTTAGATTTCAAACGGACAGTTAACGGTCGAACTGTAGAACAGTAATATCTGGTGCAAACTGGTGTGAACAACGTCTCTCGGCTGAATTTGACCGAAATAGTGATTTTTTCTTTACACGAATGTATCGAACAAAATAGACAAGTAAACTCCTGCATTGTAAAGATTCTCACAGAGATCACTTTTTTGTATAGACAGGTGAGGTCAAACAAAGTGCAAACAGACAGGCTGACTGTATGTACTGAACATATCAATAGGTCAAAGTCAGTTCTGTCAGGTATGCACAGCTACTGAAGTGGTTGGCAACAGTAATAATGTTCGAGACAGAACAATTGACCGTATATATATCGGCGATTGCAGAGCGATGGAAATAATAACAATGCAGGAAAAAGCCATTCCATTTTGGATTCAATTGGAACATGGGAAACATTTGCTTGGTAGTTCAATTTGAACCATTATTGGTCAATTAATGCATCTGTATTGATAATTAGTGCACACTTTTAATGATTGCCTTAAGTCTCAATTAGACAAATGACCCAAGTTCCCCTTATATTGATTCGGTCAATGACTCTGTGTGTCTCAAGTTTCGTGTTATTTCTCCATTTGGTTTAGCATCTGCCTTGTCTTCATCACTAATAACCCTACTTGGTCCGCACCAATTCAATTGGAATCATCACCATCATCTCTCGAGATGTTTCCCTCACTCATGGACAGACAATTAGGACGTGCATTGGCGGATGTTCAGGTGTGTGTGTTTGTGCAGTGTCTGGTGTGGGTAAGCACCAAAAGTGTCATCGAACTCTGTGTTCCTATCGGCAGGTTCAATCCACATGGCATCGCGCATCCATTCGTTTTGCTACATAGTGGCACTTGCCTACTTCCACTCACTCCACAGCATCTGTCACCAGTTGGGAGTAATAATTAAACTCAGCCATAATAAACATCAAACGTACGTGCTGAGGTCGAGTGTTGTTGCTGCTGTTGCGTGCGCATCTGTGTGCCACCTTTCAATTAGTGTCCGGTCAGGGAGGACAAAAAACGACACACACTCTTGGCACGTTCCAAAAGGTTAAAACTCATTGCACTCAGGTAGTTCAGGTTAATTCTGTGAGTGCAATCAAAGGTCGTTTACTTCATTCGACAAGATTAGCCGAACAAAGAGGCAACGACACAAACACACAGTTGGCCAACATTTGTCATTAGGATCATTTGGCAACGATACTTGCACTTGTTCGCACTAAAGCCTTGTAGACTCAACACTAAAGCCCACTTGATGGATCGAGAGATGCTTTCGCCGGCATTGAGGAATTAACGAGAAAGAGTAAGGGAGACAAGGAAATTGCCACTCCGAGTCGGAATTGAACCGAAACCGAACTGAAATGAACACGATAAAAGTGTGACGTGTTCTAATGTCGATATTGAGTGCCACTGCACGTTCAGGAGAGAGACGGTGAGACACCGTTCTGACACAATATCCAGCGAATTGGTGGAAAGCACGAGACGAACTGTGAATTTGTACGTAGTCACTCCATGTGATGCACACTCGACCAGAGTGAGCCACCAGATGCAGCATTTAATGAGCACGTCAAAGCAGCTCGTCGGTTTAGTGTTCACAGACAGTGACGGGAATTAAGACAAAAACTACAGGAGAAATTATGCGAAACAAATGGAAGAGAAAGAAGAGAAAAATTACATACAGAATAATAACTAACAGGAATTAACAGGAATTACGTGTGCAAGTGTGCACACACCGGCCAGACCGAACGAATGCACTTGCAGAGACACATTAAGTTCAATGTCACAAACAGCAGACAAAACTTGCATTCAGGATACCTGTGTCAGACGCCATCGCAACAGCCACACCATCACCATTAGTACAAAATACATTGCCATGGACATGTTTGTACAAATCGAGTCTAATTGGTCAAAGTGCACCTCGAATCGTTCCATCTCATCTCACTTCTTTTTGCCTCAATTGGCTCACCAACAAATGGGTCGCATCACCTTTGGCCAAAGTGTGTTTGTCTTTGGGAATCTACTCTAGCAAGAGGCAAACCATTGCCAACTGACAAAAAAAATAGACAAACACAAGATAACGAGTGAGGGGTTGAGACACCAACCAACGAACACATCGAACAAACTGTCCAAATCGAATCGAATTGAAGCACACTTCGATAAGACAAACATACACCGGCTCAGTGATTAGTGAGACATCGAAACACGCCAGATAGAGAAGACATCTCACTATCGATAGTCAACAAGTCATTATCGACACATCAGAAAAATCGAGAAGACTTCCTCGAATTTGAACCTGAGTGACAAAGTCCCGATATATCACAAACATGTAGGTCAAAGGTCAGACTGAGGAAGAGAAGGTCAAAGGAGTCGAACGAACAAAACAAACATTAAGTGCATTGCAAGCGCATTAGATCGAAGAGTGTATGGTCAAGTGTCAGTGATGCATCAATTAGGAGCGAATGTACAAACAGAATTCGAATGTATTCAGCACATTCAGGTGAGCAAACATACAACCAATGACCAAACAGTGAACCGAATAAGTGAATTAGTGACGTCAAATGCCAAATGATGAGATTCATTCAGGCAAATGCAAAAGCAGATCAAATAAAGGAAACAAACCCCCGAAAAGGCGCAAATGGATTTCATTTAATTAGCGGCAAATTAATTAATTATTAGAATAAACATTGTGTGCAGTACACTGTACGGCACTGTACTGTACGAATGTGTCCCGTCTGGTGTGTGTGTGTGTGTGTGTGTGTGTTGCACCTGTACGGTGTTGATCGTTTCATTAGTGTGTCATTGACACCGAACATTGACGGCCTCACTGTACAGTCTGTTGATATAGACAATTGCCCGATCGGCTATACATTGCCATATTGTGCCTCTTTGTCTATTTGTGTGTGTGTGTGAGCAGTACACTGGATCGAGTCGAACGTGCACTTCTCATTTTTCCTCGCCATCATCAGGCAAAACCCTTTCGAACACATTATTAATAGTCACTGCAATGGATTCATTTGCATTGGATAAGATTAGGAGGCATTAGACAGAGAATTGAGGACTGACTAAGTGAAACAACAAGTAGTAAACAAGCAATATGGGGAAATTTGGCTGTGGTTAACATTTCATTAGGTGTGCATTGCGATGATGATGATGGCGATGATGATCACTGCGAACAAATTGACACTTAAATTGACTGACAATCATTACTAAATGAGCAAATGACAAAGGACGATTGAGCAATTTGTGGAGTGGAGAGAAGAGGCAGAATAGAGCCAGTGAGTAATTAACACGGGCACCACCAAATTGGAGCTATCTATATTTAGATTGCCATCGAGCTCAAGCTGAGTGAGACAGTCCGACAGTGAGCATCTCCGCAATGCATTTGAATGCAAATGGCACTGTGCAAATGTAATTGACGATCGACGGTGGCGCGGAGAGACCTTAACCTTAGTGGAATAAATAGACACTCATGTTAGACACTAAATGTTGATACAGACAAGACAGATTCGAGTGCATCACTAATGTGCCTTATGAAGAGGTAGTGCTGTATTGTGTTGCATTGCGTCACACAGTGGAAAAGAACACTTGTGGATGATGGCCAAATGGACACTACATTGCACTCTACTCATTGGCCATCAAGCACCTAGGTTTGGCGTTTTCTTCTTCACTCGCGAGCTTTCCTCACATCTAGATCATATTTATCCTTGAGTAAAGTGAATCGTCCTCTTTCAATGTTAAGGACAACAGTGAGTGAGTCTAGCTCAATATAGCATTACTATTATGCAATAAACACTCATCTTTCAAGATGTCGAGTGAACACAACACAAATCTAGACACGAAATGCCTCTACTTATTGATATTCGATCATGTGAGAGCCTAAGTGTTTGTCAGGCATTTCATTTGTCCACCAGCAAACAAACCAAGATGTGTGCACCCACCAAGGCACATTATTGGCTGTGAGAGTCTTATCTGACAGCAGCAGCACACCAAAGTCGTTCAATGAAGCAACAGATGATGAACTACAACACACACGCACACACACAAGACACGAAAACAACGTGTTATAAAGTAATAACTGTGTGCAATTTAGTCATAACGGTTCCTGTTTCGATAGCAAACTCACTGACTGTACAATGTATACAGATAAGGTATACACTGTACAGTGTACATTAGAGGATAGTACCGTAGGAAGAGTGTTGTCACCGCGGTACTGCGGCACACCATCCAAACTGATAAACGACGATACTGTCTAGTGTCGATTATGGTAATCAACGTGATGCTCTCTGTACCTCACACAGCACTCAATGGTAGATCATATCAACTTGGTGATTTGACTTAATTTTCCATATAACTTTCACTGGACGATGACGATAGGATAGAAGCTGTCATTCATTGCCTTTAGACGTAAGTGTGTGTGTGTGTGTGAGTTCATTACCAAAACGAGTGTGTACGGGTAGTATTGAGCTAACAAGTAAGCAATAATAATGCATTAATTGAATATAGCAAAGTGCAATAAATCAAGTAAGACTTGTGTGTATTTGTGTGCGAGTTATAACTTGGCAAAGGTGAGCATATATGAAGATAACTGTGAGATGAGGATGAGATAGATGTGAACAGCAAAGGATGGTTCGATCCAAAAGGCACATCACAAGTGAGTGATTAGATCGATTTGGGATGTTGTTGAATGGTAGATGACAGGGTCTGTAGGCAGAGAGTGAAGCACGATTGAGATCGTAATTAACCAAAACACCAAATTGTGTAAGCTCACTAAGTTGCTGCTAACGATTGCCACTTGTTTGCATAGTTGCACGTACAGGAACTAGTGAGTCCACCTAATAGACCCCGAACACGTACATCGAGAGTAAAATAAATTGTCACTTCAACTGAAGTGCCATTCGATCACATGTTTGGCAGTGTAAAAGACATCAAGTGCCTTTATCACTCACTCATTTCGCTTCATATGCCAATTGGCAATTGCTATTTCGGTACGCACTCGTATTTGGGTATGCTCTTCTTCCTACTTTTACGGTATAGTAGTCGATCGAGTGCCTGGTTAAACTCACGTTAGATTCGATAAGCAATTTAATTCTTTGGTTGATTGATTGATTGATGCGATGGGAAAGATTAGATGTGTTTACTGAAACAAACAAACGCAGTGTAAAACACTGATTGTGTAGACATAAAGGTCCAAGTGCAAATGCAATAATTAGCATCCCTAAAAGGTAGAGACAACCATCATAAATAGACAACAGACAAACACAAACAAACCTGAAAGGCAAATTATTAGTAGAGAAATAGGAACAACACTTGTTGAATATGACAACTTGTTGTTCGGTGTCAGTTGGCAGATAGCACTGAGCAGTGAGCACACACCAAATACACTAAAATATGCTACTAAACAAGCTAATTAATTAGATGGCTAATTAGCGGACCAATACTGAGAAACGATGCAACCAAATTCAACACACACACACACACACACAAGAAAGTGGAAAATTCTGCTGATTCAGTCACTGTCACTTGTCATATTTTCCTGTCTGGACATGAAAATGGAAGAAATGTGCCAGGTAAGCATGCTTCAAATCTTTGTAATGTTTATGGCATTGATTTGAATGATTCCATGAAGAGAAACTTGTGAGCCCACCTGTCGAGGGTGACATAAGCATAATGAGACGATGACAGAGTCCACTTTTGAGCGCAAAACAATGCATCTTGGGTAAGTCCATTACATTTATTGACAATTGTGACTCACAATGTGAGTCAATTATGGCACATTCACACACCATACGTGAAGTAGTAGACTAGGCCTTTCACCAGGTCGCGCCACTGGTAGCTTTTGTATACTTTTGTTTACACAGTGAATGTGATTTCGCGCAAATGATAAACCTTGTGAGTTTTACCGTTTTGTACCTGCAGGACATCATCATCATCATTAGAATATTGTTGTATTGTTGTGGTTGCACTTGTTGTTGTTGTTGTTGTTGTTGCCTCTTATTGCTCAATTAGGGTTAATAGACATATTTACAATGGATGACATGCATGGCTTGCAATGTCTAGACTTTAAAGGTGCCCGAGTCATAACACACAAACACAAATGGTCTGGTCACAAGGGGAGACGTCTGTGTACAAAAGTCGAAAGTCACATTGGAAAGCAAATTCGCCTTCAAGGTACGTTCCGCTCGATGCTAGTCAGCAGTGAGCTTTCCTATCAATTCACTAGCGATCAATTAGTTCATTTCGCACCAATTGTTTCACCTCATCAGCAGCTCATCACGCAATCAATCAAACCAATCATCACCATAACACATCAAACAATGACAACTTTCGCACCCCGCGAATTTAAATTACGTTTGACACCAAATTGAATTTATTGAACAATTTGTGAATTCGAACAAAATGAACACTGACAAATAAAAAGGACAATCAGTGTATTTTATAGCGAATGACAACTCCATGATTTAGTTTTGTTTAAAAAGTTTAGAGCAAATGCAATTCTAATATAAGCATTAATCGAATTGACTCAATCAATCAATCATTTCCCAATGCTATTTTTGAATGCAATCCATAATCTTATCAGATATAGCTGTCCTTCAGTCAAGATGAGTTATCCATCTCGACTCGAACTCCGCTTCATACCGGACCGCACCAAACACCAAAAAGCGAGTGACATTCCACCAAAGTGAGTCAGTGCCATCCACTTGATTGTCATTGTGTGTATTGTGCAAATCAATTGTGTGTGCGTGTGTGACAGTTAGACCAAATGAAATGAAATGTGTTGTGTCGCTGATGGCACGATGATGGCCATAAGTGTTTCATAAGTGGAGAGTGTGTGCAATAAATTGTCGCCATTCCTTTCGTTGTCATCATCGTCGTTGTTTTCTGAGTTTTGCCTCACTCATAAAGAGTGTTCTGTTTGTGTGCTGTTGATTTAGTGAGCAAAGAGGTTACAGGTGATGGTGATAGCGGTCGTCATGAGCCATTGCAACCATTGGACAATCGATTGTATGTGTGCGATCGGTGAGAGAGGCATGCCGGGCAAAGACAAGACAGGCCAAACATTGGTCATATGTGCAGGGTGATCGATCATCAGCGATGAACAACGTTTGCTTTGAGCAAACAATGGACAAGTGAGTGAAGTGAAAGAGACAATGCCAATCACAAGAGAGTCAGATCCAGAAATATTCCTCGATATGGCACGACAACACTCGATCGGGTCGCATTGGGCGCGCGATATCGCAATCGGGCGTCATGGTGACACTTTGGTCATTGTGAGAGTTAGTGAGTGAGTGAGTGAGTGGTTATCGCTGTTTGCTCCCAGCAAGTACTACCTTGATTCGGTGGCATCGATAAGTCAATATTCTCATGTCTCCCAACTGTCTTTGGTGCCGGTGAGTTCTCCTCACGAGCGGTCGAGCTGCTGCTCCTGCTCCACTCAACTTGTCTTATCAGTTTGATTAATAATTGCAAATTAAACAAGTGCACAGCACCGAGTACTCTTCCCAGGCCCATCCAAGAGCACCGTGCACTACACCATCCACCAGATGTACTATTTGCCAAGGCGCACTGTCACCTGTAAACAGACCAATTTAAATGGTCTCAAGCCAAAGTGACTCTCACTGCTCTCACTTGTTGATATCACAACGTTGTTGCTCTCTCAACGGATTTATTATTATTGTGCGATTGTGGCATTATACAATGGCTCGAGAGGAATACATATCATAAAGATGATGGTGGACATTATAAATAGAAACAGAGCTATTCTTCTTCTTCTTCTTCTTCTCCGCGAGAGTGACCTAATCCTAATGGAGTGTCGAGTACTGCAGAAGGAGTGCACAGTCACGTATGTGTGCACGGTTGCCAATCAGTCTGGTCTTGCTATCCTTGGCTAGTGTCGGTGCAAGCCGGTGTGTCTCGGGCACAACCAAAGCAATAATGTCATGTGAACACCGAGTGATTGCGCCATGGACACACTCGACTCGTGCAGTTTGATTGATCCAAGTAGAATTCCATTCTCTCGCCATAACCAAATATAGTCGAGCGGTAGGGTAAGTGCAAGTGGGCGACTTGATTTGCCGGTGCAATCGAGCCACTTTGAAGACTTTGGACATTTTGGTGGGCACTTTCCCAAAGATTCTTGCTTAATGGCTAACAGTGCAACTGTACATTGCTCTACTGGTGTAACTCGATTCGGTTGTGCCACACTTGTGCAATGCAACGAGAGTTGGTCAGACAGACTAACTAGTGGTGTGCTTACACTTGAGACATAATTGTCTGTTTAGACTGTTTTGCACACTAAAAATAATTTGCTGGCACCGAATTGAATAAATGTGCTTGAGAGACACTCGGATGGGTTCGGTGTGTGTCCGGACAGTCTTACTGGCTGCTGTACTGACTTAATTGGTCGAGTCAAAAGAGGAAATATTTATAGAAGAGATGTCTTGTCTTTAGGTTTGAAGGTCGACTCGAATGTTCCCAAATTAGCCGAATCGAGTCCACCGGATTAGCCAAGACACACAGAAGACAAGCAAGACAGAGCCCGGCGACCAACTCGGCGGGCAGACTTCACTGGTGGTGTGCGGTGCAGCATCGGCAATGAGATGTCTCGCTTGGACTGTTCCGTCTGTTTACAGTTGGACTGTGGTGCCTGTGTCAGTGGAACAGTAGGTGACATCCATCCGCTTGTCGCTGCCGCCACTCGACCAACGCTAAGAATAACACTTCGGTCTCACTTTTTGGCATTGTCAATTCCGACGGAATCGTCTCAATGAACTAGACACACTAGACGTGACCATATTTGGAATGAAACGAATATCATTAAAGTAAGTGAGCGCCGACTAAGAGGCGACCATCACGGACAAGTAGTGCATTAGGCATTGCACCCATTCAAGCTGGACACAAGCGAACAGAGCGACACCGACGATGCACCTTGTTGCATTCATTATGAAGTTTAGATCAATATGCTTGCCGAAAGGAGAGCAGTAGTTCGGTTCGATGGGGACACCATCCACTGCACTGTAGGTGCACTTGAGGAAAATGGCAACTGTCGATATATTGAACGACATTACAAAGAGGACAGAGCTGCCATTAATGCATTGTGTTGACACATACACTCACAGTGCAATGTGAACGAACATCCTCTTTATGTTGACAGTTGTGCCACTTGTCACCCACGACCACCTTTACCTGTTGGTCACATGATTGACCATCTCCCTAATGTCATTCTACTGTCACTGCCATTGTCGTAACATTGATTATTGTCAAACTTTATTCACACTCCGCCACACAACCCTTACGACCATTGGTTGAAAGGCCGAATGGTTTCGCTCAATGATTGTGATGACAAACCGCAAAATGCTCAGTCCAATTGGTCTCTTGTGACCAGTCGTCGATGCAGAGATGACGCCAAGCGAGCTTCCGTCAGAAAGAACTCATGCAACCCACAATCGGTCCACCGAACAGCCACTTGAATGGATGCAACCAAGTGATGAACATTGGGCGCCAATACTATGACGCCAAGTGATATTCTATACACTCAATTCTCAAATATCCCTCCACTGCCTGGCTGGTTGGTCTTTTGTGGATTGTTTCAATTGCCACTTTGGGTTGCCCGCTCTCCATCCACTTGTTGGTCATTAGGCTACTGGACTGCGCGTTGTCAAGCGATCGGCCCACTAATAGCTCTATTAATCACTCACGGCGCTATTATTACAACTTTCATCAATGCAATGGGCCATTTCAGTCACACTAACTAACGCAGTGCACTTCTGTGTCTGTCGGTCGAACGGAAAGCCTTTGTGTGAACGAGTGAGATGCGAACGAGTCTCGCTCATTATTATTGCTGCTGTTGCATGCTTTGTTTCACTTGTTTTGTGTGTTGTGTTTGCATTCAACACATCAACATGCAAAGAGTGCCAGACAGAGCGAGACATACACACACTCGTTGCTTCATATGCAATGAATGTATGGACAGTGGCGTCAAAACAAACAAACCACCACGAGAGTGAGACAAACGTTGATTCCGCTAATCACCTCCAGAGTGGACGGACAGAGGGAAAAAGCGTTAATGGACTCGATCGATCGACACATATGGCCGATTGAGAATAAAGCGATAAGGACTGACTGACAACAAGAGAGTGACACTGCAATTGCATTGGAATTGATCAAAGTGAGTGCTAATGCTTTCTCGGGTTACATCACTCTCTTTTGAGTGGCTTGTTCGGAATTTGTATTGTTCTTGCTCGGTCTCGTTTAATTAATGAATGTGTCTCGCCAATTAGCGAGTGCAAATCACCAGTGGCGTGGAATGGTGCATGAAGACGGTGAGTGCAAGCAAAGGCGCCGAGGCGCCATCCCCAAACGGCTTCTGTGTCTTTCTCATCATCTTTCTGGGAAGGTTCTGCTTCTGGTGACCTTCACTGTCTAGTGCCCCACTGAGTGGTCTACTCCGTGCATTGTACATTGTATGTTGTTGCATTCTGAACTGGTCGTCTTCGAGTGTGTCACTATGGCACATCATCATCTGAGTGTTTCGCAATGTGCGGCAGTCCTACTAAATATATCTCGCCTCAGTGGTCTTCACGTTTCATAATTAATGCGCGTGCCACCATGAGAGAACTGAGAAGGGCACCATGTGAAGGAATCGAGTCTACTGTGTACAAGCTCGGCTGGAGCATCAAGTGCAGCATCGAGTCAGCAGTGCTCAGTCCCATCAACCAAGCGTCAAATCTAATGGGCACTTTGCCATTATCGCGCCAGATCGACAAAAGTCACTTTCTCGCTCCACTGTGTGACAGTCTCGAAATCTACCTGCCTGGTGGAGCGGTAATTAGAATGCACACACAACAAACTGACAAATTACGGCGAATCGAGACAAAGGAAACACATCGAAGTGTGTTTTGTGTGCCACATGACAATCACTAGCACAGTACAATCAATGCTGGTTGGTCGACCTTGGCCATTGGACATCGATGCCTGTGACACATGCAGGTTGTGTGTGCGCGTCTGCTGTGCCAGCACTAACCGACTAACCAAGTGACTCACTTCGAGTGCCACAAGCCAATGGCTCCTTCGGTGACCTTCAGACGAGACTCAACCAGACGAGCAGAAAGTGATCCGTGGTGGTGTTGGTGGTGCGCAGTGCGGTGTCCATGTGGCGTCGTCATTTTGGTTGTCGAATCCCTCGTCGATTCGAATCGAGGCGCAGTAATTGATGGCTTTGTTTTGTTGCTTCCACATTGGGGGTTGCCGAGGACGCTATTACACACGGAGGCAGGTCGATCAATCATGGACACAAAGTGTTACACCGACCAAACCAGTCAACTTTTACTCGACTCACTTTCGGGCACATTCGGACAAACTGTCCGCTTAGTCCAAACACTCAATACCGGCAAAGTGGACTCTTCTCGCCTTAATTAGACCAATTCGGAATTGCTCCGTCATGCAAGTGCACTGTCACCAAAACACCAGTAAATTGCTTGACAAATAGTCTCACCTTCACCTTAACCTGTCACACCAGAATGGACACATTCCGGGGGTGTCTGGCAGTATGACCAGTGGCAGTGCCTCGATTCGAGGGTTGCCATCATCACTGAGCCAGCCGTCATTCACATTCAGTGAGAAATGCGTTTGTGTTGTGTTCAATTGAGTCAGTTTGTCGAGAGTGGCCACCTGATCGGATCGAATGGAGTGCACTGCACAGCACTCCTGGAAGAAGTACACCTTGCTTGGGTGATGGTAATACCTGCCTGACAAGACATAATGCTCGAAGTGTGTGCAATGAAGGTCACTAGTGTGGTGTGCTATCTTCAGTGCCTGCCAGCGGAATGGTAATAAGCAGTACATTGGAGCAGTAAGCAAGCAAGCGTCATCAATTAAAGTGGAAAGTGAAATCGCGCGAAGCCTGTCTGCAAGTAAGTGAAGTCCATTGCAGTGGCCTGGCCAGGTAGTGCATACACCTCGCTAGTCGCACCATATATCTGTGCCCGATCTGGACAAATAAGATTTATTATTATGCCTTGCCTGGTGAGTGAGCAAAGTGAGTGCATGCCGAACAGCAGCAGCAGCAGGCCAAATTGATGCCCGCGCCTGACAGAACATTCGCGTTTCGATCATCAAATTAATTCAAACCATTCGCATTGCATTTCCTCAGCTGACGACGATCGCAACGACCAAAGCTCACTCAACTACCACCAAATCGAAGGTACATTGATGGGATACACTTGGCACAGTTGAGTTGAGCAGTCAGAAGGAGGTAAACAAATTGCACTCGGGAGATAAAGAGTGAGAGTGAAAGAGGAAAATAAAGTCCAACTGAATTGGACAAAGTAAATAAGGCAAACTGACTTGGACTGGACACGAAGGTGAACGGGGCTGACTAATTAATTGATTGAGATTGTCTATTATTAGTAAATGGCGATAGTCGAATGCAGTTGCATCATCCAGACAGAGGCTGTCAGTAGCAATTACCAATGGCTCGAATTCGGTTGGCAGAGTTGTCCAATACAAGTAAGCTCGTGAATATTCACCATTCTCCAGGAAGTAACAAATCACCGACTGCACCGCACACCTCGCTGCAACATTCGAATGCTCACTGTCCTCAGCCTTGAGATTGTGCATCGCATTACCGCATTCCGGGATAACTAACAAAGTGACACTAACTAGTGCTAACTAACAAAGTGCATCACTTGAGTGAAATGACAAATTGAGCAAGGCAAACACACACACACATCGACTCGATTTAAATTGCGGGTGCACTTTGCGATTCTCACTCTCGTAGCTCATACCTCTGCTCGAATATTTTTAGTGGCAACATAGTCGATTAGATTCTACCGAACAGAACTGAACTGAGGTGTTGGCAGAATCGGTGATATTATTGCCACTCAGTCAGTCATATGATCGCTCTCGATTGCGAATGTAACCAGTGGCAAGAGACACTGTGCACAGTGTACATGGCACATAACAAACTACTTCCAATCACATGAGACCTAATCGGAATGGCAAATAAAGGAAGCCTTCTACTGGAATTCGAGTGTGCAGTGCACTCTCCCCAATGCACTCACTCACCGAGTGCATCCTCTTTCACCAGTGGTGAGTGGCTCCAGTGGGAGCATTTCGGTGACCATAACCATGGGGAACAAGGTTCGTCAAAGGCAAACTCAACTGACTTGTGAGTGAGTGATTTGATCGGCGAATTAATTAGCCTTGCTCGCTTGTGTGATGCAATGTTCTGATATATACTAAGATATATAAATACAAGATCAAGGGTTGTGCGTGGTGAGCCTAACTGAAGCAAAACTGTGAAGGAAACGACCACGACGTCGAGATGGCCACAAGTGTACACATTGGCTGCAGGGCTGTAGTGACGGCACATACTACGGCAGCAGACTCAGACAGATGATGGAAATGATTCGTCCTTGACCTTCAAAGCGACTAATCGCATAATCACTTCGTGCCTGTCCTTTCCATTAGTCGATCTTCGTCTTCGTCATCATCGGCCCACCAAAACACCATCAGCCGGGGGAGTGCACGGAGGGGCACAGAACCGGTACTGGCAGAATTGGCAGAACCGCGACCGACAAAAAAGAAATTTCGGGAGGCAACCACAACAAAACACCCGACCACGAGCAAGTCGGCCCCCTTTCGCATATGATCACATCACCACACTAAGTCACAGACATATACACAAACAAACAATCCATGGAAGTGCACATTCACTCAGCTCGGTGAGACTCCTCTCACTCTCACTTGGTCTAGTTGGCCAACCGAAATTGAATTCAGACCAAACGTGGTTACAAATTCGGGGTGCCATATTGAATGCATCAATGAGCGAATGGCATAACTGAATGGCATAAATGGAGTGAATCAATTGAGTGTCAAGCAAATTAGTGCTGACACTGGAGGAGCCCATGAGCTGCCGAACGAGGTAGCGAGCCATCACTTGCAGCAGCACTCATCTTCTCTTTCACATTTGCCATTACTTTCTTAGTCAGTCGGCTATTTACGAAGTAGTGAATGTGAACATCGTTGTTTCGAGGCAAAGTGCACAACTTATTACAACTAGCAAAGGGAAACGAGCGAGAAAAGGGCGCACATTTTCAGTGTCAAGCCACACGAGGTAACATTTGGCGAGGTAATACACATTTATTGTGCTCTCCCTTTTATTGTCCACTGTGTACTGTTTTGATTCCATTGCTTCAGTGGCCTTCCTGCTCTTCTCAGCGAGGACCTTTCCTGTTCCAATCAATCCACACGATCGTCTCGAGACACAAAATACAAACACACACACAAACAAGTCCAATGTAATGAACTTGACTTCGTTCCATAGTATTTATCTCGACTACAACTGTAAAGTGTCCATTCATAGAAGACTTCCAATTGGATGGACAAACTGAACAAACTATGCTCCTCAATTAGCCACACGTCAGATTTGTGCCATTAGCGGTAGTCACTTGTTAGTGGCCAAAATCACATTCCAACAATCGATATTGGCAAAATAGACCCTCAATCATTTTAGCTTCTCCTGGACCACTTTAAGTAGTGCTGGCGCCCGAGACATATTGGCCACTGAAAAAAACGTCCGTAAATTTATGAATTTATAAAAAATAAAATAAAAGTTTAGACACAAAGTTACTTTGTTGCATGCGTTGGCATATACAAACTATTTGCTGGTGATCAACGAGTTATCTCACTCGGTCAATGGTCGATAAGAGAAAAATACACACAACAGTGAGAAAGAAGGATAGGGAGGGAGGGAGAGGGAGAGAGAGGGACAAACTTATGCACCAGACTAACCAGAAGAAGGATCCATATCAGTCGATGACCTGCTACTACTGCTAAGATGAGTCGGTTGAGTTTGGCTTGGTTTGGGCTGTTGGACAGTTGTGTTATTGGCATTTGACTCGATTGATTGATTGGCTGATTAAGCCGGTGCACGGGAGAGGTAATCGGCTTGTTTGGCGTCATCAAGTAGGCACGAATTAGGCTTACGATGTGTCGTGACAAAAGAGTACTACTAACAAAACTCGAGTCAATTTTTCGCCCAACATTTACACAACTCCAAATTGGGTCATCATACAGAAGTGACCCACCAAAATCAATTGTCTGTGTCACAAATTGGTTTGTTTGTCCAGCCGTACCGTAGAGTAGTAGAGACAATAGAGAGCAAACAATATAGATAACGAACAAACAAGACACACAAGCAGACAAACAATTCACAATGGTCGACAATCGTCCGCGAACTGTTGACATAAGTCCAACCGACCGGCAAACAGACAATTAATTCAAATTCGTTTCTTTCAGTAAATTGAAAGTACAAATACACCTACTGCCATCTAGTGTGATTATATAGAGTCGCTTAAATATATTATTATTCTATTGCATCTTAAGTTTGTGCCGCGACAGACCGTCTGAAGGATTATTAATTGATCTATTGTTGGCGCGGTGGTGCTTGGTGCTTGGTGGTCGTGTGTCGTTGTCGGGGTGCATCCAAATGGTAATGAGACTGATGCATCTACGTTAATTGATGGCTATCTCACCTGTGTTGCTCATATTCGATAATCACTTTTTCTTGTGTCTCTCCCAATAGGCCAATTTTCGTTAATTGCTACAACCCTGCAATCGCTCTTGTAATATTCAACGTTGATCATCATTAGCATCTCCAATCTTCACCAACTCCAACAGCACCATCATTATCACTACCGATCACTTATATAATTCGGCTGAATTTCATTACTGTCCAAGTTTTTGTCTCGATGCGCACGTTCACGTTCAAGTACGTCTTGAAGTACATTTGTTTATATTAATGGAAAGTAGTGGCCAGTTTGGTTATATGTCTTGTCGGCGGCAACAGAGGAAATTATCGACTGAACGATAATCGATCAACAATAGCATTACAAACTACTAGCTAGTAGCCATAACTTTCATAATCGAGAGTGAAGAACACAAAACAAAGGCTACCTCTTTCACTTACTCGGTGAAGGTTATACTCCATTAGGATCGTTTGTGCAGAAACAATCGAGCACTACTACTCAATGGCGTGTTAATCATTTGGTGGAAAATACTACAATTGACAGTCACACACGGCGGTGTGAAGAAGAGTCATTTGCTTTTGGTGAAGAGGAGCACCAAACAGTGAAATGACAAGAACCAATGCAACAACGCGCGCATTGCCGCACCACAGTGGCCAACTGCACTCAACATCGGATTGATCGGACAATCGTTACGGTGGAAAATTTGGCACGGGCGCTCGGAAACAGTTCTCAAGCAATAATACACAGTTGAGAGGTGAATTCGAAATACACCAACCGAAGCAATACCACCAAATCTAGCCTTGGAGGAATTATCTCTCTCGTGTGTGTTGTTACCAAAACACAATGATGTAACACGTCTTGACAGTTGAGACAAGACAAGAGTGGCTGAAGATTGAAACGACGAAACTGGTTTCTCGGGTATGTATGAATGTATTATTAGTTTGCTTACAGGCACACAAGCAAGCAACAACAGTGCCTAAATGGACAATTTGTGTTGGTCACGTTGTTGGCCCAGTAAGCAAACCACATCACCACCGTGTGTCAAGTGAAAGGACATTTCCACCCATCACGGACAGAATTTACTGCGTAGAATTTATAGCCAAGAAGGAACGGATTTGGAACTGGAGAAGGAGAAGATAAAAGAAAAGTCGCTTCCTCGAATTGAGTTTCGAAATGATCACGACTAGCAATGGTCCGGCTTGTGGGGCGCACGACCATCCTGGTGGTGAGGTGCCTCGCATGGTGCACCACACCACTCGTCAACACTGATTTATCTGTTCGGGCTCGTTTGAGGCCAAACTGGCAGTGTGAATGGTCATAAAAGAGTGTGAGTGAGTGTATGCTATCACCAGCACTAATCCGGCATTGAATGGCAATGTGCTCTAACACACTAGACTGATTTAATAACGGACATAAATTGACTTTGCTTGTGTGCAACACTCAACAAACACACGAGGACCCGACAACCGAGATGGCAATGTTGCACAAAGACAAACTTTTCCTTTTTCTTGCCACTTTGAGGTCTTCTCACACATAAATAAAGTAAATTGCATTACACATTCGATTCAGACCGAGTAAATACATTCACGCTTCTCCAGTGCCGCTTCTCAAGATTAACGTTCGGATTAAGGTTTTGGTCAGAGATTCTAGCCAACATTGGCCAACAATAAAGAGTGCACTTTAGCTCATACACACAGACAGACAGACAGACACAGCACACAATTTACGACAATAAGGAAGCCATTGTAAGCGAAATTGGAATTTAAAAATATTTTACTGACAATTTGATTACACAAAGATTGTCATAATAGTGCAGAATGGATGAATGGTCGAATTTGGTGCAAATGTGCAGTGTAGGAATGGATGGATACGCTCGGTGAGAGTCACCACTCTCACTTAGGGGACCACTAAGTTGTCCCAATCGAACGCACCATCGTCCACCAAGTTTAGCTCTCCAAAGGCCGAGAGGAAACTCTGGCGAAGCGTTTCGTAATCGGGAATATCTTCAAATTGCAAATTGCGAACATAACTTTAAACGAAAAGAGGCATTAAATAAAGTAAGTGGCTAACCAAATGTAATATGCAAATATGCTTACTTGAGATAGTTGGCAAATGCTTTGGGAAATCCTTCGAAGAGATCCTCCGGTCGTAGTGATTGCTTCATTGAGCCAATTCGACGACACTGCTGCACAGGGTTGCTGTTGATATCGTGTTGAATGGTACCAGACCATGGAAGGGCTCCCTTGAGGAGGAACAGAAACATGTAGCCCAGTGATTCAAGGTCGTCACGACGCGACAGTTCGTAGTTGAAGTGAGCATTGCAGCTCATGTAACGAGCCGTGCCGGTCACAGGTCTGCCCTCTCGCATTGGAATGTGCTTGCCAGTCTGTGGATCGATGTACTCCTTGACCATGCCAAAGTCAATGATGTGGATGATCTTAGCACCTTCAGTGCCTGGAGAGCCAATCATAAAGTTCTCCGGTTTAATGTCACGGTAGACAAAGCTATAAAAGTTCAAACACATAAAACATTAGTGGACGTGTTAAAGGACATTGTAGGAATGTCCTCACTTTTTGCGATGTAGGGCCTCAATGCGAGTGACCGTCTGAATTGCAATGTACAGTACGGTTTTAACCGAAAGCGATTTGCCGCACAATTCGAAAAGTTCTTTTAAATTCTTGCTCAACAGATCCATCACCAGAATGATGTCAGTGGAAGTTCGCTCATAGGCGATACATTTTGGAAAGCCAATCACGTTGCCCACTTCTTGGTACAGTCGATACTCGGTGGGCAGTTGAAAGAATTTGCTGTTCAGACTTTCAAACTTGATTGCGTACTTGTTGCCTGATTGGACATCCTCCGCAAAGTAGATGTCACCGAAAGCGCCTAAACAAAAACAACGAGCAATAAAAATATAGATCAATTAAGAGACAATAAACTTACCAGCACCGATCTTCTTGGCCACCTTAAATCGGTCAATGATGACTTGGCCTTCTTTGGAAATTTTTGCTTTCGAGCCTGAGGACATTCTCACAAGAACTCAATGAAAAAGAGCTGCTGGTGGGACTTTAAATTTCTTAATCAAAACTGATTTCAACACAATCTGGACTGGGCCAGTGTGACAGGTTAAATCGTGCTGAGAGCGATTAGGCTGTTCGAATCGAATGTTTCTGGCATAATTCAGTTTTTGGCACATGTCTGTATTTTCCACCAAATGGAATACAAATAATTTGCCAAATGTAATTTAATTTAGACACTAAGGCGCTTTTGAAAATCAAATGAAATGAAAAACGGCGCTATTTCCACCCTTACTATGACGTATGACGCCCGCGCCCGATGTTGTGGCAATAGCTTTCAGTGTTGACACGTCTAGCCAGCAGGCAACAACAAACTGACACATCACCGCATTGAACACCTGAATGGATGCGAAAGTGAATTGTTTATTTGTATGATTTGGTTTGAACATCAATCGAGGTGTATTTTCCCGAGTTTGAGTGCCTTTCTTGGAATTGTCAATCACCATGGAATTTATGCCACAGCAACACGAGGTGATGAACAGTTCAGCTGCTGTTGTGTCTTCAAGTGATGCGGCTATTGCTCATGTGGTGGAAGAAGAAGTGGCCGCCGCAATTAAGATTGGAAGTGATCAAAACAATGCACAACAACAACAACTCCAGCAACAGGAACAACCAATTTACTACAGTGATGGAGTGATGTATCCCAGTGAGTTAACCCAACAAAATGACTTGCAATCAAACACCGATCAAACTGTCGCAATACCTGACAATCTTATCGAGGTATTCTTTTTGACATTGATTTGATTTGCCATTTTATTAATTTGCTTGTTTGTCAAATAGATTTACAACAACCTTGGAATACTTGGAAAGATCCTAACTGGCGGTTCAATTGTGACCATTAGATTTCTTCAAGGTATGGAACTTTTCGTGTTTTAAACGTATATTGAAATATTAATTCTCGTTTAGCATTTCGAGCTATTGGTGAAAATCTAGTTGATGTGCTGGGCATCACTAAACCAAAATATGAGTACGAATTGAATCTGGCCAGACAGATGCAACAGCAGGAGGAAGACCGCAAGAAAAAGTTAGACCAGTTGTATTCGCCTTGGCAATCCCCTCCGAATGCCCCGCCAATTGTGTCACCGACCATAGCTCCTGTAAATACTGTACTGAATATGGACCCCAATGTGGTCAACATTGAGGGCACTATTTCATCACCGATGCCCGTCCCTGTGCAATATCACCAAATGCCTCAATCATCCATTGTGCCTCAAATGCAAGGCATGCCACCGTCACCACCGACCCAACTTTCAACTCTTCCCATTCTTTCAATCCCTCCACAAACTGAAAGCCTTCCTCAGCCTGAAATTATACCGCAAGCTGAACTTCCATCAGAGACCGTCCTCCCATCCCAATGAATATACAACGACCTGGCGTCAAAGTATTAAATATTATTTAGCTATTCATTATTTATAAAAGATACAAATATAATAATTTATTATAAATAAAATTTGTAAAAGCATTTTGCACAAGAGAATCAGTGGTCTTACTGTGGAAAGATAATAAAATATTACAAATTACGCAAACAAAACATTGAATGGATCGAAACAAATTAAACCATTTGAGTGTGGACAGAGGCAGGCCTAGAGTTGGCCTCGGTGGGCACTTGGCCAAATGAGCCATTCGGATGGTGTTGAGCATGTTGTGGATAGGCCGAGTAGGCATTTGGGTCGCCGTTTGGTGGCAATGGTTGGCCTGATGTCCAAATTTGATGTGTCTGTGATGCGTTCAGAGTGGCTGATCCAGAACTATAGTTGTTCGGATCAACAGGTTGCTGCTGTTGCTGATAGGACGCTTGTTGAGGATATTGTTGCTGTTGCTGGCTCTGCTGGTAGCTGGATATGCTGTATGGATTGGCGCCGTTGTTGTTTGCACTTGGGTCAATGTTGTTGTTCAATTGCACACTTGAGCCATAATGTTGCTGTTGGTATTGTTGATGTTGTTGTTGATATTGCTGGGGCGTACTTTGTTGGCCTGATTGTTGTTGCATGGCGTAAGCTTGTTGGGCAGCAGAAGCTGCCACCGAATTCGGCAAATTAGTAAGCGGTGTTGCAGTGGCAGAACGTTGCGACAATGCCGGCGAATATGTGTTGCGACTTAGATCTTCCCACTGGTTGTAGCCATGTGCTGAATTGGTATATTGCTGGTATGCATTGGGCACTAACTGCTGTTGATGTTGTTGTTGTCCCTGTTGAGACACTTGTTGAATGTTTTGATTGGTTGGCTGTACGACCATTGGTTGTTGAGCATAGGACGGCAGTTGACCTGCTTGCACAAACACAAGTGATGATGGTTCAGAGGAAGACGTGGCCATAGGAATTGCACTCCTTGAGGTGTCCACCATCGCGTAAGCATTTGTTAGACTTGTGTTTGCAGAACTGGAAACTGCAGCCGCAATTGCAGATGGGTTCCAAAAACCAGAATCGTTTAGATCACCATACATTTGCGGCTGAAGAGGAGGGGGAGGAATGCCACCCATTGGAGGCATTAGCGAGTTCATCATCATCAGTGGAGGAGGGGGTGGTGGTGGAGGCAATTGAATAGATGTATTTAGTCCATCAGGCAATGAACTAATCGAACTCGCGGTATCGTCCATAAATCCAGTCAGCGATAAATCGGCAGGTGGAGGTGACTTTACCGAGAAAGTTAAAGTTTGGCGTAGCGCAGTGGCTTCTGCCTTTGATTCTTCAAATTTACGTTCGGCATTCCGTGCGGCAATCCAATTCTCATGTGACTGTTTCTCCAGATTATTGAGTTGACTCTTGAACCGTCGTTCAGTTTCTTCCAATTCTTTTTTGGTAGACTTGAGTTGCTTTTTCAAAATTTCATTCTCCTCCAGAGTGACATCCAACTGGGAAGCCATAGAAGTAGCATCTTCTTCCTTCTGTTCTCGTTTCACGCGTTGTACTCCAATTTCTTTGCCGTACTCAAGCTCTTTTTCCTTGTAGTACTTGCTAAGCACCTCCAATTCGGTCACCGCTTTGGTTCGTTCCTTGCAAGCAAGGTCTGTTTCATTTTTTAATTTATCATTAGTTGTTCTCAAGTTGTCCAGTTGGGTTTGTGTGTCATTCAGTTGTTTCTGAACAGTCTCCAACTTAGCCTCAACCTGTTTCTTCTCCAACTCAATATTGGTCAATCTCAACTGCAACTTGACAATGTCTTGCAAGTCTCGATCTGCTTCCTCTTCCGATTTAGTGACTGCAAACGACTCGGAAGTTGGTGATTCATTACTGTCAGACAGATTGTCTCCATTAATGGCATCGGTGAGGTCACCATTTAGATCATTAGACGTTTGTCGTCTATATTTTGGTTCTTTACTCATGTTTTTGTTCAGTTTACTCAACAGTGCTTCCATTGAGGCCAATTCAGCTTTCTTAATTTCCAAATCTTCAACCAATTCCTTAATCTTTGCTTTGCTTTCCTCCAAGAACGTCAAATGAGTCACCCTTTCTTCCTCAAGCCGATTTAATTTGTCTTGCAACGAAAGCATGTCGTCTTTAACGTTTCTCATTTCTTCATTCAGTGTGCTCAACTGAGCTTTGAGAGAATGATTTTCCGATTGAACGATTGTGAAATTCTGTTCTGCATCATTCAAACTGTCCTTAAGATTATCGTTCTCTTTTGACAGTTCCTTTAGCTTTTCATTTATATTTTTAACCTATAAATAAAAAAAGCTTATAAGAATGCTAAAAAATTACCATCATCAAATATTACCTTCTCATTTTGAGAATCATTCAATTTTTCATTGTCCTTGATAGATTCCTTGTACAAAGCAATTTCATCTTCAAGTTCGTCAATCTTTTTTTCCAAATCTTGATTTTCCCGTTTTAAATTTTCAAAATCGCTCAATGTGGAATTCAATTTCGACGAAATCTCTGGTGTCTTGTCAGCTGCGTTACGTAAAACTGTGTTCTCATTTCGCAACATTTGAAGTTCATTCTATTCGGTAACAACAAAATTACAAAATAATCAGAAAACACAAACCAACCTTCATCTGTTCATTTTCGATTTCCAATTTTGACTTTCTTTTTTCTGCAATGTGAAGATCGCGTTCGTGATTCTCCAACTAAAAGAATAATAAAAAAGACAATTGGGATAAATGTGCATCTCGCAAACAAACAAAATAAACCTTTTCCTTGGCAACCTTGGCTTCCCCTTTCAATTTGTCTTTTTCAGCTTCAAAAAAGTAAATTTTGCGTTGAATTTGACAGTTAATATCTAAATAATAATCGATAAATTAAACAAATGTAAAATCAATAAAAAATCAGTAATTATTTACCTCTCAGTTCACGTTCCTTTCTGGACGAATTCCAAAAAGAGAGAACTACTTTCGCAGAACACCAGAAAAAGGCAACTAATGACGTAAATAAAAACACATGACCAGGAATGCCAAAACTCTCAAAGAACAGTTCCACCTCATCGGGAATGATATCACGAATGACGCCACCAAATAGCTTTTCGGCCAATAATTTCCGACTGGCGCCATGTCGACTTGCATTATCAGTGGAAGAATAGTTTTCGAGATTATCACTGGCTGGAAAAGAAGGACTGTTGTTATTGTTGCTGTTGACACCATTTGTAGGAACATTGTCTTGAGGTTTGTTCCAGTTGAATTGTTCATTTTGATTCGGAATTATCTTTGCATCCACATGGATGTTACCGCCGCCTACAACTGGTTCATATAATTCAGGTGATGGAGGCTGAACGGGTTGGTTTGAGACTACATTGCTAGGAACTGGTGGAGTGTTAATGTGATGCTGATGAGAATGAATATTGGCTGGAGATGGCACAGAATTGTCAGGGCTTGGAATTGCGTTGGGCAATGAATGAACATGAGAATCCGCTAATGGTGACAAATTAGAATCGACCTGAAGATTGTTTTGTACAACTGGCTGTTGAGGAGGATGCTGCGGTATGATTTGTTCGGTAGGATTTGAGCCAGAGGAACGAGCATAACGAGGCACTTTGAGGCGATGCAAATGCCTACCAGGTTCAGGATTCGTAGGAAAAGAACTTAGGACAGGCTGTTGTTGTTGATTTAGATTATTCGATTCTTGACCAGTTGTAGGTAAAGAATTAAAGGCTGGATTGATTGGGTCAGGCGTTTGGAACAAATTTGGATTTGCTTGTTGTTCGGAAGCAAAATTAAGCTGTTCATTTGGAGACAGTTGTTGAGGAACTAGAAGAAGTGGTTCTGACGGTTGTTGAATATTGCTTGCATCAGAAGATTCTTGTTTTGATTGCAGCAAATCTTCGTGGGTTTTATCATCACTATTTAGTTCAATAGTTTCACTTGGTGGATCGCTTTGATTAGAAGCAGTCTCACTTTGATTGGGGCGAGATTTCTGAGACTTACTGTCCGACTCAACTTTAGTCTCACTTTCAACATTGGAAGCTGCAACAACAACACTATCATCGCTTGTTGATGGTTGAACAAAATTGTCTTTTGGTGGTTCATTCAAAGAATCATTATTATTAATATCCAATGGCACAGAATTCACTTGTTCATCTACAGCTGAGTTGTCAACTTCACTAGACGATTGCTCTGTTTCATTAGCACCAATAATTTGATTCAAAACACCCTCGTTGCTTTCATTTGTTTGTTCGTTTAGTACAGGCTCCACTTTACTTTCGACATCTAGACTATTGACATTACTTTCAGTCTCGACTGATTGTTTACTCTCTTCGGGCAAAGCAACATTTTCCCCAGAAGGCACATCAGACAGATCGTTTTGTATTGGATCGTTTTTAACTGCACTTTCAAAATTGAAGGCAGAAAGAGTTTCGGCTTGGGCAGTTTCAGAAGCATTTGATTTTGGGTCATTAGTTTCAGGGGTCAATTCATTCTGTACTTGTTCAGAAACATTGGCTTGAGATGCAACAATGCTTGAATCTTTTGGGACTAAATCAGAAGAGACGTTTTGACTTTCAACATTCTCAGTCTTATTATCGTCAACGACTTCAACTACCACATCTTCTTTCTCATCCGTAGACAAAGCTTTATCCTGAATCACAGAATCTTTGTCAAACAATCCAGATTCCGAAGGAGACTCAACATTGTCAGCTCTACCTTCACCAGAAAGATTAACTTTCGGTTCGTTATTATTGTTTAAATCCAAATCCGTTTTATCTTTCGGTTCATTATCACCAGAGACAATTGCACTACCATCGAGAGCAACATTTTGTTGATTCAATTCCTTTTCAGCAAAGTTAGCCTCAATAGTAACAGTTTTGGTAGTTGCTGATTCGGATTGATATGTTGGTGAGGGAGTAGCCGTCTTGAGAATATCCTCATAGAAAGTGGTTCCCTCAATCACAGTAGCAGACTTCGAGGTGTAAACAAAAGGAGCATCTGGTTGGTCATTGATGAGATTTGAAGGTGGCGTCGTAAGAACAGGTGTCTCAGCAGATGATGAATCAGAAAGCGATTCTTCAGAAGTATTCGGTTGATTTTTATTAAAATCCACATTAAATGTTAATGATGGATTAATAATAGCGTCTTCTAGAATATGTTTAGCAGGCACAAATCCACGATTTTCATTAATCTATATTAAGCCAAAAAGTATGAATGAATGAACAAGCTCATAGAAGCAAACAAACCTCAACAAACATATATTGATTATCTTCAGTTTTGCCAAATATTTTCACAGGCGAATCTTTCTTGAAGGATAACACATCTTTATCAGGTGATGGATATTTAGTGATGGTATGACCTTTCCCATATAAAGCTGAAAAGTGATATGAAAAAATTTAGATTAGATTAAACATAAAAAATAAAGGTAATGCAGGCACTTACATTCACATTTGGCATCGGCACACAGAATTGACTTAGATTTAAGTTGTAACTCGCCATCTGTAGGTGAAATGAGTGCCGACAAAACCACCACGACAAGCAAAAGCAATGAACTTCTTTTCGTTTCATATTTCATTGTATTATTATTAAGGCCGAGAAGGGAGGTGTGAAAGAGGGACTTGTTGGGTCCCATTCTCAAATTATAAGCGACTAAATAACACAGAATATATTAATAAAGCATTTAACACATACACAAAATGTGCAAATCGATTGATTGATAGGCTCAAGTATTGTATTATGATTTGACGGTCATATTTTCGTGCCGACTGTAATGCGTCTCTATGTGACGCATTCAAAACGGTGATACAGACGATAATGAGTGAGTAGAGCCAAGGCGATGATGTGGACGATGGTGGATTGAAACAAGGCAACAAAAGAAATGAATATGCTGTTGATGTATAAGACCAAAGTGGGGGAGAACAGTTAGACTATTCCAAGACGAAATTAGGTGCACGATGACGACAACAATCACAGGTAGGTTAAGAAGTGAAGGCGAAATAATAATGAATGAGTAAAGGTGAAGTAGTGCTCCAAATAATCGAGTTCTTTAGGAAATGACTTGCAATGCGACCTCGAAAGGTAGTAAGAAAGAGGTTTGGCTCGATCTTGAACTTGCCAACAGTGCTCCAAAACTGTATAACTAGCTTGCTTGTGTGTCTTTTTCTGTCTCGTAAGTGCCCGCAACAATCGGGCAAGTTGTATGAATGTGCAGCAAGCTTGCAAGCCTGCAGCAACTAGATGAACAACAGACAGCGGCAGCAGCGATCAAAGCACAGGATGATGTCGAATTGTGTGATTGCTTGTGACGATGGCCACATTGCCATAGCACACATTAAACCAACCGGTCGTCGAGTAATGCACGCCGCCGAGTTCGAGTTGGCCAAACCAGAGGGGCCAATTCCAATTGAGGCAAGGACCTTTGACCTGAGGGGCCGTTTGTAAAGCAAAACCGAGGCAACCGAGGACAGTCTTTGCCTAGTACACTTGTTTGTACACGATTATCTCCTCATATCAGCCGACGGAGTGGTCTCACACACTGTACAATCAATCCCGTCGCTTACGTGTCATAACAGGCACAGACGCCGACGACAAGTACGAACTAGAAAACATCTGAGAGAGTCGGCTGGGCAATCTTTACGGCAACTTTATTGGTTACAATTTCCCCTATTTGCACGCGTTGCACTAATCACTTTAGTACTCTCGGTACTTTTTGGTTAGTTTTCCCCGAGTGTAATCTCTAAACACAATGAGCAACGATGGAAACCATGCGCTAAATCACAAATATAACTCATCAATGTATCACTTAAGAAAAAATGCGATTAGTATACACGAAAAATCAAAACAAAAAATACACAACAAAACATTGGCCAAAGTGTCAAACAAAATGCATTCATTATTGACAAGCTACATTGGCAGGCAATCGAATTATTGGGACTTCAATGATTAAACAAAAAATAGAGAATTTACAAATATTTTGTTGAATAATAAACCAAATGAAAAACTAAGTCCAAAAATGAAAGGAAATTATTTTCGTAAAAATAATAATTATGTCGACAGGCGCAGTCTATTTAAATGCTTAGTGACTTATCGAAGTTATCGTGTTGAAACAAAACACGGAGAACAACGGTAAACAGTAGAGTGATTATCGTCGATAGTTAGCGGGCAACATTTGAACAAGCTTCTCAGCTGCACCATTCTTTGCTGCTTTCTTACTTCGTGCTTTAAAAGTAGCATTATAACATTCTACAAAACAGAAATTAATATTGAGTTCAGTTCAACATATTATAATTAATACCAAGAATGATCGTGTGCTCAAATTCTTTATCAATGCCTGTCCCGATTTCTTTGCAACTATGTTCAACCACAACAGAGTTCTTTTGGCCAATTTCGTTCAGAATGGAACCCTAAAAATGAGAGATTTTAAAGTTAGTTTGACGATGATTTAGGCAAAAGGTGAAAATTATATGTTACATGTTATATGTTACAAAATCAAACAAAAACACTAACCGCAGTTTTTCCAATTGGAATTCCGTTTGCTGGAGTTGGGTTGGCTGGAGGGCCGTTGGCTGGAGGGCCGTTGGCTGGAGGGCCGTTGGCTGGAGGGCCGTTGGCTGGAGTGTCGTTGGTAGGAATCCCGATCGGAATACTGTTGGACTGTCCAATTGTATTAGTCCCTACGGAATCCTAGAATAAAACATTAATAGTAAATGAAAACATAATCATAAAATCGAAACAAACCTCTTCTTCACTTTGCATGTGCTCATCCCAGCTAGGCGATCGTCCAGCGTCAGATTTGATAAAATCTGACCAGGGCCTAACATTAAGGCCAAAGTACTCACACTTTTCAAGGAACTCGTGGGTTGACAACATTTGTGGACTAAGAGAAATTGGGACGAAATCAAATTTGTTATATTGAACAAATTGAACGCACCAAAGACCAAGTTGGCCAACTCATCAGGTAATAATAACGCTCACGAAGCATTTGTTTTGTTTTGGACAATATTGCCTTGGTAAGTTTGACTATTTGCACCTTTGAGCACACGCGTCTATTGTGACTGTTGTGTTGTGGTGAGGTTAGGTCTTCACTGCACTAGTTCAAATCGATGCTTTCTTCACATCTGCTCTTCACGAGATCTATTTGTGGCCTCTGCATTCTACCAATTCTATCGTGTGTTTCCCTCAATTCTTAGGCTCACTCCTTTTGGTGCACATTGTCAACCAATGCTGATTGCGACCCAACAATAATCTTTATCGTCCATTCATCAGAATGTCATCTATCAGGTGGAAGAGGTTTTTTGTCGATTCCGGCCTACCTTCGGAGGCGTGTGAAAATTATGCAGTGATTTTCAGTGAGAATCGAATTGGCTTTGATATGCTTGATGAGCTGAACAAAGAAATTCTGTACGACATGGGAATCAAGAAGATGGGCGATGTGATCTCAATTTTGCGGCATGCCAAGGAGGTGCACTCAAGTTCGTATCGAGAGAAACTATTCGCCAAGGATGAAGGTAATGAATCCAGACCACAGCCTACTACGGGCCCTACTACTTCTAAATTAACTAAAGCAGATTCCACCATAAAGAACGATAATAATGTGAGCAAATCAGTAACGGTCGACAGACGTATTATTATACCTCAAAGGGCTATAAATGCCGTCAATGCTGTTATCAATAGTAATAAGAGTGCACAAGAAAAGCCGGCACAAAGAATTCGCAAAGTTGCTCCAGTTCGGGAGCCAGTCATAATTCGTAACGTTACCGGACTATCAGCCATAGTTAGTAATGCAAATAAGAGACGAGTTGAAGCGCCCGGTGATGAGTTTACTATGCAACGAACGAAGATAGCTAAAACTGAATTCTCTAATCCACTGATTCGCAATCGTGTCGAAGCACAAAGCCGTCTTTCAAATCAAAAGAAAGATATTACCAAAATTCTTACTTCTAATGCACCTCGAACTCTCACCAGAGTTACTACTTCACCAGAAAAGGCGAAATCGGTGAAATCAAGGCTTACTCTGAATCAGCCAGATTCAACAACTATCACCATAAACCGAACTCCACCAATTCGTGTTTCACCCAACAATAATATACAGAAAAGTGTTAAATCACGACTCGGTCCTGCAATAGGTACTGGAGTAAAAGGTAATTCTAGTTCATATTTTCACAATACATTTCAACTGATGTCTTGTTTATTATTAGACCGTCTTGGTAGCAAATCATCAGTATTCGAACGGCGTGTAATCTCCACCTCATCCAATAACCATAAATCAAATTCTTCTGTTTTTAACAGACTAGGTGTGTAACCAATCAAGCAAGTAAAAGAATTCTTTATTATACTGAATCATCAATTTTTATTATTCACTTAACACATTACATCATGTACAATATAATATAAAATAAACATCTTTTGGCATGTGACTTAGTTGAGTGTTAGTGAATATTCTTAGACCAGACCGAAACCTTCGCTGCCCTCTGTGATCGCAATTCGAATTGAACGATCAAAGTCATCGAATGTATCGTAGTCAGGCAGACAGATCTGGTTAAAGCAGGTGTGTGCAGTTGGCAGGGTGCCGTAGGTGAGTGCAGAACTAATTTGGAAGCGAGGATTGAGGTCAGCAAAGCCGCCTGGTGGAAGGTGAGAACACCCAGTGGTGAATTGAAGCAGTCGGGCAAATTCTTCATCGGAGAAATTGTTCACTGAACGCCAGAACCAGTCGACCACTTTCTGGAAGTCGTAAGTGGGTCCGGTAACAATGTGATTGAGCTTTAGATCCGACACAGAATAGGTCGCAGCACCGCAAAGAAGTAGTTCAAGTTCATTCTCATCGAAGATGCTAAGAAGGTTATCGGGAATAAGGTCGTTAAGGCCTTTGAGGAAAGCTTCCACCTGGTCCTTCACACAAGTCGACAATCGATACTGGGCCAGTGAATCGAGGTATCGCGCTTTGTTGTCCTCAGTAACACGAATGTGTGACCCGTTGGGAATTAAATCAAAGGTTCTAATCAACTTGCCAGTTTTGCGGTCATATTCTTCCTCTGTAAAGAACAAATCAAGTGCGGAAACATCATTTTCAAGAATAAACTTGATCTTCGACACATACAGGTCGGGGTCATCCTTCTCGAAGTAGCGATAATTCACACGGAGACCAATCAATTGGGCCAGAAAAGATCGAGAGAATCGTGCATTGACTAGACATTTGCAACTTGAGCCCATTGAGGTGTCCAGCATACTCTTGCCCACAACTCTACCAGCAAATTCGTAATAAAAAAGTCGTGCATTTGAATTGGTATTTGGATGAATTAGGCCTTGTTTGTCGTTTTTGAAGCGCATATACAAAGCAGAATCTATATCGTCGCCGTATTGAGGTTCAAATAAAGACTTGCACAGCAATTCATACCATTCACGTCTTACCCCGCCCCAGTCAATTCCATTTTCCCCAACAAATTCAATTTCAAATCGTTTACACCAATCACTAATGCTAAATGACCTCGTTGCCTTGATGGATGATTCAAGTAAATTTTCTCTGTCAATCTTCAAATGCACTCTACCGGAATTAACATGATTCGTCTTTTGGTGGAATCTACGAACTTCCGAGTTAAAGAAATCTTGCTTATCGTGGAATGTTTCGCTTCCTCCAATTTTGTTTAGTAAAAAGTGCGTGAACACAGCCACGATAATGTTTCGTTCGGGTGTGAGCAGTTCGATTGGGCATTGTGACCCATCATCGATGATGATGAACTGGTCATCATTGGGACTGCGTTCAAACGAACCGCTACTGTTACTTGAAGATTTTGAAATGTCATTATCTAAAGATGAAGAAACACTGCCAAAGATATCACTCGTGCTGCCTTTTGTAAAACTGTTGTAATTGCGTACAAAATAAAATTTGGTTGAGGGTGAGAGGCGAAATGTGGTAATTCGTTTTGGTATTATCTTGAGAATATACTCTTTGATTGTGAGCTGCTTCGGAGAGATGTAGCAAAGAACACTTTTTGGCTTTGTAATAGAGCTACTACCGAACGGGTGGCTCGTTGAAGGCAACAGTTTGGCACTGAAGTAGCAACTTTTGTTGCTTGAAGTGGTACTTTTTTTAACAGTCTCCGATTCAGACAGCGATAAACAGACAATATTGAAATCGCCATTCTTAAGCAGAGAGCCTTTGTACGAGACCAAAACGTGATAAATGCCTGAGGATTGAAACAGCAGTAAAAGGGCAATTCGAGAATTATCACCAGGCTGCTTTTGCCAGTAATAACAAACATCGATTTTCTTATCGCTGACAATCTCAGTTATGATCACTTCGAAGTTTTCACTTGCACCAAGAACTTCGTCTACATCTTCGTCCAAGAGGCACAAATTACCAAAACGATCTCGCATCTCCACAATTAGTGCATGAAAGCTTTGAACTGTACAAACCACAGTTGAACAATGATTTACAAATGCAGTTTCCTAATAATAGAAAAATTATTATTAATACCTAATAATAATTAGTAAAACCAATAAAAAATAAACAAATACTTACAAATGGAGAAGGACTCAGTGGTCGAAAGTAGATGTCTTTGAAGGGAGATCCACGAATGTGCGTAAATGAGTTGCCAATGAATATATTTATTGTGTAATGGCCTGCCGCTTTGCCTGAGAACGAGACTCGAGCCACATTAGCCAGATTAGGATTGAGATCGCCAAACTCAACCGAACAAGGCACCACTTGAGAACCATTGGTGATATGAACTGACAATTGGTCTTCCGGTGTTATTGGATATGGCTTATAGTTGCGTTGATAAAACTGATGTAATTTATAAGCAAATATTTTTGATTAGAAAATTTCAATTATCATTATTTAATAACTGTTACATTACCTTTATAGTAAATGTGATCATATTAGAGACCGTCGTTGGACCTTTCCAGTCGAAGATAACTTTGCAATTCTGAGGAGCAAGGTAGGAACCTGTGATAAAGGTGAGGAAACCACATTTTCCTTCCTTGTAGGCAAAGCTGAAATTCGAAATCATTCTGATAGCCTCAATAATGCAAACAGGCACTAGTGTAGAGAGTAAAAAAGTTCCTGTAAATAAAACAAAACGTTATTTGAGTTGACAACCAAAAACAAATTCAATTTGCCAAGCAACAAACAGATCAACAGAAAGCTACATTAAAAATGAATGGCAACTTGAAAGTTGAGACAGACATTAATGGCTCAACATTAAATCAACAGAATTCAAGTAAGCAAGACTGCAAATCGATCGAATGCACACATGAATGAGTCCTCACCGATGTGTCGTGTTATAAATTCCATTTTGTCTTCGTTATGTGTTTGGTATTATTATAAGCAAGCAAGAAAGTATGCAAATGAAAAGAAAATACTCAAATGAAGACGATTGATCGATAATAAATAGTAATATAAAATTTGAATAGAGCAAATTCGTGTATTTCGTGTTGAGAAGATGAGTATATAAATACAATTCAGGGTGGTCAAAGGTTTTACTAGATGAGATATCACAGATAGAACGAATCGCGTCGATTGAAGAGCACTCGAGTTGCTATCAAAGAGGCACTCTCATGAAGGCAATTAGCCAATTCATATCATTTGTGGTCTCTTGACGCATTCGATCAAACAGTGATCTAATCTTCACATGTGTGTACTGAGTAATCGCTGAATAGCAAACAAACATTACTGTGAAAGAAATGTTTTGCAGGCATAGAACATTGCCTTTGGTTGCGCAATGAGTCGAGTGGTGATTGTGTGTGACGCCGAGGTGGAAGAAAGCGAGAGGGCGCCCACAAAATGCAAACAAGACAAAAACAAAACACGCACACAATCAAAACAAGAGAGAAACGAGAAAATCGGTGTAATCGATGGGCGCGCGATAAATCGTCCATTGCCTGTCACATGCGTGGCGGTTTCCTCTTCCCGAGCGCCATCTCGGTGGTGCTATTGTGAGCGTAGTGCTGCTACTCAGCACACCACACACACCACACCAAGGTAGAAGCAAAGTGCCAATGAGTGAATGAAACGAGCAGAGTGGCAAAGGCGACTCTGTCGGTTGGGCTCACTGGCTCAATCACCACTCCCTCCCGTAGAAGCGTGCAGAGTGCACCTCTGTGTGTGGCGCACCCTCACTATCCTCTTCACTAGCTCACCCTCGCTCAGTGTGCCCTCCATCTTTTCTGTTTGCCGCCGCTTTCTTTCTCGTTGATTTTGCCTCGCATTGGCCGACACACAGCAAGCGGCACTTTCGTTCAGAATCGAACCGATCCAAGTGACCACACCACTGAACACCACTGAAGAAGACACAACCACAAGGTTTGTTTCCTGGTGATCACAAGTCACCGAGATTTGGCCTCAAACTGTTTCCTAACTCATTCCACCCAACCATTCACAGTTTGTGTATCGGCTTGTCCACCTCAGCGGCGTCTGTTGTTTCGCCTTGTCATCTGTTGTGTGTCCCGCATTCCTGCATCTGGTCCCTGGTGCACTAATAACTTTTATAACTATCGTCAACGTCAACTTGTCGCTTAGTCACAACATAACCGCAGCCGTCTAATTTCATCACGATATTTTTTTTTGTACGGTAAATTGGTGTTTTTTGTAAACATTTTCCGCGTGTTTTGTGAATTAAAACCTAATTTGTATATTTTTTTTAATAGACTGGTTCGCGTACTCGTAAAAATGGCTGAAGCACCGTCTAGTAAAAGTAATGATTTGAAAAAGCCCACAAAGCCGTACAAAGTTGGCGATCTCGTTTGGGGCAAAGTAAAAGGCTATTGCTACTGGCCGGGTCAAATCCTAGATCCCGACAGCGAAGAAGTACCACACAGTTCTAAAACCCCTTCTAAGGGATCAAAGAATAAGCACTGTGTGAAATTTTACAACTCAGGAAAACAAAATATTGCTTTCATTGGCGAGGACATGCTTAAACATTACGAAGAAGGCAGAGAGGCAAACAAAAGCAACCAAAAGTCTTCATCTTTTAAAACTGCTGTAAATCAAGCCGATAACCAGTCTGCGATTCAAAAGGGAGGAAAGCCACTGGAACCTTTGAACACCAGTTCATCAAACATTAGTAACAGCAGCATCGCCGAAACCACTCCTAAACAAGAGAAAGAGAAATCTAACCAAGTCTTCAAGTCGGCAAAAAAGGTGAACGTAGTTTCGACACCTCTTCAACGAGATTACAGTCGTACTCCTTTCAAGAAGGAAAAACGCTCCTTTGATAGCTCAATTGACATTAGCACAGATTCATCTCATAAGAAGACGCCCAACAAATCGAGCATTAAATCTGAAAGCAGCACAGATAAGAAACGCGTTAAAATTGATGTTACCAAGTCTCCGAAGAAGGAAAATGCTTCGCCAACTAAATCTATTGAAAACCTGAGCTTGATGAATGATGAATTTCTATCTGAAGGACCGATTCGATCGATTGCCGAAGATAAAATCGAAAAGGTCAAACCTCGAACTCCAAAAATCAAACCATCTAATCTTAAGTTTGGATTCATCGGTCTCGGTCAAATGGGACAAGAAGTGCTAAAACACCTATTATCTGCTGGACACGAAATATCAATATGGAATAGAACGATTACTAAGTGTAAGGAATTTGAAACACTTGGAGCTAATGTTCAAGAAACGCCAGGTGATGTCATTCGCGAATCAGACATTACATTTTCGTGCTTGTCTGATTCTGATGCAGCATCGAAAATCTTTTTTGGCAACTGTGGCGTTTCGAAAGAAATCAATGCCTCTAAAGGCTACGTAGAGCTAACTTCAATTGATCCAACTACCTCAATGGACATTGAAGCCGAAGTAAAAAAGCGAGGAGGCCGTTACTTAGAAGCGCCATTGATCAGCTCGGTTCCGAAACAAATTGAGGAAGGAAAATTGGTTGCCATGGTGTCAGGAAATCGTTCTCTCTTCGATGATTGTGGAACCTGCTTTGAAGCTATCTGTTCACATGTTTATTTTTTAGCTGAAAACGCGGGCACTGCATCGAAAATGAACATCATTATGGGCTCCCTGTATGGTAACATTATGGGTTCGTTGCTAGAGTCGCTCACTCTTGTTGAACGGCTAGGACTTTTGCCAAAGGATTTTGTAGAGATCATATCACAGTCGCCTTTTTCCTCGCCAATGATTATGAGCAAAGCTCAATCGATGCTCGACTCGACCCTAGTTCGCGAGATTCCCCTCAATCACATTCGTCGAGACCTTGTGTATGCACTGCAGTTGTCCAACACGAGCAGCGTCACAGCGCCAATTACGGCCATCACAAATGAAGTGTTCAAGCAGAAGCAGCACCATTACTACTAGAAGCGGTGGACATCAATAACAAATAATCTTTTCTCTTCCTTCACACATCATGATCCCTCTGAAGTGACCAACATCAATAAGCTTCTTGTGCAGCAGCACCACACATATACACATACCCAGTTCTCATCTCATTTTAAATATTTAGTGTACAACATAATCTTATCACTCTTTTATTAATTGGATTTTACTCTTGTATATTTTGAATAACTTCTTGTTCCAGCCAATTCATTTTTTATTCTCCCATTCATTTACCCCATTTATTATTGCTACATATATAAGACATGTCCCCCTAACGCATCATTTATAGTGTTACTTAATGGCTATGATCACCGTTCACACCATAGCACCAGCTCACACCTTTCCTACCTATTACCTATTGTATCAATCGTATAGGTTTATTTATTATTATTATTATTAAACATTAACTATAGGCAAGTGTGCAGTGCGTTGTGTGGCACAGTTCGATACAGTACAACAACCGACCACCACCATCACTGGGATCTCTCCGTTCATCACCTTTTTTACCACTCAATCATCGGCTCTGTTTTGCATTTCGACTCAACTGATCGGTTGTTTGTGTGTACAAAACAAAACAAAACGCTATCCAATTCCATTCTTGTCATAATATATAAATTTAAATAAATAAAGGTGCAGTAATACCAAATGAGCTGACAACGAGCTTTGAACGGGCCAAAGTAGATGTCGTTCGAGACTGGTCACAATAGTTGGCTAATGTTGGTAAGTGGTCCGGGGTGCACTAATGGTCCTAATCACCGATGGTTGCTGTCTATTAATCAATGAGCCAATTCACAGGTGATTGCACAATGAGAGTGGCGCCCGCGACACGGCTATTAGCAAATTAGCACAAATCACTACCTGAGAGTGCAGTTTCAGTGCACGCCAGTTGGAACGAGTGTTGTTGGGTGCGATGAGTAATGGGCAGTCATTTGTTTCGGACTAGTGCTCATTGGGCCAATTGGCCAACTCGGTGCGAGCAAGTGGCTCGGGTCAGAGCCTAGCCTGGTGAGTGTATTCCTAATACCGCATCTTACCGAGCTGTCGGTAATATAAATGAATGAACGCAACGGACCAATGGACGCCAAGTTGGCAAAGTGACTAAGGCCAAGCACAAGCTCTGGCACCAGCGAGCACCACTACTCACCGATCATCAATAATGAATGGCAATAGTGAGCCATGGGAGGTAGCGAGCAAAACCGAACTGAACAGCAGCAGTGAAGCACTCGATCTCGCACGCAAATGACGATCATAAATAGTGCACCCGTGGAAATGACACAATAAAATAATTACCTAGTGTCCAGAAGTGGGCTCGGTCCTCTTCCAAACAAGCGGTCCACTGGTCCACTCGAAGACGACGCACGAATTGGTCCAGCTGATGATGATTCGACGTATCCGGAATGAAGAGGTGAGTCCGAAGATTGTGGAACAGTTCCACCTCGAGTGGGTCGAGACTGTCAAGAAAGTTTGCCTTGAACGAATTGGGTTGGTGCGCAGTGGTGCTGGCCAGTAGACCAATCAGGCCTGACAACGAGTTAATGGCAAAGTGTTGCCGAAGGCTACAAAACAAAATAAGACCAAATAAGTGTTGGGTTCGATTAGACGCAAAAAGTGCTCGAGCATCTCCTGCTCACTTGGTGCCCGAGTCGATATGGGCGATATTGGCAGGTCAGTGCCGAAGTGCGAGTGCATTCGTTCGCTCTCTGATTGGCCCTTGATTGACTTGAGTCTCGAGTGCATGCAAACTCACTGAATGGTGCAAATCGATCCATCCGCACTGGAGTGCAAGTGCCAAGTGGCTCTAATTAGGCACTGAGTGACTAGTCACTTGGCGATTGTTTTGTTTATGCATAACACAACACAAACTGCACAGAAGACACAGCAGGCATTCGACAGAACGACAAAATCTCGGTCGATTCGGTGATTTTGGCTCAGACAGTATCCAGAATCCACCGAGCCTTGTAAGCTGCTTATGGCGAATTTATGAGCACTCGAATGGCACACACACACACGCCAATTGCACCATCGTTAATTGTTTACTAATTGCTATTCAAGAGTGGTGATCAATGTACAAAAGACACTAAGCCATATAGGCAAAGTCGACTTAGGCGAGATTAAACAAGACCAATGAGAGATCGAGTGCACAATACTTAACACGAGTACCACTGTGCAACATTGCTCGAATGACTCAGGTCGTAAGCACCCGAATTCGGACCTGGACTGCTCACACAGGCTCAATATTCAATGTTCATTGATTGCAATTTCATCTCGGAAGACAACTCAAATCAGTGCTCCGAGCGTATAGTCCTTATGGTCGTTGCTAACTAGTTAGCTCAGCTCTCGTCATCCTTTGTTTATTTTACATTGCGTCACACACATTAGCGAGCCTCGGATCGAACGCTCGCATTCATTGACGATGATGATCACTGTGAAGCAATGCAGCAGTTGCCTCGATGGCTAATTGCGTGTGGCCATCAGGCAAATCGCGAGTTCCTCTTGCACTCCAATCTGTTTACGTGAGCCACCGGGACCAACTGAATGGGCTGAAATACTGCACTGATGATTACATTAAAATTAGATTAGAGTACAGACACACACAACACACAACACACTGAATGGCCTATTAGAAAAATAAACACTCGACAAATCACACTAAAATAAAGAGCAAAATCGACCAAACGGACCGGGACGAGTGAGTACGATCGTGATCCAACTGTAGTATTGGTCGAAGAGTGCAACAAACAAACCACATCACTTCTGCACTTCTACTTTGTGTTTGGTGCTCTCGTCCTTCGGGGCAATCGACCAAATGGCACACATCAAGCCACACTGGCCAGGTTGTTCTCACTGCACTGCAGTAACATGTTATCGTTGATGTGCTTTTGTGAAGGCCAATTTAGTCTCAATTTCACACCAAACCATCAAACGAACATCACCTCTCAGGGCTTGGCTTGTGACCAATCACGCACCATCAAAATTGCTCCGAGTTGCTGCCTGGAATAGTGACGAGATGTAACTGCACAAAAGATCGACCGAGTGACCGAATTTGGAACCACTGGAGAGCCATTTGGCCGGTCAGTCCGGTAATCGGACTCGGACTCTTAAGTGCGCGCCCTGTCCTCCACTGTACACAGACAGAATTATTCAATTAGCAGGACACATATGCAATGAATTATTTACCGAGACAGGCCAACAGTGCAGCACACAACACACAACATACATCTCCAGCGTGCACTCGAATATTCCTCAGCTGTTTCCACCCCGCACAGTTTGACACTCCACTTGATCTCTCGGCCACACTGTTTTGCAGCAGCCAGGCAACCTTCATCGAGGTTGACATTTTGCGCTCAAACGTTTAATTTGACATTTCATTGGCCTCAGACAGGCCAAGCGAAACCAAGCCGCCCTCGCTTCACCACACTGGTTGGATATGTGTGTGTGTGTGTGTGTGTTCAATTTGTGTTGACTGTGTGGTGCAATCCCAAAGAAAGAGTTGACACTAAACCACCGAAAGTCACTAAAAGTGAGTGACGCGGAGAGGCAACAAAATGAAGCAATAAGCCAATCGTAGTATTGCCAGTCATTGTGCCTCATAGGCAAATTGTCACTCACCACTAAAAAGCGGACAAACTCAATCTGCCGTAAACAAACTGCAAACCCGAAAGAAGCAGCCAGGATGTGTGTCTGTGTACACGCTAAGAAAGATCCACAAGGCAAAGACATAAATCACTGAAAGTATGTGTGAATTGAATGGAATTGAGTTTGCTTGCACACCACATCACCACATACACACACAAATGACCATTGGCCAATAAGGTGACAAACATGAAAAAGGCAATGTACACACAGTGCACACAAGCACACACAGTAAGCCCAGGAACATCAATTAATTAATTAACCGTCGGGACAGCTCGCAAGAGAACTATTTTCTGGTTGTACATTAAAGCACTGTAATGCAGACAAAAGAAGTTGCGGTGTGTACACACAAGTTTGGACTCCCTTGGAGTAGTGTCGCCGAGCGAGCAGGCGAACAAGACCACAATGGACACACCACCACAACGACATAAGTTGTCCATTGTGTCACTTACGACGAGCTAACTTATTACATTTGGCACAAGCAACAAAAAAGCAATGCAGTGAAGCATCCACTCGCAGGTATATCTCAATGCAGTGACAACACAACAATGTCCAAGTGCAAAGCAATCGATTCACTCGAGTGTATCTTGTGGACGGACAGATTTGAACGGATTGAGCCCATACAGGACAACTTACACAAATGTGCCACTCGATCAAGTACCGAAAATGTCCGCACAACCAATGGCAAATAAATCAAATGGACTCGAGTCTGTCTGCCAGAGACACAAACCTCGAGAAGAGCGCGACATCACAAGTTAAGTGGTTTGCATCAATAATTCAGAGGAGATCAATTAAAAATTTAAAAGATCGCCCAAATGGGAGACCACTAATTGGGCTGTGGAGACTGGCTCACTCAGTTTGAAGATGCTCACAATCTTCATGCTAGCGCACCAAATGAGACGCGACCAAAGGATTAATGACACAAGACAAGTGCCAAATCGAGTGCCGTGCACAAGACACACTCACACATGGATACTCGAGATCGATCGAGAAAATCAATAAGACACAATCCCAAACCAAACAAGTCAGCAGTAGAAGACGACACATACACATACACATACACACACACACACACACACACACACACACACACAATCCACATCAACATCAGCACAAACAACAAGCAGACCATGTCACAACAATGAAGCCAAGAGTGACGCCAATCGAGCCCCGAGACTAGACTGCTGCAAACCACGGACCACAAGCGAGCATGTTGTGTCGTGTCGGCTCTATTCTCGTGCTTGGTTCGATCACTGCTCGGCACTTCCGACATAAATCATCCAACTCGATCCGAACGAATTAAAAAGGTCACAAACATGACTGTCCCAATCCTTGTGCCCATCATTAGCCAAAATCAGTGGACAATGTCAAATGGGCATTCATTTGACTCGACGCGACACTACAGAGAGACACAGTGACACTCTCACACACAAGCAAGTCAAAATTGATTGTGATAAATCATTTTCAGTATAGTTGCCTCATGTTGATGTTGGTCGCATATATGACTGAGTGGAACGTAATAGCAAATAAGACGCACGGGCACAAATAGCCAATTTGCCTGGGACGCGCAATGTAAAGCAATCTTGATCCATTTTGATCGAATCGAATGTGCAAATGGGCAACGATGTTAATGCGACGCAAAGATGCAATCGTCAATGTGCTCGATCGGATGTTCGTTCATTGCGAAATATATCATAACTCACAACATTATAGTGCAAGGGATCATAGACATAAGGCAATTTGATATGTAAACAATGTCATTGGGAAGGCGCTGTGCTGTGTTGTGTGAGTGCCACGTTGCTTGCTCACTCACTGTGCCAATGGCATTACAAAGCCAGTCCGACCAAAGGAATTTAGTTCAATTAGTCACTAATTGGTTTAGTATGGGCACACACAAACAGACACCACAGTGATTTGTATACGAGAGGCGAGAGAGATACCAAACGGGCCATTGTCACTTGGAAGCATCATTAGAGATAGAGGGACACTGCGTTCCATCACGAATCGCGTGGACACTCGTGTGATCGTGTGGCACTGATGTTCACTCATTACGGACCAATCTGCCTCCATTTCCTCTCTGCATCTCCTTCCTCTCTCATTCACTCTGTCACTCATTCAGTCACTTCACTCATTTCTTGCTGAACTAAGCGAGTTTATCCGCAGACAAAAACGCGCGCGCGAGTTTTCCTTCATTTCACTTTTCACTTGGAAAGACACACTTCCCCTTTGTCTCCCCGAAAAGCACCAAATACCCGAAACCAAAAACTGTAGAGCCTAAAACTGTGTGTAACGCACCATAAGACATGCACACACATTACCCAAACTGACTGAAGACAATCTCGTCGTTTTTGTGGCAAAAGAAAAGTAAATAACAATGGAAAGTAAATAGTAAATACAAATTGAAATACAAAACAGAACAAACAACCAAAACAGTGAGAGAGTGAGTGAGGCAATGTTGCTTGTGCACTGGCGAGATTGAGCCTTCAACTCCAAGATGAAGTACTTTACATACACAATTTACATCTCAAAGTCGTCTGTGCCCATTGGAAGTCTCTCAAGGGTGACATCCACACACACACACACACACACACACACACACACACACACACACACGCACTAATGGATAGATAATGCACGAGTTGGGTCAAGCAAACCTAGATAAGCACTGAAGTACCCAATGGGCTGCACCATATTAAGCCAAAAGGCATTGCAAGTCCAGTCGGAATCGAAATAGTTCTAATTGAGCCCAGAAAAGCAAACTCCAATTTGCCTTGCACAACTCGCTCACTAACGAACTCAAACTGTACTCAATCAAACCGAAGGGTGAGACAAATTGCTCGCCTTTGACGACCGAAGACTGACACCAAAGGCACCAAAATCGACACACTGACACAAGACTAGAATAGTCGAGTAAAGCAGAAGATTAGTCGCGACTATAATTTCGGCTTCATTACAACACAACAATACACTGAGCCATAAAGTGATACAAATCATTGGGACGACAGCAGACGTATTAGTGAGTGTGTTAGTGAGACCTAATTAGGCGGCATTCGACATGCCACCGATAGAGTGGTAAATGCAAAAAGGAGAGAGTGAGCGAATGCAAGAGATAGAGCAATCCCGCAATGATTCGAGCCGAGACGAGGAGCGATTGATCGGGGGAATTGACGATAGATACGACATGGACCAGTGAGGCCAATGGTTTGCATAACCAAAAGCGAACTGAACAGACACTGACACAGTGTTGCTATAGTGAGAAGGATTAAGCGGTAATTGAGCCTGTGGATGGACTGACAAATGGCCAACTGACACCACTGACACAACTTGTACACTCTTCACTGCGATGGCATTACAGATTAGGATTCCTCATAAAAAGAAACTCTGTTGGACTGTCTCCGACCGGACGATGACAAACGGACAACAACAACACTCGAGTGACACAGAGACATGGTTTTCAGATTAATCCTAACACATTGGTACAGGTGCACCTACAGTTCGCTGATGAGCGATGTGCACGACACGATTGTACAAATTCAAACATATGTCCGGTGTTAGACAGATTGTCCACTGCTGCTGGCAGGTTGACACAATTGTGCAATGAACACATTGAGGTGCACAACTATGAGATGTGCGCTTGGACACAGTGACAGAATGAGAGGCTATTCAACACAACGAGCAAACGAGAGACACTCGGCAGACCTAGAGAGAAGTGAGAAGTGGCGCGCGGCGATACATCGTGATCGATCCATCTTATCCATTACTCGACACTATGAAACATGGACAAGTGACATTTGCAGACATACACATCGAGTGGACACACACGAACACAACAACGCCAGTGGATCGAGTGTGTGTGTGTGTGTGTGTGTGTGTGTGTGTGTGTGTGTGTGTGTGTGTGTGTGTGTGTGTGTGTGTGTGTGTGTGTGTGCAAGGGATCCACTTGAAGAGTGATGTTCCCGAGATGACAATTTTCGATTGGACCACTCGACCAGTTTTGGCCTCAATTACCAACAATACTTTAATCAACCTTACACAAAGCTAACGAGTGTCATTCGGAACCGAAAATGTATCCACTTTAGAGCAACATGACTTCAACTCCAACAATTTGAGTCAAACCACAAAATGTTTTTGCTTTCATCAGAATATTCCAATGTGTCCATGGATGAAAAGATTTAATGAATTAATTCAATATTGCCATCATCAACTGACTGTGTTCGGTTGGGTTAGCCCAGTGGGGTCTGATGTGGCACACAGCACACTCACAGACATGCAAATCGGTTCGATCGACTTGATTAGAGCAAAAAGCGCGTTGATTAGCCAAACCGAACAAAACGAGTCAATTAACGAATCGATCATTGCAACGACACGTTCGATGACGCGTTCCATTATAGGACCATGGCAAGCTAACTGCTGATAAGTGCACACTATTTCCACCGAATTAATTAGATCATAAAACAATAATAATTATCATACAGTTACACTTTATTATTAACGTTATCATGGTGCACTCATTGGCCACCATGGTATGGAATATTCTTGACCGAATGAGTGGCAACAGTAAGCCAGACACACCAGAGCCATTCGAAATAATTAGGTTTATTAAAAAAGTTTGTCTATTTTTAGGATAGTTCAAATTAAGAAATGCATTATTAGGATGGTCCACTTGAGTGTGTTTGCCACGGCCTGGCCAGTGACATCGATCATGGCCCAGGCACCAGAAAGTGCCACTCACTCGGCTGGTTTGTACCTAAATGAAAGATGGCACAATAATGCACTTAGTATATAACACTGACACAACACACATATACTTGGGCTATTTTGTGTGTCACGGAATGGTCTTTAAAGTGTACATTCTATGCTGCAATTAGCTAATTATGCTGACTCATGTGTGACAGGTTACAATCAAAGTGAATTGGCCACTCACTCACATAGCACTGAAAGTATACACCCAAAAATGCCACTGTTCATCTTTCACTGTTCTTCATTGAAATTCTGCTCAAGTTTCGTGTCTTGTTGAAGCGATAAAGCACACATAAAACGAATATAAAATGAAGGCCACGAGGAAGAAGAGCGAAAGTCTAGTCTAGAGTTCTCTTCCTGGATAGTACACATACACGATAAGTGAGGCCAATTCGAGTGAGACAGCACAAGCCACATCACATCCATCAGAACAAAAGACAATGATCATGTGACGCGGTGGTGCAAGGTGCATTGTACACCTAGCCCAGGTGTGTGCTCGGTGTATGGTCTAATTAATTAGCTAATGAAGTAGCAAGTGCACAAAAGAACTAATACAAGTGAATGGCAATGCAAAGTTTAGTGAGTGCACTTTGACAGACAGACTCTGAGGCACAGATCGAAGTGCTAATTGAGACAAACTCTTGACACAACCTGACGACATCTGCACCGGGCATTACAGTTACACTACACATCGTTGGCCAATGTGCTTCATCTAATCCCGGTGTGAGTGCATGTGTCAAGTGTTCGCACACATGCACACTCTATTGAAAGCAAAAGCAAATCAAATCAAAACAAGCAAAGACTGCAATTGAGAAACTCGAAAAGTTCGGCACCGGAATAGACCAAATAGACCAGAAAGACCTCTAAATTTGTGTTGCACATTTTGGTTCAATTATTGATGTGTGTGGAAAGAGACCTTCTGGGATGGATTTGATTATGATTGTGCGTTCCTATATATAGAGATTATTATGAACATAAATTAGATTACACGTTTCGATTGCAAACTAAACTAATCATTATGATGAGATGATGAGCTCAATCAATTATTGATCAACCAACACACAGACTAATAAGCCATAAACGAACCTGGGTGGACAGATAGAAGATGAGGTAGAATTCGAATTTGATGGTTTGGTGGATCAAAATTTAAATTGAGACCTACTCATTGTATGTGACACTACCAGCGCTATCATCATCAGTTAATTACGACAATGAAATTGGGGAATGGGTTCAACTATGGCTCACAACACACATACACAGCAATGACATATCGCCATAAATCAAACCGGCGAGGCATAATGGATGGATGGTGTGTGGTTGTGAGTGTGTGTTTGTGTCTGTCTCCAGTGTTTGATCGTACCAAACGATATGAGACTGCCAACTAGAATATGATGTGTGTGCAGGAATGTGCGCGAGCCAACGATCATCAAGAAGAGAAAAATTCAATTAGTACTAAACCGAACAGCCACTACTGAGGCCTAATGGCGATAATAGAACTACTGCACTGTGCTTGTGTGGGCTGGATGATTTGATTCGATATCAATCACATATTTTGGTCAGTGGCGCACACCACAATCAGTTCAATAGAAAAGAGATTAGATGTGCAATACAAGATAAGAATGAATTGGTATATGTCAATGTGTCAATGTCAAATTGCCAATTGACTCGTTCATGTTAGGCAAGTCACTCTCCAAGTGGCCAACACACGAACTGATGAACTCTCATCATTTGCATGCACTTGACTATGAGGCAGAAACCTATGGCAAGTAATCTGTGACCGAGTGAGTTCTAGTTCAAACAAAAGTTCAAATATTCAAATTCAAAAATTCAATTTATGATTCAAGGTGGCTGACCGATCAAACGACTTAAAAACAAAAACTGTCAGGCAGACAAGCAGAAAGGATCGATGTACTGATCGGGCAGGTCACGAGGAAAAACGTCGTCTGTTTTATGCTCTTCAACTCACCACCTCATTCCTCATGTGACATGAGTCATGTCTCGTATTCCAATTAGCACTAAGACACCTGTGAAGTCAAGCCGACCTGGGCCCAGTACTGGGAGCATGACGGCGAATCGTTCGCTACACTTCCCGACGATGAATCGGACAATTTCTGTGGCAAACCGACATCCTTACAATCCACCGACCACACCGGGACGCTCTCGTTGCCCAGAAGTAGGAGTCGCCAGTGAGCTGAGCATTCAAGATGCGGGTGAGAAAATAGATGAATTCATTGAAAAGTACGATATCGAGTTTAATTTGTACAATCTAATGAACAATACCACCGCCGAGGGCATATTCAATTTGATGGGAATGATATTGAAGAAGGCATACATTAAACTGAACACGAATATCCCTGAAATAGCACTCAAGACTATCAACGATTCGTTCAAGCTCTTCAATTTGCCATACAACTTTACCACTCGTCACCTTTTGCATCCATCCAAGCCAGAACATCAGCACCACTTGATGTCTGCCATTGCCGAGCTTTGCGCCAATCGACTGGACCCCTTACTTCAAGTAAGAACAGACATCAAGAAGGAAATTGTCCTACTGGAGTCGATCATTCCCAACACAGCAGCAATTAAGGCAATCAATTCAATGGACCTGTGGCGTCATGCAAGGGAAAACCAGATGAACCCACAACAAGTGAGTTCTGTACTTGGCAATGTGTTAAATCGAGAGGAGAGGCAACTCGATGGTGAGCTCAAAGAGCTCAAGCAACAAAAAGATGAGTGTGTAAAGACTGAGCGTGAATTGAAGGTAGGTGAAACTTAAACCAAATCAAGTCACAATTTCCTCATTTTAGTTTATCCCTTTTTAGGGACGACAAGCCCGTATCGATGCTGAGCCACTGATCTACCGAGACGAGGAAGCATACGTGCGACATATGAATGACCAGGAGGCTCAACTCAATCAACACAAGGCAACCTTTCGGCTTATTTGCGACAATTATCAATCAAGAGCTACCAATAAAATACGCCAGCACTTTCGAAGCACTATTGAGGCAATCTACAATTTTTCAAAAGATCATTCTGCCACCGAATACACTACAATACTGACCAAACTAATGCACACATTGAATGAAGATGCGATCAGTTTGGATGCTGTGCATGGCATTGCGCGTGAATTGAGACAACTGGCTGACATATACGAACAGGAAAATAAAGTTGCGGATGAGGAGCAAAAAATACTTGGTCAAGTTTTGAAGGCTCAGACATTGGAGAACGAGAACGATAAAATGAAGCATCAACAGCTGATGATTAAAAAGGCACAACTCGCCAAGGAATTGGAGGATCCTCCGGAGATTAACCATTTGCAACAATTGAAGCTCGAGTTGCAGAAAAAGCTCACAGCTCTTCGTCGTTAATAATATCTAATGACATTGTTTTTAAGCACCGTTTTTATTAATTAAACGATTTTATTATTTTATTAATTTATTTTAGTCTGAAAATATAATCACGATGTAATTATCACATAATCAAACACATTGTTAGCCAAATTTTACAACATGAACATTGCCACTCACTTGAAAGGTCATTTTGGGGAATGTATGTGTGTACTTTACAAAGTTGACACTCGATACACTGTTTGGTATAGGTTAAGATGTAATTATAACTGGCACACTAATGATTGCTTATTTGAGATGACATTCTAAGTGAACAGAAGAAGAAAATATATTGCACTATAGTGAATTAGCGAAACATGAGACAGCACAGCACAGATTAAATAATGACAAAGCAAAGATGACTGCCATCACAGAGCAATGAGACTATGGGCGCAATTGACACCAATCAAGTCAATGAGAGAAAGAGAGTCTGTGGGGCAAAGTGAATTTAAAGTGATTCGAGTGAATGATGCCAAATACTGAATCAAACCAAAAACGACGCACATACACATACAAATACACATACACATACACATACACATACACATACACATACACATACACATACACATACACATACACATACACATACACACACGCGAGTGTAATTCAATTTGTTCCAATGGCAAACAACACACAGACACAAGCAAGCAATTAATTAGGAGAAACACTGAGAGCGACAGATTGGAGACAAATCATGAGAGGCGAACGAGCTCGACTCGAGCATCCAATACAGAATCGAATGCCGTAATGAGTGAGTGAGTGAGAGAGTGAATGAGACAATCGAATTCGAAAGAACAATGAACGAATAATGGGGCACAAGTGAAATGCAGTGAAAAGTGCAATATGCGATCGATTTCCATGTGTGCAAATTGGCTCAACTGTGTGCGAACGAAACTGATGAGATGTAATGAGGGTAATGAATGAGACAAAACAAGAGCATTTGGCAATCGAAAAGAAGGGGAGTCAATTCGACATTCGATTCATACATGACAAGTGAAGACACAAAAAGAACACCAATTAGAAATGTCCACAAGAAGATGATGAACCATAAGTGGACGATCCAGCAATGCACTTTTGAGATGATGCATTCGAGAATTGTGCCATCGTGTCTGTTTGCATATGATATCATCATGAATAGCCCAATTGAGACATAATATGTCAGTGTTGTCTGTATATGTTCATACCTATACACACTGCGGCAATAAAGTCCCGAATCGGGCAAAACAAACACCAACACACGCAACCAAGTGTCTGTGCTAGTTGTGGGCCGAGGAATTGAGCGAACAATCAAGACTATCGTCCCCCTTGACTGTATGCATGCAATCTTGTAATATGAAAATTGCGCCAATGGAAAGTTTTCCAATTGAAATGTCTCGGATTGGGCCAAAATCTAGAAGAGAAACAGAAAATGCAAAGCACCTCGCGTCATAAGTAAAGTACAGCACACGAATCGATACATGGTCTAATTGCATTATCAATCGCACCGTAACACACACTCTCGAATTGCACCAGACGCACTTCATGCTCGGCACTGGTGCTAATTCTCAGACACACACAAAGAGAAGCTTTTCATTGAGGCGGAAAAAATACTTGGGAGAAATATGAAAATAAAGGACAAAAATAGAATAAAATCGCGAGAATCGAATGAATCGAACAAATTGAATTAATCACACTGGACCAGACGTAAGACTAGGCCGACACATATTTGCCTCATTAATTAGGCGTGGTAAGACCGAATGTGACTCACCGAGTGCGGAACGATACGGGAATGGACCGAGAGTGAAGCCATTTGTCGAGGATGAACAATTCCTTGCGGCGAACGGCGGCGTCCACGAGTGAAGTGAGGTCAATCTTCTTGTGCTTCTCGCTGGCGTCTTCTTCGTATTGGTCGTCTTGCTCGAATCCGTTCCACCACGATGATGATGGCTCCCCGCTCACATGTTCGAACCGTTGGTCGTCTTCGTCGGTGGTGGTTAGGATGACTGCTGCTGCTGCAGGAGCATGTTCCGGGTGGTGCCCTCGGCTAGGCGCGCCGACGCGCACCAGCCGATCCACACACGACACCAGACTGTAACAATCTGTGAGTGTAAGGTAAGGTGGGAAAGAATAAGAAGAAAAAATTAGTCAATTGGGAAATAAACAAAACAAAACATGCACCAACAGAATAAAGGGACTAAGCTGCTGGCGAGGTCGTGAGACTGTCAACCACAGACAGACCGGATCGATTATTTGGTCCATTCTGTTATTGCACTGTGCAATGAGAATTGATTGTCGACCACCTGCAATCACACCCTCAACTGCCACTGTCACCTTAGTTGTACAGTTTTCTCCTGTTTACTTACACAACTCTTTCCTGTTGGCCTTGTGGTGTCACTAGGCCTGGTGTGGTCGCGAACACCAAACAGGCGCTCTCCAGATAATAATAATAATAATAATAATAATAGACCATAATAATGGCGATTAGTGATTGCGAGGCATAATAAAAGTGGTGTGCACGACAAAATGACAGATGCCAGTCAGTGGACACAAAGCGGCACGAAGAAAGTGCCTCGACGCTAAGTGGGCGCCAGTGATATGGCCAATTGGCGTGTGTGTGTGGTGTCAGATCGAATTTGGTTCCATTCAATAAAGAATATACCTTTGCTGTGAACACACACAGCTTGAGTCAACTGTTTGACGCACTAAACGGCAAGCCAAGCAACACTGGCGGAACATTGTCACGCGAAATGTCTTACTGACTTAGTGAGAGTGGAGAGGGCACCCACATTATTGGAGAGAGTGCCAGAATGACTGCTGCCTGACCGAGTCATCGTCAAAATGGTGTGCAAATGGCAATTTAAAAGGCTCGCAGTGCAATTTAATTGTTGCACCAACGCGCGGCACTTCGTTTCATTCTCTTGGGCAGCCCCGGAATTGAAATCAAATCTCTCAAATTGTCCTGGGCACACCATGAATAACCCTTTGGTGACGGTAATGGTGCATTGTGCCTGTGTGACTTCTATACTAGAATGCAAATGCACTACTCCATTCAATTAGAGGGAGAGTCACTACAATATTCCACAACGACGACCACCGTTTTGGCTTCATATGAAATGTTACGACAATATTCGAATTCAAGCGAGTGCAAGTGATAGATCGAGTGCATAATGCGCGCGCTCTGTCAGTAGGACAGTAGATGACAGTTTCAATTGAAAAAGTCAAATCTAAATTAAAAAACATTCACTAGATTAAGAGAGGTCCATAATGATGTGCATGGTGCACTGGTCTGATGGAGTAGTAGGGGCACACAACCTCGCAATCAATTATGCATGAAGCAGTAAAGTGTCTCGATTGGACAGTTACAATTGGCCACTCTGGCGTCTTAGTGTCTGTGCATGTTTTGGTACATTAATAAATGATGACACAGTCTGCAATCTCGCAGTTTTACTGTTATGTTAGTAGTTATATGAATACGCTGCTTGAGTGCCAATGAATGTCATCACCAAAACCACAATATTGCTTACCGTAGTGATCCATAAAGTGGTCCACTTTGTAATCGTCGACCCCTCTCACGAGGACTTCATTCTCTACCAGAAATGTGATTATCTCATTTTTCATTCTATTGGAATTACGATAGTGTGCACTCTGAATCAAAACAAAAGTGATGAACAACACGACTAGATGCACTGAGAGTTGATTCTCCGTTATGAAGCGACTCAACTCGGACCAAATGGTTTGATTAGACTGAGCCAAGCGTTGTGCCCGAATTGCACGCATGGCCCAATCTTCAGGGTCAGGTTGATTGTTTTGATCGTTGTTGCCGGAATGCATGGTGACAAGGTGAGAGATACTTGAGAGAAACAGATGATATCACAGTGGAGGACGCACAACGAACAACAACAAAACGAGAAAAGAGATTACAGTTGGCTGGGCAAAGGGCAATTGAGGGATGAGCGAGTTGAGTGATGATGACTCATCGAGGTAGCAGAAGAGAACAATTGAAAGACACGAGATGACTTGGCACGTAGCAATGCGGATGAGATAATTAATAAGGTGCTGAATATATTAGGTCCCAAATAGACTTTGGTTAAAGAGGTAGTGTAGTGCACCGGAGACAACGCACATTATTATTGCTAGTGGCCAAAACAAAACTCAGCTGAGTGTGCAGTGTAGTGAGTCGATCAGGCACTCGGGTTGAGGATTCTCTTGCATCGGAGGTAGAGGACACGCGATGGCGCCCGGTGCGATGCATTGAACAGTGTGCGAAGGATATATTTGTGTATGTCTGCAAACTTGGACTGATTTATCAAAGTCGGAGTTGATGTTATTACATTGTTATTATTCGATTTGAGTTCATCAAATTTTGATGTGAGGGGCCCATCATTTGGCACTGGTTTGGTTTGTTTTGTGCTCACAATTATCGCTTGTTGTGCAATATGAGTTCAATAAAATCACACGACTGTCAAATTCGAATTTATCCGTGTTGTTCGTGGGTAAATGTACTCTTCTATCGATGTCTATTCGAGATTGTAAAGACTGTCATTACAGTCTTGGCACACACACCACAGCGCGCTGCAGACAAATTCGCATGCATGCAATTGTACATTACGAAATGATGTTTCTTAGGGTTACTTTAATGTACGTTTAAGGTCGATTGCCATTTGGTTTGGACAAATGTGAATAAAAATGTAACCAAAAATGACGAAATGAGCAATTTGAGAAAAGGTGAAGAAAGTGCGAGAGCAAACGAAAAACATTTGCCAAATGGACCATTTGCATATTCGATTAGCCTATATCACAAGAGCGAGCGTTTGGCCAATCCTGAGACATGAGACATGTGTTGTGTAGTTATGGAAATTACCACAAAGAGGAAAGGAAAGGTCCAAATGTCTAGAAAATTGATCAATTCCGCAAAGTGTATCATTTGTCAATTTGCTGAACAAACACAATATTGGTTCTTACAATGCTAGCCAATTTGCAAATTGAATTCATTTATTGCTTTGTTAACTTTAAAATCCTTCTCCTAGATGCCGCTACAAGCAATCTACAGTATAATTCTGTCTGCTCAGTGTTTATATGTCACTTTTGACTGGTGTGAAACACTTTTGGTGATTTTTGAAATGTTGTTTGGTTATGTAAATAGTACATTTCTTGGAATTACGATTGCACTTGGTAATGTTAGTGCGGGAGAGGGACGCGATAGGACAATTGAGCTTTGGAGCGGAGTGACTTCTGTAGGTCTCGTGATTGCCTCGCTCGATGCAATGTTTGGAGGGAAGCATGCGGTGGTGAGTCATCGTCGTAGTTGGCTGACTAATGCGACTAACTGTGATTGCCGTCACTGGGCTTGTGTCAGTCAGTAGTCTCCGAGTTGTGCCTCCATGCCCATCACTGCTCGGATCGACTCAATCTCTCGTTACTGTTACCTCGCCTAACATGTCCTTGTCCAAATATATCCACAGTCACAGTCATCATCACTACAGTTATCCCAATCCATCCATTCTTCTTTCGCCCAAGCAGCAGCAACAATCATTTATCGTCGTCATCGTCGACTTTCTCGCGTAATCTCTCGCAGTTGCCCAATTGGCTGTGGCTTTTTTGTTGTTGCCTGTGTATTGATGCACGATATCGTCACATTTGGGAGAGAACGGGCGCACAAAAGTCAAGAGAAGTCAACTCTCGATTCAGGGTGAAGTCACACAGTCATCCCCTCGGTAGTGTCATTCCACTCCGTCCATCCATCCATGTGATATTCCTTTACTCAGCTCTAACCTTAGCATTCCAGCACTTAGTCATCACTCGTTTATGTGTTTATACTCCAAATTGGTCATCACCATGCAGCAGTCACAATCGACACAGTGAGACAATCGTCAATTCCAAGTAAGGCTCGAAATGGTGGCACACTAGCCCAGTAGTGTAGAATGGCCGTTATAGTTCGCCACTGACACTAATCCACAATTTTGTTTCTTCCAGTCAAGTTTATATTTACTCCCCATTTTGGCTTTCACTTTCTGTTCGTACTGTCAAAACAAACTGTGGCACACTCGTTGGGCTCGTATTTGTCTTGCACTTGCATCATCACCACAACTGCAAACCAAAAACGATCGAATGTAGCGCCAATCTCGTCTATAATAAAGCAAATAATAATCTCCGTACAGGAGCCAGTTATTAGCATTACTTCATTTGCCAATCACGGCACACATTGCAAACACATTATCATCTCAATTGTCGCTATCGTCATCACGTTCGGTGGTCGTCAAAATACTGTAGTGTGTTCTTCCACAAGACACCGTGTCTTCAAACAAAGCCCACAAAAGTGTAGAGTAGAGGTAGAGAGTGCCATCTCGATCATCGTTCACATTGCTGTGTAATAGTTTGTGGTGAAGCACTCTTTCCCAAGCACCGACCTTAAGTCCGCCACACTCACCTATTGCTCTGGTTGTTGTTGCTTGAGTATTGCTTCACTTTAAAGCCATTCTGCACTGCACCAGCTGCACTCTACCGAGGACTACTAATCTCAAGCAGTAGTAAACCTCTCTTTCTCTCAACTACCGCCACAATACACAACACAACACCATCAGCATTTGCAGTTTGTGACAGCAGCACAGCGGCACATTCACACAAACCACCAACTTTTATCGCCAAGGTTGCAATACATCACATTTCACCCGTCGACTTGATACTTTTCACTTGTTTAACGCTAATTTTTGGCACAAGTCCCTCGCACTATCTACTTACTACTAAGTGACTTTTTCTCGTAGTTTCACAGTGCACACAATCAAAGCAACACTTACAAGACAACTCCGAATCGACAGTTTATTAGCAAGAAAAATCACAAATCATAATCAACGTCCAAAAAATACCCGGGAATGAGATTGCATAAACACCAACAGTGAAGTTGTCAATCTACTTGTGCCAACACTCAAAGGCAGAAGATATTCATTCAGCAAGTTTTGTTGTTTTGCCTCAAGTGACATAACATTCGGCGTGATTGAACGAGTCATCATTTGTCTGCATTTTGTCCTTTTGACTCTCGTTTCCCCTCGACACTATCACATCACAGCAGCTCACCTATCGCCAGTTGACAGACCCACTGACTGATTATCTTTGGTTTTGGTGGCACACACATTACATTGTTCATTTAGTCAATAGTTCGTCGTCGATAGACCCCTCCCTACACCCTCCGAACCAATCTTGCACTACTCTGCAGCAAGTAATCGATCTTTTCGATCAATCTCGCAATCAGCATCCGATCGCGTCTCAATATTCGCTAACCCAAGTAGATTGTGGATTGTCTTACATGAGTGAATCACTTGACTGTGTGTGCGATTTGCTACTTTGCCAAAAGTGTTTCATGTGACCGGGTGGTGTCTCGTTAGACACACTTAAATAGTAACAGTATACACGTCCTAGTGCACAACTGTGTTCATTCATACCTTAGTGCTGATGCGATGGTCGACTCCAGATAGTTGACATGTTTTGTTGTTGTCACTCGATGTCTTCCCTCATGCTTCACATATTTGCTTAGTGGCTCTGTTGTATTGTTTGACCCAGTTGTCATCGACTTTCAAATGCCATAATCGAAATGCTTCCACATTCAATCAAATTCCTCGCATTGACATAACTCTCGTATCAATTTATACATTTCACTTTGTTGCAATACACTTCTGGTCACAATTGAGTTCAGTTATTTACTTGTAGAGTTATATCGATAAGGAATCACAAAACAAACCGACACAAACAAGACGAATCATTTTTTCTGTGATAATGGCTTTAACTTTGCCATCTTCGAACGGAGCTTCATTTCTTACTGCTCGACCAGAGAATATTCAACTGAATGTAATGTATTTTAATTGTTCCGATGTGCATTTGTGTATTAACTTGTATAGTGTATTTTTTAGACACATTTCAACGGAGGACTCACTCAAACCACAGCTACTGTCACTCCTACACGTTTAAAGAATATTGAGGAAACATTTTTGGAGCACTCACTTTTGCCACCAAAACCGTTTCAGCACCAGCATATGGCTGGCTTTGTGACGCCAAGCGTCAACATATCGTTTTTTGTCAAACCGACGAACAATCTAAATCAGCAGCCACAACAGGACAAAGCATTGGACTATTTCAATTCCTCCATTTCCAATTCAAACAGTAACGACAGTTTGGCGTATAATAGTGACGATTATAACAGCGAGACCAGTTCCTCAGCGGTGGAAAATTCAAACTATTCTTTCTCTAATTTAATTGTCGACATGAATAACTCTTCGTCCAGAGGAAAAAGGCAATCGACTTCGGTCGCTTCTAATTCGAAACAATCTCGTGGAAAATCAAAGTCCAAAAGTGTCTCTTCAATGGCATCTACTAGTCAACAACAAACAAAGCCTAAAAAGTCCACTGGCGGCGGTCGAAAGCCGAACAAGATCGACAAGGTACTTCTTTTGTGTGATTGTCTATTTGGTTAACTAATCGATCTATATTTCTTTTTTGGTTTAGCTCACACCTGAAGAAGAACAAAAACGGGCCAAGCGACGTGAACGAAATAAATTGGCAGCAGCTCGTTGTCGAAAGAGGCGGCTTGATCAGACCAACACGTTGATGGATAAAACTCGAGATTTGGAAGCGGATCATGAAACTCTGGTTGAGAGACTGCAAACTTTATTGACACACATGAATGCATTGAAGAGGCACATCGAAGAGCACGAACGGAGAAACTGCAATAAGAAACATATTAAACTTGCTACCGATTTATTTGGTTCACTTAATTTTGAGGCACTTACTGAAGCGATGAAACCTCAATACGAAGAGGATAGTATGAGTGAGATGCAAGATGATGATGGCCAGCAGGATGATGACGATGATGATGATCAAATCTCAATCAAGCAAGAAATCGATGCTCCTCCGGTGGCAGTCATTTCAGCGGCCACTTCGGTCATTGTGCCCAACAATAATGTCACTGGCGGAATGTTCAACTTTGGCTCTATTTCCAACCCTCTGCAACATTTCCAGTTTATGCCATCGACCTTTGGTAATAATTCTGCCGAAACCAATGGCCAAACAATTACACCGCCCAAGCGAAAACGGCCAAATACTTTACCTGTGTCAAGTTCGTACAAGGTGAATCCAAGCGATATTTTTGCCGCCACTTCCTCCTCTTCGCTAACCTCCAACTCTAACGCATTACAAACGCCCTCCAATGGTCTCCTGTTTGAGAATTGGTCTGGCGGCACTGGTCTGACGCCCTTGGTGCCCTCACTGACACCATCCGAACTGACGCCCTCCACCATGGCAGCTTTCGTCAAATCTCTTACATCACCATCAATGGACGACTCTGAACAAAAGAAACTGATCCTAATTTAATGAACTTAATAATAATATTGACACACGTCGACTATGTGATATATCATCCATCCACTTTGTACACTATTTTCTCTCTTCACTTCGCGCACTATCAAATGGAGCATTAATTATTGGTCGTCCACCAGAATTGGATTATATCAACCATCAATTGCCACAATGTGTCCTGTCCAAGCCCGAGGCACAGCTCAATCTCACTGTCCGTCGAACCACTAAACCGACTTAGGTCCATATTGACAAATCGAATATTTCTCTATATTTATAATCAACTTTTTTTTACCCAATGCTTAATGACTATCCCTTGTGCATTTCCTACCTATAGCCACACACGCAACCACAATTGATATATTTATTTTTGTATTATTTACCTCTTTCTCTCTCTCTCTCTCTCTCTCTTTCTCTATCGATGATCTATCTATGTGGATAATCCCTCCATTTGTGTTTATTTGGATTATTTGATTACACAACAATCTACCTTAATATCTGAGTATATCTATCTTTGCTACCTGTTCAAAATGGAATGGGAAATATTAATGAAATAAATTTTACATTCAGCAAAGCACTTGTGTGATTTAAATGATTTCGATGACATTCGATGATAAGACCAAGAAGACGACGAGGAGTGCCGGCGTATGGCCTGTGTGGTAGCCTAGTGAAGTATTGCCAGTCATCTACATTGATCATTTGTCCTCAGTATGCCGCAGTGAAGTCCCATTGAGGGTTAATTTATTCATGTCGTTGCTGGATGGACATTCGAGCACTTGTGCAACAGTCGTGAAATAAGTTGAATACGAAATATAAACAGAAGCCAATCGATATATTTGATTTCTCTTTTATAGTTACAGGTTTGTCCGCAAAGTGATTCAATTATTGTATTGTTTTTTAATGTGCCAAAATCTCCTCTGGTGTGTGTAAAAAGTAAATATTTGGGTTCGAATTTAAAAAATAAAACAAAATTATATTTAGAATGTTTCAAGAGAATTTATAATTCAAACTCGGCAGTAAGTTCTTCACCGAAACGACAGAAGCGCCGCCAGAAGTAAAGAGCTTCCAATGAAATTATACTGAATCCAGACATGAACATAAAATTTTAAATAAATGTTCAGGAGTGTGATGCAATCAGGCATCGCAAATCATCAAGAGTTCATTGGGAGGGTTGTTTGTGATGTCAGCGAGTTATATATTCGGACTGATCCAGACACAATCGCGATAAGCCAATGAACGAGTTGTTCGCACTGATTGTAATCGGATTCGGTCTGTACCCATGCACCTATGCATTATCTTGATTGTGCATTATTTATGACAATCGGTATACCGTGTGTTCGGTGTCTAGGACGGTCAACACCTGTGACATATTTATTGGTATGCAGTGGTCGTGACCACACAGCACAGTTACGTTTGCCACTCGATCAAATCCGTGGATGTTCACATAAATTATTAGCTTCATTTGCAAAAGTGAAAGTGACTTTCGTTTTCAGGAGACGAACACCAAATGGGGAGGCACGTTCTGATGGAATGGCAATAAATCACCGAGCTGTCTTCGTTCTTTGGTCGTCGTCGGCGACAACGTGGTCGCCAGTGGCCAATACCGAGAAGGCCAAATTGATTTGAAGCATGTAATTGGCGGAATCAGAGACATGTTCGATAGTGGTAGTAGCAGAAGTTTCTCCCACGTCAGACTGGCTCGTGCTGATTTCAATCAGATTTGACGATTTGATGATGTAGAGGTGCTGCCGAGAAGTGGCAATAAACACTTCGCCTTGAAGTGATCGTGATTCGAGATCGAAAAAGTAAAGTGAGCTTCAAGACAAAACTACTGCAGACAAGGACATGTTGACTTCAACCAAAAGCGAACAGTGATCGATCGACTAGGTGATGAAGTACTTGACATGGTCAAATTGGTAAAAAATCATTCAATTTGGTCACGAGGCACTTATTCGTGCCAATTTTACAAGTCTACTGTTGACTACCCTAAGGTATATCTCCATGGGCAGTGTCATCAATCCAATGCAATATCAAGTTTCGTCAAATATCGGATTGCAAGACCAGATGAATTCGAATGGCGTCAAAGTCGTTTGGTTGCATTAATTGAATTCAGTGAATTAACCAAATTGTGTTGAGAGAATGCAATTGTGATTAGATGCAATCTCTCTTGTTAGATGGTCATGTAAATTGGTAATTAACTCAATAATTAATTGACTCATTAATATGATAGTACTTGATGTACAGGCAAGTCACTTGTTTGCTAATTTGAAATGAATGACATTAATAAAAACATTGACATTCGAAGGAGATTACGAATGAGATGTACCGATGTCTTCAGCTGCATACCTATCTAGATAGGTGACTTTGGTGCTTAACTTACGTGCTTAGCTAATATTGAACCTATAGATTAAAAATTGATCCAGAAATGATTAACAGATAATATTGGCTTTATTAATTACCTTTACCTAAATGAGCACATGCACGCATAGTGAACTAACAAAAGACTTCTAGGATATTGGGATAACCAATGGACTTGACGTGCATTGGAAGAACAAAGCAAAATAGTTATTTCTGTTTAAGATTTAATTGATTAATGTGCCGATATCGAACATTTGAAATTTAAATTGACTATTATGACGATGATGAGTGCTTTCTCGAGACATCCTCCCAACAGTTTTGTGTCCAAATACCAATTTCAGTCAGACATTTAGTACTTAGTTTGTCACAATTTTTTTCTTGCTTGCACATTCAGCCCAACACCTTGAACAAATCTCGAATTAATAAATCATCAAACTGCTGCAACACATCCTTACCGATTAGGACACACTTGTTAGACTCGAGTTATGATCATTGGAATGAGTGGCTATTATTGGGCACAACGAGAGTGAACACTTCTTGTAAGTTGCAGGGCACAATCAATAATAATTAGACAAATACACATACACGCCAATGGGAATTATGAGAGCATCAATGTACATTTTGCATTGAGATCCTAGAGGATTAGTAATACCAATTGGTTTGTTGATTAATTGTTTGCAATTACAGAATGTACTTCAAATACAAGGCTTAAATAGACAGTGCTACCTAGTAGACGATGTCTTGTTAGACGACTCAAACTCGACCCACAATTTCGGTGCATCATCATGCTGATCAAATGGCGTCTGAAAGTGCTGAAAACGGTCCATCTGAGTGATTATTAATAAAGATGAACACAAACGATTACGAGAGGAGTAGACAGCCGAAATCGGCAATCCAAGACATGGAACAGCCCAATGCATTATTGAATGGTCTCGCAAGTGCTGGCAAAGATTAAATTAGCATACACCGTACATAAATGGCGTATCATTGGTCTAATCATCGCCTTAGTTGCAAGTAGACCGGAACAATTTAAGTTTAATGCAATTTACTAATTATTATTGACGCGGAAATGATCAAGACACTCTATGTACCCAACCAGTGTACTCCAAAGCATCGATCTATGAAGCAATCAATATGTTAGATAACGTAGAGTGTCCATATTTGCTCATGCATGTTCATGCAATTTGCACACAATGGCCATTTGTGCAATCAACAACAAACAAACAAACAAGCCACATAACATAACAAGACACCGAACAACATATGTAATGGTGGTGGAGGTAATAATACATTTAAATCGATGCCATCCATGTGCAAATTGAGCAATTTTGTGTTTGTGTACGCGCCCGTTAAATTGTGCTTGTCTAGACAGACATGACGATCGTAGACGTGATGCTTGTGCCGAACTGGCAAAACCACGCGGAGTCTTTGAAGCAAAAAGTGGTCAGTGGCCAACTATGACAATCAGACAAACCCAAACTGGCCACTTCGGTCAGTCATCACATTTGGTGTAGTGTGCATTCTGGTCTTCCATATACTTCTCGGTCAGTGGCACACATCAACAGCTTCAATTGCCAGTGCACTGTCGATCTCACCGAACCTTTGACCCTAAAACGTGCAAAAGCGACCAAAACATCTATGCCGCCAAACGCTCGATAACAAGTCAAACTCGCGCGTGTGCCGCACTCGTTCAAAGTTAGCCAACCAAACGATGCTCGTAGCCACAATTAATAATAATTTGCCTCAACTTCTCGGTCGACCCTTTTCCGAACCTTATTAGGCTTATTGGACAACAAGGAAGACACGACATATCAACACAACACAGATATGACCAGAAATGAAAAAGAATTTTCCAAGTTTATTATCATGCACTTATCATCGAGTTGTCATCATTTGAGATGTCAAAGTATTTGGACAGCATCGTATCACTGATAAATGGATCACCCCGCAAAACGGGAACAACTTTTCTTCAACCGATGCGATAACAAATTGAGCTTATCTGCATTGCTTCGTTATTCGAGCCTGTTGCTGTGCAAATGTACTCACTCACTCAACATTCAAGGTAAACTATCATTCAATTTGTCGAGTGCACTTCCCTCAACTAACTATATATTATTGACCTTACAGTACCATTCACACTCACATCAACATGTTAACCTTTGACTCTATCAGCATGTTCCATCAGCACATTTCCATAACCCTAACATACGGGGTTGAGTAATGGCAATGTCGACAGAGGTAATCATCATCGACTGGATGGCACAAGACCCAATCTATCACATGCAAATTGACTTCTGTGCGCAATGCACGCCACAAATGGAAACATTCAAATATTATTAGTTGATTTAAATAAATTAATGGAAAAATTTATTTGGTAGAAATGGTGTTTTATTGTTGATATATAACACCCGCTTGGGACCAAACGGGCGTGTGTCAATGTGTGTAGTATTTATTTACATGGTGGAATGTTTAGGGAAAGGGGCGTGTGGAATTGTAAACGAATAGTAATGTGAACACATTCGAGTGTTGCTCAGTTTGGCACATAAGAATTCACTTATTTGTGGCAATGAAAATAATAATCAATTGAAGAATAAAGAAATAATAATTAAAATGGCAATGATTACTTGGTAGTTCACTTCAGGTCGTTGTACATGTCGTAGCCTATGTCATTTGTGTTTCGTTCCCTACAACCGCATTGTGTGTGATTGGTGAACAGAATCTTCTCCACTTTGGGACTTTGTCGCACACGACGGTTGCGATGTTGATTCTGTACTTGAAGAGTGAGGGTGATGAAGTACAGTTCGACGGTTTGCATTTCGATGGCTTCGCACGTTTCACTCGGATGTTGACAACAACCGGTGAGGTCGCTGCATCGATGGAGCACAGTGCCACGAGGTAGATACACCTTGGAAGGATCGGTAGTATTCACATACACAATGGTCGGATGAGGTGTGTGGCAGGCACCCTCTGACCTCACTCGGGCCCCATGATCGAATGCCTTGGAAAAATCATCAGCCAAAAATGTGGACCGTTTGTTACTGTTATTATCGTTGGAGGCACCAATGGAGTGAGTGGTCAAAATAATGCACGCCAGTGCGGTCAAAATAGAGGCCAGAGCATGGCCCGAACTGATGTTTACAGTACGGAAGGACATGTTGCACAAGAGAAGATGAAGATCAGAGAATGACGAATAGAAGAGAGACCAAATGGATATGACGGACCATCTCAGGGGTCAATCACTCGTCGACAAGAACAAAAAGACCGGTGAGACATGATGGAGATTGTCATCGTCAATATAGTGATCGTCCACTCCGACAGAGACCATCTGACAAACTAATTCGCTCGAGTGCTCGAGTAAATGGTTTTATACAAGGATCGATTCATTGACTGACGGTCTCTCTTTCTTTCAGCTTAGTCTCTCCAATATTCCTCACCGATCGCAACTGTCCACCACACCGCCACTGCTAACTGAATCGTGTTAGTAACTGAAGCTTAGGCGATCGCCGCCGCATCGTCTCGCGTTGTCTATCTCGCGCCGTTGAAGTAATCATTCGATATCGTCCTGAAGAGAGTCACTATTGCTTGTCTCAGTCGGTGCCAGTGAGCGCCACTGCCAGTTGCGGAACGTTGCACTACTGGTTTCAGGCTTTGGCTATTGACGACCGTCACTGAGCTAACTAACGAACTAACTATCACCACCACAGCTACCGCCACTGCCATGTCCGAATTAATTTATGGATCACACGGCACACTGTAGAGGACATTCAACGAAAGGCTTTTCTTTCTTCTGTTCCCATCTAATCTCGACTGACCACTAAAATGGTCATTTTCCAATTATAACTCTTTGGGCAATTAACCTTTGACCTGTCTCTCACCAGCCGCACTGATGGCAAGACAATGAGAGATGCGATAAGCCTTCTGCATTCCATTTGCATCATCTCTCACAACTAGTGTACTGATTATAAATAATGCACAGATATATCGTCGTATCATCATCAGCATCGTCATCAGTCAGGCCCGATATCGCTCGAGAGTGGGAGATTGAACCCAAATCGATCAATGTGCGATTAATTGTATGAATTTACTGCGCCATTAATGTGGATTATTAGTGACGATAATAATGTTGGATATGCATTGAAGATTTGGGATTTGCCAAGTTCGTCTTCGTCGTTCGATATCTTCAATGATCGATCTTAGACATTGGACAGTTTGGGGACACTAGACTAGACACAATTGTCCGTGGTACTGCACCAAATGGCCTGATTGTGACATCGATGTTTGAACATTCCAGTATATACGAGGCAACGATTTATATCGCCGTGTGGGAGGCCTCACTATGTAAGAATGCAAATTAGGTACGTATTGACACTGATGTATTGCTGTTTCGCGCTAGTTAATTCTCATTCTCAACAGATGGTCACTTTGAGGGGAATGTGCACTGACCGAATTGGCCACTCGAACAAGAACAAGAACAAACCAATACTGTCTTCTAATAGAACGAGGCAGTAGGCCAAACAGTGTGCACTGAATGACCACCAAATGACCATCAATCGTCTGAATGGGACTGCTAATTGACTATTTCTCTTGATTTTTGTCTCATCAACAGACTTGAAGGTCGTTTTTTTTTAAACAAAAGCAAATAAAAAGCGTTAGATAACTTCTTCAAATGGCAAACACTAAACATGTTGGGCAACAAGTCTCCCTTTTCACGTCATTTCCTTTCAAGTTTGGAAAGAGGCACATTTGTCAATTGGACACTTTCTAGTTTATCCATCCCTAACAGAACGTGTGTCCGTTCGAGCCAATCTAATCAACCAAAATGCGAAATATCGTACACTAAAGTGAAGCATTTGCAAGTGGTCTGTTTCACTTGTGCCGTTGATTTATCACCATCTAATTAGCTTATTAATTACTCCTTCCATTGATTATTTCGACTCACACACAACCACACACTACTCACATGCTCACAATGTATTCATTTGTTCAATTTTTTGTGTTTTAATGTTTACCGTTTGATTAATTCAAAACTGTTCAAAACTGTTGAACTTTGCCAACACATACACACTCCAGAAATTGTCGGTCAAATGGTTAATTGGCAAGTGAACACGAACAGATAGACGCAATTAGTGCCACCACCACCACAAGACACCACAATACGGCATCAATCACCGATTATTGATGCAATCAATGATCAACTCCATTTTTGCTCATTCATTTTTGTTTTGTTGTTCCGCATTATTCCGTGTGTAATTGTAAAGTCAGTCAGTCAATTCCTAATTCGGTTAAAATTATTTATGACCATTTAGCGATGAATTATGACATTTTCCTCTAATTCAATTATACCCAATATATAATCAATGCAATAAAAATTAGTGCCGCCATATGTATCTCATCCTTTCAGTTCTGTTTGCATTTGTGGTGGTGCCATTCCCGACCAACATCTGGTTGACATTTTGGCTCAATTCTGGCTAGTGACGTTCCATCTGTTTCGGTTAGAAGAACTTGAACAGAAGAAGCTTTTTTTAAACACGCAATCGGCAATTTGGTTCTTTATACAATATTGATAACATCTTACTTTTTCGAGTGCATTGTACGACTTTAGAACGGTAAATAACAGTGGAATTAAATTATGATTGTAAATTTCAATTCATTTAATTCAATTTATTTTTTCTAGTATCCAGAACAAACGTCCGTTACATGTAGAGTGCCAAAGTATTTTATTTAACCCAAAAAGCTATAAATTGAGGTTTTACAGACTTCATGCCTTGGGCACATGACCTCATTTGGTGCACCAATTGAACACGTGAAATCCTAGATTTTGTTAAATTTTAATCATTTGAAATTGAAATATGAGTATATCGGTGCATGCACTGATTGCAGTGAAATATACTTTAGAGTTTTGATTAATGTTCAAAATGTCAACGATATAAAACTTTTGATAGGACAAAAGATTATCATTTGCGATAGGCCATTTATGTATCGTCAATATTGAAAAATAATATGAACATTGTTTTACACCATTCGCATAGCTATTTTGTATGTACACTTTTATTATAATCTAATCTCTTAGATGTGAATCTCCATTTCCGATTACGGTAAGGGCGTTCCGCCAGTCACGTGCCATACTAACCTCGATATATTTTTTTGTTCAGTTAGAATATTCTTGAAATGAAGTGGGACATGTCTGCAGAAGTGAAATTCTATTCGTATGTCCCTTGAATTGCTTTACAAGTTTATTTCTTTTCAACTTTTCTTTGTGAGCTTTTTGCTTATGAAGTAATGAAGCTGCAGCCATCTTCTGTACAATCGCGTTAAGATAGCAACGAAACAGACGAACTTAAGAAAAGGAGCAAAAAAGGACAATGTGACAGTGCACTGGTGGTGGTAAGTGCACTGTATCTGTAGACGATAGCAAACAATCCTGTCCTGGAGGATATGATTTCTTCGTGAATGGTCCTTCTACTTGCTCGAAGTGTGCACCACCAGCCCAACCACTTGATGGAAGTTTTATTATTGGTCGCCATTGACGAACATACTCGTTCAGTTGAGTGTGGCTCATTGTCAGTCCACTTGTCCTCAGTTGTTCAGTTTTTTGCCGGTGCTTTCTCCATGTTCACCTAACGTCCATTAATATTGCATATATTCTCTCAGCACGCGAGTTTCATAATACACTCGTCCATCATCACCGACATCATCAACAGCAAACAGACCAGAAGTTTTTTCCTCCTAAACTAAGCCAGTGTACGGTGTTTACCAAATTGGTATGTCTGCTTAATCGCTAGTAGCACTTAACTTATCAAGTAATTTTGTTTGTCTATTTGCAGTTTGACTTTTTTTCTCCAATCGTCACAAGCGCTATTTGTCTAGTTGCACTCGCCGACGATTGTATTTCCATTCGAATGTAGTGCCAAAAGTGGATACATTGGCACAGCGTGCAGAGTGGTCATTGTTTATTTGTTTATTTCTCGTCATTGTGCATGAAACTGCTCTCTTCTGAAGTTGTATTTCCACGTTAGTGATAATATCAGAAGAACCGTCAAAGATATTTGGGAAAAGGGAAGAAGGCAACCACAGCAACATATTGACTAAATTTTCTAAGAAAACCCATAAAGTCATTCATACTCATAACTGTAAGTGTAATATGAACACTTGTGTGACACTTGCATGCGCACAATGGAGCAACATTTTAATTAGTAATTGCAATTAACTGCACACACAAGTGAGATCGAATTCATTCATCGTCATAGTCAACGACACTCGCCAACACACAATCAACTTGCCTTCAACAGTTCTGAGAAGGGGCAAAAAAAGGAAAAGGGCTTCACGCGAGATGTCTCGACTTTCAACGGGCGGCCAGACATTATGCCAGACGGAATATAAGTAGTATTACTTGTAGTGCCATACTTTGTTTATTTGGTTGTGTCTCCCCTGTGCGAACCTCAATTTCACCTCGCATCTATTCCAACACTTCTCTCGCCAACGCATCAACAAAGTCGGTGTCTCATTGTTGCTTCATTGGTCGGAAAGGTTTCGAAACGAATCAAACGAGGGGGCCCTCACTAGCTCACTGTAACTGCACTACGCAACAAACCAACAAACAACAAAACAGCAGCAGCACACACGAGAAGACAACATTCGGCAAATTGGATTTCATCTCACTTTCAGCACACTTACACTGAAGCGAATCCAATCAAACAACAATAGACTGCCGTGCTGACATTTCTCTAGTTAGTCACTTCTTCACTTCTTCAACTATCGTCGGTTTCAGCCTTTTCTTGACACGCCGATTCCACACAGGATCAGGGCGAAATTCTCAATTCCACTCTCTTGCTCATACTAATTTGTTTGTATATTCACTTCTGGGAATGAACTATTTTTAGTGGCGCCCGTCACCATTACCATCGCCAGTATTCAGCAGCATCACACTCAACTTCAAGTTCTTCGGTTCTTCAGCTCGTTATTCACACACACGCACACCGACACAACCCAAACAGAGTCATTCAGAGGCAAATGATGATTTCTGTCGAGTCAACCCAACAACAGCAAGAAGAAGAAGAAGAAGATTAGCTCAATTAATTTTTGCAACCACGCCGAGAGCAATGTGTTTAAATGTTGCTACCACCGAACATTATAATGAGCAATCTTTGATAATTTTGTGATTATCCCCACCACTTCTATATTCTGTTTTCTTTGGAAGTCTCACCAGATTCGTCATTCGAGCCACATTCATCACAATTAGTCACTTCTCAAACATGAATGCTCACCGGTGTATGATGTGTTTTAAATTTGAGTGACTCAATTCAATCGAGACAGTTAATCGACTTGTTGATTACTGTGTGTGTGTGTCTCTGAATGCGATTCTGTTCATTTCTGTTTGATTCCCGGTCTAAAGATGGGTAACAAGTCGAGCTGTGCCACCATCACGCCGGATCAGCCTGACGCGAACAACACAACTGATCCGAACAACAATGCAAACAAGAACAATGGCCAGAAGAATGGCGACAGTAAAGGTTCGAAGCCGGCGAAAGTGTCAAAGCGAAACGCCAAAAACAACAACGATCCCTTCCTGGAGGAGATCAAACTGAAGGTGGGCAAATTGGCTCAAGAGGAAATTATCACCAAAATCGAGGATAAGATGCTGCACGAACTGCAGAACACACCACGGTACCGGCAGCTGATCACCAAGCCACTATGGCGAGAGTCGGTGCACTCGCTGAAGCCAATCGACACTGTCTACCGGGTGAGTCTTGTGTCATTCATTGAGTGCACTTCGATAAGATAAGAAACCACTTGAAGTGATTTATTTATTCGTGTTGGCCATGTTTAGGGCATTTAGTAATTGAAATGTTGCACTTTCGAACGGATGCATGTTGTCTAATTGAAAGTGTTAAAATGGCGATGCCGCGGCAATGTACCAGATGTTGCTTGACACAATTTCCTTATAGCCAGTCGGGCACATATTATTGTGAGTTGAGCTAATCTACTCGAATTAAGATTACAAGAGATAAAATACAAATTGATCGAATAAATTCTCAATTGGTTACCACAAGTGAGTTGCCATAAATTACTCAAGGCAGACTCAATCTATGTCAATCTATTGGCACATCTTCGGTTGGTTATCGGGCGGTGGTGAGCAAAGTGAACATGCACTATTGCAACCAGCCATCTGTAGTAATTAACTCTCCTTTGGCTCACTGACTAACTCACTGACTTGTGGTGTATATTTTGACTGCATCCGTTTGGCAGATGAGCGTTTTGTGTTTTTGGTTTTGGTTTACTTCAAAGCGAATGTATTCTAGTGATGGCGCGATCGAGAGTGAAATGTGTTGTGTGCCACTGCACACTGTGTTTGCTTGATTGCAAACATCACCGACAAACCCAATTGACTCGACTCGATTGCACATTCCTGCTCAATTCGTTCTCGGTCGGCTCACTTGTTTGTGTTCACTTCACTGGATGCTTCATTCAGCAGTATTGTCAGTTAAGGTTGCTATTATGAATCACAAGTATACACATTCTTCACACACACCGAACCCATTTGTTCATAATATACACTAATTTGTCTCACAGAAAGAGAGATTATTTAGATTTTCGCACGCTGTTCTGCTGGCTGAATGGGTTTGAATGGCATTCGATCACAGGCAGACAGATTGATGTTGCCTTTTGCCATTACTGACACCAATTAACTGGTGAAATATATTGTAAATTCCGAACTTGAAGTGTACTGAAGTAGAGTTGAGTTATTCACTGAAAAGGAACAAGGAATTTTGATCGGAATAGATGAACAATAAAGTCAATATTGACTATGCTCAGGTAAACAAAGAACTTTGTGTGACCTAACAGATATGCCATTCATTAAGAACGTTATCGACGGTAGATAACATTAGTAACATTTGCAATTAGGTCATTTATCGTGAGTTGTATGTGACACTAATAACACTAAAAAAAACTCAGTAAAATTGTAATGAATTTACTACACTTTTGGAGATTGCACGTGTGTAATAAAAAAAATAATGCCTGAATTACTTTGTTTTGTTAATTTCAAATTAAAGGTCTCGCATGCCGACATCCTCGTTTGATTTGAATGTCGCGCTTTTGATGCTGTCTCGTGATGTTTAATTATTCCATTCACTCGATTGATACAATGTAAATGTTGGTTGACAAGCGACAAGTACCAACGAGCGCTTGACACGTAATGCATATAGTTATGTCGCCTAATTTGCGCTTTATTCGGTGAAATGATTCGACCAAAACGGGACTTTTTACTGTCTCATTTTGAGTGAGTTTTACATTTCTATTGGCCCGATGTGGTTGGTATTTATAGAATAAATAAAAGCGCCAATTGAAATGAAGTCAGTAATATTTCTAAATGAAGGTTAAACGCGTAATAGATGAGACCATGCCAGTTGACTGACTGACTGACTGCCGCGCAGAATGAATTGAAGAACAAACGCGCAATGGAAAGAAACATTTGTCACCAGCACGATGACAATTTAGCCTTCCAAAGAATGAGCTTTCGGCTTTTCGGGTTTGGCTTCTTTTTGTTTTGTTTTTGTTGGTGCCCAAACTGTCACTGGCGCCAAGTGAAACCATTCACCAGAATTCTCAGAAGATATTTCGTTGGTTCGATTCGGTGGGAAAAACACGATGATGTTGAAATTGATGAATCCATTCAGGGGTGGTGGAGGGCACGTGCATGCACTTGACATTCGGCAGTAGAGTTTACACCCGAATGATGAATAGTTTGGACATTGGGAGGATGCGACTTTGAAGTAAACGAAATGCTATGAATAGATCATTCGTTATGGTGGTCAGGGTTAAGTGCTTGTGTGTGTGTGTGTTCTAAATGCTTCGTTTGTGAATTGCAATGACAAAGAAGACCTCTCTATCTATCTAATCTAAACACTCGATCAAGACACGAGGTAAACTCTGCAGAGAGCCGAATTGTGCTTGGAACGATATTTTGTATACTTACATATACATACGTTCATTGTTTGAGTTGTGAAGATTCCACTCACTCATAACAAGGCATTCTCAAGCACGAGACTTGTTTGATGGACCCAAGAGTGCCTGGTAGTGCACCACCATGCACTAACACCAACAATAACAACAAAACAAGATGCAACCTCACTCACTTGCACTCACAGGTAGACACTTTCCACGGCACTCAAGGCAATCAAGGTGCAGCAGCACTTTTCTCGTTCGACAGGTAGATTTGTATAGTTAGTGACGCGTTCAGTGTTTGACTGAGCCAACTGATTGCATAGTAGTTTACTGTGCATGACCCCATGGTGCACTATGTAAGGCTACCAAAGGGCAATGTTACTACTAGTATCATGAGCTTGTTTGTTTGTGTTTACGTTGCTCGATTACTGCAATTTTGTCACTGACCCTTCTCCAAATGTCAATGTGCTTGTCGACCGACGGTTGTTTGTCTCCTCACTATGTCTACATCGTAATTTGATCGCCACCAGCATCGAAAGCGTCACATGAAAGGTGTTTTGTGTGTTGTGACAAGTTTGTGTCACTTGGTGCCGTTTATCGATTTGTCCCAAGTGTCTTGTGTGGTGCCACACGCAGGTGATTTACGAGTGCTCACAAATAGCTTCTTCATTTGCTACTTTGCTTAATATTTTCCAGCATGTGTTCGTGTGTGTCTGTGTCTCGTTGACTAATCTGAGCTCAATTTGGTGTGTTTTGTATCAATTAGTGCAAACAGCAACAAAATGGTCTATTTATAGTGCGCAGACCAAAATACATTGATTTCATTACATTTTTTTTGTTTCTGTTGCTTTTGATCAAGTCTTGATTTTGATTTTGGGTTGAGGCAAAATCTATCGGCTAACCTTCCCTGTTTAGCTAATGAGATGTTTAGGGCAGTGCACACAATCCTTTGAGGTTAATTAATGTACTAATTACCTGCTTGTCTGTCTGTTATGCATATTTGCTTGGTCATTGTCAAATTGTCATCAATTCGTCGATAATTGATCGGTGATTCATATTTGCACTTGTTAGGTTCTTTTCAAAGTGAAACTCATTGTTGAATTAGGATAAATAACAAATTACAGGTTTGCTGTGTCTAACGGGTTGTGAGGTGTGTTGCGCAATGTTTGACAAGATGATTATGCTTCGATTGTGTGCTTTTGATATCTGTGTGACAGTACAAACATGAGAAGCGCTCACTCATGGCATACAGAGACATTATTCAATTGTCTCCAGTGTCAATATATGATTCAACAAGTGTATTGAGTGGTATTGAGCAAAACAACACATGTATTTTCTCTCAGGCCATTTTGTGTTAGTCATCGTTGTGCATTTCTACAGAATTTATTGATATTTTGTTGACTTTGTCTTCTCATAGATCGCACCATGTGACTTGTGACTGAGCAATAACTTCCGACTTATTCGCGCAATGTCCAGATGACATTGAACGGAGGATTATTGCTCAAGTGACATGTGAACGCCATTTTCTTCTTCTCCTTCCCTCCATTGATCATCATTATTTATTAATCCCTCGTATTGTCCCATCCAACTAGTGCCTCTCAACCAAATTGCCTCACTTTGCGTAAATGAATTTCATTTGCCATTCGATGCACACACTTTTTTTTATTATCGAGTTTGTCTTTGGTGTTAGTTGGCATTGCATGTGTTTGTGTTGTACTATGTCCCTTTGCTTGTGTAGCTTCTTGGCAATCGCGAGTGCCAATGGGTAATGCAATATTAATTGAGTATGACATTGACCAGTTATGTCATTGTGTCTTTATTGCCTCTGTTTCTGGTTGTTCTCGCCGGTGTAATGTCACTTGCGGCATTAGCCAAAGAGAGGCACTCTCTGTTTGTGTCTCATCAACTACCCGCGTCTGTATTGGCAGTCTGTAGATGTAGCTTTAGTGTGGCAGTCTCCACCGTCAAATGTGCTCATGTGTTGTCTTGCACTGTATGCTCCCGGACTCAGTGACCGTCGCACAATCGATCCAACAACGTCTGCAGTACTCCCAGGACTGCATTCTCTCCCACTAAACTCTCACATGCTTTCTCGTCTGTCTCAAATCTCTAGAGCCCCGATCACAACACAACACAACACATCATACACACGACTCTCACACTGCCAACAGTTCTGCAACATATTCGCCCAGAGTGACGCATCCACATCTGCATTGTGCGAGCGACGATGTAAACAAATGACCAGATGAACTTGTCGTTCCCGTTTTGGGACAGTGTCACCCACTGACATGCACCGGACTGGTTGCAATTGACTGTGATTGACTGTGTTAAGAGTGAAGATATTCCATGTGACCATTGAAAATTACCAATTAATATTGTGATTCAAAGCGTTTTGAACGTTCTGATAGTTTACGTGTGTGTACAACACAAGACTGAATTCAGTTAACTTTCAAGTGCCAACTTCTACTTCACTTCACTGCAAGCATTCCCCTACCAAATTCCACATTTCCGATCAATATTCCCATCATGAAGGATTATATCTACAAGGTATACCAGCTAAATGGATTTTCTCACTTATTGCGCAATTTCAATTAGACTTTGCAATATTGTTTGCGTGAATAGTCTGCACTATCCATTATGACCGACAGGCATGCACTATTCATCCAGCTTTTGACACTTTCTATTCTATTGCCATTTATTGTTTATTATGGCGCTCGCTTTATGTCGATTGAACGTGCAATCAGGTGCTCTCCCAAGTCCACCCTTTTTGGTCGAACCCAAGATCAGCACTATACTCTCTAGTCAAGTTTAATTTGTCAAATGCGCGTTCGAGTGTTGCCATTCGCTCATTTTGGCTGGTTAGCCTTCATTTTGTCACTCGCTCGAATCGAGGACACTGGTTTTTATTGCCTTTTCCACTTACACTAGTCATTGTCGTAATACTTTGCTCAAAAGCTTATATAGCTTAGTTTATATGTGTATGTGAGGAATAATAAGCTATTTGACTTTGTAAATGTCAATCGAGCAAATTTCACCAGATTGATCTGATTACATTGATTAATGCCGATTAATTACAACTGATTCTGTCATTGAATCTATGCACTCTGCAGAATTGAACTTGGCGGGCACACTAATGAACTTAACATGCTAGGCATGGCCACAAATCTAAGTGCCGTGCCAGAGCTCTGTTTGATCGATGTGTCCCGCGATCCGAATGTAGCTTAGCTGTGACCCTCTGTGATTAACCTAATTGACTCTAATTAGCTATATTTGCTTGTACACTACTAGTTGGGACTAATTGCACTGTGCACAAGTTGTACATTACATTGTCGAATGTACTATTCGAGTGCACAATGACCATTGGTAATACAATAATAATTCGGCTTGTTATTATTGCACTGAGGAAAGGGAGAATTGCTCAATCGACCGAATGTAGTTTAACCGTGTACAACTAGAGTCCAACACGCATTACTCATTGCAATGGCATATTCTCTCGTTACTCGGACAGCAATTTGGACATGCAATTTGGCTTGCATATTCGGCCTTTGGTACAAACAAAACAATCATGCACTCATAACCCGAATGGCCAATTGGCCGTATGTATGTCAACATTGCCAGACGATGTCTGCCATTGAGTGGTTCCAGTTTGTCTCTATTATCGAATGTCATGGAATCATTGATCTTCAGTAATGTTCGAGCGAGTGGCATTAATCTTGTATCGACTGTTTGCGCCCAGTTGTCGAGTAGCTCCATTGCACACTACCATCCATCATGTATGTATCGAGTATATCATTTGTTTGGTTATCTATTTGACTTTATTTGCCATCATTGCCCCTGTCGTGTGTTATTGACGTCGAGACATTTGAAGTGTTTGACAAACTTTATTGTCTACTGCTACTTATGTCTTGTAGGCCGAACTGCACAACGCGTTGTGTCACTGTCAAGTTAATTTGCTCAGTTCTGTGGCAAACTGTTGTGTCGGTTTGCTTGCCAAATTAATGATATATATAATGATACTCTGTAGTCTATTTTTGTGTGCCACATTTTGTCCGTTCAATTAAAGCACACGCAACTAATTCTTCTAATTAATTGACTATTAGTTTATTTCCACCTCCGCCATTCTCTCTAATTAAAGTCAATTAAATCGTAATCTAATTGAATTTTGTATTATTTTAGCTCGGTGAATCTAAATCTGGTTTGAACGCCAACTTTGAAGGCCCACCGCAGGACTACGAAGAACTGAAGCGAAAGTGCCTGAACAATGGAACACTGTTCGAGGATTCGACCTTTCCCGCCAGTGATGCATCGTTCTATCAGCACGGTCGTGGACCGCAACGATTCAAATGGCTTCGTCCTGGTGAGATTGTGGCCAATCCACTGTTCTTCAGTGAAGGTGCACAGCGGTTTGATGTAATGCAAGGAGAGTTGGGCAACTGTTGGTTACTTGCTGGTGAGTTACCACTTGCAAACATTTGCCCATTACAATACTTAAGCCTTTATGTTCAATTTCAGCTGTTGCCAATTTAACTTTGCACGAACGACACTTGCAGCGAGTTGTGCCACATGACCAGACATTTGACAAGTCTGACTATGCAGGTGTGTTGTGACTTATTCGTATTGATAGCAAATATTCACTAATGATCTGGTGTGTCTCAAGGTATTTTCCATTTCCGTTTCTGGCAATATGGAAAATGGATCGACGTTGTGGTGGATGACCGACTGCCAACCGTCAATGGAAAATTAATGTTGATGCACTCAAAGGACCGTAACGAATTTTGGAGTGCTCTTCTGGAGAAGGCTTATGCCAAGTAAGAGCCATTTGAATTTCCGTTCATACATTAATTAATCTGCAAATTAATTTAGGCTTCATGGATCGTACGAATCATTGAAGGGAGGTACCACCAGTGAGGCAATGGAAGACTTTACCGGTGGACTGACTGAACACTACGAAATTCAGTCTGAGGAATGTCCTCAGAATTTGTTCACTGTTGTATTGAAGGCTCATCAGCGAGGATCTTTTATGGGTTGCAGTATTTCTGCTGCCGATTCCTCACAGATGGAAGCTGTCTTGCCAAATGGTCTCATTAAGGGACACGCCTACTCGATTACTTCGGTAAAATTAGTTCAGATTGATCATATGAAAGTGCAAGGCAAGATTCCGTTGATTCGAATTCGAAATCCTTGGGGCAATGAGGCCGAATGGAAAGGCGCATGGAGTGATCAGTAAGAATCGATTTCTTTTGGATGAATGATATAAATATTTATTAAATAATAATGTATTTTTAATATTTAAGGTCACGTGAGTGGTCGGTGGTGTCCGAGGCCGAGAAAAGAGTGCTTGGGCTGACCTTCGATGCTGATGGAGAATTTTGGATGTCTTTCGCTGACTTTAAAAAGAACTACACCAACATTGAGATCACCAATTTGACTCCGGACTCACTGGATGAAGATACCAAAAGACGTTGGGAGGTGAACTACTTTGAAGGACAATGGATTCCCGGTGTCAGTGCGGGCGGTTGTCGAAATAATTTGGAGACATTCTACTTGAATCCTCAGTACATGATAACGCTGGTCGATCATGACGAGGAAGACGATGACGACCTGTGCACTTGTGTAGTGGCAGTAATGCAGAAGAATCATCGAATCAAACGAAAGATGGGCCTCGACAATTTGACAGTTGGCTTTGCCATCTATGAAGTGAAAGATAATGCATTAGGACTGGTTGGAACGTTAGTGTTTTTGAAATTCATTGATCTTACGTTCTAATTTTGTTTGCATCATTATTTGTACTCTTAGTCCTCGACTGAATTATGGCACCACTCAAGCACAGAACCAAGTATTGAATACCAACTTTTTCCGCTACAACGCTTCGGTGGCTCGTTCGGCTACTTTTATTAATCTTCGAGAAATTAGCGGTCGATTCAGATTGAAGCCAGGTTTGCTTTTGTTTCGATTTGAATTGAGTTTAATTATGCTTCTATATAATACAGGACGTTATTGCATCATACCATCTACATTTGAAGCAAATCAGAAGGGTGACTTTATGATTCGATTCTTCACCGAGAAGGCAGCTAAGAATGTGGTCGAAAACGACGATCCCGTAACTGCTGTGTCCGATGCAGATGATACTAAGGAAAATGAGGTTTGTTGTGAATGGACTGTGAGAGTTCGGTTTACTACTTTGTTTCAGTTTTGTGCGCGCGCCTTCATTGTGTGTGTTTGTTTAATTTGGTACCAAACTCATTCGACATCGCTTTCAAGTGTTCATGTTAGGCTTAGCTTAGTGAATGACGCTACTCCGAACTAATCTGAATGAAAGCAAACATTCTTATCGTCAACTTGATCATCTTTATATTGACTGACTGACTAATCTGATTGATATGTTTGATTTGATTATCGATTTTGACATTCTCGAAACCTTCCCTACCCCCGCACAGACGAACGACATTCCGAACGGGCCCGTGATCGATGAACAGATCACCATTGGTGACATTAAGCCCGATCCCGATCCAATTCCGGAAGACAACGGCGCCACTACTAACCAATCATTGATGGAGTTGCTTAACTCGTGTCTGTCGCTTGTTAGCTTGGCTAGACAATGTTACGAAGCAGTCAATACAAAGCCCGACGTGGTTAGTGGACTCCCTTTCAATCCATTCGTTCACTCACACACTAATGCTAATGTGGCCTTGCTCACTGTCTTTCGATGTAGTTTCGTTGCCATTCCACTCTCTCCACCTGTAGTTGTCCACTCTAGTAGTGCATGAATCTAATCAACTCATTAATTGGCTCATTCCATCTTAATCCACCCTAATTGCATGCTAATAATAATAAAATACTACTCGCACTTTCGGGTTGGGCTATTTTCGGTTGCTCTAATGAACTTGATTTGTTTGCATGATGCTAATTTCATAGTAAGACTAATGATCACTATTGATTGTTTTTGTTATTATTATTATTATTAATCTTTGCAATTTTTGAGACAAATAATCTTCTAACCTTGAATTGTATCGATCAATCGACGTATAGGCGGAGACTGCCCCCAAGGTGGAAGGCACTGCTGGTGTAGATCGAACTGATAGCGAGAAGAATGCTTTTGGTTTCTTCCAGAAAATTGCCGGTAAATTGACCTTTTCACCCAATTTGCTCCATATTTTGACAAATTCTTTATTTACCTAGGAGCTGACCTTGAAGTAGACGCTCTCGAATTGCAACAAGTGATGAATCATGTCTTCAAGAAAGGTATTTAATTGTTTGTTCTGAATTGTAGCTAATGTTTGTTTGTTTTGGTCAGAACTCAAGTTTGAAGGATTCTCAATTGAATCATGTCGTTCAATGGTGGCCATGATGGACTTTGACGAATCTGGTTAGTTATACCTTATTATACGGAAGCTTATCAATTGTTCCTTTACGAACATTTCCGTATTTTCAGGAAAACTTGGATTTGACGAGTTCATTCAGTTGTGGCGTAATTTGCGTCAATGGTGTGAAATATTCAAGGCACACGACAAGGATGGCAGTAGCACTATTCATGCTGGCGAGTTGAAGGAAGCCTTCCGGGAAGTGGGTATCAATGTGAATCGACAACTATTGCGAATGTTGGTCAATCGGTTTGGCCATCACTCCAAGAGCTCCGGAACCATAGAGGATCAACTTTATTTCGATGATTTCATCTCCTGTGCACTAAAGATGAAACGAACGATCGAGGTGTGGACCAACAAGAAGACCAAAGCAATTCCTGGCGCGTTTTCCATCTTTGCAAGAGGGGCCTTTGACAAGCCCGGTGGACCTGCTGAGTCTTCGTTCACTCTGGATGAGGTAAACAATTGAATAATCATATATGATAATTTTCTTAATGATTTTCCTTGTTTACAGTTCATGCGAAATGTGTTATATACATAAAGATGTCAACAACAACAACTCGATGGCCATTCACAGTCACTTGACGTTAATTCAATTCTTCAATGGACCTTCAAATATATTTTGAACTTCAAACATGGTGTTCATTTTAATGTTATTACTTTTCTTATTGTTCTCTTTGTTATATGTTGACTTTCTTTCTTTGATTTCCATAAATCAAATTTGCCGCTTTACAAAAATGTCATTTATGTCACAATTTTATGTTTTTTCTTTGCCAGTTTCATGCTTGACCTAAAGCACTTGTTCATTACGATGATTATGATGATCACGTGTCACCTTTACTCCATGTGCATTTTGTTATGTTGCATAATCATAATAAATGTCTTGCAAGTTGCAAAACCAAAACGATGTTTACATTTGAATTTCAATATAGAACAAGTGTACCGTCTTCTGTGGAGGGCATCTCTAAATTCAAAACAGTCTTCTGTCTCGACAGTGGCATCATTTGCCAAAACAAGATTCACTCGTGTCTCTGTCGGTATTATCACTTGTTGCTGTGTTTTTATCTAATCCAAACGAGATAATGTCGAACATGAGGAAGTTGAACGGTAAGATGAAAATTCTTAAATTGACCAAGGATGAAAAGAAGCCGCCGCCACCAAGCGTGAAGCTTAAAATTGAAGACGATTCTTCGCAGCAATCAGTGGTTGAGGACGAAGACCAACTGGCAGCTGATCTTCAATACAAAACCGAAGTGCTGTGGTGTATTGGCTATATGCGGGACCTGCTTGACAAACCAAAAGTCCAACTCAAACAGGATGCATTGCTCAAAGCGTACAAAGTTCTACTGAATGAGAAAGCAACTAAAATCGCCAAACGACAAGCAATGGATAAACACTGTGGCAATTATCGCAAAGCGATGGCCCTCGAAGCTGTCAAGGTCAATAGTCAACCGAATTCTCAGGCCAAAATGGTGGACATGGCTGTGATCAAGGAACAATCGACCGCTGGTGAGCTGAAGGGCACTTTCGTGAAGAGGAAACAAGCCACTAAACAGAGGGTCGATACGGAATCACAAGCTAGCACTCAAGATTTCAAGTTCGACTTTTAACTGCTCCAGTCCAGTAAGTGATCAGTCCGATCAGTGATCGGTGTGATAAACCAATGAATAATGCAATAAGCGGCGTTTGTCCCTGTCTGAGTTGGTCGCGGGCGCCTCTTTCCCTGTCTGTACATATTTTTGCACTCGTTTTCACGTGTGGTATCAATTACTAATAATAATAAAGAGTGTCTTTTCGTTTCATTTCCTTCGTGTCACTGTTTTGATGCCTCCCAGACATACATACATTCGTTCACTCGTGTGTGTTTCAATGGAATCCAACAGACTGGACGGCAGTGAATTTCCACCTCGATGGCCATGTGATGATCGCGTTTGCTGATGATTTGTTACCCGGCAGTGGCAGAAGCAGTGCGAAATGAGTGACTATATCCACCCAGAGGGTTTTCCCTTCATGTGAGCCCCATGTGCAATTACAACAGAGTCTCGACACGTCGTCCGTGTGTCTGCTGCAATGTGCATTGTGTGTTACTAATTCACTAATACATCCATCATCGGCAACTTTTGTCCATCTGTCAGCATTTAATTGGAGCACTTTTTTCGGTGATATTCTTTTTGTTGGATCATCGCAATCTGGCCACAACAGAACACACTTCTCTCGGCTTCCAACCGCACTAACTGCTGCGCTGTGTGTGTTTGTTTGCTGCTCTCTTTGCACTTTCATAACTCGCACTCGCACAGTTGTTTTGTTGGCAGTTTCATCTTTTGCACTGGCGATTTCATCATCCATTTTCCATCGGCACTCAAATAGTAGTAGCTAATACGTGTTGTATTCTCCTCCAATCACAATCAACTTCAAGCAGCATCTACTTAACCATATAGATTTTGTTATAAATATATTTCCAAGAATGACCACTCAAACTGCTGAAGAAAAGTTCGACCTGATAAATCGTAATCTTCAGGTATAGTTCAACGCCGTATTGGTAGCCTTATTAAACCGATTTATTGCTTGTTTGTAGGAAATAATCGGCGAAGACCGACTGAAAGACATACTAAAAGAACGAGATGTAAAGATCTATTGGGGAACGGCAACTACCGGCAAGCCTCATGTTGCCTACTTTGTTCCAATGTGCAAATTGTCGGACTTTCTCAAGGCCGGCTGTGAGGTGACCGTTCTGTTTGCCGATTTGCACGCTTATCTTGATAACATGAAAGCACCCTGGGAGTTGCTTAATTATCGAACTGAATATTATGAACATCTTATCAAAACAGTACTGCGCTCTATCAATGTTCCGCTGGACAAGTTGAAATTTGTTAGAGGTACAGATTATCAGCTGAGCCGGGAATTCACTCTCGATGTTTACCGGCTTTCATCGATGCTCACGGAGCATGATGCAAAGAAAGCCGGAGCAGAAGTTGTAAAACAAGTTCAACATCCAATGATCAGCTCACTGCTTTACCCTGGTCTCCAGGTATGTGTTCTGCTACTGAACTACTTATTTTGCTTACTTTTTTACTTTTCTGATCAATGATTTATTGACTCATTAGGCTCTCGACGAAGAGTATTTGAAAGTGGACGCTCAATTTGGCGGCATTGACCAAAGAAAGATTTTCACTTTTGCCGAAAAGTATCTTCCTATGCTGGGTTATACCAAACGAATTCATTTCATGAATCCAATGGGTTTGTTTACTACTCAATTAGCTCAATTAAACATGCTTTATAATGCCATTTATCATTTAGTTCCTGGCCTTTCCGGTGGTAAAATGAGTTCCTCTGAAGAAGACTCCAAAATTGATTTATTAGACTCGCCTGAGGATGTAAAGCGAAAACTGAAAAGGGCTTTCTGTGAGCCTGGAAATATAGAAGAGAATGGCATCTTGGCATTTGCAAAACACGTACTCTTCTCACTGTTTAATCAATTCGAAGTCATTCGCAAGCCTGAGAATGGAGGTAGCGTAACTTACACTAAATACGAAGACCTTGAACGAGATTTCGTTGAATTGGTAAGTGTGGCATTGAAGCGCGCACGCTTGATTATCATATCAACTTACACTAAGGCTTTTCTCTCTCTCTCTATCTTTGTTTATTTTGTGTAAATGTAGACATTGCATCCAGCTGATCTAAAGGCAAGCGCAGAGAAATATCTAAATCGACTATTGGAACCAATTCGTGAGACTTTTAAAGATCCTGAACTACAGAAGCTAGCAAAAAATGCTTATCCGCAAATTTCCAAAAGTAATTTCAATTAACGAATGAAGAGTTTTATTTTTGAATTTTTTGTTTAGAGGGTAAAGTCGTTAGTGCAGTGGAAGAATTAACGCCAGCTATTCTCGACATTCGAATTGGAAAAATCATTGAAATTGAAAAGGTATTAATATTTGTTTTATTTTATTTTAATATTTATTTAATATTTTATTTTGTTGTTAGCATCCCGATGCAGACACACTCTACGTTAGCAAAGTTGATCTTGGCGATGCTTCAAGTCCAAGAACGGTGATCAGTGGTCTAGCACAGTTAATTCCAGCAGACCAACTTCTTAATCGACTTGTGGTAGTTCTTTGTAACCTGAAGCCAGCCAAAATGAAAGGAATCGAGTCATGTGGAATGATTTTGTGTGCTTCAGTGACGGAACCACGTCAGGTCGAACTACTGGACCCTCCTGCCGATAGTCAAATTGGTGATCGAGTCTTTGTAGAAGGGTATTCCAATAATTCGGAAAACAAGGAAAACAGCTCAGAGACTTACGAAATATTGAATCCAAAGAAGAAAGCATGGGACAAGATTCAGGTCGATCTGCTTACATCATCAACGTGCACGGCAGAGTGGAGGTCAAATCCTTTGATGACCGCCAGAGGAAATATATCATCGAAGAGTATGAAAAATGCTCCTATCAAATAGTGACTGAAATGACATTGTGGTAGAATTTATTCGAAATTACGGGGATACTTTTACATTTTTAACTGATTTATGATGATAGTCAACCGAATTGGTTTATTTGATATATTTTCCTTATTTATGAATTATAAATTATTATTAAATGCACCCGAATCAATGACTTGTTTGTTTGTTATCTTTCATCAGATCTTGTCTCGAGATATCTGCTTTGGGTACTAGTGATCCTGCAGATATTTTCATGTAAGTTCTGTTTGCTACATCCTCGTGTGCAGACAGCACTTTCTGCTATTTAGAGTATATCTCTTCCGCCTTGCTCATAGGGAATGCCGTCGGTCTCCTTGATGTTCGACCAGGTCAATCGATTGACACCAGGAGTGCAATAGAGTCAGCAAAATTTAGTACCGTATTATTGCTTACCAGTTTGCTTTGCATTTACTTGTCGGTATTAACGTTGACAAAACAAGTTTACAATCGTAACTCTCGTCGGCAAATACATAGAATCGTTGTTTCGTGGAAGTCATACTGAACATGAATTCATCGCTCGACTTGGGACTACCGCCTCGACTCTTGGTCAATTGACAATGACTTTCGACCAAAGACGATGGACCAAAGAAAGCACGCACTGGCTCGGCAAGTTTGGCACTGTCCGCAGTCGATCCATGCCATAAGCTAAGCCACAGTTGAGCATTATGCGGTGCATCTCGCGCATGTATTTCTCCGGGTGTTCAGGGTTAACACGTCCTTGATATACTTGAGCCAGTGACCAGCGAGAGCACGCAAAGGGGATGCTTCATGTTTGGAATGGAGTTGGTGGTATAAGCTTGTATAAGTTGCCGTTGACTACCAGAAAGATGATTTCGCAATCAAACTTGCCGAATATATCGAGATTGCGCTTGGTCCTTGGTAGTTCTGCTTGAGCTGATCGGTATTGGAGGCGCTCGGGGCAGCCACATGAACGTGTTTCGGGTCCACCTTGCCCGCAAGCCGTTGATAATGGACTGGGTCACCTTGCCCGCACCAACGAAGCCAATCTTGCTGTGTTGGCATCGACTTGCTTTGATGCCTTGCCCATCGTTGAAATTGGTGAGAAGTTTAAGAGTTCGAGAAAGTAGCAAAAAGCAACCAAGAGGTAAGCAATAAATAGTAATAGACCAAAACTCAATTCCTGAAACCATTGGAAGGAGCTTTATAGTGCTTTCAACAATGGTTACAAGGACATGACTGTTCGGATTAAGTCTACCAATGAATCAGCATTTTTTATTCAATTGACTTTGATTGGGTTTGATTGTTAATTGACAATTCCAAAATAGAGCGGGAAAGTTGGGAGGAATGAATTAAGGACAGAAGCGGGTAACGTCCTGTATGAATTGCCCCCTTAGCTCAAATCTATAGATTTTACTAGATGGTATTTGAAAGGTTACTCTTCCTTTAATACTTGGCCAATTTTGACATACTATAGCTCAAATTAAAGATAAATTGATTGGCTTTGACGGCATCAGAAAACATTTATGGAAATATTTTTTCTTGAAAATATAGATCAAAAAATGTAAAAAAGTAGCATATTTTGAACACTTTGAGATGAACTCACGATCAGATAAGATAAAATGTTTAAAATGTTTTCTATCTGCCAAATAGAGAATCTTATTACCTTTAATAAAAGTCCTGGTTCAACAAAATCGGATCAGTTTTGTAGGAGAAGAAGCAAAAACAAAATGCATAGGTCTTGATTTGCAGGAGAAGGGAAAAACTAAAAAGTATGCATTGGCCGGTAGGGGGCAAATGCAAAAAGTGCATCCTGGAAATGTTGAATTTTCGAGACTTCTCGTCGGAATATTGTTCTAATTTTTTGTAGGACGATAGATAATGAGATAACCAACAACTTAAAATCTTAAAATAATTTGGAATTTTTAACAAAAAATTGAGCCGCGACTTGCCTTAATGGAATACCTTGTCTATGAACAGCTAATGATTACCGACATTTAGCTTTCCTGCAATGCATTTGATTGTAATTCAAACATTTTAGTGATCGGAGACCGATCGTCGGTCAATTTGCTCAACTTCCCCGATAACGAGCTTGGTTCATCATTAGCAGCGACTCTTTCGGCAGCATTCAAATTAAAGTGTCTAGTCACTATATATTCTAATGCATTCCAATCGATTGCATATAATTTTGATTGATTATGATCATGATGAAACTTACTGCAAACTGCATACTGAGTGTTCCGCTGTTGGACCGATGTCATCAAACTGGATCTGGTACATCAACTCTTCTTGTTCTTGGTTTCCCAGTTCCCAGTGCTGTCAGCAAATTCGGTGATCACATCTTGTCCCGTTGTCCGCTGCCTGATTTGATTGGTTTAACTTGAACTTCATTTACATGGGCCATTCGGTCTGTCATTGGTTGTTCCTTTTCGTTAGCTCATTTCCTTATATCTAACTTATATCACTTGGTCGACATCCGGTGGAGAAAGTTTTTGTTTACCAGAGCGATTAAGAGAGAAACCATTTAAAATATATGCCAAAGAATTTGCGATATGTAAATAATTTGTTCCTTTTCGCCGTCGGTGATATATACTGATCGTCACCTTAGGCACAATTGGGTTCGGGCTCTTTCACCGAAGTAATAGTCATTATTGACTGGTGACAAATAGGAAAGTTGGCTCAAATCAATATATTCGATACTACAAATGAAACCTGAGTAAAGAAGCAAGCAAACCACTCGATCCATATCGGAAAGACATGCTGCCTAAACTTGGCGAATGAGACTGCTTAAAATATTGAGTCGACTCTTTGCAAATTAAATCACCAAGCCATAGTTGAATCATTGAATCAATTATTAATTATCAATTAACAAATTTATATGTTTATTGCAAATATGTGCATCTGGGAACCTTCGTTTGGCTGTTCCTAGATGGCAGTCTAATCACCATAAATGGTTTATGATCAACCTCGATTGTCTTGATTATTGGTTATGAATGCAATGGAGCTGAGTGGTCAGTCCGGGAGCAGAATGGACTAAAAGAGGAGGTGAAATGAACGATTATTACGCGAGTTGGGCCATAATTAATAATGTCCATAATTGACACTATAATTAATGACTTGCAGAGGTCAGAGAGGAAACGAAATGAAGAATTGCACTAGTGTGTCCATTGCATCAATGGATGCGTGGATGATGCCTATGATGAATGAGAAGGAGTGAGAGGAGTGCACTGGTCCGGACAAGTGTGCCGCGGCCAACAATGTACATGCTCGATAGACGATAAAGCCAGTGGAGATGGCGATCTGTTGCGATGCCAATGTATCGATGGATATGGCCTGAAGGATGGCCAGAGATAGATTAGTCAGCTAATTAGTGGACAAGTCCGAGTGAGTCGGACAGGCTCGGACGGGAGAAAGAGAGATTGGCGTTATTCGCTTCCTATAGGACCGATCGGTGAAGGCACACTCGAGACTGGTGGTGGACATGCAAATAAATCTGCCATCCAGCCAGATCCGGGTAAGGGAGAAGAAGAGGAGCAGAAGAGCCAAAAGAGGAATCGCTCCTTCACTGGCTCCAATCAAGATTCATTAGGAAAAATGAAGTGCCGCTGTGTGTAGGAAATGACCATTCGAATGTGGCTATTCATTGCCACCATTGCCATTCACCAATTAGGCAACAACTCACAATTGAGTGTTTGTCTGTGTGTGTTTGATGTATACGTTCGAACGTTTGAAATGTATAATATCAATGCATTATTATGAACAAAACTGATTGGTCAACCAATCAAGTCTATCGAAATAATTGACGAAAGCATCTCGCAATGATTAAAACGAATGTTCTTGAAATCGAGTCAAAGAAATTTGTTCTCGAATTCATTCGTTCATTGATGCAATTCCACAAGTGGGTGTTGGTGAGGTAAATGTATGAACGTTGGCCAATTTACCAAAAGGGTCCTTTTCTGAACCTCCTGACCTTTTAAATGAGTTCTTGAGCACACGTAATGAACAAGAACAAAAGAGTGAGCGCACACAAACACACACACAAGACACAAGAGAGACAGACGGTACCGAGGCCGAAGCCGGGCTGTGGTGGCTCGTGACCAAATAGACCGCTCTACAGGATCTGAATCAGGCGATATTCCTCAATGAGAGAATCGTGACAAACTTGACTGAGCGCGTTCAATTGGTGTTCGCGCACGTCAAATTAGCCTAACTCGGCCTGGGTACAGACCACAAACGCATCATCGACTTCACTCGGCCAGACGGTTTGTCCTGTTTGGTGGCGTATCACGAATTTGGCTCACTCGATAAACGTTCACTCTGTGTGCATCATATTTGCTCATCACTGGCACTAAATGGCTTGCTTTAATTAAGCCTAGTAAACGTTTGTTCATGATCGACTTGAGATGATCACTCGGTTTGACTTGACTAGACCGCTCGCCCGTCTTGAGTCGAGTCAATTCGACCATTGAGCATCCATTTGTCTGTTAGGTTTGACTGTTTGTCGGTCTCCTCCCCTTGTTGAATCTACTAGTAAAGACCCTATCTAGTTGGGCGAACCGAGAGAGTGGAGTAACGTCTTCTGGACAAAGCAACGGAAATGAGCAAGTCAAACGTGTGCCACCGAGAAGTGCACGATTCGATTTGAGTTCTTTCAGATTCGATCAGGGGATAAATCGAGACAGGCCAAAATGTATACCGATTCTGTGTGTGATAGACAGACCAAGTGCTAAGTTCATTCATACAAACGAAAACCACCTAGGATAAAATATGGCACAGACAGACGAGACAGGATCAACACAAAACGATGATGATTGCATAATATGGTTGTTTCGATCACGAATTAACCATTGAACACATCCCACTTGACGGAACACTTGATGACACTAGAGGCCTCACGCAGACATATGATGACACTCGAGATAAATGCGAAATCAAATCAAATTATTCGAGACGAATTAAAAAAGCTTTGAATGAACTTACAAAACTCAAACGTTTACGGCAAATTCTCACTGCATGCAATTACATTACATTTATGTGTGCCAAAGCAATGTTTGCCCTGCAAAAGACAATACACTTTGGGACCGTTCAATTAGAATTGCCCTGCTGGAATGCGGCCTAGTTGTAATTGAGCATTGTACAACATTGAATGTGTGTTTGATGCATGACTGTTGTTTAGGGTCTAATTGGCCAGTTTGATCCTATCGGTTATTATCGTTCCAATGTTTGTGCACTATGCTGCAATATACACTCAATTGTCAATAATTGTTCAATAATTGCACTGTGCACAACGTTACAGCTATTTATATTTGTCTGCTTCTGCTTCTGCTGGTCAGCACAGTGAAAGAATCGATCTGTATGGATGACCTTTTAAAGCATTTGACCTTATCTAGAGTAGTAAGTAAGGTGCACTTAACTAAGGCAAATTGGTGTGTAAAGTATTTTCTCACCCAATGGACGTTCGTTTGTTGTTATTTCAATCGATTAGTGTGCTCACTGATTTCCATTGTTATTCGGTTGTGTTTTGTTTCGTTCGATGTGCGCTATTTTAGTGTCCGAATTGGTCAGGCAATTATGGCCAATTAGAGGCACAGGCAGAAAGCCTCACACAAGAACTGAGTGAGCTACCATTACAGAGAGAGGGACAATTAACCCGAACGGGGCACAATATATTACACATATACAGTGCACTGCGAGGGCATTCGGTGGCCAATTAACTCATTAGTATTCAGTGTAGGGCATCGATTGCATACCGAACATCCCAGTAATGGTCTGTGAGTCGAATGGATACAAGTGCATTGTTGTTTGTCTCAAGTGAGGCGAATCTATGCAGGAATGAGTGATCGATTACAAATGGACACCCTTTGCACACTCACAGTCAATGGCCAATGAGCCCAATGTTCTGGGCGCAATACATAGAGCAGTGCAGTAATGAAGCAGATCAGATCAAACATCTCCCAAGGATCGTTATAACTAACGAGATCACTCCAGGACAGACAGTCCACTGTTGTCTCACTGTGGTGCAGTAAGGAGTGTCCCCATTATAGGCTCGGAATTAAACGACCAATAATAAGTGGAGTCTTACATACACAAACACACTCAAACATATGCGCCGATCTGATTTCAATTACACAACTAAGGCGAGATGCAATCGAGCGAGAGTCTACTACGCCAAAAAGACTGCTGCGAGTTAATTAGTGCAAGCAGTCAAGTTATAGGAGAGAGGGAGAGAAGGCGCCAATCGATGCTCACACAGTCAACACATACACACACACACTTGTAACTAGGCTTGCCTCATCATCGACAGGAAGGCCAAAGATCGATTGTCGAATGCCCGATGTGATCATGGAACAATTGAATCGACAAGCGCAATTGCACTTTACTGTGATTTGGGTCACCTTGTGCCCACCGACGTATGTACACACTGCAGTGAGTCTCGATATACGAGATATATCGTACATCACACAATCGATGTGTGCAATCAATACAGTGCAATCAAAATTGCCTTCTCAATGCAGCTTGACGTGATCACTCAGGATACAACTCAACTCGGGACTGCCTCTATGTCGAGCTCGTGATTTATTCGACTGCAGAGTCGAATAAATCGAGTCCGTTGACGGCCAATGGACAAATAGCACTTGTCATCCCATTCATACAGTTTACCAGTACACAACACAACAAATATTTACATGCCAATTGTCATTTGTACTAATAATAGATCTAATAATACGTAACAGGTCGTAATTACCAGTATGAATGATATTATTGCATTACATTACTATTAGTGCAAAATGATGAGCAGTGCAATAGTTCCCACGATGCGCACAACACAGCACAGCACAACACAACAACAGGTCGACCAACATTAAACATATTGTAATGGCCATGCCCGGGACGGTTTTGATCGCAATGTAATATTCGTTCCGAGAGAAGAAGGATAATGTGCTGGCCAATGGATGATGCACAAACAGATAGATCAGTGATGGTGATACACTTGTGATTGGAATGGATGCGCATGCAACACTTGCATGGCCCATTACCGACTGATGACACAGACACGAGATGTGCCAAGTGGTACACGAGACCATTGATGATGATCAAGTGTACTAATGGAGTGAATTGCTGACAATGTGTGCCTGATTGGACTGACTGGTCAAGTGAATTGGTGAATCGATTGGAATGTGGCACAGGTTTGTCTGCACAGGTTCACATACTCCCTCGCTCGATTTTGCCAATTAGTGCAATTACACTGATTGACTGAACGAGAGATGAGGGTGGCATGCCAATATGCGCACAGACTGCTTGGCCACAAGGTGTCTTGAGGGACACGTGAGAGAAGGCCTTGAGCAAGTCACACGTCACGACCATGGACGCTTCATGCAAAACTCTCACGGACCCTATACCACCATGGCACTCACCCTCTCATACGTCAACATCATCAAGCCCCATCGTAACAGTATTTTGACCTTTCAATGTGCCTTACTAGTGCAGGGCACACACACACACACACACACACACACAGATTGATCGAACTGACATCGTGCTTTGTCTTAAGGCTAAATTAGTAAATCAACCAAGAGATGAGATGACTGTTGGAGATACCCTCGAATAGGGGGAAAACGAGTAAATCACGATATTTAAATTGAGTTGCGTTCTGGCGGTGGTGAGAAAGTCCAATTCGGACACCAATCGAGATTGTACATTGGATTATGAAGTGAAGTAATTAGTGAATTAGTGCTACAACACACAGACAGACAGGACAACAAGGATGCGATCGGACATACAACATAGGTGATCGACGACCGAGCGAGGCATACCTTTCCCATGGTACACAGTGATGGTCGAGGCAAGAGAGTAAGCAAAGGAATCGCTCGGAAATAACACGTGGATTTGGTGGACTTGTTCATTATTGACTCGATATGATATCAATAATAAATAAGCTAACCTCTCCTGATAGTTTCGACTTCTGGCTTTGTACTTTTGATTTAGTCCTTTAACAAAAATGCTACCGAAGTGCCGATGAACCAGGATCTGCATCAGCCAGTCTGGCTGCCGCCGAGCTACTCGTGGTCGCCGCTAGACACTTGATTCCAAATGATCGCGCCAAGATTGCACCAATTTACACTAATTACGACACACAGTAGAGAACGATGCACACGATGCTAACTAAGCATAAAATGGCCACATTAGCGACCGGTCGGGTAATTGAATGGTTCGACTCGTTCACATACTCTCAAGTTACCATCACTTGTTGCCGACGAAAGGCGCTCGCTCGCTCGAGAACTAAAGTCAATCTTCACTCATATAAAATTCAATACAATTAGATTAAAGGCTCCGACTGTGTTTTCAACTGGTTAATGTTGTTTGTCCATACTGAAATGCTTACAAATATGAACATCCATTAAATAGTGCACACAACATTCACAACATAACAACAAATCAAACATTAACAATCGATTGATTCGACATCTGGCATACCGGGTAATTGAACTCACTCTTGTCTAATGCTAAATGACGTTCAGTTTTGGCCAAATTCAATCAGCCTTGACCGTGACTTATCAGCGATTTTTTTGCCTAGGAAATCGTAGTGAGATTATATTCACTAATTGAAATATAAAAATGTCCACTTCGATGATTGTTTTTGTGAATGGTCAACTTGTGGTCAAGTGCCCGATCAGGCGAGAGTGCCACTCTTGCATGATCGAAATTAGATCAGGCACACAAGCGTGACTTGCCACTCGTGAAGTGCCGCCATAAAAGCACACACTTGCTGTACGTTGTTGGCCTTAGTTAGCATCATCACTTGTGAAGCTGTCGACAAGCAGACAAAGCCAACATCGCGGACAGTATTGACCAACAAGTGGTCACTCACTTGCACACTCAGTGGTTGGCCAGACAGGTAAACATCTCAATTGAACATCACAACCGAACGGTACGACGAAAATATTGTTGTGCGCAAATTATTTTCAATGTCATTCTCAGGTGAATGAACAAATTGGATGGACATTCCACTGGATGGACGGAGTGATGATGCGTTTGCACACTGGCACAATGTTGTGAAAGATCATGCGTTCGCTCGTTCGAATCGTGTGTGGTCAGCCTTGACTGTAACACTAACTGTCTCCACAACTAACTTGCAGAATAATTGGATTAATCGTCATTTAATGGACAGACACAGCCGAATAACTGTCCACAAATAGAACTGAGCTATTTATTTGTTTGTTTGTTATTAACCACTTAGCAATAAATCGACATTTTTTGTGTGATGTGATTTCCGTTGGACATTATAACGTTCATTGTGAGTTCGTTCAATCATTCATGTTCTGCCTCACAAGCACACAATGAAAGACAATTTGAAGCTCAATACACTGAACGAATGAATTGAGTAATAAGACAATCAATTGGGATCGACTTGTGAGGTGCCAATTGGTGGCCGACAAAACGGCGATTTAATGTCTAAAAAGAAGATAAACAAAATTAGAAAAAGGCAATAAGGCACTTCGTGTTATAATATTCAACCACTGATCGATCAATATAAATCACATTAGGGAAGTAATAAGTGGGACTTTTCGAATTGCATGCATTTTGTATGGGAATGTGTGTGCATTAATTTAAATAAAGTGCACTCATAAATAAAGCACCTAAAGACAGAACAATTTTAGAGCGAACAAAAAACTTCACTTCAAAACCAATAAATCATGCAAATGTGAAACACAGCACACAAAAATGCGCTCTATGGAAAGAAGAAGAGAAAAATTAATTAAAACTGCTCGAGATCGAAACTCAATTTAAATAAATTGACGTTTTTGCTTGGAGCAAACATACCCGAAAGAGAGATCAAAGTGAAGGGGGAGGCAACAGCACCTGGATGGACACCAGAGTAAAAGACACTTTCGGTCACTATGGGCCAGCAGATGCCGAAGCTGCTTTCGTTGGCGGTGGCATCGATCGATGGGCAATTGATGACGCGAGCACAGTTCATTTGCTAATTGCCCTCATTGGGCCACATGTGTCGATGATGTTGCACGGTGTGTGCATCTCTAATGAGAATGCCGCGGACTATCTTGCAAGACAATTAAGCCTCATGTGCCTCTAAGGGACACATCGCCAGTATGGTCAGTGAGTGTCGTCAGTGGCCGCGCGCGGCCTGGTGGTGGTGCCTTCGTTTGTTCGTTTGCCGTTGTGGTAATTAAAGCCACCATCATCATTTCAACGATCCTTCTGGCCATATTTCATTCGGTCATCATATATGCATCGGTGCATAAGTGCAGAAGAGGGAGCCCTTGATGAGAAACCAATTCTGCTCGCGTTGTTGCACATTCAAAATCGACCACAGAAGCATTTAGTGTGCACCAAAGAATGTGTCCCGATGCTATGAGATGAGAGAACGCAATGCAATGCATTCATCACTGCAATGAGACAAATTGACCGGACAATTTAGCATAAATTACCATACACCGAACGATTACCCAACCAAGGCCAGGCCAATGTTGTTGGGCATTCTTGCTGTGCATCGAATATGTGCAAGCCATGTTCACATCACTCCAATTGGACCTAATTATATTAAAATTCACTTTTACTTCTGGGAACGAATGACTACGCATAGAGAATTTCTTTGTTCGATGACCGCTGCCAGTGAAGTCAAAGATCACTCGTCAGTGTTACTGCAATTCAAATGTCGGTCACACTAATTTCATCATATCGAGGCACAATTAGGCACAATCATAATAAATTGGGAGATACATTTTTGCATCCAAATGACGTGTCGTCCAAATTGTAATCAATTTATAATTATTTAAAAAATGTCTCTGAATAAATTTAGAAGAGAAAACAAGAATTTACTAATTTAAAAAATCGTATAAAAATTAGCTTTCACATGCTTGAAAATTCGTCAAAGGTACTTGGTAATCGAAAGTTGTGTTCGCAACAAATAGCCCGGTGACAACAACGTTAATTATGTCATTTGAGAACAAATTGAATAGCACTCACACAAGCAAGATAATAGACACTAATTGCTCCTTGAAGCAATTAGCATAAATCATGAAACAAAGCCAAACGAAAAAAAACGACGACGGTGGCGAGACAACTCGAGACGGTGGATTCAAGATAATTAAGTTTGTTCTTTCATGTAGTGATAAGACATTTTTCCTAAAGTTGTTCATTACATAAAAACAAAAGTTCATCAAAAGATTATTAAAACAATTAACACAAACAAGACATGCACATTATAATAAATCAGTTTTAAATTAATATTGAGCGAAACATTTTATATTATTGCTTGACATAACGAAACATGCAGACATGGGTTCCGAGGTAATTTGACATTGCTATTACGTAACAACGCACGAGAAGTGACACTCATCGGACAATAAAACACAAAGTCGAACTTGTGATCAAACTTGAAGTTTATTAATTAATGAGTTTATAATTAAGCAAAATTACATAATATAATAAAAAACAAACAAAAATGGGTGAATGGAGTTGTGATGATATGTCGTGACACAGACACGTGCAAGTAGGGTGATTGAATGTATATGAATGAATATAAAATGAACAAATAGAAATGTTTTCAAACATGATGAGAAATGAATGTATGTAAAAATAAATCTCTGATTGTAAAATTTGATAACACAGCAATATGCCGTACGGAGTACAATACGCGCCACACGATCATCGATTGTCCATGTTTGGTATGTTTTGGTGTTGATCGAGTTATTGGCAGCATACAATTTGTGTGGTGTGTATTATTTGTACAGTTTGTTCAATTGACATTTAACAGTCAGTCAATTATCTCGTGTGTGTGTGTGTTTATGTGTGATATAATCAATCGAGTGGTAATTACGTCTGGTGCTAATCGCTTTTGCTGTATCAGAGAAATGTTCGGTGTGTTGTATGAGATGTATGAGAAGTAAATTACACGAAGTAGATTACAATCAAAGATTGGCAATGGGAGACAACCAAGTGGAGCTTTTGACAAGTGCTTCATGTTCGTAGCTTAGTATCAAGCAAGTAAGAACACTTGGACAGGTAAGGCGTCAATCAAGTTGTCCTTTGTTTGTTCTAATATGTCAATGTTTACAGTTCAGACAGGTGATCCACTCATGAAGAAAACCACCCGACCAGTGGTCACCAACCAAAGACAGACCTGAATGTGTCTGTGTTTGTGACATTTACATCAGGGGAAACTGTTCTTCTGAAAATGGCCATCGAAATTAGGACAAACCAAACATGTTAGGCAAACTGTAAGCGCTTTTCTGTGTAAAAGAAACAAAAGAAACCAAGGTTAGTCAATTGCAATTAAAATTTATAATTTGCCATTTTGAACGCAGGCCCCCACTCTTTCTCAGGTATCGCGAGTCAATTAATTTTACCGTCAGGCTCACAAGAGCCGAATGCCATCGCTCGAAACGTCATAGATCAGCTAAGTGTAACGAGTTGAGAACGAGAACGAATGTGAATGAGATAGATAGATAGAAGGGTCGATTGACACACTGAAAGGTGAACACACTGAAGTACACAACCAAAGACAAAGCCAATCAGTGAGGGGCGTGTGAGGTCAAATGTCAAGACAAAACGCGCGGCGGACTTAACGTGTGCCATTGAGTGCAATTGACGGCAATGCATCGAATGGGACTCGTGCTGTGCTCAACCGAACACAACACTCACCAAGGCCAATTGGCACTGACACACAAGACAGTGTACAAGCGCTTTGTTTTGTTTTGTCTCACTCGGCAATGAATCGATAATGACCAAATTGAAAATTATTCGACCATTCCACCAACAAACAAACTCAACACTGAGCCTCTCTACACTGAAGGAGCCTCAGTGAAGCCGCACATTGGAACTGAACTATCATGAGTCGACCCAGAGACAGAAGACAAGTGAGAGTTTGACAAGAAAAATGGCCATTTCTCGGTTGGCACATTTTCTATCTCGATACCTTTTGCGGTCTTTGCGACTAACCTTGCATTGGCGTCAACATCTTGCTGACACATGTAGCTACAATGAGTCGCTTTCAATCCGGCCACAGCGTTAAACTAATTAATCTGACCACCGAGTGGGAATAGTGGTTGTCCAGGTCGGACTTTGGTGTGTGGGGTACGAGTTGAGTTATGTCCATGTGCCATTTTCCATAGACAAACTCGTAAACCGATGACACGCACAGAGAGACAGAGCCGAAAGCACTTGCAATTGCAATTAGAAATGTTAATTAATTGGCACCGACACCGAGAATGCACTGCAATGTCTGAGTGTTTGGAACTCTTTCCCAGAAATGGGTTAGTATGCTGTGATCGATCGAGGTAATCTCGAGTTGACCAGGACTGTGCAATGAGCACCAGCACTGGACCAATCGTTTTGCTCATTTAAGTTTAATTACAGGGTGCCAAACACCTAACTCGCCGTTCGATCTTCATCAAGAGGCAGCGGTCATTGGTTTGAATGTGCTACCTGGCAATTCTGGGCTGCAATGGACATTGGCAAGGCAATCCAGGCTTGAGTGCACTCTCACTTATCCATCCAAATTCGAATTTGCCATTACACTCACTAATGGACACCGATTTGTCGTCTCTCCTGCTCGACACCATCGCCATGCAAATAAATCAATACAGAATTTAATGTGAACACACACCACTGACTGAGTGCCACATGAGGCAACATAATTTATGGCCACAGACGATGTGGGGACGATGTCGACGACGGTGACCGGTGGCTTTGTGCAGAGTCCTTGACAGACAGACAGAGCACTGATGAAATGAGCTTTTGAGCTAATTTACTGAAGAGAGAGAGAGAGAGAGAGAGAGAGAGAGAGAGAGAGAGAGAGAGAGAGAGAGAGAGAGAGAGAGAGAGAGAGAGAGAGAGAGAGAGAGAGAGAGAGAGAGAGAGAGAGATGAGCAAGGACATGGGACAGACTGATGGACTGACATCGCTTTGGACAGTCAGTCCAGAGTATTGATGCCACTTGGAATGGGTGGCAAGAAGGACTGAGATAGTCGTCGATCGATCACCGATCACTAGGAATTAATTGACTAATTTTACAGTTCTCAGGTAAAACAAAAGAGAAGGTGAGTGGTGATCATTTGTGCCAGGTCATCAGTATGGTACCTCCCTCTCGCTCTAACAGTGAGAGTACCACGTGAGTCACTTCATTTGGTATGCCAATTTGTTGGACAGCTCAACGGTGAGTGAGTGAGTGAGTGAGTGAGTGAGTGGTCATAAGTTACGGTACCATATACCCAAGCTCACCTGCCAGTGTCAGTAGCTGCGGTCAGTTTAATGGTGCAGTGTGAGTGACCTGAGGAATGCACTGAAAAGTGACCACTGAGCTATTTGGACATCGATCATCGGTGGGCCGAGTAGTGCACGCGCTCATTGGTTGACCATAAAGGGCGTTTTGGTTAGGCAAATTCTCACACACTCGCACAAGGCCATTTGCATGGCCTCCGAGCGGCTACCTGGACGGTAAGTTACGTTGTGGTGATGCCATGCCACTGCAGTGGTGGAGAAGCGGCAGAACGCTTGAGGCTCTTCCCACGCACTGTTAATATCCGCTTGTGGCGATGAAGTGCCATTGGCCACCGATCGCGGACAGTAACATCATCCTCCCTCACTACTGTGCACCATGCACAATTGACTCGAACCGTGTGAATTATGGTGATTGAGGCAAAGGCATCGCAAATATGCAAACTATGAATGCAAACTATGTACTCACCGATTAGAGGGCTCGGGTTACCGAGAGTGGCAGTTGAGAAGGTGCTGGTGATGGTTTGCTTGATGCAACACCACTCGCAACCATTTTGGTTTCGGGCTTGTGGGATGCGCCACGAAAGGACAAAGATCTATTGTTGACTAGAGGCTTGCTTTCAGGCTCATAGTTACCACTCTCAGAGCCGTATGCCGAAGAGAAGAGGTTCCCATGTCCGTACATCGATGATTGACTCGGGTGTGAGTGCAGAAGGGAATCCACCGGAAAGGTCGATGCCACCGATGGCACATGCGGATGACGATGTTGAGAGTCGTGTCCTGTCAGGTCAGTGGTGCTAGGCACCGAAGAGTAAGCACCAGGCCAGAATTGGAACGACATCGGGAAATGCATCGGTGCACCCGATCGGTCATCAGTAGATTTGTCAGATGGATTGCCCATTTGATAACTGGGCCAGTTATTCTTGAGGGCATTGGGATAATGTGCTCGGCTGTATTCCAACGAGTCCGAGGATGGCAGCGAGGTGAATGATTTCTCGAAGGTGGACGGTGGTGACTGTGAGGTCATACTGCCGTAGTCCGAGGTGGCTGAGGTGATCGACTCGGGCGAACGGACCTTGTCCAGTTCGGTTCGATCAGCAAGGTCAGCTACACTGCCCGGGTATAAGGCGCTTTTGGGCTTGCTCAGGTGAGGCAGTGCACCGCCGAAAGAGGATGAGAGAACGGTTGCAGATGACTCCTCGTGGTTGCCCCTGTCGGCGGAGCGGTTCGGGTGAGTGTTCGAGTTCTGGCGGTGATCGAAGTCGGGACCGCCGGTCAGGGAGGCACCATTTGAACCGGCGGCACCATGCTCAAAAAAAGAAAACTTGCCTTGTAAATGGTGTTGGTAAGCGAGTTGCGAGTGATGGTACGACATTGAACCACCATAGTAGGCAGGCATCATCGAACTTAGGTCGGTGGAGGAGAAGCCAGTCGGGCCAAACATGGAACCAGTCGGGTGATAGGCTCCGTAGCTAGAGTGGTGGGAGGCTGGATTCGTGTAGGCACTCGAATAGACACTGCCACTGGTGTTGGTGCTGCCGTTGGTGGAGTGATCGTTGTGGGAAACATTGTGGGTGTGAGCATTCTTCTTGTGACTTTTATGCCTCTTCTCCTCTTCCTGGCTGCTTGAAGATCGATTCCGCTTTGAAGATGTTCGCACACTTGTGTTGATAGGCTCTTCCTTCACTCGGATCTCAGTTTGACTCGAGGCTGGTGGGGTCGTTGCAGTGGCGGTGCCAGTCTGGTTCGGTGTTGTTTGGTAAGGAAGAGTGCCCGCTTGTGGTGAATACTGCTGAAGAGATGGGTGTGAGCCAAAATGACCAGAGTACTGGTGGCCAGAGGGACTGGTGCTCACTGAGACACCCATTCCATTGCTCGAATGGTAGTAGGACATGTTCGGGTGGGACGGATGCAGGGCCAGCGCTGGAGCCTCAGAACCAGCAGTTGGAATCGAGTGGTACGGGTGATGAACGCTGTTTTGGTTGGACGAGAACGAACTCGAACTGGAATATGAAGGAAAAGGGCGCGATGTTGCACCGGTGGGAGTGTGGCTGTGGCTTGTGGTGGGACTGGGCTCGTAACTTGGTGAGGTGGGGGAGTGAGATGGCACGGGGGTAGTGGTGGTGCTCGGGGTCGAGCCTGACACGGACACATTCGAGTTCTGCATGGTGTAGTGTAGTTTCGAGTGCAACGAGTAGAACTGGTACAGCCAACTGTTGGCCTGCATCACTGCTGCTTCCTTGTCACTGTGGGGGCAAAAAGAGAAGGCAACTGGTAAGTCAGTTCTGGTCATGTCAAATCAAAAGTCACTCTTACCTTAACACCTGGTTGGTGCACACAATCACTGGTTGTTGTGAGTTCTCGTTGTTGTCCTTCACTTGAAGCACCACGTGCAGCCAAATCCAAGACAAAGAAGCGGTCTGGAGACGCAACAGTAGAATGCATGATCGTTCTTGTTCGGATTGGGTTACTAAACAGAAAAACATTAGAACAGTGAACCAATAAAGCAATGCTCGCACTGTGAACACTTACTTAATCGATGTTTGGACTGAGCCTCGGTGAGATGTTCCCAGTGGACAATGTCGTACCAGGACAAATTCTTCATATGACTTTTGTTGTAACCGAGGTGAAATTCGCCACTAAAAAGAATGGACAAACATTAGAGGAGATTGAGTGAAGGGAAATATGAGAAGAATGTTCCCATAGCGATTAGATCGGACATGTGGAGATGACACTGGACACAATCTGTGTAATTTGTGTGCTCGCGGATCGATTTGTAGAGGAGCAGTCCGTCGAGGTGTATCATTTGCTGACAGTGCAAACAAATCGAACACTTGTGCCGAGCCATATCCGCGATGTTGTCATTGCACCGGCAGACTACAATGGCACTCATAATGGCTATGTGCTGGTCTGGCACTGGTCAAATTATAGAGGCCGCCGTAGAAAGACTTTGTCCGAACGGTGCCGAGGTGCACTCTGTCTTGAGCAGTACATGCGGTAATGACCCGTCCGAATGGCGCAATGACTCCCCCATGAGAACGAGATGATCAGTAGCGGGTGAAATCGATGTAACACACACGGACTGCTATTACCTGCCACTTGGCTAAGGTCCTTGTAATGAGGGACTGACTGACTGGACAGACCTGACTACGGCTGCTGCCTCACTTGAGCACTCTAATCACACACCTGTCCAGCCAAAATGTCAAACATGGTTCGAGACAGGGACCGAGAGACATTTACAAACAACGATCCACAATTGTTGCAACACTCGCGAGCTCATTCGACCACTGCCACCAGTCTAATTGGATTAATGCACACATATTAATGGTGCCGAACTGGCCACGAACATCTCCCAGGCACTGCACTGCCTCACCTGTTCAACCTAATTAGCAATGTGCTCCGATTGTGGTCAGTCATGATCATACACAAGCACAATAAACACATTTTCCCTTGCCCTTTTTGGCTTTAGTCGTTGTTCTATTCGCAGATTAACGCAAAAGACCGCAGAATTCAGAATTACAGGCTTCAATTATGCGTGCAGTGAGTGAGTGAGCTAATTGAATTAGTGCACTGGCCAATGGCCATCTGCCCGTGTGGACACCTCATTAGGAGCCTTTCAGTCTTGTTTGTCCTCAATGGTGGCGATCTTTCCCATTCCCAACCAGCTACTGCACTGGTCATCACATACACACGCAGAATTGTCTTCAAGTCGCATCACTTGTTCGGAGTGTAATTGAGCATTGAGCCTCTGTTTTCGATTGTGTCCTTTGGCCTATTGTCTAGTGTGGTACTACCTTTGTGTTGTTGGTCATATTCTAAGTGATTTTGGTGAGAATCATCGCCTCCCACGAGCTAATCTAATCTCAAATGGCGCACGAACAGTGGATGAACGAGCAAAGTCGAGTGGGACAAATCAGAGTGGCTACTTTGTGTCAAGCGACAAATTGGCATCGCCAATTCTCATGGTCAAGGAATATCGTCCATTTGTGTGTTCGAGTGCCATTAGAATCGAGTCTGTGTGTCTAATGACGTGTGGCGGCAGTTGGTCTGTGACATTGTCCATTACTTGGCCGTATTGAGACGTCATTAGATGGGACACACTCGATAAGACCTCATCAACACACACACAATGACCTTACGGACAAGTCCCAATGTTCAAATGCCAACCATAAAGACGATCCTCTGTGTCCGACCATACACACATTTTCTCATATATCTGTGTGTGTTGTTGGTCTATTTGGCCACTACTTTCATACTAATTACAACCGAACAGGCCATTTGGGCTAATCGCACCAATACATAAATGTATGACAATAATAATAATGATGGCCTACGAGAAGTGTGAGGAAAAAGGTAAAGGGATGCAGGCAGTGGAGCAAGTGGAGTGACTCATCTGCCCAAAGATCGTATCCCGGCAGTTGGGCAAATCCTGTTGCAGTGTGTGCATGTGTGATGGTCAGTGTAGATCAAGTGTAGATGAAGCCACCGATAGGTCGACCAGAGAGCACAGGGCACAATGCAATACTTTCAACTGAGCCAACGTAATCGGCCCGAATCGTTTTATGTAAAAGCGGCGAACGCATTAATTGTGACTGCTCAGGTAAGCGCTCCAGTGCAACAAGTCACGATTCGCGTAGGATCTCGAACCGATCGCTCCATCCTCTCATTGGTCAGTGATCTTCTTGCTTGTGTTGTGTTGTGTGCATTGCGTTAATTTTATTAATTAAACAGACGGACAGATGGTCGAATGGTGAACGCAGACACAACCACTCTCGACCTGTGAATGGCCACTGAGCCAACGCTACAGCCTATGCCCATGTGCATTAATGGTTCCATTAATTAGATCGCCACACGATTCGTGCCTTCTGTGCCTGTGCAGAATCGAATGGTGCATTACCTGACCGTGTGAGAGCAATAAATCAGTGCAATCAGTACTAATCGGTGGTCGATTAGTTTGTGTTTGGCCAAATTGACTAATTGCCCATAAGTCCTGATCTAATCCACTGGTAAAGCACTGGGAATGCCCTAAAGCCAGTTCGTGACAGATGATGAGCATAAGTTCGGTTAGCCACGGAGAACAACCCTGCCACCATTGACCTTGCCCACCTCCTCCTCCACCTCCACCTCCTCCTCCCACCGTGGTCAAGTGTGTCACAGTGTGTGAATGTCCAGAATCGATGGCAGAGATCATCGTCAAGTCGTGATCACCTTGTCGGCCAGTGTGCTTTACTTTCCACATCAAGTAGGTCTGTGCGAACATCTCAAGCGGACACAACACCGTCTGTTGTACTCCTTTTGTTTTAGTGCAGCACAAGCTAATTGGACCGATTACGAGCGTGTCGAGCGAATGTGTGCTGTGTGCTCTTGTTAGGTCACGAATTTGACTTTCGCTCTTGAACGCGAGGCGATCACCAGATCGATCACCTATTACGGATTGCCAATTAACAGACCGACCGACCACTTGACAGCAACAGGCAGGCAGTACTAGGGCACATTACGTGTTGGTCTGACCGGACCGAGAGTGGAAGTGTATCACCACTGCTCCTCACAGTCGTGCCGTATTCGCGAGTCTGTTGCTTTGCTTTGTCTTGGTGGCATTTGCATTAATACATCACGAGTCGGTCTGTTGGCGCAAGTTGTCGCAAATGTCCGCTGAACACATGTCCGCCTTCGATGCACGATCGATTCTGTCTGTGTGTCTGATCTACTTGGCCCATCGGACCAGTGGCAGAAAAATAGACAAACACTTACTTGGCGTCCAGGTGGATAAATTTCATGTCCATCGAGTGGATCGATGTGAAGACATTGGTGCTGCCTTGCACAACACATTCACGGGTTTCGGGCATGGCCACTGGTGTACAGGTGGCCAGGAAGACTGGCTCGTTTCGACTGCACAGAGGAAGGTAGCTCACAAAGTGGCCTTGAATGAGCACAACCTGCAAATTCAATTGTTAGTACCAAATCAAATGCAACCAGTTGAATGATCGAAATACCTTTTGGTCGCCAAATCTCATTTGTCTCCTTGAATTGCGTGACACATTCATACGACACAAAAATGTTCGACTGTCGTTGGGCACGTTGAGTGGGTTGGAGGCTCGGACCAATTCATTCTGAATGGTTTGGTGGTCTTGCTTCTCGATGATGTCATAGACACTGTCCCCGTGGATCAGAAGGTCCTCCTGAAAGAAATAAAGATAAAATTAGCTCGGTTCTAGGGAAAAATATCGTCAATCTGATTTAATCAATCTGGCTATGACTGAGTGCAACAAACAGACGGTAAGCGAGAGAGTGGCACAAGTGGCTCAATCAGCACAAACCACAAGTGGCCTAATTAGATCACTGATTAGAGTGTGTGCCACCAGTCAGGCCGTACCGACACATTCGCCGACCAATTACCAGTGACTCGGACTTGCCATTTCCGATCTGAGCCTAGGCCATTGAGCACAGCCAGTGACCACCATGGCATGAATGGACCGATCGACTAACTGAATGTGTCATTACTGTTTGTGCTGGTGTGAGTGTGTAATTACCGAGAGGTAATGACACTAATGGTCGCCGAACGAGTGAATGGACCGAGTGAGCGGGTTGTGGGGCATAATGGCCAATTAGATGTCGCCACCAGGCCTTGTCGGCACCACCACGAACATGCATAATCGCTAATCAACAACTGCGAGTGTGTCCGCAAGTGAGTCCGCGCGCCAGTCAATTGCTGGTTACGCATTCGACCGCTCGCGCAACAGTAACAACAACAACAACAACAAACGAGCTCACTAATCTGTTTGTCTTGGGCCCGCGCGTGGTCGTCAAAGTGAACGCCGCACCAAGCTGTCAAAACACAACATAATCATCACCATGGTTAGGCCCAATGACAAGGCACCGAGCACCGAGGCTTGACTGACCTGTGAGGCCTGTCGACAGACAGTCATTACACAGACTCTAATCGAATCGAGACAAAATCAATAAACGACCCGAGAATGGTCAGTTCTCTAGAGTGGTGATGGTCAGTGGCAAGCACAGAAGCCACTGTGGTCACTGTCACCGAACTGCAAGTACAACCAAACCAAAATCGATCGTCTAGTCACGAATGTCGCATCAAAAACACATTTCTGCTCAATACTATTCAACATTCTTCAAGGTCAACAGTGTAGGATCAACTTCTGTTTGAAGTAGCAGCAGAATCGACACAATTCTAGGCACGTGCTCGTGTAAGTAAGTGCTTCAAAGCGGACATTTACCCAACAACAAGACGGAACAAATCCCCGGCCATTTCGGTTCGATGTCTCTCTCAATGTTCGATCAATTAAAATCACATCAGAAAGACATTTGGCATCACCCTCTCGCTAGAAAACAACCGGCGACCAATCAATCGAACCCTATAAGTTGGACAAATCCAATTGGTGACCTCCAACATGACTTACAAATAGTCATCGGCTCGATGACCATCCACGAGTACAACTCGTTATGGCCAACAACAAAGCGACCAACTAATCGAACTGTCCGATCAGCAGTGTGGAGTGGAGTGTGTACATGAGATAGACCAGATTGCTGGCACACTATCTAATGGTACTAATCAGTCTAATGGTGATATTACACTGAGCACTTATCATTTAGTGCACTGTAATAGCATCAATTTAGTGCTTTTGATTTATAGATTGTAGATCGGGCACACACATGCACTCGATGGCAGGGGTTAGCGCGCCAAGTGACCAGTGCGGACAGCACTCGATGGCACTGCTGCACACAGTGCCTAAAGGTGTTCGAGGAAGGATGAGCTCGACCAGGGGGAAAGGATGCACTCGAAATGGCCAATGGTCAACTGGAAGAGTATCATCAATCATCAACACACACACTCACACACCGACAGACAATACATTGGCAATAGAGGCGGCAATTATTGCCACTAGTTCACCGCTCTAGTGGTTGCATCATCACAATGCATGCTAACTAATAATATCGATCAATAATTAAAATGCAACTCAGCAAATGTGGAACCAAGTTGAACCAAGTTCACACACAAGTGAGCAATTATTATTTATTGTCTCATTGATCATCAATTACAACCGAACAGCAGTGCAATCAATTATCAATCATCAGTGTATCACTGCATGCAATCGGTACACTAAATGGTCGATTTGAGAGTTTTATGCAAATCATTTGATTTATGACTCGCAGTTTAGATGTCAATCTGAATGGAGACTCACTTGGCACTCGATTGATCGCCTTTGCGCCAATTAGCAAAAGTACAATTAATAATCGAACAATTCTGACTGACAAAGTAGAATGTGTCTGGGCATGTGCAATTTGCCATTAGAACTAATTTGCCAATTAGAGTTAAATAGTTTACAAGTTTGTGTGCACGAGAGAAAAACATTGTCTGGCAAAGTGCCAATTGAGTGACTAATTAGGCAACATCAACGACAACAACAACAACATACCAGTTGGCCATTGTCTTGTCATGTCTGTCTGTGTTGCGCTCACCCATTAACTTGTGAACAATTATCATCGAGTTAAACACTCAACAAGACAGTAATTAGTAGTGAGCAGTGAGTAGACGGGTCAATTACAACCTCTAATTGTCTAACTGAACACAAGACAATACTGGAATTGAACTATTTTGACCGGGACATAATTGCCGGGCTGTAAGATGACCCAAAGGGCAAAACAGACTAGAAGCCAATGGCATCGTCTGGGAACATTTGTTCGATGTTTGAGCAAATGGTTCAAGTTCTGCCGAAGTGGATCAGACCAAGTCGGTCAAGTGGATCATCACTTGCACTTTGGACACATCTCTCCACGGTGCACACTTTCGATATTGAGCTACTTGATTACCGCGCCATAAGTGAAAAGTAGAAACTTAGGCGCGGCTCGCATTCGATTTCGGCAGCGGGAGTTTTAGCACTGCAGTGTTAAGTATTCAGATGTGTGGCCCAACGGTGTTAGTGTGTATGTGCAAATATCGCCTGTGGATTATTATTAATCGCGATACAATTGAGTGTTTCCAGAGATGCAAAAAGAAGTGTAATAATGATAGTCACTCGACGGCTGCTACTGTCCGCAATGCAATGTGCACTGCACTTCGGTAAGCAAACACAGAGTCAAAGTGTCTCGCTCAATTGTGTCATTGTGTGAATGAACCAACGCCTAAGGTTATGGCTGCTCAGGGCACAAACTGAGACTGACTGAAGGCATTGACAGAGAAGTCAAATTGGCACACTTGGGTCGGGCCCGACAGTACGGCGCCGCGTTCTTGGCAGCATCTAGGAGAGCCTCAATTAGTGACCTCAGTTAGTCTAGGGACTGGTGGCAATGAAGGTGCGCGTAGGTAGCTCTGCTGCTGTCCGCCCTGCTTCAGGCCCACACACTCGATCGAGCCATTGCTACCGAAACGGACACACACACAAATTGATTCGCTTAGTACTTTATTCAAATGTTCAAATGTATGTGACTGTTCCAAATATAAACACAAACAAGCCAAGTGAAGTGATCGACCGGGAAACATCTCCATTTGAGGTAATCAGTGGCCCATTAGGACACACAAACTGACAGAACACCCGTTGAAGCCTTTATTGAAGATTGGAGGATTGGGATCAGCGCGTCACAGCCACCAAACACACTGCAGTGACAGAAGGCACAAAAAGGTAAATAAAGTCGTGCCGTGCAGCTTTGGTTGACCAGTTTGACTATATTTGGACGTTTTCGTGTGTGTGTGTGTGTTGCCTCTACAAGATTGAGCTAACAAGCAAGTCCGATTATGAGTCGCGTGACTGTCATCTTGACCCCTCGTTCGAGACTGTGAGTGAGCAATCACCTGAGAGAGATCAGTTCCGATAGATCGAATCACAAAAGTCCATTTTGCGAATGCAAATTGCAAATTGAGTCAGGCGTCAGTGAGCAAACAAATAAGACATCAAATGGCACACACTCGTCAAGTGTCATCGGTGTGCTGACCTGACGTTTGCTTTGGTCAATAGTCCATTGTCACTGATCGCATCACCAAAAAGGCAATCGATTAATGTGCCGCACAGTCGAACAAGCACACAAAGCACACCAACAACCACCACAAAGTATATCAATCAAGCGAGTCATTTGGACTGCCAAAATAGAATAGTCCATACCAAAGTGGTAGCGCGCTTGTGTGTTTGTGTGCCTCATTGCAATGCCTTTGCAGGTGATTAATCGAGCCAAACTTTCTCCTCGAGCTTTTGCGTTAAGAAAAAAACAAATTTAAATTTGGACTTGTTTTTGAGTTGTGCCGATTCACTCAACTTAACTCAACACAACTCTCAGTCTTATCTTCGATGTATCGATGTCAGTCAGTCAGTCAGACCGAATTGGTCAGAGTGAGCCATCAACAGCAAGGCAATTGCAGTGAACAACAACCAACCAAGGCAATTCAGTAAATCATTAGGCGCACTGGTTGACTAGTGGTGATGGCCTTGTGCAGTGGTGCAGTGGGTGATGGCCAGAATGAGGGACCATCAATTATTATGACACAGCAGTGGACGATAGTCTATACAGACATGGGTTAATTGGTCGAGCCAATTGGACAGATTGCAAATTGGATTATTGCATACTTGTACAATGTACACTCATAAATTATGCAAATTTGTCTCTGCCCCCCAAATGCAAAGTGCCGAATCACCAGTGTGGAATCGATCGATCGCATCGATCGCATCACCTCTAATGAGATCTTTCAATCAGCGCCATCCATCTTGCCGCCATTAGCCAATGCAGCCAATACCGAGTAAACCAATTTTTCCCAGGCAAATTATATGTACATTCTAGCATAATCATCTGGCCATAAATAAGCCCAGAAAGAACGATTATTATTACGAGATGAGGTGAAGATGCAAATATAATAATTCCCTAAATCAGACCCAATTAGACTTTTAGGTCCCGGACTCCGATGGAATCCAATGAAGTAATGAGGTTGGTCAATTAAATAATTAATTAGCCAACATGGAGACACAATGGACCACAATGTTCAAAGCAATCAGGCCCGTCCAGTAGGTCTCACATTTATCAACATGCAAACATAGTCGCCGTTGTCGTCATCTCGGCCAACCAAAATGAGCCTTAAGGTTCGTTTTACATAACTGGCGGCTCAGTTGCACTGTTGCGAGAGTGCGCAATCGAGCCAATTAAAGATGGTTACAACACCGAACGCACTCCACCACCAGACTGATCAGTGATCATCTCGGTGGCAGCAAGGCAAATTGAACAGAACACATTTCGCCTGTGGCAAATGATGGCGACGACTGCCAATTGACGGCGCGCGAGGACTTTGCCGATGATGATCGACCAAGCCAATTCGGCTAAGATGTACACTGTACAGGCACATACACGAGACGGCCACACGAGTAGCACTGTGATGCTCATCGTTATCGCTCACACACAAATTAGCCAAAGTGACAAGCCAAATGATACATCTCTCATCTCTCATGCTGGTGACTACTGCAGTGAGCACTAATCACCATGTATAGAGCAATAATAGACACATTGGTGACAAGTGCCGCCGTGCGAACATTGATTTAAGGTGAGTACTGAAATCGAAACAATTGACAAAACATCAAAAACAAACAGACAGACAATAATGACTTGTGTGTGCATGCAACTAGGTCGAATGGGCGCTAATTGAATTGCCACACTCGTCACTTCCATTTCGAACCGAGATCAGACTGGAGACAAAAAGGCACATTGCATTTGTCTCATCGTGTAGTTTGGGGCGATTGTCAGTTCCGAGTGCAATAAAGTAGAAGACAATTAGCCAATGATCCTGTCTACGAGAGAGTACGTGGCAAACCATTCATTTGGACTAGACATACTGACTGACTGAGGCAGAAGTTTTCAATGATCACAGGAACTAACTAAGAGAAGACGACGACAAAGCCAATTGGGCCCGTTAATTGAGTTGAGTTAGGTAATGGTAGTACAATGAAGTGGTGCAGTGCAATGGGCCATTGTGTCTGTGAATGGGCAAACCGAAAGAAGTCTCAATTAGACCGGACAAATTACAAGTTAACTTCTTCTTGCATTTTGTCTCTGTTCACTTCTCTTCTCTCGCACTGTTTAACGATCACAAGTCGGTCCATTAGGTGATTCTCCTTCACGCCGGTAATTATTGGCACAGACCAATGCAAAGATTAATGAAAAACACAGACAACAGCAACACAATTGTGACCCAATCCGATTGGCCAATACGAATATATCGATGATACACTAATAGAAGTGCAGTTGAATGTTTTATTGCAAATTGCGACAAAACAATGCATTCCACCACTGAGGGCTAATGACACCGGAGGGTCATTGAGTCAATCAAGTCAACCGAAGCTACACCTCAACGATCGTCAAATCTGTTTTGTTTCGATTTATTGTTGAGGGAAACAACAACAACAAGCGAGCAAGCACAACGGCCTTAAAGAATGGGCCCATTAAGAGTGTAATGAGCGCTGGAAAGTAAATTAGTTTAATTAATGAAAGCTAAAAACGAACTTGACATTTAGGTCCGGTTGCGGTTTTGGCACTTGTTGCACTGTTCGATCTGCTTTGACCACAAACGAACAACACAAGTGTAAGTGCACGGCACTGCACCGACGGTCGACTTGCGTGCAACTGAAACTAATTGCCTTTTGGTGGTGTTTTGTGGACCGCTCGCTCGGACAGGTCTCTCGCTCACTATGAACAATAGTGAGTGAATCAACAATAATTAATAGCCAATTGTGGTGCCATTTGTTTTTGGTTGTTGCACACATCAGACACAGAATGAATGCAAAATTGAAGAATCAAGGCAATAAAGCTCACTTGCCGGTGTGAGTGTTTGTGAATGTGCAATTAATCGCCCAATGTGCGAGTCTTGGTGGTCGCAGTGTATAAAGCCTCGTAAAGCAATTTTTATAGCCTCACTTAGGACACTTTTTAATGACATTATAAAATAAAGCGAGCGAGTGGAAATGAAATAAACACAAATAATAAAATTAATGGAGCCAAACACCTATTGGTAATTAAGAGAATGTGCATGTTGGTTCATGCATTAATTGGATTTAGCAATGAGAGAGCGCAATGGCACAAGTGATGATTAGAGTGAGATTCGAATTCATCATCGTACGAGTCGAACATTGCGAATCACATTAGACCATTCGCAAATTGGTGATGGTGGCATCAGGCGTCAAGTTGATCGAAACGAATCGAGTCGAGTGAGGCAATCGGTGCTGGTGATCGATAGCCTAGGAGAGCAAACGACTCGGTTTCAACACTCTCTCGTTGACCTTCATGTTGGGGCATATTCCCCACTTGCTCCTACACTAGTACTAGTAACAGTCTGACAGGTGACAGAGATCACCCGAGAGTGTAAAAGCGCACCGCCAGATGAGAAATGAGTCTAGTGGCGTCAATTTGGCGCCATCCTGCTCGATCGATGATGATCATGTCCCGGCAGAGAGGTATGATCATCATCAAATAAAGTCATATCGCCGCACACTCACACACATTGCACTTGCCCCTCAATGCACTGCATCGATCGAGTGCCTATTGACCTGCTCTGCTCTCCCAGACTGTCTCCGCATCGAATTGCCTTATGCAAAGTTGTTGTAATTAATTTGGCTCAATTAAATGGCGCACAAGGGGCCAAGCAAACGCTCACAGTGCACAGTCTAAACAGTAACCCGAGTTCGCGTCTGAGGCGATTGAAATTATTTATCACTCTTCGCGCGGGCATCGGTGACTCGAAATGGACAAGACCGACTACTACCCTACCGAGTGATCGCTTCTGTCTGGCTGTCTTCAGTCCTCTCCTGTCCTGTCCCCTCAGTCTAGTTTAATTAAACAAGCTCGCTCACTGCAGCAGCAGACCCACAAAGCACTAGACCCGACGGAGCCTAGTTGTCCGTGCCGTGCTGTGCCGCGCAGCACACAACACTCACACTAATCGACGCTTTTGGCTTCATCTCCAGTGCTACCTGTGTGCTTTCTGTGTATTATTATGGCCGTCATCGTGCTCGTCACTGGTGTAGTAGCACTGGCCGCGGCCAGGTACAGGTAGCTAGAGTGGTAGTCTGAGACTACTAGTGCAGTAGCTATCATTGCTCGATGCTGCCAACTGCACCAACATGCAAACAACCGTGCACATTCGAACACATCGGCAACTATGAAGTCAAAGTGCCAGAAAGAACATGTGTGATACAAGTACCGATAAGACTAGCACACTTGCACATATACACTCGACAAATTGCCAGCTCGATGATCACTTGTTCGCACTGATAAGAGATCGATTCGATGAATGGAAAGAGAGGGGCAGTGAGAGAGAGAGAATCGATGTCTGCCACTTGGGTTGTTTGCCCCTCACTTGTGGTTGTCCTGTCTGGCCAGTGCCGATGTATTACCAGCCAGATCGTGATCTCACCAAGTTCCGGGATTGCGACTCAATGTTCACTGTCCACAATTAGAGGTCGAGGGCAGTCGCTAGCAAGTGACCGAGCATGAATGAGTGAAGCAAAGTGACTTTCCACTCAAACTTTCTAATCCAATTTAAATGAACACAACACACAGTACACTCACTACCTATAGTGAGTACTGTCCGATTTGGTCAATTAAATCAAGTCCACTCGATTAATGTGCAATTTGATTGTGAATGAGCGTGAGTGGTCAATTGACGCGCAATGCTGGTCCAATTGGTCGAGATGGCTCGAGTGGCCATAAATCTATTAAATAGCGAATGCATTGGACAGTGAGGAATCAGCCAATGAGATGACATCAACACATCTACTAAGCCGGGGGAGTATCGTTCGGTGGTAATGGATCGTGACATCGATGGCCAAGTGCCGAACACACTCCAAGTGGTCAGTGATGCCATTGGCGTCATCTACCACTACCACTTGACTTGTATCCGTGTTGGGTGCATCGAACCCGAGTGCACATCTCATACAATTGGTCACTAATCAAGTGGCCAGTCACCAGGCACACACCACACCAAATAGACTCTCACATGAGCTGGTGGGTCATTAATCGAGTGCGCGCCCAGCACCACATCACTGTCCACTGTCCACTAGATGCTCATTATCGTGTGGTCTGTGGATGTATCGCTCGTCATTGATCGCAATGCTCAATTGCAGCCACCCTCGCCTTGTTTGTCTCAAATCGATCATTGCGTCTCCTTTTCCTTCACTTTGCTTTATAGTCTTTGATATTGCGCCATTGTTGACTCGCGCTCGCCTTAGTTCATTCATTTCTCCTCGCCGAGTCGACGTCATAGTGCCAATCAACACACAGCCGCAAACACACTCACACACCTGTCCACACAAAGCCACTTCCCACCTTCTCTGCACTGTCAGGTGGCAACAAGGTGGAGTCTGCGGTGGCGTCAACGAAGACGTTGCGTTGTGCCAAGTTCAAATGTTAATAATCGAAATGAGTACGCGCTCGCGCGAATAAAACTGAACTCAACTAAATCAGATCGAGGTGATTTTGTTGTGATGTGCCAGTGATGATCACACTGATGATGAGGATTACACTGTGAGATCGGATTTGGAAGAATAGCACAGATTGGTGAGTGGAGGATGGAGAATGTAGTGTGCCGTACACAATGCACAAACAGGACTCAGGACAATAAGTCACTTAGCGATGCATCATTACCAGTGCTCCTAACACTGTAAGTGCACTGCAAAGTACTTTTGTGCACTGTACCCTCGATCAAATGTGAATACACAAAGGAGAGTAGACGAGAACAAACGAGCTCGATTGAGTGGGCAGAGAAGAGATGCGCCACTCAATGGTGACATCGCCTCCTAGGTGTTGTGTTGTGTGTGCAAACCAATTAGACCAAACACAACCAGACAAGTGCGCTGCAAAACATCGAGGACGGACTTTACATTCTTGCATTTTCCTCATCTCTCTCTGGACTATCACGACTTGGCAATTTGTCATCTGCCCAGATAAATGAACGTTCATTACGGTGTAATAGACTGACAAGGCACACATCGGACAGTACCACACATTGACAACTGAACGACAATCGAGGAAAGGCACCAAAGGAAAAGGCAATGACGGGGTACACCTGGCGCATGGTTGTCTGTGTGTGTGTGAACTTCCTAGAGGACAAAGCGAACAAGGTGATCGAATCGATTCGAAACACTACACAAGACGAAGTGAAATAAAACGAAGGTGGCAAGTCCAATCCGAAAGAGAGACAAAGTCCACCTGTTGCATCTGTGTGTATGTGTGTGTGAATGAGGCAGCCAATTTGTCCATAATTGAACCATTATTAATCACACACATTCACTCACTCACTCACACGGACACAACACCACCAAATGGCAACGCCATAAAATTGGCGCCAAGTTCAATCAATTCTCGCTTATCGCTATCTATCGGTGCTTGTACGATGTACATGCCAGTGAGTGAACAGAACTGAAACAGAGAGAAACAAAAGCAAGTGGCAAAGCACATCGCCGCACTATGTGCACCTTTGCCTATAGCAAGGAGAGGTGCAATCGCGCCCTAGACTCAATCTATCAAGCAACAACAAACTCACTAGCTCACAGTCCAGTACTGGATAACTCAATTATGGCCAAGTCGGCGGTAATGAATGAACACCTAGTGAATTGGACATTTGTGTGTCGGGACAGAAAAGGAATGCACAAAACACTTACCATTGAGTGACCAAGATATTCGGCGGCATTGTCCGAAATGTACAACAATTTGCCATTCTGAGTCATCATCATGAGAAAGCCACTGAGTGCCTAGGAGAAAGAGGGAAAGAATCGATTAGAATATTCATTGGACACGGCAAATTAATCAAAATACCAATCGAGTGAGCACACTAATTGATTCAACGAAAGAGATCATTCAAATGATTCAAATGTGACTGTCGATCGTGTGTGCACTTTTATGACTTGCAGCACTGAACAACAAGAAAAGCAACAAAAAGCTGTGCCACCGAATTGCCCTCCGAGTGAGGTATCAAACGTTAATTGTGCATGCACACATTTGCCTCCTTTTCAATTGTAATAATTGCCATTAGTGGTGCACCACAATTCAAGTCATTAAAACGGCAAACGTAATTCTGGTAGTGCAGTACAGTGTGAGTGAGTGAGAGCACTAAAAACGTCATTGACGCCTCACACTGTGGACCACACAGAAAGGCAATGCGAAATGTCTGTGGCGATGGAGCACAAATGGTGCATCCGACGCATCATCATCACGCGATGCCATTTCGAGACGAAAGATCATTTCAACTAATTGAGATGTCACACCACACAAAGTGCATTCGTGTGCCAATGGTCGACTATGTTGTTTCATGCATGTTAGAATGCAAAGCCAAAAAAAGTCTCTGGGAAAAAGTTGGTGCATACCTTTGAGAACCCAAAATTCGTAACCGGCAAATGAGGAATGAGTTCGTGCTTGCGAAATGCTGAAACAAAACAAAACAAAACCAAATTAGTATACAAAGTTAATGATATGACAGTCAAGTGTGCTTGGGTGCTTGCATGTGCTTATCAGATCGGATATAACGAGCATTGTGACAAGACAAAAATGTGGATAAGCACAAATTGGACGTTAACGAAGCATGGACATTATCATAACAACGATGACAACAACACTGCTAACGACGATTACCACTCGATTGAGTTCGATATCGCGCGAGAATGATGAGTGCACTTATGACTGCTAAAGATAGACACTCAAACAGCTATAAATAAGTCATATTTCATAAAGGAACACATTTTCCTTATCTTCACTCCACTCTTCTGTTTTAATTAGCGCACTCTACACAGTCGGTTGAATATTCCTAATTGATCGAATCAATCAGACTCGTGTGTCACCCGTGTCCATCTTTGCCTTGTCCCCCTTCAAGTACTGTCCACTTAAAGTCTCCACTATCTGTCTCTGATTATTATTCTCGAGTCGATTAAATTCTTTCGACGATTCGATTCCTTAGATAAATGATAATCGAACGTCCGATTTTAAAATGTGCATTCCAATTTATAAGAAGACATAAGCAAAGCTGCACTTACAACAACAACAACAACAAATGCACCGTCAATTGGGGACTTCTTTGTCTATGTAGAAGAAGAAAAAGAAGAAGGCTAAATATAAACACACAAAAAGTGTTCTCAATTAAATTGAATTCAATTAAAGACTGCTGCCTCAAAAGTTGCTTATTATTATTGCCATGTGATTATTACTATTATTATTAAGCGTTGAGCTTTGTCGTTGTGCGCTCATCGTCGTAGTCGTCGGCAGTGTGGCACACAAAAAACAAACAAACAAAACAATCGAATCAAAGTGAAATGAAGACGAACTCAAATTGGAGTGCCATTTTGTGTGTTTCTGTCCATTTGGTTGTCCATTGTGTTGAGCTTTGAATTGGTCTAATGTGAACGAAGAATGAGAAGAAACACACTGAAGAATGCAAATGGCAATCGAAATTGACAGCTCCACCTAAGAAGCGAAACTCAATGGCCACCAATGGACACACCACACCAAAGGAAGCACACTGGCACAAGTGTGTACACCTAGGAGTCGAGCCGAGCATCATTACGGCCATTTGGTTATCACAGTGCAACACTAAGCCCTAATCACACAATGAGAGGCAAATAGATTGTGTGCCACGCTCAAGGCAATAAAGACACACACACGCGGACTGTGCACACAAATTGAATTGTCTCGAGTGTGTGTGTGTGAAGAACCACAAATGCAAACAAACAAAATCAAAGCATTTGACTCATGAATGAACACTAAAAACACTAAAATGCTGTCAACTCGAATTAGCCTCTTTAGGCACCTCGAGCACTGCACACCAATCAATCCAACTGGGACACTAATCGAGTGGGACAGTTTCATTGAGAACTTTATTGATTTGCCTCCTTATTCAGTGAAATTGGATCGATCGCACGGTAATTGAGCCATCGGTGCATTGTGTCTGAGTCCTGGGTGAGTGAGTGAGTGAGTGCACTGGGAGATTGCGGCTGCATTTGCATACTTAAGAATGAAGATGAATCTCTGTCCAATTCAATTAGAGCGGCACTGCATCACCGACGACTATTAGGCCATTAGGGTGAATAGCACCAAGAGCAGTAAGTAACTTATTGCTGTCGGTCAGCTAATTTACGCCCAATGAGGAATTTGCATGGGGTTGTCGAGTCGAGTCTGCACACAATAGATTCGGCAATGGTTCGGTCGATGCTCGCGACTCTAATCGATGGTGGTCATCATTATGGTGGCCAAAGTGGAGAGTCCACTCGATGAATACATTGCACAACCGAGTGGAGTGCTATTGACCTTATCACACATGTCAGTCAATGCACAGTGAATTGCCATTTCAATGTCAGTCAGCCACACCGGTGATCAGTGTGCTTTATGTATTATTCAATCTTCATCATTGTAACCCTACACAAGGTTCGGTTTCACTTTTCAGTTGGCGATGCTACAGCACAGCAACAGACACATCAACATCATTTGCATTCGATCAGCAGGACAGCAGACAGACAGACCAGAAGCGAGTGAACAGCTCACAAGTCAATTCTGTCCGATCGGATGGATCAATGTTCGACTGTGAGCAGTTTCTTGCCTCAAAGTGCAATCGCATACACAAATTCCTAAATGTCAAAGACAAGTGACTGGACTGACTGACTTCACTATGTATGATGGACACGTAGAAAATAGATTAACTCTCGTGAATTGACATTTGTGCCATTGGCATTCACCGTGCGCTAATCGGACAAAGTCGGCGATTAGCTCCGAGTGGCAGAAGACCGTCGACCGATGGAGTCGATGTGTCGATCACACGAGATTGACATGATCTTTCAATGAACCCAACGATGACGACGACGACGACGATGACGACTGGTCATCGATGGATTTCTGATCGAGAGACAGTCAGCGGGATATCCTCTCCTGGCCAATACAGGACCGATCAATAGCTCACAGGTAGGACCAAGCAATGCTCAAGTGGCATGGCACCCAACACACACCAAACTGTACACTCTACTTTGATAGCACAACAACGAACTCACCATTCTGGAAGTAGTTGGCCTTGCGCACATAAACACAGACCAGTGCCATCAGCTGTAGTTGTGACAATCGTTGTCTGGTTGAGGATGGCAACGGCAACAGGTCTCGCAGATTTGCAATCTCCGAGTTGATCAAATCGCGACGCAATTTCGATGCTCCTTTGGTCGATTTGGCAGCATCAAAGCTGTTCGGGGAAAAATATAAAGGTTAGAATGAAATGTTGGTAAAAAGCGTCAAGTAAATGAGTAAGAAGAAAGCGTTAAATCGAGTTAAATTAATTGACCAAACAAATCGATGGTTGGTCTGTATCGGGTTTGACGGGAGGCTAATATGACCGAGACCGACCACCGATGCCACACACCGAGAATGTCGAATCGAACACTCGAGTGGATAATCCTCACTGTGTGTTTGGTCTATTGGTTAGTCTGCGTGCAATCAATCACCTCAGGTAAGTGTGCACTGCCAAAACAGTCACACACACAATCACACCGAATTGAACAAATCGAACGCAAATTAATGACACTTGATTTATTACTTTCCCATTAATGTGGCCTTAATTGTTTATGGCACACACAAATATGCACACACGAGATCAACTCAAGCGATTAATCGAGAGATGGATCAAACCCAAGAAAGCATATCAACTTTACTCAATCAGACCGACTGTCAATATATTGAAAAATATAAATAACATCCATTTTTAATTAGCTCGAGAAAGAATAATAAGAAGAGCTACAATTAGTGGCCATTAAGAGGCTGTGAGAGACCTTTGCAGACATTCAATTCACGGACATTCATATTGATTGGTTTATGAGAGACACCGAGAGAACGACCGTTTCGATGCTCAACTCAAATGGCCAATTGAGAGAATGGCCAAATGGCTCAAAGAATAGTACACTGGCAATGGAGTGCAGTGAAGTGGTGCAATCATACGAAAGACATAATCGTGATCGGTTGCACCTGTCCACTCAACTTGCTCACCAGTTACCATGTCTTGCTCTTGTCTCTCTTTCCTTATCGTTTTCATTTATTAATTATCGAACATGAATGAAAAGACATTACACAAACACGTAAATGACACACGACTGGTAAGAGAAGACAATGCAGATATAATAAAACAAACACATCAACAGAAGACAATTAGCAATAATAGGAATAATGACCATTATGACTATGACCACTGGCTAATTGCAGTACTGATCTGTCGATAAGGCCGTCAGTCAACACCTAATAAGGCAATGCAATGTGTGCAGTTGTGAGTGCACTAAATAAAGATATGCCGCGAACGATGTTGGTGAGGAAATCAATTTGGACTTACTCACTGAATGCACTAGCAAATGCACTTTGCAAATACACATTCATATAGAGCAATTTCAATGTCAAACCAATTGAGCAGCAGCAGTGGTCGTTGGCACATCATTACCGCACACTAGCTCATGATCACACACCGACAATAATGGCGCGAATCACGCAATAATCAATAACCGACCGACATGGCAACAATGCAGTACAACAAGCAATACAACACACAAAGCAAACAAGCCACAGGGCAATCAAGCCATTTGGTGAATCGACCAAATCGCCGCTCGCGCGGCAAAGCCAAATTGGTCGGCAGAATTCTTTTGTCGGAATCAAACCGAAAGAAGAGAAAAGGAAGAAAAAGAAGATGCCGCTAGCAAACAGACCGATTGCTCCAATTAGGGAGGCGATTATTGTGTGTGACAACCTGAGAGGACACAACACACTCGATTAATCACAAGCGTAGAGGCAAATGTGCGCTCAAAGACAATGGACACACATCGCGCGACCACTACACTCCACTGTGGACGATTACAATGAAATTGCGCTCGCGTTTGCGGTCAAAGGCAAAAATGCGCCAAAGCCACACTAACAATCGATATCTAATCAATAATACACCGACACACAAACATCCGACTAAATTGGACTGACTGACGTGATGCGCTCGACGAACTCTCCATCCACACAACACAACCAATCAACAAGTGGCCAAATTACACAATCAAACTACACCTGAAAAGGTGAGGAAGGCTCTCACATTGCTCACACATACAACACTGACAACAAAGTCAAAATTGAAAATCTCAAAATCAATTTATTCAAAAATTGCTTAATCAAACAGTGAACGACCTAGCAAAGATCGTACAAGTGAAATAAGTTCAAAAGCTTTGAAAATAGAAACAAAACTCATGAAGAACGTTGAAAACACAGATTGAGTGAAGAATGGACTAACGGGTTAGAAGAAAGAATGAACTATTAGGTAAAGACAACAGACATTCCGTGTCATGATAACACAAATGCTCCCACAGGTGCAACATCCATGAATATCGTAGCACACAAACAGAAGCTCGAATTTAAAGTGCTGTACTTGACTTGCAAATTTATTGAGTCAAGAGGCGAATCTTTGAATGTTTATGTGAATTAGAGTGAGAATAGAATAGAGTGTGACCATAAATTTGAATGTTGATATATTCTCGACTATTTCGAGTCACTAAATCAACTTGTCAGCACAGATAAGAGATGTGTGTGTCTTTACTCAAGAGTCACACAGAGACACTACAAATTGGCCAATTGGCAGTAATCGATTTATTATTGTAGAGCAGTCAGTCTCGATTGGACAAATTGGACACCACCACTACTACTGCCACCCAGTCAACCTAAACCTAACCAAAATGACCATAAATCTGACAAACGATTCAATCAGCAAGTGCCAATGCATGATTTGCCTTTATGGCACACGCACACACGCACACACAAGAGCTTTATTTACGAGCGAGGCTTGAGGATATTCCACAAGACAGTCAAGAGGAACATTCATCAAACACCCGAACAGGTAAAACTATAAATTGTGTGGTCTTCACTCGGAATTGGTCCTGAATTGTGAGTGTTCTAACAAGTGTGGAGAAGCGACCAAAACGAATGTTCATTTGCTGTTGTGTTGGTCAGTTGGCAGTAAGTTATGCACACTGACAAGTGGGTCTCACAATGTGTTCAGCCTCGAACATATTCAACTGGCAAGTGCTAAGAACGGCGCGACACTAAGAAGTGCAGATCAGATCATCATTGCCGAGTGATGCATCGCCGTCAGCGAGATCACATCGCCACTAGCTGCAGCAAGAGTCCTGTCAAACCGCTTAACCCCTGTACTCCTTTTGGCAAGGTGGCAAGTGCAGTAGAGTCATAGACACAGCGCACTTGATTAGAACACTGCAACAACAGGAGAAAATGATGGAAGAAGAAGATGCTCAGCTGGATATGAACGGAATGGAGTGAAGCGAACAAACAAGTTGCAAACTGATGAGGCAAATGTGCCGAACGAAAGAAGAACGAAGAAGCAGAAGAAAAAGATAAGACAGCGAAAGCAAAGAAGAGGAAACAAATAAAACGATACGAGGATTATGAGTAAAGACTGACTGGCAATGTGCAATGAGTGACAGACAGAATCGACCACAAATGCTAAATGCTAATTCGGTCAGAAGGGAAAACTAAGTCAGAGGGGAACATATTCGGAGGCGATCGAAGAATATGCGAGATAGAAATGCGGTGTGATCGACTCATCGGACAATACACACTAACAAGTGCGATGCTCACTCAAACAGATGCAGATTACCTGGGCACACAAGTAAGTAAACAGATCGACTGTTCGATTATTACTTGTGATTATGTTGCCAATGTCTGTCTGTTGTAAATACGCGCGAGCACACTCATAAATAACAACTGAACCGAACACTCGAAAACGTTAATTGAAAACTAAAACTAACTAACACAGCACACAGAACAGCAATCAACGAGCTCATAAATCATGTACCTGAAAATAATACCAAACAGAATGCAATGCAGAAGGGAGAGAGAATGTAGTATATGCTAATTAGACAGTTTTCGAATAACGATGCCATGTTCAGTGTGTATCTAATATTACAACTATGTTTGCTAATCGCCTTCAGAATCAATTCGAATTCGAATTCGTGCCAAATCGATTTTGTTCATAAGAAGATGATGAAGAAGGAAAGGATTACTGCAATCGCCAAGTCAGGCACAGAACTGTTATTATTAATAAAGCACCGAATGTGAATCGAATGTTGATTCTTATTCTGACTGATCCATTACTGTAAGGCTAACTCTGCTAAGATCTGAATTTGTTAATGACTTTCCATTCACATCGACTCGAATCAATCAAAACTTACTAGTGAGATTAAGATACACTCTGAAATAACAATCTAAATTGTATCCAACCAGCGAATCAAACAAACGGAATATTAAATCACTCAATTCTAAATTCAGAATAATTTAATTTAAGGCTTAAGTTTTCTGTATTTGGACTTTGAGAAGATAAATATTGACAGGTCAAATTAGTTGTGATCCAATCAAAGGTGATTATGAGCTAATGTTTAGTGAACTTGAGTGCAGTAGTAAATAAACAAGAGAATGAATGAAGAATACTTTACCTGCACATTTGCAGCTGATTCAGTGTGGAGGCAAGCATTTTGAGTTTTGAATAAGTAAACAAACAAAGTGATGTAATGTAGTAAAGTCAATCAATGTTGTTGTGCCGAAATTCAATGTGAACAAACACGACAACAATAAAGATTGCGAGAATGAACAGAGTTCAAATAAAGCAAAGGAATCATTACACGTTCAAATGGAATCGACATGCTAAACAAGTGATGCTAAACACGTGATCAAAAGTCAAAAGGTGATCTAATTGATGAGCGAGGAGAATAATCTAGGCACGTGACAAATGAACACTGAATGATGATGTAGGTGAAGAGATGCACGAGGTGGTGATGGTGGTGATGGGTTGTGTGTTGGTGCACTTGCGACACGTGCTCATAAATGTTCTGGTCAATAGACAAGAATGGACAAGTCGTGATTGACACCGGTCATGATCTACTCGACACAGTGATGACCACTAAGGCGCACTAATCGATTGAGACTCATTCAAAGTGGCCTGTGGTCGAGACACGAGATCGGGTGTCACACGAGACACGAACTTGGACGAACGGTCCCGAAGATTCTCAAGTGTGGTAAGGAACCAAAAGCAAAGCAAACCGATCTAATGACCGATTAGAGTTCGTGATCGAACAGTGGACACGATCGTGTAAAGTCGTGCAAACGGCACTGAAATGCGTGGTGTCTGCTCACGGGCAAGACTGGACGAAGACTGAGCTGTGGCAGCAGTTGGACAGTGCGATGCCCAAAGAACAGGCGAAAAGTGCAATCAAGATCACTGGAAACCTGCTAGCAGTGAGCCAAGAGGCAACAGCACTCACACACTAACACTAATTAAGGTGTACATGCCAAGTGAGACACAGGTAAGTGTGTGAGTGTGGGCAGTCAGTTGGCCATTGACCAAGCCAATGACTACGCCTTGGCCAACTCCTTCCACCGCTCAAACGGTCGAATCGAATTGACGCTCGGGACGAGACGAGCCAACAAAGCACACTCAACAACTGAGATCGATCTACTTTGCTTTGAGACGAACTGGACTACAACTGATTGAGACAATTGAAGAGTGAAAGAAAAAAGTAAAACAAGCAGACCCGGACAAGCAGAAGGACAAGCCGATTGATTGCAATGCCAATCACGACTCAACCTGTTGCCCTCTAGAGGTACTCTCCCTCGCACACTGCAGATGTCCATAAAGTGCACTCGAACCCACATGGACACCAATCCACTGGTTGAGTCACTTACACAAACCAGTGGAAAGTATAACATTCGTACATTATCGAGATTATATCACGCAGGAAAGACACCAAAAAGTGACACCAACTTGAAGGCACATATTGGCGGGTTTAATCCTATTTGTCAGTCACGACCTCTCAGTGAAGATGCACATACACAAATGTAGTCCTTTCATTGATCGTTCACCTTGTTCGGTAAGTAGTTCGGTCTTTTCACTGAACTGTAAGGAATGACCGTAACGGTGAACCGTACTGCTCATTCGCTCACTCTTATCGTCCAATCCAATGTCATTGTAAGTGTGAATATTCCCAAAATATACTCGACAGTACACACGGTATGTTCATCAAAAAGAGGCTTCGTTGTCAATTTGTGAATTCAAGTCGAGTGGTGCACTCACTCAAATGTAGCACACCGAACAAGTCAATTGTGGAGCGCGCAAATTGCCAATCCTAACGGTAAATCATTGCCGGCGTAATCGGACACGAATGCATTGCTGTCTTTTCTCGCCCTCTCATTCGAACGTTCGTTCTCTGTCCTATTGGCAGGCTCAGACTGGCAATTGGAATTATATTATACAATGCAATTCATAATTAACGGCTACGGATGGATTGATATCGGTACGTAGTGTGAGTCGAGTAGATTGGACTGGCAAGATTGATTCAACACTCGTTCCAGTCAATATAGACATGCCAGTGGCATTGTTGTTCTGTGCTCTTCTTGGTGGTGCCTTATTATCGCTTACATTGCCTATAGGTGTGCAGTCACAATGGTTACACAGACACAGACACGCTCGAGCCGTAACCCGATCCGATAATTACAGAGAGAACACACACGTAACGATGTGCCACACTGATAGAGACAGACAGACACACCGAACATAAATGTATCAAAGTCTCACTTCTCACAGTGAACAAAAGTTCAGGAAAAAATAAAAAGATTAATAGGCAAAGAACACTTTGTGTGTCCGTGTTTGAATGGAATTATTATTAAGGCACCAACACATTAATAATTAGTGCTCACTTAATGAGGACACAATGGCAGCCCGGGACCAATTATAACGATCACCATTAGAGTGCGTCCAGATTATGGGCGCCATGTTATATAGGATTGAAGCCGAGATTAGAGTGTGTACTGAACGGGGGGAGGAACACTGGACGGACAAGACAATACAAGTCTAGCGTGTAGTGCCAATTGGGCGCCAAAGCACAACAGAAAAGGTTCGATCATCTCGAAAAAGGCAACTCAATACACTCGAGTGATCATGATGAACAGGCCTAGATATTACTCGGAATGTACGATTAATCACAAGCACACACACACCACCATTGTCCAATACTATTAATTACAACCAGTGTATATGAGTGCATTATAAGTTATGTAACTAGGCAGAGTCGACTGGACACTATCATTACAATGCGTCTCAAATTCACTATTTCGAACCTAACCGATCATTATTATTATTATTATTATTATTATTATTATTATTATTATTATTACTATACCTTCGAGTATCACAATATCGAGAGACGAGACTTGTTTATTAGTTGGAGGCAAATAATAATAAAAACAACTACAGGTATTGCTCGTTCGTATATCGTTTCAGGTGGCCAAATTGAATACGCACAAAAGGTGTCATTTGTGGTAATGGGAAATTTGTATGTGTTAACTCCCAGGAAATGCACTCACGCTGCAACATATGCCATTGACTAACCAGAAATCGGTCAAAACATTTTCTGCCCGTTTGGGAGAAGACCAAGTGAAAAGCGAGTATAGACTTTACTTCATTATTATAATGTGTTTCTAGATACAGTACACTTTTCGATTTAAATTTTGTTGTTACTGTTATTTCGTGTGTCTTTATTGTATCCATCCAGTGGTGTATCGAGACGGACGGACGGACGAACGGCCTCAGACAGACAAAGTGGACCAGCAATTAATAAACAAACAAGAGTGAGAAGACAATTAAGATTGAAAAGCTGGAGAAGAAAACACAAACACAAAGTGATTGCAATTCGAACAGACAGACAGACTAGTTGAGGATCTATGGCAGTTGGGAGTCGTGGTCGAGACGCGTCTCGATTGCTCCCAATCGAGTCGTTTTACTTTCGACCATCCGAAACTCGATCCAACCATCCATCCATCCACAGTTGAGTGTTAACTGCAATGCAAACTAATTGACAACACAACACAGACACAGACACTACCTCAGTTGCGTTAATGAGCACAAATAGTTGCGATATCTAATCAAAGTGAGATACATTTTGACGACCAGCGAGAATATTCTATGGTCGCGCGCGAACACCGAGAGCAACATACAAACAAACCGTAATCAAACTGAAACTCGAAAGTCGCGAGGTGTTTACAAAGAGACAGGAGGCACACAAGAGCATTTAACAGTGAAGCACATTGACACAGCCACTGAACGAATTGACACTTTGTGCTCAAAATGAGATTCAAGAGGGAATCGCCAATCACTCTGCTCGCCTTATCGAGAGTGGTGCTGTGTGCACTTAAGGAAAATGTATTTAATTAGTCATTCAGATAGTACGAAGCACCTTGTACATGTGCGAGTATATGTTTGCATGTTTGTGCCAAATGTAAACGTTTGTCCATAATCAAAGACAAACTAAAAGCAGCAAAGGACAACTAACAAGCAGCAAGAGAAAAAGAGAAAAGAAGATTAAATCATTAACAACACAAGGTGATACATTTACTATTATTATTATTTCTATTGCTATTACTAATTTAATTAAACTTTAAAGCGAAACGCGAAAAGATATATTTCCGATAAAGCTCGTTTGATTCGTTTTGTCACTTGACATTCTAGCGGCTAGGCTTATCGCGCGCGCGCTCTCCGTTCAATTAATTAATACAAAATTCGATTGGCAATGGGACAAATTAGATTTGCAAATCAAAACATACAATAATTGCATAATGTGGCCACTGCAAGTGAGTGAGCTCTGCACTGCACAAAATTCCACAAATTGATTCATATTCCAATAGTAATCGATTGTACACAACACCCGACTGCTCATTGAAAGCATACAGATTTATGGTTTGCAATTATAAATTATAGATACACAGACAAATATATAATCCCGAAAGGTAATAAAAAAGAGGAGATTCACCTGTGTGCGAGCGCACACATTTAAATTAGAAATGGAAAATTGCAAATTAAACTTCGACTAATTTGTCGACTGAGTTGGTCAGTGATTTATATTGACTGCTGCTGCTGATTGAGTCCGATTGAGAGTGTTCGAGGGGCTTGAGCTGAATACTCGAATACCTGACAACTGCATGCAACAGGTAAATTAGCTTAGTTGTGGTGTTCAATTTTATCACACACACAAACAGAATATACATCCTTTCGGATATATCGTGACATATAATACTCGCAGATTGGAAGTGCCGATTGCTCCCTGCGAACATATACGAGTGATTCAGTACTTTTGGTCAAGCTGAAGGGAGGCTTGATTTAGTTGTAAAATGTGCGCCCTTTACGGATAAACAAAATAATTAAAGACGAGACTGCAATGGGACGATACTGTCCGCACTCGAAAGCTCAGCGCATAGGAAACCGTTCGTTCATTACGATAATAAATAGGCAAAAAGTGTGCTGTGTTCGGTCTGATTTGTGAGTTAAATCGTCTCTTTCAGAAGAGAGCTATTTCGAAAATGCCAACTTGACATCTCACAACGCTCTCATCTCACCAGTGACGACGAGAGTTTGAGAGGTGAAGAACCAAATTGAAGACGTCAAATGGAAATAATGATGATAATACTAATGCTATACATAAATAAATCAATAGACTTAAGATGATTTGTGCAAGATTGAATTTCCGATCGAGTCAATGCGATTAAAGCGATGCAAAGTCAATTAATGCCATCGTTGTCAGTGTGGCTCTCAATGATCTAATAGTTCAGTGGCAATAGGCAAGAAAAACAAAAGTTTCCATTTCAGTTAACCGATCTAGTCTTTACTACATGGATGACACACAATAATTCGGTAATCATGTCCGGGAGCTCGGCCGTTCATACGGCTCAACACATTGTTCAGAATACATAAATTAGCCCGAAATATGCTATTTGAGCTATTTTTGCTGTTGTGTAAGTAAGTATTAATTCCAATTTAGTCTCATAATTAAAAATAACTCGATCGGGTCCACACACTCGATCAATGCACAACAATAGAAACACAGCAAACGTGTCTATGAACATCATTGACTGCAATAATAATAATTTCCAATTAATAATAAAAAACAAAAATGAAAGAGAGAAGATGAAGAAGAGATGAAGATCCTGTTGCCTATAGGCGCACACATTCAAGTGGAGCAATTAATCAACACATTAGAGTGGAAACAATATGAATTGGGAATGAAGCACACTCTGGACATACAGTCAAAACACAAAGCGAATATATCGAAAATAGTAAAAGAGTGCTATGTGTGTCTGTGTCTGTTCATGGTTTGGCTAATTAAATTACGCCGTCACGACCGAATAGTATTGAACCGAAAACCTGGTGTGAGCCAGTGTGAAGCTAAAAGAGGTGATCACACAGCACAGAATAGATTACGGTGCTGCGCTGCATAAATGAACTAATTGGTGCCCGGACTGACCGAAGACTGTGAGCACAGCATAGCACATATGAGATTGAGAACACTCAAAATAATGCCAAACGGTACTAATAGTGCAGTTACCGTATAGTATAGTATCATTACCGTTTCACGAACACACAGGCACACACAACACACATTCTCAACAACCTAAAGTACAAACAAATTAACATATCGCTAATGGAGAATAATGCAAATGCTAATAAACTCAAGGAGGATAATGGATCGATGCGAACTAACTCAATCACAGACATTTAAAGCGCCAGTGTTTGTATGTGTGTTGATATTAATAGCGCACAGAGACAGACAAAACAGTTGATTGTGGATGAGACTTGGAAAAGTTTAGTTAATTAGACGAGAGAAGAATGAACGCGCCGGTGCCATTGACGAATCTATTGCATACTAACTGTCCTGTCTCTTCTATTTCGAATCTACTAAATAAACTAAAGAGTACACCGAAGTTCCATAGAGGTTAATGCATAATAGTGCACTGCACACAGGTCGTATAATAGTTTGGGTGTAATTAAAATGCTAAATAACGTAATTAAATTATGTTGCTCATCTATTAATAATACAAAATGGATGCAATGGACGTTCAACCTTACTCTTTTGTATGTTTTTAGCCTTTGGCCGAGGCAACACAATATAAAATACGAAATCTAATTTCCTAACTCAACTAAACAGAGAGCAAAGAAGAAGACAATCTGCATTCTATGTATCATTAACATATCATTACAATTAGTTGTAATTAAATTGCGTATAAAGTCAAATTAAAAGAAAAAAAATAAAAAGAAAAGAGAAGAGAACATTGCTTTACCATAATGCTGCTGCTGTTGCTTCATAATGAAGATGAATCGATGGATAAATAAAGATGATGTTGAAATGAAACGTTTTGGACGATGATGAGGTGAGACAAAATACAAAATGCGGTTTGTGTTCGATTGTGTCTGCAGGGGAGCAGTAAACAAGAATTGGATGTTAGTTTGATGTGAATTGAATACAGTACTTACGATACACAATCGACGAATTGTCCATTAACACAAACAATCTCAGCCCGCGGGGAGAATGGAGAAAGAGTAAAGACAAAACAAATAGTCCTGTAATGAAATTAAGAAAAAAGAACGGTCGTTTAGGCAAAACAGGTGCAAAGTGATGCTTGTGTGAATGAATGGATGCAACATACAATGAGCCAAGTCTCATTCATTCACTTGTTTCTTCGTTCGCTTGTTTGCTTGTTGCCTTTGTTACATTACAATACTTGCAGACTATAAATAATAATAAGCGATCGATTCTGTACGAAGAGTAACACAAGGAGAAAAGACGGCAACAATAAAACGAAAAAAAATATCAGTAAATGTAGTTTTGACTCAATTACCACACACATACATTTCGGCACTTACATTACACTGTACCAACTCTAAATCGAAGGCTAAAGATGAAACGGCAGATGCGCGCACTGATCGATACAGCTGTGTATATGTCGGTGTAATGTAATTAATGAGATTACACACTCACAACAGGGAAATTGCCAATTAGTCAATTAGCTAATCAACATATTGTAAGACTCTGATGTACTTGGTGCAACCGACTCAAGGTGCAATGCACACGTGTTGAGTTCAATTTGAAGAAGCATCTGTGCAATTAATGACGCGTCATTAGTTAAAGTATCGTAAAGATGTTGCTCTATATAAGACAAATACATTAAGAATTACATTTCAAAAATAATAAGTCCAATAAATTCATTTGATCATAACACCAAAAAAGATTTTGGCAAAGTTGTTTAAATATCTATTATTATAAAATGTCTGCTAATAAGATAGGGTGCGCCATCTAGTTGTAACTTTTAAAACTATTTTTGTTTTGTTTTAAACATTGTCATGGTTTGGAGCAAACATACGCGTATTGCATGATCGTAAACATTGTGCTTCCTAATTAACCTGGCTTAGGTCATGTTTCAAGAACACAAGTTAATAATTACATTTGTATACCAAGTTTTGATGTAAATATTACCATTTTCGAATGAGACTTTATTTGTGAATTCGAAAGATTTGATAGTACTTAAAATCAGTTCGCTTGTGGACTTAATGTGAGTTAGTTTGATTTGTTAGTACTCGATTGGTTTTTTTGCCATTCGAAAGTGTTCCACTGAAGCATGCCAAATCAAGCGCTGTTCATTGCAGATGAAGTGATCAAATTTCCAGGTAAGGTTTTGCTCTTGTAAAAATTGACAGTGTTAATACCATATCGGTTGCAGGACCATACGATCGTATGGTGACCAGATACTTGAGCATGGCCAATCCGACCACTCGTCCAATTGGGTTCAAGGTGAAGACCACCGCTCCAGCCCGGTACTATGTGAAGCCCATCTTTGGTATCATCTCGCCTGGTGGTAATGCCTCTGTCTCAATTACCCTGCAGCCACTGATTGGAGCCGATGGCAATGTGACCGGCAGTGATCAGTTTAATCGAGACAAACAAAAATTTATGATACAGTCTATGTACGTCGAAGAGGCTGATGCCACTGCTGCCAAAGTGACTCAAATGGTTAGTTCGAATGTAGTTGAATTATATTGAATTATATATTAACACTCCACAATTCAATCGCCACATAGTTGAAAGAAGCCTCAAAGGACGAGATTATGCAGTCGAAACTGCAGTGCACCTTTGAAGACTTTCACCTTAAGACGGTGACTTCTGCCCAGGCGATCGCCTCGACTAGCAAAGATGTGCAGCAGCAACAGTCCGCTTATCAAACTCCTGGGCACATGGGCCAACTTACCATCGATGAGCCCGAAGGCGAGCTGTTCAATCCTGCGGTGCTCTTGGCACTTTTCGTTTTGTTCGTTGGCATTATCATTATAAATCTGCTTTTTTAGTTGAGCCAAATGCCACAACATTCATTCAAATGACCTGACTGGTCAATTAAATTCTGCTTATTAATTGTTAATTGTCTTTCTTTGCTAGCGCAACAATGCAAAGTGTCACAAATTGAATTGAAAAATAATTTAATTTATCAATAAAAATTGCATTGTGAAGACTTTTGGTTTGAGTTATATAATGACAATTCAATGTTCCAGTGCTATGGCTTTGGCTGATTAGAAGGTAACTTCTGTACAGACTTGTTATTTCTTTTGGCCACCCTGGATTTAGACTTTTGGCTGAGAGCCTTCTTGGACTTGTCAGCTGTGGTAGTGCTAGGACCTTCCTTAGTTGGACTTTTGACCGGTGAGACAACTTTTAAAGTGACCGAAGTAGTGTCAATTCGACTTTTAGGACTTTTTGTGTTACCTTTGGCTGTTTTATTTGGTACAGCTGCAGAAGTGCCATTCGAAGGACTGTTGACAATGGCCTTGGGTGGTGTTTGTGAATTTGGGCTTGTGGCAACACTGGTTGTAGAACTGTTTGTCTTATTACTGATTTGCTTACCAGGACTTGGGACAGGTTTTAAAACACACTTGGCTGTGCTTGCAATCTCGACAGACTTGTGGTCATTCTTGTTCGATTGTGTCTTGATTTTGTTGGGCATTAGCGGGTACAACATAGGTGCCACGTTTGCATTCCTTTCTTTCTTCGCCGGAACAGTTTCTGTAGTGGTAGGTGAAGTGCAATTTGGTGTTGTGCGATTGCCATTCGCTTTGTCACTTTTACGGATTTGCTGATCCGTCTGAGACTGCAGATCTGTATTATCTAGCAGAACGCACCACCAAGTTATAATCGCCATCACAATTACTAATACAATGACGAGTGCCGGCAGGAGATAAGACAGCACAGTGTAGTACATGTCTTCTTCAACTGTGGAGGCTGTGACTGAATATAGTGAGTAGAGCAAATGTATTATTATTAGATATATATATTCCAAGACAAATACAAAACTCACCATCAATCGATTTAGAGGTGACAATTCCAGAGTACGACAGTAGAATGATAAACGAAATGGTCGTCATAATCTGAGTGGCACCGAGCCATAGGCTCAAACATGATAAGTAGAGAACATGCTCGTATGAAATGAGCCACTCACATTACTCATGGGACTATTGTATAACTGTATAACTTTGAACGCGGAGCTATTTCGAATAGTTCAATTTGAATTGAGTAGACCATCGAAAAATCTCAAATTTGCCAATATTGTAGAGTTCGAATCGATTTCAAATCTAGTCTAGTCTAGCAATCCTGTCGCAGGATTCCTTTGTGCTTCAGTTATGCCATGTTGAGTTGACAATCAAATGAAACTTTTATTATGAAAGTTGTCCAATAAGAACGCATTTATGACTCGATTATTGACAATAATAACCAATAGATAGAACTTCAAACAGTCAAATAAAAATATAAAAATTGCTCAATTTGATAAAATCATATGATATATAATGATAAATTATTAATTTGTAATTTACAAAATAATATTAAATATATTATATTAAATAATACATCAAAATTGATTCAACTGAATTTTAACAAAAATAATTCAAACCAAGTGGGCCATTCATAGAAGACGTGCGCTTATGCTGCTCTGTGATTGGTTGATTTTGTTTTCAAATCCAATGCAGTGCAGTAGTCGTTTTGTGCAACGGACAGACCGCTACCACAGACACAACAACAGTGCGCGAGTTCGTTGAGTTTGTCCACTGTCCACTCTGTCTCACAGTGTGCACACTAGCGACAAGATCGCTTTCGGGCCTTGCCAAACAGGCCCTTGACCTTTTTCTCCTCATTCTAGGATTCTTTTGTTTGTGTATTTTTTACTCATCGGACAATAAATTCTTCAACATTATTATCACCAAAAAATGGAAAACAATCCTGAAGCAACCAGTGACTTGTTGAACATATTTGAGTCGGACCACATTGAAATTACTACCTCAAATGTGGCCACCTCTACTAATGTGTCAAATGTATGAATTCGACTGTTTACATCATCAATGGTTAATTTAATTTTTATCGTATTGTTGATTCATTAGGTTCTCGGTGAAATAAATACCAACAACTTTAACATGCAGGACGATGACTTATTGCAGATTCTGTCGGGCAATACAAATCAACGTCCCTCGAAACGCCGTTCATCGGTATGGTTTACTTGTGATTGATTGGTAACATTTATGATGTTATTTTTTATTGTATTCTAGATCTTAAAAATAAGCGAACAGAAGGAATTTCGTCGAAGCTCAGTCAGACGCATCAGTTGGGCTCCTACATATCAATTTCAGTATGTGTTTGTTGTTTTTTAGTTTGAATTTAATCAATTGCTTGTTAGGGAATTACGCACGGATGGCACTACTTTGATTGCCAGTCAGGAGTTGAACAAATATGGCCCAGAACCACTGCCTATTCGTAAATCTGCTGAATTGCGCAATTCTATCACTAACGAAAATGTTGCACCGAATTTTGTCGAATCTCAATCATCATCCCAAACAAATGCTCCCTCCGCATCTAATAAGCCAAGGGACGGTGACAATTCACTGCATACACTGATAGATGATCCGTTTCAAGAGAAAGCCAACTTGGAAGTGATTCAAAAAGTCAAACAAAAAGTTAAAAACAACAAAAATTTCACCAGAATCCTCTCGAAATATTACGACAAAGAAGAAGTGAAAGACTGTCAAACTGTCATCAATACCGCCGTGAATCGCTTTAACATTGACCCAACTACCACAGATTTGAATCAAATCTTTACCAATGGAGTTACGAACAAACCTGAAATAGTCACTGTGGAAAATTGTTCCGACGCACATGCACATCTCAATAACATTATTCAGCAGTTTTTTGAGCAGCCTCAACAGCCGCCGCAACAAGTCCAATCAGTAGCTAAGCAAGAAGATGTCTTTTTATCTGCTGCCGCGAAACATCCAAAATTGCCCAACATTTCACCTATTTCTGGCAATATCAAGTCAAACCTCGATTTAACCAATGACACTATGAATGGAAGTTCGTTGATATACAATTCAACTAAAATTGGAATCGATCAGCCTACTCCACAGGAATATTGGAACATGACTAATGTTGGGGATGATGCTTCGTTGTGTGGCCAACAATCCGAAGAGGAATTGAAAAGAACTATTCACGACACTACTATGATGGCCATCGATGACGAAAGCAGCGATGAAAAAACTAATGCAAAAACTGTTGTCTCTTCTGTGGAGTTGGAAGAGGAAAAGAAAGACGCCAGTGCTTTCTTGGCACTTCTTAAAGGTGACAATGAACCAGAAACAGCAACAAACAATACAGACACTTTTGAATTTTCATTTCAAATGCAAACCCAAAATGATGAAAATACTCCAGTTGAACCAAAACTTGTAGCCAATAATTCAAACAAGGAAAATGGTCTTCCTGATTTGATTCCATCTCTATCGTCATCTTCTGCTGTCGCTCTCGCTGCCAAATTATCTTCTGCTCATGAAACTAGTTTGCTTGGAATTCTTGGAACTACCACTTTACCTGATGGAGATGTTTTTATTAGGGACAAAACAGAAACCTTAGTGTTGCCCACTGATTTTACTTTGGGAAACTTATTGGAAGTTGAAAAAAATTCAACAATTATTGCTCAAAATACTGGTAGTAGTCGAAGTTCTGGTTTGACTATGGAAATTACAGATGTTATCGAACAACCTAGTGTTGAATCAATGGCCATTGCCACTAACACGATTCCTTGTGATGATGATTTTAGTGTTTTTAAAGACGCCACTATTGTTGATTCTACTTATGCTGATGATGAAGAACATAACACAATTAAGACCGATTTACATGAGCCAATCAAAATGCATGAAGATTCACAAAAAGAAAATGCAATTCCATTTGTATTGAAACCAAAAGAACCACTTACTCAATCACCAATTGCTGTCGCAAATTCAGCTATGACTATAACTATGGATATTACCACGAAATGTCTTGAACAAAATGAAAACCCATTTATTCAACAGTTGATTGCTTCTAAGGATAATGATCCACCTAGTGGTCTTACTATGGATTTGACCACTGCTGTTGAGCAGTCAATGATGATGACTACTTCAGAAATTGCTACTCTTGCTGTTGCTGAGGCATCTTTGTCTATATTCAAAGATCCTTCAGTGATACAATCTCCTATTAAATTCGACAAAGTAGTACATGAAATAGTTAATAATGATAAAGAAAAGCCAAAGATAGATCATTCTGATGAGAAATCTCAACTCGACTTTACTTTGTCCGATTCTTTGATTGATTCACAAAAGGAGAATCAAGTCCCGTTTCATCGATTTCAACAAAAGCAACAACAGCCAGATGGAAATGAATCTCAATCTCAAGTTTGTGATGAAATTTCTTCTGTTCTTCCAGCAAGTCCACTAAAAGAGTCGTTTGGTCTTTTCTCTAATTCACCAATTCAACCGGAATTAAGTGCCATTCCCACTTCCAGTATGTTTGACATCTCTATGGCTGCTACCACTGCCAATTTGCCTGACTTTTCCAACTTGCAAATGTCTCACAATAATCTCGAGCCATTCTCGACTAATATGGAAATTACTGATGGTGCTACACTGGCCAATATGTTGGGAGGAGACGAATCGGTCACCATACATAATGAGGTTTCAATGACTCTTGATGTCAACGAACAAAAGTCCCCAAATAAGTGTGAGACTATTGAAAATTGTCTTCGAATTCCAAATAATGTTTCTTTGAACTCAATGGACAATGAGAAAAATTGTCCACCGAATGTTGCACTGCCGAAGACGCATATTGAAAATAGTTTAGCCCATTCGATTCTTTTTCCGTCAGTTAAAGATATCAGTTTTGAGATGTCTACTGCCAAACATGATGATAACTCTGGACTGTTTGGTACTACTAATAATTTGATGAACATTTTGGATGGTGGAGATGACCTCGTCGAACACAGTTTGTTGGCTGGTGACAATTCTACAATGGATTTGGATGGAATGATCACTGGAGGAAATGTCGATCCTAGCATACTGTTGAAGGAAGATCTTAGTGTAGGACATGATAATGATCTTTCAGCACAGTTTTCTGATATCAAAGTGGAAGTATTCGAGATCACAAAGAACATGGATACCGATGAAATGACCAGTGAAAATGATTGTCAAGGCAAGACTCCATACGCAAGAACTAAACCTTTCTTGGGCAAGTCTGCTTCCACCATTTTGGATGAAGAGATGGAATTTACTGATTCGATACAAGGCACACTGCTGGTCTCTAATGAGATCGATCTCGGCAATGAACAAAAGTCGCCACCTGTCATTGAAGAAAAGTTTGTTGATTTGTCACCGCAAACTTGCGATGTTCAAGAAACTCAAATGGATGATGATGTTGAACTTGAGAAAATAAAAGATAAAGAAGAACCTAAAGAGGCCTTATCTGAACAAATGGAAGAAGTGCCAACTCGTGAGGAATCGAAGATTATTTCTCCGCCATCGAAGCGTCCATACGACTTTACAATGGCAGACATGCCGCAGCAACAACAATCGATTGCCAGAAAATTCTCTAAACGATCAGACTTGTCTTCAGCGTCGGTGTTGTCGACTCCAAGTTTGGCCAAAACTGGTCTTCTTTCAAACTTGACTAGTTTTTCGCATAATGTACCATCTCGTATTCCGACTATTCGCTCCGGAAACACTACAAATTTGCATAAATTCTCTGCATTGCCATCAATATCTTCACTACAGTCCGGTGGGCTTAGAAGTACCACTTTGTTGAGATCAATCAGTTCGTCCATTGTCGTTCCAGGCAGAAATACAACCACAACTACCTCACTTTTATCTAATGTTGTTCCACCTAGCAGCATTAAAACCGCTGAAGAACCGGCTACTTTGAAACACCAAATTGAAATTGATTTTAATCAATCTAGAAACGCTGCAAACAAGAGTGGAGATACTTCGCGAAATAATTTAACCTCTTTTACTGATGATTCTCTCAATTCAAACACATTTTCCTCTTATTTAGTCAAGAATTGTGTTCGAAATAGTCTTGCAGTTGGTTTCAATGAACGTCTTCGAGATAAGGTTGAACTGTTGAAACGAGAACGCGAAAAACAAGAGAAAACTGAACTGCTTCCTACCACTGTTGATGATGATCATAAGAATGAGAATGAGGTTCAACAAGAAAAGATAAATGGTAATTGATGAAATTCTATGTTTTAGTGTGGTTATCAATTAATTAATTAATCTTTTATTTGTTATTTTTAGATTTAACTAAACTAATGACTGTTACTGTTTCGAATAAATCCAAAGATGGAGTGACTACCATGAATGCAAGCACCTTGATGGATATTACTCCGATGGAGTGTAATGATGAGGTTCCAGATCAGTCGATGGCCATTGAAGAACAACAAAACGGCATACTTAAATCAGAACAAGAACAATTTAGCGTTAAACTTCGTTCGAATAATTCTCTTATTGATATTTTTGCTACTAAAACGGAACAACCTGTTGCCATTGAACAGGAGGAGGAAGTTGTAGAGGAAGAACCAGTATTGGAGGAACCAAAAACCAACTGTTTTGATATTTCAAATTTTACAATGCCTGATATTTCATTAGACAGTGACGGAGAAGCGGACTTTGAAGACGAACTGGCAAATGGCACTGATTCAAACGGCGATGAACAAGGGCTCAATTTGGATGGTGAAGACGATGAGTCATCTTCCAATGCTGACTTGAAACATATTCTCGAAGCAATGTCACATTCGATTCACAATTCAACAGTGATGAATGAAACAACATCTCAACATGACATCAGTAAATCGCCATTGGGATTGAACAGCACTCAAGCTCAAATCAAACGAATCCGTTCGACCACTTTCGACTTTACCAAGTATGAAGATTTTCTGTGCAACATGAGTTTTGATGACACAGATTCAATGGAATTTCGTTCCTCTACTTCAAGCGACCCACTCTATCAATGTATTTCAAACCTCAAAATCAATGAATTGCACATTCGTGTTCACTCAATGCAGCCAAACATTTGCGTTGTTCGTTACCTATGGGGAACACTTGAAGTGCGCATCAAGTTTGGTCCTGCCAACATAGAAAACGTTCGAACAATGTCTTTTGATACCTACTCATATCTGTCTCGGAAGAAGGAAATCCCCTACAAGGTTATGCGTGGTCTTGAAGATCGTGCCCTTCACAACGGCGATGACATGTTTTTGTCATTCAACGAAGAACATAGACCAATTCTAGGATTGGCGCACAACTATGTTCTCAGTCATATTGATGACAAGTATCACGATCTTATCAAAAAGTATCCAGATTCGACCAAATTGTCCGATTTATTGACCGAATTGAGCAACACTGCCAATGCAGCCCGAAAAATTGCTGTAGAACTGAGACACATTTATTCAAGAGAGATTACACAAATACAACCACTTGATGCTGAAGGAAAGTTTCGGTAAGTGTTGTTTCCCCATTTGCTTTATCTGTAGAGTATTTGGATAATTAGGATTATATTTGTTTACCAAAACTAAATTAAATTAAATATTTTTTAGCTTCAGTGTTGTTCTTCTTGGCGTTCGGCTTAGTAGTTCATTTGAGGTGGCCTTCACATTCGACCCATTGATGTATCCATACGAAGTAATTCATCCAACTATTGTAGTGCCAGACAAGGACAAACATCTCTATGGACCGTAAGTTTAACTTCAATCTTAAAACCATTCTTAACAATTTTTTTATACAGTATCGAACAGTTCAATGCAGCTCTGTTGTTGATCAAACCTGGTAATTTCGAGTATCTAACCAATCTGATTCGAGGTGCTAGACTATATATCAAGGCTCTTCGTGCTGTTTTGTTACATAATCTTCGCTTGAAGAAACAAAAAGAGCAAATCTGTGCTGCCAGACTATCAGCTTAACCTAAATCATCATCTTCATTGACATTATCCTGACCAATATATTCGGACATCATTTTGTATATTTACCTTTCATCGTAAATTAACTCATTTTTCATTTGTACTGCAATCATTTTTATGCCAATTATTTAGAAGTATCTTAATAATATTATTTTATCTCATTCAAGTTTTTTTAATGATGAAACATTTTACAATTTGCATTAGAAATGGTAAAGCTTCAATATTTACGTCTTTTGTTGTTTGGTTCGTATGATGAGAAATATTGCCCGAATTGCGATTCAAGAGGAAAGTCGAGTGCGGGAGGGGTGGAATTAAATGGCTTCCATGGAGCATTGTTTGGACGATCTCGGTGAAAAGGTGGACCACCTAAACTTGGCCCAGAGTGAGTCTTTAATGGAGCCCGTTGATTAGTGTCGCCGCCGCAGTCTTCTCTAGTCCGTTTTCCACTTCGATTGGTTTGTCGGCTTCGTACAGTTTCGTTTGATTTGTTGCCATTCAAAGCTAGCATCGAGTTTTCGTCATTTGTCATCACGGTAGAGGAACCAGGAATGGTCACCAGCTCACGGCTTGTTGATTTAAGTTTTGCTTTTGGAAAATTGATATTGTATTCCAGAAATGCTGTTGAGAAAATAAGTAAAAACATACATATAGAAAGTAACTCAATTACCTTGACCGTTTTGTGTCACTAACAAATTCAAATTGGCAAAAAAGTACTTTTTCAACCAATGCAAAGCCACAGCCACTGCACGGTTTAGCTCCATTAAACCTGGCTTGTCAGCATTAGCATGTGCTAGCTTGTTCCGTGAACGAACGATCCAATTGGGAAATTCCAACAAGTTGGCCATCGCTCCTGTTGTCGTTTTCTCTTTCATATCCTTCGAATAACTCTCAACACAAACACACAAATTCATCACCGAAGTAGCTGCATAAAAAATAGATACCAATAACTCCATGTATTTGAGTATACAAACTTACAGTAAAGGCTATGAAGCACCGAAGTATTGCTTTCTTTGTGGTCCTCGATTAAAGCGTTAAGAATTGATTCAATCGCTTGGAAATGAAATTGTACAACTTTGAGATTTTCGTTTTGCTTACAATGCAAAATCCACTCTGTGAGCTGATCACGAGAGCCGAGAATTTTGTTTCGCGAAGTGAGACAATCACTCGGAATGAGAACATTATTCGGTGTAAAAGTGAGCACAGAATAGATTGTGTCCCGCAGTTTGGACAGAGGATCGGTTGGATGAGGAAGAAAAGGCAATGAAACCTTAGAGGCTATCTTTGATTTCTTAGTCCTTCTGTTTTTGAGAGGCACTTCTCGTTTTTCTTGCTTGTTGGAGCAGGATTTGTATTCAATAGGCCGATTAACCACCTTGGTGGTTGTGATCGAGGTTTTGACCACTTCTTCGATGAAAAGTACTTCTTCTTCATCACAAATACTTAACTTCAGGTTTTCATATTTGCTCTTCGTGTTTTGGGAAGAAGCGGTTACTTTAATCAAGCGGGGATAGCTCCCAACATATTGCACCTCGTCGTCGTCATCTTCAATGTTAGACATAATGCTTAGTTGTCTTGTCTTCGATGTCTTTGATGGCAATACAAAATAAGAGCTTCAAAATGTACAAACGAGTGCAAACAGTTTGCGGCGGCAAAGTAAACAATACAAATATAACCGTTGGGCAAAATCTCTTTTCTTACTGCCTGCATGTTTGGTCAGTGTAAGCATTAATAGAGTACGTTACGTTCAATATGCAATTTGAAAATCAATTAACAAATCTGTTCTAGAGATTGTTATTAAATCAAGACTTAATGTCATTAAGCTAATGACAAAACTATACTAAACTATAATTCGAGTTAATAAGTTTGTGTATGTGTGTGACTGAAGAGTGTGCGAGTTCAGTCTTGTTGCAACACACGTGTTCTTTGGATACAAAATTGTCGCACCTCCCACTCAGTTCATGATCGTCGTGGTCAATGTTATGGTGGGCGTGTTTACCATTTCTGTTTGCTTCCTTTTAACAAGAAAAATTACCATTGGACACAGTCCTACTCGGACCATCGTAATATAAACCAAACCGACCCTAATCGACAAGTGACACAGTCGAATGGGCCATTAGCCCGGAATAGTTGGAACTAAAAGAACTAACAAAGTAAGAGAAAACCTTTCAAGTAGTTGGCACAATCAAACTTGCATTCGCAAATGTGACAACAAATGTGACCGCATCAGGAAGGTTACATCGTTCGTAAGAATAAAGCTAAACAAACTAGTTCTATGTGGCTTTGTGGGTTTTTTGTGAATGATTAATTTTGACTCAAAAAGCTTTGACAGAGCTGTGAATTTGGCTGATTTTTGTTTCGATTGTCGTCATAATTCAATCTATATGAAGCAATTTGGGAAAGACTTGTTTCAGTTAACTGTACAATTGTACAAGAAAAGAATGAAAAGTCCAAAATGTATGAATAAATGTACTTTTTTAATAATATTTAATTAATTCGCACATTGTCAGTCTGACAGATCCAATTGATACTGTGGGTATTTTTTGACAACAGTCCAACAGTTTCAGTGCCGATCGACGCTGTTGGGAGGCGCTTCAGTATTGAATTACGAAATAAGCGAAAAGTGAACAAAAGAGGTTGAACCCTCAACAGAGGATGGTCCTACTCATATAGTGATAATTTGAAATGATTTGATTTCAAATGATCTCCAAATAGCGAATGAACTGTTATGAACATAGTATCAGTGTCTAATAGTGTCAAGGTAGTTCATTGCTCAATGCCACTCCTCCACTCTTCTCATCACATCGCCCACACACTCACACATGAACGTCTACCTTTCGAACTGGCTTGCTCCATCGAATTTCATTCAATCTTTGGTTTTCAAAAGTTTGGATTCATTTGCTTTCTAGCTTTCGTCACAGTTGTTTCACATCTCGTTATCACCTTGAAGTTGTCTATAATTGTTTTTCAGTAAGTTTAAATTCTTTTTATTGAACTTTCATTATACGACTTCACAAACCTGTTTTCATTCGTTTCCTCTAGAAAATGGATTACGAATTTTCTAGATTGGTTCTTCTTTCATTGGAACACGTGATGGAATCTATAGTCGAAACTCAACAAATTATGTTAACAATGTATAAGTCAAATCTGGAACTTTTGGCTAAATTGGGCAAACGAGTGAGCAAATTGGAACGTGGATTAAATAATTTGCAATCTATTCGGAACACTTCTCCAGTTCAGCCAGAAGATTCTAACTCTGTAGCTACAGAATAGGAATCAGCTGCTCAAGAATCTTTATTAAAATGTATTCTTTTTCTTTTGTACAAATAATTTTTATAAATTACATTACATTACATAAATAAATCTAATTTCATTTTAATTCAAAAATCATATAAACCAATGACGTTACCAGAGTGCTCCTTTTTATTACCGCGCGCATAATGTGTTTGTTTTGTGTGCACAACTGCACATGCTGTGAGTGCTGTGCACTGTCATTTGTTTTTCTGCTAAAGGACAAAGTGGTAACATCTTGTGTTGAGCCATTTTCTGTCTTATTATTATCTTATTTCGCCCCTTTACTAGATCAATGATATAAGATAATGAATCTTGCTTATTTAATTGGTAAAGGCAGAGAAATTGCCACTCAGCGCAGCGAACAATCTTCCCCGCGGTGGGACGATGTTTTGGAACAGAATTTGTATCATTTCGAGCGAATGAAGGATTTCAAGAAGAGATTTTCTGCGGCCACTACGAACGACGAACGATTTCAATTGGTTTGGCAACTGCCATTGGTTCAATCAATGTTAAATGATTACTGTGACAATCAATGGTCACGGAAGAACTGTTTGAAGCAACATTCCGGAAAAGATGCCACACAAGCTTCCACCCTGCGTACTTTTGGTAACTATTCGTTTGGTAAGAAGAATTACCAAGAAGCAATCGGACTGTACACTTACGGTCTTTCGATGGCTCCTCAACCTGTGGACGGTGACGATGATGATGTGACAAAGGGAGAAGAAGCTGCACTTCTTTTTGGTAACCGGTCCGCTGTCTATTTAGCTTTCAAACAGTATGAAAATGCACTCGACGACATTGAATTTGCGCTTACACTTAATTATGCCCGCATCAAACCAAATTCCCTCAACAAGTTACTCTTTCGTAAAGTGGAATGTCTTATTCGAATTGGACGTGTTGATGAGGCAAAAACTGTGCTTCAAAGTGAAATATTGTCCCAAACTATTGAACCGAATACTACGGATGGAATGCGATTGAAAATATTAAATAATCTTGTGGATTCTTTTGTTATAGTTGAACCAAAACCACAAAACAAAGCTGAAGAACCATTGAAAGTGTTCACTTCGGTAAAGGAAGAATTTATCACGAAAGGCCGTTTAACTTCGCATCCAAAGTTGTCTTCTTTGAATTCGAAACTGGAATTGCGATATGAGCCTTCGAAAGGTCGTTACTTGGTGGCAAAGGAAGACATTGATTTCGGTGAAGGTCTGGCCATCTCGTTGCCCTATGCGTCTGTGTTAGTGGATAATCAGGAACTGTTGGCATGTCATCATTGTTGTCGTCAATTTAGCCAGCCAGACGATCCTAAGCCTGGAGGACTTAATCGTCCGATTCCTTGTGGCCAATGTTCGAATGTGATGTTTTGTGGTGAAATTTGTCGGCGTAAATCTTGGTACCAGTATCATCGCTTTGAATGTGGCTATCTTCCAATTCTACATCAAATGCGATATCCGCATCTCGCGCTACGAATCATTTATAAAACTGGACTTGATAAAATTCGAGAAGTGATTGCAACAGAAGAACTTGGTCTAACTAAAGATCCTACGGACCTTTTCGATCCTGAAGATTATTTGCACATTTATCGATTTGAACATCATGCTGATAAGTTTGCCTACTCAGATTTAATTGTTGTCACTTTAGGAGCTTGTTTGGCAGCAAAGATGGCAAAGATGAGTGGTTTTCTCAAGGAAGAGGAATGCGTTAGGTTTTTGGGTGGTTTACTTCTGCGACACTGTTGTCAAGTGTTCGTCAATCACAAGACTATCAATGAGAAATCTGATCAGAAGCTTAAAGGAAAAGGTAGAGGCGAAACACCTGAACTTGGATTTGCTATTTACGGTGCTTCGAGTCTGTTTAATCACTCTTGTTTCCCCAATGCTCACAACGCCACTCGATACCGACCGGATATTTCGTTGATGTCTCTTCAGTTGATTCAAGCCAGACGACCAATCAAAGCGGGACAAGAAGTTACCATCTTTTATGATGACCATAAGAATGCTTATTTCAATCGGGCCGTACGACAAGAAGCACTGAAGGATTTGTACTTTTTCCACTGTACTTGTGCGGTCTGTGCCCGAGATGAACGAGATAATCCAGACGGGAATGAGGACTATTATGCCATTGCTTGTGATACATGTCAAGCACTGGTCACTAGTTCTTCAGGCGTTTATAGTTGTGAGAATGGTCACAAAATTAGCATCCTTGAGGCGAGACGCAAATGTATGAAAATTCGTAAATTGATTGCAGATGGAATGCGTCTTAGAGAAAAAATTGAAGACCACATCGAAGGGGCATCGGGAAAGATACCTCGCAAACTGTTGGATAGATTTGTGAAACTTGTCGAGGATGAACTCAGCTCTGACTACTTGGTGCACATTCCTTCCTTCTACGAACTACCTGGCTTCTTTGATCGTCTCTGCTATTACCGAAATCACAATGGTGAATTCCAAGAATCACTGGTCGACTTGGAAAAGTGTGCCTATCTGCTAGAGGTGATCTATGGCGAGGAAAGCTTTGAGGTCTATCAACGATTGCTTCGACTCAAGGTGGCTTATCCGGTAACGACTGTGCAAATGGAACAGGCTTACAAAGGTGACAGTTGTGTCGATGTCATGCAAGACAAGAAATGGTTGAATGTTATGGCTGAGATGTACGTCCGCCATCAAAACATTGAGCAACGACTTGAGCCGCTCAAAGCAAAAATGCTCATTCCTTAGGACCTATGGCATAGATAATATCATTTTTACTTAATAATATCAATTATTTTGAATGTGCAAGTTTAGTATTTTTGTCTTAACATTTTTTCATTTATAATTTACCTATGTACCATTTAGACTACAGTAATATTATGCCACTTTCATAATAAAAGGTCTATTCTATAGACAATTGTACAATTCTGGGCTATGTCATTTAGGAATGGTACATCTGACGCCATTGCACTGACAATTGTGAGCACAGTTGAAATTGTGTAGTAATTTTGTCTTTGTCTTGTAAGTTGTAACACGAAAAGCTCTGTTAAAGTTTCGGCATTTCTCTTTGACAATTATTTCTCGCAAAATGGATCAAACTGAACTTGAGCAAAAGGCCTCGAAAAAAATCAACTGAATTTCGACAGTCTTCAATTAACAGTTTTTTATAAAGCGGATCGTAAGTGTGAAAACCACTTCCCAATAAGAAAATGCCCTGAATTTTGAAGATAGTTTCGCAAGCCTCCCATAGACAAGTGTGATAGCAAGTTAACGCTTATGGTTTGTAGATTCATTTGGTCAAGGTTCCAGATTGATCCGAGAAGATATACCGGAAATATCAACAAAAGAAATTCAGCACATTTCAGTAGAGTAACATCGTATGTGGATGCGGTATTTGCAGTTTAATTTATACATGACTTTTTAAATATTTTGTTTTAGTGTCAAGTTCAATCCAAAAACGTTGAAAATCTGGCGAACCAGTTTGACGCGATCGAAATGGAATTAAATTTTGGCAATAAGAAGGAGGCAATTGATATTATTCATTCGGATATATAAAGCTACTAACAAAGTGCCTGATTCCAGAAACGTTCAATGATCTAAGAGATACGACTCGACTCATTTATGTCAATGCTACTTATTTTAAAGCTGAATGGACTGAACCATTTTATAGAGGCACTTCTGTACAAGAAGGTTTTCATACTTCTTCAAGCCAAGTAATAGGCTGCTTGATGAGAGGTCTCAAATTAAGTTTTTAATTTTATTATGAGCCCCAATCAAAAGCTAAATCGATTACAATGCCATATAAGCGCTGCGACATTAAAATGTTGATAATTTCAATTCGTGATTATATTCCCTTACAGCTCAATGTCGCCACAATGGACCGCATTTTCGAATTATTGAATCGTCAAACTTTTAAAGAAATTCTTATTGGAAACCTCACTTTGCCTCGTTTCAAACTGTCTGCTACTCATTAACTAATTGAACAATTGACCAAACTTTGAATTAAGAAATTTTTGGTCCACCAGCTAAGTTTATTGACTTTACTGATCACTGCAATGTCCCATTGTTTGTCACCGACGTAATTCAGTCAGCACATTATTGATGTCAACGAGGATGACACCATGGTTGCCGCTACTGTGATGTGCGGTTGAGGTGAATTTCGCGAAGGAATTCATCGCAAATCGTCCATTTATCTATGCTTTGTTTACCAATGAGTCGCCAAAGCGGATTCAGTTTATGCGTGTGCTTGAAGACCCTACAATTTAGACTGATTCATGATATTTGTATACTTTAAAAGTAATACTATAGTATAGCTAGTATTACTTTTTGTTGCCTTTTTTGAATACTCTAATAATAAACCAAATGAAAAACTAGAATAATTTAATAATTCATTGATTTGCATCACTTGTCGCAATCTCGTAATCGACACAATGTACATAAACAGAACATAATAATAATATATTCAATCAATAATTCTCTCTATAGCAATAATATAGGTAATATAGACAACAAGTGATTTGGTGTGTGTGTGTGTGTGCAGGTGTGTGTTGGAAGGTACATAGGGTGATACATAATGGTGGTGACTAGCTTGTGGTTGCGCAACAACAACAAACAATGACATCTAGAAGTGGTCATCATTGTCATACAATAGCCGAACTGTTGTCATCACAGGCAATATCGTTCACATCACTGGCCATACTTGCATTCTGACTGGACAATTTCAGGTTTGTCTATAAGTGCAAATTTGTATTAGTACATCTATATAGTAATCTCTCATCGAATCACACTCACCGTTAGTTTGTTTGGTCTAGCATAGATGGAAATTTTGCCATCCTGATTGGCAATAACAAAATAATCCTTGCGAAAGACCAGTGAAGTGAGTCGTTCATAGGCGACCTTCTTACAGACATGAGGCTCCAGCATGGGCACATCATCCAGCCGAGGACACAACATCGTGCCCAACAGTCGACCAGGATCACAGACTGAGGAATTGTTACTGTTGTGGTGACTTTGGTGATGACTTGAACCCAACGAACCTGTACAGCTTGTCAAGGTTCCCTGACCGCTACTCGACGTGGAATTTGTGTTATTGCTTGTATTTGAAGATGCTGACTTAACCGCGTGTTTATCCGAAAAGGATCGACTACTTAGGGAGAAGGTTTTGTGGTGTTTGTGTTCGGAGGAAGATTTCGATGAAGACTTGATAAGGCTGTTGAAGAATTGATGAGCAGAATTGTGGTGATGGTGATGGTTACTATGATTATTGTGATTCGAAGTGGTCTGATTGCTCGCATTCGACAGTAAACCGTTCGATTGGTGATGATGCTTGGTTGATTCCGCCGGTGACTGTTCAAGTGTTTGTACACTGTTTGAGAGATTATTCGTAGAGGTGGTACTTGTGTTGACCAAACTAGTCCTCGACTTGACCGGTTGTTGACTCGACTGTCGAATGACATCATCCGTCAGATCCCACAAACACAGCTGAGTGTCCTGTCCCACTGAACCAATCCGGTAACTTGTGATGTTGAATTCGTCAGACTTGTTATTGACGACATTATTCTTATGCAAAACTTGACTCGAATCGTGATGCTGTGGACGTGTCTGACGCATATTACGAAGATAATTCCGATGAGGATGATGATGATTAGCCATACCACCATCCTCAAAACTATGATCATCATCCATAATGTCGTCAAAGTCATCTATCGAATCAGCGTTGTATGTGGTCATATATGGATCAAAGGTAACTACATTTACCCACGACTTATGACCCTGGCCACGGGCAATGACACGTTTCTCGGTGTGTGACCAAACTGTAATTAGATCATCCTCTCCACCAGTCACAATAAACCGCGAATCAGGACTCCAACCAACGCACAACAATCCACCAAAGTATGATCTCATTCGTCCAACCAGTTCCATTCGGTCGTAATGAAACACCCGAAGAAACCCATCCTGAGACACGACCGCGAGAAATTCACCACAAGGCGAAAAGGAAAATTCGTGTATTGCACCCTCTCCTATTGACCAACGAAAGATGGGATTTCTGGAACTTTTCGTTTTACACGTGTAAATGGTGAAACCTTCGCCAGTTTTAAAATGTTGATAATTTGGCGCAGCTGTGCCACAGGTGAGGTCCTCCTTGTACAAGTACATCTGGCCAGTGGCATAGGCGACCAGAAAGTTGCTCTTGGAACGAGGCAGCCATCGAATACATGTCACTTTAGACTTCTCAATAAACCTCTATTAGTGGAAAACAAAATTGATAAGTATTTATAATTAAATAAATAGGATTTAAAAACAAACCTCTTGGTTGTAGAATTTATTCACTTCACCTCTGTAGAGATCAATCATCTGAATTTGACCAGCATTGAAGCCAACCAATAGTTGGGCGACACGAATGTCTAGGTTGGAACAAATATCGTGACAGGTGGGCGAGGTTTGCTTGTAACTTCGACGATCCACCAGTTTGGTTAGATCAGCCGGCTAAAATGATTTTATATGTTAGTTGGTTTAAGATAATTTAATTAGAACATTACCTGAAGTCCATTGAAGGCATAAATAAAAATCTCCCGACCAATGTTGAAACATATTCGTTCGTCAATACGCACATTGTCGCTGTTGGTATTGCCGGTGTTATTGCTTGTGGTATTGCTGTTGTGCTGCAAGTGTTGTGAATGATCATTCATATGATCATTGTTCATATGATGATTCAGGTGATGGTAGGCATTTGATGAATTGTTTTGATTGGTGGTAGTGGCGACATTGGGAGAAGCGGAAGGTGGAGTGGAATTGCCCCCACCTATATGATTAAGGCCTTCATTAGAATGACTCATCCGTGGGGTGTAGTAGGTGGTTGGAAGAAATGGATTTGCATTGTTATTGGACGTGGGATTATCAGGTGTGCACACTTTGGTGAATGATATTCGAACATGTGTAGAGTTGGCACCGGCACCTGCAGCACCACCTGTCCCGCCAATCGCTGAATTAGGTGCATAGGAAGATGTTTTCGGTCTGGAATACTCCGCATGTGGCATCAACCGGTAGATACCTTCCCGGGTGATCAGCTGTGTTTTGATCTCATTTAACTGTTCATTCGAGGATGACTGCATCGTCGTCCGTCGATGGAGATGAGCCCCAACCAGTCTCACTTTCACCTCTTCTGGCAGACACCTTCCACCGCTGCCACCAGCTGAATGACCTGGTGGTAACCTTCGTGCTACACCTCCACAAGCGGTATGATGATGCGGATGAATGTCACAAATTGCCGTAATGGTTAATGCGAGACGTTTATTGCCTTGTGGTGCAGAAAGGGAGAGGGAGTGCAGTCCACTGAGAGCAGACAGGCAGAGAGAAAGGCTTCTAAAAAGGAGATCACGATAAGATTAGATGTATTAAAACATGCCAACCAAAGTTGTTGTGGTGTAGCAATAATACAAATGAAAATAAGAAATGTGATATACCAAGAATAAAACGTGAGACGAGGCGAGGAGATTTCAAACTTCAAACTAATTTAGCAATTGTAAATTTCAATGTACAACCGAATTAAATACAAAACTCAAAAGGACCAAAACAAAACTTCGACAAAATGAAGTGGTAGACTTCATCGGTAAATATGTTCGGTTATGTGGTCAAATAAAGGAGAAAAATTGACTCGATATTTATCAAAAGTAGATCAAACGTTTTCTTCTGTGTCTCTTCGTTTATTTGTACTTCGACCAACCTCACTGGAATGTCCTTTAACTTCTACTCGTTTGTCTTTTCTTCTTCTTTGTCTACTTCAACTTTAAAGTTCTTTGTTTTCGTTCGTACACTACAGAAAGTGGCGGCACTTCTCAATTATGACGATGAAGAACAAACACCAAACACCAATGTGGCATTATAATAATAAATAATATAATAAAAAGAGGTAAAGTCGAGCAGTTGGTGTGTGAGGCACACAGGACAGACACACAACTTCACAAACACAACGAACGAACCAACGAATAGGAGGAAAATACAAACACACGGTGATGATGTTGATGATGTTGGTCGAGTGCAACGAGGAGACGAGACGATGAAGATGCACAGAGAGACAGTGCAGACAGAAGTGCAATTGCAAAAAGTGAATGTAAACACACTAGGCCACAAACACATACACTCGGACACTCTCTCGCAATTAGGGGCACGTGTTCAGAAGAGTATACACCGGGGCACTGGTGCCCATATTGCAAACCGTTCATTTGGCATTTGATCATGTCAAATTGACATTCACTTGTATTTGACTTAACTGGCACCATAAGTAATGTGCATCTCAAACAAAGTGCAAAATGTTGACTATGCATTCAAGTGTAAAGACTCACTCACAAGTCGATTATGTAATAACTTTGATAAATAATTGTTTTAATTTTATAATTCAATGCAGTGGCGTCTTCCTCTGTTGTGATTTAACACATAGACATTTTTGCACTGTAACGTCCTATATGGAATGTACTTTATTGCTCAAGTAGGTGCGCCACTGCCCAACATTCTGAATACATTAGTCCATTTTATTATTAATTTTTTAAAAAGCCACATTTGCACATCTTTACATCAGGCATCTAGTGGTTGGAAATTGATTGAGATTTTGATTTGTTTGGTTTTCTGGTTTATGTTCTTGTTGCAGGAAATTATGAACAACGGCGTTTCGAGAGTTTATCATGTTGATCAATGAACATTGAACAATGAAACTTCATTCAATCAATTAACCTGTTTGACATATCAAACACTTCAAATTCATTCATTCGCTTCTTGTGCATTTGCAAAGTTAAAAATCCCAAACGGACAATGAAAATTTGACGATTGAAAAGAGAGAATTTGAATGTCATTCAAATTATGAATCAATATTGTGTTTATGTTTTTTATTCTTTATTGAACAAATTCACAATGGTCAATTGAAAGGCATTTCTCTGTTCAATTCCATAAAACGTATAATATATTTTTTGAACCAGAATGCGTTCAGTTGTGTATTTGTTCAAATCTTCTTTTATTGGCAAACATCATTTTGACAATCGTTCTCAATATTGTGTTAATTTCGAATTCAATTCATTCACCATCACCACCGCCACCACCCCCATCTGGCCAAATGTCTATCAAATGAATTGAAGCGGCAAAAGCAATTTCAATTTGCTTTATTACACAATATTGAATTTGGATTCGATTTTGGTTTAGCGCGCGCTCTATTTTAACTTATATAGTCTTTTGGATCTAGTGTTCAACAACCAAGTGTTGAAATGGTGTCCAAATTCGTTGCATTCGATTTTGTCACTGTCTAGACCAACTACCGAAAAAAGCTGACCTTTATCATCTCTGGTCATGCAATACTGTCAATAATAGGTAGCATTACTTATTTATGTTATTGTAGCATTATCCCCCTAGAATGGTCGTAATCGTTTGTTTGGTTTAGGTTTTGTGTGTCTATTTTAGGTGGTTTGTTCGTTACAACATAGCTTGCCCGGCGCGTTAGGTCAATTGTGAGACGACGCTATCAGACCTTTGCCAGACGCCGACCAGAAGGAGAGTAAGAATGGCATTCTGTGATTCTTGCCATCTGTTTGGCCCACATGATCATGCCTGGCATGGAGCGTGTGTGAATGCACTGGAGAGATGCGATCACGATGTTCCAGCGACTTATCCAGCAATATATCCAGAAGAGTACATGTGCGTGTCCGTGCGTGTGGTGTAGAGGCAAACCAGAAACCCACATGGGGAGTCAGTGGCGCATCCCTGGTTTGTTTGGATGCAACCGCTTCCAGTTGGGATGCTACTGCTGCTGCTGTGGTGGTGGCCTCTGTACTACAACACTGGTTCCACACACCAAAAAGCGGTCAGAAACTTTGCGCCCGAGCACTTTAGCCGTGTGTGCCATCATCTCACAACTCTACTCTCATTCCCCTTCTGCCTCGGTCGTCTCCTACTCCACGGTCCAGCATTTTCTCTTCTCTCGTTTGCACCCGAAAACTCATTCATGTTATTCTCACATCAGTGCATCATCATCATCACATCACACTTCTGCCACCCATTCTGCTGCACTCAGACGAGCCCGTGCATTTCCTCGGTGATGATGCTTTTGGTCGTGCATGTTTGATCGATCTTCTCTCGGGATTGATCACACTCACACTCACACTCATTCATTCTCTCTCTCAGTCGACCCATGTGTGTCTCGTTTGTCTCGGAGCAACCAACGTGTGATGACCACCGCTGTCGCCATTCGACATCATCACCATCACCGCCATCATCGCCTTCACAAGATGATCATCTTTTTCTATTACTCATTCAATCATTACAAACATCATCACAACTCCAACATCAACATCATTTGTTAACTTTTAATTTAATCCTTTAATTTATTTTTTAATTTATTTAATTTCCTTTTTTGTTTTGTTCCTCCGTTATTTCTTTTTGTACTCGACAATTGTGCACTACTCTTTTACCAAGCACAATCCACGCTCGCATTCATCATCATGTTGAAAAGTGCACAAGGCACACGGGCCGCTTCGTGTAAGTGCATTTTGTTTGTGGAAATTTGAAATACTATTGTTTTTCTTTTCTAAGTCAACAAAATATATAATTGAAATTAATTGCTTTATATTTTAACTGTTCTATTTTCTCGCCTCAATAGTTTCGGCCAAAATACGTAACCTTCAAGAATATCATAATCGTCTACTGAATGGCCTTTCGCCATTTCCATCCGGTAGTGACATCATTAATGTACTGAAATTCTTCTCTCAAGCCCTTTTAACGTAAGTTGGATTGTTTGTTATTGTGATTTTGAACAGACTACAAACAACAAGGAAACAATGTAGAATCATTAGTGAACAAACACAGAACAACAAACAAAGACAACTGAGTACATTATAATTGAGATTATCTCTAATTGAATTCCAATCTGATGATTCATGAATATATTTTCTGTTTTTTGTTACAGAATACTTCGCGATATTCCCTGCTTACCGATTGATCTCATTCGGGATCGATCACGTGATTCAGTCCGTATTAACTTTTTTCCCAACCTCGACTATCGCACACTTTATTATGCGTTGGCTCAAATGTTGGACTCCTTTCCGCTTATTCAATCAACCTTAGCTACAAGTGCACCAGGTAAGTGAGAGTTGTTTTAACGAGTATTAATTAGCTTTATTTGTGTTTGTTTAAGCCGTATTTGAATTTCTCCTTCACGCGGTCGTTTGTTTGGTGCCTTTTTTGGAGCACGAACTTATGGATAGCATGCCTGTTTGTGTGGCGAACACCATTTCGTTGAGTTTCGTTTCGCATCAAGATATTATCGACATGCTGTGCTACAATATACTTCCATTTACCCTTTATCGTAAGTTTGTTCAGAATGAATTAGTTAATGTGGTTTGATTGATTTGATTTTTGAAATTCAGATGATTTGAACAATGATTCGGTTGGCTTTGCCAATTCATCCATACCATCAATTCTAATGGTGGTCCTCACTCATACCGACAGTCTTTCATTGCACTCACAATTGCTCGAATGTTTGATGCGTCTCAAGAAGGATGTGGTCCGCGATTTGCTTGTGGTCATTGCATACGGAACTGGAAAATCACGACACGCTGCTGTGGAATTGTTGTTCCAGTACTGGCCTGGCCTCAATCCTAGTCCACTGGATAGGCGGACATTATTCGAGAAACATGTGCCCTGGAAACCATTGACCTGTCAAAATGACACCTGCCAAAACACACTAAACAACGAAGCAGTGAAGATATGTTTTGCTCAAATTGAGTGCGGCAATCCGTCTGCCACCTCTGTGTCCGACTGTAAAGGTCGTCCACCTATTCCATTGCTAATATGCATTGATTGTGCCGAGATGGTTCGTGAACAAAGCAGCATGGTGAAAAGCAAGTGTACAGATGTGCTGCTCAATGTGCTTCATCCGATGACCGAAATAAGTTACACTTGTGAGAGTAAAAGTTGCCTTTCTGCGGCCAGCAGCAAACCATATTCGTCCGCATTCTCAACTGCCACCATGGCAGTGGTCACCTGTTTCAGTCCAGAGTGCACTAATTTCAACAGTAATAAGCCTGTTCGGTTATGTGTTCAGTGTCATCAGTCTCGTCACCAAATGCTTGTTCCTAGTGTTGCCACCACAAGTGATACCTTAGCCCCCGGTTCTAGCCAAGAAAAGCATCCACCCAGCAGGATTCGTCATCTTGTTCAAGAATATGTTCAATCGTTGTGGCAGCTTCCACTGGAAAGCCAACAACACTTCACCGAAGCGGTCATTTCACTACTTCGAGAGGCTTCAGTGTTGGAAAAGTATTCCAAAGATAGTGGTGGAGTGCGGACTCATGGAACCAGTGCCTATATTGGTGGTGGTGGTGGCGGGGGAGGTGGCCCTGGCTTGGCCGGAGGTTCCTTTGGCCCAAGTGGGGTCGGTCCAAGCATGGGTTCCGGTGGTTTCGATGGAAGTGGTCCTGGTGGAGCGACAGGCATTGGTACTAATCCGGCCTCGGATGCGGTCGATTCTACCATTGAAGAGCGACAACTTCTGAGCCGATATGGCATTTGGATGCTTATTGGACTGTGCGATCCCACCGAAGCCACCACAATAGAACGAATGGAACTGCTTGGCCGAATGTTGGCCATGTTGTGCCAGTGGTTCCACAACACTGCCTGTTTGCCTGATGATCAAGCCGGCTCGGCACTGGAAAGAATCAAAAGTGAATCTATTCATGGATGGTTAATGAAAGTGATTGGCTCACAGTTTCAACTGTTCGCAAACTGCCTCATACCTAATCCGCCTGATTATGCCCAAATTGGCGGCTATTGGGAGAGTTGGCCTTCTATGACCATCCACATCAAAGAAGGTTTCAAGCGGTTGCTATGTTTGGTGCCATACGACATTATTACTGCGGACATTTGGGCTTACATCATGCCTTTCTGGATGGAGAGCTTTCGGTACGATTTGCCTGAAATGGAACTTGCCGAGTTGAGAATACTGCTGTCAAAAGTGCTCGACCCCGACCTGTCACCCCTAGGACTGCCACCAAAGCAAATGTACCACTTTATATCGATTTGCTTTGAACATATGATGCCACTGGAGCAGGAGCAGGCTCTCTCATGGTTGCAGGTAATGCCAGACAAATGTCTGGATTGGTTTAATTTGTTATTTTCCCAATAGATATTGACTCTACTGGAAATTCCTGTGCCGATAAATCTTCTCAGCAGTATGTTTCAGAGTGGCATCACATCGTTTATAAATTTACGTGAAATGAAAGAAGGCAAAAAAGTGATCGAAACCAATCTTGAGAATATTGGAAACGAAGGTCTAGTTCCACAGCCGAGTACAAGCAAACTATCGCCAAATCGAGACAATCGTTTCAACGCACATCCATCGCCAAGTAATCATCCACTGTTGAGCATTGCCACCATTGAGAATATTGTAGAATCACAGTTGGCTTGTTATGTGTTGATGTTGGACATTCTACTGAAGCAGTTTGAGCTACAAGAAGTGAACGCACACAAAGGTTTTGACACAGGACGAGACGCGATGAATACGATACAGCTGTTGTATCAGATGATTTCGGTTGCCCACTGTACCACTGCCATTGGTCAAGTGCACACATGTTGTGAGTATGGCAATACGATGAGCACAGATTTGGGAACACAAATACCAAAGCCAGTGCCACCACCGAACGGTAACATGCAACGACATGTGAGCAAACCAAACAGCATTCTAAACGAGTGCTTCTTCTGCGAGTTGAGCTCCATTTGGTATCAATTGTCACTGCAGTTGATCACCTACTTTGCCCCACTGGTCGAGATGACAGTGATGGCCGACATTGGAAGCATTCATGGCACTGAGTCGGATCATTCGAACATTTGCCTTTCTCCGTTATCGACTCGACACCAGCAACAACAACAAACCACTGATCAGCCAAATCCTCCTCCTGTTGCACCATCAGCAACTGATGAACGCTCAACATTGTACTCTATCAACGAAGATCAGGCAGAAGATCAACAGCAACAATTTCTGCATGCAAGTTCGTCAATAATGGATGACCCCAGCAGTGATCAAGGTGGTCATAGTGGTGGAGAATATACTGAACCAGAGGTGGAAGACGAGGATAAGTTGATTGCGTCCATTGAATTGAACATGACCGAAAAGTTGACGTTAAAATTTTTGCAAGAACTTCAACTTCAATCCGATCCAGATGTGATTTACCATTTGTTGCAATGTTTGAAGCTACTCACGCTGCACGCGGGAATACTTAATCGAATGGCACAGGACGAGAAGAGGCGAAAATTCTTTTATTGGTGTCAGAAGCGCTATTTGATTAGTACTTTTTGGCGACTGTTGCAGGCTGAATTCTCACAGGTAGGCATTTTGTTTAAAAAGTCACTTTACTAAACACTGTAATCTTTTTTTATCAGATCTCTCAAATCAGTGTGCCACTGCTTCTTCACTGCATCTCTCTTCCTGGAGGTCTATCTGTGTTTTCTAGAATCGTAAACGAAGACTTCAAACACAAAGATTGGTGCATTCGTTTTGCCACAATTGAACGAGTCGGTTCGTTTTCACAATTTGTGGAACAGTCGGCGGTGAAGAATTCTCACTTCCTTCAAAGTGCACTTTCAAGCTTAATTATTCATATGATTCAAACGTTGGATGATGTCAGTTCGGCAGTGGCCCAGCGAACACTTCTTGTGCTTGAGTCAATGCGGACCGCTTCGTTACGACTTTATGTTCACTGTTTAGAGATGCAGTTTGATTTGGTGATTGTTGACCGGTGTTTGGTGCTGTCATCACTGTTGCAACTGTTCAATCATCTAATGCCGCTCAGTGAGGAAACAAAGTCAAGAAGAGTGTTGACTTGGGATTTTTTCCTAAATCGATTCGATGCACTCTTCTTGGAGGCACAGGTTTTCGGTCAACGCAATTCAGATGGAAGTATGGAGATCAGTGAGCCAACAAGAGATTTGAGAAATACAAATGTTCATTCGGAGACTTTCAAGAAGAAGCTCAATCGGACACATGAAGCACTGGAGCAAACACATCTGAAAAGGTCACTTCTGCTTCACCATAGTCGACACCAAAAAAGACATGAAATGAGAAATCCTTTCGCAATATTCGGAGTTCACTCAACTGCAGGACAGCAGACGGTAGCTGGAGGCAGTCAGCCCGGATCGTTGACGCGTAAATTTGGACATCACCAGAAAGATCAAACACATTCGAAGGATAAGTTGTGAGCTTGTTTGCTTTTTATTCTTCACAATAACAAAAATTCTTTACTTTAAGCAAAAATCTTTCTGCGCCTTCTGCAAATTTGGCGGCGGTCAATAGAAAGGCATCCAAACTGGCTGCACTCACTGGTTCAGCATTTCCAGCAAACTTTTTCCAGGAAAGCGGACCAAGCACACGTGATATTCTACAGGAAGAGCTTCACAAATTCAATGTGATTCATCGAAAACTGGACGAGGACGCCACTGATCATGAGCCTTTTCACTTGTTGGTATTTCTGCTGATGCAATTCTTGTCGTGGCCTGATTTGCAACATCCCACAGAGGAGAAGGGACTTAATAGGACACAGGTTTGTTTGCCTTATGCTGTGTTTGTTCGTAATTTTGTTCAATTTTAGTCAATTGTATTTCTTCACCTCAACACTTTAATTGGCTACAATTCTTCCGAGGGTCAATTTTTCTTGTCCGCCTACGACCTACGACGAAAGCCAATCTTTAGCGCCTTTCTCAGCGCCTTACCAGACGCACTCGATATGAACCTTTCAATTGGAAACTTTCTTCTGCCGACTGTTTTCCCACTGATGATCTTCTGTCCGGCCAACCATCGTTTTGTCTACTCGTCAGATGTTGATACGTTGATGCCAACACATTCACTGTGGCTATTGCAATCACATCTTCGCCATTCGTGGCTGAGTTCGCTGATTGTGATTCTGTACAAACACAACTATTCGGTGGTGCCAACATACAACAAGTTTGTACAGTTGATGATTCAAATTGTGATGAATACTCTTGAATCTGCACTGGAGCATCGATGTTCACCTACGGAAGCATTGCTTAGGAGAAGTAAAGGTGAGTTTGCTTTGTTTTATTTTGTTTTTCGTCCAGCATTATTATCTGTTTATTATTTAGACCTCCGAGATACGCTCAATGTTGATGGAGAAGTGGAGACCAAAACTGAATCCATAACCGAAGAAGTGGTTGACCAGCCAATGAAAGCCTCAAACCGTTCAACGATTACTGTCGACAATGATGACGAGATGATTGGAGCTGAAATTATGATTAACGATATAGTCAATGGAAAGTCGACTACGAATTCCCTCACAGGCGATCAACCAATCACAATTGATATTGACATTCATGAAGGCATTGAATTTCAACCAATTGAACCAGCGCTGCTGTTAGCAAATCAAGAAATGGAATTGGCCAATTCTGGAGTGAGGTGCGAAGAAGATGAAAAGTCTTCTGACTCAAACACAGTGAAGCAACAATCCGAATCTATTTTGATTGGTCATTCAACCAATGACCTGAAGAAGTATCCAATTACTTCGTCTACTTCTGAGGACAACGAAAGCATAGGAAACAAAAGTTTGGTTGATTCCTCCTCTTTTGCGGACAATCAATCTAGTACTGAGTCATCGTCTCAGTTTGGATGCTTTCCTGTTGTTCCAGTGACCAATAACAATCAAGGTTTGATGACTCCTGAAGAGAATGGTGACCTTAATTCGGAGACCACCACTACATCTACCACTCCTACTCTTGCAGGTGGTTGTGCCACGCCGCCTCTGGAGATATGTCCTGCTTGTGCTGCGTCGTCCTCAATCCCGCCACCAATCGAACGTTTACTTCCTATCGGTGGTGAACTATCCGAAAGTGTTCGTATTACCTTATCACGCCGTCCATATCCGTCTGTGATTGCATCTTCAACTACGCCTACAGCCTCACCACCAATTCCTACAATTCCTCCACCGAACGGTACCGTAATTGGTTGTTGCTGTTGCTGTCAAGCTACCAACACTGGCCCTGGTGGTGTGCCATGTTGTGCAAGCTTTCAACAAACTATCGAAACATTCAAACAACAACACGCCACTGCGGTTCGTGAATTATCACGTGAGAGACTACTGCCAATTGGACCAAAGCCTGTGCATCATCATCCCCAACAGCAGCAGCATAGTCATCATCAGCAAACGTTTTCATCTAAATCGCATCATTCTTCAGAAAGTCGATCAGTGGAACGTGCCACTAAGCATACAAAACATCACAAACCATCCAACAAACTACTGGTTCGTCAACATACCACAATCGGGTCAAACAATCCCACATCCAAGAGTTCATCGCCATCCGCATCTGTGCCTCACTCCATTCTGTTGTCATCTAAATCTGTAGACTCAGTTCCAGATAATTTCAAGTTTAAGTCGCAGCATCACTTTGAACCACGAAACAATCATCACAAACAGATGACCGTTGTAACAGTAGCGACTACCACCAATTCATCCACTTCATCTGTGATTGTCGATTCGACTGCAGCGAACAATATCGATGACCTTTCGGTTCATCAAACTCGAGCTCGTAAATCAACCACGACCAGTAACAACTCGGAAGAATCTATTTGTGGTGCATCAAATTCAAACAAATCACCAAGAAGTGCAGCTTTGATTGCTTGCAATGGAGGAGGAGAAGGTTTTGACGAGACTGCCACCGAATCGGACCAGGAAACGAGTAAAAGTAGCAGTAAAGGTCCATCAAGATCGTCCAGACTTTCAAATGGTGACTCAAAAGAAGTGATCGCAAATGGCTTCTCGAATGAGGCTAAGCACGGCAAAGACAAACTAAAGAAGAAAGCAAAGAAAAAATCAAAGAAGAACAAATCGACAAAGTCAACGCCAATTTCGACTGCGAGCAACACTCCAAATCACCAGAATCATAATCACCAGGGTTCGAGTTCACCAACTGGAGGCCTTCCAAGTTCGAGTATCACTTCGGGTGGCCCTTGTGTGGTTGGTGCGGAGAGTCCAATGACCACCGGGGACAATGAGGTTTTTGCGAATCAATCAGGAAGTTCAGAGTTTGTCTCTGGAGCCAAGCGAACTCAAGCAGATTCCACAAAAGACAGTCGAAGTAATGAGGCCAGCTCGAGTTCCCATTCGGACTTGTCCTCTACCGCCTATGAGATGTGCACCATCTGTGGACTGCCAATTGAGAAATTTGACGAACAAGAGTTGGGACTGTGTTTGATTTCGTTGGCAACCTTTGTGCATCGAGACCCAATGCTGGCTGCGCCAATGTTGCCTCAAATATTGAGGCTCACTTCGCGATATGCCATTCGAAGAGTCTTTCCTTGGCAAATGGAAAGGTGTGTTCTTTTCACATTCAAATATCTTCACGATTATTTAATTCATAGCTTTCTATTTCCAGCAACGTGCATCTTCCTGCCAACACAGCCTCAATCGCTCGTCAGTTCATTCGTTGTACACTGCATCAGCTCAATTCGAACGGAATATTTCGTCAAATCTTTCAATCACACATTTCCGATGTCATTCTTTTTCGTAGTATTGCAATCTCGTTGGCTGATTTTGTCGAGTTGAATCAAGTCACTCCTCTCAAAGAGCTTTTTGAGGTATTTGCTTTGTGTTTTTGTAATCAAGCTTATATTGTTGTTAATTTGTGTATCATTTCATTTAATTTGCAGTCATTGATGGAAGACAAACAGTTTCCATCGCTTCAGGTGGTGCAGCACACTCTCTCGAATGTGGCCAACTACTTTGAATGTGTCTTTGTGGACTACAATACTTCACAGGGTTGCAACTTTGCCTTGTCCGGACTGTCACCACTGGTGTGCAGTCTGATCGGTGCCTCTGCGCCCAATGTTGGCGCCAGTATTGTTGCCAATCAACCATGGTCCGAGTTAATGGCTCCCTTTGAGTCATACCTTAGGAAGCTTTCTTTTGCGCTGTCTCATTTGGCTCCGTCCATTCACAATTTGGTTCCCGTAATGCGGGTACTGTTGGCACTCTTTAAGATACCTGGAATTGGTGCTCATCGGTCAATATTGGATCCGGTCATGAAGATTTTGGCTCATATTGTGCAACATTCTCCTTTGTTGCTTGAACATGTTCGCGAGTTATGTATTCTCTGTTCACGTGCCTATGTTCGTGATCGTGAGCGTCTTTGTATTGCACGCACTTTTGCACTCGAACTGGTGCAGGCCTTACGATTTCGAACTCATTTACCCGATGAGAATATTCTACTCTTGGTTCAGTGGGCGTTGGAAGATTCGGGCGGATCGTTGCCTTATTCGATGGCGGCTCAGTCATTAGAACGAACACAGAATAAAGCACTTGGCCAGACGGGCATTTCAGTGGAGCTCAGCTCCACAAATGCCACCGAAGCACTGCGAATGCACATCAGTGAATTGTTAGACTTTGTCGGGGATGTTCATGCACTAGCGAGGTTAAAGGTTTGTCGGACAATGTTTGAACTATATGATTGATAATTTTTGTTTCCTTAGAGTAACTTTCAAGGTACATCTGTGCATCTCAACGAGGAAACACTTGGTGGGCACCTGAAGGCAGGTATTGCGCAATTCTTGTCACTTGAACTTACCAGAACTGGCGGCACCGATCATCGTGCTATCACGAAATATCTTCCATGGTTGTACAGTTTGCCTTCACTTCAGCAAGGGTATACATACATAAGTGTTGTTTTGTGGATTCTTTGTAACTTTCACTTTGCTTCTAGTCCAAAAGAATTTCTAGAATGCATCTCTCATGTGAGACTCCTCTCCTGGTTATTGCTTGGTTCGCTGCAGCATTCTGCTCTAATGAAATGTCACCCAAACCAAACCACCTGTTTGGTGTCTCAACCAATTCCACTAGAAGCGAGTACTCACATTGCTGAGCATGTTCAAGCAATTCTTGCCGGCTTTGCTGAGCAATCCAAAACATCAGTACTGCACATGTCTGCACTGTTCTACGCCTTTTTGCTCTGTCAACTTTGGACCGTGTACTGTGAACAGTTGGCGGGACAGAATCCGCCAGGTTCGGATGCTGCCCATCAAAGTATTCTGGTGCTGTCGGATTTTTGGTCTAAAGTGACGCCAGGTGTTTTGCAGCTCATTTGCCACTCTAAAGGGGTATGTCTGCCTGTATGCCTGTTTGTGCTGCTTTTAGTGGTCTAGACTCTAGTGATTTAGTGACTTAGGTGATTAGCTAGTGTGATTGATGTTTCGATTATTAACGATTCAATTCTTTATTCTTCCATTCTTCTTCCATTTCTATGTGTTCTCTGCTTCTCTCTGCTTCAATTCTCTCTTCTCTCCATCTCGCGAACATTACATTGATCATCTGTTGAACGTGTGTGCACGCACGGACGCTTCTATTCCTATGTGTTGTGATTGTCCCCATTTAATTCTACGATTAATCTGTTTTTACCGATTAATTAATTAATCATCGATTTATTAATTAATCCTTTCTTGTCGATTAATAATGCTAATTAATTGTCCGCCTTTTTGCTACTGCTGTCTGAAAAAATCATGCTTTTTCTATGTGCTCCATTTATAGGAAGGATTTCAACAGGTAAACAGACAAATACAAATACACAAAGTTTGTATTTATTTTGATTTTTTGCCTTTACATTACATTGCCTGTTAATTGGTTGGTTTATGGTTCAATCATTTTGTGTTGCATGATTTGTCCGAGTGTGTAATTAATTAATTATGTACTAATTGACCGATTGTGTTTGCTTGTGTGTGCACTTTTGTTTTGTCCAGTAATTAGTCTTATTTGTTTATTTGTTCACTAATTTGTATGCTTCTATATGATATAGCTTGCCGATACCGTTAGTTTGCACTTTCTGAGCTTGATGGAAACACTGATGGAGTGCAACTCGGAGATACTCTGTCGGGTAAGTGTAGTGCTCTTGTTTGTTCATGTGACATTTGACGAATTGCAACATTTCGCAATTACAGTTGATTCCATTATGGCTTCCACTGTTCAACAGTTATCAAGGTATGTTACGGTTGTCTACTTATTAATAATGATTTTGATTTATTTTCTTTTTATTTTCTTTTTTGTCTGCCTGTCTGTAACGAATCGACGACTCAACTTTGACGACCTGCACTTTTTATCTTGTTTGGACATGATTTGAATTTGTGTGTTCTTCACTTATCATTCATTTGAATGGCTCGTAAATATGCAAATTTGGCTCATTTGCGGTGTCTTGATGATCGACTTGTGATCGGCGAAATGGCCAAATGTGTGACAACGACTTTCACTTCGTTGGGCGCTTCGTTCGAACAACCTCGAACCTCGCTGCACCACCACAACCACAACCACAATCATCACTACCAATCATCATCACCATTACCGTCAATGATCGTGTAATTATCATCGAATTTCGAATATATCATCGTACCTGTGTTTCTGTTCGTCTTGCTTTCGTTCCCGATCTCGATTGCCATCACCGTCAAATGTGAATTGTGCGCCTCTCTTTGCCTGTCGTTGTGTTCAGGTCAATTATCAGGCAATACTCGTGTCCGATTACAGACGATCGTTAGTTGGCCATGTCCACCGCAAACACGCGACGATGCGATGATGGCCTCTACCATACTGATCCGATGGTTACAAAGGATTCAGGTATGTGTTCGATGTCACCCAAGTGCACTCTCCCCTCAGTCTCACCCTTATTAATACTTGTACATTTTCCACTTATATAATAACTTAATTATACTCCTTAATTTATATGCCCTCCTTATCCTAATGTATGTTTTTGTTTCTTTTTTTGCAGACCAAAATGAGTCAAATTGAAATGCAATCATCGACTGCCATTCAGTTTTATTGTATTTAAATGCGACAGCGACTGGAACGAGAAGAAATTGCTCACTTGTAGTGTCTTAACTCTATCTGTTGGACTATGTCTGTGTTGTGTGTGCTGTATAATTCATATACACTCGAACCAAACGTATACACACGGACACATTGATACACCTCAACTATACGTAATGTGCATGTAATGTACAACTCAATTTATACACTTATGTTGTTACACATATATGCAAACAAACAAACATATTACACAAGCAAAAGGCATTACACAAACACAGACAGACCAGACTAATAGACTCAATTTGGAACTATACTTATCATCGAAATGAGATTGGCGGCAGATCTATTTACCTGCTGGCACAGCAACAACAACATTCAGCAGCCTTCCTTTATTGTTATTGGATGATTATTCGATTGATAACGACTGGTGATAATGACGACTGGACGACTTGAGAACGACGACATCCGAATGGAAACGTCCTACGAACGAACTAATGACGACAAACCAAAACCACCAAACGGCCATCACACTGTGAGAATATCTTCTTGTGTGTATGAGTGATCAAAGAGTAAGTCTGTATTTGAAAAAGAAGAAAAGTTTGGTTCAAAGTGACGATCTCTAAATTGAAGAAGAAGAAGAAAACCAAATGCGTTCATAAAACGACCATCAAGTGGCGGTAATAATCATAAAGATAATGATATGGATGCGGCACGGCGGCTATTGTCCGAACGAGCTAGCGCGCGCCAGCGAACTGTTGGTGTACAAGTTGTCCCTGTGTGTATGTGATTGTGCTGTGTGCTGGAGTGCCTGCTCGATTATGAACGCGATCAAAATACTTCTACTAAGAGCGATAATGGATGATGACGACGACTTCGATGGTGCACTGTCTCCAACACAAATGAAAAGTGACCAAGAGAAAACAACGATTTCGTGTGGGGAAAGTCGAAGACTTCAACTGGTGCACACCGAAGAAGCGAAAAGAACTCTCAGACTGACGACGATGGCGACTTTTTGTTATGTCAAACGTTGCTTTTGAGTTTTGCTCGACTTTTATCGCTTTCTTCTTCTTTCTTTTCGTCTTTTCTTATTTCTTTTAAATCTCACACACTTTTCATTTCAATCTTTTCCTATGTACTTTTCAACTTTATTTATTTCCATCGTCCAGTTCTTATTGTCATTATCGCTAATTTTTCAATTGTCATTTTGAGTTATTTCTTGTTTTGAATATATTTGTTGCTGTTGTTATTATTGTTATTGTTGCATTGTACTAATTGTTATTAGTAGTAGTTTAGCTCTTCTTTTAGTACATTTCCACGCTATGTTCCTATAATAATCTACAGTGTATAGTAGTAATGTTTATATGTTGCCATTTGTGCCCCATTGCCATTGATGATATTGTGGCAACTGGCAAATTGGACGAACTGGAAGAATCACGAGCGAACGAATGATGATGATTGCCGATGATTATTACGACTATTTGGGAAGAGATGAGAACGAACGAAAGACAAGCGAACGGAAAACAAAAGACGAGCATAAGAAAAGACACTCACAAAGACAAATAAATGATTGCAAATGATTGAATGCTTTGCTTCTTCACATTTTTTCCTTTACGCCATACGAATGAGTGAGTGGAGTGACGGTGTGTGTGCTCCGATGTTACTGATGATCACTCAGGTGATATGAACTACGAGGTGTCATTACAGGTGTGAGGTGGAGGGCACACTGGGCACTTTCATATGATGGAGGTGATCATTGCCATGATGACCGTGACATTCGTTACCATTGCGAACCACCGCAATCATGATGGCACCCTATGTCTATGAATAGCTCTCATTGGATGATGTGATGTGCAGAATGTGCAATAAGTGATTTAGTCCAGTTTGACATGAACCTTTTCATCAAATTATTAGAACAATCTGCACACTTGGCACAGAATCGAGCTCAGTACTCGAAATCGGTTATTTGGTTGTGCATTATCGACTAATCGTTGATTGATAAGCTGGGACTTTTTTGATTGAGTATTTCAATTTACAATTTCAAGTAAGTGCCTTATCTAAAATTGTTTGCAATCTATCGAGGTCTCGAGTCACACTAATCTTTACAAAAGTACAACTACAATGCAATCAAAAAGTTGGTCTGTCGATGTTAACATTAATTAATTAACAACAATTAATTCGAAACTATAATATCCGCAAATCACTTTTGTGTGTACACGAATGTCGATCAATTCTACAATTAAAAGCTGACAATCTAGTGAGATAAAGGACTATATACTGATTAGCTTAATCTTAAGTCTAATACCACTTTTTTCTCGGCGATAATAGTATGCACACGCGAGATATACAATCTACATTAATTGGCTAATTAAAAAATTTTTTTTCTTGTGGATTATTGTTTGATCTTATTTGGAATCAAACAAATGTTGGCCGTTTCTAAGTCTCTTAATCTACCAAATTGAGTAAGATGTCGAGTTTGTTGTCAATTATTTAATTAGATCAAGACTATTTATGATTGGATCATTCGAATTGTGCCAGCTGTGCAGTGCAGTAGCTATTGGCCAAATGAACAATGGCTCATTGGCCATTGCATTTCAGTACAACTGTATTTACATCAGAATTCGTAATATAGAGTGCACTTTTGAATGGAATAATCAAGTTACACAACTAGCATAAATGATTATTACTCATCAAGCTGGTCGTTGAGCAACATTACATCATCGGAACTCAAAGTAACTCGTAAGTATTGCAGTGAGCACTAAATTGAACTTATTCTGTACCTGTGTGCGTATGTGTGTCTAGTGTCCTTTGTACATACACTTCCACTAATAGCCCAAGTGTATTGCCCATTGCCATTGAAATGAACATTATTGGTTGATTGCACTGTTGCAGTGTTGTTCACAATGTTTTGTATTAGTGCAGTAATGCAATAGTAAAATAATAATTCCTGAATTCATTCATCCAAACCAATCTCGTCGGGTCTCTTCTTCCTCTCAGTCTGTCTCTTGGGCGAGTGTTTGTATGCTTTGTGAGAAGAGGAGACCTTTAGGCTTTACCTTTATTATGAACCTTTTTGATTGAGTATATTGCGTGACCAAACTGTGTGCGACTAAATTGTTCATCGTTGGTCGGTAGTGTGGCGCTCAGTAGTTTTCTTGGTGACTGCATTCTCCCATAAAGTGGACCGACTGAGTGAGCGGCAGTGCACACTAATCGACTTACTTCGATTACCACATATATTGTCTTCAGTGAGTGATCATCACAGTTGTGCACAATTGAGTGAACTTACTGCTGCTCACGATGATGATGATGCTGTTGTTAATATTTTTGTTGTTGTTGTCGACGGTGTTGACGGTGTCTGTTGTCGATGGCACATGTGACTTTCTGTGCCTTTGAGGATCATATCTCATCTGTGTATGAGAGAATGCAAGCATTCTCTTGGGCAGTCAATTTCACACGCGCTCGAGGCGCAATATGAAGAGGAAACCATGCAAGGCCGGTGTGTGGAGATGACTGACAAGATGTTCCAGTTTCGATTGCTCTAGTCTCACTCAATGTTTGATTGTGTCCTACTGTGGGACACATGTGGCCAGTCTGTCTACTAATCGTCCATATGGTCACGCATCGAACTTCTACTGACACGCAACTGTCACCGAAGTGTCTTTTCGGAGTCAAAGTGTCCCGCGCCTTTGGAGTAGTAGACTCCATTTCCGTTCCGTTCTACTTTTTCCAAATATCTCGAGGCGATCCAGAGGCGAGCCTACTTTGTTCGTCCACTTATCATCTCTTTTCATATATGAGCGATCATCAAAAGCACTTTTGTGACCACTCTCTATCTATCTGTTGCCTTCACTTGTTACGTTAGCCCTACTAATTAGTCAAAAGGGTTTGATTTATTCGGGTAGAGCTGAACGTGAACGTTTCACTCATATAATACGATTTTCCCATTATTAATTGTGTCTGTCCAGTGTGTCCAGTGTCTTGGTGAACATTGTAAGCTGTTTATTATTGCATGCACTCTGAACTCACTCACTTACTCGGTGCCACTCAATCGTTCGGTCAGAGAAGAGTCAAGCTCAAGGTCTTTTGCAAAAAGTGATAAAAAGGTCTCTACATTCAGTGGCTAAGTGACTGCACTGTGAGCAACAAGTGCTATTGAAGAAGACGGACACATCAAAAGGTACAAACCGACACTTGCATGAAAGACACTGAGAACACCATAGAGACACATCCCCAACACAGTGTGGAGAAGCCACTTTCCACCCTTCACCCTTCATTCGAATGTCATTTGCTCAATTAGTGTTTTATTGTTGTGTGTCCGTGGAACCTCGCGAGGGTTCTTTCCCTTCTGTTGCTGCATTCTGCATTGCATTCGACGACAGCGGGAGAGAGAATTTATAATATCGTTTGAGTGTGAGCACTCATGAAAGGGACATTAGCGCCAGTGAGCGAGAGAGACTGTTTGGCACTGGCATGGTCAGTGGCCACTTGTCATCTTTATCTTATTCCGGGCGTTTATTCTTTGTAGTGTTTATTTATGTTGTCGTGCTAATGTTGTGCCACACTGGACAATGTCAACGCACACACGATATGCATAGGTACGATCATTGATCGCCAATGGTCAAGGCCAAGGGCTCTAGTCCCTCATGTCCCGAGTGGCCCATATTAGATTGGTCCATTCACAGTAGTAGCACAACTACTAATCGTATTAGTGTATTACTTTACGACCCACAATTACGACTTCCTAGGTCCCTTTACCTTGTGCGGACCTTGTTGCACTACTACTCGTGTTACTACAGATCGATGATCGGTCTCTCTCTCTTATTGCATTGTAATGAGCAATCAGTCAAGCTATTTGCAGTCTCGTAAGTGAGTGGGCATGTGTTTCGTACTGGTTATTCAGTAGTGGCTGTTCATATGCGCTGAAGCCAGTCAGGCACTAATGTACTAATGCATGTGCACTAATGTTGTTGTCATTCAATGAAAAGACCATTTTATTGAATGAACGCTCAGAGAAAGAAGAGAGGGGGGCACACCGGACAAACGAGACCAAAGGCAATGATGATGGTTAAAGGCATGGGAAAATGTATATGTGTGAAACTGTCAGTGAAGGAGGAGGTAGAGAGACCATTTGGCTTTGGCCTTTCTAAGAGACCATTGCTCGAGGCTATGGACAGGCCAGAGTAAGTGAGTGGTTCGGGGGCTTTGTGTAAAGCCAAGTTCGTGATAATGAGAAGGTTCGATGAGTTTATATGTGAGTGAGACAGTGAAAGGCAACCCCAATTATGAGTTTGCCCTTTGGCCTGTGCCCGCGCGACCCGACTCGACCAACCGAGACCGACAAAACTTGCTTCGTCTCGGACTTTTCACAGGGAATACAAAAAAGAGGAGAAAATCTTAAGAGTAGGTGAGAAGAACATTCCTGGAATGACTTCGAGACACTTGTTTGAGGCCTTCCTTGCAGTAGGGTACCTCACCACCATCGTCTAGACCACCGTGCCACCAAAGGAATCTCTCACCTGTCTCACTAAGACCATTTAAATCCTTGAAAGTTCATCATGTTGTGTGTTGTGTTGGGATCGTCTGCTGAATAGTTTGATTTGCCTCTGTGTGTTCGAACAGTCAAACTTGTTTGTGTTGTGTGTTGAGATGTGCCTCGATGGCATCATCACTCACCGTTTGACTTTACCTAACATATTGTGTGTTATTATTATTTTGCACTTGTACTTTATATATTCCACTGTTCTCTCACTAAGAAGATCAACCGAGCAACAACAACAACAACAACAACAAGCCAATGCAAAGCGCTTGCAGGTGAAGAAGAAGACAAAGACTTTGAAGGTACAGTTTGAGCTGAGCTCAGGTGAGAGAAGATTGCATTGTGTCGAATCGAGCTCGTATTGGTGTGGTCCACTCGATCATCGTTCGTGTGTTTCGTGTTTGGTGTCCATCGAGAGCAAATAACTCTTTCGAGGTTACACCATCGAGTTGATTTGATTTGATTGTTCGTGGTGCTGCTGGTGACGGTGGCGGTGTCGCCTCGGTGTTCTCCTTTCGGTGTTATCGGTGCAGGGGCACATTCACCAGGTGACCAAAAAAGGGTTACCTGGCCGACCTTATCAGCATCAGCAAAGCCATTCTCTCGCCTTCCAGTTAAGCAGTTATTTATGGATCGTATATTTGGTATTAGACAACACCATAAGGCAACCATTTGGCGATTCTGTCGAATCAATTAACCTTCAACGTAGTCGGCTCGTCGGCATTCACTTGGAAACAACCAGCCAACCAACCAAAGGCCATTTGCTTATTTTGGCCAGATTGTGTGATGTCTGATTGACGCACACACATGCACTCTTCTACCTAAAAAGTGATGTCTGTCACTGTCGGTTTGTGTTGAACATGTTTGCCATTTGTGTTGCAGTGATTGCAATTGTGTGTCAGTGTCGGCTGTTCCTCTCTGATGGTTGACTTGACCATTTGTTGACTCTCGGTTGGCCCCGTGTGTAATATCTCAGTGCACTAGTGCCACTGCCATTCTCATCCTCGGCAGTAGTGGCACAAATGCAAACAAGTCCGATGTATTAATCCAGTCTTCGGGCCACTAGAGGAACCACCACGAGTGGTGGACACAGTTCGGTGAATGCATGGTCACTGCCGTAGTGCAATGTGAGTGAGTGCCCGAGCCGAACTCTCAAGTCGCCTTCTCAAGTCGTAGCCGCTTCTTCTTCTTCTTCTTCTTGATCGTGTTCGCCACTGGCCAGTTTGGTGTGTTGTCTGTTCAGTGCACTTCGAGTTCTGTGGTCTGTTTGGCTGCCTGGCCTGTCTGCTTCTTCTGCCTGTGTGATCTTTGCCTTCTGTTTGTGTGTGAACTTTGAAAGCCCCGAGAGCTTTGATTTACTGTTCTTGTTCTGTTCCTCTTCTTCTTCTACTTGTTCTGTTCTCGGTGTATTGCAACACACACACACACACCGAACCACAGTCGAGATTTGTGTGATGCGAGTGTTGCTTGTCCATTCGTTCGACGTTTACTCGTTTTTGTGACTACGAAGTGCAAAACTATAAACTTCTCAATCAAGAGTCTCAACAAGCACACTTTTTGTGCCAAACAGACAGCACGAAATCGTCATTTTGTTATGTTGTGTTCGAACACACGAAGACAAATGCACGCACCTTATGGTTGATGCCACCTGAACTACAACAACAGCACCCGAACATCGCTTAGTCACTACCTGGCCGAATCACACTCACACCGAACAGGATCAGAACAGAAGATGAATATGAAGAAGCACGAAAATGTTCATTAGGCAAAGCCTCATCACTAGTGCATAGCACCCCAGTGCCAGCATACCTTCATGATGATGCATCATGATCAACACCATCCGGGCACTGACAACATCACCGGCAACAACAACAACCACAACAGCATCATCAACAGCATCAACAAGGTTGCTAATTGAAGAATGCAACACTCTTGATTGCATCGAGACCATCGTGTTGGTGTGGTGGTGTGGTCGAAGCAACAATACAACACCAAATGAATGAAACACTGCCCAATGTGCAATACAAACAGACACACATACGGCAATACGCCTCTTGTGGCAAACTTCGCCCCATCCATTAGTGCTTCAGTGGCCTACCGCGTGATCTAGATCGAATCGAGCTACTCATGGCCTACTCACCATTCGATTCTGCACTTCACTCGACCTGAACTATTGCCGGCAAGTTCGCTAACTAGCTAATTCACCTAAATTTGGTTACCTCGAATCGAATCATCGATAATTATCCTCTGTGGTGCACAAGAACAATCAACAACAACAAGTGTCACTGTCCCAATCGGAGTGTCACCTTGTCTCTCTCATTCAGCTCATTCACTTGCCCCGATGACAATTTAAACTTGTCCAATTGTGTCACCATCGCCATCGTCGTCATCATCGCCCACGAGCACTACAATCAGCACTTAGTTCAATTGTCTCTGTTCATGTCCATTAATGCTGCTATTCGTTCATTTATTAATTTACCTGCACAGTGAGATAAACACAAACAGAGACACTCACAACTTAACTCAACCATTATTCGGTTTGTTTGTGTTTGTCCTCTCACTCACTCAACGCCTCACCGAAGTTCACTTTGTGTTGTTGTCTTTCATTGGTCTGTCTGTTTGTGTTTGTGTCAGTGTGCGAATTTGTTTGTCTTTGTCATCATTTGCTTCATTTGACTGTGAAGGTCTTTACGATCTCATCGTGGTCAGTCCGTCAGTGACCAAAGAGGACCATCGCTCTTTCGCTCTTGCACACACAAAAAACATTATCTTCATAATAACAACATCATTTCCACCAAATCGACCAAATAAACAATATTACCTCATTTGGCATCCTAACCAGAAAATGATTGCCATCTTTGCGTCGTCGTCGATCATTGATTGCAATTTTTCTCGATTCGATTGATATCTAGAAGTTCTACAGTTGACTTCATGCAACCTGTTTTTAATTGATTTGGTTCATCTGAAATGAGTTCATTTTAATGAGTGTACCAAACCACACGCGTTACGCAATCTTTACGAATCATCACATGCACAATCAACATTATACAAGCTACCTGGAAAGTTTAATGCCCTGGTGGTGGTAGTGCCTGCCTGTATTACGAACAACGGTCTACCTGTGTGTATGTCTCGCTCTCTCTCATTACCTGCTATTTGGTTTCCTGCCGTTTATGACACTCGGTCACCATCTGTTGGGTCGCACTAACCATTAGATATCATCTGTCTGTCTCTTTTTATATGCTACTTTGTTGAAGATTCTGCGAAAGGAGACGGTGCCTTTGTTGAAACAACTTCAAACAGTCTCGAGACCATTTTTTCCTGAAACAGCTGCAAAACTGCAACTTGTTGACCGAGTGGAGCAGATCGATCGATGCACACACGCCGATCGCACTCGAGACTTACAAAAAGTAAACAACAACAAAAGTGACTCCGTGTGCACTGTAAGCCGTGACCGAACAGACGGTTAAACGGTCGTCCATATTGGTTGTGTGCCTTCTTTTTCACACTACCACCACGGTAACAGACGGCATCAAGTCTCGAGCAACTTGATTAACGAAGACTAACTGCAAAACGAGCCGAACATCACCAAACAACATCTCGGGCGCGCGTCAGAAGAACTCTCGACTGCTGTTGGTCGTTCGTTTTAATGATAATGATGCTAATGGTACTGGGGCATCATCGTTCGATGCATGTACGGTGCACCGGAGAGTACAACAGCAGCAACATCATCATCAGGTACTACTGGTGGTGGTTCTAGATGTGTGTAGATAGATGGCTCCTCGATTATGTCCCCATTTCCTTCTTGATGTTGTTGGCGGCCACGACCGATAGCCAGTTGTGCTGTTGATTCGAGTTTGCTGTGTCTGTGTACTGTGTACCACTTACCACTTGTTGTGTATAATACAACATACATACATACAACACTACCTGGCCATCGTGGTCTTCCACCGATAGTGGCCTCAACCTCTGACTGACTGACACCGGCACGGACCACTCACCGACCAACGGCATAGTCCACTTTAAAACATTCTTGTGCATCTTCTCGTTCTCTCTCAGCTCGCTCTCCTCAATCCATCCATCCATCCATCTATCTCGTTGCCTCTAAAATTGGCATTTCCTCTCTTCTTTACTCATTCGGCCATCGTTCAAGTCCTTTTGTCTTGAAAGTGTACGGTCAGGACAAGACTCGAACATCATCACTGCACACAACTGCAACATTGCCGCCGATCTACATTTTGTTCGACTCGCTAGTGATCACCTCACTGCAATGTGTCCATTATGCCACCGCACCAGCAGCAACATCGGTGCCGCCTGTGATAATTTTCTTCTCCATCTTCTGCATCAGTGGTCGTCCGATTAAGACGTGACACGAGTGTTTTGTCTGTTGTCGGTGACTCGGTCTGGCCATTGCCAGTACCGCACACAACAATACCGCGCTGTCATTGTTGGTGTGTGTGCCATTGATGGGGCGAAAGGCCGACTGCCGACAAGCGACGACCACGTCGATCCATATCTGCCCATAGTGTGATGATCTCCTGTTGATGATGACAAGAGGAGACAGGCAGGAAGGCAACTCAATGATTCGTGTGCTTCTTCAGTTCATCCACTCGAAATAGCTCTGTATGTTCTTGCGCCACTAAATGGACTAAAGTCACTAAACCGAACAAAACTGAACACAAGAACAAAACCCAATTTAGGACGCCATTTAAACAAAACACAACAACAGAATGATCTAATCCTCCGAAGTCTATCTGACAGTACAAAAAGCCTCATCTGGGCCTTATGAGATAATGGCGTCAACTACTGCTTCGACCAGCCCCGTAACCTCGAGTCAAAGTGATCTTCAACATCATAGCCATCAGCAGCATCATCAAGTGATCAATGCCAGCACGATGCCATCGAACATTGTTGCAAACTCTTCAGGTTCATCATCCTCGATTTCAAGCCTCTTTGAACGAGTTTCTAATTTTCGGCGTTCGCTGATCAAGAACCAAACAAAAAAGAATAAGATTCGGTAAGTCTTGATTTATTATAACAATTTATAGTGCGATATTAGCTCTTAATTCTCCTTAATAGACCTTCTTCTGGTTCGTTCAACTTTTTCAAGCCAAACTCATCAAGTAATTTATCATCGATCGAGTCAAACTCGATAAAGTTTCCGAAAAACGGTATCTCCTCCTCTTCTTCCTCTTCCTCCTCTTCTGGTCAGTATGGCTGTGAGCCTCCTTTGGAGACATCCAAGAATGGACTTGGAGCAAGCGGTTCAACTTCGGCTGCTTCCGCAAGCAATCTTCGACATTCGATCATCGTGGATGATGAGGATGCCATCTATGGATTCACCAGTTTGCATCTAAGTAAGTACACTGGCTCACTGACTGTGAGTGACCACACGCACATTAGCTAATAGTCCTGAGTGATTGTGTTGCCTCAGTGGGGGACATTCGATTGTGTTCATAAATGTTAACGTCTTCATTTGTTTCGTTTCGTTTCGTCTTTGCTTTGCAGACAATCAAACTTCACTTCGACGACAGTTGAAACAGTCCACACTGGACAGTGGCAAGAAGAACATGCATGGGCCTTCCTCTTCCTCGCCATCACAAATGTTTACCTCTTCATCGTGCATTTCACTGTATGAAACGATCGATGAAGTGGAGCCACTTTCAGGAGGAAATTCATCGCCACCAAGTGAGAATAGTGGCGATCCAAAGTCGTTGCCACCTCCATTGCCTCCCTCCAACCCGAAACACTTTCAGTCGAGTTATTCCAAGTTTCGTTCCACTTCGCACAGTAGTCGACAGTTAAGGCTGAGCTCAATGCACGACTCTGACTGGAAGCGAAACCGACGATCGAGTGCCATCATTTTCGGTAGTGATTTTCATGACCTCATTGTAGACGACAGTGGCGGCGATGATCATGAGCCCACTTCGATGATCGCTTCACCAGGTGGATCTGCCAGCACTAATGGTCACCATCAAAATGGTTATCAGCAATCGAACAGTCGGTACAGTCACCCAGCGAACGGTTCGATGGTCAATGGCAATGGTCATCACCATCATCCTATTCATTCGAACCATTCCTTTCTGCATCATCATCCCATGAACAGATCTTCAGATGATCTTCTGTTGATGACCAATCGAAGTCACCATTATCTTGGTCATCATCAATTGCAACATGATTCGAGCAGTACTTCAGACCCGGTCAGGCCTTATTTTAACGGTGCAACCAACAGTCGAATCTATGAGAACCTTGCGAATGGTTCATTAGCAAACAGTCACAATCACCACCACCATCACCACAAGCGCAGTGATAACAATCGTAAGCTAACCAAAGATTCTGGTTATGAGTCCGCATCCACCCTTGTCAGTCTCACTCAGCTCAACAGTTTGAGTGCTCAACAATCAATGTCACAGTCATCGCCACAGCCACTCACACCCTTGCCGCCTCCGTGCATGTCTTCAGGGATGGGACACGCGCCCAACCAGAATGGTTTATTGATCTCTCAAATTGCCACACTACACTCTCGCTCAGACTCGATTGATTCGGCCAATTCCCTCGACCACCATCTGCAGAGTCCAAGTCCGCCAATACCTAAATGGTGAGTCTATTCAAACATTTGGCATTTAATCATAAGCTAGCTTACTAAAACATTCAACTTTGTGTTTGAATTCTAGTTTGGACAGTCATGCAGAATCACCACCTTTGCCACCTCCACCTCCGCCATCAACTCTAGATGTGATGGAGGATTCTCGACCGCCAACCCCACCTGTACGTTACTCGAGCTTACCACAGAATCGATCGTTTCTGCATCGAAATCCAACCAGTGATATTGTTTCCTCCAATGGATCCATCGACAGACATGTCCGTGCTTGGCAAGCACAAGTGCATCCAGCCTTTGACGGTCCTTTCGATTCGCATCAAATTGATCAACTTTCTAGTAGACAATTACGTTGTTTAGCGAGTGACCGTGCATCGCCGCCACTTCCTCCTCCACCATCTGCAATGGATATGATTGAAAATAGTCTTCTAGAGTATCATCACGTGAAGCAAGAATCCTGGCCTAGTTTTGTGTCTAACTCAAGGTCAAATTCTTCATCTGCCTCTTCGCCGAACGGTAGTCGTCGTCGACATACGGCCAGGTCAATGATGCCAATTCCGACTGACTATCATTCTACTAAACCCTACCAACGGCAGCAGTCTTTCGGAAGTAGCTCTGGTCAGCCGTACTACCACTCTTCATCGAGTGGATCGTCCACTGTGATCACTCAGTCACCTTCGCTGTCATCACTGAGTAATATGATCGCCCACTCTACTTCGGTTCGTCACAGTATTGCCTCGTGCAGCACCAACAACACGTCCAACGCCACCAATGGATATAGCAACTACCAGCCAGTGCCCGCACAACAGATTGCGCGTAGTCACCGTGTGCAACAAGTGCCCAGGCAGGAGTTGTGTGTGCCACCTCTTCCACAACATCACCGAGTCTCACTGGAAACGTCTCTGGACGATGTCACCAACAGTGATGGTGAAGAGTTGAGCGGGGACATAACGCCCCCTCCTCCACCTCCACCACTTCCTCCCAAAAGTGCTTCAAACTCGCCAATAACTACTTGCCAAAATTATCTGCCCAAGTCGGACAGTAAAAATGATCTTGTTAATACCAAGGCGCAACAGCCACGCTTGTCACTGACTCCAAAGTCATCACCAGAACACTCACCGCCAGCATCAACATCATCGCCGTCAACCAGTGAAATTAAAGCCATTCAGAAACGAGCGGTCTATGAGTTTTACCTGAGGCAAAAGGAGAAGAAAGAAAAGGCATCCATGTCGAATCGATCAACAAGTTCACCAAGTCGAAGCAATTCTGGCTCTTCTAGTGAAGGCAGTTTGTCACGAACTGCCACTTCACCAATCAATGAAGATTGTAATTCGACCAATAGACAACCACCGTGTAATGATTCAAAGGTAATTCGCTCATAGATTATTCGTATTCGTTGTTCGTTTATTTAATTTGTCTTGTTTTTCTTTTTCAGAATTATTTAAACGGTGATAAAAATGTACTGGAGCCTGAGAACTGTGATATAGTCGATGAAGATCTTCCACTTCCGACCCCTCCTCCTCCACTCCCAATGACACAACAGCCGAATCACTCTGAGCCTAATCGATTTTTTGGTGAAACATCTTCAGCCAACACCTTTCCTCCGCCACCAACGCCAGTGGTAATGGAATCGCCATCACAATTCCCTTCACCGCCAACACCCCTTCATCATCACCAAGTGATATCTCCATCTTTCCCACCACCACCCACTCCGTTATCTTCCAGTGTGACACCATTTGAAGGTATCATCCGTCGGCCAACAGTCACCCGACAGATGTTCCACTCGATTGACCTCTCCACACTATGGCCTTTAATTGACTTCAGTCGACTATTTCAACTTTTACCACCACCGCCACTCAAAGAGTCTAATCTCGACGAAAGTGACAACGAGGATGATCTGAACAACAATGACGAAGTGGACGAAGAATTGGTCTCAATCGAGCAGAACCGAGAACGACAGCTTCAACTTGACTGGCAAATGTCTCAACTCACCACCGAACAGGCTCGTATCGAACTCGAGTTGGGACGTAACGAATCGATCGTTGGTGCAATGCTACAAGTGCGACTACAACCGAGTGGACAAGTGGACAGAAATAAGTTGGAATTGCTCGTAAACGATATGATCATGATCATCCGACTGATGGTTTCTATTGTGCAACAGTTGACGCGAAACGAACTACAAATGCAACAACAACGAAAGCAACAGTCGAAAGTGCTTTCCAGCAACAGCAACAATCCGGTCAAGACAAAAGAGAACAACCTAACAGTCGATTGTAACGAAACATCGGCCAGTACTACTAGTGGTAGTACTGTTAGTAATGCTAATGATGTCGTTAATAACCGTGATGGTGGTGCTGATGCAGCCGATGATGTTCATTGTTCTGCCGACGAAGAAGTAGTCGAACTGTGCCAGCAAAAACGTACTCGATTGTTGAGCCAATTGGAGGAGGCAAAACGGTTACGCGATAACATCGAAACCAGACGAACAATGCTCGAACAGCGGTTGGCGAGAAAGTGTGCTGCTGCTGCCAAGAATGGAAATATTGCCGCCAATGGTAGCTCTGGTGTTGGTGATGGTGGTGGTCAAACCTCTAATGGAGTCGATGGCTATCAATTGCCCAATGGGAGTGATATGACTACCACTGCGGCAGCAGCGGCGGGACTTCTTCTATCGGACGATATCGATCTTACCACGTTGATTCGTTACTATCTCGATGCAAAAGAACATTTGTTGGTACAACAGGAAGTGAGCCGACTGCTGCATGATGACCTCAAGTGGAGAATCGAGACACAAGTCAAGCAATGACTCTCACACACAATTGTGGAGTCATTTGCCGGATTGATTCATCACACATTCACCGACGGACCACCATTACCGGTCATTACCGAGCACTGGGGACTCGATTAATCAGTGAGCAATTATCGTCTGTCTGCCATCTCATCATCACTTCACTTCACTGAAGATTAGTGTCTCTGATCAGTCAGACTCGAGATCTGCCGATGCATGTGTGCGTGTCAGTCCGATTGTTTCGCTTTTCGTTCTGATCTGATTTCATCTCGTTTCGTTACCATTTCGTTTTGTCTTTCCTGGTGCCAATTGATTTATTGCACGTTTTGCTGTTATTCTCTTCTGCACGAATTTCTCGCCTAATTGCGCGCGAGTTTGCGTTGATTGTCAATACAATGATTATGTATTACATACGGTCTAACATTTATTTATATATTGTTTTCTATTGGTTTTGTGTATATTAAAGTTGAATTCTAGTTTATGACTTATGGTGGATCGATTCAATTATAAACTAATCGAATGCATTATTGAGCATTTTTTGCTTAGATTCAAATCAATTAGTGATAGTCAATGATGGACAAATTGATTTTATTGAATTAGCAAATAATTTATGCTGAGCATTGAAAGCTTTATTTTGGATTTCCACCGATAAAGACCATTCGAGATTTAGAGTCAAGGATCGTTCAGCGATTCCATTAACAAAGTTCGGCAATTTTGAACCCATTATTGAGAGGATGATCTTAGACCATAAAAAAGAATCATTTTATACATACTTGTGCTCATATTTACGGAACTGAACACAAAAGTGATTTAATTGATTCAAATTGTGGTTAATTCGTGAGATTAATCATTTTGAGAGAATACAGGCCCAAAATATCAAGCTTTCTTTTATACTCAAAATGAAGTCATTTGATTTATCGAAAGTTTTGTATCTGTTCGCAATATGAATCAATTTAATATAATATAATGAATATTATTAAGATTATCCATGAACAACATCACAGTAACATCAAAATCAAAATGACAAATAAACGAGTGAGAGGTCTCAATTGTAAACAATAAAACATATATGATACAATGTTCCGTGGTACAGGAAGAGGGAAAATAATAATAATAGTCTTCTCACTTTATCTATTGATCATCGTGTCTTGGTGCCATTGCGCAATAGTATAAAAATATATAGATTAATTCAAAATCAAATAATCACGTGGTGCGAATTAATCAGTGGCTAATAATAAATAGGGCATGATGATATCATATTTCACTTCAAATTGATTGCAGTCTTGTTGAACTTTGTTGGCATTGGTTCGAAAAGTTGTCAGATCTTGACTGTGACGTTTTTGGTGTCATTTTTGGTGGGTCTAGAAAAGTGCCAGCAGTGCAAACACACCGTAAAATAGAATGCACGGATAGGCAACCAGTGCTTGTTGATTGTGCATGGAGAGTGCGGTGACAAAGAGTTTAGAGGCACTTAGCGCACACCACAAGATGACCATCATGCCGATTGATATGCCAATCATTGTGTTGAGTGAGATGAATATTGCAGCAGCAGATAGGAACACCATTGGTAGCAGACAATAGCCCAGAATGGAGATGGCACACACTGCTGTGAATGTGACATTTGGCGGCGACATCAGAATCAACAAGCAATAGATTAGGGCACAGCCCAACACACCAAAACCGTAGATGTAGCTGAAGTGAACCTTGCCGGACAATAGGAGAAAAGAGCCAAATGCGAGACCAAACACAAGTGGACCCGCCAGATCAGCATCTTGTAAAATGGTGGCTTCTGTTTGTTTCAGTGGATTCAATACCGCAACTGTCTTCTGCATAATGTGCTCAAAGTTGATTCCTAACTCTTCAAGCAGTGGAGGCTCTTCCGCGTATGGATCATCAGTACCAAAGGCATATGAACCGGGGACTGAGGGTGGAGGTGGAGCTGAGTAACCAGCCGAAGGTGACTGGTAAAAGGCATTCTGCTGGGATTGGTCTTGTCGGTTGTACTCATACGAACCAAAGTCATATGAGGACTGAGACCAAAAGTCTTGTTGATTCTTGTTGTTGCCATCGTATGGATTCATGTTGAATGATATTGACTACTGGGTCTGTGTGTACAGATGAACAAAGCGAAACAGTTAGTATGGTCAATGAAGAATATGGCCGCGAAAAGGCCAATTACCGGGTTGATGGTAAATACAGATGGGTGCTCTGGTTGACGTCAGACTTGAAGCAAAACAACACGACAGCAAAACATGCATTGCAATGTGAACGTTGTTTGTGAAATGGGATAAAGTAGACGTGGATGCCACTAGATAGCACCAGGGGATCCATTGAAATGGCCGTATTGATGCACTTTGTATTGGCTGTCGAGTGAGGGCGTTACTGGCACTGCACAGTGTGATCGTCAGTTGCATCGAAACACTCACACAGTTCAGTTCAGTGGCAAATGCAAACAAGCAAGCAGAACGGCCAGGCAAACGGACTCCACGTGATTGGGTTTAATTGAGTCCTCTCTCCTCTTTGTGTTCTTCTGTTTGTTTGCTTGTCTTGTGTGCTAGTCCGGCTTGATTGTCTCAGCAAACCCAATTCTGTTCACATCATCCATGGATGATCATCGGTGAAGTTGGTGATTTTGGATAAAGAACCAACCACGACTATCAACTGAGTGTCGTGGATGGAGTCGCTGCGATGGACCATTCCTCGTCATCGCAGCCATATCACTCTCATCCTCATGCCATTCGTGTGATCAAACCGAATCGTCATCAGAATCCTAATAACACTTACATCAACGACGGTTTTGACCATTCCCAGCCTATATCATCACATTTACAACAACGAGTAAGGCCGTTTGTGCCAGCATCTTTCAACCATTCATCTTCACAACAGGACTCATCGTTCTCTACAACATCACCACCAATGCCAGCTGTGAAGATATTGGCCAAATCGAGCAAGCCTCTAGCACAAAATTTGGTTGCCAATAGTACAGGTTCTCCTGCACAGGCTATCGTTTCAACTGCTCAACCCGTTTCGGGACCCACGAAAGTCACGCCAACCATAGTAGCGAATCGACAATCGACGAATGTCCGCAATCAGGACATCACCTCGAATCATATCCGACCGTCCGCCCCAACAACCAACAACAAACCGTCGGCTGTCCATTCATTTTCGATTCTTGAAAAGCAACTTGCACGTCTTCACGTTGTGCCATCAGCAGAAGCAAAAGAGAAGGAACTACTGCTAAATTGTACTAAACTTTTGGATGGCGAGTTCAACCTGTACGATTCACACATTGTGGAGAAGCTACTGTTGTCTGACTTACAATCAGCGAACCAGTCCACGTCCACCACAACCGCCCCTGCCAATGGAGGACAGAGTTTCTGCATTGTTGGCGCTGTTGGTTTGGATGGTGTTGGCAAGTCTTCACTGCTCAACACACTTGCCAGCAAGACCGTCTTCAAGACACACACAAACTTTGCAACTGAAGATAATAATGATAATGCAAAGTCTTTAAACAGTGGCGGCAATAATAACAATAGCAACAGCAGCAGTGCTTCTAGGCCACCTCGAGACAATCCATTGACTCATGTCACTAACGGAGTTGACTTACATATCACCTCGGAAAGATTGTTTTTACTTGACACACAGGTTGGTGATTATATTTTTATCTTACATTACATTTTGTTGATTATTTGATTGATTTTGACTTATGATCGATGTTTCCATTTAGCCTCTGCTAAGTGCTTCCATATTGGATGAATTTCTGCGCAACACAGCCAACACTCAAGCTTCGTACGGACCTCCATTGAATCAGTACCATCATCATCATCATTATTCGAATCAACTTGCCAATGGAAACGGTGGTTCATCACTCTCCAGCGTAGTTGGCTTCGACATTACCGAACCAGAAAATTTTGCATACATCTATTCGATGCAACTGCTAACCTTTATGTTTGCCATCTGTGACCACCTAATTCTGGTACTTGATTCACTTTCGTTCGATGTTTATTTACTGAAATTGGTGGCCACCGCACTGATGATGGTTGGTGACACCATTCCCAAGGCTAATTTGATTGTATACCTCAAACCGCCACAATCGTCATCGTCGTCTGCTTCATCCATGAAACTGAATACCTCAACAACACTAAAAATGAATGCAAAAAATGGCGTCGATGATGATTTCGGCCCTTATGCTCATTCGGCCTCGCACACTCGAATGTATGAATTGCTCAAAACTACCGTTATTGCCATACTTGGTCCCAATGTAAACGTTGACTTCATCACGGATGAACGCCGTCTGCTGACTACCGTTCTGAAGCCACCACCGCGAAATTTGCTGGTCACTGATCAACAATCACGACCTATTCAGTACAACACCGAACGGGCATGGTTCCATTCGGTGCAGCGCTTCTGGGAGAATTCGATTCGCAAGTCAACCTTGTTTGTCGACTATGCCCGATATCTGCCGTAGCACGTGTCAAAGCTGAAGAGTCTGCTTGCCGCAGAGTAGATCAATCAATTCCCTCGGAAGAGTATCTTCCAATGTACTAATTCTCCCAGTGCAACCAGTCCAGTGTTTTCTCTAACCTGAATGCGCATTTGTCCTCATTCCTTATTGTTTCGTTTTCTCCGTTGCTACTCCGTATGCCTCACTTCCAAGTTGAGACCATTGTGTCTATGTGTCCAGCAATCTGTGTCTAACGTAAGTACAGATCATTTCAAATGATTTTTTTTAATCACGGGGAAATAAGAAAGCGGCTCAAGTTAAGTTCCATATTCTCTTGAATCGCTGATACAATTCTCCTAAATCAAACCAAAGGCCAACGAACAACCAATTTTATCTAAGTTTGTAAAATTGGCTACACGTGGCTTTACATTGACTTACAGTTGCTTTGATTGAACTATCAAATGTCGTCTCTTGATAGGAGTTAATAACTGTTATAATATCAAGCAGAATTTATACTTTTGATTTGTTTCTTTATTACTGAGAGAGATGTATAATTGATAAGATGTATATAACAAGAATGTATATAGATTGGAATTAGAAAATAATTTTGAAAAGAAATTATAAAGAGAAAATTACAACTTAGAGTCAAGAATCACAGAGGAATGTTCAAGGGAAAGTCCTAAGAGAGCGACAGAGGGGGAAGTATAGTACTTGTACGATGGTTATGGTGGAAGTTTGTAAGGTCGTTAAGTTAATTCATTGGTTCAGGGTGGGTGTGGTGACACCCGACAGGGCTGTGGAACGTGTGGAAGAGATGTGGTGATGACGGTACTTTGTCGGGAGTAGTGGAATTTGATTTTCACCTTATTACTTGTAAGTATTGTGCTTGTTGAATTGATTAGAAAAGCCTAGAAGGGAGGAGAGAGTAGTGGTAGTGGGGAAAAGGTTTGTTCGTGGAGAATATAGTCTCAAGTCGTAATATATTTCCTATCTTTAGAAGAATATAGTAGAGACTTTGGTAATAAGGGCATTTTCTGGGTAGTTACTTGCTTGCAAAGGTGGGAGAAAGGAGGCAGGGAGGAAGGTTTGGCGAAACTAGGATCACTTCAAAGAATTGAGAGGATTAAACGGGTTTGAAAAGAGTTGTATAATAGCAAATATATACTTGGGATTGCACAAGGGTTCTGTATGGGATTTGAGGTCAGTTGAAAGGTAAAGCACAGAGGGAAGATTAAGTTTGGTTTCTAAGGACCCGGTGGTGAGAGAGGAAGATTACAAAGGAAGGAAAGGGTTTAAAGATCAATGGGACTTGAGAGGAAGGAATGGAAGAAGGCGCGTAATTGAAGTGAGACAGAGGAGGGTTTGGAGGCAAATTGAATTGGATGGATTGAATGTTTGCTTGTTGCATTTTGACATTTGTCATTAATACTCTATTATGAACGTAGTGGAATTCAAATAATCAAGGTGAGGAATTCGAGGTATTGGGTGGTTGGGCTTGATTAGGACTTTTGATCACTAGTGATGTTACTATGTTTGATCTTGTATTTTGATGAGCACATTCTTATTGATTCTGTTTTATTTCTCCTTCTTTTAGGTCCGTTGCAAGGTGTTGGTGTTGTGGCAATTTCTCGATTTGGTCACCACACGCGCGCTCGCACCCGATGTCGTCCTGTGCAGGTGTGTATGAATCAATACTTGAAGTAGAGCAGCGGAAACAATAAACAACAACAGCAGCAATTCTTGTGGAGCAACGAACGAAACGCGCGAAGTTGATGACGAGAAGGCGTTGATCATATGAGGAGAAGCATTACACCGATTCAAAGTCTTCGACCAACACACATTATAAACACGCACATTCACACATTATCTATTGAAGCAGGAAGATGCACAATGCCACAGCAACACGCAAGTTGTCCCACTGTCTTTTCGACATCTTGTGGGTGTGCGAAGTGTGAGACAAAGCTAAAAACCAGAGTTGATCAATTGATGGCATTGCATTACATATTCAATCCTTTCTTGGCATCTTCGTTGTATCTGTGTGTGTGCGCGACAGAAGAACGCACCAAATGATAATATCCTACAACAAACAGACAATAGACATTCTAGTCAACTTGTCTCGGTGTGGTTCGATGTGTTGATTCGATGTCGTACGGTGTAATATGTCGATTATTATAACTTAAACCTGATAATTACAATAAATCCATCTTGCTATTCATCGGGTTGGAACGAAGTAAATTGGCCAAATGTTGGCCTATTTGGCACATTCCACTCAGTAGATTGAGGATTGGTGATTCAACAGTGTGGCCAGGATCTTTTCGTGTGAAACGGTCTTGGATGGAAGTACATACTGTGCACAGGGACAGACAGAATTAATCTCCATTCGACACTCATTTCGGTGCTAACTGGCTTTAAATCGCTTAGGTCGACTCACCTTGATCAGATCAGGTGCTGGTATTTTGTTGAGCTTCAATTCCCTGGTCAACCGTTTCATGATGGTCTGCATCTCTGCGCCCTGGTACGGTGTGAGTGTGCTTGGCCGTTCATAGCCAATGTAGTGTCCCTTGGTGACCTTGTACAGTGTCCACTGGAGCATCACCTGGAACTTGAGCGTTTCACTGATAACGAGTTGTTTGCGAGAGAGAATGGTGCTTAGCATGGACTCGCTCAGCATTAAGTACTCGGCACGACCAAATAGTTTGGTACCTCGAGGATCGACATACGCCAGAATGGTGTTCACCAGCTGGGATGCACTGGTGTAACGCCAGTAGTAGTTCTCCAGTTGGGTCAACATTCTGGGCACAACTGCCAGTCTGAGATGTGTCTTGGTGTGGTGCACACAGGCTTGCAACAGGTCGGGCAGGTCAAAGTGTTCAGCCGCACAAATGAGACCGGGCACTGTGTCACAGGTGAGCGGACAGGCTCCCGAGTGCAGGTACTCGATCAACAGTTGAAAAGTGTCACCGTCGAATTCGATTATTGTGAACTAGAGAGAGAGAGAGAGAGAGAGAGAGAGAGAGAGAGAGAGAGAGAGAGAGAGAGAGAGAGAGAGAGAGAGAGAGAGAGAGAGAGAGAGAGAGAGAGAGTTAATGTAATCGCCTAAATGAATGCGTGCGTGACTAACCTCGGTTTGAGCGAGCTTATTTCGGTCAATCTTGGCCACATCAGCACATACGGACAGTCCAGGCACCTCCACTCCCACATTGTCCATTTTGGCATAAAACGATTCACTTTGCCACCGTTTCATGCTTTCATTCCGACCTTTGGTGCCCCAACCGGACCAGGAGCCAGAGACCAGTCGGTTGAAAGCATTCTTGATCACATTGCCACTTGAACTGGTGCCTGGAACCGTCAGATAGGTTGGCGTTTTGGAGGATATGTTCGACGAGTTACTGGTAGAGGAATATGCGTTTGCAGAAATGGTGGATACTGTTGACGCCTTGCGGGAGTCTTTCTCTGCCTCCTTTTCGGCTTTCTCTTTGTTGCGTTCCTTTCGATCCAAAACTGGCGCAATGATCTTCGGCAGGTGTGCGATCATGTTTTTGGTCTCGGCGGTGATGCTGCCTCGCTTGGAAGAGGCATTACTGCTGCGACCACTCGAGTTGCGCCTCGAATCTTTTCCACTGGTGGTGTTAGAGGTGATTGTTGAACTGGCGGCGTCACTACTAGTGGTCTGTATCTGGCCACTTTGTCCTCGGGGAGGCGCAAAGCCGTAGAGCATTTCGAGAAAGACTCGACTACGAATGGCCAAAATAGCTCGAACTGCATAGATTCGCCTCACTCCAGAGTGCTCAGAATTTGAACCGTTGGCGGCAGTTGCATTCTGAATTGGTTGACCATTCGGGCTGCCAATCACATTGAAGACGACATCGCACAACAATTTAGCATTGCCATAGAAAGCATTACTAAAATCTTTCGCCAACTGATCGTAGCCCTCGAATAGATCTCGAACACTGTCCAGCAGTGGACTGGATGGTCGCATGTGGCCAATCGGACGCCAACTACCTCTACGGTATGGTTTCGGTATTTGGCCGGTGGCCAGGTGATTGGCCAAATTGTTCACAATGTCTTCCAACATTTGACTGCGAGTTCGGTCCTATGAAATGATGGTTGGTTAGTGTTGAATTTCAAATTGAGCAATTTCACTTACTTGCATTCTGGCGAACTTTGGTGCGGAATAACTAGCTCGCTCTCCGTTGATAATCTTGGTGAGAAGCCATTCACGAAAATATGGACCCTGAGAGATGATCCGAAAGTAAGCCACTTGAAAAAGAACATGACAAACCGAAACTAACCTTTTCAAATTCTGACTGGTGCCACAGGAAAGGCTTGAAGGCAGTCACCTCATCACGACAAACCACGGCCACTTTATACTTTCGTGCCTCGCCTGGCTCCAACTTCTTCGGACTGGCCTTCACCACAATGAATGTGTGTAAAAAGTGAGACTTGATGCAACCTAAGTTGAGGTCAATCGAGAAGATTAGTGTTTCTTCAAAGTGCTTTTATGACTGACCAGGCCAGAAAAGTGCATCGTCCGCTTCGAGGAATGCCACACAGACAATGTCATTGCCTATGTGACGCTTCTTTTGTAGCTTCTGTGCATCACACTCCTCGTGTGGCAACATCGTGGACACGTGAAACATTATCTCGATGTTCTTGTAGCACGTGTAGACGGATTCAGTGCCCGTGAGGTCATGCACTTTGAGTCATATCAATTTGAATTATTCATTAATCAAATTCACATATTCATGCTCACCTGTGTCCAGTCCGCCTTTGTATTTGTCGAAGCCTTTTAGTCGAATGCGATCACCCAGAATGGACATGAACTCGACAAATAGGGTCGACTCAGCTCGATTGCCCAAAATGGCTTCCTCTGAGTTGACCTGATTCGAGTGCACATAGATGAGGCCAACCTTGAGTTCGGACTTGACGAACACCTGGTCCAACTTGAGCAGTTCATCCGGTGTGCTCGGTAGCTGGCCAAGCACCATTGGTGGCTTCATGTTGGCCTCGTCACCCAGGCATTTGACCACCGCTTCTCGGTCGTATCGGTCGGCACAGATTGCCGAGGTCGGCACTAGTCCGTGCAGTGAGTACGATATGGTCCGTAGCAATACCCGAAACTGGTCTCGGCCGGCAAGGGTCTCCTGTTTCAAGCTCATAATCACCGGCCCTAGGGCTTCGTCGTTGGTGAAGTAATTCCAGTGCTCTCGACCATAAAAATATTTTTCAAATATTTCCTCCTCGAATGATATCAACTCGAATGGGTCGTCCGATTTGCTGCGTGATCCTTTGGATCCCGTGTCATCGAGATCGCCCGTTTGGGCACCAGTTCCAGCGTTCTTATTCTTGGAGCTATTATCCGTGAATGGACCTGCGTTGCACAAACTGCTAATGGACGCTCGTCGTCCACTTGCGATCACTGGAGATTGGTAAATCTGATGTGCTTGGAATTGCGTTGTTGTGGTGCTATTGTTGTTGGTTTCTTTGCCAGGTTTTCCCGGGATTGGTGGTGAGGATGGAGGTGAATTTGGCTGTACGATGGTGATAGTAATATTGGGAAATGGCTGCAGTTGCATCGATGGCTTGCGGACTAGCTCAAGATCGTCCTTGGTTACTTGCTTCTCCTCTAAATTCGCTCCTTGGTTCGTGCCACCAGGCTGGAACTGTTCATCTTGGTTTGATTTGATCGTCTCCTGGCGCACCAGTCGACCCCGAGTTAGGACAGCTTCCACGGTGGGCGTTGGTGGTGGTTTGTGCGATCGTCCGGTGCTCAACTCGCCGGTCAGCAGGTGAGTGGTGAATTCGCCATTCTCGCCCCCCTCGCCACACTCACCGTACGCTCCATCACGACCAATCATTTCGGCGACATTAATCGGGTTAGCACCGCCTCGACACTCGATCCAATAGCCCGACGTAGGTTTTACATCGTGAGGATAGTTTGTGCAGTAGCCCGCTCCTGTGTTCAGTTCGATAAAAAGGACATTTAAGACAGACCGGTCTCATTCTTACCTGGACATGCTTGGACCGGAACCGCAAACGACAAGGTTGTAGAACTCTTTCGGCGTGCTTCGGCACAGCCGAGACTTAGTCTTTTGAAGTCTCGTAATTTGCCGATGAAATCCTCTCCCGGACTGCCGAACGAGCCTGTCACATCGCCAAAGTGTAGCACACAGTAGATCTTGTTCACCAGACGCTTGGCAGACCCATTTCCCTGGAGTTAAAATGAAGCAGTTTAGGTTAATACATATCAGGGCAATTGTGTGCCTGTGAGGATTTACCTGTTTGAGTCTGGTCATGCATACACTGCAGTAGAGGCAGTCTTCGTGGAAGATGTCGTTTGCGTTGGTGGCATTGGGACCGATGCCCGGACCACAGGTCCAGGTGTCCCATGTTTGGTGGGACAGGATGGGCAGCTCGCACACAAAACAGATAGACACCATGGTGTCCGGGGTATGGGTGCTCACCACTGCTCTCACTCCACTCTCACACCCAAAGAGCCACTTTCCGCCGACAGGCTGCTGCTCTTTGCACAAGTGAAGATGTGTCTTCAATTCTGATTGGCTCAAAGTGCTGACGGCGACTGCAATACAAGCTCATCTCATTGGCCGAGTGGGTGAGTGTGGCACGAGAAGATACTGGGAGACACTCAGAGTGTGACGGTGGTGCGGCTGATGAGTAGTGGACTGGTTTGGTTCTTGGACCGAACCACGAAATAAACAATGGATATAAAAAATACCTAGAATGAGCAATGTAAGGATTTAAAAATTGGCTGATGGTGCAGAGGAACTATAAAAAGTGCTTTCTGTATGCCACTTACCACAAGTAGATGTGTAAATAGACTTTTTGTTTGGCAATGATCTCGCGGTGATCAGAACACTTTGCTTAGATGGAATAGTTCATGTTGGTTACCGAGTGATCCAGCGCTGCAGCATCGACATCATGTGATTATTTGTGTAATTTTTTTTGGTGCTCAATTGATGCTCAGAAGTGTTCCAAAATATTTGGCGGTGTTCGAGTGAGACCAGGAAGAACAACACAATGCTGTGCTACTTGGCCACAAGTGGAGCGATGCTTGTGGTTGTGATGGTGGTGACGGTGATGGCTTCTGTGAGGTGGATGCGGCGAAGTGATGCGTGGATGGCGAGGTGACAGGTGCTGATGAGGTGGTCCAATGATGCTAGGTCTCATCGTTGAAGCCATCCTTGAAAACTCCTGCAGGATGCTGTTGATGCACTCATTCGGTCTGATGATGCCCACAGAGAAAAGATTCGGTGGTTAGGCTGCCTTGGTGTATGGTCTAGATGTGATGGTCGTCGGAGATCTGTGTGCAGACTGGCTGTTGTGTCCATCGATGTTGCATGCAGTGTCGGTGAGGGGACGGTGTTGATGCTGTACTCTGGCACAACATGCACCATACACGCATACACTCCACTGGGCCATCCATCCATCTATCACTGCACTGGTTAACATAAATGGATCGTTCATCTATTATATATATAGGTAATTGGGTATTTTGGCACACATACACAACACACACCACCGAGCAGAGTTAGTCTCTCTTTCGGGTATCGCGCGGTGTCTGTCTCACTGTTTGTATGTTTGGTTTGCTTTGGCACTGGTGACGCTTTCCTCTTCTTCTGGTGACAGTGCCAAATGTGTGGCGAGTGGACTTCTGAGTGGGGCACTGCTGCCACCGACGATGTGTTTCTATCTGTGTGTGTCTGATGAGCTCTCAGGTCGTCGTCGGTAAGTGGTGACTGTTGTCTTGTCCGTTTGGTCTTTTGCTTGCCTCACTCGTCCAGGTGTGTGAGTGTCGGTGTCGTGTTCGGTGTGTCAGTGTGGCACTCGGTCGGTGGTTGCCCGCCGAATGTAACCCAAACCCAATTCTGTATAGTGTGCCACTGGACCAGGGCAATGTGCCAAGTGGAAGTGCCGACACCAGTGCCAAGTGCCGTGTCTGTTTGTTCGGTGTCCGTTGTGGAACCGAACCGAATCCTTTGCTCTCTCCCTACTCTGTGCCCAACCAAGTGAGAACCGAAACAGACCAAAACCATTGCACGGAGTGTGTCCTGCCAGCTGTGGTACAACACAGCACAGCGAGTCCTCAACATTCCAACAACTGTTGGTCCACTCGTCCGGTGACGACACAACACACACAAATGTTTGGTCGGTTCAGTCAATGTCTGTGTGTGTCACTATTTGATGGTGTCAGTTTGCTGGTGGTAGAGGCACTTATGGACAAGGCGTCCATGCAGCGACAATTGTCCTCTTACGCCATATAGTGAGTTCCTTGCCTGCTGGTGTCATGTTTCAAATGGGATGCATGCACAGATGGATGAGCCAACCACTCACCCGGTCCATATGTCCTTCGATTTGTCTCTCTTTTGGTGTGCGTTGATGAGCTCGGTCTTCCACACACCGGCCACCACATATTCGGTACCTCATCACCAGTAGATCACAACCACCACCACCATCTCCATCATCATCATCATCATCATAATCATCATCATCATCATCATCATCCTCAGAAGCAGTCACCGGGGAAGCATCAAGCAATATTATTAATTATTACTGTCCATTGGTGTAATGGCTCTGCGCGCTCTCGGTTTTGCCTCTTTCTCTCTCACGGGTTCGGTATACCTGAGGATGACGTCAACGGCGTGAGTGTTGGTGCTAATGAACCACCCGATGGAATGTTTGAGGGATGGGGTTTGTTGGAGGTGTAAGAGGAGTTAACGCACAGGTACGAGTGGAAATGGGTAATGGCGAGCATACAGGTTGATTCTATCAGTAATGCAGCAGGTTCGTTTTAGGCCATTTGGATTAGTCTTTTGTGGAGCTTTTAGGCCCTATTTACAGCTCGGACCTAAACACACGCCCAACATACAACAAACATTACACCACTAAAGTGACTTTCTATATATATATCGTATGTGTGTGTGTGTGCCAGATGTGTTTGATGAACATTCGACACAATACAACCCAAATGAAATGGCCATTTATGATTATGACTTGGCTTGCCTTGGCCAATTTATGTTCAATTTAAATTCAATTTAAACGATTCTTTCTTTTCCTTGGTCACTCGTTCTTTTTCTTGATTGCATTTATTGTTTTGTTTGTCTTTTTATTCTATTTCTTCTTTCTTTTTCTGTTTGCCCTGCATCTGTATGGTAATGAATGAATGAAATGTCCCAAGTGACCGGGTGGCATAGCGGAAGCAAAGAAAGTGTCACCCAAAATGATGTACACGCACACAAATATGTATTAGGGCCATTCTGTTCTGAGCGTTCATTGCCTTCTAGTTCTTCTTGCATTTTCGTAAATTAGTTTGCAGTGTTGTTTGCTATGGCTATGCGTCTAGATGGAGATTTCCAGGATTGTTTGTCTTCTTGTGCACACACACACACACACACACACCCGAGGACGTGATTCATTCTGGAGATTGTCTCACTCATGGAAAGTGAGTCCATTACCGTGTGTCCTTGTCCATCGCATGGTGGATAGAGGGAGAGGGAGAGAGGCGCGCAAAGGTGCAAATTGGCTGAGACTCGATTTAGCGCTCGAGACGGGCAATTGCATTGGTACGTTATATCGCTTTTGGCTTGCAAACTGTTCTGCCTCAATTTGCTCTGGTTTGCTTGATTGCATTCTGTGTGTATGCGAGTGTGTGTGTGTGTGTGTGTTGCACTTTAAAGCAATTGCTTGTGTGTTTTAATTGAACGATTTAAACGGTGTTGCCGCTTTTGATACTTTACTCTATTTATTCGCTTTACCACTTACACAGCCAAGTGCACTTCATTGTCTCTCGCTCGCTCAATTCTTTCTTGCTTCGTTTTTGAATTCCAATTGAGAGCGAACTCGCGCGCATTTTACAGTGATACGAAAATTGGCTGCTTAGAAGCGAAAGCACAATGATGCTCGCCTGCTTGCCTAATTGGATTTTGATGTTCACTGGCACGAGATAAGACGATTGAGAGTCTCAATCGACGAGACAGTGAGTAGAGCAAACCCAATAGAACAGGTGGTGGGCGGATGGACAGAAAAGTGACAAAAGACATTTGGCAATACAAGTTTACACAGGGTACCCGTTCACAAAGTATCTCAGCATGCTAGCAATGTATTCAAAGCACCCAAATTGACCAATCTGCTCAATTGGTGTTATTGTTTACGTGTACACTAAACATATAGCCAGTTTAACATTCTTTTCATAAAATGGAAATTCCAACCAAATCAATTTGACTATAAAATATGTTTCCAAAAGAATATGCTTTACTAGATTATCATGTGTGCACAGAATATTCTACATTTTTCTGTGGCCGCGCGCGGCTTATAAGTCAAGACATTACATTTGGCTTTGGGCGATTCTGTTTAGATGGTTACTTTGTGGTGTTATTATGATTATAATAACAAGGATGTACTTGATAGATAGACTCAATTTAGTGGAATTTTAATTTCATCTCTCTCACGAATTTGCGAGCAAGCACACTGCAAATTATGATTCATCAAGCATAGATTCGTTAAAATTACATTGAGACTTTTACCTAGTTTGCGCATAAAGATGTAGAAAATAAAATTCGGAATCAGATTCGTACTTGCGAAAATGCCTAATGCACTTTCTAAGCATCAAATTAGTAGCAAAAATGGAAAATGCATGTTCAGAAATTATTTTGCGTCTTTGTCAATTTTGAGTTGATGGAAATCCGTTGAAACAGGATGGCTTCGTCTTTAAGCGTTAATTATAAATATAAAACAAAAATGTTATACAATATTTCGAAGACATGCTAAACTACTTGCCAAATGACAAAAAATACTCACAACTAAGTCAAATTGAATCTTTAGCTCATCAATTAGGTCATATAGAAAGTACATTTGTATACAGTTACTTTCCATTAGATTTAAAGTGTTGAGTTACTTAGTGAACAAAGCCAAATATGGTCTTCTTCTTGTGGATGTCTACCATTTCTGTGTTTGTGAGTAATGCAATTGAGAGAATCGTCCGGATTGAGATGGAAAATGCATGTAGGAAAAAGCAACATTCAGGAGCAATTTTCCATTTAAATAATTCACTGTTTCGGCGATGTTTGTGAGTTTGTTTTCCTCTCTGCTTGTGTGAGTTTGTGTGACTTTTAATAATTTTAATGTACAACACAATTTAGAGTGATTGCCGCGGTGGTGTGTTTGTGTGCGGTCTAATAGATTCTGCAGCTGGTGTACTTGCACACTTGCACTTGACTTGTACTTGAAAGAATGTAATGGTATGATATGTTCTGCTTATGGACCTTCGCTTTACTGTGTTAAGAATTAGATTCAATCTCTAATTCTCACATCCAATTCACAGCAATTCATATTGGTTGGATTCGATTCGAATTCTTGACTGTCCTCGCTCATTTGGCAGCAAATTGGGTTTGACATTGGATACGGGCTATAGTGCAGTGGGCAGTTTGAGTACAAGAAGTTGATTGGTCTTGTGGGATAGAGTAGTGGCGAGACAGAGAGTGGATGGAAGTAAATTGAGTAAAGACAATTACTCTGTTCACTCTCCACCGCTGAGCAACACTATCAATTACCATACAGTCCGGTAATTGCTTTATTGCGTTTGTGTTTGATTGCATGGCACTCTGCACTCGGTGTAAAGTGTACACTATACGCTTGCACTCATTCATTCACTCTTTCTGGCTTGATTCGAGGAAATTCAAGACATTTTCTTCCTTCATATTCTTCTCCTTTATTCTACTTTTGGCACTCTAAAATGAAACCAAAACTGCACACATACACATCAATAAGGTTTCAGTGTTCTCGGTGTTTCATCCAGGTCACTGGGAGGCGGCAATGATGTGATGCAAGTGTAAGAACTATGTTACTGTTCTATGTTTACAATCACTGTGTGCAAATTATTGAGTGGATGGGAGTATAGAGGGAGTACAGCGAAATGTATACTTTCGGGAGGAGAGGTGAAACTTATTGAACGGTGCTCAATTGTCTTTGCCCATTGTTTCTATATAGAGACAAGCAAACATTGCGCGGAATATTGCAGAGAGGCAAAATGGGAGAGGTGACTGTTGGGACATATTCTCTCACTACTAATATTGATGCAGTCTATTCCTGGTGATTGGGGACTGGGGTGATATACTAACTAAGGTGGAACTTTGTGAACATTGCCAGAACCAGTCCGGCACATTGTTCCCATATGGCACAATGCAATGTATGTTACATTATAATGCATGGCCCTCGAGCCGTGCAATACATTCACACAAATTGGCCTATTTCTGTGAATGGATTGGCGAGAATGGCGATGGTAATGGGTGAGTGCAGTGTAGGAGAGTGTCGGCCAAAGTATTGTGAATGCTGACTAGGCTCGAGTTTCGCGCGCTCGGTATGAACTTGCCCGAATGAATCGATTGACCCTGAGAGGAGGAGGAGAAATGTACAGAATGAAACGATCATTTGGGACTGAGTGTATGGCGGAATGTTTTGCACTGAGGACACTAAACTGTAGTAGTGGTCCGGTGCTGGTGAGTGGTGCGTTAGCGTGGGTGGTTGACGTAATCACCAGTTGACCCAATTCGGATGGACACACACACACACACACGCGGGTTTGATTCTGACAATTTGGTCTAGTGGTGAATGGAGTAGAGTCTATCCATTCCGGTTCATTCACAAAATTGGCCAAAATGAATGGTCGTTCATGAAGTCACTTGCACATTTTGAACTTTGTCATACAATTTGATGCATTTCGGATTCGTTTTTGAGTGTGGAGAAACTATTGAATCATATGCTCTTGCCTTGTCACATGCACACGATCATTAATACTCGCAGAATACATTACCAACGACATTTCCGGTGCTGAAATCAGATTTTCTCTCATATCCATTCGATCGCTCTCTGTTTTTAGTCAATGAACACACACGCACACAAATTGGTCAATAAGTGAGAAGTTGGCGTGTGTGAATCTAATTAATTGCCTGTTGTGGTAATTGAAGGCTACTGAAGTGACTTGGTGTTTTAGAGTGTATTCCGGTGATTTGTGATTTATTACACAGTCGAGTTTGCGGGGGTGTACTTTGTACACGGTGAATAAGTCACTATTTGTGTGCAGTAATATCGTGATAAACAGATTTGTCTGCTGTAGACATTGCCTATTTTGGGATATTCCCTAGGTACCTTCCTGAGTGTGTTCTTGTCAAATGATTCTGTGGGGCACTAACCCATTGGTTGAAAGAGGTGGATGATGAGGTAATCGAGTCAAGTTGAGTTTAGAAGAATAATATGCTTTCAACTTGCTGGCGCAATATTGCAATCTGCAATTCTGTATAGGAAGCTGCTTAGATGAAGAATAATGATAATGTTGAGTGTTTTGTTTGGTGTATTATTCAAATGCTTATTATTGGCTACTTACCTGGAATAATGTCTGTGGAGACTCATGTGTAATATAATGCAATGTAGCACCCGCTTCGAATCACGTAAATGTTCACGACTGACGACCGTGTGAATTATTTATATACTTTCATTTAGACAATCAGAAGATGAAATGAAGAAAAGAGAATAAGACGATCTGCATGTAATGGTCAAATGATGTTTCACTACTGATTCTGCTGCTGGTGATCTTGTTGGTATAAATCTTTCAAGTCTCTCTCGGGATCTATCACTAAGATGATCATAGGCAAGCGATACAATCTAAATCTTGACCTACGGCATAAAGTGAAGATGCCTTTGTCTAAAAGCATATAAGGTTTGTTTGACATAATGTGGTTGACTCAGATCTGTTCCAAAACTAACACCATAAACTGACTAAACGATTCATTCTTCAAGTGGCAAGCAAAGTAGATCTACCTTTATTCTCGAGTAGACGATCTTGTCTGTATACTTTGTCCAACTTGAAAGATGGTTTGAATACATTACGAACACTCACACTGCCATCTAGGGCAATACAACAATATTTTCTAGATTATCTCATAGATTTTTTTAATGCCTATTGCCTAGGTAATAACAATTGTTAACAACTTATTTGCTCTTTTCAATGCCAAAATGGTATAACATCGACCAATCAATTGTCAGTAGATTTGTGTGCAGAAGTTGTTTCATATGAGGAGTCGACATTGGTCGTCCCGGCGGTGGCTTGCTTTTGCTGCTGTTCCGAGTACAGTCGGAAGATTGGATTGTCAAAGTGATCACTGGTGATCTTATCCTCGGGATCATCATGGGCCGCCGCTGAAATAGACAACGGAACAATGGGAAACAATGATCCCGAAGCGAGTGAGACATTGCTGTCCGTGTTGGTCACCAGAGATTTGATGGAAGCGATTGAAGCATGAGGAATGGTGTTCGACGACTTGAACAGTGTCGGTGGACCGGGAAAAGACCGTTCCGTGGAGTAAATATCCGATTGGCCATTTTGGTGCGATCCTGCCGGGTCTACCTCGAGTTCGATGTCACTTGTGGCAGAACGGAAACGGACAAAGGTAAAGGCTGGATCCAGTCTGTAAATGAACGAATGATTAGACAACTAGTTTGACCTTAAAGTGTCTGTAAATTTTTGAATCGGTCCAAACATAGGAACAATTCTAACTAAGCACACATCAGACCTATTTCGTTGGTAGTAAGCGTAGAGCGGAATGGCCGCTACCGAAAGTACAAACAATATAAAAAAGAACCACACAACTGAGCTCATCACATGACTGTCACTAATCCATTCGATGCTGGATTGAATGTCCAATTCAACTTCATTGTACAGAAAGGCTAAAGAATTAGTGTAAACATTAAATCATTCTTTCAAACATTCTTTGAATTTACCATTCTTGTCTTTGACCAATTGCTTGAGTGATGTCACATATCGATCATTGAGTGGTTCGCCATTTGGCTGCAGATTGTCAACAATCACCTGAAAGCTACCATCGTAAAGCCAATGGCCGTACAGTCGTACATTGGCAATGTTCTGATGCATCTCTCGCATGTGACCAAAAATCGAACGGTACAAAGTTAAGTCAGAGAAGTATTTAACTTTTTTCGGTCTTACGACCAGTGAAGAGGCACAGATGGGACAACAATGGCCCATGGGAGTGATGGGGTCGGTGCATGGTAATGGCTGAGTTGATGAACAAGTCGGTGCCACTGCACGACAGATTGTTTCCAACTTTTTAGGGGCATCATTGCCACATCCACTTGATTCGCTAAGTCCTGGGCCTAAGATGGTCAAGTGATTATAGTCACGTATATCAAACAGCATTTCTCCACGAAAAGATTTTGCAAATTCGCCAAATTGTGCACTTGAGTGGAACTGAGTGCTTCCAATTGTGAGTGAACCAATAGCCGGTATTTGACTGCTTCGTTCGATGGTGACCTTAAAAGAGCCGTTTGTCACCGGAAAATGAACCCAATCACCTGTGCAAGGAATTCGTTCCGAGTGAGGCACAATGGAAGTGGTCAGCTTTGAAGAAGAAATAAATGTCGCATAGTTAGATATTGGACTCGATATTGTCCACTCCATCTGGGGCAGAGGCCGGTAATCACTCGGGTCCGGAGTTTGATAAACCAGTTGCCAGTGGATCGGGGAGAACCACGAGGTGACACCATCCCGAAATGGATGAAATTCAAGATCAGAACCAGAAATGCCCGGAGGACAGCTGTGTTCAGTGTCTTCCTCATCAGTGGTCATGAGGCGAATGTTACCATGTGGGCCTAGGATGAGTTCACCGTTCTGAGGCAAAACCTAAAAAACATAATTTAAGATAAACTGTAGATAAGAAAATAGAGAGACCAAATTTACCAATTCGGTTGTATCCAAAGGATAATTCAAAAACAAAATATAATCCTCCGGCAGTGCAATCCGATCAAGGGCACAAGGAATCCGATAATCGGGTTGCCAGTTTCTTGGGTCGTGCCAATCGATCAGTGCACGCCAAACCATTTGTCGCCGAATTGAAATTGGCTTAAGATCAAATTCAATGTCGTAGGCAAATGTCTTAGCCATAACTGAAAAAATACAGAAAATTGACAAAAAAGATCAAACGATAGATTAAGTGGGGTCCCATTTTAGTGGTCAGTGTGTAAACCTCGGCGTTAGTCAGTGAAATGAAATCTCTGCCTATTCATGCAAATCGTCAGCCAAAACTAGAAACGCCACCTGTCATATTTGATAAGTTTCATTCGTTTATTCATTTTTGGTTTGTTTGTTTTAGGTCACAAAAGTTGCTACATCGTGTGGAACTGTACAGATGATGATGTGTGGTAGATAAACTTGTGTGCTCGCCCGAAAAAAAAACAAAATTTTGGTCATCAATCAAATGTTCACAATTGTGGGCATTTCGTCGTCCGGTTCGTCGTCAAAATTCCACTTCATGGACTTTTGAAGAGTTTGAGCAAATTTTTCTCCTCTGTTCCTTAGATCCAAATTAACTCCTAAGTCTGCCGCATTTCTCAAATTCAGTATGAATGTCCTCAAGAAATGGTAAACCTGATTTTCATTTTCGACAATGTCAGCAAAGATTGCTTCGTTGGTTTGTTTTAGTTGAAAGTGGATTACCCGAATGAAAGTTAGGAATAAGTCGGAATGGGTAGAGAGTGCCTGCCTAGCAGAGGTCACTATCCGGAGAAGGTCACGCCAATGCTCAAATGAATCCCACACGTGACCCAGAAGGAAGGTGATGAAGGCAAATTGAAGTTCGCCTAGGAGATTGCCTTCTTGATTGGCGCATTGTTCAGAACTAAGAATCGATTCGAGTGTGTAGGTAGAATCCAGTGAGTGGGTGGTTATTTCCTTAGGCGTGGCACCAGGCGGATAGAGAAAATGCTTTGGAAGAGGATTCGAAAGGTACCGTACGGCAGTTTCTGGTGCAACAACCATTTCGGGAAGTCCATTCTGGTCTAACTTGGCAGTTACGGATCCATCCGAATTTGGCTTATAAACAAGAGCCGAAGCGGAAAATATTCGCTTACAGGTTGGATTTAACTTGAGGAATAGTTCCTCTGAAATGTAATCGGTCAAGGAAACCCAAGTTTGGTAGTTCTCAAATTGATAGGCACCTGTTGAGACAAAAATACACATGAAAGATAGTTGTAGTAAAAAATAAGCTAAAAAATAAATACCTAATTGACTATCGAGATGTCCTTTGGTAAATGCTTCCTTCAGTCGGTTAATCTGTTCGGTGTCGGCCTCCTTGTCCAGAATGACAATATCCTCCGCTTGATCGTCCCATCTTGTCACCACAATATCGCCCGAATTAAAGTAATGATAAAAACCCGATCTTGGCGCAACAGAACTATTCTTCACCAGACTGAAATACACAAAATGAAGTCCGGGTGGAATCATTTTGAGACCGAGGAAACGGTCTCCTGTGTAGTGGATGGACAGATCGATACCAAATTCGGAGCCGGATGGAAAGTTTTGAACGATTAATGTGCCACACTGGCGGAGAAGACGTTTAGCAGTATTCTGGTCAAAGTTGTTCGTGGACGGCATCGGAATACGAGCCGAAGATGCTCCAGATGCGCCCGTAGAAATCATTTCAAGGTAATATAAGAAAAGACTCAAGTTAAGTAACTTGCCACAAAGGACTTTGAATTTCAAAGTTTGAAAGAAGCACGAGTTCAGCCTAGTCTAAACGGTCTAAACCAAAACAATGGTACTGTACAAAGATGGCATTTTAATTGGCATTCACTTGCACAGTATGAATAAGCAAGGCACAAACAAGGCACAAAGTTTGTGCCACAAACAACTCACTTCTCTTGTGAGAAGCTCACTGACTTGTGAGTCTGAGAGCTCTCGATTTGCACAAGCGGCTTATTAAGTCTCCTTGATTACAAATTGTAATCAATTGGCTGCACTTACTTCCTTCACTGTTTGGTCTGGTCTGGTCACTGAATTTATGACTTCATGAGCGATCAATTGGTTATTTCCTTTTTCTTTGTTTGAGTATTCATTTTTCCTTATCTAGTTGACTGTCTTGGTCACCATTCCGAGTTGTTTAGACAGTGCTGTCAAAAGGTAAGGACAACTTTGTGAGTTGTGAATTTTCAATTTTCTAGAGTGAACCCTTATCTCTTCTAGTTTTTATACTGAATCTCATAATGGCCACAAAGTCGTCGAAATCCACGAAGCTTACCACTAGCATCGTAAAGAATAAAGATGTACCAATTGTTATCGATCCTGCACCTAAACGACGACCACTATGTTTCAAGTCTTACCAAGAGTTGTCTCGTTGTTTCAAAGAAATCAAATGTCACAACAAGGATTGTCGTTTCGACTGGTCATTGAATCGTAATCACGAGATGTACATCAACCAGTTCAAGGCGTTTTGTTCAATAAGGTGCTTCATCTCCCAGTTGAAGCCAATTCGCGTAACCAGATGTGAGCATTGTTCCTTTGTGTTTGACTTGTTTAGCGCTCGGTACTCATTTGCCACCGCTACTGGGACCCTCAAATGCTTCTGTTCGGGTAAATGTTTTGGCGTTTACTTCGCGTCGCGCGTTTTATGCAATTTTTGCAGCAACGAAGTGCCCACTTACTTTATCGACGCTGGTGCAGCTAGATTTTGCACAGAAAAATGTATGTGGGCTTCTAGTTCAAGAAAAAGTGGAGAGATTTGTTTGACTTGTCGGACACCTATCGAAATTTCTGCCACACTGTTACAACACGAAGCATCTGAAATAGAACCCGAACACTTTTGTTCGGCCAAATGTCGCCTCGAATTCAAAGCGCCGTTCGAGGCGTGCAAACAGCACGATGACTATTTGGCGCTGCAAAAGCCACGAGATATTCCACTGGTTTGTCTTGGCTGCTGCCGACCACTAATACTCTCGCACAACAACGAAATCTTGTTTGGTTTGGGCAAACGATTTTTCACTTGTTCAGAGGCTTGCTCAACCCTCTTCAAGGTGATGTATCGTATGCCGAAGAATTGCTCTGTATGTAACATTGAAAAGGCCAATTCGGATATGATTGAGGTGTTGAAGCCGGTCCGTGATGCGCAATCCATTTACTTCTGTTCTGTGAGCTGTCTGCTGAAAGGCAAAAAGAATCTGGACACTTCCTGTTTGACCGTGCTTGGCGACGGCGGGCTGGTGACCACTTGGGACAGAAATTGCCTCCAATGTACGGCTCCACTGGCACATGAGAATTTATTCTACTGCTCACAGCAGTGCATGGTACGATTTGAAAAATCACAGCTGACCCAAAAGCATATTGCCAACATGCGTAATTTCATTGAGAATATTTTCCCCTCCAGAGCAAATACAAAAAATTGCACCCGCCTGATGGAAATTGAAGATTCGGACGAACAGGAGGAACAAGATGCGACGCTGGTGGATTCGAATGCCGATGTCTCAATAACCACACACACAGACCGAACTATCACCAATACTAGTCAAGAACAGCAGCTGATTAAGGAAAGTGTTTCTGGTGGTATGGAGGTGGACACCCAAGTCGGTACCAAAAGCGAGATTCAAAAGACAACAGGCTGCAGCCAAACGGACAAACCATGGGCCGAACCTTTCTTTCTTCCCGCTCCGGTTATCTTTCCCATGCCAACACGTGTTCCATTTCCTCTAATGGCCTGTATTTTCGATTACAAAGATATTGAGCCGTGGATGCCTTACTTAGTAAATTCCAGACAGGACCATGGCACAATCTTGGTCGATGGGATTGTTTGCCCTCCGGAACGACCACCAACACCTCCACCACCACAACCAGCTAAATCCTCTGTTCCTGACCATACACCTGACATACAACCACAAACATCTAGCCAATGTACACCTCCAATAACACCCAAACAGGCAACGGTAATTTCACATACTTCCACTCCAGCAATAACATCCACCTCTACCTCCACAAGTCCAGAGGGTCTTCAACCAGTACCAAAACGATCTAAGCTAGAATTGCCCATTGCCAAACAAAAATAACATTTCATTACTATAAACATCCAATTATAATAAGTAGTATTACACCAATCTCTAATTGGCATATTTTGTTTATTATTTACTTTATTTATCAATAAAAATTCAATTTAAAAAGAATTAGAAAAATGTTGTATAATATAAATAATAAACAATAATTCAAAGGATAAGTTATAAAATGCATTCGAGTCAAAGGATAAAATGATAAATATTGATATAATGGCACTTACATGAAAAGAGATAATTAAATATGAGATTTAGGTGAAAGGTTTGAATAGCCAGGTTAGATTTGTCAAGGAGATCGTTTCGAGAAGAAACTTCTAATGTCCTTTTGAGCAGTCGTAGGCGTAGCAGCGGAACCTCGACTAGGACGCTTCGAAGCTGTCGAAGTTCGAGCAGAAGACTTTTTATCGCTGCTACTTCCTTTAGACTTGACGGGTGACTTCAATTTGGTGAAGGCGTTGATGCTTTGTGATGAAAGTGGAGGTGATTGAGAAGATATAGTAGATGAGGTGGAAGTGATGGTAGTCTGCTGAGAGGAGGAATAATAACCCGAACTTTGAGTACTGTTCAGTGAGGTCAATATGACTTTGTCCTCTTCGTCAATACTCGAAACACTCACGTTTAAGTCAATCGTGCTTTGTTTCTTTTTCAGCTTCAATTTTGGCAAAACATCCTCGCAAAAATCTGAGTCAACATCAAAAACCTTGGCAGCTTTCTTGTTAGCAGTAGTCTTTTTATTGAGAGGCGAAGTCTTCAACGGTTTCAAATTATCTTCAACAATCTCAACTGTGGTCAGCTGTTTGTTTGCCTTATTGAAGTAAGCACTTTTTCCATTAGTCACTTTAGTGGTAGATTTCATCTCGGTCGAACTTCGGCGAAACACATTTCGAGATGAACGACTGGGACGAGTAGTTTCATTGATGGTTATCAATTCTTCAGTGACGGAGACGGAAAGTGAATCTTCTTCTTTTTCGACTATCTTCTTTCGGTTAGCTTCCCGAGGAGTTTTAGGGCTCTTCTTCGCAGAAAAAGTCTCCTTGGCTCGTTTAGCAGGAAGTTCAGAATCTTTTTCAACATTATTCCAAACCTTTCGTTTCGAATCTCGATTTTCTTCAACTACTTTAGTCTTAATTGGAGATTCGGGCACAAACAAGCTACTAACCATGCTAGTCAATGTCTTTTTTGACTTGACTCGTTGTTGAATCGCGTCAGAGAACCAAATAGCTAATTCACCTGTATTGTTCTCCTCTTCCTGGAATGGGCTATAATTCTTGTCAATCTTTTGCAGTGTTTTGGTGTGGACATTTCCAAGTACATAATGAGTGACAAAATCAGTCGCTTCTTTGGCATTGAAAAAATCTCCAGCATATTGACCCAACTTCAATTCATGATGCTTCCGTAAACCACCTTGAAGGTTTTTCAAATGAGTCAATCGCCCGGTAAATGGCGAATAAACAAGCTGGTGATCAAAAGTTTGTACTGCACGAACAAATGAATCGACATACTCATTTGTAACCTGCACCTTGCCGACCATATTCAACACAGCAGGAATTGTTTTCAGATGTTCTCGAATCGTGTCAAGTTGCATTGGCACTGAGGTTAAGGTTTCAAAGAATTTACGTGCTCGTCCCATGCCGACATTGGGAATGTTTGAGAGATAGTCACAACCTAGTGAAGAGGGAAAATTCAAAGTTGCAAATCAATAGAATAAAATTTCAATTGATCACATAATCTCAAAACTTACCAGAAAGAATGCACATATATTGAAATTTTTTTTCACAAAAATTCTTAAAACACTTATTCAATTTATCCAGAGTGAGCATAGATCCTTTCTCATTTTCTCGATCCAACTTGTACAATGTCTTTTGACAGCCAAATACAAGCAAGTCCGAATCCTCAGTAACGGCATAATCGGCAATGCCATGGTTTACTAAATATGTAATCTGTGCATCTGCTTCAAACGGCGCCACAACGCAATCGATCTTTTCTTCTCGACAGCGAACAATCACTCGATGAATCATCTCAAACGTGACATCCACGCATTGTCGCATCAACCAGCGGGCACCTCGGTTATCTCCAGCTGAAAGCATTTCTTCAATTTTCTGTCGTACTTCAGCTTTTCGTTTTTGACGTTTTGCCTTGGTTTCCGCTTTGGCAGGTAAACTTTGTCCGTCAAATACCAAAATAGGAGTAATGTTATGCTTTCGGAGTACACCACACAGATTGACACAATAGTTGATGTACATGTCAGTCTCTTCGTTGAGGTATACCTTGTCACCACAGGAGTAACAGGCACGATGAATCCATCCATTAGTGTCAATTGCGGCTACGGTGCCTAGAAAAAGAGTAAAATTAACAAACATTCCCTAATGTGACATGTGAAGTCAATGACACAAGTCAATAAATAGTCCCAAATTGAAAACATTAAAAGTAAAGTAGTCAAGAAGCTTAATTTTTGAGTTGGACAATTAGATATCACTTAAAACACACGCAGCACACATACCTGACAGTTTGTTCAGTTTGACATCGGTGGTTGCAGCTTTCATCAACGGGAGTAGACCAGTGATACCCATGATTGTGGTTGACTGAAGTGTCTGATTGAAATGTTGCGAGACTATAGTACTGCAGCAAAATCGAGTCCAACTTCGAGGGAAAGTAGGCAGTGAGATAATCACCAGAGATAAGATAAGACGGATACCTTTTACCACTGAAGACACTGACAGCACACCCAAACACAAAAGGCGCCAATTTGGCTCGCCTTGCCTGTTGCTCGTCCAGCCGCCTAACGTCGACAACAAAAACAGACGAGCAAGCAAGCGGGCAAAACAGGCGGCAAAATAAATGAGACACGCTCACAGAGGACGTCACAACGGCAATCGTTATATAACATATCATAATTGGTACAATCAAGCAAATCAGTCATAATTAAATGTAATTAAATATTATTTAAATATTATAATAAATCAATTTATTAACCATCCATCATCAAAATATAAATAGTATTAATTCGTTAATAATAATTAAATAATTAGTTAAAACAATCAATCAATCGTTACATAATAAATAGTTGGGAGAAGGTAATAAGTAAGCCAAAGAATGATGAAAGGGAGGGTTGGGGATGATGCACTGATAAGATCGATGTTAGCAGAAATAAGGTTAGGGGTAGAAGGAATAAAATCTATGGGAGTGGGGAGGGGAATAGATCAAAATAAACGATTTTGTTCGACAATAAAATCAAAACAAATCAGATCCAAACAAGCAGACTTGAGTCATGAAAGGCCAAAAAAGCACAAAAGCAAAATAAAGATGATACAAAATGGTCCGTTGAGATGATATAAATGTTGAAAATTCGGTGATTTCAAAGATTTAGAGTTAATTTAGAATAAAAGACAGATTTGGCACACAAATGCACACAAGCAAAACACATCCGACGAGTTGGGGAAGAGGAAGATGGGGCAATCACGTGACTTTCAACAGCAACAAAGTTGATAATAAATATCTTGAACATTTCTAATAGATTGAAATAGATAGATTCTACTTGATGAGAACAAGTGGATGATGACTTGGGTGTTTAGATGAGGCGATTGGGACACGTGGCTATTCTGTAGGACTTTAGTTCCGTGGAGAGCGGGGAAATTACTTAAATGGGTTCCTAGTGAAGATCTACGGATGTTTTGGGTTCATTTGATATATTTGTGTTGACATTCGAGGCAGTAGTCGAGCTCTGGTTGAGTAGAAGTGTCTGCAATTTAAAGTTGTCAAGTGAGTTTAAGCTTTATTAATTGTACTAAAATTGTCATGTCGCTTACCGTTCGGTGGTCCATGTGTCATTGGATCTTTTGATTCTTTGACGCAATCCAAATGACGGGTCCAGAGTTGTCATAGATAACCAACTTCACCTTTGCGTACACCTCCTCAGGCGTGTCAGCACTGATGATAGAGGTAAAGAGTTCGCCGAATTCTTGTTCGGTTCGTAGCGACCGATCAAACAGTCGCCTCGCCTCGTCTTCGGGCATTCGTTTGTCCCACTCTCGAAGTTGCTCCATGGTTCGAGGTCGAATCAAAATAGAAATCGGCAACAGACCAGCTGATTGAAGTCGTCGTATGGCAGCGGCACTAACATCCAGGATGCAGTGTTTCTGCTGGTGAACCGCTAGTTCTCGAATCGCGGTCACCGATGTGCCATACAGATTGTGATTATACTCACCAGCCTCGATAAAGAGTTCATTTGCAATGTCCGATTCCATCTGCTCTCGCGAGGTCATAAAGTGGTATTCACGGCCTTCGACTTCGCCGTCTCGAGGTAATCGAGTGGTGTGCGGTATACAACAGCCAAACCGATCCGGATACTCGTGAGTGAGGTCATCGTTGAGACGTTCCTTGAGTGGACCTAGGATCACAACTGGTCGCATGTAATCGATGTCCATCTGAGTGACAGCTTCGTACGACAGAATGTGCAAACCATCTTCTCGAATTTCTTCGAGAGCCGAGTTGGAACCAGAAATTGATGATCGGTCCTGGACATTGTTCACCGGGTGGGGCCGACCAAGACCACCACCTTCTTCACCTTCGGCAAGGTGATCATAGCTGCCTGATGCGGAAATGTCTTCGTTGGACGAATCTCGTGACTTCATAAAAGGAAATCTGCGTGAAAAGGAAAAGTTCTTCTTTTTCCTATCAAGTGTGCCAGTAGATCGACCATCGGAATATTCATTTGAGCCGTGAAACTTGACTGACTTGAGTCGTGCCCGCTCACGTCGTTCCACTCTTCGTTTGGATGGAATAATACCAATGAGAGGGTCGTCGGTGCCGTCCGGCAGCACCTTCCTCGCCTGCCACCACTCATCATCAGATGCGTTGGTCACATGCAAAATGTCACCGAACCGAAATTGAAGTCCCCGAGAGGGAAGACCCGAGTCTCGAGTTGGCTCATAGTCGAATAGTGAACGAACGTACAGTGACCGTTTCTGGGAGGTTCGAAGTGTGCCAGTAGAGACCGAGGTTTGCAAGTGCTGTTCACGAAGGTCTTGAATGCGTGCCTCGAATCTGCGATATTCATCGGGTCGATAAGCCACCAAGAGAGTTACTGTCTGACCTGCACCTTTCAATGCTGCTGCAGCAGTTTCGTGTGTTGCAGTCCGTAGGTCCAGCCCATTAACCGCCAACACCTGGTCACCTCTGTGCAGTTCACCGCTCAGGTCCGCAGCGCCACCAGCCAAAATAAATGATACAAAAATACCTTCGCCATCTTCACCGCCAACAATGTTGAAACCAAGTCCAGTGTTCCCCTTCGATAGTGATACCCGTCTCGGCTCACGATTCACCGGTTCGCGTCCATCGATTACGTCAACCGCAGGTGAGTGTTGACCACCACCGTCGCTATGTGTAGAGTACCGGTTGTTGTGATTGGCACCGGACGGAGGAAGGAGACTGTCTTCAGATCGATATGGCATTGAGGTCGCTGTTGGTAACGATTGTAAACTGTTCCGAGTTGCCATTGCACGGAAGCTTGTGGAGGTGCCAGCTGTCGCACCAGGTCGACTTGTCTTACGAATGGTGAGCACTACATGGTCCGCGGTGGCCTTCAACGCAGCGACCGCATCCTCGTGGGTCACTCCCTCCAGTTGACGTTCGTTTACAGCCACTAATCGGTCGCCCACTTCTAATCGGCCATCAGTGTGTGCTGCACCTTTTTCCATTATTTTGGTCACATAGATGCCATTGTCACCGGGGAGGTGTTGATTACCAACGCCACCGGCTATGCTGAACCCTAGGCCTTTGGAGGTTGCTTTGAACAGTTCGATGCGCAACAACTCGCCACCCATATTGACAGGTGCTGAGGCTGAGGAAGGTATCGAACTGTGTTGTTTCCGCCTTTTCACTAACATCTGCACGCGGTTGCCGGCTCGCTTTAACGCTTCCACAGCAATCGAATGTGGCACATCGATCAGTGAGGTTTCATTCACCTTGAGGATGATGTCATCGATCAACAGTCGCCCGTCAGCCGCTGCTGAACCGCCACCAATTAATTTGGTAATGTAAATTGAGTTGTCATCGGAAACATGTGGATTATCAATACCGCCCGCAATACTAAAGCCAAGTCCTGTATTGCCTCGTTCTAGTGTGATGTCTTCATATTCCCATACACTAGCGGACATCTTATCGGTTGGAGATAGAGGACTGAACTGAAGATCGTCAATTTGAATTTCGTCGGGTGATAAAACCGCTTCCTCTTGATCTTGATAGTTGTAGTGGTTTGCAGGATTATTGCCAAATGGCGGATTGTATCGATTGTTTGGCGGCGCACCTGCTTGCCTAGAGCCTAAGGTTAACCGATCGATTCGTTCTAGTGCGTCCAGATCTGCTGCTGTTTGGTTAACTTCGGGAGAATGACTTTGACCGTTTGAGTTGATGAAACGATTCGATCGAAGAGACTGTGGCTCAAATGGCTCGTTTGGTTCAGAATCCGAAGAATTAGGCTGTACGTTGCCGTTACGACGATTATTGCTTGTGCTTTTGGTATTATTATTATTGCTGACAGACACAAGTGATGATTCGGACGATGATACCGATTGATGCTGCTTGGGTGGCAATGGTAATGTCGAGGTTTTCTGTTGTTGTTCTTTTTGTTGTTGATGCTGAAGAACAGCGCCGAGAATTTCGTTCAACTTTCCGCTGAGCAATTCTTGAACCTCTGCTGCAGATATATCATTGGTTGAATCAGTATTTGGTAGTCCGTTAAGTACTGCTTGCTGCTGATTGAGATGAAGTGACCTAGCTTTTGCAGCACGCTGTTGACTTGAGGTTAAGTTTGAATTTGATTTATTGCTACTGTTGATTACTTCGTTGATATTCTTGACACTGCCTCGTTGTTTTTGTTGTTGTTGATTATCATCGGTGGCGACCGACACCTCGTAAAATTCCTGTATGTCCAACAGTGCCTGAAAGAGGTTCGACTTGAAGATGCGAATTATGCGTTCGATCGCCAATCGTAGTTCGGTTCCGTCTTCCGGTGCAAGCCGCCGGTGATAATCCTCGAGGAGCTCAAGCGCCCGGTGTGCCTCCTCGCGACGAATACGCATCACCCAACCAAACGAAGACCGAATTTAAGTAAAAATTTAACTAGGTGAACACAGGTGCACCAAAACGTCACCACAAACAACAACGCCTGGTGTGCAAACTAAAACAGCCACAAAAAGCAACAATAACAAATGCCAACAAAAGCAGCGTTCAACGGGACAGTCACGTTCAAAAATGTTTGATTCAAACAAACGGAAGCGCTTCTTAATAGATAAAAGGGGTTTTCAAGGATAGTTTGAATTGGTTTGCTTGCTAATATCAAATTTCGTCTGCCACTGCTGACTAAACAAGAAAAGGAGTTGAATTGAGCGTTTTCAGTCAATCAGGCCAAACGGTTAATAACGTTGATTAGTTCATTAGTAGTGAAATTACAAAACAACAACAACAAAATAACGATGATCGTGTTAATGATGAATTGACATTCGTCCAAATAATATTTCGATCATTGAGAGGACATTTCAGGAAAGTTTGTTATTGCTTGACATAATAATAAGCAATCTTCAAAAGTGCTTCTGCCTTTGAGTGAATCAAATTGAAACATAAAGGCGGCGTTCGCGAATTGATTTTCGTTTTCAGAAGTGCGAAACTTGTCATCAAATGTCAAAATGTTTGGTGTCCACGAAAGGAAAAAAAATTGGGAGTGGTGGCGCGGGTGCCACTCACTTGCTTCCACTTCTGCTGTGGCCTGTGAGCCTCAAATAAATAGAGATTGAATGAATATGAAGGAGAAGAGTTGATTGATGATGAAGTCAAAACAGTATGAATGTGTTGAACCGATCATACACTGGAAGCAGGATAGACACGAGGAGTCGAAAATGGTTTGGATATGTGTAGAAAGTGGGGGCGTAATATTACTGTGTTCATATGGCTATAGTCGAATCAAAGTGTGGTCGGCCAAATTCAATTCAATCTATATATAAACACAACGATTATTAGAAATAAATTAATGATAAATTGGACAATTAAAAGACGAATATAATTACCTAAAAAACCAAGTCTACAGCGAAGTAAATTATATTATAGTTGAATATAGATCGATTAATCAGGGAAAGTTCACTTGACAACAGCACATACACGATCCTCTTCAAATGTGAAATGTGTTCGTTATTATTTCGTTATGATTATTGATTGCAAGCGATTGTTTAGCTCACTTTCTCTCTTGACAACCACTACAACAAACAACGATATTATAAGCTCATGAGGTTCGGTTTGATGGTGATCTGGTCTAGTCAGTTATTATTAAATTATAGATGATTCGTTGGCATATATGGTTTTGATTGAGAGTTGAGAGAGACAACGCGAATAAGAAGATAGAAGAAAAATAAAAGAAGAGGAAATTGAATCCCGGTTGGCAAACAGAAGACGATGAAAGACAAAATTGAATTTCAGGAGGTAATTATCCTTGCCGCCGGGTAATAATAATAATAATGAACTATTCTTTCGGATATTACGTTACATTATTATACTGCAGATTGGTTTGTTTGATTCTGCATTTCTGCTGGATTGTTGTTATCATTTGGCTGGGGCTGAGAGACTGTGTGTGTGTGTGCGAGTGTCTGCCTATGTGTTCTGGTCGATTCTCAATGTGCAGAATGAATGTGTTGGCGAAGCTGTTTGAGGGAAGCGTTTGCGAGTTTGAGAGCTGAGAATGTAGACGTGAGTGAAACTATAGTGAGAGTGAATGCCACTGCTGGGACACACAATCAACCTGACAGACTCACTACCGACGACACCTTTGGGTTATACATTAGTTCTCTTTGCTGTGTTGGTTTGGACAAAGTGTGCTGCTTTGACACACACACACACTGTGACACACCGGACCACACGCTCTCACACTAATGACAAATTGATTGTCGATCCATTTGGTGTTTTCCGCACGCGGTTGTGTCTTAGACACGAATATATTCAAATTGATTGACAGACGTGTGAGTAAATATATAATAAATTCATATAATATTCACAAGAACACTTTTATATAACAAAACACAGACGGTGCATAGGTCAAAGGTTGAGCGCCGTTGTTGGAGTTGTCAAGGTAACACCGCCATAATAGACAAACACACACAAAATGGCAATAATTGGTTGCCGGAGACCGTTGTTATTGCTAACGCGAATTCAGGTAAAGACGGTTACGGATTGCCTGTTCTTTGTCTTGTTTGTTGCTTCCCTGTTTGTGTGTGTGTATGGTGATTCACATTGAATGAAGAGGAGACAATCACTGGTCTGTGTCAATACAGGGTGTGTTTGTGTATTGTGAAACAATAAATCAGCTACTGACGGTTTTATTATATTATGAATTATCATCATTCGTCACTCTTGGTAGGGAGAGCAGACGAGTAAAGACACAGACAGACACATGTACTTGGGAAGAGCGTCTGCAAGATAGGTGTGAGGTGATACACAACAAACGCGCTACCGATTATTCGAGGAATTGCTCTAACAAACATTGGAAGAGTTTTAGATCAATTGTTATTAAATATTGATATTGATTTCATATAAAACAACAGACAAGTGTCCACACAGGTAAGTGTGGTGGTGTATTGCATTTGTGTGGTTGTGGTGCTGTGACGAGGATGATGTGGTTGAAGGTGAGGTTGATGCTGCTGTCGATGCCGCGCCGAGTTGATGATGATGAGCTTTCGATTCTTCCCCACAAGTCACTTTACTCTCTTCTCGAATTACCGAAAAGTCGGAAATTGTATTGGAATAAAGCCCAAATTTGAGATTTGGTCTATTACCATGCACGGTTAATTAAAGTACAGACACACATACACACACACTCGGTAATTACCAAACAATTACCGAAAAAAGACTTCTTTCCCTGGTGATGTTGATGATGTACGTGTGTGTGTGTGGTATCTTCTCTCTTCAGGCCTACTCGCCTGTTCGGTGTGTCTCTCAATATGTCCTTCTGTCCGTCCCAATGTAGACCACTACCCTCTAGCTAATATCCGTGCCACTACTTGGCACTATCCCATGGTACCACTACTGGTCCATGTTTGCAAAAGTTGTTTTCCATTGCTTCCACTGATCATAATTAAGTGATGTTTAATTACTTTTGAAACGCATCATCATAATTAGGCCGCATCAACAAATGCATGTATGTCACCGCACCTATTTGACCTATTTACATGTACATATTTAGCACATATAACCTCATCTATTAATTAGCCTTTTCGTGTGGTCCACTACACCTCGCCAGTAGAGCATTCAGAATTCTGGACAGTGTAAGAATTTCTATGTGATGCAGCCAATTCTTGTCGCTAGATGGCAAGTGGATTCACTGAATGAAGTAGTGGCACAGCCATTGGTGGCACACACCTGTCTTTGTGTATGTGTGAGTGTGGACAGTTCGTGCGCGTGCGCATTTATTTCTCAATCATTATATGCCGGCTTAATTTGTAATTTTGGACGAAAGACGATAGATGGCATTATGGGCTTGGTTTGATGTGAGTATGGTTTTTGGCATGTTTGTTTTGATTTCGTGTTTGTGCCTTGATGTTGTTGCTGGTGGACTGAATTCGTGGTCTGCTTTATCACTTGTTTGTCACTTGTTCACACTAGAACAACTAAGAAAAACACAATTCGAAATTGATAATAGCGATCATCAAGAATATTCTGTGAGATATAACGAGGCAATAAATGGCGAATGTTTTCGATTGAAGTTTCTATTTTGAAGTGTGAAATTCTTTGAGGTTAGCTATCATTGATCATGATATATACGGATGGATAATAATAGGGTATGGTGTTTCAAATATTTCATATTTGTTTTATTTTTAGATTGTTGCCATCATTGTGGGGGCTATCAGTTCCATTTTAACCCTTTGAAGCCGAATTCAATTTGAAACGCACGCTAATTAGGTTTGTTATTGATTCTTTTGATACAAAATTTTTTAATTTTCCAGTGTCCTATTTTAAAAGGTTCGTTTCTTGACTTTATTGTTTAGCCGAATGTCTCCCTTGTTTGTTTTCCTTCAAAATGTCCGATCCTCCACTTCAAGTGAACTCTATTCTTGGGCCAACTGATCAACTGGCCATGCCAAGTATAGAGAGCAAGCTAACCCACATGAACGATGTTTTGGGCAATTTGTTCTGTGTTCTACAGAAGTTTGAAACTGAAAATGTACAATTGAAACGGTTAGTTTCGCTACTACTCCACTTCAAACATATGCTCAAATTTGCTGTGAAGAATAATGAATTCAAAACAAATAGCATAGCAACTGATGAACCACAGCAGCAACAAGTTGACTCAGGAATTGTTTTAATTCAGGATAATGTTTCCAACTTTATGTCTGATTACAAAGAGTGTTTGTCCAAATTTATCTCGTTTACTGATGGAATGCAATTTGTGGCTGAAAAGGAAAGTCTTTATCAACAAGGGAACAATAACGATGAAAAGTATTGTCCTCTCAAAGATTTTCCTTCGGCAGATGAAGATGCCTTTGCTTCTACATCGAATGGATCAACATATTTCTCAAATGTTTCTAATCATTTACAAACTAAACAAATTACTCCCATGGAATTTCCGAATTTAGTCGATTCTAGCAATAATAATTTGGTAGCAAATAAGAAAAATGGCACGAATTCTGCAATTGAAAATGTTGAAGCCATTATTTCTGAGGAAGATGATGTAGATGTGGATTATCGCTCAAGAAGAAATTATTCCAATTTTGATGAGTTTAGCGATCAAGATGTCGGTTTAGGTAATTTTTATTCTAATTATTAAAAATATAATTAACTAATTTTTGTTTATTTTATTAAGATTCTGATTTGACACAAACAGAAGACGAATTGGTTGTTGAAAAAGCGCAAAAGAAGTCGCCGCATGGAAAACAATTTACCAAGAAAAGCAAAATATTAAACTCGTACAAACGAGAAATGTCAAATTCAAATTCTTCGAGATCTAAATCAACTAGAAAAGCTTCATCTCCTTATTCATCGTTTGACCAATCATCATCTACCTCAAGTGGCACTCGTCGTTCTGCACGAATCACAAATCGTTCGATTGAAGCTGCAAAAGCAGTTGCAAATGCTGCAAAAGAAGCTCGAAAACGTGCCAATACCAAGGAAACACCTAAACAGACTGAAAAGAAGGCTTCCACTATTGATGAAACATATCCTTGCGATGATGAAGACGAAAGACCAAGTACATTTTCCACAGCTAAAAAACCTAATCAAAAGTTTAACTTCTTGTCCAGCACTCCACTTTATAAGTTTAGCTCAAAGGTATGAGTTTTGTGCTTGTGAAATATTAATTGAATTTTGAATTTGTTTGCCAGAAAATTACCTCAACGGTCACAACTGAAATTGTTCCAATATCCACAAGTGGAAATTTCAATAATGACTGTTCTGGTGGTGCCACTTCCGCACTCACTACCTCATTTGAGCCAATCGTGATAGACCACTCTAAATTTGCTCAACTCGACGTTAGCTTATTCTACGAGGTTCGTCGAAATGGCGAAGAGAAATCATTCCTGTGCAAAATTCCCGAATGCGATTATTATAACTGTTCGAAGCAGTTCACCATTTCACATGTATTGAAGCACTTTAATTTGAAACCAATTGGCTGTTCGCACTGTGATTACCGAACTGACATGAGGAAATACATGATTAGGTAATGTGTACTTTGTTTACCTGTTGTTGCTGAGCTTTCGTTATTCTACAGACATACTATGAGATATCACAAGATTAGTGCCGAACTATTTCCATTCTTGGACTACTTTGTTGTTGTGCCTAACCAGGCTGATGGTTCAAACAGTTTTGTGTGCAAATTTGGGGGCAATTTGTGTCAATTTGAAGCGAAACACACAACGCCACTGATGGGTCATGTCACTTATCACCTCAGTCAGAGTCCATTCAAATGTGCCTTTTGTGAAGAAAGATTTTCCGATCTAGCCTTGGTGAGACGTCATTTAGGACGAAATCATAAACGGCGACGACATCATGCAAAAGGGCTTGCCTGTCCGTACGTGAATTGCACTTTTTTGCTGGATGTGGCCAATTTAGAGAATATGTTGACACATATCAAAGATCATCATCAATTTATTCCAAAAGTAAAGTTTGCGAATGCTCCTTCCTCTCTTCCATTTGCTTCTACTAGCAAACGAATGCTTGGTGAAGGTAGTCAACCGTCTCTTCGAACAAATCCCGCTAAGAAACGGCGATTTTCACAAGAAACAGATGATGCAGTTAACGAAATAACCGACGAAAATCAAGGTGCCTTTCAACAGCCAAAATATTCGTGTTCATACAAGAATTGCCGCTACAAGAGTCATTCTTGGACTCAGGTGAAGGCTCACGAATATCGACGTCATATGAAACTGGAGTTCAGATGCACACAGAACGATTGCAATGTAGGGCAGTTTGAGAATAAGGAAGAATTGAATCAACACTTGATGGACGTGCACGAAATATCGCAATTTAGGTGCGGCATTGTGGGTTGCAATCGAGCCTTTATCAATAGGTGAGCTTAGCTTTCAATTTTAGAACGCAAATTTTGACTTTCTATTGAATTCATTTTATATTTTAGCTCTCGGCTGAAGAATCACATGAAAGAATCGCATAGTGACGCTTATCTCACTTGTTCCAAATGTCAGAAGGTATTCAAATCACGGCTGAACATGATGAAGCATTATCGAATTCAACATATTGAAGGAGAGTTTGCCTGTCCAGAGAAAGATTGTGACTTTGTAGGACAATTTCGGGTGGAACTTGTCCGACACAAAAGTACTGCTCATACGAAGATGAAGAAATGTCCAGTGGAGGAGTGTGGCCAAATGGTGCACTGCGGTGTCTTTCAGTCGCACATGAACAGACACTATAACATAAAAAATCATGTCTGCTCTTGGCCAGAATGTGGAAAAGCATTTGTGGACCGTAAATCGTTGAAGGATCACATTCGAATTCATCTCAATTTTAAGCGATTTAAATGCAAATGGCCGGACTGTGGCTATGCGGCAGAGCAGCGTTCAAATGTAATCAAACACATTCGTATCAAGCACTTCAAGTTGCCGTACACACTGAAGGAACAGTTGGAGTTGAATATTTCCACTACACAACGACCACAGGACTATCTTGAAGTGTTGCCTGACGATATAGCCATTTAGATTTACATTGGTGCGCGGTGATGGCTTATTATGATTAACGATTATGTATTACAATGGATTAACTTTTTCATTTGTTTCTTATAGTGTTCCAAAAGACTTTTACTAACTCTTGTTAAATTGAGAAGTTTATATTTTGAATATAAATTTAGATCAAGAGTCAAATTTAAATAGAATTCTTGTGAAATTGAATTAACTGGATTTACTATTTTCGGGACGAGTTTCAAAGGTTTGTACAGGCAGCGTCACATTGTTACAGCCAAACATTGGTCGCCTGTTCGGTTGAGTCCTCTTTTGTCTCAAAAGAAACTTCCGGTAAACAACCGATTCCTCGGGTGTACGAAATTGACGTTGGAAAACTTTAACTTTTTTGACGTGCACATAGCCACATAGCCGGTTACGTTGTGTTCGGTGCCACAATAGTTCGAGCTGGAGAACACTCTCAAAAGACAAACATTACAATCGATCTTTTGGTTTTGCTGTACTTGTACTGACGGATCAACTGTTCAAGGTGATTTTTGTCGAGGAACAAAGCCAATGGGGTTTACTGAAGCCAAGGACAGTGCCGCCACTTTAAACATTTCAATAAAACCGAGCCAAAAATGGCCAAGGGCAAAGTCAACGAAGAGTGCAAGAACAGGGACAATTGTTCTTAATCCTTAATCTCAATTGACAATAATCCTTAAGGATAAAGAAAAAAGGGATGGTTCTCCCAATAAGCACCCAAAGATGGTTCCCATTTAGGTTTCAGGACGACAATTCCTAAAGAGCTCAAAAAGGACGAAACCAAAAAGGTAGATAAGCCAAAGAAAGAGAATATAGCCCTTTTTGAAAGGCAGGAAGACAGCTCGAGCATTTCCTAGAATGACGATCAATCCAAATTCAACAAACAGAGAAATCCAGATGTCATCCCAAAGAAGGTCCCGATCTTGGTTTCAAGGTAGAGGAATCCAGTGAAGACAAACTTTATGATGAAGATGAAGATGACACGGCATTCCATTACCCTGGGACCCGCAACTTGCGGGTCTGCGGGTCCGGTGGGCACTGGGGGCACTGCTGCCCCCGATTGGATGCGGGTCTACGGGTCCATATTTTGCGGGTCTGCGGGTCCTAATGCTTCTATTGGGTTAACAACTAAATAATCATCTAACTAACTAACTAACTAACTAACTAACTAACTAACTAACTAACTAACTAACTAACTAGATTTATATAATAATCGATTATTTGCATTATGAGGTTAAGTAAGCATTGGGACCCGCAAACCCGCAAAGTTAGGACCCGCAGACCCGCAAACCTTAATGCCCCCAGTGCCCCCGGACCCGCAGACCCGCAAGTTGCGGGTCCCAGGGTAATGGAATGCAGATGACACTAACGATGGTGATCAGGCAAAGGATGTGAAGCCTAAAGAAGATAAAGTCAAAGACCACAAGGTAATGTCGCCTAAGGATGAATCCGTAGAGAAAATATCCTTTAAGTAACAACAACGACCATGATTGCGATGATGAGAAGTCCAAAGATATGGACAAAAAAATCAAGAAAGGAGCACTGTCCAATTAGAAGACTTCCGAGAAGAATTGGACGATTGGACATTAAATTAAATCAATTTAATTGCAATAAATTGCAGTAGTGCGATATGTCAAGTATGCATGGATGGTGCCATTTAGGAATGTTTATGGTCTGGTTTAGTGGCTTTGCACTTGTCCAGTTTATGCTCAGCTGGAGCAACTTTCGAGTTGGCCTTGCAGCAGATCTGAGTGGAATCATTTACTTTAGACTTGAATGAAGCCGACTTGCCCTTGATGGACGAGGTAGATCGTTTGTGACTCGAGAGTGAATATGATGAACTCGAAGTCATTTCGTTCATGGAGTCAGTGCCAGTTGGCTTGGCCAAATCAGCTTGTTTCGACAAGTTGGTGCCTTGGTAAGGAACTTTTCGCTCCGATCTAGCCTGAACGGTTTGAGTGTCGTCCTTCTCAAAAGCAGACTTTTGATTGTGCACTTTGAGAGGAGATCCAAATTTCTTAGTTCTTTTTAGCTCAGCCTGGTTAGAACCACTTGGGTAAGGCATCACCTTCTGGCTGTCACTGTTTAACTTGGCTTTGGAAGTGATGATCATCTCCTCGATCATCTTACTGATCAGACTCGTTTTAATTTTCGTCTCACTTGACTTTGCATCGAATTTCTTTTGGCTTGTCTTGTTACTCGTGGGACTTTTACCCTGTTGAGCCAAATTAGACACTTTCGATTTGGACAACGAGCTCGATGATGTCTTGCTGAATGACTGAGTTTTACTTGAACTAACTCGAATGGCTGCTGGTTGAGCCTTTGAAGATGATTTCTTCTGTCGTTTGGCTTTCAGTTGTTGGTAGTACTTGGAGGCGAGAATCTTGTGCAGTAGCGATGCTTCTTCGGAGCTGAGTGAGAAAGTAGCACTGGACGAGTTGGACTTGGATGGCACCGACAACCACGATGCTGAGCTTTCAGTAGAAAGAGAAGAAGTTGCCTTCATCGGACTAGTCCTTGGAGTGTTTCCTTGAATTTTGCTCCCTTGCTTGGCTCCTTTAGCACTAGCTCCAAGGTTGCTGTTCTTGTTCAATTCGGAAGGACGGTCTAAACAAAAACATAAATTGTCATAATGTAAAATGCATTTGTATTCTACAACTTACGATCCGATTCGCCCTTGAACGAATTCATGTCAGTTTTGCCCATTTGGGTTTGTTTGACCAATTGCGGCGCAAGCTTGGGTGTGGCAGTGGCATTGACATGAGTGGCTGAAGTGGTTTTGATTGCGCTTTGTTTGCCATCTTGAAGGGACATTTGAATAGCAAACAACAAATCGGGATCGTCAGTGGAAGCGCTAGTCACAGCAGCAGGGGATGTGCCTTCGTCTTTCTTCATGCCTTGAAGAGACATTTGAATGGCGAGCGCCAGTTCCGGGTCTTCGTTTGTTATCACTGAAGGTCTGCCAGCTTGAACCGAACCAATAAGTGAGTTCATTTGTCTTAAGACAACATCAATCAAGCTGTATTGCGAAGTGACAGTGAGTAGCTGACAGTTGTCTTTAAGAGTTCTCACGAAAGGTTTGAACAGTTCACTTGTCTGTTGAATCTCTTCGGCGGTGCCAAACACAACAAAGTCCAAACTGATGTTTGCTTTTCGTAGGCTTTGACCGAGAGGGACCATTCGACTGGCAGCTTTGAGAGTGTCCTTCGACAGTGGCGACCCGATGAAAACCATCACTCGTTGGGCGTGTTGAATGCCTTGTCGGTGCTTGAGAATGAGTTGCGCTACTCGAATTGTGGTCAACGGATCGACGATGCCACCAAGTTGGACAGAGTAGAGCTTTCTCTGCAGTGCCACCTGAGAACGCGACAAAGGCACCAAAACTTCTGGTCGAGTGCCAGCCATGCTCAACAAAGCCACGTCATTCTCGAGCGAACTTTGAAGTTGAACTCGCACAATCTCGTTGACAGCCTCTTGTTGAGCCAGAAGGCGACTTGGATAAAAATCTCCGTTGCGAGTGCTCTCGCTGTTGTCGATGCTACAAAAGATAATAATTAGCGAACATGTCGATCAGTCAGCATGTTACCACTTGCCATATGATTGTGCTCTGGGGCATGGTTGCAGACTGATTCAAACAAATAGCTCAAATGAGAATTTGTTGGGGTTTGCTCTTCCTTTTAAGTGCCATTTGAATAATTCAACTATACTTATGTCAAATTATTAATCATCGAATTTCATTAAATTACATTTCATTAAATTTCATTTCATTTCATGGAACTGCCAATTGCTGGGCAGGACAAGTTGTTACGGGGTTGGTAACGAGTCAATTTTTAAATGCCAACAAAACACTTGATACTCGTTGTCGTATTTATACAGATAAATAGGCCTCAGCCTATAATAATCGTTGCTTATAGATCTACTTGTTTGAGTATCCATTGGCGCCTACGTAGGTGAGCGGTGTTGTGCTTATTCGTTAAGTCACTAGTGGGAATGCGGTGGCACAGGACAGAGCGGTCGTCGGGCAGTTGCGATTGTCACTGTGAAACTGTGAAACTATCATATCTCTCGATCATTCACATTTTGATTGCCCGTCGTAAAGCGCAAAGCTGCTCAAATTATCAAGTGCACACTAACCGAGACTATCTTGTAAACTGCTTGGCCTTATTGAGTAAAGTAAAGATATTTTCAATTCTGAACACGATGGTATACTCATTCAGTTGGAGAAGTGGTGCTTGTCAGTGATCCTGCAGGAGCCACACCACCTCATTTGGCCTTGTCCAGCTACAGCATCCCTGCGCGCATCTCTTCCAGATCTTAACCTCACCACACCTTTTCGATTTTTTAGTGACTTCACCAATTTCTCTGACTACATTACCAAGATACCAAGACACAAACTACTCCTTTTTGGGAGTCACAGCGATAGGAACTGTAAATATTATGTATATTTTGTAAATAGTTAATTGTCACATATTGTCAGTATGTCATTGTATATTGTAACAAAGGCGTTTAAATGAGAAAGTTAATAACGGTTGTTCCTCGACATAATTAAAAAATGTCTATATCACACCAATCACTTTGGCTGAGAAATGACGTCCGACGAGAAAATGGTCACAGTAATTTACAAAGCGTCCTCTATTCTTCAACATTTTAATAATGTGAATAATGTATATTGAGTGATATTCGAGTGTATCTATGAACACTAGTGACTCATGAAAATAATAATAAGTGATAAAGGTGGGGCAATGATATGATGCTCCTGAAAGGAATTTGTAGGTGTGGCAGAGTACTGTGAAAGTGAGCAGTCGAAAGAGTGACCACTTAAGTGTCACAATTGTCTAGTGCTTCGACTTTAGGCTCTTTTTCGAAGTCTTGTGACTTTTGATGCTCTTCTTTGACTTCTTTGAGCCAACTTTCGAACTTTTGTTCGACTTTACGCTTTTTGACTTCTTGCTGCTGATCTTTGACTTTCCAATGCCTGACTTTACGCTTCTGCCCGATTTGCCACTTTTCTTGCGACTTTTACCAGTGGTTTTGCGATTGCCACCTCTGGATCGCGATCCAAAGCAGAAGCAATAGATGCCAATGATGACGCCAATGGCCACCAGAATGATAACCGCCACGATGCCAATGGTAGCTGTAGTGCTAAGGCCTGCACCACCTCCCAAGCCGGACCTTTCTGCGGGCCCGCCATAATACTCCAAGTCTTTCTTTTCTTCGATGCAATCCTTGTAGTCCTCCTGGCCATCCTCGCTTTTGCACTCTTTCTTGATCTCTTTCAACCTGTCCTCGTCAATCATCTTCTTGTTAGAGGCAGAGGCAAGCTTTATATGATTCTTGATTACATTATGAATAAACCATTTGCACCAATCGCGGTCAGTCGCACAACGTGCGCCCCAATCAGGTGGGATAGTGAATTTGCTGGTGGAACCAGTACCATCCTTCTTGGTTGTCTTCACGGTAGTCTTCGAAGTCGTGGAAAGGCCCCAATTACCCATTTTGTACTAAAAGATCAAAACAGACTTTATATTATGGTTCAAAAGATATAGCCACTTACCAAGTACTGTTGGTAATTCCTGAGGATGATCCACCAAAGTTGAAATGTTTTGCCGAGACTGGTGATTGCGCGAGTGACTTGTTCGCTAGAGCAAACTTGAAATAAAAATGAGAATATGTTGATTCGAGTTTAGCTTTCTTAAGACTGAAATGCTCATTCGAACTGTTCGAATGCCATCGAGTGGCAATTATGCAGATGGACTCAACAAAGTCAAACTCAAACATCTCTTCTCAAATTGTGTCGTTTCGTCTTCCTTTCATGTCTGAGCACAGTTCGTTGACCACCCGAAAGTAATTAGGCCAGAGAGTTACCAAATACAAATGTACATTAAATTGTGCTATCGATTTGCATTCGCCACTTTGCCTCAAGGGCCCTATGGTATAAAGCCAAATAATTTTAATGTTAGTAAAAACTTCTTATTGTGCACAGTCACATATCGTTAAATTATTAATGGCAACATTAAAACGTGCTCTTCTTTTAGTAACCATAGCCGGGCTGTTAAGTGTGACTTGTCTGACTCTACTCTTTACTTCGGTGCACCGGTGGAAATATGCCATGATGGTACACTCGACAACTCGAACACTGCTTGACCTTGATGATTCAGTGTTTAATAGAATTCTAACTAGAAAGCATTAAGACAAACAAGTTATATCGTCGATTATTTCATGTTCACTTGGCATCAAATTTACCAAAGGTACATCGAATGAGTCACTAATACATGCAACAATACATTTCCACAGAGGCAAAGTAGGTCCACTCTGCCCTATTTGAGTCATAAGTTTATTAAAGATTTAATAAAGCGTCTATATCTGTGGCATCTCTATCTGCCCAAGTGCTTTGCCAGCGAGCTTAATTGCAACAGTCGGTCGACATCTCATTGCGTGTGTGCGACCAAGTTTTTAAGGACTTTCTGTGTACAAGGTGCGACCCGATCCGAAGACTACCAAGATCACAAGCATGAGTGACAAACAGTTCACAGCCACCAGCAATGGATGCGGTCAAGTCTCGATACCTTGATTGGTTGACCTCTATGGTGGATTGCGAGTTCCACGCAGTGTTCACCTTCGCAGTGGTGCTGATTGTTGGTTTACCTGGCTTCTGTCTGGTGGCCCGATCGCTGAGGACAACTTTCTCTCTCGGTATGGTCTCATACGTGCACCTCGCCTTTTCTTTCTGATTAGCGGTGCAATGCTCCGCTGTTTGGTTGGCTACTTTCTGCTGGGAGGGCACGTAGAGCAGGATGGCACCTTCGCCTATCCCGAGAACGGAGATGACCACAGCAACATCGACAAGTCCACCAAATGCCAGGGCAAGAGCACCAAGTCGAACAAAGTGCAATACAAAAAGTCACCGATACTAAACCATGACAGCGACTTTGAAGACGATGACAAGATGAGCAAAGACTTCAGTGGCAAGACTGCCTAGTGGGACCGAGGTCACTCTTCTTGTGATGGTGCTTTGATTGGTAAACTCATTAAATTATTGCACTAACCAGCTGAATCTAAAATCTGAAACTGAATCATTTTTAACTTATGATTAAGCAATCGGAAAATGCATGCGCCGAAATCTGAACTATCGAAAAAAAAACTTGCCAACATACGTTTCTAGTATAGTTATTTCACTAATTCACAAGTGAATTTAAATCTATAAGTTACAGTTATCGAGGCAACAGTAAAACTAACTAAAATCAAACTCATTTGACTTGGTGGTCTATACTATAAATGCATTTCGAATTGCTTTACGTTACGTGTCAGACTTTAGTTTGAAAATCTATTATTTTATCTAAATGTGGCCAGTTTACTGAGTAACTGAGTTTTTTTTATTGCATCTGATCTCGACTGTTTCAGATAACAATGTGCGCTTGCGGAATGGGAAAGGGAATGGCCACTCACACATACACATGCAAAATGTGCTGCACACTGCATTTGGACAAATGATATCAATAATTGACATATTTAGTTGTGCGGCAAGTGCAGGGAATAGGAGCAGTGCCAGATTAGAACTCGTTTGCTCCGTGGCTTGTGCATAGCCGAGCGCTATATAAATTGTGGCCTATAATGCATTAGTGAGTTTGTCGCTACAGTATTGGTCAAATAATGTATCGCTTAGAGTAAGACCATGTGCACAGTGTGGCTCACCGAGCGGTGTCGGCCGCTGTGCCGCCCGATTTGTGGTTGGCTTTGATCAACTCTGGACAAACTAATATAAAATAGACCAACGTGCACATTATGATATCTTTTTATAGTTGGGGCACTTGATATCAATTGAAGGTATTCACTTCCATTCTATGAAAGTCAACGATGTAAAAAATTATAATTGACAATTACAAAAAAAACACTATACTATACTAAACGTTTTGGATTCAGTTTAATCGAATGGCAATAAACGAGATTTGCATCTGCAATGCCACACAAAGAGAAACAATCAAAACTAAAACCCCTCATTTTCATCATCATCGTCTCTCCATGAAGTCGAAAGTTGCTTTCGATTTGTTTAACTTGAGGCTGCAATTTGAACATTTCGAATAGCAAATTTATTTTAATTGATTTTTTGAATTGAATGCCACAAGTCAAATTGATTAGTTTGATATTTATATTTGCAAAGCATATGCGTTTGTCTCAATTTGGCTTAAGTTTGTTTGTTCCATCGATATTGCAATGTCACCCTTCTGGTCACTCAATGTTATCTCGACCAGTCTACTAATTGTGATCGGGCTATTTCTATATTTTACATGCGACAGTGCAAGTGGCAAGTCAATTCATCACCGTTCTTCCAATGCTAATGGAATTGCTTACCTTGCTGAAGTAGTGCCTGCCAAAATAGCCAATCGTTTTGCGGACATTGAAAACTTTGACGTGAACGTTCAAGAGTCCAAAGATTTAATTGAAGATGACAGCAAGCACGACAGTACGCGTAGCTTGGCAACGGACGATGAAATGGATGCCGCGGGAGAAGTGGTCACAAGCATGCCAATTCGTTATGTGGCCTCGCCGAAGCAGCAACAACCTCCAGTAAAGGCACGCGCTCTCCACCATCCTGCTGAAAATGAGGGCGTAATGCAACAAGCAGTGAAAAGCATTTCCATCTTTTGGCATATTGCAATGATCATACTAGGTGTCGTCGTTGGCATGGTGCTCATTGGAACAGTTGCAGTGATGACCATCCCTCAGATCCCTCGGTATCGAGAGAGTTTGTACGCGTCCGAAGATGATGATCAACAAAGTGACTTCGATGATGGCTGGCTTGGTGGCGAAGATGAGCTGAAAGGCAGCACAGAGGTGTACTTCGTCAATTCCAAAAAGATAGTTTCACGAAACACTCGAACTCAAAGCAACAGTGAACACTCGTTCGGTGTGTCGACAATGTCGAAAGACTGTTGACTCAACAGTGTTGAGCAAAGGTTGCTGGTGCTGACATTTTCACAGTGTATTGCCTCTCATTTTTGACCAAATAAAATATTTCATTCAAAAGTTTAAGCCATATTTACATTGAATGAATAACTTGCAAAAGTGAGTGAAAAAGGCATGTGAAGAGTCACATTTGTTTGTGATTGAACATTTATGATTCATATAACGAGCAAAGTATTATTAGCACATTAGTAAATGATTAGTTAGCTTGTAGGTTGTACACATCATGTGTAGCCCATGAGCTGCTGCAGTAGGCGGCGATTGGTATTGTTGTCATTTTTGCAAAATAGCCGTTTTACCTTTACTTTATTGTGTCTTTTTATTTTGCTTAGAAAAGTTTGTACATTTTTACCAATTTGTTTTGTTTTCCTTTCGACCGAAAATATTTGTGATTGACACCAAACTTTTGCTCACTGATTCGCACTATGTCCGATTACCTCAATCAAATAAACGAGCAAAACATTTGGAAAAAGATATTTTCCTTGCTGAAGGGGGCAATACATTTTGCGATGCTGCAACTAATCATGAACGTGCCCGCTTGGAGTTGAAGTGTCTTCTCACCGAATATGAATAAAAGCTGAAATATCAAGTTGAAGAGCATCACGATGATCTGTTTGGTATGTTGAACACTGCCAGAATGCTGTCGGATCGACTTGGCCGAGCCAAGGAAGGTCTTTTACACTTTCGTGGCATGTTACATCAGTGTCAAGATTCTCTTACTACAAAATGTGATGCTTCAAAAGAATTGTGGATCGATCTTACAAGATATACTTGTCCACGAATTATTGTCACAGGTGCAGTATTTGCATTCATTACCGGCTCGTATAGACGACTATCTGGCGATGAAGAAATTTGTTTGTGCCACTAGATGTTGCATCGAAGGTATGAGATAATTCAATCAAGGATATGAGTATGGACCACTTGACTCAATTTTAGCATTGCAAAATATGAAAACCCAATTGGCCACTCGCAAGGAGCAAATGCTCGAACTGATGTATCGAGAGCTGTATCGACATTTACACTCAACCAAACCGAATGAACGATTCTTTACATTAACATCACACAGCTATGTCCGTAAATCGGGTCGCGGCTCTAGCCCAAAAATCTTCTGCCTCCACAAGGATCGGTGAACGATTCTATCAAAAGATATCGACCGCTATCAGAAAACTTGTGAAAGTCTGCCTCTGCTAGCTGATCGTTCATTCAGACAATCAAATTTGCGAGATGCTCCAGGAAGGCTGGCTCCTCATGGTTAACTTTTAGCTGAACCTTTGAATACTCCTGCTTAAGCGGTAGTGTTTTGGAACTTTTATGCACACTGGATTTGCAGTAACGATTTTTTGAAGAGTTGTGACGAAAGCCGACATTCAATGTTTATTATTGAATAAGCTATTTCTATAGAGAAAAGATTGACAGCTTTGGCCAAAAGCGAGATGTACTTTTATAGTGAATGAAGTGAATTTGAAACGTTTCATTCGACTGTTCCAACAAATCACACATGCACACTAACAATTTCGTACTCGAACAAATTAGCTTGAAGAAATGTTCGACTCGATTGGCCACGTTGTCAATTTTCTGGTGTTTCATTGATTAGAATCCATTCGGCAAATTACACAAACAAATGACACATACATTTTGGGTGCGAACTGATGATCGAATTAAATCTATTACTCGAGGAGATTATAAAATAGGTTTGAGTTTATGCTTATTTATTTGAATTCTCATATATCGCCTGATTTTTATTTTATCTTTATTGATTAAGATGACATCAAGCAGTCAGAGTCGAATTGGAAAGCTTGGCTGGACTCGACAAATGCTCAAGTGGCCATTCAAGAAGGCTTTTCGCTTCAAGTCCAACAAGACTCAAGAACCTACAGGCGAGATGGCCGTGGCCACGGCAGACAATTTTCTTAAGCAAGACTCGCCGCCGCGCAAAACTCTTTTGCAAAATGTGGCAAATCTTGAAAAATCCAATTTTGGACAGTCCAAACTTGTCTCATTTGGTCTGACCTGGACTATTGACAACTTTAGTAGCTACTGTGAAGACGATGTTGAAGGCGACCCATCACTCGATTCAGTCAAATTTTCTGCTCCAACTAAGAATGCGCAGTTTTTTATGATTTTGTATCCAAAAGGATTTAGTGAAGAATACCGAAATGACATTTCACTCTATTTGGAACTTGCTGATCATGCTCAAGCAGAATTGGATGCAATTTTCAAGTTTTCGTTACTGGATGTCAATGGAAACAAACGAAACACTCGTGGTAAGTTGAAGTGAAGTTGGTTAATAAATGACTGACTAATTGTCTTGTTTATCTAGGCTATCAACGAAAGTTTATTCGCGGACAACGAGGCTTTGGATGGCATCAGTTTGTCACTCGTGCTGATGTGACAAATTCGCCGTATGGATTAGTTCATAACGATAAGCTTACTATCTATTGTGAGGTAAGCATCACAAAATGGTAACAGCATTTGTGTACTGTTTTGTTTTGCTCATTATAGGTGAAGCTGATTGAAACGAAATGTATTTCCAAAGCGGAACACTGGTCAATGGAACAATGTGGCACAGTCAAGGACTACAGTGATTTATGGCAACTAGCACTGGCAAATCAAAAGCTTTTTGACGTCGAATTGGTTGTTGGCTACAACGACAACAAACTGTTGCTTCATGCACATAAAACGGTCTTGGCTGCTCGATCGCCAGTCTTTGCTGGCATGTTCGAACACGAAATGGCTGAAAGTACTCACAACCGAGTAGAGATAACCGACATTGAAGTGGAAGTTTTTGAAGAATTGCTCAAGTACTTTTATTTTGGTAAGATTGATTCACTGAACATATATTTGGCTATTAAATTGTTGCCACTTGCAGACAAGGTAAATATACGATTCGATAAATTCAACAAACCAACCATCTTTTCTTTGTTTTATAGTTCCAAATGGATCATTTGAAATCTATTTGCGACAAATTCTTGTGCAATCATCTGTGTGCAGAATCGGTGCTTGACATTTTGAATTTGTCCAAATTGCACAATTCAGCCGATCTTGAACGCGCGGCTTTGGACTTTATTAATGAGTATGTTATTTCATATTGCTGTTATTATTAATTTCAAATTTGGTTTATAGAGAAATGCTCGTCACCATTAATTCAATGAGTCACCAATCATTGATTGAGGCATTTCGCACTCTGGTCCTGGAGCAAGAATTTGAGAATGAAGTTATAGAAAAGTAAATTAATGAATCTTTTGCTTTAGTATTCAGTATTTTTGTCAATAAAATTGTGATTTGTTATAATCGTCGATTACTTGCTTAATTGCAATGTACCGCAAAACATGTTCGAACACAACTCGATCGAACAGTTAGTTTGCTTTACATTCAGTGATGTGTCATTTCGCATCAGCTCTATTTTGTAGTTTGCTTATATATTATAGTAAATGGCCATTTGAATCTTGACAGGAATTATATTGTAAAATTTGTATATGCTCCCCGAAAATGTTTGTGTTATCCGCATTGAAGAAGGTTCTTTCTATGAGTGGCTCCTTTCCACGTGCCTCTTCAGACAAAGTTAGCCATGTCATCTGTGCGAACAGCACCTCCAAGATTATAACCTTTGACTACACCTGGACAATCAACAATTTCAGCTTTGATCTACCGGAAACTATTCGATCTGCTAACTTTGGTCCTCAACGAAATGACAATGCTGATGATGACCAGCCGCAATTTTACTTGAAACTATATCCAAGAGGTAGCGAAAATCATGACTATGTTTCGGTGTACTTGAAACTCTCATCTGCTAATTCGGTGAAGGTCTTTTACAAGCTCTCAATTATTGACCGAAAAGGACAAAGTCGAAACATTAAAGGTATCGATATTGTTTAATTTTATTTGTAGACTATTTGTTGACTTTTCAAATATTTACATATTAGGAAACGGGCAAGTACGCTCGTTTGCGCGAGGTGGACTCGGCTGGGGTTGGGACGAATTCATTAATCAAAACAAACTGAATCAAAACAAAGGATTTCTCAAAGATGGTAATTTGATCATTCACTGTGAGGTTAGTGACCTTTTGATATATTGTGCACTGATTGGCAATTACTAATTGTGCACTTGTTATTTTGTTAAGATTATACTCATTCCCACTGCATCGGCACTCAATAAAGATTTGGTTTTGTTCACTCAAATGGATTGCATCGACAATTTTGCCAACTGGTTGGATGATGAAATGTTGTCAGATGTGATGCTGCTGGTTGGTGGTAGAAAGCAATTGCCTGCACACAAATTCATTCTCGCCACTCGTTCTCCAGTGTTTGCCACCATGTTTGAGCAGCAGAATGAATTGACTCAAGTGCCACTGACAGATATGGAAGTTGAGGTAATGGAAAAATTACTCGAATACATCTACACAGGCAAAGTGTCATCAATAGAAGACTTTGCATCTAAACTATTGCCATTGGCGGATAAGGTGAGTTATATGGACCGCATACATGCGAAATGCACTAACTTTTCCTCTTCTTTTTTCTCTTTGCAGTTCAAGGTGAATCACTTGAAATCACTTTGTGAACGAACTCTTTCCACTCAAATGACCACCGAAACTGTGCTCGATCTAATGCATTTGTCCGAATTGCACAACTTGAATCACCTCAAAGAGAAGTCACTTGATTACATCCGAGAGTATGTCTAATCTTTTATTGTCTTTAATTTTAATTACCAATTATTTTGATTGCTTATTTGTAGAGATATTTTGAATTTTATTGCTAGTAATAATGACATTCTGGTTGAGACATTTCGTAAATTGGTTCTCAATGAAGATGTACCAAATAATATATGCAATTGCAAGACGGTCTCGTTCAGTCACATATGGATGATTGAAAATTTTAGCCAACTTTGTGACGATTCTATTGACAATCGCCGTCCAATAATTCGATCGTGCACTTTTGGCGTGCCAAGAAGCGATCAAATTCAAATGCATCTCGAATTACGTCCAAGAGGTTCAATTCGGTTCATCAACAAGTGGCTCGCACTTTACCTTAATCTAGTGTCAAGTAATGTTGACAAGGGAGTCTCGGTGCAGTACACTTTTTCGATACTCGATTCACAAGGCAACAAGTACAACACTAAAAGTATGTGTCATACTTAAGTGTTGATCAATTACTAGTTATAATGAAATCTTTAATTTACAGGCAATAAATCAATATTGAAATCGGCCAGTGAATATAGTTGGGGATGGGCTGCTTTTGTCAATCGATTTGATTTACTTAACCGGGCTAAAGAATTGCTTCCTAACAATACGTTGACCATTCTGTGTGAGGTTCGTAAACGAAGGAACAAACAAAAATGTCAAATTTATTTTTTTCATTTTTTCATTTGACAGATGAAAGTTATTAGTCATTTGAAGACTTCAAATTCTGTCCATCATAATGTTGTTACTAATGGTGATATTCCCAACAATTACGGCAATTGGCTTGACAAGGGCAATCTGTCTGATGTGGTCTTGGTTACAGCTGGCAGAGAGCTTCGCGCTCACAAAGTAATACTTTCCATTCGATCGCCAGTTTTTGCTGAAATGTTCAAATATGAAATGAAGGAAAACAAGGAAAATAGAGTCGATCTGACTGGAGTCAAGTTTGATGTAGCACAGCTATTTCTCCAATTTATTTACACCGGAAAATTGTCATCCATTGGCCCACAGGCCACCGATTTGTTAATATTGGCCGACAAGGTAATGCCATTTGTGGGCAAGTGTACTTTCATTGATTGTTTATTATTATTATAGTTTCAGGTGGACTCTTTGAAGACACTTTGTGAGCAGTGCCTGGCCGGTCAACTTTGTCATGAATCTGTTCTCGATCTCTTGAAGCTTGCCGAATTGTACGATGCGAATGGCCTGAAAGAGAGCGCACTTGAATACATTCGAAAGTAAATCATCGTTCATCCCACTGGTCTTATCTAATAAATTCTTTTACAGACCTACATTTGATGCCATTGAAACAATAACCGATCAGCATTTACTGATTAGTGTATTCCGTCAATTGTTTAGTATTGACAATTGATCCCTCATTTTAAAATGTTCATGCAATTTGAAATGTTTAGCTTTTTGAATTTTATTCTGTTTGCTGTAATTATTATCTGTAATTATTAATATCAATAAATAATATTTTTAGTCACACGAGTTTATTCAAGTCTTATTCAATGCAACAAACGCAATGCTGCTAAATCAATTCTGTCACTGTGCGAGAGAAAGGAAGATGACTTCAATTAACTCAAGAAAACTAACTTGCTAAAGAATTAGTCTTTATTGTTGAAAGATTTGTTGGTTTAGGCATCAATCGTTCGTTTTACGACAACCAAGGTAAATAACAATTTAATGTTTAAATTTTAAGCAACTAACCGTTGTAAATTAGTGTACGATGCTTCTTCGGTTCGCTTGCTTTTGCTCGCGTTTGCCTCACCAAACCGTCCAGTCCACTTTTTAAAGCGATTTGCGTATGTAGAGAACTAAATAGAGTCAAGTCAACCAATTTATGACACACATTGCAATATGTTAGTGCCATGCCGCTTAAATGCGCAAGCGAAAGCGGTTGCTTCATAAATAAAATTTAAAAAAATATGTTAGTGCCACTTTGAATGCCATTTCACAATTAAATAATGAATGAAAGTCGACAGTGGAATAAGTAGAATGATCCATTTTCGCAAATCACTCACATTGTGTTCACTTTCACTTTTCCAGTGTAAGTCTTCAACGTTAATGTACACATGTGTCACGTGACATATATTCAAACAATGGCGTTTTGATGTATGGAACATGAACAGCCAATGGCTCTGATGAAAAGAAAGTTGTAAGTACAGTTGATAAGTAGATTTTACTGAGGGTTTTAGTGGCGTAAACTGTGGCAAATTGGCCACTGGCAGCTAGCAGTGCACTATAAAATAGCATAGTCCAGCATGCAAAATCTTCGACGGATCGATCGTTGACAGTTAACAGCATAATGTCATTCGTCTCTGCTCTCCGATGCACTGCATTTCATATGCTAATTTTTTCGAGGTGAGTTTTTTATTATCTTGTTTGTGAAGTATTGTAAGTAGTATGTGTGAGGTATTTGTTGTCACAATGATTGCAATAAACACAAACTGGCTTATTAATTAATTCTATTGACCAATTTATTTAGCTACCTCTTAAATAGCGCAAAACTTAGGGTTTTATTTCTTGGATTCTTGTTTTCAGCATTCTCAGCAACTTCGGAGTGATCACAGCACATTACACGAAACAAATCGCTATAGCAAGTAATCATTTGTTTCAAATTGAAGCAAATTTCTGTATAATTTTTAGTGTGACTGGTCCATTGAACTGGTCATGTCACTCATTACACCAGAGTGCCTTACTCAGGGGCAATTATTCCTTTCCTTGGCAGATAGCCAGACGGCCAGGTAAAATGGTCTTCAGAAGTGAACCAAAAAGCAATCACTTGAATTATGTAGACCGATTTCAATGGTCATCATGCGAATCTACTGAATTATTCGGTCTCATTAAGGATTTGTTGATTATTATAACAAAATGAATTTTTCCACAATATGTTGACAACGAGGGGAAAAGTAATTTGTTGTGTCGAAAGAGTGAAAGTAAAACACATTCAACTGGTCAATCAATGGCAAATCAATAATGCCAAATGCGCACATTGGCACCGAGAGTTGAAGTGTACGCAGTTTGTTCATCTTATTAATCACCGTACTTAGGTGACGAAGCTGCTCTGTGGTCGCATTTGGTTCTTCATCCAATAATTTCAAGCGCAAGGATGTTTCTCCAGCTGCAGTGCACTATAGTGTTATAATTATAATGTTCGGTAATGTATAATATTATGTATTCAAAATTGCCTGATGAGTGTCTACACACAATCTGACTTCCACTGTTGGAAAGTGCAACACAAAATTGGCATGTGGATGCAAACATTGGATTAAAGGAAATCATTTTTCGGGTTCTAAAATAGGACCGGCAAGTTTACTTTCGCCACCAAATGTGATCGACAGTTGACGGTGTCTTTGACAAACAATCGATTTAAGATGGACAAAACGAGTGCAAACAAGACTCATATGGTCCACTGGAAGACGACAAATATAAGGACGAGAAGTTCGTTTGATTCATTAACTTTGTGGGGCCGATTGTAGCCATAATCGGAGACAGATTAAATACGTATAATAAATTCAACTTATCATTAAATCAAATCAGCACAAGAGATGTCGAAAACAAAATACTCGAAGTGCACAAGTTAATATTCACAACTCTCTTGACTGTAGTGGACATTGTGCAAATGCACACTAAACACGTTTCAGAATGGACGGCCGCTTTTCTATATACAATTAATTGCAATTAACAGTGTAAACAGAAGAACAGAAATGCCATGTGGTCAAAGCGTCAACTAAAGAAACAACAGAATTTAATAATAATAATAAAATTGAAAAATACATCATAAATTAAATACACAATTATAAAGACCTAGTGCAGAGCGGTTGTCTGTGTGTAAAACACACTGTGTATATTTACACAAATTCAAAGTACATTTCATTTTCATTTTGTAGACGAAAAAATTTATTCTACAAAATAACAAACAATTAGTCACAAGTTTATGAGTGTTTTATCATTTACCTGTTTTGTTATCAGATCAAGATTTGAATGCAGACGAAGGCCCTGATGATGATGCACCGGATGGTAAAGGAGATGACGGTCTTTGGTTGTTGTTGTTACCATTCAAGCCTTGACTCAGATGGTTTACATTCAAATGTTTGTACTGTTCGTGTTGTTCGATCAATTTTTTGCGTTTGTGCATATTGGTGACCATTTCATTGGCGATTACCTTGGCCATCTGTCGATTCTCCCATCGTTTCATCTGCCGGGCAGTGGCCTGGCCAACCTTAAGCAGTTCCCGTTCCCAATTGTCCAACAAACTGGTGTACGCCAAAAGATCGGGCAGTGTGTTGATATCGTCGCCAGCGGATGTAGCCGCTTTTTTTGAATTCAAACTTGCACTATGACTTGTGGTACTGCTGGCGCCTGCTTTTGACAGATTCGCACCATTCCGGGCGTCTTTGGTGCCACCAACATTGCTTCCACTCAATGCCACATTTACCAGTTTGTGAAAGCGCTGAGCAAAGGTATCAATCATAGAATTGGCAATGTCCTCACTTTCAGACAGGTTCATAGTTGCCAAATGTTGACCAAAACGATAATAATTAGGCCCATGCTTGTGCAAATCAACTATGGTCGCGTCGGCTTCCAATATCTCACGGAATCGATTGTTATAGTCTTTTGGAACGGTTACATTAACCACCTGGTCGGCGTTTAATTCTTTCACAATCCAAAGTGGCAATTCTGACAATAATTTAATAAATAAAGAGTAAAAAAATAAAAAGTGCACAAACCTAATTTAGTTCCTTTCAGCAACTTATCGTCCTCCGCACCGGGATCGAGAAAGCCCAACTTTGGTACAGTCCGTTGAAATGAAACCGCAACACGATTCGATTGTGCCAAAATGTCATTTAAATCAAAGTAATTTTCACAGTAGAATATATCTCGATTAGTGGTTGTGCCATTAGCTGCAAAATTGGAAGGTAAAAAACTATTACTTGAAACCGAAGACGAATGATGATTGTTGTGATGATTATAGGAAGAAGTGGATGGGCCAGTTGGATCAGGAGTGTCCGTTTCCTCGAAACTCATAGAAGCCACCTGTTCTTCGTCGTAAGGAGCATCCAAACACTGATCAACCATGGCTTCCAATTTATCTTGTGGATTGTCGCCATCATAATCATCCATTTTGAAAATTTTTGGAAATAAAGTACAACACAGCAAAGTATAGCACACAATGGTAAGAATAACAATTTTGCTGAAAACACAAACTCAAATTCATTCGCAAAAAAACAACAACAAATAACTTCCAAAAACTAATAAATAATGCAATAATAAATAAATAAAAAACTAAACAAAAAGAAAACCAAAATTAGTAAACAAGAAAGCAAAAATGAAAATCGAACCTTGAACAATAAGAGATGGCTTGAAAGCCAAAGAATCTCACATGCAAGCGGGACACAGTCCCCCTTTATAGTTTAGTGAATCCTTCGGTTAAACCTTAGATCAAGTCGACCATCAACACAGGCAAAGTAGAGCAAAATATCAAAATATTCAGTAAAAGTGAATTTCAGTTTGTTGACATATCGTCCTTCTCGTCAGTTTGTTGTTGTGTTAGCGTGCCTCCTCCTCCTCCTTGAAAGCGCGCGATATTACACGTACTTTATGAGTGAAGCTAACAGAATTTCGTTATTTCGTTAATTTTGTTTCTACCTCAAAAGATGTCGTTGTGGTCGTTTTATTATTTTTGCATTTTCTCTCCATTTAGTAATTTATGTTAGTAATTTTGGTTTGTTTGAAAAAGAGTTATTAAGTTTTAATACGATTCTGACTTTGTTTATACTTTCAGAAACATTTATTAATTCAATTTCATTCACGATAATTATAAATCCGAAAACCTTTTGGTTCTGTCTGTAAGATACAAACACATTTTAGTCTATTCTTATTGCATTTCTCGAGACCGCGGTAAATCTCTCCAGAATTTTCCTGTAATTTATTCATTTTATTCTCACATGTAATATATTCTCTAATTAATAGAATACAAATTCTAGATGGACGAACGAGAAACAAATGTCCACATTTCACTAAATACTAATTACTATATTTCTAGGTAAGTTTGTTGTTTTGATTATTGAAATCATTTCGCTAATGAGTAATTACTTTATACTTTACACAGAAATAACGTAATTTCTCTCAAATTGTCGCTTGTGCACTAACCATTTAAATGACCTTAGCACTTAATTTCATTGTTAATTACGTTTGTAGTATTACATTCAAAGCATGAAAAACTAAACTTGAATTAAGTCACAGAAACAGTTAAAGTTAAAGACAAACACTTATTGACAATTGTCATCAAGTAACTTTTATTACATTTTTTATATGTATACTATTGAATTGATTGTCGTCCATAACTGTTGCCATCAACTTCATCATCGGTTGACATTCTTCGAAATCATCGTTGCCATGTGTTGTCGATACTTTGTTTTGTTTCCCTCTAACTTTTATCATAATTTTAACCTTTATTATTCAAATATAGGCCTGCAATTATACTTTTGCACACTACATCTCTTGGTGCATGCAACATCAAATCAAATTAATTTATATGGAATGTATCATAAAGTGATGCGATGTGATAATGCAAGTTGATTGCCTATTTTGAAGGCGACTTAAAGGAGGTGTAATACTTTTAAAATTATTAATTGATTTGTTTCTTAAATAGACTTCCACAAATTCATCAAATTCTTTATGGATCACAAATTGTTTTTTGATTTTACTTCTTCTAGGTATACCTAAGTTATAATAAGCTCAAAGTACTTTGAATTGCTCCCCTGTCGATCGTATCCTAGTCATTATTATATTTCCATTTGGGAAAATAACTTTACACACGCCCCTCTTTTTGTCCCATGCACTGTCTTTCTCAGTATCTTAAGAAATTTCTGTTCGAGAGAACTATCTCAAATCGTGTCTAGTCTAATGTAGAGTATACACCGCAGACACCGAAATGGCATTTTTTCTTTCTCTAACACAGTCTTCTCATTTTGTGTTATCACATCTCAAAAGTGAGGTTTAGTTCTAAGGTCGCGCGAGTGATTTTTACTAATGATTGGTCTAATTGATGGAGGATTATCTACTAAAGTATATAATGATCTAATGGGTTTCTACTTTTCGTAGATTTGTGTGTATTTAAAATTAGTGAATGTATTACAAGACTGGGACAAGCATCGAGCAGGACGACAAGTGACATAATATTATGTGTGTGCAAACTCGTATTCAAAGCCATCGAGAGTATCTTCTCTGGGAGTCTGTCTAAACGCATCGAACGAAGCTTTATAAACCATTTTGGAGTCATGCTCTATCAGTTGGAGTGTAGTGTACTAAACACACTCGATTTTGGTCTCATCTCATACTCAGTGCAATTGCAATCAAACTATGATGGTGTGTGTGAGTTAGTGTATCGATGCTGGCACAAGCACATACTAGTATACTGGCAATGACCAAATCACTATCGAATCGTATATGCGGCCTTATCAACTAACTAGTCACTAGTGACAGACTATCAAAGCTCAAGCTCATGCAAGCAAACATATGCACAACTACAACTCAACTACAGGCAAGAGACAGCACTTGGGAGCGGTTTTATATACTCGACGACGACCAAATCGCATTGCCTTCGTTTGTCGACATCATCATCATCATCCCCAACGTCGACATCTCTCTCTCTCTCTCTTTCTTTCTTTCTGGCTGATTGGCATTTTCACTTGTGGCGTTCGACTGTTTTTTGGCTGTCTCTCGATTCACTCACTCGACAGTCCAATGTCATTCCAACAAAACGCACGCGTGTATTTATACTGTATGTGCTCGAGCCTGGCTATCAGCAATTAATTTCCATTACTCCCGAACAGTCAGATAATGCAGCAGTAAACATGTATTACTAGCTTAACTAAACGAATCACACTGGATCCTGTGTTTGTGCACTAAGCACTCTACGGTGCCTCGTACATTTTGCTTTTATAGTAGACTTTGCGTTTATTTTTCCATGGACTGTTTGGTGTTGCGATGGCTTTTTATATATTTAGTCATTGGTGTCCTGTGCATCACCATCAGTAGCAGCAGCACTATCCATCCATCCAACCGTACAGTGCCTCGGCCTCACTTATATACCATTCGAATGGTGCACATTCGGTGGTCGACCAACAAGCGGCGGCGGCAAGTAAACGAGAAGCAACAAGAAAAACCAGACTCGTTCATTACATTAGCTCACTCACTTGTCAGTATATACTAGAGTAGTGTTATCGCAAGAGGAAGGCAACAACAGAATGTAAACGCGTAAATGACGCCCCGAACAAGTCCTGTGCTTCTGCTGATGGTGGCTTGAGCGTCATCAAATGTTCCTTTGCCATCATCGGTTCGAGAGCGAGTACGTCCACCAGCATCATCACACCGGCCGGGGCGTCAATAGAGGAAAAGAGCACACAATAAGAGACTCAGCAAAAGCGCCGAACAAGTCACATATAAAAAGACCGTCACTGGAGTGAGGCAGCAGACTGGAGACGTAAGCCAAGTGCCGAGCTCGAACGCTCGATTTGCCTCGCTGGCAGGCAAAATGGCAATGGCTCGCTCAGCGCACTGCTGGCGCCCAGACATTGGAGATGCATGGACAGGTCCCCGAACGAGTCTTATGTTGTGTTGTATTACCAAATGACAATGCAATACATATGGTGCCTTTAAGACGCCCAATCTAGTGAATTGATTTCATTTCGAGTTTCGTGTGTCTTGGCTGTTTTGAGTTTAGTTCAGAAGTTACAACTTTGACTCGAGAGCGAACAAGGCTTGACTGGCTCGTGTGGTCTCGGCTTTATATATTCTTGCTTACCTTCTATTTGTAACTCACGCACATCCCCCCGCCAACCACTACATCATCCCACCGTCCGATCGGTATATGTACCCGTTGCCAACCACCGCTCAAGTGCCCATGCGTACTGATCAGGTGTCAGCCTTTCACGGTGCTGCTACGAAGTAATGTGGTATGACAGTATGTGTCAGTGCCACTACGGTGCTTCGAGACATGCTTGGCCAATCACAGCAGCGGTGCTCGTTAGTCTCGGTTCTATTCCTCCATTCGTCGCTCATCGCTCTGTCCGTGGACTCCACACACAACACTCGAGTCCATCCATCCAGTGGTTCTTTGTTTTGTGTCTTGTTGCTGGTGTGGTGTGTGTGTGAGTGAGTGTGTGCAGCACACATTCTCAACATTTGTCCCGGTGTCAACCAAAAAACCTCAGCAAAAATAACCTCAAAAGGTGCTGAGACAGAGGCAGGAGCATTGTCCCCTCTATTGTCTTCCGCCCGGTGAGAATTATCCATTTGGATTTATCATAATGGAACACATGTACCATCTTGTTGACACTTATCGTCTGGTCAACTGAGCATATTGCATAACCTCTTTGACCAGCTGAGTCTCATCTGCATCATTGCCACCGCATCATCATCATCACTTGATGATCACCGCGCTTGTCGCGACACTTATGCACACACGCGCGTTCTCCTCCAAACTTAAATCGATCACAGACCGTTTGTTGCACTCCGCACACACGCACACAGCTTGCCTCTGTTGACATCTCCAATAGCCATCACTGCTTTTGGCCAACCCAATCTCCCGAATTCATTTTCGGTTTGCCACCGAAACCGGAGAAACAATAATTTCTGGATCACTTTCTTTGGCTTCTTCCTACTCCTACAACCATAACACACATATAAACCAAGCTGTTCAAATATTGACCGATTCATCGTATGTGCCTGCCTGCTTGTGTGTTTATTGTCATCAACCATTAGCGAACTGTACAGTGCTAAGTAAATCTCGCGAATACACTTCAAGGTTCAAAATAAACGACATTAACCAACATCATCATCATCAACTGTGCCTCATTGCTAATTAGTCAACGAAACAAAATCAACAACAACAAAAATCAGGTCTGCATAAAATGTATTTACGTATATGTAATTTTAATAACAATTTTTATTTGTTAGGCACAAACTTTTTCAAGTACAAATATTTTCACTAAGAGACAATCAAAACCTAATATCATCATCGGTCTTTCTACTATTTTGTTTTTATTGAACAAAAACTTAAAACTATTTTGTACATTCAAGAACACTCACAATTGCATTCCTATCAATTTTGTTTTTATTACCACTATGAACATTTGAATTTGTTTTGCTCAAACACGATCTCGAATTGTTTTTGTTTTCCCTCTCGCATTTCATTTTGTTTTATTTCATCCCTTGGCGTACTACGTTTAGTGCATAGGGAACATAATAATCATAATATACACTCAAGGAAAACAAACAAACGAACGCGAACTAATCGACGGTACAATCGAATCGATTCTACAACATTCTCGAATCTTATTGTGATCTGTGATCTAACCAACTATTCTTCCATAATTTCTTCCAAATCTTTGTGGTATGTTTTATTTAACCATTATTGAGCTTGGCTAATAATTTTTTGTTTGGTTTATTACAGCAGCCAATAGCGACACACAGTACAACTACAATACTACTACCACTACTATCACCTGACAATAATAATCAACATCAGCGTGCAATATTGATTTATGTTCAAATAGAAAGTTCAATTCTATCTATTGTCTTTATTACTCGAAGAAAAAGTTATCATTATTTTTGCATAATTTGAACACGAACACAACGAAACTTGAAAATTGTTTTATTGTTTGTAAAGGTAGATAAAAAGTGAGATTTGAAAAGTAATCAAACTCAAATCAAAGCGTAACTTCAAAATAGTCATTCAATCTATATAGGAAAATATATTTATCAAATTATTTATTTATTATTTAAATTACTTCAAATTTTCCGCATCATCATCGCACCTCACCATTTTGTCTGTTCGTGTGTGAATTATTATCTACCTTGAAAATTATTTATTTGTGCTCTACAATTTTTAAATTACAATTTATTTATTATATCTTCAATCAAGTCACATACAATTTTGTTGCTGTGTATACTGAGTAATTCATCTATCAAACACCACAAAATGACAAGTATGGCTGCTTCTACAGTGGTAAGTTGGCTGCTTTTGTGATAATTCATAATTTGGTTTAGTTGATTTTATTTCTTTTCTAATCAAGGATTACTTTGATGTGAAGTTCAAACTTTGAACTGTGTTGATCTTATCTCTTATTTACCCTACTTTAACGACTAGTACCCGAATGTATTAGTTGACATAGTTGAATATAGCAGTAGTAGTAAAGTAGCTATGCCTAAGTCGTTAAATTTGCCGGTGCACCGGCGCTACTTCCTTAATTATTTTGACAAACATTTGAAGAACGACATAATGAGTGTTTGTGTGCTAATGATGATTCGACCTGCGTAATTAACGAAACACAAAAAATATTCTTTTCTAGATGACTACTAGTGTACTCATTTTTATTGACTTGTAAATAACTTTTTTTTGTATATGCGAGTGTCTGTACAGTTTTATTAGAGAATGACAACACAGTCTATTGAGAATTCTTAGATATAGTATGAATCGATTCTTTCTTGGCTCTATTTTGTTTGGTTAACCAATGTAAAGAGTTTAGTTTATTTATTTGAATTCATTTTGCAGAATCGTCATTTTTACTTCTGAATTCAAAGATATCTATATTTACGATTTAATGGTAGTAAAATTCTATATTTATCATTTTTATTTTTGATACTCACTTATACCTAGCCTCCTTTATTATGTAGGTGTTACATAAATTGGTGTTTTGTACATATGGTAGAAACTGTTGTTTACGCATATATTATGTTATATATGTTATTGCACGTAATTAGCATGTATATGACTTCATTTGAGTTTTCTGGTCTCTATTGTGTGATGAATCACTGATGATCATCGCATCGATGTGTGTGTGAGTTGTCTCATTCTATTTTTAGTATCTTCACCTTGCCGCGGTTAATAACCGTTGTTTTTTGTTTTATTGTGTGTGTGGTTCAATCGAAGTGCAAAATTGTCATTAGTGAGAAGAGCAAAAGGTATTTTGAAGCTGAATTTGAATGCAGAGTGTATTTATATATTTGCCAACCAAAAAGTAGTTTAGAGCTTTGAGAATAATTCGGTTGCATTTTGCATATTGTGCATTTCTGCATCTTTTTTCGAATTGTATTATAACAATCTTATACTTAAATATATATATTATATCATAATAAAATTTGCCTGTGTTTACATTTCAATTTATTGTTCTATCTGCATTTTATTTAAATTAATTTGGCAGATTTAAATTGAATTGAATAATGCCGTTGAGGGGCCGGTTCATCCGCCTATTGTCACATCTGAATTAGGCCATTATTCGTATTTGCTCTTCTCACTCTTCCTTTGTATATTTCCCTTGACAATTACTGTGTAAATGGTTTGTCCCATTAATTTTCTCATTAGATCTTTCGTTGCAATTTGATTTGTCTCATTTATTTTGATTTTAATCTATTTTTATGGCCCGACCTTTCGTAGCACACCCTGGTGGTGGTGCAGCACTGTTGATGCAGCTGTTGTTTGTAGTTGTAATCGATTTCGATTTCGAATCATCATCATTCAGGACGAGGTTGATTACTGCATGATCACTTTCACTTTGTTAATGACGAGTGAAGTGTTGTACGAATGTTGATTCACTGATGATGTGTATGAACTGTGTGCTATGTTCGGTTCGAACTCGTTCATGGCATACTCGAGTGTGACTGAGGCAAACATCAACCTTATCGTTCGAACAGTGCAGTTCCCAGGTCTTTCCTAACCTTGAATGACCACAATATCATCTCATCATCTACCTGACCTGCTTGATTGATTGAGTTATTCCCTTCTTGTATGTGTGCCTGAGAGTTTAATTTCCAAGTTTGTCACTTATGATGGACGTTAAAGACGCGAACGATGATCTCGAGCAACCTCAGCAGAAGTTAATGTCATCCTCGTCGCCTAAATCGTTATCTACCTCGCTGACCGCTTTATCAGTTGCTTCTCGAACTCGGTCTGAGGGTAGCATCAGTGGTGGCAGTGAGAGTAATCGCGATTCTATTGATTCCTCATTTCCATTCAGTGAGTCATTCTCTCCGCCCAGTGATAGTTTTCTCAACACTCTGGACCTTGGTGTTTCGTTTGGTGGTGATTCCCCGCCTATTAACTCACCTTCCGCTTCTTTGCGATCTTCACGGTCCTCTAGTGTTGGTGATGGCGCTTGTGGCACTTTGCACCCTACAATCGTGACTCCTCTCGATCAAAATAGAAAACTTTATTCTTCTCCTCCCAAGTTGTCTAATACCTGCAAGATTAACCCTTCTGTTTCATATTCGAAAACTCAATCGTCTACTGTTTCTCACAATTTTGCTCCATATTCTGTGCCTGTCTATTCGAAATTGCCCACTGGTCACTATCAAAGACATCCACAAGTCACTCCTTATGGTCCATACTCGTTTCCACCAGGTTATCAACGGGTTGGAACTAGACAGATGGATTCATCTGGTCGTATGATTTCCAACATTGAACAGCGTTTTCCCCGTCCCCCTATTGCCTATAGACAAAACCACCAAATGTCTTCAGTAGGTGGTAGAGTTGTACATCCAAGTATGATTGGCTCCAGGGGACATGGCCCAAGTAGTGCTAATGTAATGGGCTCCTATTCTGGTGGCCCTGCGCATTTCTCACGTCGGCCAGTAAACGATTCTCGCCCCTATTCTTACGTATCCTCGCGATCATATGAACGGTTGGACGAATTTCTAAAGCCTCGACCACAGCATAGTCGAGATTTTGTCGTAATGATTAACTTGACTCAATTAATTACTTAGTTTACTAATTATTTCTTTGCCCATTATGATTCTAACTTTTTTTTTCGTTTATAGCCTAAATTCTACAAAAGCGTCATTGACGATGTCGTCAACAATATTCGAGAAATTTTTCTCGACGATGGCGTCGATGAGCAGGTGATTCAAGACTTACGAACCATATGGGAGCGAAAGATAACGGACACTCGTGCCATCGAACATGCCACTAATAACAATAGTAATACGAATAGTAATAATACTTCGAATAGCAAATCCAAGTCAAATCATGCAAAACAAGCTGCTGCTGCTGCCACTGCTGCGGTCAATCAGTCTCAGTCCGCGGCGGGCGCTCATACCAGTGTGATAACTTCGAATCCGAATCATATGAAGAACGGTCCTAGCAGTAACACCAATAATAATAATAACAACAGTACCGTTCGAGTCAAAGACGAAATCATCGAAGAGGAACAGCAACAACATCATTCACAACAGCAACATCAAGCTACAGCACGCAGACCTGTGGCGGTAACCACTCAACCTCAACTTACCACGATGGTGCAGCCAGCTTCCCCAATGGTGACCACCAACGGCAACCTCATTCATCACCCGAACCTAGCACAACAAGTCGCACCAAGTACCAACATTCTGCGCGCATCTGCAATCGTCTCCAATCCGTCTGGTCCTGCGTCTTTACCGGCTGGCCTGACCGCCGCCCCTAATTCCGGCCATCTAATACAGGTACTGCAACAGCCCAATAGTGCACTACGGACCCAGAATTACAGCACACAGGCACAGCCACAAGCGGCAGCACAGCCTTCAGCACCAAGCACATCAGGCCAGATCAGCTCTAATAGACAATCAGCCATATATACCATTATTCCGTCCCCTTCCTCTTCTTTTTCTCCTGTTATCGTTTCTTCCAGTGGTGGTCAGACGGCCGCCACCTCTTCCTCTACTTTTACTACTAATCACTACAAATCTGGTGGTGGGAATTCTGTTGGTACCTTTACACCGAAAATAGTCGTGCCCAAGGTGACAGGCGTTGGTGGTGGCAGTGGTCAAGTGCCACATACCACAGCCGAACACCTTACGAACATGAACAATGTGCAGCAGAACAGAATCGTTTCGATAGCTCCTCACGGTCATAAGAAGCGCATCTTGAACTCTATTAACACCGACCGTAACAATGGACTCAATGGCAGTGTGGTTAGTGGTGCTAGTTTTGGTGGTGGCAATTTGGCTAGCTTAGCGGATGTGGCTGTGTCTCACACAAACCAGAACACACATCTCTTGAATTCAATGAACTTAGCTCGACAACATCAGGCGGCCCAACGGCTGCATCTGGGCAATTTGAATGCCACTGCGCCTGCAGGGGCTAACCTTGCCACCGCCGCAGGGCATCGAGGTCTCATTACTCATGCCGCACTACAATCAATGGCGGCGCCCAACAACAACAACCATCAACAGCAGCACATTATCCTAGGCCCGGGCAGTGCAGGCTCCGGTGTCCCCGGCAAACAGGTTGAGTGTCCATATGTGTCCTCTGTGTTCTCTACTGTTTCCTCTATTGATCGTTAACAACTTAATTTATTCGCTTAATTAGATCTAACACGCAACATGCTTCCACCACTACTAACAGTCCAACAGCTAATTAACTTTCTATTCGCTCATTACTACAGACCGACTACAAACAGTACCATGCATGGCCCACTCCTGAGTGTCATGTGTGCTTTATTGTCCTCACTGTATTGTTTAATATTTTACGTGGTTGATCATTGTTTCCCTGGACTGAATGAGCGGATCGCGTCTCCCATCCGTCCAGTGTGTCCCTCCATTTGTCGTTCATTAATTATCATTCATTTGATCACTAGCCAATCACCGTCCACCAACTGGCCAACGTCACCTTAACAATCCTAATCAACCACTGTCTCATATGTCGCTGTGCTTTATGTGTGCCATCCACTATTACATTATTTAATTGTTTCCTATTTCCGACCTATTTCAACTAATGCCAAATTTTTGTTTTATTTCCAATCTAAGCAGGAACCAATGAAATTTCAAACCATTATTGGGGGTCAGAAGGTGATGATACTACCAAACAATGCTGGAGGACAATATGTCATGGTATGTTTAGGCTGTATCTTTGTTTGTTGTTATAGCTAAGTTGTTTGTTTTATAATTTTCACAGACAGCCCCTAGCACTCAGTTTGTATTAACCCCTGAAATACTGAACCAGATCAACCTCTCAGGTGGTATCCTCACTACTGGTCCAAATGGTCAGCCCACCGTGCTTCACCGTGCACCTGCTTGTAAGTGTAGTAGTATTAGTGTACTTTGTTTGTTTACATTACCAATTTTTTCTTTGATTTTGCAGCAGCTTTAGGAGCCAGTACGATTCAATATGCCACAGCGCCAGGCATTCAACAGGTGCGCACCGTTGCTGCACCCGGTCTTATGCAACAGCTTACCGCCGCACAGCCGCAACTTGGCCAACCAGGCGCGGCAAATGCGACCAACACCCGAGTGGCACAGTTGGACGGACTTGGTGACTCGAGTTCGGAGGATGAGGACGAAGATGACTACCGTGATAATGATGACGACCAGGACGATAATGACGACGAAATGAATGACGAGGAGAACGATGGAGGCATTGAGGATGAGGTGAGCAGATGAAGGTCGAATTGGTCGCCGCTAAACTAATTGAATTGTGTTATTTTCAGGAACCACTCAATTCCGGTGATGATGTCAGCGAGGAAGACCCGAACGAGTTATTCGACACTGACAATGTGGTCGTCTGTCAATATGATAAAGTGAGTGATATGATGTGAATTTATTTTTAATTCCTGTGTTTATATTTCTAAAGATCACTCGAAGTCGCAACAAGTGGAAATTTCACTTTAAAGATGGCATCATGAATCTGCAAGGCAAAGATTATGTCTTCCAAAAAGCTGTTGGGGATGCCGAGTGGTGATTGCGTTGTTATTTATTATTATTACAAGTTACAAAACAACAGCACAGCAAACGACAGTTCTCACTCTAATGCCATTTGTTGTTCACTGTTATGTTGATAATTTGAGAGAAGCGTGAACACACACACACTCACAAACACTTTTCTTGTTGATATTTTCGTATACAAACAAACATTCTAACCACCACATATACATCAATTAATGTTCAGGTGACACACACACGCCACAATCGCAATCGATTATATCAATCACATGTGCGGCTCACCTGATGTTGATTTATAAATACAAATATTTGTACATTCGACTGTGGATACTGCTGTCACGTGTTGATATTGTGTGAGCAATTGACCTGGTTGAATTGTTTCATCATGTTCTTCCTTGCTTGTAAATTCCAATCTGTAAATGTCTTCGCATCATCTCTCTTTAAGGTACTACACGCTGTTGACCTTTTCTCTATCCTTTTGTTTAACCTATGTTCTCTATTTTCTTTTTGCTTTGTTTTCAATTTGATACTTCAAATGAACTTTTGTGTGTCTATCTTTCAAATAGTATTACATCACACACACACACACACACACACACACACAATATCAGTGCAAATATATTTTCGATGTATTCGGCCTTGTTTGTTTTAATGTGAGTGCACTTGCCACCACATTGTCGTATACAAAAACACAAACACTGACTGCTTTTGATGATTCAATTAATTATTATTATTTTCATTATGAATTTTTTATTTAAATTTGGTTCACTTGAATAAACTTAAAAATTAATTTCATTCGAATTTGATTCTTACTCATGTACAAACTTTTGTTTAGAATCATGTATTTTTATACCATGGTAGATGATCGCATCAAATGTCTCAATACATAACAATTGGAACAAACTATATACACATTTCTCAACATTGTATCCTTCAAAGCTGTCCCACCAGAAAGCAGCACTACTGCACCTGTTGTCATTGTGTATCCCATTTGGTCCATCCCACCTGAGAGCATCGTCTGTTCGCGAAGTGGCGGTTCTCTCTTCTCCTCTCTCGTCTCATTCAGTCACTGGTCCTTAGTCTGTGTGGTTGTGTGTTGTGTTTGTGCTAGTGTCAAAAGCGAATTCGAACAAACTGTTTGAAAACATTGAACTCCATTGATGTAATCGTCCTGTGAATGTGTGTGTGTGTGTGTGTGTGTGTGTGTGTGTTGTGTCGAGCATTCGATTCGTATCATATCAATTCCGCAACATCAACTCAATTTTTCCACTCACGGAAAAGTGCCAACCTATGCACATCTGCTCAAGTAAGTTTGAGTTGTTACGTCTTGCATCACTTTGTGTTTGTTGTTGTTTAAATGAATGGTCAATTGTGCATTCTTCAATATTAAATGCAATATAACAATTATTAGACAAACCACATTTACCTCGTCAATACTTCGCAATACTCCTCTCTCACATTGGCTCACTTGCCTTTTCCCACAATTTCTTCTACTCGAACATATTCTCGCGAACCTTCTACTTCTCGTGTAACTCGCCGATTTTCATTGTTCTCGAGCACAGGTACAGACAACAACACTAAGTGTGTGTCTTATCAGTTTCTTATACGAAGTGTCCTTCTTCATGTATTTTCGTGTCCTTCGAAAGCTAGCGCAGTGGCACTCGAATTTCTACTCTCATGTCGAATCACTGTCTGGCAATCAGTTCTTTCATTATTATTCGTGTGTACCACTCGTTTGAATTGATCTAATGTGTGCATGTGTAACATTCCCCAGCTGGGACCTTCATTCCTCACAGCTCAACGGTATCACACTGTTGTGTGTATTATAGTTGACAATTGGCGCGTACAATTTCTCTCTCTCTCTCTCTCTCTTTACGTCACCCGGTCGGTCTCTGTGCCGGTGAGTTAACCTGTGTGTTAACCTTTTCAGCCCCTAAGTGGTCTCTGTTCTGTTCTACAATCTGCTGACCGTGCGTCGACGAGCTGTGGTCTTCGTCGCCATTGTCGTGCTCTCTACCCAATTGTTGTGACAATAGAACGACCAATTGCCAGTGCTTATTGCCTCGACTACGACCAACAGTACAGAACAGAGACCGGTAAAGTAATGTGAAGGGGAGAGAAGTCAACTTCATCTGAATCGAACGGCCACCAACTAAAGTGAACTAGAGAAATAGTCGAATGAGCGCCAGCTTGATTGACCTATTGAATGTGATCGATTTGCATTTTGAGGATTCATTAGCGATGCAAGACATCTTCATGTGAGATTCGTGTGCGTGTATGGAGTGTGATTGATCGACCAGTTGCCTTTGACCTGTCGAATCAATCGAACACATCACACACTAACCTTATGGACTCGAAACGACCTTTTTGGGGTCTGTTTTGGTGAGTGAGTTTGTGTGGTGGTGATTATGCCGGTGATGATGATGTTGATGATGATGGTCATTGAAGAGAGAGGTAGACATTGAAGGTATATTATATGATGATGGAACGATGATGTCCGCCTGGTGGCATCTGCCAATATGTTGATGACGATGTAATGGACTAGGCTCGAATGCCGGTCAGCCGCGCGCCGCTCACAGACCCGGAGAATCGACCACTTTGACTGTAAACTGACAATGAAAATGTGCAAATCGTGACTCTGCCCGCGCTGTAGCAGTGCACTTCTTCCGCACACATCTTTGGTCTCGATCTGATCCTGTGTGTGTACATTCCCCCGTGTTCATTGCATCCCCTTCTTCCACCACCTTCCTCCCCCGCCACCAGCACTCCACAATATAACTTTATAATGATTCGTTTTCCTTCGTATAAACGTTTCAAATGTGTACTGAGTGCATGGCACGTTCATAGACCAATAGCGAAAGATGATGAAGAGATTATCCCTCAGTTGTGCATTGTGCACTGCACATTGAGTGGACATTCTATGAGTGCCAATCGAAATTGAGATGTTTGTTGTGTGAAAGCTTTTTTGAGGGGGGAATGATTAGGAAGGCGAGCTTAGAGGCTCCCAATCCCCTTCAATCTTAGCTTACCATATGTATTGATCAGTCGACTGTCTGCTTATTATTAATATAATATTTGTTATTATTATTATTAATAGGCACATTGCACATTACATTACTAATGATTATATTATCAGTATCAGACCATTTCGATGTGTCCATCGAGACAGGTAGAGATGAGATGTCGATGACGTACTTGGCTTACACACAATAATCAACTCACTATTTACAAAATGTCCGAGATGGAAGCTCTTGACCAACTCACTTGAAGGCTATCACGCGCATTTGGCTGACCAAATTGTTCTCTCCAGTTACTCGAGCACCATCATCATTGCACCTTTGACCATTGGACAGTCACAAACCCGTCATTGAGTCACTTCTGGTTGAACACTTGACTGACATTAGTGTGTGTGTGCTGGTTAATCTAATTAATGGACTTTAACTATCAACTTGATACAGATTTCTATCTTGAGACACGACCAGCGCACTCGAGCGAGCATCTCATGACAGCGACAGTTTTTGCCCCAAGCGATCACTGTGTGTCTAACATCGATCGAATCTCTCACAATCTGGCACAAGTAAAACATAGTTTCAGATACTAAAAGTTACCCATGATGATGATGTAATGGCCTCAAGTGTTTATTTTTTGACTTTTTGGTTGGCACATTAGAGAGTTTGAGAGTGAGGTCTTATTGATGCGTCCTCGTGTTTGTGTGTGCAAGCGTTGTGCATTTACAATTATACAACCTGATTATAATAATAATACATTGCAAGATGATCGAATGTATCATTGCGGTAGTATTGACGATGAGCGCGAGTTTGAGTTATCTCTCGATATATTCGAAAACTAGTTATTGAAACGGGAAATTTCAAATGTACTGGCTAAGTGACCAATTGAGTGAAGAAGGGGAAAGGGGAGATTGAGCTTTGCTGGTGGTGGTCGTGGTGGAAAGGTTTGTTGCCACTTTAAAGTGATGCTTTCAATGATGATTGCATTACTCGAACTGTAGTACTTTCAAGCCGGGCCAATTGATTCAATATACAATTTGGACTATTGGAAACAGAGTGTAATTAGTATGAGCGCAAGCGGACGCTTAGTTCGCTTAGACATTACCACACACACACACACTGGATGATTAGTTAGTAAATGAAATAGTCCGCACTGGACTAATTGCATCGAGTAGTCGCACTAATAGAAAAGTGCATTTTGTGGTGAGTGCCACACAAAAGTGATTTCCCCTATGTTTCGTGTGTGTCGATGTCTCAGGTCCACTTACCTCTCAATCTCTATCTCTTGTAGGCATCATTAACATATCATAGTTTTGCCATCATCCTTCTCGATATATCGAGATTAATTAGCTTTCTCACTCACTCACAAGTGAGTCCCCTAAATTGACTTTATCTTGTGCACCATTTTTCGTTCAATTAGCTCTTTCGGTTATATATTTTTGCATGTATTTCTGTACTGTGTGTGATGGTGTCTCGAGATCTGGGTGTTTAGTCGTGGACGCGTCCTGCCATTACCATCACGATCATCATCATTTTGAGTCTCGCGATCTCGTGAGAACAAACGGTGGTTCCAATGCCAAACTGGTCATTACCTTAGTGTTTGTGTGTCCCCCTTTCCTGTCCGTTGTTTTATTTTTCCCGCCCGCGATTTTGGCGCGCTTTTACCACCATTGAATTAAACCTATTAATAACACTTCGTTTTTGGTTGATTTGCACAGTTTAGACTCTCGAGTCCAACACAAATCACACCAGGACCCAAAGCGCTTGTTTTGATGCAAACATTTGAGTGTGTTACATGATGATTATGTTGTTATTATTATGATTGAGTCCGTTGTTGCATGTTTATATACTTTTCATCTCATATTTTTTCTTCTCTGTTTTAGCTAGCCACAAGCAAATCGAAGCCTGAAGCACACCTGATGCCGCCTATGATTACTGTCTCCTGTCTGTTCGGTGGCTGCTGTTGTTGCTGCTCCCGATCGATTGTTTTGACGTTCTAATTGATGCATTGAGCATTTGGCTGCATTGCATTCCTGTTGTCATCATCAAACTGTCATTTGACCAAATCATCATCAGTGGCGCGAGGCACTGTGGCATCAAAACGTTCCAGCCAGCCAGTCAGCACGCACACCGCAATCATAATCGAGCACATCATCGACCACAGCCAAACTCCAATCATCGTGTATGTTTGATGAAATGTTGTAATCTACGGACTATGCTAACCAGTCACTGGGCCACACCAATTGGAAGCCTTTTGGACACATCAACTCGAACGATTGAACGGCCATAACATAACTCCACCGTTAGGACTTTGTATTCGACTTTGCTACTACTGCTGAGTTTGTTGGCTGTTGGCCATCATCACTCACCATTATTGGCCCTTTTGGTTAGTTAGTTTGTGTGTTTGCTTGATTTATGATCATCGAATCACCGAATGTTTGTGTCTGTCTGTGTGCGCCTGATTTGCATTTGTTGTTGTGCTCACTTTGGCATCTCATTTATATATCTTGATCTACCTGTTCATCCATCCTCGTGTCTATTGCGCCTATGTGTGCTCCATAATTGGTGAGTGTTGTTGTTGTTTGATTGAAGTCAATTTAAATGTACATTTTATTTGAAATTAACTAAATTAACATTTTATACTATGTATCTTTAGAAACAAAACCAGTTCATCATCAGTCAATTCGTCGAACAGCACCCGAAGAGAACACCATTGGCGAATTTTACCTGCGCTAATTAACGCAAACACATACACACACCTGAACTAAATGTTTGTGCGTGTGGGAAATGTATGTGATAATTGAATTCGATTTCCTGGAAATTATGCATATGATTTCATCTACTACCTGCTCTACTACCTGACTTACCTGAAAATATATCAATGAATCATACTATAATACCGTAATGTAATCGCACTCTGTCTCAACTTTGTCTCTTTCTTCGCTCACCTGTAAACATTTTGTGCCTTGCAGCTTTACCTGTCTGCGTCTGTTTACCTTTACTTGACTCTCCCTACCTGTGCTACTGTGTGCCACTGATTCTAATTAGTCACAGTGTTGCCCTTTACCGTTATCATTGCACATCACACATCTACTATGCTACTGCTGAAACACATGTTGAGAAATATATGCTCAATCTTCAAATGAAACTTTTCGACCGAAGTCCTCTCTTATCGAATGCTCAATCTGTGCCTGACGCGCACTCGAATCTCTCAGCACTTGAGCCACCAAAGCCTCAACTCAGCACCTAACTCAACGCATCGAATCGAATGAATAATTACGATAATCGGATAATTGTGACCTTATCTGCTTCGTTTGTGCTTCGTTTGTTTCACCTGTGCTCCTCAAAACAAACAGTACACATACCTGTGTGTGTACAACATTGACTCAATCACACCAACTGATTCGTCTCGTTTGATTTGAAAGTTTAATGAAGTGATCATTATTTATTTATTATTACTCTCTTTGCCTCCTCTCATGTGATTTACCTGTGTATATGTAATTGAAACCTGTGTGCGCCCTTTTCAGTATGAATATGCCATTTTATCTTGGTCATAATTTACTGAAGAGATAAGACTTCACTTGGGAGAGGAAAAAGAAAATGGCCACTGGATAGAACGAGTTCGAGTCGTTTAGACACAAACAGCCTCTTTTGGCTACTCAAATCTTTCTCAAGCTTTTCTCTGAATCCTTTTGTTGTTTCAAACTGCCAACACCAACCACCAACGAATTACTCTAAATCCACTCTTTGCTTTTTGTCATGCAAATCATTCGGCCAATTAATTTGTAAATGAAATAATACAATTCATTAATTTGCCTCTTATCAGATTTCTCAAATAATCGTAATTCTCTTACGTGTGATTTATTGTTCGGAAAAGAGATAAGCTTTAAGATTATGACGTACTTTGTGGACGGATTTGAATGAACATTTCAATGTACCTGTATTGCAGGCAGGTTGGCTAATTGGTGTCTAATGTCTCAATGAATGTGTGTGTGTGTGTGTGTGTGTCTTATGACTATGACAACTGCAGTACTGCCCGCCAGTCAAAAGTAAATGGCACAGCGGACTTTGTTTCCTTGAGCCGCAGCAACAAGCGGCCAATGTTTGTCAACTTGTAACGGTTTTTGTCCTCTTTGTCACATCTATAGATTATAACCAAGGAGACTGAAAGGGTTAATGTGAATGTATCAATGAATCAAATATTGTGCAATCACGAGGCTTCTTTTGTGTTTTCACCACATCATCACTTCTGTGTTTGATTTTATGGCGCGAAAATTCCCTTTTGATCGGTCCGTATGTCCTTATCAGTGCTTTTCGTTTTTCTATCTTCATTTGTTCGTCTCTCAATATACAATCGACAAGACGCTTGGTCTCTCACCACCACCACCACCGCCAAGATCTATTAGCCACTTCTGAAAGCAATGAATCTATGATCAATGGACTAATTTGAATAATTGACTCAACTGTATTGAGTATTGACTGTCGTGGTTGTCTCCACACACTGCACTCGACAACCACTCCAATTGATATATCATCTCGGTAATATTATCTAAGTGATGATCATTATTATCTCCTAATAGACTCAACTCCACTCGATTATAAGTGCAACAAGTCGATGTGCACATGTATGTGTTGTCGTGTCTCGAGTTCGTCTCTCGTCGTGATTTGTAATGTATTTATCATTCGATGGTGTAATTCATCGTTTGTTGTGTGTCTATTTTCTTCTTTTTCATCGTCTTTTTCTCCATCGTTCGTTTGTTATCGTCGTACGGCATCGTTTCAATTGATGCTGTTTATATTTTATTATTCTTTTTCTTCGCTGGTATTTACTATTGAAGCTGTGTGTGCTGTGCACTCTCGTCATTGGACACCGTTGCACTAGGTCAAGCAACCGTGTGCATTTCCTCGTTTGACACACGCATCTATACACAAATACACTGTTGGAACACCTTTGAATGACCCCACTCGAGCATCGAATTGTACTTTACCGAATCATTTATGATGAAATCAATTTATTCATCTCGAATTGCATCTTCAACAACATCATCAACGGCAACCACCACAAGCACCACTAGTGTCCCCATGAACACGCCATCATCATCATCAGCTATCATCACCACACAAAGCAGTACCACCAGAAATGTGGCCAACAACAATCGAATCGCCCATCACCACCACCGAATCGGCCATAATGGCTGCACTACTAGTACAGGTAGTGGTGGTGGTGGTGGTGGTATTCGGGCCAAATGTCAACAGGTGAAATGTGTGTTTGTCGGTGACGGTGCCATCGGGAAGACTAGTCTGATTGTGAGCTACACCACCAATGGATATCCTGCCGAATATGTGCCAACCGCGTTCGACACCTACTCAGGTATGTCACCTCACTGAGAACTCTCCCTTTTGTATGCCTATCTATTGTTTACTTATCTGACATTTCCATCTACCTTTACAACTAAATTGTTCCACATCTCTCTCACCACAACAACCAAACCGTTGTCTCGTTGGTTTGCTTCCTTGATTTGACCTTTTCTTACTTTGCCTTACTCTTCTCTTTACTAATTTAAATTACTTTGACTTGCACTGACGATTCAAGAAGTTACTCTAGCTTCGAATATGACGCTGACTGACATGGAGGAACTTGTTAGTTTGTCTAATTAATTATTGTTCAAACATATATTCGAGTGCAATTCATATTGCGATTGTAATGTCTTTCCAGTTATTAGGACAGGTAATTATAATTACACGACTCTGTGTATTGTTTGGGTTGTCAATTTACTGATTAGTTTGAATTATTGTGTGTGTCATTTAGTTGTCTCGTGTTGTGTTCTCTTTCTGTCCAATCTGTAATTAATTAGTGTGCATATATTATGTTATTATTGTGTATTGACACAGTTTGGCTGCAACTTTGCATGCATTTGGTCATGGTCAGTGTGGTGCGTGAGTGTTGTATTGAGATGTATGGAAATTAGTGTTGTTTGATCGATTGGCTACTTTTTGAATGGACCAGTATTGCTGCTGCTTTTGAGGTCATTTGATTGACCAGTGTGGGAATATGTGTGTGCATTGAGACAATTGATTGATTGATTCGATAATTGTGGTGTTTTGGTGTGTGTTTGTGTGTTTGCTGGTGTGAATTGACACAATCGAACGGTCACTCACTGGTCATCACATTTCACACGAAGACCAACACCATTGACCATCACTTGCATTGTGTCATCTGTATGTGTTGCCATATTTGTCTTTGGCTTCTTCACAGGAATTGGCTCCACTCCACACACTCACACGCCTTTGATCGATCGATTGTGTTGTGTGTTTATGTTTTGGTCTGTGTGACACATTTGGCTTGTGCACTTGTTTGCATTGGTCACTTACTCAGCAGAGTCTGCAGAGGCAACAGACAAATCGATCACAAGGGACCATTGTGTTGGAGCTCTTTTCACCTTATTAGGCGACATCTTATTATGTACACAATTGGTGCAAGTTGTGCTTGATTAAGACTAACAACGTATGTATTGGACAAAATTGAATTGAATTATTGATGATTTTAAAATTGTTAACAACCATAGTACTAGGATAAATCTAAATTCATTTGTGATAAGATTAGCACTTCATCAAAGTGAAGTTGTGTCAACCAAGTAAATCCGAATGCAATCAATCACTCATGTGTTTAAAGTTTGTCGTTATAAGTTAGGAGATAAAGTGCAATTTGAGAACTCAAAATCTCTCATTTCTTCTGCCTCAATTTTCCTGAGTTCCACCGAGTGTTGTGTTCTTCAACAAAGTCTATAATTAAACCACTGGAAAGTTCATTAATGAAGACACCTCGCATTAGACTCACTGTTAGACTAAACTAAAGGTGGTGGCACTCATCATCACACATTCCTCACACATTTTCAATTAGCAGTTGAAATGAAAAGGAAAAGTCATTCCAAATTAGACACACACTGGTCAGTTAGTGAGACATTCGAGACAGTGGGGTGAGACAAGTGAACAGTGTTCACTGAACAAGCAAACTTGAGCAACCACTCTTAATCTTATCTCGCAAGAACTATTTGGTCTGCTCTGTTTAAGACGAATGTGTGCGGCGGTAATTATTACGTAAATATAGAATTTGGTAGACAGTGTCAGGGGATGAGAAAGAGTTGTCCTCTTGTGCATTTGCCTAATGAGTAGAACAATGTCTGTCCTGTCTTGAGTGCCACTTTGAGTTAGTAAACAACAACGTGTATGGAGTAAACAGATCAATGTTTCTTATTATATCCCCATTGCTTCTTAATCGAATCGATATTATCGATGGTGTTAAAATGAGATTAGATCGATTTGTGGTCAAATAGTTTGCGATAGTTTATGAATGTCTACCACTAACACATTTTGTATCATTACCACCTTCCAGACGTCAATTGCACGTTGATTAATCTGTAGATTGTACAAGTCTAGACTCATTAAAGTTGAGTTTTTCATATGTTTGCTAACTGTCAACATTGAGGGTTACAATTTCCTAGTTGTCCACTTTTTTCACATCTCAATTTGGCCAATTTCTCTATACTCATGTTTGTCAATTTTTGGTTGTCTATCTCTCTATTTGACACTCGTTGTGATAGTGCTAATGACTGTTTTCACTAATATTTTCACATACATTTCATGTTTAGGATGTGTTGACAGTGCATATGTATTAGTAATCATAGGCGCGCGCGTGTGCAATTAATAATTATTACACCTGTGTTGAATTATCAATGAGAAAATGTGTACGAGTATGTGTGCGCATATGCGCTTGACAACATTTGAGTGACACACATTTTTTGCTTTATTTTTCCTTGTTTGGGTTATTTTACAGGTAAATTGAATACAGTCGAATTATATATTATATAAATTGATTTTCCGACAGGTACAACTCGACTCCTGTGTGTTGATGTGTTCGTTTCATGATGTGTTCATCACTCAACACTTTTTTGGTCAATTCAACATATGACATTTGTATTTATAGTTATGTGTACGAATTGAATCGGTTTGGTTTGATTTGTACATTATTACACACATTGACAGGACATTCAGTTGTGCCTAATTGAATAACACACAACTCATATACAACTGTCCTGCTGACAGGTGACTCTCTGTGTTTGTTCATAAAGTAACTGCGCTTTGCACAGTAGGCAAAGTGTTGCTTGTGGTGGAGTCACTTGCGCAACTTGGTTCGCACACATTTTCTTTTCTTTTCATTTCATGTCTTATTAATATGTCTCTGTGCCATTTGTGTGTTGCTAAAATTAATTTTCATCCCGTAATGGAGTGATTATTATTAATATTATTAGGTTGAGTGGGTCATTCATATCTATCGTTTCGATATGATTCAATTACCTCTTCCTACAGTGCACTTGTCAGCAGTCACCTTCGATCGATGTTTATCTCGTTTTGTTGTGTTCTGTTTGACTCAAGCAACAGTATACAGGTATGCCTAACCCCTTTGCCCCCTCAGTTGCGCCTACTATAGCTACTACTACTACTACTATTTCCACCTTTGTCACTTGTCATCTGTGTGTTGTCATTCTTCCATTTCTACCTGTCCACTCTAATCACTGCTTTTGTGGTGTTGTCAAGTGCTGTTTTGTGGTGAGACTCAAATATGTGTGCGTTTGTGTGTGTGCTCGAGTTCAATTCAATTTGCCATTTGAGACATCAAATCAAAATGAGAAATGGGACAGAAATAGATCGAGGAATGTGAAGAATTGTTGTTGTTGTGGAGGAGGAGGAAGGAGGACAACAGGTGAACAGGTGATGAGACTAGCTAGCGCATGATTCGTAGATCGAGATTAGTTCTAACAATGCACATTGGCCGGTGCCTGAGTCGAGCATTCGCCCAATTAGTCGATTAATCGATCTTTAGTCAATCTGTGCTCAATAAGTTTTGGTCCAAATTATACAAACGGTCCATTTTTGGTCCTTAAACTCTTTTTCTCCATCTTGTGTCATTGCTCATAGAAGGTCATCTGTGTTTATCTATTTCTATTTCAACTTAACTAGTCACTACAATGCTACTGTTGTATTTATCTTTGAACTGCACTACAACACTAAATATAGTCCTCGATCGATGTGGTTAAAATAGTATAAACGTTTTGTTTGCTTTGTTAACTAATCAGTTTACTGTCCAACAAATTCTTCTTCTATAGTATACTCGTCTTTCTCTCAATGGCTAATTGTTCACGACTGATCGAATTGATCGATTGATTTGGTTCGGTCACATTCAGTTAACTACCTACCGTACATGAATCCTCTCACTATGAATGTCTCCATGTCCAATTGAGCACTTATTTCACCGATTTGACCTTCTTCCAATCGATCTAGTGTGTTGTACTTATTTTTTTAATTATAGAAACACTCATAAACAACAATAAGTCTAACTCGTGTGTGTCTCTGGAAATTGAGTCAGGTCAAAAAGTTTTAGCATTCAATCAACAAGTAGCATTGCCATACTTTTGAGTTCACCTTATTTCACCTAGACAACCAATTGAACTGTTCAGTGTTCCTTGGAATGTGTTTTAGTTTATGAATGACCCAGTAAGTGTAACAACACAAAACCACAGGCTAATTATAACTCTAGTGGCTAATTAATTGTCTTTTTGGCATACGAATTGGACCAAATGTGGTACAAATTTTCCCTCTTTTACTTGACTTTCTCTTTTTTATTATTTATTGATACTTTGTATCTATCTTGAGTGAGTGCGAGCTGCAGCTTATCTCTGGCTCACGTTTTAACATTCCAAAAGTTCTCTAGTCATACTTTCTCTTAGTCACTTTAGTATCGGCAGACATGATAATATTATTATTAAATATTGTTTTCTTATTTTTTTGTCGCGCAATTTGCATTTGCGAGACGATTGCAACTAGTCATTCGATTGCCACTTGTCTGCCTGTCTGTGTATACTAACTTGTGGAACGTTTCTCTGTGTACAGAAAGGTAAAGGTGTTTAGAGTTTAGTAGTTGTTTGGTTCGTTTTGGCGTTGTTGTGTTGTTATTAATAGAAACTTTCGCTACTTGTTAGGCACCGACACACACACACATTGGCATTGCTCATCACTCTCGGGCGAGCATTACTTAATAAATTGTACAATTGATTAGTGTTGAATTCACATTTGATTTCGAGCGAAACATTGACAGCATAGACTAGGTAGAAATTAGCTAATCGAGATTAACGCACTCACAGAGACTCGGTCGTGAAGAGTTGAACTACACGTTGATTGATTTATCCGATTGAGACAATTAACAGGATTGAATCAAAAAAGACTTTAAACAAATGCTCACTCTAAACTAAACTCGGCTCAAATCGCTCACTGTTCACTCATTTGACCGAGTAAATCAGTCAGTTGTCTCAACTCTTCTCTGCCTTTACTCGACTCATCCTCCAACAGTCTAACAGTGTGAATCACGATCATAATCGAATTGTAAATTCCAACTCGATCGTGTCCTCCTCGAGTCGAGTTTGAGCGCATTTTAAATTTAGACTCGTCTTCTTCTTTTCTTTGATAATTTATTGTTGTTCCCATGAATGAGTGAGCGAATGTGGCTTTAGCAGTCTGGCTTTAAGAGCTCAAAACAAATCTTAATTCCGCATGAAACGAACCGAAAATGTGTGCACTTTGCAATGTAATACTGCAGTGAACACTTAAATTTATGATTAGATTCAATATCAACAATTGTGAGTGCCTTTCGAGAATGGTTTGTGTGTGTGTGATTTTGAAATGCACAGACTGGCAGACAAAGGATTGTAAATGTTTTATTATGTATTTGCTGATTTGGCTTTGTTTTGGGGAGAATTGATGTTCAAATGAGTTGTTCAATAAGTGATTGTACTTTCTATTTGTTTGTCTAATTGTCTGAGCAGAAATTATGAACATGTACTTTTCTGCTTTATGAAGATAGAGCTTTTGAACATTTGTTGAACTTGTTTGTTATCGCTCCGACTTGAAGCTTAGAAAATCGATCAAAATAAAGCTTGTACTTTGTGAACCACTTTGAGGCCAATGGTGCAATGGATTTAGATTTCTGTGCTTGTGTCCAATGAAGTCACTTATTTAGATATATTTATTTATACTCTTTGCTAATCCTCGATCATTATCTTATGACATAAATGATGACTTTTGTGGTGATTTTGTTCGCATTTTAATTATTTGTCTTTATTATATTAAATTCATACATTCGTATTGATCGTAGCTTAGTAATATCGTAATGGTTCAATTGGGCGCCCCCGGTTGTGCACATCACTTGACTTGACCTATTCGACTATTTTTCATTTCCACGCGCATCATCACATCACCCCACAGTGACTCACAAAATGGCACATTTTGGACAGTTGAAAAGAAAATGATATTACCGTGTGCACTGAATGAATGAGTTGAGTTGCATTGGCCAATATATATTGAATTAATGTCAATCACACTCGGCTGGGCACTGAGAGAGAAAGATGCTATTTATATAACCGCATCTATTTTCAGTGATCTCATCTGACCAGTGTGCAGCACCACTGTGTATAGGATCATCGCGAACGGATTGAGTGCCTTCGCGCTCAATTGCCACTTTGATTCGAATTGTGATTTGGGGGTGATATCTGTTGTCACTTGTATGATAATGGACTTGTGATCGTGGTAATCGGGGGTAATGGTCCGTTCGGGTGTGCTCAATTAGAACGGATTTATGGATTTAATTGCTTTGGTTTGTATACATTTGGATAATGAAGGACATTGTCCGAGCGAGAGAACTAAAGGGGTACATTTGGATTGTCCTTTGCACCATTCACTCTTTCAGTGTGACCATCACTTTAATGTTTCGCTTCTAGTTCACTCGTGAAATTTTCGTTTTTCTTTTTATTCTCGAGACACAATCGAGTGGCTCTGTTTATTTATTATCGTTGATTGTGCACACTAAATGGAGTGCAATTAGTCGGCCCTATGCACTCAGCCACTCACCTGTTTGATTTGAGTGTGCCATTCTCCTCGACAGGTGTGTTTTGTTGTTTGTATGTTTGAATTAACCTTTTTGGTGACACTTGACTTCAACTTGACATTTCAATTTCGATATTTACCAATGGATCAATGTGTGCTTAATTGTGCTCATTGATATAGTTTGGCACAAGCCTCATTTTGTCACGTACACAACTGTGTGAGTAGTTCATTGTCACTTGTTTGAATTAAATCGATTACAATTGTACTCGAGTGCACATGCACATTCAATTACTTTAGTGTTAATACTTTCTTTACTTGCTATTTGTTTTATATGAGGTGAGCACTAAAGTTTCACTATATCTCGTGTACTGTCTCACTAATACATTGAGAACAGTTACTTGTACACTCACCCACTAAGTACACATTTGACTCTCGTTGACCGTTTAGTTTAGCAACTTGCAACACACACGAACAATCAAAATGCAATTGACATTGAAACTCGATGGATCAGAGAGTGACGAACCAGAGTGAAAGTAAGCGGACAAGCATATAAGTGTCCGTTACGTTAAGTCACTGGTTCGAGTGGTCACGTACAGACACGCAATGGTGTTTGGTTTAGATAAGTTTGATGGAATAGTCATTAATGTGATCAGGTGATCCAATCCAATTTGATTGCTTTATAATTGCACGCAATGAATTTATGCTTTCATGCTAATTACTTGTGTATAGGACATTCATGGATGACCCCTTGCTTGTAAAGTTCGAATTTGTTTGAATTGAACAATCTTGTTTGTATATTTTGCTTCTGTTTGTCTTCAATATTACTCACAATTGTCAGTCAGTTTTAGCATCTTTGTTGAAGCAATAAATAAACGTCAAATATCAGTGCAGCACTTTACACCCCGCGAGTGAAACTCGGTGCTAATACCTTTGCCTGATGTATTCATTAGCCTCTCGCACATTCCATCTGGCCCTTTCAGCCATTTTTACGATTTGTGCATTTTTGTGTGTGCGTGTGAGGAAACAAAAGTAAAAGTAACGATTGCACACGCATTTCGCCTTTCGTTTCATTTCACCATACACTACATTACATTTTCATTTTCACCTCTCGCCTGTGGAGTTTTGAACTCGTTCATTTCAGACTTTATTGCTAACAAGGTATATGACTTAATCGGTCTAATGCAAATTGCGCATTCCAATTGTCACTAAATTGTCTTAAGCCTTTATGAGACTTTAAGTTTATGTGCCTGTTTATATGTGCATTGCACGATGATATTTGGGTTGTCTGTTCTGATTGCAGCTGTTGATGTTGACATTAGTATCGGAGCGAGTTGTGCCAAAGAGTCTTTCGAGATAAATATTTCAATACTCACGCTCTGACTGTCTGACTTGACGCCATTGGCGCTTTAATCTATCGAATGTATTAGATACATTCTAATACTTGTGCTAATGGAAAGATGTTCAATTCATCCATTGATTCACTATTATTGATCGTTAATTGCTGTTCCTTGATGTATAAACCTTCCCTGAAAATTCCAAAATTAGTAATGACGATAATTGATGAACACTTTAGTGATGCTAGCGAGCATGTCTCCACACAAATGTCTAATTGTGCCATACTTCCTATATATTGTCTAGTTCAATTAATGGGCACTAATAGCATTTGCTTGTTGTTGTTGTTGTTATTGTACTTTAATGTGAATTGCTATTTATAGTGTGTTCGTAAACTTATTGAACTTGGTTGCTTTTAATGGTGCATCTTGAAGATATACTTGAATCTTTTCGTCGTCATTGAATCAATTAACTTTTATTATATTGCCATATACTTACACGATGTACATTGTACAATCACTTCCGATTAGATTTTCTTGTGTTTATTTGATATGTTTGAGTGGTCTTCCTCGGTGTGCTACTTGACCAATCCTATGTTTGTCTGTGAAGTTGTCTGTGTGTTTCGAGGTAGGGTTGTCCAGGTACGCGTCCAGTTTGTTCTTGGTTCATTCTTGTAAATCTCGTTTGTCAGGCTTTCTCTGTTCACTTTGCCGCTTTGAGTTTTGCCTCGTATGAGTCATACACTGACATGTTGCTTTCCTCTCTCAATGAGTCACATTCGACTGTGTTCGTGGCCACTAAAAATACCTGTGTGCATTCACTTTTACCTGTCCGCCAATCAATAGTATTTCATGGGGAGCATTTAGCATTTTGCCGTCTTCTCTCACAAGTTGGCTCGCTTCATTCACTTTCGCCTTTTCATGATTTTTCAGGTAGCGATCATAAAAAAGTTCATTCTTCTGAGTAGCCATTTTACGTTTGACCCCTCTACTCTACCACTCTCTGGCTTTACCTGTGTAATTGAACAGGTGTGGAACATGGAATGCATTTTCGATTGAGTTAGGTCAGTGTCACAGTGATCGGGGTCGTTCGCAAAAACCGTGTCTATTGTCCATTGCCAATCGCATTATTGTTATATTGCCTCTCTTGCCTCTTCTAATGACCCTGCACCTTCACCTTTAACCTTTTACCTTTGAATGACTTTTTCAATTCTTCTGTCATCAACCTTTCTCCTTCTCCTCTAATAGAAGGTGAAATTATTATTATTATTACCATAATATGCATATAATTCTTTGCATTTGCATTGCTATTGTTTGTTTAGTTTAGTTTCTCGCTTGTGTTGGCAAACACAAAAGACGACACACAAGTTCACAATACACAATTTGCCAAATTGTGACATTCGCGTGAGAGTGAGTGAAGGTTAGAGGTCAAAGGTGAAAACTGAATGGTGCAACTCTGCTCGAGTGACATGTCATTTGTGCGTTCCATGAACCTGAACCTGTTTGAGTTAAGTGAGTGTGAGTTGTGCTTCAGTGATTCGCGTGTTGCGTGGTGCACCATTGTTGTACTTGCAACAGTTGGGACTGAGCATAGTAATAATGATGATGAGGACTCACTGAGGAGGATACAACGAATACATTCGATTGAATTGAATGACAAATTGCACTAGCTCACGGTTTTGTCTGTGAAATGGATGCGTCCAACCGGTCTTGTCACATTAACCTGCCCCTGTCTACCTTTTCCTTCCATTCTTCAGGTAAATGCCCAAATTACGGGCCTTTTTGGATGGTTTTCTATGAAATAGTTTCATTAGAGAGTTATAACGTCATTTATTCTTTGGATTACGCATTTTGTACTCCACGTTTCGCCCACTGCTTTTGTCTTTTGATTGAGTCACTTTGGTGAGTGTAATTGTGTCCAATGGTGTGGTGTGTACTCCCATTGGATTATACATTGGAATGTATTTATTCTGTGCTCACAGATGACCATGTGAAGGTTAATTGAGCTATCAAATGATATATTCCCCGTGTTCGCCTTCTAATGACTCGAACATTGAGTCGGTACAGGGTGGTTGAAGTGTAGATGATGATTGTACCACTGATTAGGACAACTATTGACTGTTCACCCTGTAGGGCAATATATTCTCAACTGAGCAATACATCCGGACATTGCCTTAATTGGATGAATTGGGGAATTGAATTGATCAATTCGTGGATGATTGACTCAAGACCACAAAAGGCAATGATTTAGTGTCTTTTGTTTTACAATGCAAATGTTAATTCACCAGTCTATATAGAATACAATATTGTCTGTGTGAACGCTTCTCCATTGGGTGTTCACTCTTGTCCATTCAAGTGTATTTTTAGTTTGATCAATTCGCCCTCTAGTTCATTTACCCTTTCGTTTATCCATGAAACACCCTTTTATTTTTTCGATTCTATATTTGTCTGCTCAGGGTGTACCAAAATAGGTCCATTTTACATTATATTGTGAGTATTATAGTTCCATTCAATACACCCTGTTGAGAGTTGTATATGCACAAATTGATTGTCCATTTAGTGAATGTGCACAAACAGGATTCTGATAGATTTTGATCAATTTAATATTGACAATTGGTCCATTGTATGCGTTCGGTTGGTCATTAGTGAAGGTGAGTGCTTACCTACTCAGGTGTGGGCAATGTCAGAGGTCAATTGAGGTGTGGAGCTGATTGAAGTGATTTGATTCACTGGACACACACCTGGTCGAACCCGAACTCGAGCAGACACATCGTTTGATCAGTCAAATGTCGATTATCATTGATGGTATATATTAAAAAAATCTACATTCAACAAGTGTATTGAACAATGAATGGACATATTTGCACCCAAGGTGAACCAACTTTATGAACCGACCATCTCCGACCAGGTATTAGACCTACCTGAATGTGCGGCGACCGGTTATTAGTTGGACATTCCAACCGGTCTATTCGGTGTCTGTCTTTTGGCAAGTCAACTGAAGCATTTTCATTTTGCTTTTCGTTTTTGTTTTCTTTTCCGCACTCGAATGAGTCATCGAGTTAGCGAACAGGGCCATTAGCAGTCTACTGCACAGGTGAGTCATACAGGCGAGAATGCAGAGAGAACAGTAGTCGATTGGTGCACTAATTATTATTAGTTGTAATGGTATGGTATGTCTATGTTGTGTGTGTGCGGAATGAAAGGGTTAATGGGTGATTGGTGAATTGATTATTAAATCAATGCTGGGTTGCATGTCCGGGATAATGATTAGGCAATAGTAATGAAAAATGTGGGGGTGAAAGGGTTATTGGCCGGGACCAGATGGTTGATGGAACCAATGAGGAAAGAATAGAATCAAATTGCTTCAATGAACCAGGTGTGTCATGGATATAGTATTATGCAATGAACACAATATATGACGTTACATTGCTCGGGTTTGAATACGCTTTTGTGTGGATATAATGGCGAATTGCCTTAAGGTCACAAATGAGGAACAGAATCAGAATGTGTGCGCGATTCTATTCGAATTGGAGTTAACTATTGTCTGTGTGATGATGACTAAACGAATACTAAACTAGAAGAGAACGGTACGGGGAAGAAGTGATGATTGTGTGTTTAGGTGCTTTATGGCTCACTCAGACAACAATCGAACAGTAAATGAGTGCAGTTTAATGATTTGATGATGATAGGAAGGAATGTGAACACTGAGGGAGAGAAGAGACAGGTGGACCGGTTGAGGGTACTAATGAGTATGTGTTGAGAGTTGATGATGCTCAATTAAACGACGATGACCATTCACACAACTCTGGCCATAATCATAAACCATAATCGCTCACATTTGGTGTTCAGCTTTTCCTGTAAGAAAATGGTCAAATGGAGATGACAAGTGATTTGTCGTATAAGTTTGTCGATTGTTCAAAGTTCAATTGCATTGTCCAAGTTGGTTTCTATTGAGTCGTTCACCTTCAAATATTATGAATCTAATATACGAAGAAAAAATCCCAAATCGATTAGGGAAATTTATTATCACCTCTGAGTGAACATCTTATATGAATGACCTGGGGTGTATACCAGGTGTACCATCCATATGAATGATTGCAACATTCCAACAAGGAAATTCCATTTAATACACCAATCATTACACAAACAAGCACGCACACCTTTTTCACGAACTTTCCCGGGAATTTCCTCTTATCTTCTTGTAATTAAGAAGAAGTGATTTTGTGTGTATTCGAGTGCGCGCTTCCTTGAAATTCGCTCCAAAAAGGCACTTGATCTGTGGTGTAATAATGCCCAAGTGTGATCTGCCTTACCTTTACCTCATTAATGATCATGCTAATGACCGTGTTAATTAGCACACACTCGATTCTTGCCTTATAATTCTTTATCTCTTTATCCTCATATATGTTTTCCTCGTATATCTTTCATCCTTCAATCCCCCCACAACCTTAACTTAATTAATTAATTAACGTTTTTTACCTGTATATTTTTGTTTCAGTGGTGGTCACGATCGACAACAAACCGTGCCAGCTACAGCTTTGTGATACTGCCGGACAGGTAAGTCGATTACTGTTGTTGGATTATTAGTGTGCGATTAGGTGAATGTGCCACTTAATGCTGTTGAGCATTATGCACGAATGGACAGTGGTGGTGGTGGTCAGTGGCCAGTTCGTGGTGTCTAATCTCGGTGTCTGTTCGGTTTGAACATGTACGCAATTACGCACGTGAGTAGTGTGCACTGGACAGAATATAATCTCATCTCTCCATCAATTGACTCCATTAGATGTGTGTTCGATGTGTTCGATCACTTACCTCTCCTCAGTGCATTCTATTATTAGCGCCAATGTCAATTAACCTGTGTGCGCTAATCTAATTTGCCTGTCTAACATCTGAGCGCGCATCTTCTCTAATCGGCGTCTGTGTCTGCCTGTGTGTGTCATTACCGAGGTATGTGAGCACAGTAGATATGATGCTAATTGCACCGGTGCAGCTAGTGCTAGGCTAAATAGGCCCAATTTGAATAATGGGCCCATTTGGCCATTATACGAGTGTTATTATCGATTATTGTCGGTCTTTGGACACCCGGTCAAAGGCAACTTGATCAGCTAATTAATGACCATTACCTGACTTGTACAGGCGATATTGTGATGTGCCCTAGAAGATCTTGAAGACTAGATCTAGTTCAAAATGTCAACATATGTCCAGTGTGTGTTTATTTGACATTTGAACATATAACATTATGTACGTATATACATTTGTGCTTATCTCACCTTTGTATGATCGCACCCTTGTTTATAAATCTAAATGCATTTTCGTTTAGATCTCTTATCAATTTGCGCAATTTGTCCAAGACAAGGTCGACCGAATTAGAGTGATGTCTTTTGGCGCAAGGCATGCAAACAAGTGTTCGGCCATCAACTTGATCGAGTGATAGAGACAGAGGTGATTGGTGCGCCCAAATTGAATTAAATTGAGCGATAATTTAGGCAAAAACACTTCGTGGAGCACAATTTGCCCCGAGTAACGCATACTTTGCTGTATTGCTTATCTGATGATGATGACGATGCTCTTGGGTGAGCAATACAGGCTGATTGGTATGAACTGGCTAATCGAATGTTGCTCTATTTGTACGCATTGTAACATTCGTATTTTTGTTTGGTCCTTGTTGTGCGTTAGTGGTTGTCAGTACTCGCTTGCCTCACTCCTAAAATGTTCCATTTTCACGAACGTACAAATGTCGCACGCTCCCTCGATGTCGATAACCGATGATGTGAAGCCATCGACAAATCGGTCATTCTTCAAGGTTTAATCCAACCTGCTTTAGACTGGGCCCGTTGTAATAATAATGAGACTAAGAATGAACCTAAGCTTTGCACCTATTTCCTTGGAGATTGTCCAAATGGTCACTTTGTCAAATTGTCCTACTCGACCCACTGCTCCCGATGCCCAAGGACGTGTGTCTGAACTTTTTGAAAGTGCACCAACAAAACTAAGAACTCACCCAAGACGGATACAAGCCGTGGATATAAAGTGATTCAGTGCTCCGATGGTGGAATCTATCCATTCGACATGCTCCAGCTGGTGGCACCAAACTATCTCAAGCAGCACTAAATTATCGTTCAGGTCTGGACGGCGAACGGTGTTCGATTTGTCTCGAAGCGATGTGCAAATCAAACTGTAGATGGCCAAATAGAGTACTGCGCAACTGTGTGCACGTCTTTTGCTTCAAGTGTATTGTCGATTCTTTCAATAGAGATCTACTGATGCGATGATCCTGTATGTAGAATCACTTCCGAAGTGATTTTGCACTTCAAGTTAAACAATGTTGAGGCAAAGTCTTAAACTGAACTAAAAATTCATTATTTCCAATCTAAAAAATGGACACGATCTCACCGAACCAATTATCAATAAATATTATATATATTTATGCTAAGCTCAACGTTGAACATGAACTTTGAACTTTGATCATTTACTTGTGCTTGTGTCTCTGCCTCCTGAACTTCAATTGTCTCGTTTGCAACGTTGACATTTAATTGGTGACGCGTTTACAACCTCCTCGGGTAAAAATTGGATGGACGTTAATTGCTGGGTGTGCTGCTGCATGCAGTGTAATCTTAATGACGATAATGTGTGCAGTCAGTGAGGCATCTCAATTCTCAATTGCAATTGCATTCTTCTCTTCGGTCCTTTCAGTTTTTATCTTGACGTCTTTTGTTGTTTGCCGAAGGATGCGACCAAACAAGATGGGAGAGACAGCTGGCGCGCACATCGAACATTTCCATATCAATTCAGAGTGATCTAGATTAAAGGAGAAGTAAGAAGATTTTACATTTCGAAGGGAGAAGGAATTACTGCAAATTAATGGAGACAATGCCAGAAACGGACAGGGCAATGGACAACTTTGCTGTACTGTAAGGCGATTAAAGGTGATTACTCGATTTATTGCTTATTGAAAGGGGAGGAACAGATTTGTTCCAAGTGGAACCCAAACACACCACGCCCCATCCCTCATCGAGTATTGACCTCTCATCAATCACCTACCACCTCACCATGCTGTCCCCCTCTGGTCACTCTTCACTAGTTTTAACTGCCATTTCACTTTATCTTATCACACAGTTTTACCTTGTGTCTCTCGTCAGTAGCGCACAAGCACCGCGCACACTTCTTTGATCTGCTTTGGTTTGTTAGTTCATTTTCTTTTTGTTCTTCTGCACTTTCTCACGTCTCTCGATGGACGACAGACGACTTGTCTCTCTTTGGCCATGGTGGCAATTACCATAGTTGCGATTATTATGGTAATGATGTGGACGATTCGAGTGCTCGCGTTCGCTGCCTCACTGCAGTCCAGTTTGAACAGCTGGCAAGGTAATTGCACTTGGGACTTGTGCACTGGAGGGTACTACAGCTGATGTAGTGCAACCGGAGGAATCATAGTGCCAATGTATTGAGGGGTCCTAGGTTACGGGGGAGAGCATCGGAGAAAGGTCACCTGTCAATAGATGTGATTATCGCGTGATTGAGGGACACTTGTTGTGTGTTTGTGTGTGTGTTTGTGCGAATACATTCTGATGTAAATCACCGTGTCTGGTGGGAGTTTGCTGGTGTCTGACTTGTCTTGACTATATTTTCATATATTTTGGAGAGATGTTTGAAGAATTCAATTTGAAAGACCTCAAATCGATTGTCTTTCTTTGTCTATGATTGACAGATATGTCTGCTCTGTTTGTGTCTTACTGCATTCGATAGAGTCTGGCAGTTTTAAGGTCAAAGGTGAGACCTCAGCACGGGCAACAGTTACAGAGAAAGGTAGTGATGCGCGCAATGAGGTCGAACGGAACGAAACTTTCTCCACTAATAAAGGATAATTGCCTGGAACAATGACATCACAAGGAGACACACCCACTGGACAGAGACTGTCCATATGTCTGGCGAGCAAGGAATGATTCAAATGATGACTTGTGTCGAGAAGGCAGTGTGGACACAATCGCTAATTTGTCTAATGACCTTTTCCGGTTTGATTCGATTTGGCCATTACACAATCGATTGCCACTGTGCTGTCTATGTGTGACCATTCACTAGTGCACACTTGGCCTAATGACCATTGGCTCGGCCACTACTACATTACACTACTCTGCATATCCACTCAATGTGCCCGAGTCCTTCCTGACTTTCATTTGTGTGTTAATTCGACATTACGCAACACAGCACAGCCACTAGCCGAACCCTACCTCCGTCGTGTGTGTCTCGTCCAATTCACCTACCCTCACCTCACCGGTCTCAACCAGTTCTACTGGTGCGCTGGTGTATCATCTAAATCTAATTAACCTCAATATCCAATGACTCTGTCCATTGTCTCTGTGCATTGCACTGCACCCGGTAGGAATGGTCTTAGGTCTCAAGGCAATTACTCTGTCTCACTCTGTATCTACATTGCCTTTTGCCTTTCCTGTCCGAATCCTTTTCCCAACACACACACGCACACAGTTAACCCTTTCCCGTTCTCGCCTCCCGTTAATCTTTGTGTTAATCCGTTCGTTTGTGTTTGTTCGTTAATTTGTCCCATTCTAATAATAAACGGGTCGGCATTATTGCATGTGTATGTCCAGGTAAACGATGCCATTTTCTTGTCGGCGTCTAGGTATTATTGCCGTACTGCAGTAATTTGATGTGCGAAAGGGCACATGCTTACAGGTAAGATCACAGACTAATTTGTACAGTTTGACTTGCCCGGTATTCCTGAGTGTGCATTTTCAGTTCTTGTTTTCTTTCGCTCACATTTCTTCTGGCGCACTTCACAATTTCCCTCGACAACAGTCACACTCACTTGTTTAGTCGAATGTACCTACGGAAAGGCCATTGTCATTTGGTTGACGGTGGCAATCAGAAATTCATACCGTTCATTATCGTGTCCAGCTAATGGGACGGCTCGATTGTCTGTGTCTAGCCAGGTGCGCATGCATAGAGGAGATATTTCGTTCATTTAGTGCCCGCAAGTGCTTAAGTGGTCAATTTGAGTGGTTTGTCGCGCCGGTCGTTAACGGCACTTGCGTGTTGCTCATGAGTCTAGAGTCCATGAGATGCGATACACTACCAAAATGGTTACAGTAGATTCGATTGTCGCTAACAACAAGTTCCACAAGTGGGCCATCGCACATTACGCCACATGTGGCACTCTTTCCTAGCGACCAGGGACCATCGATTAATAACAAATTGAACGGACAAAAGTTGTGTACATATATCAAATAGCTAATTCGGAGATAATAAAATAAAGTCCTATTCATAAATATCGTTAATCATCCGACAAGAAGGCTCATGAACACACACGGTGAATGACAAATAGGATTGAACCTATTGGAAGGATCAAATAGGATGGAGGCGATTTGTCAATGGCGATTCTTACATATAGACCAGGAAATGATCGATCATTCCACTTTGGTGGCTTCTGCTGGAGTGTTGCTCGAGAGGGACCATTCGTTCTGCAATAAATCAAAATGTAAGAAGAAGCACACTAAGCACCAAAATGATGTCGGCAAAACCAACAACAAAAAAGTGTCAGTCCACTAGTAAATCTGACAAAGTATAAAGCAAAAGACCCTCTTTCAGTTTGACAGGTGTATCTGTCAGTGTCTGCATAGGTAAACATTCGTATAGAGGTATAATGGTGAAACTTAATCTTACCTAAGAGATAAGACCAAAGTTTGACATGAGATTAGGTTCAATCGATGTTGATGTTGGCCGATTTGATTATATACCACACAAGGTGATGTGCACGACCCTTAGAGACACCAAGGTCATAAAGGTCAAATCTCAGGTCAGGTACAATGACACTGAATTGGACAACATTGTGTACGGTGTGCACAGCTCTGATGATGATGTGATCGACTTGGTGATTTGAGACTTGAGACTCTTGACTGCTCAATTGCTGGTGCCATGAGAACAAACGGTGACAAACAATACACTAGGCGAAACATCAACATGAAGGCAAGAACGCTTGTTCTTAGCAGTATGCCTTCATTCTCTCAGGCGCATAAAACTTGATAATAATTTGTCACTTGGCACAGACAAACTTAATACAAATTCCAGTGTAAAGACGAAAGAAATGCCTGCAAAACGGTAGACAGGTGAAGGAATGCATTAATTAATAATACACTCGGTCAAGGTATCGTCGAACACTTACCTCTCTTAGTAGAGTTACCTACTCTTCAAGTCTCATCAACTTTGATTAATGTGTTAGGTTTTCAAGTCATTCGACTTTGTGGTGTGTCATTGGGGCTAATATCTACCAAACATCACAACAACACATTTGTCATTTATGAGTTTGAATATGTGCGTTCACATACTACCTGTAGATAATAACAAACAATTAGCACAATCTATTATACTTCTAAAGTATTGCTTACCAATGAAACAATGGACAATTCATATCGACGCGAGCAATTGCGATGTTGTGATTTGTGGTTGTTGTGGCTGAATCATTGTCAATTGTCTCTTCTCTTCGTACTGTTGGTTTATATAGACATTGTCTTGATTTATCATTTTACTGTGATTAGTATTATTTGCTTTTCTTAAGTGATTCCTTTCTTTGGTCTTTAATACGAAGTAGTCACGTGATACATTTCAGGTGAACGGAAAGGGACATCCTAACAGGCTTTCTTGTATCACGCAATATATAGAATGTACGTTACGCACATTTGTGCCATAAATCATCCCGAGCCACACATTCCGACATTATCCATTCTAGTGATCTCACTTTTTGCGTTTCTTGTCTATCTCTGATTGGGCTACTAATTGTGGCCACTTACAGACCTGCAGACAGACTGATGCAATGATGGATTTGATTTAGTTGTTTGCAGATCCAAAGGGACTTTAGAAAAAGACTTGTCGCGACTTCAGTGCCGTCGAATCACCCACACACATAGAGACTAATGTTATGTAACATTGAGGGGATTCATTCACCTGCCTTGTGCTGTGTTCATTCAACTCTTTCTACGTTGTCCATTCGTTGTTAGTTGTCTTGTTACGAACGTATGTCGAGTGTGATTTTCGGCCAATCACACACATTTCAACGTTCGGCGCGCACTGGAATTTGTAGTATGACTTGAATGTGCCTCCTATTCTGCGTAGGCATTAAATTAATGCACGTAATTGTTAATTGTTTGGTGTATGTTGAGATATCGCGCTGTTCTTGTGTTGCAGGTTGTTGTATTCGTTGTATTCGCACTCACAACTTAAGCGCACGTTTTGACGAACGGACCATGTTGGCGGCTATTTGGTTGTTGAGACTAATATCAATTGTATGTAAGCATTATTAGTCAGACCACCGATCTTGACGTAATTGCCACTTTTCTTGATCTTTGGCATATGCCATGCCGCAACACTTGATACAACAAATCTTGTATAAATCTCTGCGTGTGATTCCGATGTGCTGCGGCATGACTCAAACTATACACTTGACCCACGATGTAATGGGATACTTTTGGCCAAAATGAACGATGCTGGTGGTGGTCTGCAATGTACATTCATTCCTAATTTGATCACTCACACGAGTGCACTTAGCAGTATTTATCTAAGGACACAAAAGTTAGTCATTAGTTAGTTTGTTTAAACAAATAGACACATTCAATAAGTCTCTCGTCATTCTATTTGGATTTGAACAAAATCAAAATTTGTTATCGACAGAAGACGATGCAAACACGAAACGAAGCTAACTTATTCGTTCAATGATGGCGTTCCATTCTTAGGAATATTCTTGTTTGACTTTCGTTTTGTTGTTGGTAAATTAATCTAGAAAGTTTCCCAGTAATCGAATTTGTTTTGAGATTTGGTTGTTTTGTGGTTTGTCTTTCTGAACATTTGTCGAAATGTATCAGATTTCTGTTTATACAGTGTTAAGTGTTGTGTGGATTTTGTTTATATGAAATGTACATTATACTTGAAACGGTTGTATAAATTATGATATGCCGTCAAAATTAGTTTTCATCTCGCCTCAGCATAATAATTCAAGTGTGTTCTGTTTTGTGTCCACAAACACTAAGCGGTTTAGTAGTGAAGTCTCTGGGGTTTTCTTTGTAAAATTCTTATTTTCTTGAAATGCCGTTTTGAGGTCGATGTCTTTAACCCTCTCTTTCACGGTCAAGCTTTTTCTATGACTCTTGGAAAGGTAGTATCTTTATATATAACTGCCTCTTCAAGTTAACTAATTTTAATAATTTTGCATGTTTAGAATTACTTCAATTCTCATGTCAAAGCATATGCATATATATCCGAATTCTATCTTTGGGAATTATTGAAAAGCGATTTTGGTTAAAATTTTACTTTATTTATTATTATCAATTCACAATTGTTAATTGTTTACTATGACCCGGAAATATAACTTTTGATTCTAATCTAGTATCTATTTTATGTGTGTAATCTACATTAAATAAGCGTTTAATTTTTTGTTTAATAGTTGTAAATTTGACTGCTTTAGGAAATGTATATTAGATGAAGATGAATGTTACTCTTTACTCTACTCATCAGACGGATCATTAAGCCTGTTGTGCATTTTATGTAAACAATACACTCGATGTCTGCTGTGTCTTGCAGCAGCATCAGCTCCGACATCTCCTTCTAGGAACACATACTGCAGTATACTGCAGAAAGACAAACACAGACTTACTAAGTTCACTTCTTCTTAGTTTAGTCTTCGTCGAATCAATCGAAATCGTCTTTTCCGCAGTGGTCTTTTCAGCTGCTGCGCGGCATCAATTAAAACAATCGACATGTCAGTGTGTGGAGGTGACCAGTCTCCGTTAGTTAGGAAGGGAATGAATCGATTTTGTCGCTTCCTTTGTCTCTCTTGAGCAGACTCGACTTTACTTCACTGGAAAACGACTGGACTGACTGACTTCTCGTCTTTGGCTCGATTGTTGATTTGATTGATTTGATTTGATTCTCCACTCTGTATGAGTGAATGAGTGAGCCAGTGAACACTTGCCTGAACTGGACTTCTATGGACTTTATGTGCTCTGATTTCGGTAATGCTCTCACTGATGAGACGAGACAAAGAAAGACACACAGCATAACACACGTTTGACACAATCGATTCAAAGTGATCTAGTTCTGTTTAGTTTAGTTTGTTTTGTCTCCCATTTCGATGTATCATTCGTTCTCTCAATGTGCCACCTGTGGCTCGACCTAACCTTTTCTCTCTTACCCTTCCAACTAATTGAGGGTCTGTTGAGAGTGGCACGGTGGTAGGTTTGCGTCTGTTTGTGTGTTTTGTGAAGCGTTACATCATCTCCCTTCAGTTTGTCTCCTCTCGCTAATAAATTCTGTACTTAGTAGTACTTCCTTCTGTTGCTGTTGCTTCCTAATAAATAGATGGTTGCACACACACGCACACACCGTTAGCTGGTGAATTGACCCTCTCTCGTGCTACTCTCCCCTTTGCTCCGTCTGTTCTTATCATGTCACAAATGGATTTAATCTTGTCGATTATCGATCATATCGAGTATTTTTGCTTGATTCTAATTAGTGTCGAGTTGATCAATTTGACTTGTTTGTTAGTTTTGTGTGCTAAATTGACGAACGAACGCTAACTAGTGAGCACTTGAAAGGGTTAAATGACTTATTAGATGAGGCATTTTGATTGACTGACTGAGAACATGTGTGTGGGTCAGATATCAAGTTAACGGTTCTTTCGTGTGTCGCGTCTTTGATCGTGTTCGCGCGCGTGTTCGCCTCATTCGTTTGGCTAATTGATTGATTAGTGTGAGTGAGTTGCACCTGTCGAGCCTGTGCAGTGGGCCACTTGTGGCTGGTCACTTGATGAGATCACTCGACTGATCATTAAATCGATCAGTCCCCCTGACTGACTGACCACACTGACCACACTGCCGCATCATCTCGATTGATGATGTAATTAATCGAAACTTGAAAATGGCCACATCGGCCATCACCACGCGACCAGCATCACCGCATTGCCTCACTACACTATCATTCGGTGTTCATTCTATTAATATAATCTAATTAAATTTATTAATGTCAGGTACTGCAATAGGAGTCAGAGTCAGTCAGACAGTGAGTTGAGTCGTATGTGTTGGCATGAACCCGTATCATTCGACACACAGTGCAATCAGTGTGCACTAGATTGATGTTTGTCGGTACAGATGTGTGTGCTTGTTGGTGTGGTGTAATTAGATTGAGCGCTATTTGTTCGATTGTGTGCCATCGATCGATCGAGATCGAAACGATCGTTTATGTGATGGCCCAACCTGGTTCGACTCTGTCTCTGTATGATTCGAGTTCTCCTTTCAGTTTGTACCTTTTGATCAATTTGCTTTAGTGCCATCACCACACCAGCATAACCGTCATTATGACCATCATCATGCTCGTCGCTCGGGTGTTATTACCTGTTGACCATGTTCATGACTGGGCTAACAGTTCTGCCTCGACCTCGGACATACTCACAAATGACTCGATTCGAGTGCATGTTTGAGTGCGAAAACCAGCCTCTTGCCATTGGCTACTGTGTATTGGTTCTGTTGATGTGTCCTTCAAGGGTTTACTCACTCTAGTGGACGATGATCATTTGTTTGGTGTGTGTTGACCGACATCGATCGATGAATCATCTTCGTACCTGATTCACAGGAGGTTGATGATGATGATCACTGTCCGCATCACTTTGCAGTGCCATTGCCAAGCGTAATTGCATGCACTGGGATGCACTGATCGATCTGCACTGATTGATTGATCGAATTCAGTGTAGATTCACTTTATGATGTTATATTAGGTAAACACTAAAGTTGAACTAACTGGATCATTAGCAATACACAAGGGATTAGTAAGATAACTTCTGTTGCTACCTGATATTTTTGTTTTCAAGCATCATCAACAAATAAAGCGTGTGTGCAGTGCACTGATGCGAGACAGATTGTGCGCCAATTCGTGGTCGATTCGAATCTGGTTGATAATGTTGGAGAAGTGTGCTCGTTCTTAGATGCAACAAAGACAAATGACTACGACTGAAACAGATGAACAAATCTCACAAGACATCATCTACACTAGGCCATTTTGTGGTTGTGTATTATTTTGGTTCTAATGATTCCACTGATTGTCCATTTGTGTTTAGTCAATTTGGTTGGCCATTATTATTCATTGCCTGTTTGTTTGATTTGTTGTGTCATTTGGGTTTCAGTGTTTGGTTTTGACGCATTAATCGTCGCAATGAATCGAATATAGGTTAATTATAATGTTTGCCTAATGGTGATGCAATGCAATGCTGACCACAGTTGGGACCAGTAGAAGTGGTGTGTGTTTTGTGTATTCGGTTGCATCCGATAATTACCGAATGCTAATGATAATGATGATACGGTCATTTGGGTGAGGGAAGGATAGGTGAGGTAGTGATGCGCCGTACACGGTCCAGTTTTGTTTGTTTGTGTCTATTTTGGTTGGTTGGTGGTGGTGGTTGCTAATTTGCCGACCATTTGTTGTTTGGTTCGAATTTGTTTGCTTAACAGTGCACACATTTCGTATTGTATGCACATCGAGTTCACTTCAATTATTTGCTCTCGATATTATCGTTAATTGCACAGAGACACAAACAGTGGATTGCATTCGACTGATTGCATTCGATTTGCATTGGCTCTAATTGTCTTCGTTTTCTTTTTTCCTCCAGGACGACTTTGACTCCATTCGACCACTGTGTTACAAGCACACCGATGTGTTCATGGTATGCTTCAGTGTGGTTTCGCCTGGCAGCTTTGCATCAATACGGCAAAAGTGGTTACCCGAGATTCGTCGTTCACTGCAGCAGTCATCCAAAAGTGATGCATCCATTCCGCCGTTCATTCTGGTGGGCACCCAGTGTGACCTTCGGCACGATGTGAAGGTATTGATCGAACTGGATGCCGCTGGCCAACAACCGATCTCCTCCGACTATGCTCGTGCAATGGCCAAAAAGTTTGGTGCGATCAGCTACATAGAGTGCTCAGCGTTGACGCAAAAAAATTTAAAGGTTTGATACTCACACAACAGTGGTAATCGATTTGTAATGACTCATTGTGTTTATTTGTTTGTCTCGGTAGGAAGTCTTTGACACTGCCATACTGGCCGCACTCGATTATCGCAATCAAGTTAAACTGGTGGCCCACAATAAACCATCAGCCTCTTCGCCAATCAACAATGGCGCACAATTATTGGTGACCAGTCCGATTGGCAGTAGGTCACCAAATTTGTCCTCTAAATCGGCGACCAGTAAGTCACCAACAGGGCAACATCCAAAACACGCGAAAGCAGTAGACCAGTCCTCGAATGGCACTAACAGTGGCTCACCGCCTCCTTTACCTCTCAGTCCACACCCTCAACGACATCATTTTGTGCCACTTGACCGAACCAAGAATGCCAAAATATCCGATGCCCGACTTGTGGGTTGGAGAAAGTCGCTGACCAAACTGTCCGCTCAAGAAGCTTTGGAAAGCGAAGCCGCTGCAGCTGCCTCAACCAGTGCTGATGATTATGACTTCTATTCGTCTAATACCTCGTCAATGGCTTCTATGGCATTGACCTCGTCGGGACCGATTGCATCAACCTCGTCGGCCAGCAGTAGCAACAGCAGCAGCACCAGTCCCAAATATAGAACTATTGTCCGGTCGAAACGATCTGACTGGAATAATACAACTGCCACTTCTGCCTTGATCAACAATATTGACCAAGATGATGATCAAGGCTTTCATGATGAAGAAGAAGATGATGAGGACGATGCAGAGGAGGAGGATGGGGCCGAAGATGAGGAAGATGAGCCAATCAGTTTTGATGACCAGACCTGTTTGAACATGAACAAGTCCAACTGTCACTACTACTATCATCGATCACCTCCGAACCAATCTGCCGGCCAATCTAGTCATGCCCAAATAATATCCAACTACAGCGCCGGTTCAGGAGTTTATAACGCAAGCACAGCCACTGCTCACACCCCTTACTACTATTACCGGCCACAACCGCCTCCACCAGTACCTTCTCCTCCCTACAATGACCCATACCGGTCAGACTATTACTCGCACAATTATCCTCAGCAACAACTACAATCCTCAGGTTTGGCCACTCGTCTACTGCCACCTCAACCTCAAGCCACGATTATGCCATCCAGACCTCAACCACAAACTAAGTTGCAATCATTTTTCAATTTTTCCCGTCCGACCTCAACCACCTCAAATAACCAACACCAGAAAGGAGGAGTAGGAGGATGTGTTGGAGGTTCTATATTTTCCGGCCACCAGACCAACCTCAATACCACTCTCCGGTCGTCTTCGTTTTTTTTCCTTCCGTCAGGCAACTATAAGAAGAACGTTCCGGAGAAAAAGGTCAAACCGAAAAAGTCTGTTTCAAAGTCATGTTCCACTTCGTCCTCAACCAACACGTGCACCACCACCTCTAGTTCATCATCTTCAGCCTCCTCGACCTCCTCGACCATGTCGAATTCGTTATTCAAGCCAACCAGTGGCAATAACAACAACCATTACAATCATTCAACCGGCCTCGGGTCGGCATTCTATCGGTCGGAGATATTCCAGATCATGTCAAACAGTGTCACTGAATTGCGGGCTCGAAAGTCCATTTTGAAGAAATTCACCCTCTCATCGTCGGGCTCATCTTCACGGTCCTCTTCACGGCGATCATCATCGAATTCGGTGACGGAAAAATCAAAATTGAAGGCCAAAAAGTTGAAAGAACTTTACTACTATGGTGACGATGATGACTATGAAGAGATTGATGTGGACGAAGGAAAGAAAGGCTTCTTCTCTTGTTGCTTTCCTTTCGGCCGACGATAAACACGATGTCACTTGACACATTCCCTTGGGTTAAGGCCTGTACATTACATGTCACGCCGCATTTATTTAAACATGCAACACGAAATCATCACATCAATGTCGTTTTATTTCATTTCACAAAATATTTTATGTCCAAAAACAAACATAACGTAAATAGAGCTAAATTTATGTGTAAAAAATAAAGTTAATTATGAAAATATATGTGTATATGAATTGTATTATCATTATAATGTATTGGTGGACAGGTCTTCCTTTGAGTCTTATTTAGATCGTCGATTGTTCAGAACAGAGAGCAATTGTTCGGACTTTTGGTTGAGCAGAGCGAGATTGGTCGAATTCTTGCGGTCGAGTAATTCCTTGATGAGATCTAACACTTTTGGGTCACGGCCAAAGTAGTCAGAGAATACACCAAGCCAGTTGCTCTTGAGTACATGAAGACATTCAGTGAGTGAAGCATTGTTTGGCTTAAACTTGGGAAATATGTTTGTCCAATGTTCACCATAGGTTTCGGTGAAAGTGTTAATGATAAACTCAATCAGCAATGCCTCAAGTTGGTACTTGACTCGAATCTCTTCAATGTGTGGCTTCACATGTTGAGGTGAGTTGATAGCAGTGGAATTAGCCACCAGTGCTTTCTTGCGCCTGTTCTTATCCAATTCATCACGAATGCTGGCCACCATTTGGTTGACAATTCCCACCGGAGAAAAGTTCGATGTCGACGGATCTGGTCTATGGCGCTTGGGTGCTTTTGAACTTTCCACTACGACTTCTTCTTTTTCCTCGACTTTTTTCTTGGCTTCTTCTTTTACAGCAATGTGAACCGGCACCTTGGATGCCTTTGAGTTAGCATGAAATTGAAATTTTGGTTTGGGCAAGTCAAAATATTGTGCCACGAATTCGTCCATACCGAATGAGTCAATCTTGTGCACAAGTGACTTGTTCTGCAGATTGTGATCATTGCTGATGAGGACTACCTTGTGTTGGTCAGGCCTGACCGATTGTGCCAGTCGAATGCAACAGTCCAATATTTTGTCATCGTTCAATTCAGCCGAAAGTTCATTAATTTTTCTGCCATTATTTGTCCGATTTCCTTCTGGTTCGCCTTTCACTAAACCATTCGACAGTTTAAGTTGTTCATTCAAAAATTTGATAGCAATCTGTGCGTCCTTTCCCGCAGTGTCACTGTTAGAGCTCATCTTAAGGCCATCCAACTCTTGGAACACAATCCACGGTATCACAATCTGATGAATCTCAATCTTTAATTCTTGCTTATCACTGTGTTCATGACTGGAAGAATTAGTGGCAGTGGCAGTACTATCACTCTTGGATGATTGCTGCACCTTACTGGCAATGGATTCTCGCTTCTGGTTGGCCACAATCAATGTTTTTACAGTGTTCAGATGACTCAACAGTACATTCGTGTCCAGTACACAGATGTAGGACGGATTCGCTATTTTTCGTTTTGCTTTGAGAACGTTTCGTTGTTGTTTTGTAATTCCAGAATGATTCGATGGTGATGGTTGCGGCAAAGAATTGGAGACTGAAGGAGAAGAGGTAGATGTGATATATGAGTAAGCAGCAGGAGTGGCACTAATGGCAGAAGGGCAATTTGGACCGGACATGGATTGATAATATCGAGATATTTCTGCGCCTAAAGTATATTAAATATACAAATTAAATATTCTGGACGACATTCACACTTACCAGAATGCGATCGTTTTATGACAGAACTTGGAGCATTAATGGCACCAGTGAATTGAAGGTTTGGTTCCAAAGCAGTTGACCGTTGTTGTTGATAAAATCGAGGCCTTTCAGTGTCTAAACAAAATAAATACAAATATATTAAATATTCGCCGTAAACTATGCTAACCAGAAAAAGACTGTTTTGTAGTCATATTTTGAGCAGAAGTGGAAGGAGACATATAATTTCGTTCAGAAATAGTTTGCGATTGTTGATGCGAAAACTGTCGTGGTCGTTCTGTCCCTAAAGAAATTACAATTTAGTGAAAATTCATTAACGTAGCTCACTCACGTTTAATGGCGGGACTTTGATAGTAATGTTCGGGCCCCGAATCCATATCAATGTCCATCATGCCGTCGTGGTCGTTATTGTTAACGTGGCTATTACGGTGTCCATAATTCGGTGGTCGAGGCCGTGCCATGCTGCTGCCGTCCTGTTGGTCTGTGCACTCTGCAGACACTGTCCACTCCATTCTACCATTCTTGTGTGTGTCTGGACAGGCACAGATCAATGATCATATCATATCGAAGATTATTTCGATCGATTATCGAATTGATTATCTGATTGAGATTATGTCACGAGTGAAAACAGTGAACACGAACGAGTCGACTAGACTAGCTAGAAGATCATGAGTAGACCTGTACAAATAGTGGCTCACATTTTGTTTATGAAGTGTAAATAGTCGATCGTGTATTGATTTTGTAATACAAATTTTGTATGTTTTGGCTGATTTGTTTTCGGTGATTTTGTGATGATTTTAGAGTCTTGATTTTTTCACTGTGATTTCAATTTTGTATGCAATTTTATTTGATTCGAGTTTATATTTCAGTTATTGAATTGTTTATTCTCTACATTTTGTCTTGTTTGGTTGTGTATTGAAATTTTGAAACGTCAATAAAAAGAAAGCAAATGACTTCTCGAAAAGGTCACGGTGCCAAGGTGGATAATTTTATGACTACTCGTACCAACAATCATGAGGTGAAACGAAAAGGCCTTCAAGAAGGTGAGTTTTATGTAAGTGAGGATGATGAAGATGACGAGGAAGAAGAGATGGTGAGCAATAAGTTTGCCAACGATGGAAGCTTTATGGAGATGTTCAAAAAGATGCAACAACAACAACAAAGTTTATCAAAAGAGTCGAGTGCTGCGCATCAGACAAAGACTTCGATAGCATCACCGAATAAAGCATCGAATGAAACGAGCAGCAACAAAGAATCGAACATTGGCGGCAACTCTGCCCTTAATGGTAGCAAAGGCACTCTCGAGGTTTGTTTACTTCGTGCCGCGGCACCACAAATGTACACAACTTGATACGAACTGTCTTGCATAAGGTCCAAAAGCATAGTGAGTTGTCGGCGTTTTCCTCACCTATTTACAGTTCTGCTTTCCATGCGACGACAAATGATCTTCTGGTCTCTACTGCAGGTACTGCTTTGTTCTAGGAAAACTTAATGGCATATAGAGAATGGCGGCGCCCTAAGTGCACTTTGAGAGTTCATCATTTCGGCAAACTGTCAACCCAAACATAAAACCCATCCGCGCAATGCGTTCTAAAGGACATAGGAGTCAGGTTTAACACATTTGGAAGATCTCGGTTTGAGATAATAAATGTCTCGAACAGAAACTGCAGTTTTGCATACGCTCGACGCTCAGATCGTGCAATGTGCTTCTACCGCTCCTCTCATGGCCAGCGCATGAGCATTAAAAGTTTCATTTTGTTGATCGAGTTACTTTGATACATTGCGAAGTGATTGGACCCGAAAATTTCCGTTGGTCGACTATTTTCCCGTTACTCCAATTGGCTTGCAATTTGCGAGTTGCAATGAGCCACACTGAGGATCCTCCTCAGTGACCACGTTCGACCATCAATGCAATATTAATTATTAACAGTTGTTGCTACACCACACAAATGTCTAAACGTCAACAAGTATTATTAATTGTTTGTTTGTTTGTTATCTAAACAGCCTAAACGCAAACCAAAAGTGCTCAAAGTGGGAGTAATAAAAAAACAACGTCAAGCTGAAGAAGATGAAGTTGAAGACGGTGGTGGCAATGAATCCGCTTGGAATCGTTACATGAAGGAAGTACGAATGTATAAGGAAAAGTACGGCGATGACGAAGACAAGAATCGACCACTGGTCAAGTGATCTCCGATGCCGAACCATCTTATATCGAAGCAATATATCAAATAGCACGCGCGTTCTACTAGTCAACGTCCGCTTGTCCAATGGAATCTACCTGTACATTTGTACTTTGTTTGCCATCGATTCATTAACCGTGTGTTCATTCAAAGCATATTTTAGTTATTGTTGTCCAAATACACTGAATCATTTGTAGATTTAAGAAAATACATATAATTTAATAATAAAATCATAAAATATCAATAACGATCGTTAATTGAAATATATATTTATAAATAACAATTGCGTTAGAGTCTAGAGAAAAGAATGTATGTATATCAATTGAGTTCAATTCTAGATGGTGAAAATCGACAGATAACACACGATAGTTTCGTTTGTCTCTTAAATAGACCTTTAAGATCTATTAGCTATGCACTTGAGATGATGAAGTTTATGGTTGTTGTTGGGGTTCATTGTTCGTTTAGTGATACGCCAGTACTGGCATGTTGTTTGATGCATTATTGCCACTGTTGCCATTGCCATTCGACGCAACATTCTGTGTTCCAAGTGCGACCGCGGAAGGAATCGCATAGTGCGGATGATGATGATGTCCACCCAAGTTGGACTGCATTTGCAGAACCGCTGCTGCCATCGCCTGTTTAGAGGACACTGTTGACGCATCGATAATGGAGACCGCCGGATTTCCACCAGCATCAGTGAATGTAAGTAAATTATTCAGATTTGCTGTACCGTTGCCATTGAACGATAGATATTGTTGTGGTGTAGTGCTTTGGGTCTGGACCGCTGACTGTTCACCATTACCGTAGCCTGTACCACCTGTAGATTGATTATTGACGGCATTGGCCGCAACAGCTGCTGCCGCTGCAGCCCAATTCATTTGTTGCTGTTGCTGTTCACTGTTGGCATTTTGATTAGCGCCTGTGCTGAGTTGGTCATAGTCAATATATTTGCTGGACAGGTGACCTGTTTTATCCAACGATTGAATAGTTGACTGATAAGCGATAGGACTTGCTTGAATCATGAATGGTGATAGTGACAGTCCAGGCTGCAGAATCAACTGCTGGGGCTGAGGCTGTTCGGCCGAGTAGTTTGATGCAGAGCTTGTCTTTGTGTTTGGGTTATTGTTGTTGCTTCCACTTGTGTAACCACCGGTGAGATCTTCCCTTGAGTTGCCCGTGCTGTTCGAGGTTAGATTTCCCGAGTATGAACCAATGGCCCCGTTGGAGGGTGTTGCCGGTGGTGCCGGCAGTGCTGGCAATGCATGAGGTGCCGGTAAAGCGGGAGTGCTACTACTTGCTCCATTGGCAGAGTAAGGGTTAGGCTGTTGGGTGCCTGATGGACCTGATGGCTGCTGACTGTCCTCGTACGCCTGTCGGTGTTCCTGTGTGTTAACATGATTCTTGAGAGTGGAACTGACCGCGCCGAGGTATCGATCACAGATGCGGCAGTAAACTCTGCCCGCATCGTCGCCGTTGGTGCTCACCTCGTAAAAGGGACACAACTTGTGCAACTTTTTGACTAGTTTGCGGGCAGACTCGATTCTGTCTTCGATGCAACGAAAAGTGGTCTTGTGAAGGTTACTCGGGTGTAGCGGGTTCAATGGTGAGCTTATAGGCATGCCCGAAGTGGATGATGTTTTGTGGTGCTTCTGGAACGCGGAAAATGATGAAGAGGATGACGATGCAGACTGCAAGTGCCTGTGGTGACTGGTGGTGGCTTTTGCTACGTGGTGATGATGATAATGGTGATGGTGGTCCTTTACGGCGGACATTGCCTCGTGTTGGTAGTGGTGACTGTGATGCAGTCGGTTACCACTGCTTGACTTGGTCGAAGACGATTTCTCCATTGTGGCAGATTTGCTCATCGACACCGAGCCATTAGGTGCCATGGTTGAGCCTCCAGTGCCGCTTGCACCGCCTTCCATGGCATGCACATCGCCACCTGGAGTTCGATCCGAAGGTTCGAAAAAGTTGTCTCCCATGAAGCTGTCGAAGAATTCGGGTGGATTCTGGTTGTGGTAGTCGTGTCGGTCCTGGGTTGTGGGTAGAAAGCAAAACAAAACGAGTTGGAGCGTTAGTCCAATTGGTCAGGCGCAATTTACCTCTCCATAGAATTGTATCGCCGGAGTCATCGGGCCAGTGGATCCGTGTGCCGAACCTGAGGAGGATGGAGGCGGTGTAGTGGAGTGGTTCGAGTCGCTGTCCTCCGAATCACGGAAACAACCATCCGCATGGAATTTGATGGTGTTCGTAGTGGTGGTGGTCGTCGTCGTGTGAAACTTCTCAATCTCGTGATGCATCCGTTGTAAAGTGCTGAACGATGAGTAACAACTGATTTTGAGACCCTGGAGTTAGTCAAAGGTAAGATCAAAAGCAAACAATATGGAACAGTTCAACTCACATCAATCCTCTTGCGATGCTTCAACTCGTGGTCAGGCTTAGTGAAGTACTCAAGTGCCTTCTCATGGTGCCTGTCCACCTCCTCGTGTGAGGCATTCATCATCTTCAGTATCTTCGAACACCGGTAATGCAGTGTACCGGCGTGTTTGAACTTATGAATGGTGTCGTAGTTTTCAATGGCCGACTCAAGATATCGAATGGTGGAGGAGACAATCGATTCACGGTTGTCGCCCGTTTCGTTCAGGTCCGAAATGTCCAACCGAAGACTCGCGGCACGTTCGTATGCCTTGGCGGCACCTGATCAAGTGAAAGTTTCAGTGAACCTGATGGTCGGTGCCTGTTGTACTTACCAATATAGTTCTTGTGTTGACGACATTTTGATCCCAACTGTTCGTATAGATAGATTGCCTTCTCTTTAGTAGACGACTTTGTGTTCTCCACGCTGAAACCAAACCCAAATGAATGAATTAATCGAACGAACCAATCAATCATCACGCAATAGGCTCATTTGCAGTGTGCCATATTGTGTTTTGAGTGTTCACTTACAAATCGATAATCTCCATAAGGTGACTCTTGTTGGGGTCCGTATCGGGAATGGACGCCAAGTTCGAGACCGACTGTTCCCACTTGAACAGTTTCTCCTTGCAGGCAGCTAAATTTTTGAGAATTTCAATTATCTCGGGAATGGCCAGATGGCCTTTCTCGTCCGTTACGGTCGAGTCAGAATTGGGCAGCTCATCCTCGAGGTCATCGGTGCCAGTTGGCACCAATTGACATCGGTCAGACTGTGCCATCTCTTCGGCCTCGGACTGGTCCATTCGAGTACTGTTCTGGTAGGACCTGTCTCGGTCCATATCCACCTGACCGTTTTCGACCAAGACGTCGTTGAGTGAATCCATCATGCAATCAGTCGAGTCAGACTGCTCAGAGTTCACATTCCGCCTGGCACTGAAACCAATGTTGTTGTTATTATTATTGTTCTCAGCTCGGTGGTTGCGATGATGGTGATTCTTGTGGTGATGATTGTGTGTGTGAGTGGAGGTGGGGCTGGTATGGCAGGAAGATGATGGGTTAGAGGCAATCACTGAAGGCATATTCAAACAGAAACATTCTACACCGAACAGTGGCGGCGTTCGTTGTTGGCAGTGGTCAATGTTGTGGTCGTGGCAGTAGCGGTCGATCACCAACTTGTCCACTTGTTCCTTGTTAATCATTCGGGGGGTTCAATTTGGCGCGCACTGGAACACACCTACATAACCATGCACACCAAAAGGTGAATCAATACGAACGCTGAGTGAGACACAAGCAGGCGACAATATTCACACACTCTTAAGGCAAACGACACACACTAGAATGACACTTGAGGCAGCGGGTACTTTGAGAGCGAACACTGGTTCTCCACCAGTGGTTCATCAGCAGCTAATTAACCAGTCACTTAATTAAAGGATGTGATCCGTTCCGACGTACTACAGCCATTAAGACAACCGAGATAAGCTGAGACGAGTTAGAACGTATACGTGTTATCACTCTATGGGACCAGTAAAGGTAGAGTGGTGTGGCGGGCACTGGAGATATCACTTTGCTGGCACAGTGGAATTGAGATAGTGACAGACAGATTTGCTTACACAAGATGAACCAGTGACGACAATGACGATGATGCTCCAACACATGCACACAAACATTCCCAGGTGAGGAGATGATTGGGATAATGGAGATGGTGTAGCAGATGATGAAGAAAGATGAGAGTGGAGACTTTCCAACAGACAAATATCGATGTAGTCGATAGGGATGAACGACTTGGGTGAGATTAACATAACTCACGAACCAAACAAGAACTGGTGCTTGGTGTTGATGGTGATGGAGATGCGTCGATTGGCGGTATTGGTCGAATGGCACTCTGTGACAGACCGATCATCGGTCCTGATGAATGTCAATCACGACGAGCACGACGTCAACGATTGTGTCGAGTTGATTTGAGTTGATGTGTTTAGATGATTACACTGTGTGGCGCGAAGGCAAACAGAATGAGAGCCACTGAGATAAGCCAACACTGAGATAGACCAGAGATATGGAAGCTTGGATTGGAGTGAGCTTGTACAGTGATCACTGATGGAGATGGCAATGCAGATGACGGTCCTCGTTGTTGATTGTTGCCGCAACCAGAAATGTTGTCCGCAACCGATCTATTGGAATATTGAGATGGCGGCCTTGGTGGACTGTGTGCAGTTTGCGATGTGAGATCACCACATAAACAATGACTCGATTGTGTTCGGTTGGGTGCAATTTGGTGTTTGGCTGTGTGGTTCGAGGTAGGCACGGGCGTTCAATCGACATTCAACTTCTTCTTAGGCCATTCTTTTCTTCTTCTTGTTGTTGATGTTTTTATTGTAGCGATAGACCGCTCGGACACTATTGTCCCCAGGTAAGCGGATCATTATAAGCAGAGAGCTGTGATAAGGGCGTGACAGTGAGAATTTGATTAGTTTTAATTGTCATTCAATGTTCAATATTGTTCAAACTTGAAGTTTGTTTGACATACGCGCGCCATGAGCGCACCACACACCCGAAACCCAATCCTCTCAGTTTTGTGTAACCAATAAAGCCAACTGAGTCATTAACCAAGTCGCAGCCCTACAGGCATCGAACACAATCAACCTGCACATGCATCTGCACAGCACAAGGCAAAGCAAACCAGTCCAATCCGAGTGAGACCAAACAAGCAAACCCAAGCATCACTATCTTCAGTCACATACTGTACGGCAATGTGTCTATGATCACCAATATCACTAATCTCACTCACTTCCCCTCAATCATTCCTCCCCCTTGTACAGCAGAGCAATGCGTGCAAACCAGAGTCATCTATCCAGTTAGGCAGCCAAGCCAAACCAGGCAAGCAAATCAAGCAACATTGGTGTGTCTTATCGCAATGTCCTCGTCTTGGTCGCCTCAAGCGATAGTCGTCGACACTAAGAGATGTCTTACATTTTCACACTTTGTGAACCAACATTGTATGTTGTAATGTGGCGGCACACTATTGAGACACTGAAGAGTGCACAAATATACAAAATAAAATATACAATTAGTGAATGGGACGTATGTCCAATGTGATCATTGACATTTGAGGGTGAGAGCAATGAGATGTTGCGGTAATTACAATTGCGCAGTACAATAGATTGCACAAATTCAACCAATCAATCAATCATAGACCATCGAGCACAAAGTCCAAGTTGCATTACCGAAAGGGTATATCACAAACTGCATATGCCATGTACCAACATCACGTGATTCAAAGGTCTCAATTACGCCACAAGAGATGTACATTCTCTCACAGTCCACTTGCATTAGTCGGGAAGTTTAAGGGAGAAGGACATTATTATTGCGATAGACAACAAAGTGGACTGTGTGTAGCATTTCTCCAAGTGCAAAATGTGTTCCTTCCACAAATATTGCCTAAACCCAAAACTGAAAGTGCAAAGTTCTGTCGTTCTGAGATAGAGAAGACATGTGCTAACATTGCTAACCAGACAACTTTCAATGTGACCATTTGAATGTGCACATACACACATGTCAATAAGGCCAATATAATGTGATGAATGTATAAGATATTGTGTATCTCATCTACTAGGTAATAATTACAAGAAGAAATGTAAAACAATATTGACACTAACTAGAGCCAAACATGCTTTATGACCTGTGACGTGCGCGGTGTTTGTCTTATAACGTTACAAACGTACGGCCATTGTGATTGTGTGTCGGACAAGTGGGAGGTGTATTAAACTGTACAGCAAGAATCGGGTGACCTTCATTGCGTTACCAGCGTGCAGTTTACGACTATGACCATAAATCCATGCCGAGTATCCTAGTGTCTCGTATGCTATGCTATTATGTACAGGTTAATTGGCTCAGTGTTTCGGATTTGGTGAGGTTTAGTGAGGCCTATTTTTGTTGTTGTTGGATTCCGACACCCCAAATATATTGTCTCTAACTGGCTGATATGGAATACAAACAAACTGATGCATTGCATACAGTAAGTGGAGAAGACAAGACAAGACAAATGACAAAGTGATGAGCTAATGATCAATTAGAAGATTGTGTTTTTGCGTAATTGAAGAGAGCTTTGAGTTAATTGTGAGCGAGTGCGCTTATCATGTCCAGGTATACCTTATTTGGTGTGATGAGCAACTTGTGATAGTGTGACGTACCTGGGGATTAGAAGGAACATTTAGATGGCTGAGATAACTTACTCGGACTAACATGTGCACACCTGGTGTACCAGAACATATGGCACCGTTTCATTCTCTTGGCACACAAGTGTGTGTGCACGTGTCTCTGAGTGGCTCAGAATCCAGTGCTCGTTATTTAGTGACTACAAACAAAAATACAGCTAGCTATTGATTAATATAAATCGTAATGTCTAGAAAATGTTATTTCGAATCACCTTGTACAATCTCAATCTTAGGTACACGCAAAACCAGGGAACAGATAATAAGAACCGTGATGAACTGATATTGGATGAGCTAGTGATCTGTGCACATGTGTAAGATGATGCCAAGACTAACTCTGCTCGTAACATTCGATGAAATGCTTCCACGGAAATCTCGTAACGTCATTTGTGCACATCGCGATTGAACATAATCTAATCGTGCAGATTGCGCAATATGTTTTGCTTCAAGTGCCTAATTTAAGAATTATATCAGCGGCACTGGAGTTTTGAACGCATTTTGAAGGACAACAGACAAACAAACAAACACTTAGGGAAAGAGAATTGGTTGTTTGTGCAGTACAGAAGATTGTACAGAAGATCTAACACCTAAGGTGAGACTTTTGCTATGCCATAGAAGTTGTGTTGCCCCAACCTTGTGTTATTATGGTGAGATTACGTATTAATGCTGTGCGTTTGTTTGCTTAGATTAACTTACAAAATGAGAGGGAGGTTAACCAGATAGAGATAGCAATGCACCCAAGTGGCCTTAATACACACGGGTGAATATTTGTATAGTATGGCGCCGGGCGCGATCTTATGGCCAAAACAATAAACATATATGAGATTTGTGTGTAATACTGACCAGAATGTGACAATCCTATAGTGAGACTCGTGTGTCTGCTGACGGCAATCGATGGATCATCCCAATCTGTTTACAGCCGCGTGACAAGGCAGTCAAGTTGGCCTAAGCTTATAATATTCGCTGATTACAGATGGGAGATTTGTTTGTTTGTTTGTGACAAATCACTTTTGGCTTCGTTGTGCTCTTTACTTGAGAGACGTCAAGTTTGTTTCACGTTCAAAAGTAATTAGTAATGTAATGTAAGGTAGCCATTCTGTGGAGAGGTGCTAACGGTGCGGATGAGCAGCCAGCCAGGACACTTTGAATGTCACTGCCTGTGCACTTTGGTATGCTTTGTCCACTAAGTCGTTGCAAATGCTAGCGGAGAAATCAAATTTGATTGGATGTGATACTTCAAAGTAGTAGTGGTTGTGGTTCATCTGGTGATCAGTGCGATACAAACATTCGACGACAACGACGTTTGGTGAGTGAATGAACATTTGGAGTGGCTGACGAGAGAAATATGAGAGTAGAGAAGGCGATTTAAGTTACACTCGACGATTTGATGTTGATGACCTTTGGTCGATGTCGAACATAGACCAAAGAGCAATTTGAAACAAAAACGAACGAAAAAATTAGAAGCAAAAGATATTGAGAGTTTGAATCAAAGTCTGTCAAATGGACATAAACAAACAGACGATAAATGAAAATGAAAATTATGTCTATTAAATAATATATTATTTCGAATATGACGGAAATTGAGACTTCAAAAGTGCACAATTGCACACACCGACTCACACACCTAAGATTGTTGAGTGATTAGTCATGCCACATGTGATTGGATGTGTCACACTGTACTGAATAAGTAATGAATCTGTGGGGGAGACACTTTATTTATAGATTATTCGGTGATTTCTTCTTGACCATCGTGAGGCTGTTTGAATGGAAACGAACACTTGAAAGAATACACTTGTTGACAGCAACTTGTGAGTTTTGGCAATTCACAAGTTCATTAGGTGAAAATTCGCTACAATGAAGCAAAAAATAGTGTCAATATATGATATATATGAATGGAAAATTTGTGTAATTAGCGAAACAAATGCACTTACCAATGACTAGTACGATGATGGCAGCAAAGTTGTTGTTATTGTGGTCGATCGAAGCAAATACACTTTCATTTGCTTGAGTGTATTTCATATACACAGAAATGTGCCCGAAATGGAGTCGATTTGAGTGAGACTTCACTTGTATATATACAATTTTCGATATGATTCAGTCCAACGTGTCCGCACAATGCAATGGCAATGTGTATTAGTATTACGGCCACGACGATGATTGTGTTGATTATTTTATGATGATGATAGAACAACAGAGTGGAGAACGAAGAGGAGGCTTGTTTTACGATACCGCTATAAGACAACGATGGTTGATGATATAAGACGGGCTTGAGTTTTTGGGGCTTTGGCTTGGTTACTTTTTGGTGTTTTTTGGCTTTTTGGTTTGGTTTCTCTGACTTGAGCTTCACTAATTGCTTCACACCTAAGGATGATGAGGCCGATTAGGCATATGGTTTAACTGAATATGTCTTCAAATATGGTGACACACCAATTGGGATGATTGGACACAAAATTTGATTGATTGATGATCGAAACAATAAGAGTGAATTTATCTTACGGGGGTGGGTATACTCTATAGAGGCACCGTCTTCGATTGAAGGTCAAGCGCGTAAAAATTTTGAAAAACAAAATGAACACAAACTGCACGAGAGAAAATAGAGGAATTAGTCGAGTGGTTTTTTTGGTGTGAGGCAATAATAGTGTACGACACTAAGAGTGTCTTAAACTGGTCACATACCTGTACACTCTGTTTGTCTTATCAGTAAATGAAGAGACCACTTAAGAAGACATTAGTGGAAGTGCCGACAATTTTTGGTGCTCCTTTTTGGTTATGTATCCGTAGTTGTGAAAAAGTCTGATTAGACTCGCTTTGTGTGAACGTAACAAAAAAGATGCGTTGTTCCTACTACAAAACGGAAATTGTGGTTAATGGATCTCTTTTACTAAGCATGGTCTTACCTCTTTGCCTGTTTCGACACGAACGAGTGTGGCAAAGGCAACTCCTATCTTTTATATACTTTCCCTAGGACTTGAACTCGATTTGAGTTCTAATGTAAGTGTAGTGTAAAATATATTACTGCACAAATAATCTTCAAATTGATTGTCACCACGAGTTGAGTCTGATGTGACAAAGTCTTTTCGTCGTCGTCTTCTGATTACTACCACTGACGAAAAAGATCAGTTGGGGCTTCTATTATTGGAAGACTCCTCACATCACTTTCTCCTCAATGTTTAATGAATCTAGCAAAGCAAACATTTCTTTCTATGCATTTTGGTGTAATGATAACTTGTTGGTTACTTTGGCGAGTGGCGAGATCGAGCTGATCTTGTGAGTGAAATGCCAGTGCTGATGCTGATGATTGAGTCTGGTGACTTTTTATGAACTAGATTCGATCGAGTGAGTGACGTCTTGGATGGACGGAAGCGATAGGCTGAAAGACTTGCAATTGATAATGGTCTGTTTGCCAATTGAATCAAGTTGTTGCATCATGGGGAAGAATAGGCCTGAATTTAGGTTTACAATTCAAGAGTTATTGAGTTTGACATTGAGAGGATAAAACCGACCAATTCTGGTTTAATGTCGTCACATTGCACTTGCTATTGCTGTGTTATTATTGTATGTTTTGTATGCTTGATTATTATCTCCTCAATGAGAGTGTGGAGACTTATCTCGAGAAGTGGGCGTGAGAGATAACAACGACAACGACACTTGTTTTGGTGCAAGATGCTATCGTGTTCAGCTTGAGCACCAATAAAGTCGTAGAGATATGCCTATAATGATAGATAAGTTTTAAAGTTGATGTAGTTGTTGGCAATGCAAATACATACATATCCATATGTCCCCTTCATGTGATCACTGATCTTTTGGAAAGTTGGCCAAAAGAGTAATGGTGCTGTGGGTGAAGATGCGTTGCTTCTTCAAGAGACAAGATAAACGCAAGAGGAGACGCGAGTACAGATGTGCAAAGATGTGCGATTGGTATGATTAGGACACGATTAGGTCGATTGCGATCGATCAGGCCGCGACTGGGCGAGATTGTCCCATGATGCTGATGGCCACCCGGCTGTTTGGCCAGAAGTTGCGCCCGGTCGGACTGGTTACACTAACGACACTATCATCACAGTTAATCTACATTGGCATACAAGTAATGTAAGATATGTCCTCGAAGATGTACCAAATGTATGTGCAATATGTCCAACACAGTTCGTACACTGAAAGTTGTCCAATTCTCATTTTTATTAGAGCCGAGAAGTTTTAAATTTCGAAATTGAATGAATTCATAACAACCATTGTGCAATTTTCAAACGGAAAGTTTCCATCACAAAAACAAGCTCATTCTTCTACAACCAAAATTATTTGGGCCAAATAGCAAAGCAGTCACAAAGAACAATCAATCAGATCAATCGAAAAAATTAATTCAATATTACAATTTATTTATTTATATAGTTTATGCCGAGACATATGAACAAGTTAATAATAGGACAATTTGTTTTGACTCTATTGTGAGCCCTGATAGTTTGACTTGTTTCACTCACATAAGTCCAGTTCATTGAGCTTAGCATCACATGCGTTTCTTAAGATCATCAGCGCACTTTTGGATCTTTCCAAGAAACCATTTTCGGAAGTTTTCAAAGTTGTCCGAGGTGTCTTTCCTGGGCATTTCTTCAACTTTCTTAACTAAATTATTGCAATTGTCTATTAGTTTTGTATCAATTTTCTTGTTTGGGTCTTTGTTGATCACTTGGATGGCGATGAACTCTCTAAAAACAGTCTTCATCAGCTTCAGGTGCTCATAATCGGTTTCTTCGAGGTCTTGGGTCATCCTACCAAAAGGCACACGAATTTTTGCATCTCTGATCGCTTCCACCCGTTCATTGGCCAAGTGTTTCTCGTGAGCGGTCAACATTTGTTGCAGAAAATTTTCTTTTTTACTTGTCTTTGAAGCATCAGCTTGAAATTTCTTGAACATCATAGTTTGGCTAATCTTTTTAATTGGGGCCTTCTTTTCATTCGTCGTTTGATCCATCGCTGGCTTGTGATCGAGTTTGTCAAGGGCTTGAAAGTAAATCTCTATTTGGAAGCTAAGTGCACATGCAAAGTACTTTTCAAACAATCGAAGTTCGATTATCGAACGCTCAGTAGTCGACATTGGCACTTGTTAGCAAATTTTAAATATTTACTTAATTGCCTAAAGTGAATAGTGTTCGTAATAAGCAGTTTCGAATATTTTAATAATATAATATATATTGACAATTTAGTTTGCAGTCACTGATTGTCCAATTTAATATTTTTGTTTTAACTAAAATAAAATAAAATGAACATTTTGGTCGAAACAGACTGTTTTGGCTCAGAAGTTCAAACTCTGAACACATGATTGTTTGCTAAAAAGCAATTTTGTCATTTGAATTTGCTTTATCGAATTTGTTTGAAATGTTTAAAGAGCATAATTTGAGCATAAAATGTATGGGCTTGGGTGACTTTTTATCGTGAGAATAGTCAGTTTGAAGTGTCAATTTAATCATCAATTGCGGCAAACAAATGTATTTATTTATTTATCCATTGTGTCTATTTAGTGTATTTGGTTATAGTCATTCCTAAAATGCGCGCACATATATGTTTACGGTGTAAATTGTTTACGGAAGGCTTTAGTCTACTAATTGTGGTCTGTTTAGTTATTACATTTTTGGTAAAAACCCTAACTTTTGCTCTTTTCATTTAGTGTTTTATCGTTTGTTTGGTTTTTGTATTTGTAGACGCTCGACAACATATAGAGTCTGCAAACTGCAGACGTCTGGATAACTTTTGGCAACTTCTGAACTCCTTCAATCGTCCTGGTCGTTCTCAGATTTGTTGCTTTGATTTGTCCATAATGCACTCATAAAAGATGTCCCATAATTTAAATTGTTATGTATTTGCATTACCTGATATTCTTTGGTATATTAGACAAGATGTTTGCATGTGAACGTTATATGCACTTGTACTTATCGATTTCGATTGCATCGTATGTATATGTCTATTAGCTAGTAATAAAACTATTACACACTACTGCCATACAAAATGCGATATTTGCGAAATCATCACTTCGAATCAATCAATCAAACGATCGAGTCTCAAATATATCAATAAGTTTCAATTGATGTGTGTGTCTCACAAGAGTTTGTGTATTTGACATATACTATTTGTGCACGATAAAGCCGAAACAGATAAATCGAGTCGAAAAAACTGTAGACTTTTGGAAGACTGTTGGCTTAAAGACTAAGCAAAACTGACTTTCGAGGGTCAAGTGACTTTCAAAGTCTAACTCAACTTGACTTCTTTGCCCTTTAAACTCAAAGTCCCTGAAGACTTTATTTCACTTGATCGTTTCTATCTCAACGATATCAACTCACTTCACACACATTCAAATCTGAAATTGCATTTGGCGACAAAGTCAGGGAAAGTTTTGCAACACACATTGGATCTGGCAAAACCAAACAGACTTTGAAACTTGCGATCAAGTTGTGGTTGCTGCCAGATATTGCCACTTTGATTTAGTTTTCATATGACATTATGGCTTTACTTTATTTTTGCACTTAACACACTTTAAGTTGATATATCTTTATGACCGATCAGCGATTATTGGTTGTAATGCACCAGCAGCTACTGGTTTTAGCAAGTAGTTTTTCAGCTATTAATGATTAAGCAATCAGATTGTTCAAAGCAAAGTCTATTTACAACAATGTGTTTTGAACAACCAAACAGATTGTTTCATTTGGTCAATACATCCAATTATTTTCTGGCTAATTTTGTGTAATCTCATTTTTTAAAACTGATTATAGTTTTTTAATTTTAATAATAATAATCCTAAATATATGTTGTATCTTCAAGGTTAGGTTTAGGTTTCCATCTTTTAAAAAGATTCTTTTCGCTTCTTTTCATCAACTTCTTTTATTAGATGGACGACGCTATCGCATTAGTATCGATATATGATCACGTGAGTAGTTTTGTTTTTGTTTTGGGCGAAACACGTCGTCTGTCTGGACATGTGATTCCTTTCGTTATGCAATCGCAATTTTCATTGTAAATATTGGTTTTTAAAATATTAAATTAACTTTCCGAATATTCAAGTTGAATACTATACTGGAGAAGTATGAGGGCCGTCATTCAACGTGTAAAGTCTGCTTCTGTCATAGGTAATTTTGTTTTGGCTTTTTACTTAATATTTAAAATCAATTTACTTTAGTTGACGGGAAAGTGATCTCTCAAATTGGACAAGGTCTGTGTGTGCTGGTTGGTATATCTCGTGACGACACCGACAAGGACAGTGATTGGATGTGAGTCTTTTGATTCGTCTTGTGTGTATTTTGTATCTTTTGTCTCTTTTTAGATGCAACAAAATATTAAAACTCTGTCTGTTTGATCATCCCGAAACGGGCAAGCGTTGGTCGGCCAGTGTTCAATCCCGCCAACTCGAAGTGCTCTGTGTATCTCAATTCACGCTGTACACCACTCTGAAAGGCAACAAACCAGATTTTCATCTATCAATGGAGCCAACGACGTCTCGCGAAATGTATGAAGGTTTCTTGGCCAAGCTTCGAACTCAATACCAACTAGATAAGGTACAGGATGGTCAATTTGGCGCTATGATGGAGGTGAACATTGTCAACGATGGTCCAGTTACTATAAACATTGAATCACCAGCAATACCACCAAAAGTAAACAAACGAGACCTCAATCAACAGAAGAAGGCGACGAGTGAAACCAATTCGAACAAACCAAATGAGTCAACACAAACGGTCCAATGAACTTTATTCAAAGTCAATCAAATAAAACTTAATTCAAAACAAATGTTACACTTATAAAAGTTACATAATAATAGTATCGTAAATAATAATCATCGCATTGATTCAAAAGAAGGAAAAACAATTCGTCTGTAAACATAACAATTAGGAAAACTTGTCACAGATGGTTGACAAAAAAAGAAGCTCAAGTGTGTGATGTGGTGTATTGCCTTGTACATTGACCCTTTGGTAGCAAAGAGCTAATCACAAAATGTCAAAAATAAGTATGTGTATGTGCAATAAGAAGTATATAGAATAAAAAGTGTTAGGTAATAAGAGTTAATAAGCTAGATAAAGAAATTGTTAAAGAATAATGAATGCGAAAGGAAAGGAGGCATTTCTCCATAATAATAAATTCGCACAGGAAGATTAGAATTGAATCAGATTAGATGCAAAGTTATCGAACCTATTGCTTTGGTCCATTGTCAACCTGGGTGTCAGGCATTATAATTTTTGCTTTTCGCAAATTTTCCCTATAATAGGCAATCTCATTCTCGAGGTCTGCCACAATTTGCCTCTTCTTTTCCACCTTTGCAGTCCATTGTTCAATTTCACCTTCGCATTCGTTTTTCTCTGAACGTTTTTTGTCACGAAGACGTTTCGCCGCTTGACGATTTCGTTCTCGTTTGTCCTGTGTTTTAAATTCATCAGGATTGCTCAATAACGAAGATATTGAAGCCGTTGATGATGGTCTTCGTTGAGTGGCAATGGCTTGGCTAGGTTCATACAAGATGGCCAAAGAGGTGGCATCGCTAGAGAACAGTTGTGGCCCTTCTATATCGAAAGTTCCATTGTTATTATTTTCCTGATAAACAATGTTGCTAACGTGTTTCCGTTTGACCTCAACAGGCACCTGCTTGACCATAAACATATTTTTCATGGTTTCAGTTGTCGAATTTGAGCCATTCAAATCAAAAATTTCAGAATCTAACATAAAAACAAAAGGTTAATTGAAACCCTCAATAATTGAGAAGTCTAATTTTCTTACCGTTTGAGGAAAGATCACTATCGTAGTGGGACATCGAAGATGCACAGGTGGATGAGATCGAAGAAGTTCGCGTTCGTTTGAACGCCGATGGCTTAGTGGACAAATTAATTGGTTTGGATGATGAACGGATTATTTGTTTGGCTTGATTGTCGCCTCTTTGAGACTTGAATCCTTTGCTTGAGGTAGGCGTGTTGTGGAATGCATTTCGCTTCCCATTCACAAAATCATTGTTCGAATTGCACGTGTTGAGATAATTCTGCTGTTGACAAGATACTCGACTCTTCGTTGATGATGAGTACTTCGGAGAAGAAATTAAAGAATTGGAAGCCAAATTGAGAAGAGCATCAACTGCTTCTTGCTGTTCGGGTGGTGAACCATTTTTCAGCATAGTGAAATTGTTTGAGCCGACGAATTGTTGTGACGAGGGTAACAGACCAGAGAGAGAATCATTGCAATGTTTACGTTTGTTCGATGATTGATCTGGATAAAGATTGTAGTTGAAATCGTAGAACTGGGATGAGTATTGATCGGACTGGTTATACTGGGAATTGACGTTTTTGTGTTGCAGTTTCTCTTCGTGAAATTGTTCGTGTTGAGAGTTTGCGAAAGAATGTGGAGCATTCCAAAACGGCAATTCGGGAGATATCGACTGACGTCGAAGTTGTCCGCTGCTAGGCTGACTGTCATTACTAGAATGTTTAGCCCGTTGGGACGACGATTTTTGACTTTGGGACTTTTGGGACTGGGAGTTTTGACTTTTCGAGAAAAGCGAAATGTTATCCAACTGCTGGCTGTTAATTTCATCAAAGAAGGTCGCTGCTTTGACGGCTAATTGTGAATCAACGTTGAAATCTTGCGACGACACAAACTCTGGAAATATCTGCGAGTTGCTAAAGTCCATTTCCATTTCGGGTTGAGACTAAAGTTGTGAAAGATGAAAACAATCAAAAACGTCAATTAGTACAAAAGAAAATAAAGTGCGAAACACTGCACACGCAACACTAAACAATCGATCTGTAATAATGAGCCCGTGGATTGATGAGTGCGTGCCTTTATCAAGTGATCTCGATTCGTCAGATCTGACTCACAGAATGGGGACACAGAGCAGCACAGCACACACAGCGAAGCGTTGCGTCTCCCTTATCGATAAAGCAGATAACCAGATTGATAATGAACTTACCATTTTCAGTGATGAAAGTGGTTCTGCTTGGGGATGCAAAGATGCGGAGGAAGAGGAGACTTGACTATGACTTTCTGAGGGACTATTTAAAAACCTGGAATCACGTGCTACCTAAGGTGCATGCAACAAAATATATAACTTGTAAAAAATATAAATATAACTTGTAAAAAAATATAAAAACATAAGAATAAATCTATGGAATAATAATTTGAATAACAAAACAAATGAGGGTAATAAATATGTGATTTGAACAAATGCTTGATGTTCTGTAAAGGTGTGCGCCAGTGTGTGTGTGTGTGTGTGTGCAGCCTCTGTCAGTAGCAAAGATGTGCAATTCTCATTTTCATTAGCATCCCATTTAATGATACGCTCAGTTGAATGTAAATGAAATAAAGTCTTGTAGTTGCATCACACACGAGAAGACATCACCAACCCCGCAGGCACTTCACATCTTCGCACATTAGGTGGTGGTGTCCAAGTAGTAGTGGTAGTGTGCACACATTGTAGTACAAGCCAAGTTGGGGTGATGCAATAGTTAACAAATATGGGAACATGTATTCGGTTGTGTTGATAACGCCGAACAGAAAAAACATCATGTTTCGGTGAGTCCCCACAAGAAGAGAAGAGATAACAAACATAGACAAATAAAAAATTGACAGTTAGTTGATGGTTATCAGATGGTAGGTGTTTGTTTGTTTTACCAACTTACCTGTTGATGGTGTAAATTTTAGAACAAAATAACCAAAATGGACTTGACTTTGGCTTGTCTAAAAGGTTATTTGGATACGACACCAGGTGAATTTTGCAGTATAACAATAGGGAGACGAGTGACGATGATGACGATCGTGTTACGATATTGTGTGAGGTGATTTAAACGGTTGTGAGGTTGATGGAAGGAGGGGGTTTGTAGCAGATTGGCGATAAAGAAAGGAGCTTGGCTTGACGCTAGTAGAGGTAATTGAAAGATAAGAGCCGATTGAGCAGATAACACACGAGGCAACACAAGGCGAATCAATTGATAAACGTGATCGTGTCTTCTCCTTGGCTGCCTCTGTGCCTTTGCCAACGGTTGCTTACTTTCTTTCTTGTCTGAACGTCTAAATAGCGGAGGGGGTTCACTCTCTGGTGGCGCCATGTGCTAGCAGACTATTATGTATGGACGTATTCAGAATAGATCACAAAAATGGACTGTACTGCCCTCAATTGCGTCATCTTTATATATCACAAGTATGGCTATTTACATTAAAGCTTTTAAATGTGGGTTGCACAGCCCCAACATAAAATGAGCTACATTGCTGTGCACAATCGGATTTTTATGAGTTTTTAATGAGAATTTAATAATTTAAATCATTGTCAATATTGAATAATTTGATTTGCTTATTATTTGTTTGGGTATTCGATTGTTTTATTGATGTACGCCTTTAAAAGTTTAATTGTCCTACAATTTCATACTCAAGTGATTTTGACTACTGCCAACCAACTACTGCGATATAAATTGTTTTTCGTTTTCAAGGTAAACAAGCTTTCGGTTGAGATGAACTATGATTGACACAAATTAGCTATTGACAATCAAACGATAAATTAGTTCCACACACTAGGCTTAACTAATTACAATTTCAATTTACTATAATAACATTTAGTTTACTTTAGCTACTTTGGTTTGTTTACCTGCATATATGCCATAATCGCGCTAATGTAACGTACTCTATGGTCGGTCACAGCATTACATTGTTTACCTCTGCCTTCTGCAGCTGAATTCTGTGTGTTTTGGTGGAGTGGAAACACAACCAAAATACTCCCGTGACCGACTTTATTTGTGAATTTGTTTCTTATTACTGAGTTTTTTGTCCTAGGATTCTTGTCTCAGAATCTATAGTTCTGTTTTGTTCTGCCAAACTAAGAATTGGTTTGGCTGCAATCACTAGCACATACAGAATGCATCTCGTAAATGGATGAAAATTACTAACTCCAAATAACCTCTGACCCTTTGATCGAGCTTGTGATACTCCCGAACGCGCACAAAACACCCTGGATTAACTCACAGTTTTGTGAAGGTATTAATTAAATCAACTTAAATAATGTTTACAATTTTCTCCCTTTTTTGCCTCGAATAGCTTCTCATCGGATCTCGAACACTACCATATTATCATAAAATATGTCCAGCAACATTGATTTTCTCAAATTGATCAACGATTCGGTGCTCAACGACAATCGGAAAATATATGCCGATGTTGAGCAGTTGAAACAGGTGGTGAATGTGTTGCTACATTTCAAGTATATGCTTGTTTTTATCAGGAAGAATTTTCCAGCTGAACTTGATTTCAAGTTGAAGGGCATTGCACCAGAATTTGAGCCAGATTTTGAGTATTGTTTTGATCAGTACAATCAACTGGCTGAATCGTGCATATTCTTTGAATTGATTCAGAAGAAGGAGGAATTCTATGAGATCAACACAAACTATTGCTCTTTCAAGAGACAATACTTGTTGTTCAATTCTGTGAACGATGCCAATTTAGGTGGTGAACCGTCTTCCTCAGTTGGTGGTGATTTATTGCATCATCACCATCAACACCAATCTGATCTTCATCATGGATCGGGTGGCAATCCGATCGCAAATCTCAAGCAGATGCCTGATTCGATTGTTGACACGATCATAACTGAACAGAATCATGAATTGTCGCTTGGTCCATCGCACCATACTCAACAGCAACAGCATAATCTGAACGACGAATTTAGCAGCAATGAAACTAGTGAAAGCAGCTCTTTCAATCATACCTCCTCCATGATGATTACCGAAAATCAACAGCAGCAGCAACAACGATTCAATCTGGGTCAACTTCAAAACAACAACAGTACAATAATTGAAATGCAGAGTGGAGGCATGAATTTGGTGGATGAGTCAAACAAGGCACTTTATGTTAATCTGTTGGATTTGCTGCCTAAATCATCGGGAAAGAATAATAAAGATCTTCTCTGCGACGAACAGCCGTCAACAAGTGGACAGAAACGTGTTCGACCAAACAGTTCGTACAAGACTACCTCAGCCCCTTCTTCGGGAAAATATGCAAAAACAATGGACTCTGCGGAGTCGATAAAGAAACAACAACAGCAGCTGCAACAACAACAACAACAACAGTCAATGATGGAATCGGCGATGGTTGATGAGGACAGTGAGTCGATGCACGTGGAGAATGACCTTCTCCAAGTGGAGTATTGGTGTTCCTTTGAGGGCTGTCGGTTCAAGAGCAAATCACTTACGCAGGTTAAGGCACACGAAGAGCGGCGGCATGTTAAACAAATTGTAAAGTGTGCCCAGGACGGCTGTGGCTCTTTCTTCGACACCAAAGATGACCTCAATTCGCATATGAGTGATATTCACTCTGGTCCACTGTTTCGATGTGCCCTCGATATCTGTGCCAAGGAGTTCAATAGCGAGTATGTACAGAACGAAACTAGGTTTTAAACTTATTTAATTTGTTACCTTAGTTATCGTCTGAAACAACATATTCGTGCAGAACACAAGGAAGAGTATCTCACCTGTAAGGTGTGCACCAAAAAGTTCAAAACACGCAAATACTTGACCAGACATTTTCGAAATGTTCACCCAAAGGAGAAGATCACTGACGAAATTGAGACTACCTTGAGCAATCTCGATACGAAGAGTACTTCAATGAAGTGTACTATAGACAATTGCGATAAAAAGTTCATTAAAAGGTATTTTGCGAATTGACTTGGCCAATTTACATTCGACTAATTTATTTCATCTTTCAGATCTAAACTTAAGCAGCACATCAAGGAAGAGCACAAAGAGGAGTATTTGACATGTAATTTCTGTGACAAAGTGTGTAAAACTCGCAACAATCTGACGAATCATATTTGGATTATGCATGAAGAGGGCGATTTCAAGTGTACTTTTGATGAGTGTGATTTCTCCTCAAAGTTTCGTAAAAATCTGTTGAATCACAAAAAGCTTCGTCACCAACGTGTTCGAAAGTGCCCAATGAACGACTGTGGCGAAATGATACCAATCACCCGGTATCAGCGACACATGAGCAGTTTGCACAAAATTAAGAATTATGCTTGCTCCTGGCCCGATTGTGGCAAGTCTTTTGCGGATCACAATGCACTGAAGAATCATGTGCGCATTCATCTCAACTTTAAACGGTACAAATGTAAATGGCCGGAATGCGGCTACGCGTCGGAACAGCGCTTTACCGTGATTACACACATTCGTGTGTGTCACTTCAAACTGCCTCGAACGAAGAAGAAGCAAATTGAGTTGAACATTTCCGCTGATGCGTTACAAAATCCGTACGATTACCTGGAAGTATGTCGAGAGGATATTTGCATTTGAGACAAATGACAACGAACGACTACGGGCACTAGTGCAACTAGATGGCAATAACTTAGACGATAAATACAAATTGCAATGTAATCTATATTGCAATTGCAATTAATGGCAATTATTATTATTTTTGACTCTATTCATTTGATTTGTTATTTTTGCTCATTTCTATTATATGTTTGGTCATTTATTTGTTTTGCTTTCTGAGAAAGTTTACTCTCATTTGACACTCAATTATTGTTAGTTTAGTGTGTGCGCTTGATTATTTTGATTTGATCTGTATAAATTATTGATTTCAATTAAAAATGACTACAATTCTGTAATATTCAGTACGATGCTTTGTCAACCATGTGGTACCATGTATGTACTTTCTTACAAATCAATACAAAAAATCGAAACGAGCCTCAACAATGGGCTTGCAAAAAAACTGCATTGCATTGGCGCTAAAAGACATATCGATCTTCCCTATTTACTGAAATCGATAATCGATTTCTTCGTTCATCAACGATTCTAGGAGGAACGATAGTTGTCTTAGTCTAAGACTCTTAGTAGGATAGTACGAAAATCTTCGGACAAAATTTTTTTCACGACTCAGCCTGAAATAGTCTAATTGAGGCATATATAATATCGTGGCAAGATTTCAGATTCCTAGGTGCACGGCTTCATACCTGGCCAAGTTGTACAGTGGAAGGTACAGGATTTTCCGGTCTAACTTTGGCTGTACAACTTGGCCAGGTATGAAGCCGTGCACCTAGGAATCTGAAATCTGAGACTCTTAGGGAATGGACTGAAGTCTTGAAGTGACTTGGAACTTTTTTGTATCTCGTGTAAATCTAGTAAGTATTTGCTAACTACCGAATAATTTATTTTAAATCTACTATCTTACTAGATTGATAATTGATTTTTAAATTATCTAGTAATTTCCGAATATGCAAAATGTCTGACGAGAAATTACAAAATTGTCTCGCCTGTTGCTATTGTTTTAGTTATGGTGACAAAATGAAACGCGCTTTAGAAAGGCAGATTGTGAAGCTGTGTGTTGGCAAACACTTTCAAAAAGAATCGTCTGTCGGTAGGTTGAAGCAATATCTTCATCTGAAGCACATTGTCATGCTTTCAAATGACACAACGGCTGTAGACGATCATGAAAACCACGAATGTCTTGATTGATTGGTCGACTTTTTCAATGACATTCAAAATAATTTATTATTGTTCATAACATAAGTAAAAAAATTTCACACGAATATTTAATTTTAACATTTCTAATGTGTTTTGTTTATAATCTAGATTTTATTCTTATTTTTGGTTTAATTATTTTCTCATTCTAACCATCCATCATCATGTAAATATGACAATATGAAGGCTATTTTTATTGCCATTTGATAATAATTTTGTGATAGGATCAGTACGCTCTTATATGTATTCAGATTAAAATAAAGTAAGTTTTTATCTATGACAAAGCCGCACGCTAATCTGACCATCTTTATACTTTTTAGTTTAATTGTTAAGATGATGAACGGACTTTACAAAATCTCTTTAGGGTGAAGATCATTGTCATACGTCAGGGAGAATTATCGCTCCAGCTCTGAATTATTGGTTCAATTGTCGCTTGTGTAACAAGTTGTGTGTGATCTATGGGATGAATGTTAAGTTCACATTGTGAACGCACAAAAAGAAATGCCCACAATTCACGACATTTCTTGCTCTACAATACTCTTTCAATTAGTCTCGACACAATGTCTCCTCTCTGCCTTCGAACTAACCAAGACCACAACGAGAAGAGATAGTGTAAACTCTTATAGTGCATGAAACATCAAACAAAAAAATTTCAGGCTGAAATTTTCAGCAATACATGAGAAGAACGGTTTGTTTGGTCGTTTTGTGTTCAATCGTGCAACCATGGTTTGCAAAAGCGGTCTAAATGAAGAGATTACTTTCTTACTGTGAAGATCTAAATTAGATTGAGATTTGCGAATCAAACATACATAAAGTAAAACCACACAGTGAGGAAGAAGCAAAGAAGATCAAAGACGAACAAACCAAATTAATCCCAATCGATTATTGCTGGCCCTATATGTTCTGAAGTACAGTGAAGAGAAATCAAATTCTTCACTCTCTTGGCCATTTTGTGCAGCACCGCGACAATGAAAAGACACGACCGGAGTAGAGACTAAGATATATTGAAAAGACCGAGGACAACAGGCCACCAGGGCAGTATTTGATTTCGATTCGAGACGCGGCACTTAATCCGGTATTTACCACCATTTTCTATTATAATATAATTCACTAATCACCGTTCACAGTACGCCTTTTAGGTGGTCTCTTAGGGGAGCTCTCACACTCACTCACTAGTACTAATTTAGTCTGTGTGTATTGCCTCTTAATCTAGGTCTTTATTTAGGTCTCGTTTTGTTCTCAACATTTGCGGCTCACTTCGGGGATCGGTTTCACTAATCTCCGTCTGTCTGTTCCTTTGCCCCTTGTCAATGTGCTAGCTAACTAACCATTGAGCGCATTGAACAAACCAATTTGTCAATTGGAACTTTATTATTAGTTGTTTCGGTGTGATCACACACTAACTAACTAGTCGGCCACAACGTTTGTTGTATTGCCTTTGCCTCTACGATCTCAGTTTAGTTCTTTAGATGTTTGTTTGTGACAGTCTCTAGTGTCCAGTGTTGAGGGTCAGTCAGCCCACTACTCTGCCCTTCTTGATATTTTGGCAAATGCAAGAGCGCACAGGCCACCACCACCAACCCCTCTCGTACACTTGCACCAACTCCCTTCTTTGATGTATTACAAATCTATTACCATACTTAATGTTTAGAGTGTATTTATTTTTTTCTGCCAGATTTCGACATCTTCATTTGGTGGCCGAGAAGTGCTCGAGAAACCGAGAAGCTTGTTGCAAACAAATAAATAAATTTCCGATCGATGACAAACAAATGTCAAAGTGAACTTTATTTTTATTATTAATTCTATTGCAACTGGATCGAATTTTCCGTGAATTTCTCAACATTGGTTATACCTATTATTTTGCCTCCAGCGAGAATGACATCATCCACGGAATTGTGTGTAGAGAAGAAACAGCAACACGACTACCATTCGAATTCAACATCCAAACTTGTGAAGCCTTCACCGAAATCGTTGTCCTTCACAATTGACCAAATTTTATTATCGTCAAAAGAACCTCCTAAAAATGGACTACACGAATATAAGCAGACTGAACAACATCATCATAATCAATCATCGAAAGAATATCTAAATCAACTGACAGGCCAGCAGCATCTTATTCAATCATATTCATCAAACTTTCCCTTATTTATGAATTTATTCTCTCATCATCAACAGTCAATTCCACACAATACTTTTCATCGTGACCACTTGTCGCCATCGACAACAACGAAATTAATTGCCAGTCAACCGAATAAATCATCAGCGCAACCACACGATTCAAACAGTCATATTATTTTCGATGTTTTGAGTAAGATAACCTAATTAATGATTTATGGGCAATGATTAATCAATTAACTAAATACAATTTATTTTGCGTTAACAACAGGTAACAATGGTGGAGGATTAGTGGCCACTAAATTGTCGAATAATCTTCACAATGAAAATCATTGTCTTAATCCGCATCAATACAATCATTATCATCGTCATCAGCCTTATGTAAAGCCAAGTGAATTAATAACTCAGCTGAAACCACAAAATTTGTTTGACCATAATCGTCGATTGATCAAGTCTTCCTCTCCCTCATCATCGCCAACCTCGAGTGATTATTACGATCTGTTATACAAAGAATCGATTCTTGCCTCTTTCACGGGTGTAAATCATCATCAGTCTTCAGTGTTGCAGCCCGCCTCTTCGTTGATATCTGGTTCATCGTACTACCTTCCCGGCAGCAATCATCTTTATAAGAGAAAACGTAGGCACCGAACAATTTTTTCAGAGGAACAGCTTGAACAGTTAGAGGCCGCATTCGACCGAACACACTATCCCGATGTACTGCTGCGAGAAGAATTAGCCGCACAAGTTGACCTCAAAGAGGAACGAATTGAGGTGAGATTTGAAATTTAAATTAAATCAATTCTGTCATTGACAGAAAGTGTATGTAATTCCTTATTATTTAATTACTAATTAGATTTGCTTTGCCCTTGTTTTAGGTCTGGTTTAAAAATCGACGAGCCAAGTGGAGGAAACAGCAGCGAATCGATCATCGATTGAATGACATTGATGTTGACAAATGTCGATTCTAGTTTTATGTTTATTATTAAAATGGCTAATTGAAATTTTCAATACTTGTAAATAATTTGTTGAATAATAATGACTTTTGGTACTCTTGCTGTTTATATTTTGTGCCTATTCCTAGTGTCCATATGTCTTTTTGTGTCTCTGTCATGTTTCCAAGCTGTTCAATCAGCTCTTGACTTTTGGTCAATTTAGTGATTATCATGATGGCCACTCGTCACTTGAGCCACTTGAGTTACCAAGTGGACATTTGTCACCCGCGACCGACCGACCAAGCAAGAATTTGTTTACTGATCGCAATCTCGCTGGTTTGGCTATTTGTGCGTGTGTGTGTGGCAGCTTGTCCGAACACTTCACCGCACTCAATTGGCCATTCTGCTGAACGCACAATTGACTGTCCATTCAATAGAACTTGCACGCAATTGAATCGAGTCTGACTTTGTAATCGATCCTTTGGCCCACCGGCAAAGGTGACCAAAAGATGGCAAGAGCGGTACTCAGGGTACAGCGGGGCAGATGCTATTCTGGTGGTAGACAATTGGCCTTTGTGCAATAGTGAGGTTAGTGCACGTCATTTCACGGTGGTCACCCCAACCAAACCCACTAATCGGTAATGGGTAATCTTTAATCCGCACAGGCAAATCACCTTGTTTGTCCCTAATTGGTCGGTGCCCTTGTTCTCCTCTAATCTTTCTATTTGGAGTTTGTTTCGTGGTAGTTGGTTGTGTGTCTATTAGTGGAATTAGTCTTGGCTTGTTTGGGTCGATTTCAATCGCAAGCCGTAGAAGCACAAATCCTCTCACGCATATTTACAGTTCATTAGGTCTGTGGCCCTAGCCCATCTCGGATCATATGCATAATGAGGCGCGCTTCTGTATTCACTCTCCCGACAGCTTTGTTAAAGCATACAAATCTCATTTGTAGGGTCCCAGTGATCTTTCTCTCTCACTGAGACCTGTTTGACCACACACACACGAACCTAATAGACCTATTAGTAGTAGGACCTTTGTCAATAGACCTGTTCAGTGTGCAATTTTAATTATCCTGTCCTTTTGATAAGGTCTGTGGGCCTCTGTGTCATAAATGAAGGAAGTCTACAGGAGCGCACACATAGACAAGTTCGAGTGGAACACACGCAGCTTTGGACCTAGTGCGCGCGTGTGTGGCGGAGCACTAATTCGTTAATCCAGTTGGCCGTGGATATAATAATCTTTCTGTCCTCAGCACTGGAACAATGAACACAGAGACACAGAGCTCACTCGAGTGAAAGACCATATTTCGACAGCTTCATAGCCGGGCCATATCATGTTTGATTCGGGGCTCTGGCGATTGAGCCATTTGGTCGACTTGTGCTAGCTGTGCTCGATTTGCTTGTCTTTTGATGCTGTGACAGCATTGCTCAATTCAAGTACTACCCACCATGCTTCAATTGGTTTGGGGCCATTTGGCAATCTGCTGCTTGGCTTGGTGTTCGGGTTCTACTTTTTCAATTACAATTAATACCATGAAAAGAGATTTACGATTAACCAAAGAATTAAGCGAGGCCGATTATACATTTTGTCGATTGATGCCGATTAATGTCGGCACACAAATGGTACACTGTAGGCGATAGTGGTGGTGATGGTGTTTGCGTGTATTGCAAATTGCAATAATCGAGAGAGGATTTGGCTTGATTGGGGATGGAAAGCTTCCAATTCGGAAAAATTTTGCCCTTGTCATGGATTGCACAGTTTTTGCGTACTGAATTGTCCATGGGGGAGAAATTCGAGTTGTGCACTTAGTGAAAGGAAATTCTAGAGAAATTTAGGAATTAAATTAGGTAAATACAATATTTAAAATACTAGAAAATTAATAATAATGAATTATAATATCTATATTAAAATTATTTACTATTACTATCAATCAATAATATACCTGTAATTTTGCAAGTTCCAAGTTTGAATTTAAATCAAATCGAATTTTTTGGAGCGATAAAAGCTGTCCATTTTATAATATAAATATTATTTAGAAACAATGCAGATTGTGTCATTCACAGAGAGTGTTAATTATTGCTCGAGCACGTGTGATTAAAGCACGAACCACCCCCTTTCAACTCGTCATTGTTCTTAGGGCGCCACCGCAAGAACGAGTGTGCTCTTTCCGATCACGACCTTTTGTTACATTTTCTTCACGTTTGTTCTTCGTCATTTTGTTGTCATCTCTCATCATCTCTTTCTATCCGCAGTTCTATTTGTCATTTCTCGTGGTCGTTCGTGGTTCCTTCGTTTCTGGATCGATCATCAATATGGCCACCAGTTTCGAGGTGCTCACCGTCGACACCACCACCACTGCCACTTTTGATGGGAACAACAACTTCATATTTCCAAATGACAATTTCCTAAAGTCATGTAACGATCTTTCGGATGCCTTTTCCACTGCTTTCGGTGATGTCGATTATCGAGTTCTGTTCAATAGAAATAGAAACAATGAAGTAGCAGTCACTACTCCCGCCGACACTCCTGCTAGTCCTGAACGAGTGGAGAAACCTAATTTGTTGAAACATATTCCCAGACACATTCCTCTGTTCAAAACTACCAGTTATAAGTCATTCGCTGAGAAACGATGCATGAGCTTCAAACGAACATTCGAGAACAGCAACAACAACCAAAACGGTGTCTACAAGCATTTCAAATCATCATATATTAATGAGACAATTCGATACGATGAGAAAGAAGGCACAAATATCACTAATGAACTTACTGGAGCTGTCCACAATGATCACTATTCAAACTGTTCGACTATGCTTACAAATTCTGGATTTGTTTCTTTTAGTAGTGAGGAGTCGACAGACGAATATTCCGACAGCAGCAACAGTACTCAAGGTAGCAAAGCTAAAGAGCTACTAGACTATCGCTTCGAACCGTGGACCGAGGTGAGCGAATTAATCAAAGTACACAGCGGAATTTATTCCTCCATTCGTTTTGAGTGTCCAAACGAGGCTTCTTTGTATTTTGACACGCATTCTGACTATGATTATGGCAAAAAGGTGTTTCTTAATGCCATAGATTGTTCCAAATCTAAAAAGATCAGTCGGTCAGACAGTCTTGAGGAAGGAGAATTGGTTGATTCCGATGATGAGCTGCAGGAAGAGAAAGAGGAGAATGTTGTTTACAAATTATCCTATTCTCGAGATAAACTAACTAAATGGAAGGCATCGTTTCGAAGCAGCTTGTCGATTGTGAAGGCAAAAAAGCAACATAAGAATCAAGTGATCTTTACCCACTTAATTGCTATAGAGTCTATTTTGAATGCATTGCTTGAACAGCATCGAACCAACATTGCTCCCATTGGCAACAATTCGGTGCTTCACTCATTATATTGTGAGTATCTTTTGTTTATTTATATTATTTTGGAAAATTTTAATTTTTCACTCAATTTTAGCAATTGCTGTAATCAATTTCTGTAACGCACTTGCCAGTTACGAATCGATCGATACCGACGGCTCTACTATTTGTTCCCCAAATGGCGCCTGTCCCGATTCGCCATCTAATGCAAATAGCAAATTCACTTCGGGTGTATTCAAATTTGCCCGTATTTTCAGTTGTCCTGCATGGATTGTGTCCTGCCGCAACAATCTTTCCCACTCGTCACAGTATCCACCTTCGTTGAGTGTTCTTCACGAAGCAATCACATTTGCGCTGGAGTGGATGGATCGAAACTTTTGGGCCAAACTTCTCGGTGATCAATGTCGACTTGTGGATGTGGATTTACGGTCAGCCACAACTAAAGATGCTATAACAAATATCACGTATGCTATTAGTCCTGATTATAAAATCGATCACAATGAAGATCAGCCAAAAATGACTATTCCATCTTATCGACCAATGTCATCTGATTCACTGACGACAAAAACTTCCCGATCGCCACTAAAGCCATTTCCCAATCGATTGTTCAATAGTGGAAAACCACCGAATGATTATCGAAATCGTCATCACCGAAATAGCAACAAGATGGCATTCTCTAATAGTCATCAAATTTCATACCGGAACTGTCAACGAAGTTCCAATGATCAATTGCAGTCTTGACTGAATGTGGCCACGAATGGGACCACGACGACCACGATCAATATCTTATAATCATATTGATCCAAACACAAGACTTTTCATTAAATCTCAAATTATTTTAGTTTTATAATTAGCAGATTTCAACTAGATTTGAGTTCTCAAATCCTTTTCTTTTCTTCGTCAATATTCGTTTTATTGCTCATCAACTTTTCAACTCAAGACTTTTGTCTTTCTTGTTTACTTTATTTTTCGATTCACTCATTAATACTCTCGGTAATCATTTTCTCAATATCATCAATTCTTCAAAATATATGCAAAAATAGACAGTTTTAGTTCAAATTTAATTCAATATTATGTAAATACATAAATTCAGAAAAAAGAAGGAAATTGTGTTAGTGTTACTACTGCAAACATTAAATATTATTATTAACACTTGTAAATTATATATATCACCATTAATATTATTATTAGTAAAACATATTTTTTACATTGAAATATTTTCAATAAAATTTGATTTAATAAGTGCAATTAATTATATTTAATTATATTTGGTGTAACGTCCACTATGAACAGCACTTACCATGTTGTTGTGATTTCGCGTGTCTGTCTGTTTGTTAGTGTGCTCGAGTTCCCACTTTTGGTGGGATTTACTTTTTGTGTCTTTATAGATTTTTATTATTTTGGCAGTATCCGTGACGCTTTTCCCCTTTAAATTTGTTTTCTATTTCATTCAATTCATTTCAATTAATCCAATTCTGAAACTGGGAAGAGAGGTGAAAGTTTAATTTAATTTAATGGCAAATTCTAGTTCGTCAAGTCTAAACTCTCAGGATGATGAAATTCAATGGATCGAACCGCCAGAAGTACCTGGCCCGTCCGGAATGCCGCAGCAATCGACCTCTCCGTCAATTGTCATCAATGGGAAAAAGAAGACTAAAAAGAAAAACAAGCGTTATTTTACTGTGGCCACAAGTGGCGATGCAAATGGCGACAAGACCGGCAAATGGCCTGGACGGGTGGTCGGCACCCTGAGGAATGCCACTAAAAGACGACTGTCTAAAGGTGAACAGAGGGCACACGACATTCGAAAGCGTAAACAGGAGCAATTTCTGAAGATGCTCTTCACCCCACGAACAACACTCACGCCATGGACCGATGTGGAAGAGGTGAAGGAGGTGCACCGAAGTATTTACTCGTCGCTAAATTTTGAGGTTAAAGATTTTGGTGAATCGGAATATGGAAAACGGCTGGCTATCCAGAGTGGTACTGGTGCTATCGAAAGTCTATGTTTTGCTCGTGACAAACTGTCGGCCTGGAAATTTCGATGTCGCAACATTGTTCGTTCACAAATCATTATGTCTCACTTGACTTCTTTGGAATCAATACTCAACGTGTTGATTGAGGAACACAATTTCAATCATTCGAAACGATCCGACGGAGTGGTCAACAGTTCAATGATTTATTCTCTTTATTGTAAGTTTATTTTAGGAAGATTTAATTTATTTTTGTTAATGCAAATTTCTTTTTTGTTTAGCCATTGGTGTGATCAACTATTGCAATGCCCTCACTAGTTATCCATCGGAGTACAACATTGACATCACCGTGCGTAATTTGGCTGAGTTGTTTGAATGTCCTAATTGGATTGTCAGTTGTCGCCATTTATTGTCTCATCCAACCTCCAATCCACCTACTCTGGGAATTCTTTCAGAAGCAATCGCATTTGCACTTGAATGGATGGACCGATTCTTTTGGTCAAAGGCCATTTGTGGACAATTTAATTTTTCAAGTACCCACACAGCTAAACCGTCACAACAACAGCAGCAACAACAACAACAGGACATTTCATCAACAAGTCAGGTTAGAAGTGGCTCACCCACAAAAGGTTCAAATTCATTTACACTCAACTTTGGTCCACCGAAGCCGCTGGTCTCCAAAGAGCAGATTCACCACGAAACGTGCCTCCTACTGTTCACCACTTGTCCGAACAAACGAATGTCCATTAAGAAGAATATTCAGCAGTACATGTTGCTCAATCCAAATCAGTATATTCGCACATTCTGTGAAATACTTGTGTTTGGTGTGCCAATTCATGAAACACTGTCAATGAACTCATTCACACTTCCACAGTTGCTTCTTCGTCGGTCAAGTCGAATATTTGCATTGATATTTTCTGCATTACCCGCGGACCAAATGTTGATTCTTCTGCTGAATCAACTTTTGGACCAGATTGTGATTACCGAACGAATGTGTGCCACCGATCAGGATGACCCTCATCAGGAGTATCACCAGAAAGCCAAACATTCTGGATTGTGCTGGCTTTGGGCTATCGTTGAAGCGGTTACCATTCCTGTGGCTATTGTCAATGTTAAAGATGATGAAGACAGGAGACGGACCATTTTTCAAAAATCATTTGACCTGTTTGGCGATTTGTCCGCATTGAAACGTCGTCATACATTCACCTGGATACGAATGCTTTACCGAATTTGCAAGTTGAAGCTTAACCGAAACACAAATAAATTGGCTGAACTTTTCTACTATCTGATTGACCGAGATGTGATGCCGTTGGAGAAATTTCACTTGATTGTCAACATGATTGACATTTATACCGAGGATAGTCTTTTAATGATTTCATCCTCTACTGAGGTCAATCAAACAAACAGCAAAACTCAGATGAAAACACTCGATGACCTGAAGAAAGCTGTATGTGATAATTCAAAACAAGCCACCGTTAAGCCCATTGATGACACTGCATCTATCGCTGTTTACGATGGCCCACAAAGTTGGCACATTCCTATTGGATCTTCACTAAAGTCTCTTATACCATTTGGTGAAGAGAACAACGACGAAGAGGAATCCGTGGCTGATCAACAAAAGTATATGGTCGACGATGAAGATAATCGAATAGAGAAACGCGAACTGACACTTCCATCAACAAACAAAGTCGAGATGATCACTATTGATTGAGAGCTATAAAGGTATTTATTATAATATGGGTGGCATAGAAAATGTTACATTATTTATGTTGACATCGATATGACAATTCATAGTTGATTTAATGAAAAGCAATAAGATACTGTTTATTACACTGTTTCAAAATGTCTGTTACTCAATCAAAAGTCAATATATTGGCGAATTACGGAGTAAAAAATGAGTAAACGAAAGAAATCAAATAAAATTAGGCGTTGAATTCTGGGACTACTTTCAGGTAATCGATTGCCTTTAGCTCATGTTTTTCCTTGGGCTGTCCTTGATTGATATCTCGGTCTAAATGAGCCTGAATGTGACTAATCACTCGTCCCTTCTGCTTGGAGGAGTAGCAACAGTTGTTCCAAATACATCGGTACGGTTTCGGGTGTTTTATGGTTGCTCTAATGGCGCCAATTTTGTTGCGCTTCTTATTGGTTGCCATTTGATGGTGCACCTGTTCGTGCACCTTCAAATTGGTCCACAAACTGAACGATCGTTTGCATTCCTCCACTGGACAGTGATGTCGATCACTGTGTAGTTGATAGATGTGCTTGCGAAGATCGTTTCGTATTCGACCCACAAAGAGACAGCCATCATGGACGCATCGGTATTCGCCCTCTTGGTGATATTGGTACACGTGTTGGTACAGTGCCGAGTATGTCTTACTCATCTTCGGACAGAACACACACGCAAATTGTGGCTTTGCTTGGGCTGTAACAATAGCTCTAAATGAAAACAAATTATAATTGAGATTAACAACTTTCGAGGTAATGTACCGATAATCGTCACACGGAGGTAAACTTTGGTGTACATAAAGCAAATGTTCGTCAAGATCAGCCTGGTCGTCGTACATTATGCCGCGGCACTGGACATGCCAGCACTTGAAATGCAGAGTCAATTGTAGAAGTTCCTCGTCAAACTCATTCTCTTGATCGGCATCTTTGTTGTTGAGTTGTTTGCTTTTGGATTTGCCATCTTTTAACTGACTCTTTTGTTGTTGCTGTTTTTCATTGCCGTACTGCTCTGATTTCCGATTACTGCCTTCATCAGCATCATCGACATTTTCCACATTGTTCAAATCAATATTCTGTTCGTCTTCAAGTCTGATTGTGTCGAGCACACATTGTTCACACAGACAAAAATCGTCATGAGTGCAAAAATCGGTCTCAAAAGGCTTTGGTTTGGGAGAGTTGTTGCTTTGGTTGTTGCTGTTGTCGTCGCTGGCGATGTTCAAGCTCTTTAGATTGTCAATCACGGTTAGTGTGATAAAGTCGTCGATTGTTTGGTTATTGTTTGATTTTTTGCAAACCAGAGAATCACCGTTGCGCGATGAACACCGTTTAGTATGTTGATGACAAAAGGCAATATTGCATATGTCACTGTTCGGTAGATCCAACTCCCTGTCGCAAGCATATGGCGATAAATTTAAATTCAACAAAGAAGAATCGAGATTAGGCAAAGTAGAGTTTTCAACCAAAAGTTCTTCATCATTTTCATCGAGATGCAGTTCAGGAATGCTTGGGGACAAGAAGGCATTCTTCACAATAGATTTACTAGTTGAAGACGGAACAGACAAAACATCAAGCGGTGGTTCTAATAAGTTCGGTCCATTTAGCGATGATGCAAACAGATTAACGGCTTCGCCGATTATATAATTTGCAATGTTGCCTGTGATTAGATTATTAGACGACAGCATTGGCTCAAGAAACTGATTAGCCATTGAGTCCATTGTGGCGGCAGGGTCTTTGTTACTAAGGCTCGATCTTATCGATGACACTGATTGAGGCGAATTGATATTTTCCACAAAGGTCGGTGGAACATTAGGACTTTGTGCTGAAGTGATGCCGTTTGACTCGTTCGAGAGTAATTCGATGATTGGCGATCCATTCTGGTCGGGAACAATAACATTCGTTGCCACTGATTGCGGGACATCAAAATTGCTCGGAGATGACTGCTCCTGTTGTGTGGGGGCAACCGTCTGTGACACGGTGGCGGCACTCGATGACGTAATGAAGAGAGTAAACTCCTGCAATAGGTAATCAAATAGATCGTCGACAATGTCGAGAAGTTTGGCCTTGACGGTGGTCTTCTTGGCTTCGAAACGATTCAGGAACAAGGATAGCGATGGCGGCGAGGACAGACCTCTGGGAGAGAACTCCATGGCGGGGAGTGTTTGATTTGCAATTAGTCCAATGCGTCGTCAGTGGTGGACAATGGAAAGTGAGAAACTGCTCTGTGCAATGACTAAAGCAATAATGAACGGCAGTGAAGTGAATGTGCAACGAGAGCGTCTCGCGTTTGCATTTTGCGATTGATATCTACTTGAGATTAAACGATAAGATATCACAAGGTGCACTGGGCAGAGTGAGGAGAGAATTTAGTGTGCTTGCATTTCGTCGAATACAACGGTCCCCAGGCAGCAACAATCAAAGCATTTGGCTAGCTCGAGAGCGAATTAATTGATTACAAATTGTATGTCCATTAATGGTAAATTTGGTAAATCACTCTCACTGCAAACATCTATTATTGTGGTCATTTTAGTGAATTGTTTGTTATAATTTCGCCATTTAATCTTTGACATTGGGTTCTGCTCTGCTTTGGATGTGTTCGCTCCTTGAATATTCTCTCACTGAGTCGATCAACTTGGCCGAATATGTCCAGTTCAACAAAATATTCGTGGGCACATGAGCCATGACCGACTGCTGAATGGCTTATTGATTCAATGGGCCTTCAATCAGTTTACTGCTTACTCTCTGGTATATTCAGTTTGAATGTTTATTTGTGGATTTATTGCATGAGGGTCTTATTGAGAATGCCATTGTGATATCGCGTGAAATATTTAAAATTATTTGCTATTGCAATTGTCTTGATTACAAAGTCTGGATTTCCTCTCTACACTTTATCGAACTACGTAGTACATGCTGCATACCGAGTCAAGCAACACTCTGGCCAAAGTATAATACAAGTTGAGTGACTAACAAACCTTCACTAATTCAAAAAAGTCCGACATTGGTGGAATTGCCAATTTTTGTGCATCAATCAAATACATTTGCTTACCTGGCCACTGTGCTTTCTTGCTGTTTTCTTACTGTTAATGGTTTATGTCTACTTCTTTTGCTGTCTAGTCCACCGGTCGTCAAGTCTAAGAATATTAAAAGTGGCCATGGCCAACTCGCATCGAAACAAAACCATGGTGCCACCGACCAGGCCCAAGCCAGCGGACTGCTTCGCCCAAAAAGGACAACTTAAGTTGTAACAATTGTCAGACTCACTTTCATTGTATCACCGTAAATTAATGCTGTGCCAATAATAATTAAACCAACTGGATTGAAACAAATTGAACAGAGTTTTGCTAACAAATGTAAATGAAATATGAATCTTTCTTTCGAGAGAATGCATTAATTAATTTAATATTGCATCGGCAGTGAATATGTCCCCAACCCAAAACGGCACCATGCCTACGTCTATGCGACAAGATGTGGAATTTCCCAATGTGAATTGTCGACATTTGGTGTGACATTCGTAATCTATCAGCTATATTTGACTAAACCACCACTGAAAGAATTTTATTAGAAATGACGATTGATTGACTTTTCAAGGAAGAGACTAAAGTAATGTGATACTGTACCTTTATGTTGCATGTTTTACTGTAATCATGTCCATCTGTGGCATATGTGCGCTTTCTCCAATAATTTGAGTCCAATTTGTGCCACTTGGCAAGCAAAAGTAAGACCGCACTAGACTGAGGTCGAATGGCAACAGTCTAGTCACACAATTTATTGCCATCTCAACTCGAATCGCAACACTTCAAGGCCTTGCCAAATCATATGGCAATAGTCGTTGGCACTTGACTCTAACCGTCAAGTTTTATGGCTTAACTTCTTAGGAATCGGCACTTTTTTCTCTACTTTATTGAATTTCTCAAAGTTGGCTTTCTCGCTGGATGAGGGTGGATGTCGTATGAGGTCTCCTCCACTTGTGGTGCATGACATGTGCCCTACCCCCTCACAAGCTACTCAGCTCACTAACCGTCACTTTTCTTTCTTCGAGCACGTGCTGTACTTGTCAGACCGATTCGTTTGCGACTCACAAATTGTGAGTAATTTTCTATATGTTTCTTTTCATGTACTTCTCATTTAACATTGTTTTTACTGTTGTCACTAATTTTGTATTTTTTCCCTTTTCAGTGAGAAGTCTCTTACGAACCGCTTCTTTTTTCCGTCTAATTTGTTTTAAATGATTTGCACCTCATTATTTGTGTCTATTGATTGATTGTTGATTTGATTTGTCAACAAGTGATTGAGGAGTTTTGTCATACCTGTGACCTCAAGTGGACAAAAAATTGCAATGGCCGATGATGATAACTCAGATGTGGAATTCATCGGGACATTTGTCAAGAATGAAGAAAATCTGATGATCAAACAGCATCAGCATCATCAAGTGTCAATTACATGCGTCAGTCCCGAAACGACATCAAGACATGTGCGATTAGTGAAACCATTTTTCACACCGATTGAACCCAAAACTGTTCCACTTAAAAAGAGTTTTAACTATCTTGTGAAATCTGAACACTCTAGATGCCAACAACTTTGTTTGTCCGCAACTCACGCATCTACAACATTGACAACATCTAACAAACATATTCGAATAGTGAAGCCAATCTCCGAACGAATTGACCGCCGATTGTGTGCTAAAACTGTTCAATTCAAAGCTAAACAGACATCTAATTTGTCTCATGGCTCGATTATTAAATCCAATATACGACGTCATTTCTCTTTTAATGTAAACAATGCCCACATTCTTGCACAATCGTTTGTTTTCCCACCGCCTGAACCGCTCTACTTTGAATTGGCCAATTTGCGTCATTCTATCACTTCATTCTTACGGTTCGAATCATATAAAGTATTCATTTTGCCTCAAGTTGACTTTGCTTACGAGCGAATTTGTACGATTGCTGATAAGTTGGCCAAATGGGCCACAGTGTGCAAGCCAGATTGTGTCAAAACAATCCAAAACATTCGAAGCCTCCAATTGCTCAGCACTCATTTCTCGTGTTTGCATTCGCTTTTGGTCGTTTTGATCGAGGAACACAAACTCAACGCCAATTCGTCCTTGATTGGTAATTCACAAAATTGTGTCCATTCTCTCTATTGTAAGTACATTGTATAGAATTATTCAACTTTTGGTTGATCGAAGTAAAACTAAATTCTTTATAATTTTAGCTATGGGCGTCATTAACTTTTGGAACGCTATCGAAAGCTACAACAAGTTGATGCCATACGGCAATGGTACGCTTCGTTCCCTCTGTCCCACTGTTCAGTGTCCCGATTGGATATTAGATTGTCGCAATGCACTGTCCCACTGTAATCGCAATCCTCCCTCCAGTGAACTACTGAACGGTGCAGTAGCTTTTGCACTCGACTGGATGGACAAACACTTTTGGCCCAATCTTCGGTTAAGGCCACTTGGAGGTTTATTAATTTTGGTCTTTTATTATTAATTAACAATTATTTTTTACATAGATGATTTAAATGGAGTTTTGTTGTGTTATGAATTGCCTTTTAATGGCTTCGATCAGTACACTATTCGAGAAAGAATTCTTTTCCCTAATGGCGCCGACGATTATCGTCAGTTGATTTCAACAGAACTACCACGAAATTATGGATTACTTCCTACTCCGAATGTAATTGCAAATGAATCATCGACAGTTCCTCTTCAGTCGCACATCCTCCCTCAAACATTATAACTTTTGATTTAAAATAATCCTCATCAAATACATCAACTAGGTCAATCGCAACAACTACTATTACAATAACTATTACAATTACTGCATCATCAATCTATTTCAAGGTTAGTCGAGTTCAGTTGAACATGCGCCCCTGCTATATTCATATGCACACCATAGCATCATCCTGTATATCATATGTACCCGTCAAGCCACTCTACTTTTCCCGTCTCTCTCCACACAATAACCGCTTCTACGGGTAACTCTACAGTAAGTCTACACACACGGCAGGGCAGTCGGGTATGACTCATCATTCTCGTCCGTTAATTTCTCTTCACTTTATATTTTTTGAACAAAGGACACAGACCGGTACGACAAATCGTTTTAGTTTTCACAGACACACAAACACATGCCTCATTATCTTTCCATTCGCAATTGCCATATTTAGGTTCTCTGTTTGCCTTATTAGACCATTTTTATCATACAAAATTGAACCAAAATTACATACATTTATTATTACTGTTTTACTTGGAACATTAAGTGCATTTTTGTTCTGTTTGACTTTGATTATTAATAATTTGTATTTATATTTATAAATATTAATTTGTCCAATTTTACGGGTCCTCACGCATTCACATTGGCATTTAGCAGGTAAGTTAGCAGGTCTTCAGTATTTGGTTAGCTGATTATTAATGGTGTGTCACACAGTGTGAATGTGCGTGCGGGTAACGGAAATTTGTGTGTTTGCTTAACATTTCAAATAATAATAGATTTGGCTCCGTCTCTGTTTGCCTCTGTGCCATTGTGTGTACTGATATAACATTATTATTGTTATTGTTATTACTGTTATTGCTTATTTATTATTAATCTAAATTTGGATTTAGCAAAAAGTTTGGGTGTTACTTTTATTGCCAAGGAGGCATTTTCTTTCTTATTTGGTTTAGCAATTCGAATGGTGACAAATTTTGTGAACACGAACAGTAATACTGCAGTCTGTCTCTATTCATGCTTGACATTAGCTATACATTATATTACTAACCTGCCTGTTTGGCTCACCTTTTGTGTTTATAGTTTGTCTTTGTGTCTGTGCTGAATGGAATGAGATCTAGTAAAAAGGGGTGACTGAAGGTCTTTTGCGAGTGTGTCCATGTACAAATGCACTCTACATTGTAGTGGAAGTTTTGAGTAATTTTGTCGTACTGTTACAATGCTTTTCAACAAACAAACTAATTGTGTCTACTGAGATTACCTGGTTGACTACCTCCAGGCCTACTACTAGAAAATGAACATTACTGAATTAATGGCCAAAAGAAGCGGTAGTGTTGAGTAGAAGTGGCACACACTCGAGTCAAACCTGATTTTGGCACTATTGTATGTTCATTTGTGTGTTATATAGCCGATTGTGCCAACAACTAGTCGACCAGTGTGTGAGTGAGAGACCATTGGCGCAATCGAGACATTCGACATTGACGCCCGACATTACTCGGTCAGACAGTCAGTCGGACGGCTGTCCTCATGGTCTATTCTGGTTGTATATAGCAACTGAGACTTCACTTGCATCCATCCGTTTTGATCCTGCTTTACTGTACTTTGCATTTGAGTTTGATCGATTCTCTCTCACAAAGTTTGAACACACTCGACTAGACAACAACACCCCAGCGAGACAACATCTCGGCTACTGCTGCATAGTCCAATGCGACAAACTCCATGGCAAGTAGTTCCATTCGGTTGTACTCACTGACTCACACTGACTAACTCGGCACTATTCATGCGGCACATCAACTTTGCAGCTGAGAGAGGATTGCCGTTGCACTATGTAACTATCAATTAAGAAGAAGAAAAAGAAGAAGACATGTAATATCTTGTATGCCTGTTTGGTGCAGTGCAGTGCTGGTGATGGCATTTGAAGTGTTGTGGTGAGAGGAAAAGATCAGGATTGTCTGTTGTGTCACAGTTCAATTCGATTCAATTCGATCACTCACACACACCCCACTGTAAACAAACGGACGAGTTTCTGTCTGTGCGGCCAACCATTCGTGGCACCAAAGATTCACTGCACTGTGTCAGTGTGTTGAAGTGCTATCAACGTTGCCATTTTGCCACTTTGATTTATTGCCTCGATGTGCTTCTTTATTGCCACACTTCATCACTCAGTCTTGATGGAAATATGAATCTGTGAACGTTTATACAACACAACCAGACAAGGCAACAACATTGTGTCTGCATTCTACATTGTATTCGACAGAAACAGCAGCAGCACAAATCGCCATTCAAGTGCCCCAATCCATATCTGTGTTCTTTTCTATTCTGTGTTCCTAAACTTTGCTTCCTGGTCAGAAACAATGGATTTCGCCCCAAATATGCCTCCACTTGCATCGATCGATGAGACCGAAGATGATCTTACCTTTACCGCTTCGTCTCGGAACAGTCCATGTGGTGATTATGGTGGCCACCTAGGCAGTGGTTACATCAGTTCGAGTAGTAATAATAAAATTATTTTGACCAATAATTCAACAACAAGCAATACTATTCTCTCCAGTCCTAAAGCATCTTCTGATCACCATCCGCACCATCACCATGGTATCCTAAGTCCTGCAAGCCCTGACGAGTTCGGTGGCATGACCACAATGACCATGGCAAGCAGCAGTCTAATGATGTTGACTCAAGATGATGAACTTGGCGACACGGGATTCTTCTCTTCCTCAATGTCGTGCAGCTCGAAGCGAAGTTCAATTGACGAGTCTTCGAGCCTTCAGTTACGTGGCCATTTCTTTGAAAATAATAACCACGAGACCGAAGGACACGATGTTGATGATGATGATCAACATATAATTGATGAACTACTTTCAATGGATAGTCTGAATGCAAAGGCATCAGCCACTGCCACTCCCGGCGAGGAGAAGTTGAGTTCACTGAGCCTTTCGACCAATTTATCAAATTCACTCGAAAACTTGGTCAATTCGTTCGATGAAAAGGTGAAGAATTGTTTGCACAATTTTGAGGAGAATGTGTCCTCACTGGCTCCGGTGCAAGTTCGATCTTCCGAAGAGGTGATCAAAGGCCGACCGTAAGTGTGCTTTACCGATTTGATTGATTGGCACGACATTGTTTGCTTGTATGCCTAATCATGTTGTTTACTCACGCACTATCATTTTGTCTAATTAGGGCTTGGTGGACGTTAACCGGAAATTATGGAAACATTTTGCCGATTGACTGGGCGAAACTGTCTCCGGAGAATAATAATGTACTCGAGAATGGAAGCTCCCACCTGAATGGCTTCGGCAGCGGCGCCGGAAATCTGTGCTTGGAAGAAATTGACGAGGCAGCGGAAGATATCAAGCTGAGACACTTGATCGATTCCTGTCTGGAGGCGGCCAACTCGTGCAATACTCCGACCAAGTCTGTGGACGATGTGCTCGAGGAGATTGACGCCATCATGTCAGGCGCCATGGCACCACTCTACTTGAATAGTGGTGATCAGTTATCTCAATTTTCTGACCAGTCACTACTACTCGATCTTCCCGACATGATGATGAATGTGCCCGTGGTACGACGAGTAAGCTTCTATAGGTTCTCACTCGAAAAGTTGAAATCACTCAGTCTGGATCAGCTACAAGACCTTAACGAGGACCTCGAGTGTAAAGTGCAAAAACATTCTGAAGGACTGATCAAAGAGCTTGCCCGACGGGATGAACTCGAGTTTGAAAAGGAGGTAAAAAATCGATTCATTTCATTGATGTTATCACTGCAGAATAGACGAAAAGAACACTTCCAACAGGAGCAACAACAGAATCGAAACAATGCAAACAGTGGCACAAGGAAGGTTCGCCGATACCTGACCACAGTCATTCCGTACAACAGAAATGAAGCTGCGGACAATGTGCCCGTGTTGCAGGTGTTGATTAAGAGTAAGTATCGATCAAACTAATTAAATCCTCTAAATCCATGTATCATCTTCAGTACTGAAGGCCATGCTCGAGGACAGTCCCACAGTGCCAACACTGTTGACCGACTACATTCTCAAGCACATCTGTCCTACCACTTCCAATGAGCCTTCATCCTCCGCTGAAAGTTTTCGCCATCATTTTTATCATTCAAATTTGTTCACACCAAATTCAGCTTCTTCTTCTTCTGGTTTCCACAAATCCATGATTCGTTCAATTGGTCTCAACGGATCTAATGGCTCTTCATCAGCAGCGGCACTGTCACACCTGACCAGCAGCATTAACAACAAACTGAAGGCCGCACGACGGTCATTTTCGTTTAGCCGAAATTCAGTAAATTCGTGCAATAACAACAACAACAACGACGACGACGACTACGAACATGACAATTTGCTAATAACCGAAAATAACAACAATTTAATGTCAACAACATCGAAACAGCAGCGCAAATCATCGATTTCATCAGCAGCTTCATTCGATAATGCAATACTTGTTTGAGGATTGTCTTTGACAATTGTCAAAATTGATGTACAGAAATGTTTTTCTTCTCATATATTCTAAATGCCAAACAGATTCAATTTATTTGGTGATTGGCTTAATGAAGACGAAGATGAGCTTGTTGTTGTCTTTGTTGTTGTTGGTGTTCAGCGCTAAATAGATTTTACAATTTAGTTTTGTTTATATTTATTTGATGAACGCACTCTTGTGAGATGACAGGATTGATTGGTTTGTGTGTTTGTGTGTTATGCAATACCACAAAAATATATTCTGCATATGCAATGTCAATAATGACCATCTGACAAATAGTCTTTTCCCTCCCAAATTACCTTATGTTTTGACATTATTTTTCTAATATAACTTCTAAACTAAATTGAGCCATTCATAATGGCATTAAGCACACACATTATAATAATTATTAATGACGAATGTGTCTGTCAGCACACAAACACAGTAAACTTATGAAATAAATTATGATTTTCCCTTCTAACGCTCAATATTCGAATGAGTCCGGAGAGACTGAATGGCTGACAAATTAGGTTTGGGTAAAAACCTAATTACTCTAATTATTATACTAATTTGATGATAATGATTTATTACTATAGTATACTTGTACGTTGGCGTTCGTTGGCTCGCTTATTAGGCGCGGCACTGACATTTATATTGGGCAATATACACAAATTGTTTTACCAAGACTTGTGTGTTTGTCCAATTCGAATTCGAATGAATGATTTCTGATGGCATGAATCAATTGGAATGTTCCAATTAGTTTGAATTTTGAGCACTTAAAATGCCGATACATTTGGTCTCAGTTTGGCACTTGAGCGTGTATTTTTATTCTCAACTAACTACCGCACATCCTGTGCTCCTATTACGCAAGATGGTCAGTCTGATTAGTAGTGGCCCGCTTGTCGTATTACTGTTTTTGATGTCCATTAGTGATGGACTGTGCAATCTGACCACTCGAATATATTCGAACGCCTCGAATGTCACTGGCAATAACACTACTGATTATGAGGCGTTCCACGAGACCGTAGCATTAAGCCCTCGATTCGGTGAGTACTGAACAATAGCATGTGAGTATTGGGTCTTTATTCTATTTGTTAGTATTTATTGCAGTTACCACAGTTCCAACGTTTGGCTCAGTGCTCATGATCATGGGCTGCATCGTCTCTGGAATGGGCGGATTATACTATTTGTGTCGCTGTTTTGCTCGTGAGGATGAAGGTTCGCCAAAGAAGAAGAACAAAAAGCCCGACCATAAAAAGCAAAACAAAACCGAACCGAAAGTTGATCTCAATGAAAAGCCATGGCCCGGTGCCAGTATGGTGCCCAGTGAGGAGATTAAGAAGCAAAAGAGATCGAAGAAGTCACACAAAAGTCCAAAACAAAAGGACAAGTCGAAATCGGTTGCCAAGTGCAACAAGCCGAACAGTCTTGCTCCGGCTTATGGACAGAAAGTGACCCCGAAGAAGAAGGCGAAGAAACGATCGAAAACTGCAAACGCCAAAAAAGTGCCCACCAAAAGTATAAGCAACAAGTAGAGATTAATCGGATCGTGGCTTTGCATAAAGACATCGACCTAGACCGAAATGAATTCGATTAAAGCTAATGTTGAATGAAAAGTCTCTTTTACTCTTACTTAGAATAACAAAAGTCCGCTCAAATGGCAACAATGATTGCCACTCAATAGGCACATCGTGGGGTTTGTTGCCTTCTCGATCGATACTTTCCCATTCATTTTGGGTATAATTTGTTTCTATTGCAATGTAAAATTGAAGCTTCGCAAGTAATATAGAGCATTGGAAATTGCTTGCAGCAAAGCAAACATTGATGGACATTTTTTGCCATTTATTATTTAACGAAAACCTTCAAGTTATGAACGCGAGCAGAGAGTATTACATATAGTTTATTGCTCAAGAGAAAACAATTTACTTTACAATCGTTTAGAGTTTAATGCAAATCATTAATAATTTTATAATTATTTTAAGTTTAACTTTGAATTGTCATCCGAACTTCCAAAGTCTTGCTAGGCGAACTCTTTGAATCGGTACTGTCGCTGCCTTGCGTCTGCTGAGCTCTGCTATTCTTGGCCAGTGGCCACACACTTCACGTTGTTTATCAAGGCACTGTGGTAATCTTCAATGAATTGTAGCTAATATGGAGCAGGTTTTGCTTTTAGATTTACAATACCTTTTTTTGCTTTAAATTGTCCAATTTGACCTTCGAGTTCGATCGTTCGATTTATTCAAAACTTGAGCTGGATTTGGACTTGCTCAAATAGTATTCTCACCACGAAATGTGACATCAGTAGCATCAGCTGATTCACTGCTTTTCGGCTTGGAGCTGCCTGATTTTCCCGAATCTTTTGTCTTTGTTGAGCATAACAATTTCTACTACTTAAACATTTAAGTACTGTAACTAGTTTAATTAAAGTGTGATTAATTTGTAAAAGTTTGAAAATTCTGTAGTACTCTTGGTTACTGGTTCACTTCTTCCATTCAGTCGATTGAATTTCAGTTAAAGTTGAACAGTTCAACTTCATTTTGTTCTCTCACGTCATTTGTGAACGCGTCATTTTGTGGTTTGTTTTGATTGAAAGCTGCTGCTGTTTGGTTTGCTTTGTGTTTTGATTGGAATTCTTGTGGTTTATATTATATTCTTGTTGACATTTCAGTTTCCAAAATGTCTTCATGTACCAATTCTCCCACTATTCAGACATCTCACCTGCCCACCGGGGCGTCATCGACCTCGGCACCATCCTTCTATCAATCAATCTCATACCAGGATCAACTCAAATCTACCATTCAAGACAAATTGGCCTATCTGAACAATATCTTTGGCAATCAATCCGATTTGGTACAAAAGTTTGAATGGGAAAATCATCAACTAAAACTGCTAGTGTCGGTGCTGTTGCACTTTAAGCACATGTTCCTCTATGTGACGAAAGATGTCAATTTTCATAATCTCACAACAGTGACTGAGGACTTAATGGTCAACAATCATCACCACCATCTCCACAATAAAACCAACAGCATAACGTCGAAAAAGTCCTCACTCTCATATGACGAGGCAATGCTGCTCAAAACTGATCTCGATCATTGTTTAACCAAATTTTCCGCGATCATAAAATCATCGAATTGTTTTGATTTTGTACACGAAAAGGAGACACATTATTATCGGTTCAACTCTCGTTATCAACCATACAGAGAAGATATAAATGGTTGTGCCAACGAAAACAATAACAACAATATTCTAACCAGACAATTGTCCACTGTTCAGCGGAAAACGAACCAACGAATTATTAATTCTGGTAGCAGCAATAATAATTGCGATATTCGTTCCTCAATTTCGTCCTCAAGTTCTTCAATTGAAGTATTTGAGCCAATTCAAACGTCAAACAATGTTCATAATAGCACTCATAATCGTCAGAATAGTTCATCGCCGTACAGTTCTCAGAATATTGAAATTAATTCATCGGAAAATTCAACCGTTGATTTAATAAGTTCCATTCCAACATTCCAGCAGCAGCAACAACATCAGCAATTTATTGCCGAGCCTAAACAGAACAATGTGGCTTTGTCCAATCATAATCGGAGCAATAATGATGAAATGGACAGCCAACAAGAGGAATATGAAATGAGCCTTCAAGTTGATGATGGTCAGTACGATTCGGGGAATTCATTTCAGGACGGGCAATCTTTTACTGTGAACAGTGACCAGATGGAGGTCAATCTGACCGAGGATGACATGTACTTTTCCTGTTCATATTCGGAATGTACGTTCAAGAGTAAATCATGGACACAGGTGCAGGCTCACGAATTTCGTCGTCATAAGTAAGTATTAACTGTTGTATTCTGTTGATTCGATAGTACAACTTTTCTTTAGGTCAATCAAGGAGGAAGTACTCGAACCAGATGATCCCGATCCTACTCCCATCATGACGGAATCGTCATCGCCGTACAGTGTGACCACATGTACGATTTGTAGGAAGCAATTTAAAACATGCGAAATGTACATGGCGCACATTGACAAATGGCACATTCAGGGCGAATTCAAATGCCAATCACCAGGTTGCGACTATGTCGCGCCTTATCGTATTGAATTGACCCGGCACTCGAAACGAGAACATTACAACATCATTCGTCGCAAGAATCATCCGTGCACTTGGCCCGACTGTGGCAAGTCTTTCACCAGTATTACGCTTCTCAAGAATCATCTTCGTGTACATTTGAAGTACAAACGGTTTCGGTGTAAATGGCCCGACTGTACTTATGCCTCCGAACAGGATTCCAATGTGATTCGACACATACGAATACGACATTTCAAGTTGCCCATCACTGTGAAAGAACAGATCGAGTTGAATATTTCTCATGATCAGAATCCACATGATTTTATGGAGGTAATGCCAGAAGATGTTGTGGTTTAATGAAAATAAGGAAGTTTGATCGAATATTTTACATTCCACTTTTATTGTAAATTATTTTATCAGTTTCCAAATTATCAAGTACTAGAATTACTATCGAATACAAATTCGAATCGCACAATTCTTTACTTCTCAATTCTGCTCAACGATACTTCGTATATTTTATCTGATAAACAAAGCATCCTTATTCGTGTGATAGTTTCTAGTTGTACAGTCTATAAACACTATATACAGTGTATAGCCTACAAATTCATCTTGTCATAATTCGCGTGTGTGTTCAACTGAACTCTTAATTTACGAGTCGTATTCGTCTTCCCAAAAAATTTATTCAAAAGTGTTGGCCTTCTCAACGTTAACTTTCTTTTCTTTTCGATTCAATTTTATCTTTTTCTGTATCTACTCAACCATTCCAAGACAAGGTGAGTGAATTTACCTTTATATTGTATCGAATGTTAACTGTTAATTGTTTACTTTCTAAAGAACAGTCTTCATGATTCTTCTAACAATTCCTGCCGTTTGGTTAATGAGTTCCTATTTGTTTGTTATTATTTTAATTTATTACTCATAACTCAATTGATCTCAACTGATCTCATCTTATCCGAATAATTATCTTCAGTATTACTATTCACATTAGAATTTCTAATTTTAATTTGTGTGAATATTTTGATTAGATCGATTACTTGTCCTCAGGTGACAAATTATGTGAATCGATTCTATTATTCAAACCTGTGCGTTGATTGTATTACATGTATGCGAAATATATAATCAATTATATTTGCTTGCGTGCAAATGTAAAAATAAAATATTATGAAAATAGTTCGACATAACTAAAGAAATTGTGAAATGTTTGTTTTACAATAAATTGGTAGAGTAAAGAACAAATGTTAATTCAAACTGGATTTATCGAAGCATCACATCATATTGTATAACACTGTCTTTTCTCTTTTTACAGACATTGAAGCAACAAACTAATCAGTTTCTTGAGATCACAGTCCAACATTTATTTTTATGCAAAATGTGTATTCGAAATTTCCAACTTTATCACTCGATTCTCATACATGAGACCATCGTTTTCGTTCCTAATGCGAACACTGCAAGATGCTTAATTCATTCGAGTTGTTTGGTTAACTATTTTTGTTCAATAATTAATTCATTTGTTGCTATTCAATATAATTAATGCAATTCAATTAATTTTTAAACCTCATTTTTTGGTAAAAGATTTGTCTTACTTTTGAATTTAATTAATTAATAATTTTCCATTTCATATAGGAATGCTCATTTCGAAATGTCAAACCCGCGACACTATTGTCAAATAAAAACAAAACGAATTGATATAAATTTTTTTGAAATTCCAAGACTTGGTTAATGACTAAAATGGACAAACAGCATTCGTAATGAATGTTTTGTCGATGTTTGTCGATCTCGTGTTGGAAATGAGTTTCAAACCAAGCCGAGGTATTCCATGCTGCTGAACAATGTCTGACAAGCCAACCAGAAAGCAGAATTATGTTTACTGTAATTTTACTGAATTTGTGCATTTGTTTGAATACGCGTTTCTGGTTTGTTCTTATTGATTGAATTTTAAATTTTCAAATGTCAACATTTTATTGATTCTTTCTTCCTTTTTGCGTCCACACTTTGGCCACAGACGTTTTTATATGACAATTTTTTCTGCATAGGAAATCTACATTCATCGTTTGTCAAATCGGCTTGCATAATTCTGAAATACCTTCCGAATGATATTCAAGAATGTTTGTCTTAACTTTCTCTTGACCTCGTATCATAATGAATATTGTAAACATTGAATTGCATATGTCCTCATTAGGTAAGTTTTTTTGTGACTATTTTCCTCTAATTTTCTCTTTTTACCTGCAGGAAAATTTTTTACTGAATCTGTCTTAAAAGTTACAAATTATGTGAATCAATTTATTTGAACATTATAACATTGTGTGTGATTGTATTCGAAACATATAATCAATTATATTTGCTTTCATGCAGGTAAGGTTGTTGTTGTTGTTCGCATAAATCATTGCAGTCTTCTTTGTTATGCTGCACTTACCTGTGTTTGTGACCTAATTTGCCTGTATTGTCAGGGACATTGTCTTATCAGTGTGAGAGAGTGCACAGGAGCGAACAGTGAATTCACTATCATCTCTCCGTTTCGAATTACCTGTGTGTGTATATGTTTGAGTGAATTGCTTTTTTGCCTTAATGTGAGAGTTATTGTTATTGCCTCGTATCATTGCCTCGGTTATTGTATAATCGATAATAGTGAGAGTGATTTATCAGTGTTTGAGTGTTGTTGCATGTTGTATGGCCGCTATTATCATTGCGGGCGCTAATTGTTGGCCTCAAAAGTGTCAAGGTTTTCATTAACATTTTGTATACATGTTCTTTGTATGTTAGCTTAGCTTACTAAGCTTATAGAACTGTTTAGTGTAATAATATTTAGTAGGCAAAGCAACCAGCGTGTGTTTTGATCTATTTTAGTGACATTCAAATTGAATTTAGGCCCACGAGGTAATGCATTAAGTTTTTCGATACTTGCTTTATGAATTCTGTTTGAGTTCAAACTAATGTTTGATACAAAATCTAAATAGGTAACGCACGTTGCTTGAAGTCGGAACGGATTGAACGCTCTTATAATTAGTATATCGATCACTGCAGTGCTCATGAGCAGAAGAACGAGCACGTGACCAGATATTGATTAATTGAAAGATCACACGTAATTTCATTTATATTGGCTTCGCGCATTCATTCAATTTGGACAATCTTACTTATCTAACAAAGATTCAATTCCCGAATTTGAACCAATGTTTGGTATAAAGTATTGTGTGTGGAGAATCTTTTTGAAAGGCAACATTAGCAACAGTGATTCAACAGTATACTATACAGCTCATTTGCATAAATGTTAAATGTTGCATATTCACTCACTTTACGCCGAGAGACCATTAGGCAACGTTTGTCGTACGGCATTAGTCTGGCATTAGCGGTGAGTATCAATGCACAAACTGAAAACATACATTGCCAGTGTGTTATGTAATGATAATTTGGCTTGAAGGCTTGTGAGTCGATTGTGTTGTGTGTTATATATTTAGGGCGTCTTGCCCTTGGCTCAACCGCACTCACTTAACTTCACAGTTAGACCCCAAAGTGCATTTTCATCAATCGATCTTTTTCTTCTACTTCTTTCAGGACGTTCCAGGAACCAACGCCCCAATCGATCAATCACTATCGTATTTTGGTGTTGCGTTCAATGTGTTCATGAATGGCTCTATTACGTACAATCGACGTATTAATGACATATTCTATTTTGGACACACTCACTCTGCAATTACTCGGTAAATTAGCTCGACAAATGGTGTACACTCACGTTTGTTTGACACTTTCCGTGTGTGTGTATGTTTGATTGGCAATCGATCTTGCGTGTGTGTGTGAATCGATATGATTCGAATCGATCACTTTCGATTAGGATCGATTAGTAGTGTTGGTGCACTAGTAGTGCCAAACGGGCAGAACTATCAATTCGTCAGTATTCGCTCCAATTACTTTCCGATCGGTTGTGCAGGTAGTGTAGAGTGCAATCCCGTGTTCGGAGCTTTACCTGTAATTAATTTTCCTGTTTGCTCACGGTGAGACAGACTCATGCATGCACTCAGGTAATTTACGCGCGCGTTGCCCGAACGTTCGCTCACTGGCCGAATTGACTTTACCTTGTGACAGGTTCATGGGTTCAATCACTCACCGCGCACCTAAGTATCACGTTGTTCATCTAGCTAATAATTTCCTCGTTATGCCATACACACAAACTATGCTCATGAGCAATCACCGACTAGCTTCCTGTCATCGTCTTGCCATTGAGCACACAATGTGGAAAATGGCTGGAATGGAATGAAACGATTCCGGGCGAACAGGTAAAATAGAGTGAAGAAATGAGGATGAAAATAGAGGAGAAATTGAGGATATTAGGTCAGGTAATTGACAGGTAAGGTATGAGCTACACTATCAATTGCTTATTTGAATTAATTCGAAATAAATTTGTATCAAATATTATATTAGATTCTAAATGGATTAATGGTCCATAGTCAGTGGATTTGAATATTCTATGAATTTTTTTAAAGACAAGACTTTACTGTAAATCTAGACTAAAAACTAAAGTTTACCGATTCGTTGATCTTTCCTGGATTTTGGTCTGACATTTTAAACACGCGAATCTTGACCTTTCACCTCACAGTTCTGATTGCGCTTGCGTTTGTTTGTTATCTCACACATTGGTGACTCATGTCACAGTCAGTCATTGTATTCATAGGCGCACAGCTGATCTCCCCTCATCGTCAGTTTGTGTTTCTGCTGGCGTCGTTTGATTTGAGAATCCCGTTTCATCTGCTTCTCGTTTGATCATCTTCCTCATTTGTCCTCTCTTTTGCCTCTTCTCTCTCGCTCGATCGCGCACACAGTCGAGTCAGTTGAGTGTTGCTGCACTCTTTTCTCTTTGTTATATAGCGCATTGAATCTCTCGACCTGTCTTGAGTGTGTCTTGCTGCTGGTAATGTAACATTCGTCGTCATCGTCGTGGTCGCCAAACCAAAACATCAACCACAGTGCAGCCACATCACGATTATCCGGACCACTTCCATCCATTTGCATTTACTTCTACTTCTCTTTCTCTCTTTCTGCATCATCAAGTCAATACGACGCAATCCAAGCAAGTGCAGCAGCAGTGCACTGTGTTTTGTGTTGTCAAACAGACTTGTCAGTGACTTCAGACGACAACAAACAAGCGCGAGAGTGGTGCTGGCTACAACGACTACGACGGACTACGAAACAAAGAAGAGGACTTTGGTCATATGTTGACGATAGTCAGTGAATAGATGCAATCGCCCTGCATGTGGCTTTATGGACACAGTTCGGTGCCGTTGTGGTTTAACGACCAACGCGACAAATAAGACGGATTATATTCCTCTTCTGTCTTCATGTGAGAATTTTCGAGTACCACTCAGCCCTCCTCCCCCTCCTACTACTCCTGATGTGGCTTATATGAATCATGTGAATCATTGATGTCTGCTGAAGAAGAGTGATTCTGCTGCTGTTGGCATTGAACAACCATTCTTCTTTCTCCTTGTGATTCGATATTACGAAAGATTGACTTACCACCCTCGACACATCTACCTCTACCTTGAAGCAAACAACATGCACAGTACAATATCCACCAGACAGAATCCATCATTTGGCAGCTATTACAGCAGCATTGAATCGCATCGCACTTAGCATCAGCACCAGCTTAAGCTCGATTCTCGAGTAAAGAAAAAGAAAAGAAGCTCGTGATCACTTTTGGTCGAAGTGTACATGTCTATGTCTTATGGCTGCTCTTCTGCACTCTTCGATGAATGAACTTTCGTGTTTGTTTCGTTACTGTTTGGTGTCCTTCACTTTTTGTTCTTTGTTTTCCTAAAAGTCTTTCATCACTTTGTTTGCACTCGCTCACTCCCTCTCTCAGCTCTCACCAGTCTGGTCTGGTCTTGCACTTTCCTGTGCATGAGTGTGTCTTCATCTTCTAATGAACTATTCTGTTGAAGTACAAATTCGTCGTCGTCGTTTTCTCAACCAGAATCTCTCTATATATAATCAAGAAGCAAGAAGATATTATTACGCATTTTATCTTTAGTGAAGTCTTTCGTCTCTTGTGTTCATAAACGCTCAAACTTCAAACTTAAACCAAAACAAACTTCAACTTGCACTGTTTTTTTGTATAACTTTGATCTTTTGTTTGAAGACTTGTATTAGACTACTCGTCTTCAACCTTTGACCTCAACTTAGCGCTCAGTTGTCAACAGCCGAAACAACCATGCCATTCATTGGACAGGATTGGCGTTCACCCGGAGAGGTTTGGATCAAAACCGACGAAGGATGGGAGCGAATGAAGTTGTTGCGAAAGTCGCACATCATTCGACATCAAGCTAGTCTTGAGTGAGTACATTTCAATTTTATTATTTTTTTTAATACTTTGATAATTTGAACGTGAATCTTTAGTTCAAGTCGTTGAATGAATGATTAAAGATAAAAGAATCCAATTCAAATTGAGCCTTTCATCGAATTCACACAGTCGGTAGTCCTTTAAAGATCAATAGGAATTGATATTGAATTCAAAAGAACAATTTTCATTCTCGCATTAGTTAGTCACTTTGAGTAATGCTTGTTTGTAAGTTGACAACGACAAGCACAAACACGTGTCATTCGCTCACTTGTCTTTTCTCAATAGGTAGTAAATTAGTTAAATTCAGATGTGATTTGTGGCAGCAACAGCAGTAACACTTTAGTGCTTTCTAGTTTTATACAACGCACATTGTACAATAGTTTAATCTCACAGGTCGTATTTGATTTGTGTGAGTCTGCGATTAGACAGTCCCGGACGAAAGGAGGACATATAAATTCGTCCTCTCAGAGTTCACGAAAGAAGGAGAAAATTGCGCGCACCTTGTGCGATTCAAATACGTCTTCGATTCGTACTTGTGTATTTGTTAATATATTTGAAGTGAAGAACGTTGAACTTATTGCCATGTTCCTTGCCACTTCTTTTTTTCTTTTGCTGTCCGAAACGCATTTGTTAATCTGATTTAAATTAGTTCTACACTCTCGCAAATGTAGGACCTAACTATACTCACAGCGCGGCAGCTGACATGTATACTCACACAAACTTTGTAAGTATACTTACATACGAATCTGCTAACTATAGTCAGCGCACAGTGTTTTAAAATCCCTTTTAAACTCCCTTAAAATTTTATTTTATATTTAGTTATTTATACAAATATTAAATCAATACAATTAAACACGACCAAAGAAATAATTACATGAATACAGTTCAAAATCTGAATTCAAAAATAATATCAGTTGGTGGGGCTTTGATTTTTCATCGAGCCGATTCTCAAAGTCGAATTTCTTGTTGCATTTTGTTTCAAGATAGAGTTGTGTTCACTTGGGATATATCGGGACAAATTGGAATTGTGAATAATAAGACTTCGTTCCTTTTTTGATGGTTTCTATGAGTTCACAAGCATAAAAACAATGGCAACATATGACTTTCAGCAATTCAAGTAATCTGGATATTAAAAAATCAATTAAAAAATGCAAGACTTAAGAATTTATATACTTTTAACAAGTTGTAATAGATTTCCCTTAGCTAACATGATCAAGTTACATTAAGGCTTCAGGTAAATAGTTGGGAAAATTTTGAATAACTTTAAACAAATTACACAAATTGTTGAATCCACTTGAAAATAATTCATTTTGAGTTTGAAAGTCTTGTACGATTTGATAAAAGTAAACAGTAGTCATTTAGTATTTTCACGTTTTTAGTCACACATGAATGCAATGAATTCAGTTTTAAAAATTTTAAATCACAAATCAATCGTTGAAACGAAAAATCACTAATCAAAAATCACAACAAAATGCGAATTACACACGCAAACATGCACCGAGCGCGAGTAGCCAACTGCCCCAACACAACAGCAATGTCCAACCGACAAATTGAGCCAACACACAGCAGTGAGTGCACACTGCACGAGTGAGTGAGGGGGGTCCTTCTCTACTTATTCATATGCACTGACTGTCTACCCCTCTTTTCGCCATAGTATCGATAGCACAGTGCCAGGCACAATCGATGCTCACAAACCGTAGGGGTTTTATATTATAAATTATTTTTTCAATTGTCTTAAAAATATACCAATTAGGGAATTATTTACTTATTCTTCAAGACGATCTATCCAATCATGGTATACCATTGGGCGCCATAAATTATTGCGCCTATTTGGATGGCGCCAATTTAAAAACGTGATATTTGAACATTTTCTGTTAAAAACGTTAAAACTTAATGCGTAACGTAATTAACTCAATGTTTATATCTAAAAGTGGGCGAATGACCATGACCCAAAACGCCCATTTTTAGATTTAACATAAGTTTACCAACATTTGGTTTTCGGTTGTAAGTATAGTTACACGAAGGTAACTATACTTACAAAAGTCAAAGTTATCTGCTCGGTACAACACTTATTGGAAGTATAGTTACCGAGTCGGAACTATACTTACATTTTGAGGCCTACATTTGCGAGAGTGTATTATTAAATTTGGACGCTTCGTTATGGCTTTGTCTGTTGTGTTGTTTGTAATATAGTTTGGGACGAGTTGTGTCCGTTAATCGTCCAGGCCAGTCGTGTCTCCTCAGTGGCAATTATCGTGCACCTCTGTATGTTTACCTGACGTTGGTAAATGATGATGACGATTGTGTGTACGAAACAAATTGGGTGACGAAAGACGACGAATGTCCATTTGTTATTGTATAGTAGATAAAACACTTTGAACACTTCTGACTAGACTGCACGACGACGACGACTTAGACGATGATCATGTTGTTAATGCGGCATGATGGCACCAATTAGGAGTGAGATAATTCACATTAAGTGATGGGACTGACGGACAGACAGACACAGACAGGTGATCTAGTTTTAGATTGGTGAGATGCGATACACTTTGGGTGGATTGAGATAACAACAAAGTATGGGGATACATTCGAATCCATAATTGAGACACCATTGGCGCTCTCTATCACTCCATACAAACTGACAGTAGTCGTTCGATTCTATTTTGGTGTACCATTCATTGATGACATTTGTACATCTTTATCTGTATCATTATCGATGACATGTTCATGACAAAATACACGTATACGCTGTGATTATGAGTTTGTGGTTTGAACAGAAAAATTTTTACTTTTTTAAAACTTACTTACTTAGTTACTTGATTATTATGGCTTTCCAGGTAAAGATCATTATAATCACTTTATACTCGTATGTGTATTCTTTTCATATGTTACGTAATTAGATGATTTGTAGATAAAATATGAATTGCATCATATTTCTTTACTTATCTTTTTACTGATTACATCATTTTTGCACTGTATTTGAGTGTCTATGTGCTTGTATTGCTTGAAGCAAAATATTGTTCTTTTCTCTAAAATGTCTTGTAATCTCAAAAAGTGCTGCTCTGCAATATTATAACGTCATTTACGGGAAGGACGGGAAAGTTTAAGAAGGAGATTAAAGATTTATCTCATATGGGAACTCTCTCCAGCTGTATATTCTATCGAAGTGTCATATCTGAATGCTATTAAATTCAATTACACCTATGGAGGGGAGAGTGTGAGTGAGCTAAAGTAAGATAAATTAATTTTCCGAACCAAATGTAAATGACTCTAGAGGTTGAAATGTGAGAGTTGAGAGCTCTACTAGCGAATGGCTGTGTTTCGAATGGCAATTTACAGTTACAAGTCATAATATACGTTACTTTACTTAATGAAATGACCACATGAGAGAGTGAAAGGGCTAAGATGTAGCGATGATAGAGATTGATGATGAAAGTGGTGCTGCGGCCGAATGAATCAATGAATGACAAGTGCAAATTACAGGTAATGTGTACGGTGGTGTGGAAGTCGAGCACATACAACATCTACAAAAGCACACTAAGTGACCTGGAAGTTACCGAAGCAATTCTCAAAACTAGACTAAAAAGTCTCACGAAATGAAACAATCAATCGATTGAACGAGTGGATTCTCTCGTTCATCACTCACTCGCACTCAAATAGAGATACAATCATTATACGTCATCTGTGAACAATGCCGACCAAACAGGTAAACACACTACAATCAAAGTGTGATCAAATTGTGTGTGTATGTGTGGCCAATCCAATTGGGGAGGAATTGACCAATTAGGATTGATTGTGTATAGTGCAAGTCAATCAGGAAATTTGCTATTAATTCGCAATTAATAGATCGTACAGAAATTTAATCGATAGAGGGCCCTCGAGTAGTTGGTAAACGTTTATCTGATTGTGTGTGTTTATGACTTATATTTCTCTTATCTCATCCATCATTATGAACGTTAATTTTAATGCACACAAAATGTGTCTTTTCTTTTCATATTTCTAATTTAGCGATGTCTAACTTGATGATGATAATAATGAATGTTCAAGGTAATTAGTGTATGCCACTAATAGTGGTTAATCATGTGACGGTGAATGGGTCATACTTAATGATGATGATGGCCATTGCCGAGAATAAATGGGATCGATTACCTTTATGAGTACAAAATGAGTTAACGTTTATGTTTATGTGCCATTTGACCCATTCGAAAGTGAGCGAGACTTTGCACTGTGTGTGATTTATTGTTATTGTTATGATTATTATGACATGCATTTTGCCGTCGTGTGTTATGCATATTCTGACACACAATTGATTGATACATTTGCTTGATACAAATTAGAAATTGAGACAGATTTAATGTTCACGCATATGAGGATGACGCATATGACGCGCGCGCGACAATTTGCTGCTGGTTGATACACCAAAATAGTGTTCTGGTTTAGCTCTTTTGCATATGTTTCCTTGAATTGTGTATGTTGCATCACACACTCAATCTGCACTCCAATCATGTGCACCAGACCGACCTTATGACTTAAGTATATGATGATGCACACACACACACAAACGGATTGTGTACTGTTTTATGACAGTGGGATTAATGCGCACTTTGTGTTTGTCTTGTGATTGTGTCCTGAGTGTAGATGGCCATGGTCGTACGTTCATTTAGACAGTTTGGCGACGATGACTTTAGTGGGTGTTCATTAGTATTATGGTCCTGAACAGGGATCATTCAACCATTAGGTACATTTGGGGGTAGTAATGGTGATTATAATTACACCTGTACTCGTTGAATAGATGAACGACCCCGAATTGAATGAATATGCCAATCATCAATCAAACAGCAAATTCAATTCTATTTCTACCCTCTTCTTCTTCTTCACAAGTCAGTCTTTGTGATAAGATGTGTGCGCACACCTTTTGTGTGGGTGACCCCTTTTGCTCTCCTCACTCTTTTATGACTTGATCGTGTATTGAATCGAATCGAATGTGCCTTATCGTTCAATCTGTTTAATCTCACGTTTTTAATTAATAATTAACACAAAGGAGGATGACAATTGACCTCCAATGAAAAGAAGTTGGGAGGTGGAGGTGGTGAAGGGAGAAATCGATTTAATTAGATTAGTTTGGCTGTTTCTATTCAAGGTGTCAAAGGGTTGAGTATACTTACGAAAAATGGTTCCAAACTTTTTGAATTGGCTCATTAAAATGTACTTTTTGGTTAATTCTTTAATTAAAATAATTAAATGGAAAGTTTAGATTACCTAGAATAGATTTCTAGGGGAAATTTTCCATGTGATTTATTTTGATTGCATAATGTTATTTATTTATCACAATTAAGTCTTTTCTGTTTATTTACTTACTACTTATGTGTTATGTGGAGGTATTTTGTGAACATACAATCTTATTTACTACTCTCAGTTATCCTGCTTGAAAGTGCGCATCCTTTTGTATGATGAGCCATAGAGCCGGTCACTGCTTTGATTAGTGCACATGTTGTTGTGTGTTATTTATAGATTGATGTACAGATTGATGCGTAGAGATGTCTGCTAGGAGAAGGGTGGGTGGGTGGGTAGAATCTTGTGGGGAGAGGGCAAAGAACTTGCTTAAGGATGCACATGATGTCACTCGAGGATACAGAGAGCTCGGTGACTAATTGACACTGAAGTGACTAGTGTTCGTGTGTTGAATTGATTGCGTTCGGTTGTGTGTGCCTTGGTGTGCTAAAATAGACCAAAAAATACAGATTGCACGAACAAATCAGCAGGGCAGGATTGATTAGGCTCGGGGCTTTGGCTGTGTGTGTTTAGTACTTCCGTGGTGTGTGTGTGTGTGTGTGTGTGTGTATGCATTTAGTGTTAATGTTTCCGTACGGGTTGGAAATTATTGCCTGAAAATGTAGAGGAGATCGTGTGCCTATGCGTTCATTACGTAAACAAAATTTAGGTACTTTCCGGGAACCGTTCGAAATTGCGATAAACGGGTCAGTACGGTGATGTGTGTGCTATTTGCTCATTCGGGAAGTTTTTTCCCTTCATCAGATTAGGCAAACTCAATATAGCGATTGAGTTTTGAGCATTCGAAAGTGTGCGCACTCTTCTTGTTTTGATTTTGCACTGCTGTGATGTGTTTGTTGTTTTAGCACATTTGTTGACATTTTAGTTGACTATATATTTTATTTTTCAATTTTTTTTATTACATTTAAATTACGCATAAGATAAACAACGTTATTTGCCGTTGAGTTTAAACATCGCTTTAATAAATTCCTCGTTTGTTTATGAATATCATAAAATATATCTAGAATTAAACAGGACGCATTTTTAAGAAGAGGCGGAAAAGAGTTATTAACCTCTCGAACAAGAAGGAAGGAAGTCTAAGAAATCACTTGAGATTCTTTAGTGGAAATTCCAATATTATGTGCAGAATGAGGTGAAAGAGATAAAGTAGTTCATTGACATTAGACTTGTGCTTTAGTTAGTTTTCCTTTAGTGCAATGATTTTAGGGCCACTTGGTGTGCAAATACGACAACACGACAAATCTCGGTAAAGGTTTCGAGTGTGGAATGTGAAGTGTTTGTGCACTCAAATCAATGTTGTATTTACATAATCGATTAACTGTCAAGTGGTTGTGAATGTTGTGTACACAGAAGTTGGCCTAAAATATCTCAAATGTACAACTTATGAGTTTTTATTTATTTGTGAAGCTAACTTTTAAGATAATACAAGAAAAATTACTGGATATTTAAATTCTCACATAATTTATGACATAATTTGTGTATGGACCTGTTTATCTGGTAATGCGATCTAGAATGAAACTTGATGAACTCTGTTTGCACTCTCTCTGGTTGAGATCCGAGACAAAGATATACTTTGTGGTCGAGTCTGTGACGTCTGTCTATTATTAACTACTTTTTCACTGTCATGTCTCTGGTTGGATTCTGTCCAATTTGTGTATTGCTTGAATGTTGCATCAACTTTGAACTTGAAACTCGATTCACTTAATTTAGTCTATTTTATCTCATCTGCATTTATTTTTGTCTAAAACTAAATTTGTTTCTATATTTTGACAGGAACGGCACTCTGTCTGGATCTCCGCCATCTCCCACTGGTAAATTTGTATCCTCAACTTCGTTGTCCTCTTCGCCTGGTTCTTCGACCTCGTTGACCAGTTCGAGTTCTTTGTCGGGCAGTTCGTCCGGCAGTGAGAGTGACAGTGATGGCGAAGGGCTGGCAAGCTCACCCGAACCTAAATCAAAGTCGTCTATCATTGAAACGAACTTCACAAACGAGGAGAGTGTTTGCTCAGTGGCGGACATCATTGAGCGTCTTCAGAAGAGTTCCTCACAGCCAATTCCGATGGCAATTCTGAAAGAGTCCTCCAATCTACTCGAATTGCACCAAGTACAGCCGTACTGTCGTATCACGCTCAATCCAACCAAGGAGGTTGCCGGCTCCAACATTATTAGCGAGGCTTTCTACAAGGTAACGTAGACTTTACTTGAATTACTTATTCGCATCTTTATCATTTTGTTGTTTTGGTTTATATATTTAGCTTGATTTTTGCAATGCAATTCGTGACATTCGTCGATTTGCTTATGTGAGCAAACTATTACATTTGTTGATTACGCAAAATTTGACTTCACTAAGTGGAAATGCAACCAAAGCATTGTTCTGGATGTTGGAGGAGATTGCCAAACAAGGTTTGTAATGATATATGTTGATTTTGCGATACTAATGAATATTTTTACATTTCTTCTGTAGTTGCCACTAACAAGCAGAATATTCATGTGATTCGAGAGTTGTTGGTTGAATTGCGCGAAATTGTTGATAAATATCTGTGCTGGGGTCGACCATTGGGCAGTACTGCACTGTGGGAACAACATTTGCGCACAATGGAGCGTATTTGTGAAATGACCGATGCGATTGATGTCACAACTGTAAGTGTAGATTTGCATTTTGAATTATCAATATTTATGAAAACATTTTACATTTACAGCCAAAAGACAAGTCTAAACCAAGTTGGTCTGAACTTCCGGAGGAGTTGATTCGTGAGATATTGCTACGTCTCTCCGACTACAAAGACTTGGAACGTTCCGCGGACGCGTGTGAACGGATGAGTTTATTGCTCAACGAGGAGCGTCACATCTGGAAGCAATTGTGCAAGTATCACTTCACAAAAGATCAACTCAAGTGGGCACTGCAGTTGGCTGCAAATGCCAGTCCCGCAATTCACAGAAAAATTTATGACCCAACCTCGGGTGTCATTGATTGGGAACAGACTTTTCACTTGGTTCGAAAGTATGTTTTGTTTTAAAGCTTATTATTTATTTGTTTACTTATTTTGAACTTTTTTTTGATTCCAGGAAATTTGGTCTCAAAGAAGAGTATGCTGATTGTTTGTTCCTTTGTCGTTATTGTCGTTGTCTCTTCTGGAAGGTATTCTATTTAAGGACAATTGTTTGGTGTCTAACATTTTTGTATAATTCTCCGTTGATAGTCAAAAGGCCATCCATGCATTTTGGAGAATCCTGACCTTACCCGTCAACTAACTACGACCGTGTCCAACACCGTAACCAGCAGCAAGGCAGAAATTCTCGCCTCTCTACAATCAAAATCATCTTTCCCTACTTCATCATCAAACCCAGCTCGTGTCATTCGTCTTCGCAACCATTCAAGTCCAAACACGAACAAAAACAACAACAATAACATAAACTCACCACCATCTCGTCCACCTGTCGTTCAGCATCATCAAATTCCCCTTGGTCCTGTTGCCGTACAGAATATTCCTTTCTTTGATCATCCATTGGTTCTTCAGCAGCAACGTCGACAGGAACAAAATATGGATCTCGACAATGAGAACAATAATAATAATGAAAATAATGGAGGTCAACAGCGACAACCATTTGAGAATATTCGTCAACGATTCCAGAATGCGCAACAGAACAATGCAAACAATAATAACAACAACGAACAAGCCGTGCAGAACAACAACAAAGAGAACAATGTTTTCCAAAAGGCGCCTCTCTATGTGCCAATTACGCCTCATGCTTTCCTTAAATTTTTCTCTTTGTAAAGAATCGATTGTGCATTCGAATTCGATAGCAGAATGGAGAATCGAATTGGTGTATGTAATCTCCATTGCAATCGACACTATAGACCTTTAAATGTGATTAGTCTTACTCAACTATATGCTATAATCAAACTATTGAATCTATTATATCTCTACTATTAACCGAATATATAAGTCATTATCAAGAAAGTTGTGCATCTAACTTAAAGAAATGTGATACTCTTGAAGAGAGAGAAGTTATGCCACAAATATAGTCATGAAAATATACAAAATGGTTCGAATATGATGCACGCATCTCCTCTACATTGTCGTCTCTCATATCACGTGACTGAACATACACGAGTTTATATCTGATCGTTTTGTAAATGTCCTAGAACCTATTGAACCCTAACCCACATACACACTAGGGATAAGTTGTTTGGTGTTTGTTGTCTCTCAGTGCAATACAACACATCTTACTAATCAATATTACATTATATAAACAAATCGAGTAGCTATACTTAGCTATACTTAGTTTTTATGCCCCATTCTTATTATCTTTTTCGGGATATTACTATTATTTTGTGTGTCTATCTGCTTGTCTGTGTTTTACTACTTTTGTCTTTCTTTTTGTTTTACGAATATTCTGTCTCTCGTTCGATTTACATGTATTCTTCCTCCTATGTTTGTTCGTATATATTCAATAATGAAAAAGTATTAATTAAATATGATTATTTTGGTTTTTATTTTTAGTTAACGCTATATAATTTAAGGTGAATACGAGAATTTAAGGAAAGGAATGAGAAAATACAAACTCGATTGACAGGATAAAAAAAGGAAAATAGATGAAGTAAAAGATGAGTAACATCGAGGTCGAAAGTTCAATTCTTCTTTCGCGGTCGAAGTTCTTCGAAGCAAGAGTGCAAAAAGATATAGTTCTTCTTCTGTGGTGAGTAAAATTCGTGACCCTTAGACCAATCATAGCTCACGGCATAAGCGAATATTTCACCACGAGCAGAGAATGCACATCTCGTGATGGACTGTTCCACCTGTTCAGATGTCTTCAACTTAGTTCGAGCATCCTTGTCCCAGAAAGAGTATCGTCCATCGGAGCCAACGGTAGCGAGAGTTCCATGCTGAGGATGGAATGAAATGTCGTGTACCACATAGACATCCTGGTAGTTGTTGTTTGTGCCATTCGACCGGTGACATTTAAAGGTGAAATTATCTTTCGGGTTTGTTGGGTTGAGATATTGAATGGCGACACGACCTTCCACCGAACCAATAGCAAAGCCTGTCGGTGGGTTGTTGGGCTTGTCTTTGTCCGTGAAAATGGACACACAGCGATGTTGATACTTTAGCGGGGATTCGATCTGTTTATATTGTTGAATTCCGTTCTCGAGTGAATACACTATTATGGCTCTGTTGGCCAACGATACCACAGCCATCGGATATTGTGCATCCGCACAGTAGCTCTTCTCCGAAAGGTTCACAGTCATGCCTGGGGTAGGTGAACGAAGATCCCATAACTAAATAATAAATAAGATACACTAATTATAACAAATTCAATTTAATAAAGAATTAGCAAACAATACCTTGATAGTCTTGTCCCAACTAGTGGTCATCAGGCATGTATAGTTTGGTGCTTTAACGTAGTGCACCGTCTTTACTGGTGCGTCGTGTTGGGCCACCTGCATTGTTTGGTTCGAGGCCAAGTCCCACATTTTCACAGTCTTATCACAGGAAGCCGAGAAAACTTTGGTTCCATCCTAAAATAATATTAAGAAAAACAAAAAATTAATTTTTAAAAATATAAATAAACCAATAAAAACTTACATCACTAAAACGAACATCCAAAACTGGTCCGGCGTGTGATTGTTGTGCCTTTGGAATGGACTGCCAGGCTCCCACTCCACCAGTCACCTCCCAACAACGAATTTGATTATCCCACGAACCAGAGACCAGGAAATTTTGTTGAAGTGTAGGTGGCGAAAAGGCTAGACCAGAAATGGAATCATCGGGTGCCGCTTGAAGTTCAATGTCCTTGTTTGGGTTGTGGGCCCCGACACTAGCCGCGCTCACAGCACCAAATGCACTGGCGGTATTTGGCTGACCAAAGAGAGAAGTGCCACCGATCGAGGATCCAAGTGTGGTTCCCATCGTCGAGCCCATTGTAGAGCCCATCGTAGAGCCAAACATTGTTTGGCTGGTGCCAGGCGTAGCGCCAAAGAAACTCATCGTGTATTATATTGGGATATACGAATTAATGATGTGATGATCCAGGACAGTTGACACAAGAGCACGAGAATTTCAATTCGGACTGTACAGTTGACTATTAGATCAGTGAAAGATGCAATCAAAGCAAAGAATCATGTGCTTTTGTTTGTATCTTGTTCACTTTCACCGTGAAAGTTTCACGCACACAAAACGTAGTGACGAAAAGACATGTCTGCAGAGCAGCATTTACAAAACATGTAAACACACGAGACGAGTTACGTACTATGTGTAGGGACAAACGCGTAAAGAATGCTATGATTTCAAAATTCGAATCATCGCCAATTCATCGCAAAACATCGCATAAAATCAAAACAAACACAAATCTAATTCAACAAATTTTCTTATTTTCTTATTTTTTCGGTTATTTTATTTGTACACCTCACTTTAATTTATAATACTTTTCGACTTGAAATTAATTTTTACCAAAAATGACTGTATACAAGGTATTCCTATTGTTTATTTGGAGATAAATATTTTAATTTTTCCCCTTCACTCAAGACTTCCTACCGACGACTATTCTTCAAGATTATTTTTATTTGCTTTCGCAATCTTGCTCTATTGCTTAGACCAATACGTAGCACTTTTCGTCATATTTGGTGGCGATATATTCGATCTTGGATTTTTCGTCGAAATTCCCCGGCATTTATGTTTGAGAAATGTGATAAAAAGCCAGAGGAATTTTTCACACAGGATGGAGCTTGCGATGATTTAGCCAAGTTGTGGTTTCGTTTCGATTTTGAGCACAATTTGGATAAACTCAAACAGCTGGTCGAAATGTTTGGTCCGAAAATTGTGATTCGATCAGTGGATTCAATTGGATGGACTGTTTCACATTGGGTTGCCGAGTCAGGTAGAATTGCATAATTTTTTCTGTCCTTATTTTTTTGTGTATGGTATATTAGGAACCCGAGATGCCTTGAAATTTATTGCCGATTCAGATCCGGCAATAGTGCCGATTTGGCAAATAGATCGATCTATTCCGCTAATTCACCTTTCCATTTTGATGTGTAATCTCGAGACCACAGATTTGTTGCTCAACGACTATCACCTGGACGCGTCCATCAAGGACAGGTTAGTTATTGTACTTAATTTATATTATATTAATTTATATTAATTTAGCCATGGAATAAACGCAATGATGCGTGCCATTTTTTCGAATCAATATTATTTCTCTGCTTTCCGACCTCACGATATGATACTTCGGTGCTTCATCTATGGAATCAATGTGAACGACCAGGATGATTCGGGCATAACCGTCTTGCACTATGCTGTGCAGCATCATGCTTTACAGTCGGTCTATTTACTACTTTGGTTGGGCGCTAACCCAATACTTACCGATTATCGTGGTCGTAGTCCATATAACTATGCACTCGACTATGGCAACAAACAGTTGGCGAAAATGTTAGAAGTTCCATGGGAGAGACAAAAATTGAATGAATTAAGCTGGCGACAAAACCTCATGATGTATTTTCGATTATTGAGATATTCATCCGCGAACCGATTGTCTGAGTTGCGTTACTGGGTAGGAGTGGCTATTATTACTGTTCAACTAATCAGTAAGTAAATTAGCTTGCCATTTCTCAAATGCTTTTGACAATTTGTACCATTTACATTTGCAGTCGGTTTTTTGTACCTTTTGCCAATCTACATTGGATACTATTTTGATTTCTCTTCTGCCATATTGCCCATTCATGTTTTGCTTATTGCTAGTATTGTGGTGACTATTATCAGTGGATATTTGACCGTGTTTAAAGATTCTGGCTTTATTCCCACTAAGTCGGAGGAATATTTAGAGGTAAATCTTTTTTAGTATTGAAATTTTAATTATTTAAGCTAACTATAGTATGAGTTTGTTTTGCATTTTTATTCTCAAGAATCCCGTACCGAAATTTCGTTTGTTTTCGTTGCTCTCAAATTTAATCCATTTTATAGTTAGATTATTTTATTGATTGATTTTATTTTTATTTAGTTGATGCGTTACTTGGGTGATCCTAATCAGAAGGCATTGAATCGGTGTCAAACCCTTGACCATCTCTTGGATGAGCAGAATCGTCGACTGTGCTACATCTGTCAATGCATCGCACCGATCAAGTCGAAGCACTGTTACCATTGTGGTCGATGTTGTCTTGACTACGACCATCACTGTGTCTTTTTGTTCACCTGCATCGGTCGGGCAAATGTGAACAAGTTTATTATCTTTACCAGCTCTTTGGCACTTATTGGCCTCTTCGGTGCTGTGGTTATCGTCTTTCAGGCAATCTATGAGTACAAAAGTGTACTTAACCCAGACAAAGATATTCCCTACTTCATGTGGCATTTCTGGGTATTTATCTTCGACAAAATGGCCTTTTTCCACTTTTTAAACCTCGTCTTCTGTGCCAAATTTCTCATGATTGGCTGCGCACTTGCACTTGCCACAATTGTGAAGAAGAAGTATCTCTTTAAAGCATCGAAGAACAAAGAGGAATTGACCAAGGTGGTATATCACTGACAAAGATGACCAGGTTTAATGAATGACATTTTTATTTTTTGGTTATTAATTTAATATTGTCATTAAATTTAGTTGTTATTTTTGAAACAAATTTATTTAGAACTGCAAAGCGCCAAATAACATGCCTCATGGCTCGTTTTTCTTAGGTCCTGACAGGTGTTTGATGTACCTTGCCTTGATAAGCAACTTTTCCCGATTCTGTTTGACCGAGGATAGATTCAGGAATGGGTGTTGAAGCAGCTGCTGAGCATTTATTCTCTCAGTGTAGCGACATAACTTGGAGAGAAGATCCATCACCTGTAAGGATTACTTTGTTTTTAATTTATGTTTCAAATGTGTAATCATGCATGTAATCCAAATACCTGGTCTGTGCATCTATTTGTGGCAGAACGAGCCTGAGTTCGTATTGTTTCAAGCCATCGAGGAAACCGATTTGCCAGTTCTTCCGATTCTTCGGGATCGTCGTGTACGAATTGGATTTTGTTGAAATCGGGCAACATTTCGGTCCACTCACCTTTGGGTGTGCCAAGAGCTTTCACTACCAAACTCAACTGTTCGATGTCGGAATCGCCTGGTTTGTGGTTTTATTGAGTTGTATTAAATTTTTTATTTGTTAGCTAATGCTCACCTTTGAACAGCGGCCATTCCTGTATCATCTCTCCAATAACACATCCCACCGACCACATGTCCACATCGTACCCGTAATTGGTAGCTCCGTACAGCAGTTCCGGAGCCCTGTACCAACGTGTGCACACCTGATAGGTCAATTCACTTCGATGTCCATTGATCTCGAGTCCAATGTCGATTGCTCGTGCCTGACCGAAATCGGCCAATTTTAAAACTCCATTCCAGTCAATTAACAAATTCGACGGTTTAATGTCTCGATGTACGATGCCATTTTGATGTAAGTAAGCAACGCCTTCTGCCAACATTTGAGTGTATAGTGAACATTGACTCGAGTTGAGTTGATGAGAATAAATCAGTGTGGTTAAATTGGTAGGCAGGAGAGGAAAGATGAGATTGATTGAAGAGCCTGAAGGGCACACGTCCAATAGGGAGATTATCTGAGGAAATTATATCAATATTATCATATAACTGAATATTAATTTGCATTACTCACATTAGGGTGACTTCTCAGCAACTGGAGCACCTTAATCTCTCGCACAATGACCACTGGAACAATTCTATTTCTGATGAATATTCTCTTCACCGCGTACTGCCCTTTCCATGCATTCAAATCGACAGTGTCAGTACTGTCACCATCATCATCATCGGAGGACGACTCAAAAGCATTTTTCAAGTCATTCACAATAAAGTCGAGATCATAGTTGTCCGCATTTTGATTACGGGAAGGTTCGGTAAATTGAGATAAAGTTGTCAGTTCGTTCGATTTGTTAATATTGTTTTTGTCCACTGCCCACAGAATAAGGCCATGTGCACCCGCTCCGAGATGACCTTTGATACGGAAACGTTCGTTGAATCGCTTCACACCACCTAGACTGTTGAGTCGACTATAGAATGTCGTTTGATAGTATGTGGCAAAACTGTTTGATGCAATGCTCGCAGATTGGCGACCTGACATGGCGATTTGGCTATTTGAAGGCTGGGACCTGTTTGATGCTGCTGGCATCAATGACGATAATATGCTCGATGGCTTTACCATACTGTCATATATTGTACCGTTTTGTTTGCGACAATTGAAAGCAAACCTATTATTGGTTGCCACGGTAACATTTTAACTCGAAATATCATTGATCATTTTGTTCCGATAGATGTCGCGACCCACCAGCTGAGCACCATATGAAAGCAATATCGATTTTTTGTCAATTGTTTTTGTTTCAGGTCTAACAAGTAAGGTAAAATACATTTCAATTTCACTTTAACAACAATTATTATATTCTAGGTTTTTTATCGGTGTTATATTCTCGTTTGTTGATTTTCGCTTATAATATCAAGCTACATATTGGCTCGTTGGTTTGCTTTGGTGCTCTCAAGATGGCCACCGGACCGCATGCTAAACTACATATATATGAATCTTATGATATTTGCATTTACTTACGGACCTAGAGATTAATATTTACGATTTTAATTTTTTAATCAATTTAATTTAATTTTTGTTTAGGCATATCGGCAATGAGATATTTTGATCTACTCGGAAAGTAAACTCGTCGTTGCTGGAATTGTCGTTTGAATGCCAACAGGTTGGCCTACGTTGTTGCCTTCTCGAAAATTCATAAAACCAGTTTCTCTGTTTTGTATTAAGTAAGCCATATTTAGTATTTTTCATTAAGAGTTTTTTAAATTATTTAGATATTATTTTCGGTTTTTCTTTGTTGTTGACCTGTTTTTATTTTATTCACTTTTGTTTATTTTAGTGACCTTTAAGATGAACCGAAAGTGAGGCTTCGCACACTTTTGTGCGTTCTCGTCGTTGATCTACTTTTTATCATAGACAAACTTTCTGCTACTGCAGTAAAGTGCAAACCAATTGATGTTACTTTCGTTATCATCGATCAATCAATTTAGTTTAGTGACAAGTGTAGTGCACCACTAGATGAAAGTGCTCTTGTTTTGGTTTGGTTTGTTTACTTTTGTTTTCTCTTGCTTCGCTTTCTGTCTCTTCTCATTATTGAGTCACTTAAGATTATTATCGCGTGTGTCTTGATGTAAGACACTTGTAACATACGCTTGATGTACCGATTGTAATACTCTACCAGTCTATCTATAGACCTCACTGGTGATACACTTGGAAATGGTCCCAATATGGTGTGGCGTCTGAAATGTATGTTGATCTATTTACGTCAAATAGTTGCGACTGCAATCATATCGATAGTAATGTAATAGTTATAATAATCGAGTACAACTGTTCTTCTTTTGTAGATTTTAATTGATTTCATCTTCTAAGTGGCCTGGTTAGGGGTAGACCTGTGGGTTGCTTTGGTTATGCATGTGGCATTATTGCACTTTGTTTTGTATATATTGAATCATTAATTTTATGCCCATTTTTGTAGATAGTTGTAACAAACGCTTAATTTAGGCACAATAAACTATTTGTGTAATTCTGATTACGTGATTCTATTTAACAATCGCTGATTGGCTTATTTCATACATGTGCGACAAAGTTCATTGAAATTTGTCAATTGAGAAGATTCTTTTGTTGTAAATTGTATGTTAGAAAGTCAGTTGCATTTATGATGATCGATCGATATGACAATTACATATGATTGTATTTCAAATGAAACCACAAAAATATTGAGAATTGTCAAAATATTGTGATTTTGGTTGTGACTTGCACTGCAGTGGAAAACATGACATTTACGTTGACTTACAAGATAAATTGCGTGTGTAAATAATGAATTCATTCTAATTCTTAATGTCACTCTGTCATTATTTTTAATGTTAAATGGAGATTTTCGAAGAATCTCCCAATGAATATAACTGAAATCGTTTGCAGACTTTTCCCGTTATACCTCGAGTGCAATTGTGATTAAATTGCTTTCATGGCTTTTTGGTTCGTCATCGGAAATGAACAACTACATTAAATTCGAATGAAATAAAATGGATCATGTGCTTTGTGACACACACTATTAATAGATCACTTCTTTGTTGTGTAGTGCAAACAATAAAGACAATTAAGTAGAACAATGGGTGTAGAGTCGGGTGATGTTGTTGGCTTGTTCAACGATGGCAATGACTTGTTTGTTGATGTAGTTGTTATTGGCAATTCTACTGAAAAAAAAACAAGCTCGTTTTGTAAAGTCATTCAAACACTACAGTGTTTAATTAGTTAGAAGAATACCGAGAAGATTCTAATTAAGTGAATTCATCCAGCAAAAGTATTTTATTTACCTAATTGCGTTTCGTAGTTAATTAGTTTACGTGGGAATGCATTTTCATTGTATCGAGAAAAACAATAATTTGCTTCCGTCAATGATTAGTTGATTTGCTACCTTTAGCGTTTATCTTGTCGAATTAATCATGGAAAAGTTTATTTGTCACTTTGCGCGCCATTTTGAGTATTTCCTTAAATAGATCTACACTGTTTGTTCTGGTTGTACTAAAATTGCACCTTTTCTTCTCTTTTTAGACATCGCACAAAAGTCAGTCCAATGGAGACTCTGGGTTTTCTCACGCACAACTGATGATATCAATTCTGTTGTACTTTTCCACGCACATACGTGACGATAAGTGCTCAAAGTGTATTAGTTTTGGGAGTACCAGTAGTAGTCGAGTTGAATCAACATTTCCACCCCCGCACGCGAGAAGTACTCAAACATTGAAGAAGCGATAGTATGTAATACAAAGAAGCGTGCTAAAGTGTGTGTCTTGAGACTTTAGTGTTGATAATGTGGGAGAACTGTTAGGTAAAACCCAAAGGCTGCTGTTTGATTTGAGGGACTTGGGTTTGATTGGCTTAGTTGAGGGGTCGTTGAATCCAATCTAAAGATCAGGAGTTTGTTTTGGGTTTGAATTTAATTCTTCTCGATTCTGATTGGCTTTCACCATTCGAATTTGGAACCAACCAATAGGAATAATTTGAATTTATAAGCTGGATTGTTTGATTTATTTTCTTGATTAGTTGTGTCTTTCACCATTTACCCCTGGATCGAATTGATGCAACTTTGCCCTCTCTTATGCACACTTTTGCCTCAAGTCTGTACTTTTGAGCTTACATTTGCAATGTTTTTTTCCTATCTTTATTTCGATGTTTCACTTATCGCTTACGAGTGTCGACATATGTCTCGAGTTCTTTCGTGTGTGAGATTAGCGCTCTCGCAGACTTCATCATATCTCATGTGTGCTATTTAAATGAGAATGTAATTGACATAAATTGCTACATTTGCGCGATATATCAGTTGGGAAAACATATGCGTGAAGTAAGAGCAATTGCAGTGTATTGATTGAAGAAGATAGATCACTTTTCTCACATGATTGAGTGCGAAATAGATGTCATCAATTAAACGATCAACGATTAACACTTTGATACTTTTTTGTTATTGTTGCCACAGTTTGATTTACGTTTCTTCCTCTCATGACAATTAGAATCACTTGGAAATGTCCACTTTGGAATTTCATTGATGGTGAATGATTTTGGTCACTTTTGTACTTTAAAAAACTCAGTAAAATACATTGGAAAGTTTCGTATTTTAAACACTCATTTCTTTATGCTCTTATGCACAATTGGTTACTTGTATGCTTTTTATACTGCAGTACCATGGTACATTTGAAGTCAATTTTGTTTGAGTGTAGTAAACTAGAATGTACTAGTATGATTAATGGTTTACCTTGACTGATTGAATTTCACTGATCAACAAGGTGTTTGTCGTGTTTAATTAGCAATACTAATGAACTCTTAGAACTTTCTCGACTTTTCTAAATTTGGTCTTAGCACGTTTTCTCACATGTGCACTTTTAATTATCGATAAGTATGTTTGCAATCGTCAGTTTGAATCTCCCGCCAGTGAATTTCTCTGATTGTGAGTGAAAGCGCGCGCGTAATCGTGCTTCAATCTTGCGGGCTCAAAATTATTCCATCAGACTTGGAGGCTTTCCATGATATAACATGACGACTGTATCGATTGCGAATTGATTGCTTTTGTCACCCTATATTTGTGGTGTTAGTTATTGGCAATAACTTATTGGACACTGTGCAATACACAGTTCATTACTTACAGGTATAGACAGGTAAGAGGTTGATTGATTCATATTTTCAATTGTAATAAAGAATATAAATTGATAAATAGATCTATTCTCGATTTCAATGCTACACTTTTGACATTAAGTTTTAATTATCTTTTTGGTTGTTTATAGATTGATTTCGACCAAGACTGGTGTCAAGTTGCAGGCATTGCACCCCCGCGAGTCGCGACAATGCATTTGTTATTGCGAATTTAATCGAAATTGACTTTTAAGCTCATTAGCTCGAGCTCTAATTGCTAATGGCACAGTGACTTGTGGAGAGAAAGGCATTGCACCGGCGACATCAAACCCCCTATTAATTGTGCCGTATAATTCGGCAAATCACCATTGAGACATTAAAGCATGCAAGTAATGCAAGTTTGGTTCAATCTATTCGCGAAAACGCCCAAGGTTATTCGTTTGTGTGCGCGATAAGATCAGTTTGAAAAAGGGTTTGTCTCACTGTTATCCTTAAATGTGCCACATGGTTTGAACAAGAAGAAGTCAGGCGTGGTTCATGTGCACTAGAAGAAGAACCCCTTCGGAGATTTGAATGATGCAACACTGGCTCAACCACAGGTGAACTCAAAAGTTTTCTTGAGCAAAGTCATTTTGATAAGCTCTTTATTTCAGAAACTTTAGCTTTTAAATTTGAATGGCCTAAGGCATTTAATGTTGAGTGTTTCAACCAGCCAACCAGTCGAACACAGTAGTATACACAACAAAAGTGGAAGAATGCCATTACAAGAAGCCATTTACCATTGATCATCATCTCTGCTGTCGTCATGCTGTGATTTTCACTACTGTGTGAGTGTTGCTGCTACTGCACTGTGTTTGTCGCTTCTATTGCTTTAGCCTTTTGCTTTACTTGTGTCGCATGTTTCGAAGTTCAGCTGCCGGCATGTGGTGACTGTCGAGTGTATGAAAGTGAAATTATGTACCTATTGCCTCCTCTTCTTCAGTCTCTACTTTACTCGCTGTGTGTTTGTCTTTTCAGAAGCAATCGCATGTGTTGTTAGCAGTAGTCACCGGCCCACCAATCGCCACAACGAGAGACCCTCTTTTGCTCTCGACGACAACGATCATTACTGCCATTGATCAGACAGACCAATTAGTAATCGACTATTGCCGCCTCTGTCTGTATGTCACACGGCTTTGCACTAGAACAAGTGTCTCCTAATCGTACACAGCAATCTGCAGCAGTCGACTTTACTTCAGCAACAGCAACCAGCAATCACCAGTACTGACAACTACACTCTTGGTGGTGCTCTGTGCTTGTGTATATATTGATCGATCCTCCAGTGGGCTATCTATCTATCTCCACGTTTCTATTGAGTAATGTCGCCGTGTTGAAGTCAAGTCTTGGCGCGTTTTGCTGTGGTGTGGAATAGGCATTTATGTCTTCTGTTCGGTCGAAGCAAGTCGGTCGAAGCAAACTCATCGATTGAGTCCATGTCCCGAGGTTGTCCTTGAAGTGTGGTGTCTTTGGCTCTATCTACAACTTCTACTGCCATCAACTGTAAGTATCTTAATAATATTATTTGGCCAAGTAATTTATTATTCGGTTATACCCTCATTTGTTTTTGCTCATTTCTCTCATGCCTGCTTTTTAGCGAGACTCTTTTAGAGTCGTAAGCTTATGCTATTGCCATCGTGTCCGTCTGTCTGTCTGTCTGTCTGTTAACCTTTGTCCATATTCTAAGAGAACCGTAGACCCTAAAAATATCATATTTAGCATACATACACTAGGGAGTATATGTAATCGAATAATCACACCAAAACTGGGCGCCATGGATCATGACGCCAATTCTGGTGACAAATGTATTCTTAAAGAACCACAGAACCTAAAATTATCAAATTTGTCATACATACACTAGGGAGTATATGTAATCGAATAGTCAGACCAAAACTGGGCGCCATGGATCATGACGCCAATTCTGGTGACAAATGTATTCTTAAAGAACCACAGAACCTAAAATTATCAAATTTGTCATACATACACTAGGGAGTATATGTAATCGACTAGTCAGACCAAAACTGGGCGCCATGGATCATGACGCCAATTCTGGTGACAAATGTATTCTTAAAGAACCACAGAACCTAAAATTATCAAATTTGTCATACATACACTAGGGAGTATATGTAATCGACTAGTCAGACCAAAACTGGGCGCCATGGATCATGACGCCCATTCTGGTGACAAATGTATTCTTAAAGAACCACAGAACCTAAAATTATCAAATTTGTCATACATACACTAGGGAGTATATGTAATCGATTATTCAAACCAAAAGTGGGCGCCATGGAACATTACGCCCAATTCTGGAGGCGCCAAGTTTAAAAAAGATTTTTTGTGGTCACTACGTGGAAAATGATGAACAAATGTGTTGCACATTTTAAATAAAAATATTGTTTCCAATACATCTATTTAGTGATCCAAATGGATCAAATAAAGTCGTTTTAAAAGTTTCTCAGTTGATACGAGAGTTCAATTTCCTATTTTATTTTTTTAAGAGTCTCGCACTTTGCCTGGCTTGCCAGACAATCTTATTTCCTCTTTTCGTATACATTTATGTGTATGTATAGTATGTAATGATTCTATATACACTTGGCGCCTAAAAGTTTTAGTATTCTGGCAGGAGTGTCTTGTCCGGGCAAGCAAGATTCTCTAACATAAGAATTCTTTGCACACTCGACTCACTTTTCTCACTCTACTAACACACTTTTAGAGGTTTCGAGTTTATATTACATACAGAGTGTTTTGCCAGTAGTAAATTGAGTCTATTTTATATATATATAATTAACTTTGAGCATCTGTTTAACATATTTGATCAAATGTTTTTACTTGCTTCAGATTCACTTTAATTTGAATATCCACTTTGGCACTAAAAAGAATGAATTGAATAATTTCATTTCTGAAGCCCCTAAAAGTTCATAGATTCAGATTTACCATTTACCTGGTATTAACGCAATTTTAAAGTTGTAACTTTTTTTGAATGCACTCTGTAGTTTTCCTGTGTCATCCAGCCAGTACTCCCCCTCATGAGGCTCATTCCATCCCGTCCGGGCGCCAAGGTTCTATATAGTTTGTCTGTGTGACTGACTATACATATGGGCGCCTCTATTGTAATTTTGTGCTTCTGTATGTGTGCTTGTGTGCATGTATTGGCGTGACATTCACTTTGTACATGATAGTAGTAGTATGTAATGGCGCCATACTGTACTCTGTACATTGTACATTATCCGAGAAGTGGATGGAACATTCGCGGGCGCCTGTGCACGCATGTTTTCCTTCTCTTTAATGTGCATGGCGCCTGACAACGTGTGCGAGTGTTTCTCTCTTGCTTTGTTACGCCGGGCGCCACTTCAACGTGGGCATTAGGTTTGGTCGATTCTGTCTGTTTGTGGCCCACTGCAGTGTGGTGTATGTGTGCAGTTTCGACTTTCAGTCCAATTTCGTCAGATACTTAACTTTGGTCTTTTGCCATTTCAAATGGATTCCTGATATTTGGCTTTTAGCTTGTGTTTGTGTTCGTTCATTTCATAGTGTATGTGTGACAATGGTTCTATGGACAAGTGGACAAAGTTGGTTGCGTGAGAATTTGGAAATTCATTGATGAATCTGTGATTCTTTTGTGATTTGATCAGTCGACGAGAGTAAATTGCCAAAGTTCATCATCGCCGTAAGTATAATTGACAACAACAAGTATATTCTGGTTCTCGATTTTAGCCGCTAAAAATCGATGCCAACTTTTTTGTTTTACAATCTTGTAGTGGTTGTATTCTTTGCACGTTGTCAAGAGTATTCTTGGCGCGCCATTCGGAAAGGGGATTCTCCCCCTTTGATGTGATGCGATGTATGATGATTCTTCTTTGATTATCATCCACCAAATGTTATATAAACTTTTTCTACGAATGATTCCCTAGTTTTGGCGAATTTGAGAATTTAGATTTTTATGTCAGTGTCATTTCACTTAGAGAATATTCTGAGTTACGATATTTTTGTTTTTATTATTCCTCTCTATGAATCTCTATGAAATTTGTTCATTGAGCATGATAGCAGGTCTAAATTAGGCTTGTGTTTAATTATTTTTAAATTATAATTTTTAAGTGTTATAAATTAGAAATCTCAATAAATTAATATATTTTTTTCAAATAGGGTTAAAATTTGTACTAAATTTTCACTCACCACAAACAAAGTAAGTTTTAATTTGATTTGTCATTTTCATTCATTTTACTATTTTTAATTTGTTTTAATTACAGAATTCCAAATTGCCTCAAAATGTTGTCTATATCGAGTTGAACATAACTTCTCTTTTAGAAGATTTGTTTTGTATTTGATCCTTTTTGGATTGATTGAATTCCTCTGGTTGTTTTGTGTCTGTTGCCTTGTGCGCCCTCTATTGGATTTGTTTTGAACGTGTTTGACTGAGATTAGAATTGCTACTGATTGGTTTTGTTAAGCGGGCAAAAATATAATGGACAGCACTCAAGCAGTGAACGGTGGAGGAAGTGTTTTCGAATCGAATAATACGACGGCCAAGCTGAATGGTCATTCGAACGGAGAAGTGATTAACGACAGTAACAACAACCAAACCTCGCTCCCGGCCGTCAACGGTAAAATGGCTGCTACCACTAATGGTTGTAATGGACAAGTGAGCTACAAATTGGATGACCGAAACTGGAGTCGGGCCACTTGTGTGCTGGGTGCTCAGTGGGGCGATGAAGGCAAAGGTAAAATTGTTGATTTGCTTGCCGCTGAACAAGATGTCGTGTGTCGATGTGCTGGTGGCAACAACGCTGGTCACACTGTAGTTGTCGGCGACGTTGAATATGACTTTCATCTCCTTCCCTCTGGTATTATCAACTCCAACTGTGTCTCTGTTCTTGGAAATGGAGTCGTCATTCATGTTGGCCAAATGCTGGAAGAGATCAAGAAGAACGAAGCGAAAGGATTGAAAGACTGGAAGAAACGATTGATCATCTCGGATCGTGCCCATCTGGTATTTGATTTTCATCAAGCTGTTGACGGACTGCAGGAACTGCAAAAGGCTCAGTTTGGGCAAGGACTTGGTACTACCAAGAAGGGGATTGGGCCGACTTATTCCACCAAGGCTGCCCGTACTGGTGTCCGTATGGCTGACCTGCTATCTTTTTCACAGTTTGAGGATAAGTAAGTCTGAAGTCTTTTTGTTTGTGGTTTATTAATTTTCAATCTGTTTAGGTTTCGCACTTTGGCTGGCAGCTTTATGCTCCAATACCCGGACCTTAAGATTGATATCGATGCCGAGTTGGTTCGTTATCGAGAATTGGCTGCCGAGATTCGTCCATGCATCACTGACACGGTCAATTTTCTCAATAAGTCCATTCGATTGGGCAAGAAGATTCTCGTGGAGGGCGCAAATGCCACTATGTTGGACATTGATTTCGGTACATTATTATTCACTTTTCGGACGAGCAACCAACCTTACCTCCTCAGGTACATATCCATTCGTGACCTCATCGAACTGCACGGTTGGCGGTGCTTGCACCGGTTTGGGCATTCCACCTCGATACATTGGCGAAGTGTACGGTGTGGCAAAGGCGTATTGCACTCGGGTGGGTGACGGACCTTTCCCCACCGAACTTCTTGATTCGATTGGAGATTTTTTGCAAAAAACTGGCAAGGAAATTGGCGTCACCACCAAACGGAAACGACGTTGTGGCTGGATCGATACCGTCCTGTTGCGGTATGCTAACATGATCAACGGTTACACCGGACTAGCACTGACCAAGTTGGACATTCTTGACGGACTGGACGAGATCAAGATTGGCGCCAGCTACATGTTAGATGGCAAGGAGTTGACTACTCCACCGGGCAATACCTCCGACCTAGGTCGTGTCACTGTGACATACATCTCTGTGCCCGGCTGGAAGGAGAACATCTCGAAATGTCGTCGCTTCGAAGAGCTGCCCAAACGGGCTCAAGATTACGTTCGAATGGTGGAACAGTTGTGCGAAGTTCCAAGTAAGAATTTTATACTTTTTGATTCTGATTAGCTAATATTTTGTTTTAATTTTCTATAGTCAAATGGATTGGCGTTGGTCCATCGCGTGACTCTATCATTCGTCTGTTTTGAGTATAAAACACCTTTTTAAGGTAATTCTCGTGTGTTCCTGTGATGAGCATCACCACTTTCAACTTCTAACTACACCCCTCCTCACACTTTCTCACCTCACTTTATTGCAACGCTTCTCAAACTATTATTAAATTGTTGTTATAATAAACGTTTATTATTATCAATTATTATTATGAATATATCCCAATTATTTTTATATGCGCCCGACGACATATATGACGTTACCACTTTTATAATACGATCTTAATTGATATTGCTCACTGCACATAGTGACACATAAATATTTACACAGACATGCTTTATGTTATGTTGTCTGGTTTGGAACACTCACCAACATGCGAAACTTACATTTTAATCTGATTTCGCTTGTCGGATTTTAATTTCTTATATTCTCTGTGTGTGCTTGAGAGGTATTCATCCAATATTATTTTATTATTATTATCGATTATTATTTAATTAAACTAAATGTACTTTATGTATTGACTTTTTCGTGTTGTTATTATTTAAAATGAAGTTGAACATTGAAAATAGATTCTTCATAAAAAATGACTTTCATAGTTGGCTTTTTTGATTTCTATAGAATTGTTTGGCAGTTTTTAAATGTTGAAATGTTCAATAATTTGATGATCAACTTGATCTTAACGAGATTATACTTTTGGTAATTGGTTTGTAACTGTTGTTGTCACTTACTGTCACGAGATGGCAGTAGAAGTTTCAAACAAACTCATTTTGCAGTATTTTTGTTGTTTTCTCCTGCAGTAAAGCAGCTGTTTTCTTTCACTCTCCTTTCAGTCTGATTTTGACAGTCTAGTCTATTTTTCATTGTTTTCCCATCCGTTAATATCCAAAATGTCCCAATCTCGTGATAGATCTACAACGCCTGTTAGGCCATCATCGGCTGCTGATTTCGCCACTGATGGAGGACGTGATTCTGGCCCGAAAACGCAATCTTCCTCTACCACAACAACTCCGTATGGACAAATGTCGAAATCAAATTCCGATCTCGATGAACTATCCTCAAATTTTGATCGTCAACTTTTGCTCGAACAAAAGATGAACGGTCTTTTCCGAACACTAGAACCATTTGTGCACAAGTTGGACGAACATGTGATTGCGGTTCGAACCTCACAAGAGCTACTTAACCAGGAGCTGAATGTATTGCTCCAGATTTTGCATCAGATCAGGCTGCAAGAATCCATCCCTCCCAATGCTGGTGGCGGTGGAGGTAGTGCTTCAAATTCCGACCCAATGACCACATCCATCAATAATCGTTACATCCGTGCAGCTTCTGGTGATATTTCCGCTGATTTGGAGGAGAAAAGTCGTCGGCTACTAGGCCTTAAACGTCGTCTCACGTTGGTGCACTCGATTCTCCAAACTGTCAACTCTAGAACCAAGAAACTACTTTTGGCACACAATTCTCGCATATCAAACACTACATCTACTTCGATTTCTACCACAGCAAATAGACCTTAAAGTATTGTGATCATGCCCACCAAACACTACTAACTGAACAATGCCAAATCTAGTACTGCAATCAATCTGAACAAACAATCCTCTTGGAATGACCCAAATGTCTTCGTTTGTCTCCAATTCCTAATTTTTCTTGTACCTGTGTGTGCGTATTCGCTTTACTTTAACTATTTTTATTATTTAATCATTCGATAACTATATTTGTTAATTGTCTTTAAATTAACTTGTTGAGAGCTTTGATATATTTTAATTGAATTTCCTGAAAAATAAATAAATATTACAATCAATTTTCAGTAAGCGATTTAGTCTAGTGCCAAATTTTCATGGTCCTACGTTGTATAGTTTTGGTTTGATCCGAAGTTTTTGTTTACAACGGCGTATTTTAATATATTGTAAGTAAATAATTTTCAAGTTCTTTGCATTGTACCAGGTAGTGGGGATTGTACTTGCCGATAGATTGCGCCACGTTTTTCGTTATCTTCGTTTTAATAATTATTTATGACGTATGTTTTTCTAGTTAAACAGCGTGATTAAGGTTGATTGAACATATTACTAGATTTATTCTTTTGAAAATTTGTTTTTTCATTTTGAACATAGCTTTTAACTAACATGAATTCAACCATAGCAACAGGGCAACTCAAACTAGCGAATTCTATCAGTCAACTTAATCAGCTGGCGATCTGTATCGGTAAGTGAAACTTATCTGATGGAAAGCAACGAGCTGTGATGCTTTCTCTAAAGTTTGCGATAATATTAAATTACATTATAAACTGTGTTGTCTCGAATACTTTTTGCAACAACTCTTCTTTGTTTTGATCTAATTGGTCATTATAGCCCATTTGATACTATCTAAATTATCGTGTCATTTGTGTTGATTTGTCCTTTTCTCTACTGTTGAAGTTCGACATCAATGAGTCTGTGAGTTAATTGGCGAGTGATATATATTATCACATTATTGCATTTAATTGCACCGTTCTGATCAAAAATGCATTCCACAGCAGACTATACGGTTATTGCCAGACACAAGGAAAATTTGTACAAATGAACTGTGATAACTCGGAAATAAATAATACGAATACTCTCGTTTAGTCTGTTTGGTGTTTGTGCGATTGTTTTGATTTGATTTAACCGATGTTCAGACAGCACACATGCGACATCACTGATCGATATATGTGGTAGATTGCCGTGCTTGTTAGCGCGACTTCTAACCAAAACTTTCAAAAAGTTAATTTCTGTGTTTTAAGCAAGAGAAGTATAAATAGTCGATTTTCACTCTCCACCAGGCGTCCCCTTGTCATTTGTGCCTCGACCGTTGAGGCTAATCAAGACGTTGATTCGTTCTTCTATCTCGTTTTGATTTCAATAGATCAATTCGATTTCTCTACAAAGATACAGAGCTCTCTAGTGAGAGTGAAGACAAAATGGCTTCTGAGCGGAAACGTGTTTTTCTGTACCTGAATATTCTAACACATCAGCAGATCTAGGGCACAGCAAGGCAAAAGAACAACCAACTCTACGCCTACTTGATTGCATCAAAATTGTGCTCATCAATGAGATTTCAGACAAAGAACTACTGTTCATCTTCTCGTGCCTGACACTATGTAATCTTCAGTCACTAGTTTCGCATCGATTTCGTTGGCTTGCTTTGAAAGTCTGCTCCGACCAACCATCCTTGTCTCTGATTCAAACTCCACAGTATCAAGATGAACTAGAAGACATCACTCGGTACTGGTACTTCACCGACACCACTTAGATTCCATTTGGCAGGGAATTTTATCAGGTGACCTAAGAGGTCAATTTGATTTGAATTCAGTGGTTCGAACCCGAATTCGGGGAGGGATTTCCCAAGGTGACTCACAGCTGACACTATACTGTGTAGATTATCTATCATTGGAGATGTTCGTGGAGTTAATCAAATTATATCCCTCTCTGGAACGTCTAGTCCTCTTCAGCACTGATCGCCAACAAGCCGAATATATGAAGCCTGAGTTTTGGGTATCACTTTATGGCTTGCGAGCATCTTTGCGCCATCTAAGTCTGCCTTTTGGTCATGACAAACTGAATAATTCAGCTGTATACATCTCTCACTTACACACAAAACTATTATTATCTGACACTATTACACACGAAATCATTTCATTTCAATTCAAAGCATTTCAATTTCATTTTGCTTGTAATATTTAGTCTAACAAAAGTATCACTATCTCAACATTACCACTATAACGGGGATTCATACGTATACGTTTGTGCATTTTTCAAGCAAATTATGCGTCTTGATGATGTGCATTAATAATGTGTGTTGGTTTAGTTGATTCAATTTCACTTTCATTCATTTTTAATAGGAAAATACAAATTTGCATTGCACACCTTACACTCTCAATTTCCCTCCTACATTTGCTGTCTGATACATCACACTTTGTGTGTCTATTTGTGTATCTAATCATCTTACACTTTCACTCTTGCTAATTTCACATTCGGTCGATCATTATCGGACCTTTTCTTCTTCTTCATATCTTCCTACTGGTAGTAATAGAAACACTGATTATAATCCTCTCACTCGTTTATAAGTTATTATTATTACTACTATTACTTACTCGTTTGTCCTGTTTGATTTGGTTGAATTTGTAGGTGAAGTGATGCAAGTGAAGAGTGGTGATTTACTTTGATTGAGGAAGCAACATTGCAGATGAAGGAAAAGAATGGCCAAATGTAGCGACTAATTGGCTACAATTGATTGTTATGTGTGTGTTTGAGTCCACAGAGAGATCTCGTTCATATCTGTTGCAGTTGATGATGAACGATGAATTAAGGTAACACAAAAATATTTATCAAATGTAAACAATCAAAATAAGTCACAATCACAAAGTAACTTTTGCACTTACCTGACATATCAGTTATATATTGTTTGATGATGATTCGAACAGATGAGATGCACTTCTTCTTCGCCTTCGTTAACATTTACATCATGTGCGATAATTTAATTAGGCGCATCATTTATTATTATTATATGGTTCTTGTGTGCGTTGTTCGAATTATTATTTTATCATTTGTTTGTGTGCAACATAATTTGGTTATCAGAGAATGCGTTGAATGCAAAATCGACTTTCTCTTTCAAAGTGCCGTAATATGTTATTATGACTCTCGATTCGAGACAGATGAGATGAGCTTGATGATGATGATGATAATTATGATTATAGGATGATGAATTGGTTCTATTTTTGGGACGATGATGCTTGTTAGAGGGGAGATGGTTTGTTTCGAGATGTTCTACAAGAAGACATTACCAAAGGAGATTAGATTACAAAATATCCAAAATAATAATCAACAGGTGCTTACCGATTTATATAATTTCCACTGGCCGATTCGTGTACAATGATTTCCGGCTTCTTTACTATTGTAGTTTTGTTCAAAATAATTTCAACATCTATACAGATGGTGATGTATAGATTTTGATAAAGGAAAGAGATTTCTTGCTAAAAAAATAAATGGAAAAATATGATTAGTCCAAAGAATATAAGAATTGTTTCTCGTTTGCAATTAACGATTTGTGCTCACACGCATGTAAAGAATAATAGCATCGACATAAGTTACATTTTGACCATTCTTGTAAGATGTGTAAACAGTACTGTAGAGTTTATGCAGATTCATAAAACTTATGATAAAACGAATTTATTTGCATAATTAAAGATACAAATTATCGAATTAAACTTCGCATAAAATTTATAAAAGTATTATCAACATTGCGAAATATCTGAATGAAGGGATGGAAAATTCTTGCCAAAACAAACATAACAAAAGAGTCAATCAATTCAGAGACAAGCGATCCAGTGAGGGTTGCGTACTTGATTCGTGCAAGGGCAATCATTTTGACGATGATGGCACACACATAGAGGAATACATTGAGGTATAAGAATTTGCGAGGTAGTGATCCGTATGTGATACAATTGATCCAAAGGATTGTCGGATGAGCAAACAAGCAACCGTTCAGGAAGGAATGTGCTCTATTCAGGCTGAACAGATAACGCTCCACTGCTTCGTTCGGTGTGTCTAGGAAAGATAGAGAAATAGTTAGATAAACATTTTCCTTTGTGATGTTTAGCAACCATTAATATCTCGATGATATTGGAAAAGGCAAGCATTTTGAAGGATTGTGGTCAAATAGGAAAGGAGCACACTCCAATATGTTTGAATTGACATTGTGATAATTGTGTTGGCAAATAATAGCGAAAACGATGTTGCTGATCAGCTCGAGCTACTCATGTTGACTTCAAACTAGCAAATGAATGCACAAATATAAACGACCAGATTGATCAAAAATGTAAACCATTTAGGTTAAAATTGTTGTTACTACTATTATATATAAGATAAACTTGAATTAAATTGCTAACGGTTATACGAGTTGCAATTTCACTTTTGACGAGTATTCAGACAGTTCGTTCGACTGCAGTTCGGTTTTAAAGTCAAAACTTTTCGTTTGATTAGTTATCAATCAGAGTATGGACGATTAAAACGAAATTAATAGTTTATTAAATACTTTGATATATTACATAATAATAATGACAAAATTATTTAAATCATACCAGACATATTCAATGTTGCATATATCAACATTGCATCACTCCATAAGTTGCATTAGCAGTCCATTTCCACGAATCACAACCAATCTGTGAATAATGTCACCGTTTAGGGCTCTTGTGGATCGGCACAATTTCATATTAGCATCAATTTGTACAAGATATTTTCTTATTCTCCACCAGGTCACACAGCTAAATGGGAGAGAAGCCAGATAAGCCAGATTAAGCAGATAGGTTGTATAATAAAAGTAAAGACAGGAGTAATAGTCGTTGTACTGTGTCCATAACAAGTAGGGATGAACAAAGAGGGCTTGAAACAAAATCACAGTTGTTAGGAATTGTTTCATTTTGGATAGTGAACGATGCGCCTCGAGGTTTTCTGCTTCGATTGAGACTATAGTGAAAGTGAAGTGAGTCATCCAAAATACACCATACATGTAATAGATACCTAAATTAGATTGAAGTGCACAAAGATTGACGATAGTTTCATCAATACGACAGTACATCCAATTCAAATCGGTCAATGTGTTGATTACCATCTTTTTGGATCTAATCAAGGGAAGACAAACAAATCGGGAATTGTTCAATTAGTTAATAATATCCTATTACCCCGTGATATTTCAGATTTACCGCTAATTTTCGGTAACTGTTGGGCGATGGCGTGTTTCGAGGCCGAACGTAAAATTAAAGATTTCGATGCATGTGCGTGTCGGCAAAGCAAAACTATTTCAATCGTGTCTAGAACTATTTTCACATGTTTACATCTGAATTTATCCAATTTTCAAAATTCAAAACGATATGAATCTTAAGATTCTTATCATAAGATCTTTATTTTAGGATTACATTCGTATAGTCAGACAAAATATTATTAAAATCATGAAAATTGGCCATGTGCTGAGGATGCCACAAGAAAGAACTGTTCGAAAGATACTGCACACGATACCAGATGGAAGTCGACATGTTGGCAGACCCAGGATAAGGTGGCTCGATAAGATGAACCGATTGTGTAGGCGAGCTGACATCGAACCCTACGAAGCAGAGTCCGTGGCCGATGATCGCGAGGATTGGCTCAAACTGGTGACTTGCCGCGTGTCGCGACTCGCGACCCGAAAGGAATGATGCGGTTAATTGAGAATGAATGAATGAAAAATTGCTAAGAAATTCAAACCGTTACGTAAGAGATAGATAACCACTAATCATTTTACCACTACCAAAGCGCATAAAAGAGTCTAAAAGCGTTTCAAAGCGACTAGCAGGTAACAAATCCAATCCTTTATCGATATCGGTGGCTAGCTTTCGACATAGCTTTGAATTGATTCCAAATTAGCTTCTAGCTTGCAAGCTTGTTCATTATTGTCTCAAAGCCCCACCATGCATCCCAAACAACTAACAATGAACGATGTTAATTTATTTAAAATAACTATTTGTCTTATGTTAAAATGCTAAATTCAAATTACAAAATACGATCTTTATCTTCTTAATATTGATTATATCACAAAATCAACAGATTCAAAAACATGCACAAAACAAAATTGCATTACAATTACGATATTTTTTATTACATTTCTTCAAAATTCTTATAACTTAAGATATACAATAAGAATCATTTGTTTCAATCAAATGGCAAACCATCCTTTAGCATCAATTGCATTAGTGTTTCATTCACATCAATTCGTAACTGTATACAGAATTCTTGTTGAGCTTCCAACTTTGCCAATTTCTTTCTCCAAAACCAAAAGGAAAAGGCTCCCATTAAGAGAGTGATTAAACCGAACCAGTTTGACCATGAATAGAAGAAAGGCCCGTTATATTGAGAGAAAACTACTAAGGACAGTATATTGCACAGAATAGCATCGAATTGGAGCCACTTCATAAAATATATCCAATAAATAGGACGATGAAACTGCTTTTCCATTGAATCTAAAAAAGTAAACGAAAATATTAAAAGAACAGCCTGAAATAGGCAACTAGCACATTAATGTAATATACCTAAAGTCTCCAGAAATCGACAAAGTAAAGCGATATTTGAGTGTTTCGAATTGGAACATATTAAAGTGTTGACCACCATTTTGAATCTAGGATTAAAATTATTTTAAGACAAATTCCTGCTTTGTTGTATTCCCTCACCTGTTAGACAATATTGTGATATCACAGATTAAACACAGATTCTTTTCAATTAAACGCACATGTGAACACAAACGTACTTCTGCAACAGCCTGCAAGACACTAAAACAAGTAGTAGATGTTTTGTTTGACAGTGTTGATGTCTTCTCAAGTTGAATGTCATGTCTTTATCTACAAAAAAAACATCGTTATCAATCAATGACTATTTCGAATTAATTCTTACCATCAATAAATTTAGTTATTCAAATAACTAATTGGTTATTATATGTTTGCTCATCGGTGATGAGTTATGAGTCACTTATGGCAATGTAATTTTCACATTACCAAATCAAAAAGATCTTTATTTTCAAATTATTGACACAGACAATATAGATTGACATAGTTTCAAAAATATGTACAAAACACAAATATAAAATATTATAATTGTAAGTAATACAATGATAATCACTTTCTTCACTCAAGCAGCAAACCGCTACCATGCTGCATCAATTTTCGCATTAATGTTCCATTCACATCAATTCGTAATTGTCTATAGTAATCTTGTTGAGCTTCCAACTTTGTCAATTTCTTCTCAAAAACCCGAAATAAATAGCTACAAATTACGAGATTTAATAAACAGAACCAGTATGAATATATGGAGGGTCCGTTGTTGAGATAGCACACTAGATTACAAATAAAAAAGTGGAAATGGAGCCACTTCATGAAAAATGTATAATAAATGGGGTACTGAAACTTCTTTTCGGTTGAATCTGAAAGTAAATAAAAAATATTAAAGAATAATCGGAAGTAGACAACAAAGTTACTTTACCTATGAACGCCAGAAATTCATAAAGAAAGGAGATCTGCCATTGCGAATTCGAACGAACTAAAGTATTGACCACCATTTTGGATCTATAGGACAAAATCATTTTAGGACAAAATCCAACTTTGTAATATTTACTTAGACAATCGCAAATAAATATTTTCAATATGCACACACAATAGTACTGCAAAACACCGAATAACACAAAAAGTAAAGTTGATCGATGTTTTGTTTGACAATTTGAGTGCCTACTCAAGTTCCTCTGTCGATTATATGAAGACCTCTGACGATAAACATCATTATCTGTCAGTCACTATTTCTACTTACAATATTTATAATTTTATAGATTTTTAAAGTCATATTTACTCATCACAACACAATTTTCACAAAGCCAATTCGATAGCATCTTAATTTACTGATTTACACAGTAAGCATCGTTTTAAGAACATGTACGGTACAATGATTCAATGATTGAGACATTGTACCATATAACATTATAAAATGCATAATCGCTCACTTCAATCAAGAGGAAAATCTCCACCCATCAGCATTAATTCTACTATCATTTCGTTTACTACAATTCGTACTCTTTGATATAATTCTCGAGTAGTCTCCAACTTTTTCGATTTCTTACACCAATTCCAAAAGGTAAAGCATCCTAGTACGAGATTGTATAAAATGCACCAACATGACCAGGAGGAAGGCTCGATGATGTTGTAGATTATAAATGGTAGATTGCAAAGAAGCAATACGAGTTGAAAGCGCTTCATGGATGATGTAGCTTGAATATGCTGCAGGAGCTGTCCTTCGGCCGATTCTAAGCAACGTAAACGAAATTTGAAATACAATCAGATGTGATACGAAGTAATAATTCACCTAAACTCGCCAAAATTTTACGAAGTGCGATGATCTGCGAATGTTGAGAATTAGAACGAATTAGTGAGTTGACCACCATTTTGGACCCTGAAAATCACAGATTAATTTTTCCACTATACTAAAGGTACTGATAAAAACCGAAAATGTACGATTGTTTGATGTTTGATGATTTCGGCGTCTTATAAGTTGACAGTTGGCTTATTTCTGTGAGGAAAGATATATATAATATATCGTTATCAATTAGTTATTATTATTTATACAATTGGGTCTTTACAATGACCATTTATGAGTCATAAATTATTTGTGCACGTTTGTCAATTATTTTATCTTTATATTATTCATTTTAATTTTGATCTTGAAGTGAGAAACTTTGTGCACACTTTTGTCTTGCATCAAATCAAATTCATACATTTTCTCATGATTCAGTGTGATCTACTATATATGCGCACACTTTCACCTTTTTGTTGGCGTGCTCACATTGACACTTCATTGTCGAGACAACTCCGTCAACAATTAATCGACATTTTGTTCGTTCGTTTGCTGTTCTTGTTGTGCTTCTCGTGACACTTTGCACTCGAATACAAAAAAAAGATGACGATTATCTTCAGGTTGACATCGTCTTCGTCGTCGTAGTCTTTGTGGATGAGGATGATGATGTCGAGAAATGCTAATTAGCCGAATGGTCATTCGTGTGACCATTTGCATTGTGTTTGTGCACACACGCGTGTGTGATCCAGACACGAAACAATTGCATTATCTGGGCTTTCACGGCTTTCGTCGTCATCTTCTTCTTCAAGTCAAGTAGCTGAGACAACAACGACGAATAGAACGACTTGTTAGCAATTAGCGCTAAAACTTAAAAACGTTTTTAATTGTCCCGAAGACGACGATGACGAATAAAGTTGGCCTAGGTCGAAAACCAACTTTAGGCTAAATGAACACACGTACAAACACAATTACGGTTACTCTTGACATTGGCCAAGTGATGCACTCAGCAGTTGGTAATGACGATGGCGTTGATTGTTGGCCTAGAAGAAATGGAAATTTAAAGTGAAATCATAAACAAAAAGAAGATAAACGATTTAGGAAACAGTGTGGACGTGAGCAGTGCACACAAAGGAATTGCTGAATTAATTGAAATTGTTGACAAAATGACATACAGAATACTAAAAACATTATTGAGAATCAATTTGAGACTCGATGAGATTGAAAAAAAAATATTTACCGAAAATAAAGAAAACTATCGATGATTCTACGGTAATAAACAATATCATATATATTTAGTAAATATAAAACGGATAAAACACTTACTGGTAACGAGTATCTACGGGAATTAGTAATTATACGAATAACAAGATTTGATATTGCCCGAAAATAAAAAATTTGAAACAACTTTTGAAGCAAATGGCGACAAACAAACAAACTTGAATATTCAGTGGCGTTTTGATAAACAAAGTGATGGGAGGAGAGTCCCACTATATCTTAAATGTCCTTCTTAATTCAACATAGTAACGTCATTTATTAATTGTTTCTTTTACCAAGTATTAGAAATCTATTGACTATATCACATGTCCAATAAAATGATTTACTGAATACGACGCTTATTGACTCTCTTTGTTTTGTTCTCAAAGCATGCTCACAACTTTTGCATCAATTTTTCGATTACATTGTATTCTGGTTTTGGATCTTGTTTTATGGTTTGCGGAGTTTTGTATTCAATTCATTTCATCTAATCATATTGTCTATTTTTTTGTTTCTCAGGCATTTTGGATTCATTTTGTGTGTCAACTTTTGTTTGCTTTTTCTACTGATTTATACAAATAACATCTCGTGCCTTTTGGTAAATGACATTAAATATTTCTTGTTTTTGTTTATTGAACTTTAAATGTAAGTACTCATATTCATCAGATTGACTTATCAGTTAGATTCCTAACTGACTTTAACCTTTTTTATTGTTTTTTATTAAGCCTAAATTATCGTAAACTCGGATTGCCACCGAAATTCAAAGCATCGAAAAACTGAAAAAAATCGCCGGTAATTTGATTTTTTAGCGTTTGTTTTATTAGTTTTTTGTATCATCTTCTTCAACATCAACTTTTTTTCGCCAGCCATTTTTCAATCATCGCCATTTTCGAAAATCCTTGAATATATTTTTTTTAGATTAAACTCATCATATTTGGTAATTTTGTAAAGTATCAAACAAAAAACCTTAAACTCTCAAGTCAATTTGATATTAACTTCAATTTTACTTTGATTTTTCTAGATTTTTGTTTGATTGTCGATTAACGTGTATATTTTCTCGTTTTGTGGTACATTTTACGTGGATTCGAGTTTATTATTATTTGACGTTTCAACATTTTAACTAACCTGTCAACGAAAATGTACCAAATGTCTCTTCTTTTTGTGTTGGACTTTAATCTTTCTTCGCGTCACCACCACCAGCGCATTTTGCCATCACCACCAATGAGACGACATTTATCGCATCGAATGCTTTTCAAATCAAACCAACCAACAGTAAGTCTCTCGGTGCGCTCAGTCAGTCATTAGTTTGTCAACTTTGATTTGCTTGTCGATTGTTGTTTTGTTGTTTTTCGATTAAGATTACTATTACTGTACAAAAACAATTGTTAAGGGACAAATCACAAAATGAATGTCTACTTGTGGTATAGTAGCCACTAGTGTAGATTTGATTGAAGACACAAAAAGCTTTGAATTGAACTCACTCGATTTGTCGTTGTTTTTTTCTTGTTAAACAGTGAAATTTGTGGATACTAAAACGAATACACTTTCATCTCTTGTGTTATTTATGCAATGACAATCACAATGAGAGGAGGACACCAATTGTGAATGTCAAGTTTTGAATGCAGTTTTTGTTTATTTTTTTTTTGTTAATTTTGAAAATTGGCTTTAGTTTTATATAGATTTTTTCTCCGAATCTTTCTTTTGTAGTCACGAGACACTTGTGAATATATTTTAATTTGATTTGGTTTCCACATTAGTTTTTGACATTAACATTTGCTTTTGGTATGACATTCTAAGGGCGAAAATGTACTTAGAATGGAGGTCGAATTGAGCAGCACTAAGTGCCATCGATTATTTTGGTATTGATTCGCGATTCTTGATTTAATGGGTGATGATAGTGAACTTTGAAATTGAATTTTGTTTGTGAACTCTCCTCCTCACAAATTTTGTGCTAATTGACTTGATTTAATTTAATCGAATAATCGGAAAACAACAACTATGCCCATACAATCATTAACAACTTGTTGAATTAATACAAAGCAACAAGTTATGTTGTGTTGTTTCCTATTTGTCCTGTCCGATTCTTGTACTTTTTTGAACGATTCTTAAGAGAATTTGATGTTAATTTGATTTTTTGCTGTTTAGTGCGTAATGAGATTCCCCAACAAGAGGAATTTAATGTTTAATTTACTGTTTTATTATTAAGAATTCATAGAGTTTCGTTTTCACTTTCACTGCTCGATTCTTTTGAAGTCGCGGGACAGAAAGTTAATCGAATTTTGTCTTCTCTGAGTTTTTCACAAAGTTTCTTTACTTTGTAAATCTAGAAAATATTATCGAGATGTGCGCGTAGACTTTGTGAACAGAAACTTTTGCGAGCGTGTCCTTAATGATGTTCCTTAGGTTGATGAGTTGCGCGGTTGTGTATGTTTGATTTGACCTCGTTGTATTGTGTTCATGATGCGGCTTTTCCTGAGTTGTTGGAAAAAGTAAAGTAAGACTTTTTCGCTTTTTGTATGATATTTTGTTATTCTTTTAAGTGAAGTGATGAGTTACTTTGTGAATTGCCTCTAAAATGAGATGATGACCTATGTCTTTGTCACCACTCTGTCAGTCTGTGTGTGAAATGGCCATTTGTGTGTAAAACTATTGGCACCGATCGATTGCATGTTTTGCAGTGCTGTTCATTAGTTTGTAAATCGATAATTTTTGTTGTATTCTTGTGAAGATCGTTAAGAAGAAGACTAATTGTCTTTTGCAGGTGAAAGCATTTTAGCATTAGGTGGATACTAAAGTCTTCAGATTGGTGAGCTATTCTGATTCAACCGTCGTGATTGCTGAAACTTTTTTCTTGCTATAAGAATGGAGTGATGTAATTTGGAGAAGAACGCGTACGCGCTATTGTCGCGTTTTACAATAAAATGGTCAATCATGTTGGTTAATCTTTTTTTACACTCATCTCTTGATCTTTGAGGAATTAGGTATTAATAATAAGACACAATTTGAATGACATCAGTCTTGAAGATGTTTTTGTATACAAAGTCTAATTTATTGAGATTTTGATGTGATGATACGATTTGATGACTATTTTTAATGTCTATTATATGTTTGTTTGTGTGAGTAATCGTTTTAAGGTAATTTTAGGATATTTAGGACATTCATTAGTTTCTGTGTGCACCGCTTGAATCCGATTATTTAAAGTTGCAATTTTAAATTGCTGTTTTAATAGATTTTGAGAACATTTTGTCAAACTGCTGAGGTTTGCCCGCACCTCATTTGTGTGGACATTTCCTGCAAAGAAATTAAAGATGGTGTATTGATGAGATTAAGCTTATTTTTCCTGATTCCTGTTGTTGTTTTTGGTTTTGTTAATATGCTCTAGTTTTTGTTTTTCCTCAATATTTTTACATTGTAGGATGGGAATTCGTGCATTCTTGTCAGTGTACAGTAGCTATATTCGATGATTGATGGTTGATACGTTAGTTATTGATTCCCTCGGAATTGATCATTGTTGTGTTATTAGTGTATTAGTATAGTAGCGGTAATTAGGAAGAAGAAGAAGGTAAGCCTAACAAATCAAGGATTGGTCAATCTGGAGTATGCAATGCAAAATGCAATCGATCGATCGAATTCGATGATTGATTGACCTTTGGTGAGATGGTTTTGCGCTACTTGTGCCAACTTGTGATAATGAAATTCAAGGACTTCACTTAAAATGCTTCCTTGATGAAAAATGATTGATCGATTGTATGCTGTTGAGTGTGTAATTGTGCACTTATGAATGGGTGCTCTTTGGTTGTTCAATATACCGGTGATAATACATCGATGTTATTGGTTGTTTGGGAATGCGTCTTGCATTGATGTTTGTTTACTAACGTAATTGTGAAACCAAATAGAATTCAGAAAAAGAAAGAATGCCAAATGAATTAATGTTTAAATACATTTGCTTCGAATCGATTCTTCAATATTCTTGAAGTTTGTTTATAGATGACCATTTTGATTTCATTTGTTAATTGTGGTAAATATAGCATTTTATTTATAGATTTTATCTTTATTATTTATTTATTATTTTTGATTTATTATTTAATTTGCGGGAAAGTGTCGTTTAGTGTTTTTTACAGAGTGGTTTGAATGATTCTGTTTGTTTGTTTAGTCTTGAGTCATTTTAGGTTCGTTCTGTATTGTGACAATATTGTTGACTGTCTGTTTTTGATTGTCTCTAAATTAAGAAGTGAAGAGGTACGACTGAAAAAAAATTGCTGAAGTAGAAAGTTGAAAGACACTTTTTGTCATACTTTTGTTACTTTCGGTAACAAGGTGCTTCGACAGACTGACTGTTTGATTGTTGATTTCTTTAAGGTAGTTCTTGGGGATCACCTTGTTTTACTTTGTGTGTTATGTTTAAGTATGGCACAATTTGCCTTACTTAGTTAATGATTCCGTTTGTGTTTTTTGTGTGTTATAACACTATAGTGTTGAGTTCGCACAATATATGCTATTCTTTTAATTTTGGCGACGTTCACAGATAATGTGTGTGCTATCGGATGTGAATTTCCGGAAAATTTTGATTTATTTTTAGATTTTTAAAATTTTATCACTTTTTATATTAATAAGAATTCAAATTATTCTCACATCAACGTTACCGACGCTTATCTTTGTGTTGAATATGTTGTTATTAGTTTTTATTGGCCTATTCACAGATGAACTTCGTTATCGGATTAAGTTTTTATATATCACTTGGACAAATTTTTGCAGGAAAAAAAGAATGTACGTGCACTCGAGTGTTTGAATTGATTTGTTGTTTTTGTTGTGCATTTTGAATAATATTATCAATTTTGATTATATGTGTACGTTCGTAAGTTAATTCATATTTGAATGATTATTCTCTCTTTTGTTTATTATTGCTTGTAGAACTAGTACTGATAACTAACTGTCAATGTTATATTAATTGGCCATTTATTATCGTTATTGTGTGGTCTTTGGATTGTGTGTGTGTTTGATATTATTATTGTTGACTAACTGACTGGGAAAATGATTATTGTCTGACTATTGGCTCGCTAAGTGAGGGCACGCATGTGTTCGTTAACCCGGTGACGCGTTTTGATGTCCAATAGGAGTTCAAAAAGTTGTTGATCATTGGATTGAGTAATGGACTGCACAACTGCATTTACTGAACGCACCTTTTACATACCGATCCGGATCTTTCCAATTGATCGCTTGATTGATCATTTATTCATTTTATATTTCTCGTTATGCTTTGCAGGTGATTTACATAGATTGTATTATTATTATGATTTTTTTCCTTGTGGAAACTTTTTTTCTCAACTGTCAAATCATCAGGTAAATTGTGCGCCCCTTTTCTCAGGATACGGTCCAATTAATAGTGTACGTAACGGTAAATTTGACGACACGTCGTTTGGAGAATGAATCAACACACAACGCTTGATTGATTCGATAGATTCGATTCGGTTTGTGTGCTGTTCTGAGTGCTTTTCTCGCATGGACTATCTTATTATTCGTGTCGATTAAAGGGTTTTCATAAATAATGTTTTAGATTAGAATCGGAATTTGCTTTTTATGATAACTTATTCGTAAATGACATTCTATATTTTTAGAAATTTTGTATAGTTGATATTACTTTTACCTGACCTCGTCATTTATATTTTTCTATTTTCAACAAAGTCTCATTCTATTTCCAGTATGGATGTTTGTTCACGGCGTTGGTGTGCCGGGCACACTGTGCCCATCAAAGGATGCTTTCTTTTGTTGGTGCTCGAGTTTTTCAAAGTGTTATCAGGTGTTTTCCTTTAAGATTTTTCACTTTGGTGCAACATAGGCTTTTGCTTACTTTATATAGATCACCCTTTATAGAATCCTTTTACTACCTTTTACTAAATAGTACTCGTTGCCCTAATTGAATCAAACATTATTATTATTAATATTATTATTTGTTCAAATGGGTTCGGTCGATCTTGTTTGTTTGATATTGTTGTAACATATCTAGTAATGTGCTTTATGGATGATTCCTCTTTTGTATATGAATCATATATGTAATATGATCGAGTTATGTCAGAGTGTAATTACCTGTGAGAAGTTGTTCTGCAGGTAATTAAACCAATACTAAAACACACACACCTGACAGATTGTAGGGAGTGTTGTACTGATGGTGGGTCATTCATCAATATGGTGTAATTGGATGATTTTTTTTTTTTTTTTAATAATAATTTTATTAGTTTCATCACTTCTACAAAATTAATTGCTCCGCAATGAGACTAAATATGAGAGAATGTACACTATTTACACTTATAAATATATATAAAAATAATACTATTAATCACTATCTAAACAATAACAAAGAATAATCTATAACTAAATGTTTCGTAGTTGGTCAATTCGGGTCGCTGGTAGACGAGTGGACGGAGACGTTGAGATATAGCCCTAAATCAACATACTCCTCATCGCCGAATGTTGTTGCCAGGATGGTCGTGTCCGATGACTTGTGCTCCTCGGCCAATTTAGCATGTATCCTGGTGACCAACTTCTGGAATGCTCGGTATCTTATCCGAGTTGATACAAAATCGTTTAAGGTTTTTACTTGAGGAAGTCGTTTCTCTTCTTTTCTCAAGCGTTCAAATCGAGGACATTCAATGAGAATGTGCTGTATCGTTTGCTTGGACTCGCCATTACAATTACAAGTGTCCTGTTTGATTAGCTTAAAACGATGCAAGTACACTGCATTTGCACCGTGTCGGGAGAAGAACTGAGTTTCGATAAAACCTGGTTCGATGTACTTTGGTATTGAGGTCCAGCATTTGAAGAACTCCTTAATCACCGGGTTAGCTAATGCCTTAAATCGATTTTCCATTCTGCGGTTGGTCTCTTGGCGAGCGATTCGCTTTGCGGTGTGTCTATCGAACTTGTTCAGAGCAATTGAGATGTCGTTGTCTTTAGATTTTGCAATCCGTGATGCCCTTTCCATGATGGTTTTCATTGTCTGGGTCATTGGGACAAATCTGACAATCACGTCAATTTCCATCTCCTCAAGAATTTTCAGTATCTCTAACTCCACCTCGTTTAGTTTTCCAGGACTATGTAGCTTGTTCAATACATTGATTTGTCTGGTATAAATCACCACAGTGTCGAAGTTGTATCGTTCCGTGTAGATGCTTTGTAGTGCAGTCAGTATAGAGTACTGTTCGGCTAGATTTCGTGATACATATCCTTCGAACTTGATGTCGTTATGATGCATTTGAGAGGTCATTGCCGTTGCAATGGCATTTGACGATCCTGTTTCTTCTCCATTCCAGAAGGTATAGAGAAAGATGCAGGCTTGTTGTTTCTCCACTCTGATATGATGAGGTGTTACGGTGTCAAGGTATTCGTCAACATCCAGTTGGTCTTCGTTAGTTTTGTCGTAGTGCATCCTTTTAGGTGGCTTTTCAACGGTGAAGTTATTTCCACTGACTTTAAAAGGTGTTTTATAGGTTGTTGTATATTTGATGGGTTCTGCTCTAGCTATTTTCGACATGGCACCATCTTTTCGGATAGATCCCTTCATTGCGAGAAAAACGTTTTGCTTCTCGAGACAGTGATGGCCTATGTATTCAGTTCTATTCAGGACCTCACAGGATATACGAGAAATGGTTCGGTAACCGGATACTGCTGTTTTTAAGCAAGCATGTTGAAGTTGAGTTAGTTGGTACAGGGGGCTATTCTGCTCTTTCGAAGATTCTTCCGTTTTCAGGTGTTTTAGGGGGTCAAACCACACTTCACCCGCAAATGTTGTGACGTTACGTATGGCAGTGTTGGAGATGATTCGTCGTTTACGGTTATTGATCCCGAAATTGTTTCGACAATACTTCATCAGTTGACCTTTGAGAGGACGTACTTTTGCGGCCACTTTAGCTATATGTAAGTTCCACTTAAGGTTAGACTGAAATGTCAATCCCAGAATCTTCAAGTTCTGCACAACTTCGATGCGTTTACGATCACCGTTGATCATGATAGTGATAGGTGTTTCAATCTTAAGTTGCCTGATAGGTAGTATTTTGGTCTTCCTGAAACTGATCTCCATTTTGTTTGCATCACACCAACTTGTTACCGCATCAACTACCTCCTGCACTATCTCATTGAGAACCACAGGCGATTTATGGAAACAGATCCCAGTCAGATCATCAGCGAATGCCAGCATCTTGATGTATTCCTTGAAACGAACTTTGTCGGGATCATCAAATATTCTTAAAAGACTTGCAATGAGAATATTCCACAATAGCGGTGACATTGGTGAACCCTGAGGAGTGCCTCTGGTCAGTTTCTTGCTGACTGTAATTCCGTTGAATGTAGTGGTGGCATATCTATCTTGAAAGTAGTTTTCAACTAGTTTGATTTGATAGGCTGGGAAGTTTTGTTCGTCCATTATGCGGGCAATTGCCGGCCACCATGCGCGATCAAATGCTGCCTTTATGTCAAAGCTGATTATGGCCACTTTTAGTTTTGATTTGGCTTCTATGGTAGTCTTTATTTCGTGTAGAGCATCAATTGCCGATCTTCCCTTTCGAAAACCGAATTGATTTGGGTGGAGAATTTTGGGGTCAGCTTCGGCAAACTCTTCTATTCTCCGTATTATCACTCTTTCCACGACTTTGCCGACATTTGAGGTCATACTTAGGCCTCTGTACGAAGAAATCAGGCTTGGGTCACAATCTGACTTAGGAATTGGGATTGTTTCACCAATCTTCCATTGTGTTGGTATTTCGGAATGTTTCAAAACAGCGTTACTTAGGTTTGCGATTATATTGGCGGCAAATGGTGTTCTCTTGATAATATTGGTACTTATATTATCAGGTCCTGGTGATTTTCTTGGGCTCAGGTTGTTGATGATTAGCTGTACTTCTTGTTCATCAACATCCTCCGGTACGCTATTATTTGTTAATTTGAAAGTGTAGGCTCTAGTTTCCCTTGCTGCCTCTGAGTCTTCTTCAGGTTTGTCATCAGGGAAGAAACTTTCCAACATATCCTGCAGGGCTTCTTTCAACCGGTGTGAGGACTTTTCCAGGAAGATAATTCTAGTTGGGCTTCTCGTTAGCTTTTTAATTAGTTTGTATGTGTTTCCAAAAGGATTCATAATGCCAGCTTCGGTCAGATAGTCGCGAAAATAATCTTCAGCTTTTTTCCTGAGGAGTTTTTGGAATTCCCTGGTTGCATATCTCCATTCTTTCTTCATCTCTTCATTTGGTGTACCTTGATGATTTGAGCGCCGATATGGTCTTTCTGCTTTTTTCGCATTCCTCAACGCACTTGTCAACTCCTCGTCCCAAAAGTGTAGTGGGATGCCCTGTTTGTTTTTCTTAACGAAATAAGGCCCTTTTCCGCGAGGAAAAGCACTATTGGCAGCTTTCATGATCGTTTTCTCAAAGAGTCCTGCTTGCTCAGCAATTGAAGTTGACAGTTCGGTTGAGTTCTTTTCACAAAGACGTATCAGTTGGTTGGTATCAAGGTATTTGTTGAGGTATTCTTCCCAATCTTTTGGGTCTGTTTCATCTAAGGTGAAGGTACATCGATGTGACACTATTTTAGGAATTCGATTTGGTCCAATTTTGAGATTATATTTGATCAGCTTATGGTCGGTTTGTAGATAGGCATTGGAAACTTTCCAGTTTAACAGTCTATCAGCTGCTTCTTGGTTCACCATGGTCAAATCAATTAGACTTTCACCTCCGCAGTTGTGTTTATGTGTCATCGTTCCATCATTTTTGATCGTGAGGTCACACAGTACCAGCAGCTCCTGTACTTCCCTATAGTGTCCATCCTCCCTGATGTCCTTCCATTCCTTGCTTCTGGCATTGAAATCACCTGATATTATCAGGGGGCTATTTGACTTTTCTGCCATTTCGGAAATTTTATATACTAGATCAAAAAGGTGTTCAAAGAAATATTCACTTCGTTCAGTTTTATTCTTAGGAGGGATGTAGACACTTGTTAATATAAAGTTTGTTTCACTGGCAATTATTTTCATACAGACAATATATTCATTGCTAAATTCGGTCAAGTGTTCAGTTTTCACTTTAGTGTTGTTGGATATAACGATAGCACACTTCGGAACATTTTCGTTTGTGTTTGAGTAGTAGATGTTTTCCTCAGGGAAAGGAGGGATTGATCCATCTTCTTTACGATAATAGGGATCTTGAATCAATGAGATGTCTATTTCATTTTCATTTATATATTTAGCAAGAAGTATGTTTGCAGCTTTGCAGTTGTTTAAGTTTATACTTGCAATTTTAAGTTGATTTTTAGGTGTATTGCTGCATATAGTTGTTTGGGTTATCTGAGTATTAGCTGTACTGTGAGTATTTGAGGAATTATGAGTATTTACAGGATTACTATGATGAATGGCAGTGTTGTTTGGTTTTGAAGATTGATCCATGTCCGTTGGTTGATCGTTAAGTGTAGCTTTATTTACTGTCGGTGTTGGTGATTCTATGAATGTTGCAATGTTTTCTCTGATTGGTGAATTGACAGTAGAGCCCGATCTTGGTAGTTGGACGTGGTCGTTGTCGAGTCAAAACCAAGGGTGGAATTGAGTTCCAATTGGTCCTGCGGAGTTTTGCGCAGGAGCTTGGTTGTTTAAATAAGTCAATCCATTTGGCTGTTGGAGGATTGGCTGGTTTGGCTGGATTGGCTGGATTGGCTGGATTGGCTGGATTGGCTGGTTAATTGTTGACTGGGGTAAAAATTGTTGACTGACAAATGGGCGAACTGGGATTGGCTGTTGGATGTATTGCTGATTATTTATTGGCTGTTGAACATATTGTTGAGTATTTAGTGGCAGTTGTTGGAACTGTTGGTTAGCCAATGGTTGTTGAGCCAATTAGTGATTGGTTGTTGGCTGATTAACTAATGTATTGACCACTCGGTCACAATCGCCAAAATAATTACGAATGAATGGCTGATGCATTTGTTGCATTTCGTATTGATTTACTTGTTGTTGTTGATAAGTTGGCTGGGGTTGAAATTGACTCCATTGATTTTGGTCAGGAAGTTGGTTTCGATTGATCATTTCTTGTTGTAGAAGAGGCAAGGACTGCTGCTGATGAAGTTGGTGCCAATAGTTTCGGTTGAAGTCGTTTTGACTTAGAGGTTGTTGTTGTGGGTAATAATGTCGAGACCGCCCATGATCTGATCGTTGCCAATTGTTTTGATAATTGTGTTGTTGTCGGGGATGTTGACCATAACGGTTCCAATTGTATGGATTAGTTAAATGTTGCTGTCGGAGGCGTTGTAATTGAGGAGGTTGGTTCATGTTATTTCCATTTGTTTGTTGGTTTCTGACAACTGGGTGCTGTTGGTTAAATGTTCCAGGTCCCCGCTGAAAAGGTCTGCGCCCTTGATTTCTTTCGAAACGTACATTACGATTCAGAGGTCGTTCCGGTCGATGTTGTTGACCTCCATTAGTCGGTCCATTTCGGTTGGGTGGCCGACGTTGATTTGGTGGACGTAGATTCTGTCCATTTTGTTGTTGTTCAGTTCGACGTTGGTGACCTCGATTAATAGGTCCATTTCGGTTGGGTGGCCGATGTTGATTTGGTGGACGTAGATTCTGTCTATTTTGTTGCTGTTCAGTTCGAACCTGTTGACCTCCATTAGTCGGTCCATTTCGGTTGAGTGGCCGATGATGATTTAATGGCTGTAGATCATTCTGTGCATTTTGTTGTTGTTGATCAGGGGGGTGATTTCCTCCATGTTGTTGATTAGACCCAATCTCAAGATTTTCAACACCATTCTGTTTTCTTTGCTCGATTACTTGTCGAACGTCTCCCACGACCTGTTCGTTTACTACTGGTTTTTCGTGACGCTTCCTTTTGTTGGGTCGTTTATGTTGGTTATTGTTCAAGTTAGGATTCAATTGAGTTCCTCCGTGTTCTGTGTTTAGCTCTTCGTTCCGGGCCGAGTCGTCAGATACAATGGGACTAAATAGATCGAGTAGAGGAGGTTGTACAACAACCTTCGGGCAGGTCTGGCCTGCATGGTTGGGTGTCGATTGAAGAACACTTTTCACTTCAGTATTTTGCGAAACGGGCACTTCATCATAAGGGTTGTTGTTTAGTAGCTGGTTTTTAGAACTCTCGACATTTTCTTTATCATCATCAATCAATGGATCAAATATGTATTCAATGTGTTGGTAAATACCAATGTTGGACTTTTTGAATCTTTGCTGAACTATTTCATTCAGTTCAATTTGGTCCAAATTCACTGTATGATTCAATGTGAAGTAAGTTGGGCCTCCCACAAGTAGGTGATGCAGTTCGTCATATTCAATCACAACACCCTTCGAGATGTGGTCATACATGTAAGTGCTCATACGATCAAGCTTTGTCCATTCATCCGAGATCGCGGAGATAATTGGATGATTAAGATTCTTAATTCTAAGAATTGATAAAGAGAATTGTGTCTGTTCATAAAGTGATTCACAACTAGATTCTTTATCGATTATATAAATAGCATTTCCAAATATATAACATAATGCGATTATATTGAATTTATTTTTACATTTTGTGTTATTAAATGTGATTCAAACGTTTCTGAGAACACTTAAGGAGATCTTTCATGACAATTGTACGCACTTTATGACCTGCTCATCAATCTATTTGACGCATTTTACTATTGTATTATGAACATCTCATTATTATTTATTTATTTACACAGGCACTAAATCTGTCTTGATGTGTTGATGATTATGATGAACGACCCTTTTTTGTATTATTTGCACAGACACACATCCATAAAGGTGATTCAACCTTGGGCCTACCTGTAATGTGTAATTGACAACAATTGAATTAACTTTGCCTGTGATGGTTTGTTGTTGTTTGTGTCTGAAATTGAGATGTGAGACGACCTTGTGATGTGATCTACTTTTGGATGTAGGCTCATCATAGACGGGGTGTTTCAATGGACTATGTGATATAGTGAGTGGAGAGTGGAGTATTTTATGGAACACCTTATTTGAATTTGAATTACATTACAATGAAAAGCGAATAATGGACGATTATTTTTATTTATTTTATTATTGGGTGAATATTATAAATGCTAAATGATGTAAATCTTTGGATTGGAAAATGAATTTTGAATTGTGAAGATGGATGTTATTTGCTGATTATTTTATGTGTTTGTGTATTTCGTGTGTAGTAACAAGGATTTCGTGAATTTTGGTGAATTTTAATCGAAACTAATTTGTTTAGTTTAATTTGGGTTAATCTGTGCGTATTCGGTGAAATTGTCATCATTACTACGAAAGTAGAGTGCATCACATCAACAATGGTCGTCATCACTCTCTCTTGCCATTGTTTATTGTCGGTTTTATTTGCATTCGATTCAGTCACTCATTTGTTGCTTTCACCGAATGCATCGCTTTGTTTTACTGTGTTTGATTGTTTCTCGCTAACTGTTGGATTTGTTTTCCAGTTGAGATGGCTCATCACTCTCCTGTGATGTCATTGAATGTGAATGACTCCGTTCATTCGCGCTTGACACGAAACGATTCGATTCGAATGACTCACTAGTTGGCGCATGGACCATGGTGTGGTTAATTAATTTAACCTTAGTTAATTTAGAGTGTAATTGGTGTAATGTTCAAATTGCCTTGTCTTTATCTTGATCCATCCTATTTCCATTTCGGGATTATCTCATTTGACGATCTTGAACATTATGACAACAACACTGAGTGCACATGATTGACATGTTACTCTACTGATGTCCTATAGGTGCATTCTTAAATGGCGTTGTTTTTGTTTTGGATATCAATTATAGGATACATCGATTTATTGTTGTTTTGTCATTGATTTTTGTATTAGCTAAACACGTGATTTATTTGTCACGATTTTTGTATGTACGTTGAGTACGCGTGTAATGATTAGACAATTAACTTCAAAGTGATGTGCGCGCTTCTAGTGTTTAGCTGATTGATTATGTTTATTATGTGTTCGTATACTATTGATTAGTACAGGGTGGTTTTGAAGTAGTGATATTTGTTGATTGTTTTATGAAAAATATAAATCATTTTAATTCACCTTGTTTGTATGTATTCACTTTTACTGTTCCACTCGCAGTCGTGGTGAAATATGTGTGCCAACTACATGAAGATGAACATTATTTCCCGTGTAATGATCATTCATAATGGATGTAATTAAAGTCTAATCATATTTGATGATAACAGAAACAGACAGAGACAGATACTAATCGACTATATCAACTCACTGTCTGACAGTTGTACACTAATCTGGCAATTGTCATTGAGATTTACAATGAGCATATAGCATATAATCTTTGTTCCGACTTGTTTGACTGATGACTTGAAACGAGTCGCTATTCGCGTATTGCATTGAACAGTTTGATTTTTGAGCCATGAGATAATGCCAAATGTGTGGAAATAGTTGCACTTCCTTTTGTTGCGTTCTTTATGGTCAACCCTTCTAATGATTGACCCAGACAAATGATGTTAATGTTGTCATTAATAATCTAATCCAGCTAATCTGTGTTGTGTGTTTGTGTGTAATTGCAAATTATGGTCAAACTCTTTTTGAACGAGATTTATGTGTGTGTCATTGGCCATGCCGTTTGTCCGCATAATCGGCAACCTTTCGGTAATCTTTAATAACTAGGTGTGCAGTGTGTGATCACATTTTTGGATGGTCCATTGCTGTGCTGATTATCGAACATTCCTGTTAGTCTCATCCTGTATTATGAATGACATAATCATAGAGTTTCTTTATGTAGCTTAATTTTATCTTTTTTCTTGTTTTTTACCTGAAAATTATTGCCACCGGTATTTATGAATGACCCTGCTCTGATAGACAGGCAATCACTGTGATCAGTGAGTCATTCATAAATAGCTTCAGTTTATTATTATCTCTCACAGTATGTTAATTGCATACTCTATTTGTTTGTCTGATCACATGTCTAGACTCGCTGAATGACCATTGATTTTACCACTGTCCAGTGCTAAATACAGAGTGATAGCATTAATTTTTTGTTACTGTATTACTTTGATTGCTTTGGGCTGTTCACAAATGTCGGTACAGTTATGAGACACCCTGTTTTGTGGGTGACCTTTAAATGGTACGGTGTCTGGACATGGAATGATCGAGTTGTGCACTGATTAATTGCTATATGGTCAGTGTGGTGTGTGTGATTGATTTGACTACTCACTTTACAGGCTACTGCTTATTACCGAACATGTGGTAATTGTGTCCTGAGGTGATTAATGTGCGCGGAAATTGTAGCGATGGTTCATTCTCGAAAAACAGTAGCTTGGATTTAGTTGAGTTAGTTTGCTTGTCATTGACATATTCTTATGTGTTATCACATTTTAGCGATTTCATCTGAAGCTCATTCATATAACCATACCTTGTATATGAAGACATGCTTGCTTCCCTGTTACTTAGTTTGGTCACTTACTTCATAAGGGTCACTCACACAAGTAATGCACGCACCCATTAACCCAATTAATCTAATTTATGAGTTCATTTCCTATTGTCCACTTACCTGTCTATGTCTTAATTGTTAATTGTATATGTATCTTAATTTTTGTCTCTTTCCCAGGTAAATTCTCAAATCTACAATGGCTTGATGTCTACACTCTACATGTAAAAAAGAAGGTATGTTACAGGATTGTTCTTTTTACCTGTCTTAATTAACTGTCTGTCGAGTGTGCTTACTCATTTCGATGAGTTTGCAAGTTGTATTTTGACAAATATACTTGTTTCTTTCGTGCAATCTCACAATTTCACTGAATTTTGACTATTTATTTATTATTTTCACTATTTGCCGCTATTTTTACATCAAATATTTTAAATTATACTTCTCTAGGCATTTCCCCGATAGATGGCGTTACAAGTTGTTGTCAAGTTGACAATGTCAACTTGTTATTTTAATGTTTTGTTTATCATTAGATTGCAATTTAGATTATCATTCTCTTCATTGGTAATCTGTTTTAGTTACTTTTTAATTTGCACTAATCTCGTAAATAGATTCAACTGTATTCCCTTCTGTTGTATTGTACCGAATTGTATCAGGCTTATTACTCCAACACAATTGATCGATTGAGTATGTTTGTGTGTTCTAGTTTAGTGGCACACTTATTTATGTGTGGATGGTCTCACCGATATCGGAAGATGTTATCACGAAATAGATCGATCGGGGGTATTTGTATTTTATGCGTATTAATTTGTGGACTTTTTCAAGTGGATTTGGCCACTTTTCTATAGAACGATTGTCTTGTTCACGTGTGACCCTCTTGTTCTTATTGAGCAATTATTTGGTTGCATCTTACTCATCTTAGTGGTCTATTCACACATTGCGTGACTCGACTATACTCGACAGAATACAGACGTAAAGTTAATTTTCTGCATTTCTCAATTGTGTCCGGTCAATTGTTCTAGATTGGTGTGAATCATTGTTTTCTTTACCGCGCGCACAAAAGCTCTAATTTTCTATTGATTGAGTCAATGTGTCACTATGTCAATGGATGGGACCTCACGACTAGTGATCTACATTCTTTTGCCGTGGTGGTTGGTTGTTTTGTTCAATGTCGATTTGAATCTTTATCTGAACCTCCAGGCACCTTTCAATGCGACGTAATTAAAGCTTCAAACTTGGTTGTGTACTTGACATTGAATGAAGGTGATGGGCAATTTAGCTGTCAATTTGATCTGTCTGGGTCAGTTCGAAGATGAACATGTTGTGTTCGTACTTTGAGGATTGCTCTTGCAGATTACAGTGAGAGGTGATTAAATGAAGCAAACAATAATTAAGTTAATTATTAATGATAAATTATATCTGAAGATTGTTTTGATTGATAACATCTTTGGCGAATTGTCTCTTGCATTCATAAAGTATGCATGTACTTTGTGAATAACGACTTTTTGAATTCTACAGGAATCAATAAGTTTATTCGTTTATTTTTTTAGTAATTGTTTTAGAGATTCTGACCTAACCTAAATTTGGCGCGAATTTAATTTACAAAAGTCCTTGATTTATTATTTTAATTATTAAATTAATTTCTAAGTGCATTCCCACGTGAAAGGTTATCTTTACTTTAATTGCTTATAATTTTTTAATCTATTAAGTCAATCTTGTAACGACACATCATCTCATTGAAGCGGGACATCCACAAATAAGGTGTTTGTCTTTTCTGAAAATCTGTACAAGTTATGTTGTTCTTATCTTTTCAATTTTTCGACTCAAATTGGTCATGCTCTCTCCCTTTGTTGTTATATTGCATTTACTGTTTTGTGTCTGTTTGCTAATTAATTGAAGTGATAGATAGGAGAAAGAATGAAAGAAAACAAAAGCAGAGGAAGAAAGCAAAACAAAAGGTCAAAATAGACAAGACGCGCGCGCGAGACAAATTAGACACTGTGTAATGGAGATTGATTGTAATGATGATTAATTAGATGGGCATGATGATGATGGAGGTGGATTGTCCATAGAGAGTGTGACATGGCGAGGTGAATGGATGAAGTGTGACATCACTCGACATTATATCATTATTTGACAAGCAGGATTCACGCTAATTGAGTGTTAATACAAATAAATGTGTTGACGCATGCGTGTGTAATTTCGATTTTATGTTATGTAGCATTCGGAGGAAGATGAAAGTATCTGTCTATTCCGAGGATATTACAGAGAATGTACTGTGAGAAATGATATGAGATCACTGTTTATTAGTTTGAAATTGTGCGACATACGTCTTTTGTGAATATTTCAGTAGAATTAATTGAATTGTGAGGTAATAACTTGGTTGAACCATGTTTATGACTGTTGATTTGTTGTTGTCCATAAAAAATGAGCTCACTGTTGATCGATCCCGATTTTATGGTTCACTTTGAGCATTCTCGAGCCGAAACCAAACGACAGTTGCATCAAGCTGTGGATGCATCAATGGTGGACAGTGTGTATGTGTCATTGTTTGATGATATTGCCAAGTTTAAGACTATTTCCTCGAATTGTAATCAAGTTCGACACCAACTCACTCGAAGATTCTTTGGAGTCAAGAACCGCTTCGTCTAATTTCACTTTGTCGGATATCCTCAATCCAGTTGCACATGCTTTGTCTTTCTACCTTGAACACCAACAGCAACATGCAGTAGATGAATCTGTTTTTATTTTAAATGGCGAGAGTTTTGTGGAAGATTCCCCAGGTCGTGTTTTCCCCCGAAATGACGAGAAAGGCCAGGACGATTGCGTCGATAATTCTAACGATTATAAATTCTCGAATGATTTGCTCGGTAGTCCTCCAATGCCAGGTCTAGATGAACATTCTTTTGGTGACATTGTGGGATATCAAGGTGTATTGGTATATTGAGGGTTGAAATGTTTTGTTATTTTTTGATTTTCTTAGATTCTACTGAACAAACGAACAGTGACGAGTTTGGTGACAATCGAGGAGGGTTATTAGTGGACCTAGGAGGTACATTGCGCATATTCGTAGAGGTGACGTAGACGACGAGAAAGATATGGATTCGTATTCAACCATCGATCAGCAGAATTTGTCTACTGATGGGCCAACAAAGTCGAAATCAGCCAAACGAAATGTGCATGTGGATCCAGCTATTCATACTCGGGCGAAACCTTACGAATGCATCGAGTGTGACCTCATGTCTGCTCTTCGAAACAGTCTGGTGAGACATGTGAGGGAGGTGCACCTTGGACTGGGCTGATTCTGGGAGAAAGGACTAGATGCTGTGACTGGTGGTACTCTAGACCCGGGACTGTACAAAAAATATGCTCGTAAAGTTGATTCGTAAGCCCTGTATTAGTTAACTTTATGTCTGAATGTTAGAATAAAATCTATTTAGGATATTATTTTTGACAAGGAAAACTTTATTTATAGACTTGAATAGAAACTTGTTGAACTCTCTTTTAAATCATCATGATCATTTGAGCTAATCCTGGTGTGCGCCTCACTCGTGCCTCTCTTATCATTCCTTTCTCATCCTCAACATCCTCGAAGATGTTTTCGACATTTTATAATAATAACTTTCCATTGTTCCTACAGGGTGAGACTAAACAGTCTTTTCAGTTTTTCCTCAACATACAGAACAATGTAGCGCAATATCGCATGATCATCCTGTTGAGAAAGAAGATTATCCCCACTCATTGTCTTAATGTCTTTCGTGTGTATTATTGTGTGCACCTCTTGGACTCGTAAGTGAAAGTACCTCTCCAGGTGATTCGCAAGCGAACTTCTCAACCAGGCCTGTGTGATGAAGCACACACGCACACAGGTGAATGAGATCAAAGGTCAAAAAGCACAGACCCGAAGTAGTGACTATTGTGGCCTTGTCATGTAAGGTCATCAAAGGTGAACATTGACGGACAGGCGTACAGAGGGGTACAGGGTGGTGCGCGCATGAATTATTCAACGAACGTGATTCGAATGTTAGTGGATCGTTCCAACAGTGCTCAATTACCGACACCTGTGTGCAGAGTGATATAGCTTAATCATGATTACAGGGTGAGTGAGCTCTAATGGAACTCTAGTGGACCTAGGAACTATAATTGATGAGCACATTTGTGATTGACCTCAACTGGGACCAACAGGGTCTTTTGACCGTAAGACGGTGATGTAAGTTTATTTTTATTATTTTTATTTGGTGTTTATAAATTGACTATTTTATTGAAACACTTCTTTTGGGTCAAATATTTGACCTTGCGCGCTCTGGGGGAGACAAGACTTTATCGAATACAAATTGCATTATGATGGGACACTAATTGACCGGTGAAAATTTGTTCTACCAATAAGAATTGAGGAATTTTTGTTATATTGCCCCGCTCTATATCTCACCCACCATATAGTTGGGTCATTGATAGATGAGATAGTTTGCGCAACCTAATTAATCAATTTTCACATTGGTATGTGTTCACACCTGTGTGTGGTACTTAATGTGTTTGGTATTAATTGAATTAATTAATTAGAACTGGGAGATTTACTTGGACACACCTTGATTGTGTCTGTGTGCATGATCTATTTGTAGATTGTGTGTGAAATTAGGACAAATGATGCCCACAAAGCTATTTGTGGGTATTTGCAGAGTTGAGTTTACAAATCATATTGAACATTATGTTTGATTTACATTTAAAAGTTTCTTTTATAAAAAGCGCTTTTTACGTGAGTTCGAGTAAAGAATTTCAATATTCGCTGAATTTAATCGAGAAAACCTACACAGGTATGTAATTTCAGGTAGAAATGAATGCAGCCCAGGTGATGATTACCTTAGCAAACTCGCACACCACTTGTTATTACCATTTATCAATTTAAATTCGAACACACATTCAATTTCAAGTTCAATTTCATCTCTCAAATTGATTCTCTCTGCAAGTTTGTTCTCCCGGCCACTGATCGATTGGTCCATTTGTTAATCTGTGTCGAGTCACTGCTAAATTGGGAATGCATGTTCAATAAGTTTTGAAATATATGGAAAGTGCAATGTGTTATTTATAGCTTGCACAACATGACTTTTCGGTGAAAAAGGGACCGACAACACATCAATTAATTGATTTTGGAATATATTGCAAATAGTTTAGCACTGAGACCAGACAAGGTCATTTGTGAATTAATTGATTACTGATTTACTTTACTTTCACCGCAATGTGCTTTGAGGGACACCTCCCTACGCACTCACCTGGACATATGGTCATTTGTAAAGATTTGTGTCGTTGCTTACCTTTTGGCTGGTTGATTACCATTGAAATGACTTTATCGAGGAGACAAATGTATATTTTGTTTTTACCAATCGTCTGAAAGTGAATTTTGAAGTGCTATTTTCGAATCGCTACTAAAAGAGGACTTCTTCTGGTTAAACCGCGGGCTAGTTGAAAGTTGAATTTTTGAGCATTGTCACGATTTTAGAACGCAGTTACTACATTTAATTGCATGTTGAAGGGGGTACTTTTACAGGTATGTACTTTGGAATGTTGATTTGAGGTGTCAAAAAGGGTGGTTTAGGGCTATAAGTTAATGTCGAGAAGTACTTGTGATTACATTCGAACAATTTCGATAAATGTGCACTATGTCATTTTGACAAGACTCTTTAGGGGTTACAGAGTTTGTACTGATTTAATGTCTTATGTTGCAATCCGGGTTGTGAATTGCTTCCTTCAGTCATCAAGTAATCTGAGCTAATTCCATTTTACAATTCTTTTGACCAACATTTCATGACCGACTTACTCTTTCTCTTGTACTTTCATCTTCTTGTTGTTTGATCTTTTTGTGATTTTATTATTTCACTCACTCGAACGAATTGTGCTCTTCTTTTAATTTGTTGGCATTGAAAAGATAATTGAACGTCGTTTATGAACGGACTGCAATTATCAGATTGTTTATTGTATGCACATGTATGATTTGATGTTTGCATTACACAACAGTGACAACGCACAATGATTCCTCCAATTAGAATTACATTATAATGCAATTAGACTGGGGACAATTGAAAGTGAATTGGAGAGATTAGTGACATGTGTGTGCACTGTTTAACTGATAATTCACAGATGACGTGACAGTGGCAAAGAGGAGAAAGTGCAGTGTACTCATGTTGGGTGATCGATTGATTGGTTTATTGCTGGCACTGATGAGAGATAAGATGAGATGACACAGATTCGAATGATTGGGATGTGCACTCGTAGATGACGTAATGACACTTTGGGTCATGTGATGATGTGCTTTATGATGACGATTCTATTGTATTCTTGGGCATATTCTACTTGTGTGTGCTACGTTGTAATGTTTTATTGTGATGTAACTGTGATGGTAGTGTGTTTGCTACATGCTTAGATTCATTCATTGATGAGATTACACATTTTGGGATTGTAGAATTTGATAATGGGGAAAAATGTTTTATGATCTCTGTTAGGTGTGATTTGTATTGCACAATTCTTTTGTGATTTATTGTAGCAATTTTGTGTTTTTGGTACATTTTGGATACATTTTTTAAATTCAATTGCATCAATATGATGAATAATTTTATATATTATTTGTGTTGCACAATTACACGTAATTGATATGTTTTGTTGAAAGATGAATGCGTTTTTGTGCGTAAATTGTTACTTAGTATCATTTTCACCTCGTGCATAATTGACATTAGTCTTGTAGGTCAACATAAATTTGGTACAATTTAGCTAAATGCGATTAATTTGCGTCTTTTTCTTCGCTACAATCGTATCTAATCTGGGCTTAGAATGTTTAATTGTTTTTGGTGCCAATTTATTTTGTTCTGTTGGTGTGATTGAATACTTTGATACCAGATTTGAGACATACATGGTGGTTGTGATTGTGTCTATTTAGTGTTCATGATTTATCATTTAATTGAGGTCATCCTGTAATGTCTGTTGAATTAATCCATCCGTCTATCACCACACTATAATACGGAAGATTAAGTAAGCGTAATTGAATTAAAGCTCGCTCAGCAGGACACAATTCTTTCGAGACATTATTCTTCCTGTTCTTTTATTATTAAATAAATTTTCTGATGATTCCGCTCGCGAGTAATCTTAACTCGAAATGACAAGAAAACATTTCCTTTGTGGTTACACTAGCGAGAGTGTAATCACAGAACAATATTCATATCAATTCATACTTTATTGTTACATTGTAGCGAATGTGGGGAAAGATACTTCCTGGACAAAATGTCACTTTGTGTTCTAATCTAGGATTGTTTTGTTTATTTTTTATTTAATTATATCAATTTAGCTAGCAATTTAGTTAAACATCTCTCTGTACATTGTATCGATATATGTCGATTGTGTCATAAATTATTAATTGACTCTTTCCTTATTAAAATTGCTACATTGTGTCGAATGTGACAAAACAATACAATTACTACTTTCTCTATCTTTGTATTTAATAATAATAATTCATTGTGTTATTTGTGTATTACGTTATTTATGAATTTGTCTGGTTAGAGTGGATTAAATTATACATGTTGGAAGATTTAGCTACAAAATGGCTGATTTGTCACTTTTTATTTTTTATTAATTTTTAAATTTTCTTTTGTTTAGGATTTGCGAATAATTTATTAAGCATTTTGCTTTTTGGTTGATTTTTCCGGGATTTTTTTCCTTGTCAAAATGGCGCGAATAATCCAACTTTATTATGAAGACGAATTTGTCAACGATTTATTGGGGTAAGTATTTAATGAACGTCTTTTGTGAACACCTTCTCCTCCTCCTCTCAACTTAGCTTATTAGTGAGTTACCTGTGTGGAGTGCTTATTTACCTGTTACCTGTTTGGCACCTTTCGTAAATTAGATCATTTGCCTGTTTCGGGTTGTGTGTGTTTACTGACCGAGTTAGTCTCACTCACTCACTCACTCACTGTTTGTCTTAATTGTGCTTATGTCACCATGTTGCCCCCTTACCTTCCCCTTTCCTCCCCCATCTCCTCTCACCTGTCTATTATTAGCAATTGACATTAGTGCATGTGCATGTGTAATAATATATGATTTTCCTGTGACCGTCAATTTATCAGTGTTTGTCCATTTATCATTCCATCTTGAGTCTATTCAGGTGCATGCACGGTGGGACTAACCACAAATGACATGCACATTGAGTTAGTAAGGCTAATCTCAATCTTACTCGTTCGATCTCAACTCGATGTGTCAACTCTCTCTTCCCAATTTGTTGTCCAATTTAGCCGGCTTACTTACCTGATTTACACAATGTTCAAAGTTTGTTTGTACTAGAGTTTGAGTTTGGTGCGAAATGTGACGCCGAACTATTGATTTCAGTGAGAGAAGATGAAATTGAGATGCCAACGGCGTCCGATTTAGTTTTTACTGTGTAAACTTGAGGGCTTTTTAATGCTTTTTGGTCAAATATGGCCGGTTCTACTTTATGAATGACACACGAATTTATTTGTCTGAAATTTTGCTTTTTCGTCGGATTTCCACTGTTATCCGAATCCGGTTACTCAAAATAGATTGGATTTTAAAAAGGATTTTTTATGTGCGAAAGTTTTATTTAATTCATGCAAAGTTATGTGGGAGATCAGGTTACTTTATTTATGAATGTTTTAGTTGAATTATATTTTTGGAAACATTCCTTATCTTGATTATGCGGTTTGTAAAAATTTGTCTGGAACTTTTGTTTGTATCTTTGTGAACGTACCTCTTTATACGTCATTTGTGAACAATCTGCAATTAATTGTGGTTTCAACGGACTGAGCTCTATGTCACAAATAGATTTGTGCTCACTTCTGTGTTGGCATCGTCAATTTGTTGTCAGTTCCGTTTCATTAGCTTGCATCAATTAATTTGCGCATTCACAAATAGCATCACAGTCCAGTTCATCACTTACTTGACTAGTTCACATTGAGTAAGTTCAGTACATGCCGGTCTGTCCTGACAGTACGTAATCTTATCAGTAGCACAAATCTTCCTTCTTTTCGAGTCTGGTCTCTGTTTGGGCGCCATGGCGACATTAATCAAACTTGCTTTGCATTCGCGAGTGTGTCCAGTAGTTGAGTGTGACTCTCCGATCGAGTCTATCCAGTAGTTGTCCGCTTTATCGATCACGTTTGCTTTAGACGTTCTTTGAATTCCTCACTCATCACCGACACTAGTTGTGTTTGCCGTTTTTCTTATCTCACATTTACTTTACAGGGTGAGTTAAGCTTCAATTCGAATAATATTGCACTCAGGTTTATTCGATATTACTCTTAATGCTCACCATGTGTTTCAGTAAGATTATTGAGTCCGATTTGTTTAGTGTCTCACTCTTATTTACAGTTTAGTTTACCCTAACCGCAAGTTTGTGGGGGCTTCTGTCCAATTGATCAAGTCGATCGCCGCTGCCGTCGACTATTTGCCGCCTTTGTGCGCTTTTCGGTGTTTGTCTGTGTGATGTGTGTCCACCAATAACACCTCTCACCTGACATAATATACCGACACAAGGTGTGCACAAATAGTACACCTCAATGTGTTGTGTTAGGCAAATGTATGTTTGAAACTCATTCTGTAGTGGTCATGATCTCGCGAGCGGGCACAGTAGGCTTCAGATCGGCGCAACCAGTGAGACATCATTTATCTTTTTGGCTTTGACCTTCGGGTTTACGTTGTTTTTGTAAGAAAAAATTGATTTTTCTTGCCTTTTTTGCTGGGCAAAATCCAATTAATTCACCTGTAAAGGAAATTGGAGTTGAAATATAGTATGGATACTTTGTTTATGAATGAATTTTAACTTTGGCTCGCCCAATTTTTGAGATTTTTGAATTGTCGTTCTCAATAGTTTTAATTCAGAAAATCTCTGCATTTTAAAATTCTGTTGGAATGGTACTGGGCTTGCGTTGAATCATTGAGAATAAATAGAACAATTCCAAGATTTGTCGCCTTTTATGGTGATATTTGTTTTGTTTTATTTGTCGTAATATGTCAATCATTGCATTTATGTCATTATTGCCATTTGTAGCATTATTATTTTTTGTGTTGGTCATTTCATTTTTATCTCTCGGGCCATCCATGCAAGTGGTCATCTATATGGAGCTGACCTCGAAAGTGACCGACCAGATCAAGTTCACTTAAATGTCTAAATGTAAAGTAGACTAGTTTACGGACGGATCATATCGATTGCACAAATGGAGACATACTTTGAAGTGAATGATGATTGTAAATGTTAATTAGTAATGACCACACTTGATATACTTGGACTAAGTGCAATTTAGAAAATGTGACCGGGACTTTCTGTCATTATCGTTTATTGACCAATTTAGACGTAAATGTGCATTACATTGCTAGACAGTGTAAACTTTGTATACGTCATTTGTGGATGACTAGATCTGATAAGTACATATACAGTGTATATCATACGATGTATTTAAATGTATAAGTCCCGCTTATGTGTAGACGATGCTAATTGGATTAAACATTGGATTATACACAATGACTAATCGGTGTGCTCCTTGCAATGTCATTATCGACTATCTCGACATGAGCATTTTCACAATGTCCTCTAATGACATTGTGTGCATAGATTGACCATTAATGTGATTAACCAGTGGCACGCATGGGATCATCATTAGACGGCATTACCTCTTCTTTCAATATGTACTAACTAGTAAAATCAAGTGATTACCTGTGGGGTAATACACTTGTAATTGTCTCACCTTGCACCAAGGAAGGATGTTCCGCTATTGGCCCATTTTTGCCCGGAAGACTTGTCTAGTTAGTACATTGATATATCATTACGCAATACATTGCGCAACACATCACCTCAACGAAGGTGTCCACGAATGACGTAATATGGAGAGGTGTAATCTTATCTCACTTTTGTGTCATTGGAAATATTTGTGTGTCTTCTCCCTCCATGGTTCCAATTTGTACCTCTTACTCACTCAATGGCGACCTGATCAGGTGACAGAGGAACAAACGAGTTGTTGGGTGCTGGATTTATGTGTGCTTAATTGGTGTGTGAATGGTGGAAAGTTACCTGGTTGAGGAAAATTGAGTGATAAGATGAGACATTCCCACATGAGTTCAATAACATTGACACCTTGTTCGCATGATGAGGATATGTTCGGAGATGAAATGTAAATTATATCGAGATATAACCAAAAATATGGATTATTGTGCATGCGCGCTAGCAATTAGGAATCATTCTCTCAGAGCAATATTTTACATGTAACGAACATTCCCGTTATTTTTGTTGTATATTGGGAATAATGTTACAATCTTGTTGATGACCATTTTTATCTGCTTAGGTCATCCATATATATTGGATCAGTATCTATTGTTACATAGTTCCGATTATTGCATAGGATTTCAAATTATTATTGCCAACCTGTATGTTTCAGTAATTTTCCCGAAATCCGGTAATCATCATTTTTTCAAAAATTGCCGCAAGTCCGTTATATCTATTTATAATTAATCTCTCCACCACTCCCTGTATTTATCCTTGCAATGCAAGCTTCACTCAATTCAATCCAGTTTAATCTCGTTTTATACGATTTTAAAATGTATTTTAATATACCATTTGTATAATATGCTGTGTAATCATCATTAGATGGATTAGGTGATGAGTCGTGTGCCCCTTCATAAATGTGGTGATTGATAATGATGATGTTGTGTGTCAGTTATTTTTAAATTTTGTTTGTTTCACTCTAGACATTGTAGATATTTGAATAGTTCATTTTGTTCATTCATAATTTTTATCTTTATCAGGAGGGTCATTAATAACCGTGTTTGACCTAACATTATGAAATATTGCGTGTACAGGGTGGTTTGAGTTGGGAATGGCTTGGATTCATGTGTGAGAGGGTAAAATGAGGTATTTTTGTGGGACATCAGACATATTTGTGTTTGCTTATGAAATATTACACCTGACAGGTATGTGTGATAATAATTAGTAGGGAGATGAGAGGAGGGGATAAGGACTAGGAGATGTACTGTGTGGAGTGTAGGCTTGGATTGAGGCATGAGTTGGTGGTGAGCCGGTTGTTTTGCCTCTTATCAGGACCTTGATCTCCATTTTACGTACATTAAACTCAATCAATCGATCGTAAATCAATTAATTTTATTGAGATTTATTATTGATTTTGTTGTTGTTTTGTGTTGTGTTGTGTTTTGCACATTCGTGATTGCTCATTCATACAGGGTGGATCATTGGTATATGATTTTATGAGATTAAATTGAAATATTTTTTGAAACATCTTGTTAGTGATTTATTTCTTATACAAATTGGTTAAATCTACGTTGTTGACAGGCGATAGTTATGTTATTTATGAAAGTGCTACTTTGTTTCATTCACTTTTGTAGCAACTATTTGGGAATTTTTTAATAGTTTACTTTTAGTTGTACTAATTCTTTGATTTTGAATGACTTTTAGAGATAAGGAATGTATAAGGTTAATCCTGTGTTTATTCATAGATGACGTTCTGCTCAATGTCGTGACCCCTTTCTTTGTGATATTGGGAATATTGATTAATGATTGCACTTTTTTAGGTTGAGTACTTTCTTTGGAATTAGTTGTTAACGCTATATGTTTATTATTCGTATTTTATTGAAATTGCTGTTTTCTAATTCTTGAAATCAACTACGTTCTTTACGAATGGGTCTTTAAATACATGTTGATTTAACTTGGGTATGGACAACTTTTATGGACATACCTGTTCATACATACAATGGCAATCTCACTTTGCGATTACTTTTTTTGAATTTAAATTGCAAAATTATTCAAATGACTCAACTTTCAACTGTGCCCAGTGCATGCAGCATCATCTCTTTTCTGTCCGTCTTCATTTAGTCTCTTGTACTAATAGTTTCTATTAATATCGAATCATTCCGATTGGCAATGACCTTTCCTTCTCTAGCCATTCGAACAGAGCATAACCCAGTTAATTAAAAAGTAAACTAGTGACAGGGTGAGTGTTCATAAAATTAGTAACATTTTCTTCATAGCTAATGCAGTATTGCGTATTGATTGATTTAAGCACAGTAAAGTCGACTCTACTAATCTTCATTCTACTGTCTATGAACTGCTCCTTCTATCAATGATCTAGATAGGAGTGCGACTGCTGCTTCTCCATTAGCGCAGCCGGTTGCATTCTCCACCAGAAACTAATCTACATTTTGGTCTGTTCATATAGTTTATACCTGTATTGTTAGTATATTCAACACGTAATCTTAGGCATACTTATGAACGCACCCACACGCAGCTCTGATAGCTTTAATCTATTGACCATTCTCTCACCCATCTCACCTGGTCATGATTTTCGTTCATTTCGCATAATTATTAATGGCGCGCACATCATTACAATAATTAGTCTGAGTGGAAGAATAGATGCGGCGTTGCAGAACTAGTCTTGTCTTACTTGTCCCTTGCCTCTGGTCCATTCATACATGCCGTATTGATTATCGCTTCTTGGAAAGCATCTGTCGCATCATTTAAATATTTATTGCTTTCTAAACATTGCGTCCATCTTCTAATCGACACTAATCGATGTTTGGTCGCTCCCAGTTTTTGTTTGGAGATTTTGCGTTGGATGATGATGCGTTCGATAATGACGAGTCTATTTTGAGGGTTGATTTAGAGGATAATTGTTGGCTATAGCTTATTTGATTCAGTTTAAATTGAGTGCTTTTTCGGAGGGATAAATGTGTTTTGCTAATATTCCAATTAATCATATTAATTAACGCAATTAATAACTACGCGTGCGCACACATATGTGATTAATTTAATTAATATCAATTAACTCTTTCGCGGTGTGGTCAATTAGGAGCCGCTATTATGCAAATTGAATATAACCTCGTAAAAGGTATTATTTGCATAATACATAGGAATGCAATATGCAAATATTAACCCATTCAAGGTTGGTGCGAAATTGAATGCCTTACGGGCGCTTATTAAAATTACTTCCATGGAATAAGGAAGATATTAAATAGGGGGTTAATCTTGGATTTATATTCGGGATTCATTCAATGATGACGTATATACGTGTGTTTGTGCCTTCGGTGTTGTGTCATTCGAGGATGATTAATGATTGGGGACTTTCACAAAGTATGTACATTTGTGATGATTAACCGTATACATATGATAACCGTACTATTGATTGATTGATTATGTGTGTGTGGATGACCCCCTTTAGCAAGACCGTTACGAATATTTGTTTTGTTGAATTCCATTATGTATGTACTGCAGGCCCGTTTAGTTTCCGGACAGTGCAAGTTTATTGTACGTCATTCGTGGAAAGACTCATTTGGTTATGCATGATTGCGCAATGAAAACAATGAAACGATACATAAGATAACGAGGAATCATGAATACAAAACAGACAGGAAATTCGGTTGCTGGTGGGAAAATTGGTAAAAATTCCTTACGGTTCAATAATAAGAAGAGTCATCTTTCATATATTGTTATCACCGAATTTGTAAATAGTCCAATGTGAGACGAGAACGATAATATGCTGAGGACGTTGACTTTGACGATGACCCATAAATAACAAAAAGAAGATGATCACCAAGACAAACTTTTCCCTATTTGCTCAATTTGTTATTTTGATTTAAATTTTAAACGTCACGGCTTTTATGAATAGATCCTTTTGTATGATCTACCTTTATCACTACATTATCTTAACAGGCGTTCATAAATGACGTAACTTTGTGAAAAGTTTGCGAGCGAAACAAATGCGAAAGCACGCGTGTGAGAGTATCCTTTTACAACAAATTTTCACTTTTCCTTTAAAAAGAGAATTTTAAAATTTTCATATACAGCTTTCTAATTTTATCTTCATCGCCGCATCCACACTATCTAGCGATTATCTAAACAACCATTCATAAATGAGGTACTAATTTGTACTAGTCTTTGTGGAGGAGGGATAGCGAAACTAATGTGAAAGCACGCGCATTTTCATTTTCAACTTTACAAAAATTATATAATACTTTTTAATCTCAACACAATTTTCACTTTTAGCCTCAATTTGCACTTCTTCACTCACCACTCCAAACCTAATGGTCACATCATCATCCTAATCGCGCACCAACCAAATATAACGTAAGTGCATACATTATCGATTAATGGTCATGTGGTCAGTGGAATTTACAATTGTAAAATTTAGTTTAAAACTGACCAACTTTGTTGGGATTTACTTTCCTCTCATTATTTAAATTGATTATTATCACACTACTTTTTGCTTTGTACCTGTAAACGGTTAGCCTAGTTCTACAAATTGACAGTCAAACAAGAGTGGAAATAGGCACTTACCGAACAGGTAAATTGTCTATGTTTGCACTCTTGTTTGTGTTTGACTCTAAATTGACTTTCCAATAAGGGAAAATGCCATTAGCGTGTGCACAGTGAAGCCCGGCAACTAAATAACAAAACAGGTGATTATTAGGCCTGAGGAGTGAAAAGTATAATGTAATTATTAATTTGGAGACGATAATTACAGGTGTGATGATAACAATAGTTTCAGTGATGACACGCTATCTGTGAACGTGCCCTTTTATGTTAATTGCACTTGTGTGGAACTTGTGGAATGGGGATGATCAACTGTGACATTGAGGATGACTTTTTTGCTCGAGGATGACCTACTGAAGGAAAAGAAAGATATATACAGATCACCTGGTGACTCTACTGAACCTTGATCAGATTGAAGTGTGTCACTCTGATGAATGTGTCATATGTAGGTGGAAATAGACAACGAATGCACTAATGGAGAGGTGATGTGATGTGATGTGCACTTTAGATAGATCATTTTGTTGGTTGTGACGAATTGAGACGAACATTGTGATGGACACATTCAAGGTTATCCACGGTAGTGTTACATCAACACACGTGGTGCGTAATAATGTTGTTTTCGATTACGTTGTTTGTGAATTGGATTATTTAGTTGGTATCGTTTCGAATATACTGAAGAATCGAGGAATTTATTATTGAAGTGCATGCTCAGTTTAATTTCTTTGAGTTCCCTATTTTGATGTTATTCTCTGATTATCGCATAAGTTTACTTTTGAGCAATATTCGCTCTTCATTAATAATTTGTTACACTGATTGATTTGCAAGAGAAGAACTAATCAATTACATCTTCTGTAAAGTTGTCATTCTTAATGAACCAGAACATCAACATTAAGATTGTTATTCACGAGTCGTGTTTGAATATTTTATTTACTATTTCTCGTCTTTTCATAGACGACGTGACAGATTGTGCTTATCAGACATATTTGCGAACACTGTGTGGTCGGAAGAAGGATCTTTGAAGTGTGTCTTGCGTCTGACCATTTGTTTGGTTGTAGTGTTGACCTAAGGGGCATGTCTGGACACCTCGTCATTAGCACATTAGACCTATTTTAGACTACTTTTGTCATCGATTCGAGAGTGACTTGGCGTGTAGTGCTCATTCACTTACTTTATTACGGTGCTCTACTCAACTGACCGGTCAACGAATGTGCGATCAACTTGATGTCTTAACGATTTCACTGGTCATGATGATGATGATGATCGTAGTACTAAGTGGTGGTGGTGGTGGTGGTCTACTAGACTTACCGGACACTAGATCTGTGTTCAGTAAGTAAGTAATGCATTGTGAATATTGCGTGAATATGCTCGGTTGGGTTCAGTTTGTGAACAGTGAGTGTACACCCTACAAGACGACTACTACTCGACTTTGTTATTGGCCTAAAGTGTTGTCCATTTTGGAAAGGCGCACGTTGGCGCCCAATTACCGTTGGTATATTCGTTAGTTTCGTTATAATTAGCACTTGACCTAAATACACTGTAATATATATTGCATGTGCGACTCACTGACGGTAATGAAATGGTAATGAGATGACACTGACGAATGGCAGCAAGAAGGGGCCACACTAGTGAACAGAAAAAAGATTGTCGAAATCGATTTCACTCACTAAGTGGACGAATGAACGATTCGAAACGAAACGATACGAAAACATAACTCGATTAGTGCGTGATGATATACTTTGGGTAATTGGGTGAGGATCGGGAAAATAGGCTTGGGAAGGTTAACGAGGGTGAGGGATAACGGGACAAGGTCATAATGGGCATGTTCGTGAGGTGCTCATCAGAGGCAATGTTCGGCAGTTTAGCATTTGTTTACCTTTAAAGGAATATTCAATTGAGTCACTCTCATTCGTTCAAACAATTATTTTATTATCTCAAATAGGTTTTGTGTCTTTTTGTCGGTGTCGGTAAAGTGCCAGTGCTTTTCCCATATTGGTAATGAGCAAAGTAGTTTCCCCGGACCACAGTTCAATAAGTTCATCGGGTGCACCAGTGGTCACCTCTTCCACTTTGCATTGTCATCCACAGGTGGTCCAGTCAGTTGGAACAGCCGCTGAGTGTGAGTCGAGAGTGGCATTCCATCAGAAAGCCACCACCTAAATCACCACACAGATTTGCCTGAGCATTGGGTTCAACCACAATCGTAACCAGTTGGGTGGAGTTGAGCACTGTGCGACGTTGAGCCATTAAAGAGTACCAAGGCCAAGAGTAGCAACATCAAGAGTACCAACGTCAAAAGTACCAACGTCAAAAGTTCCAGCGTCAAGAGTTCCAACAACTCCAAGAGTTTGCCCTCTGAAGCAGTCTTCAAAGTCGAAATCGCAAATTAAAAAGTGAATTATTGAAATATTTTAATTATTTATTAAAATTAAATTGCATTGCGTAATTATTATTACTTATCAACAATGTATTATTGCTTAAACAGCTTCATTTGCTTGGATAGTATTGAACAATCTTCCATGCATTTGGACTGGTGCAAGTGTAGTTTGTCTTGTACCACTGGTTCATGTAGTCGTGCGTGCAGGTGACACACTTCATTGAATCCACAAATGTCCACAACCGTAGTCTGGTGGTAGTGAATGAATTTGCTCACTTCTTGGATCAGTGCCTCAACTTCCTTGTGATTGGGTAGCTCGATTTTGTGTGCGTAATCGTTCAATTTGGCCAAATACTCGTCGTGCAGTTTGTGTTGTGCGTGCAGTTCCTCTTTCATGACGCCATTGCAGTAGTCGGCCAGGTAGACCTTGATTCAGATTGGGTACAGTTGGTGGTGGCGGTTGTTGGGCAACCGATTTGGATTTGGGCGTAAATGGTTTTGGCATTTTTATGATGGGGGTTGCAGTTTTGGGTTTGGCCACTGTCACACTAGAAGGCAATATTGGGTTCATGAAGGTGCTCGATGTGTACTTGCTCACTTACTGTTTGGTCTTGATAGTTTTGGTTTCGTCAGAATCAATTGGAACACTAGTTTTACTCGATACACCAGTGTGCCCAACATCATTCTTTTTAGTAGACTTGGACTTTGGGTCATCAGTCCCTTTGATTGATGTCCTCTCTTTGGATGCCGTTGGGCTTTTGATCATTTGCGATAGCTTTGAGGTGGACGATCGTCGCGACTTACTTGATGCTGTGCTTTTGGAGGTTGAGGAAGATGAGAACGGCGACGAGGCAGCCGTGGTGGTCGATTTACCCTTTTGGGACTTGACATTACTTTTTGTACTGCAAGTGATTGGGACAGCTTTAACGGTCTTGGGTTTCTTTGACATGGTAAGAACGGATAACCACACTTTAATGGTGACGAAAGTGAGCGAAAGCAAAAGCGATTAGCAAAAGAAATGGTCTAACTTGGACAAAATTCGAATTGCTTTGATTGGTTTGTTTTTATCGTTTTGAATTTGTTTTTCCCCCACAGTCAGGTTATCGTGCTCAACACATTCCCACACTCGCCAACCACTACCACACTTTTGTCACATTATTTACGAATTAGACATAGAGGAATTTATCAGTAGTGAATTTTGTACTCGATTCTTGGTAATTTGGTCTAATTTTAGTTTGTCTGTCTCACTTAGTCCACCAGTTCATTACACCATTCGAGTGAGATTCTTATCGTTCCTACAGTTCAATAAATTTCTCCATACTATTTAGTATTTACAATAAAATTCTCTCTGTCCACAAACCCCATGTCATGCAACTCACACCGCGAGAATATTCTGTTTACACATTTTCTCCCGTCTGTCAAGTATCTAGATCTGGGTGTAATTAACCTCTCGCCCCCACGTTTAATACAGTTTTAAATATCTCACATGTCATTTGTATATTATTAATTATTACTTAATGTAGAATTTTTAATTTGTCTTTTTGAATTTCGCTCTCTGAATTCTATGTCAGTGAATTCTTGTGCTGTTTATAAATGACCCTTTTTGTGGATTTATACAACCTAAATTAAACTCATGGATCATTTTGTTCAGAAAGGAAAAGAATTTTTTCATTAATTAATATTCTTTGATCAATATTTTGATTCGGTGACTTATTCCAAAATGACGTTGCTTGTTTTAATTTGAACAAAGCTTTATTTCTTGATGACTTTGTATTAATTTTTTTAAGTACAACAAAATGAATGTGAGTGTGACCGTTGGTCAGCAACCTTTGAAAATTATTATTATTATTATTTTTACTGCATTCATGAAAGGTCATTTTTCGATCTTATCTCAATGAGACTCTGTTTTGACTGTATTCTTCTGTATACGAACAAAATTAAGAAAAAAGAAGAGCAAATTGTCCGGTTGTGTAAGTAAGTAGAGCAGAGTGCGGCATACTAGTTGAGATGATACTCGGTGATATCGAGTGGTACGTACACCAAAATATTTTGAGGTGCTCTTTTGTAAGTTTCGGTTTGGTGTTGATTTGTTTGAATGGTGAAGAAATGGGTGAACTTTTGTGTTGACCTTTTTGTGTGTAGTGTAGTGGTCAATTGAGCGAGGGAAAATATTAAATATGAGATGACCGTCACTGGTCACCGACGACCACCACCATGAGGAATTCGAATCTGTTCTCTGCTCTACTGTCTGTTTGTCTCTTATTTTGCATAACTGCACCGAATACGGTCGAGTGCAAGTCGGGCAATCGAGTGACCACTGGTCCGTGCCGTTTTCAATTATGAAAATGTATATCCAGAGATAGAGTGGACGGACGGTGGACAGTAGCAAAGTACTGGAGATGGACACACGAGCTTCGAGAAAAAATGTAAATGGACAAACAAACGAGTGGGGCTCCACATGGGCGCGCTTCCAAAAGAGTCATCAACAGAGACAGACACACTGACCACTGACACTTGGGACTACTAATGTTGTAAGAAGATCACTTGCTCGTAGGAACGATCAATTTCTCTCGCTCCTACTCTACTACCAAGTCTACTGCAACAGGAGAGGAATCCAATTAATGTGCTGTGTAAGGTGCAGCAGTAGTATTTTTAGGTTAAGAACTCACTTGTACTTCTCAATTTCTAAAGTTAGAATGAAAGTTTAGTTTAGTTGAAGAAGAAGTAATCTAGATTATGATATTTGCCGTATATTAATAATTGATTATTGCATTCCATTATGAGGTGACCAGTGCGGTTGTTGCTTGCTTGCTTGCTTAATGTCTAATTGTGTTGTTAATGTGCGGCAGCAGGTGTCCGACACATTCGAGAGTAGAGAATATCGTTTCGTTCATAAATCATTTCGTTTCGATCTCATTCGGCTTTGTTATTGTTGTATTATTATTATTATTGTTGTTGTTGCTGATAATTCTTCCATTTCATTTGCGTGGCTATTTCCACCTATTTATTACTTGTTTGTTGTTATCTTGTTTTGAGAACAGTTTAGTGCACTGTTTTGTGGTTATTTTACATTTTGCTACACGAACAACACTAGTGAGTGACCATTAATCTGTGCTCGGTCTATTTACACTTAGACTTGGAGGGGGATGTGAGGAATTTTGAATGAAATTAATTCAAACGAATGAATAAACACTAAATGAATTTAAGGTGACTTTTTAACGGTTAAAGAGGTAATAAAACTTATTTATAAATAGTATATAGGTACTGTTCGGAATTTGTGGTGATACGCTATTTATGAACAGATTTGTCTGTAGATCATAAAGATGATAAGAAGGAGAAATATGCTTATTTTGACAATGTTGTTGTGTGTATTGTATTTAGGTTAAGTAGTTATAAGAATTTGAAATTATTTTGATTTGTTTTGATGACTATTTTTGGTCACGTGGTACAACGATTGTGTAACTTCATTTTGTGCGGTTCAATTGACTAGCCCAGGCACCCAGGAGCCTTGCTGGCTACTAATTTCTAACCGCACACAAGGCCCTCTAATTAAGACTCAATTTCGACTTGTGAACTTGACTAATCACAGGTTGTGGGCTAATTGATGATTGACACTGTGGCCCTTGGTGCGCACCTAGGGGCCCTTTGGGGGGTTGCACACAAGCTAATGACTGTTTCCCTCAAGGTCATTTATCTCTCCATTCCTGGTCTTTGTCTTGACTATCGATTGTTGGTACATCACTCTTTTGTCAATCTTGACACGCACCATTCACACATTCGAATGCTTTCACCATTCTTCTTCAAATGTTGTTTTTGTCAATTATCTCATTGGCAAATTAGATTTCACACTCAAGCACAATTCGTGACTGCATCGTCTCTCTCGTCTCGCTTATCTAACCAAATGATCATCACGAATGGGTTGTCCACACAGTCCATTACCGAGCTGACCACAACTCTCACACATCCACAACTGTGTGTGATTGCATTTCGGTGCATTTGAGCAATGATCATTATCATCCACTCCCCCTTCACTGTTCTCTACTCTGCCCCACCACGATGACACTCGATTTGGTGTGTTGTCAATGACCTCTCCCCCTCCACATTTCGCATTCGAACGCACGCAAATATATTTTCCGTATTTTCCACATGACTAGACCAGAAATGACTATGTTTTAACATTTGAACATTTACTTAAGTACCGCTACATTAGCGAATGTATCACTTTGAGTAAGTAATAGTGACCACACTGGACAAAGGTCAGCCTCAGGTCACTGGGCCCCACCCAACGCTGACCATCTCATCTTCGTGCACTCGATGACCTCTAGTCCAGCGCGCTCATACATGCACACACCTCTTACCTCCTGTCAATAAGTCAATGTAACAGGTCAGTTAGCTATTCTAGTTGAGAGTCTAGACACAATAATCTCGATGGTCTCACCTTTGACCTTGTGGCTCTGTCTAGTCTAGGTCTGAACAGTTATGCAAGCAAATAAGCGAAGAGCACAACGACCGACCTCTCTAAGTCCTATTAATGACCCAAGGTCAAGGCCCTAGGCAAGGTAAAAGATACAGAACTAGTGTTTAGTGACTAAACAAACTTTGGTACATGCTTTGTGGAAGACTCTTTTTGCAAGAATTGCTGGATTAAAACAATAAACAAATGATTGTGAGTGTCCAATTATAGTTGTGTCCACTCAATTATGGTGAAGCAAAATAATAATAACATTGCTCAGGTGATAAATACTCCAATAGAGTGTGGTTATTTTGGTGAGCGTGAGAATCCGCACGAACACAGGTTAACAGGTGACATTTAAGGTAAACCGTTTAACAGGTTAATGGTTCCATTCTGTCTGTATTATATAATGGCTTGTTGACGCTCACAAAAGTCGGAGCGAAGGCTTTGTGAACACAGTTGAATGTTGACTCGCTCCGATATTTACCTGACAAATGAGGAGCAGCAAATTGTACGCTCACACAAATTCGTGTACATCACCGCACACACTCCAACAGACGATCACACTAATGGACACCTATTAATGGAATTAAGCCAATATACTTTGTCAGGTAAAAGTGAGGTGTGCAGACAGTGATGGTGTGGCCAAGGGAGAGACAATCCAATTAGTGAGTATGTTCCGTGTGTGGTGCTGTTCGTTTGTTCTTCTAAATTAAGCAACACACTTTGGAAAGTGTCTCGTGTGTAGACAATGTCACCTACAGCTGAGAGAATATTTTGCACTATTAATAGCACAAGTCATATAAACCATTTTTGCGCCAAATGACGTATTTTAAATTGGCCAACCAACGAGGAACAACATAAATGTGTGCGTTCCTCGAGTAGTTCCTTAAAGTGTCCATTGTGTTTGTGTTTTGTGTGACAATATTCAAATGACAAATGAATGTGCTTTAGTTGGAGTTTAGTTTGCTATTCGAGAAACGAGCAAAATTTGACTAAAAGCAAAAGTTGAATGCGAGCTTGTTAACGAGCTGAACCTTCTTTGTGTGTGGCTCCTTTCTTCAATAGATAACACAATGTATTGAACGTTACACACACGTTATCTATGAATAGTGCCGATAAGTGGTGTGCTTGAGTTTGCATTATTATCAGATCATTCGTTTGTGCCTCGCATTTGTTAATCAAATCATTTGTGTTTTGCTTTGTTTGTTGTGTACATTCAAATTGGTATTCAGCAAAGATAAGATTAGAGTCACTTTTTCGCGATGAATAAAACTCTTTCTATACTTATAACTTCAATTCAAATGAGATAAGATCTGATTGATTGCGTATTGCATAATAATCATAGTCAATCAGCCAGTTTGTCCAGTGGTCCGAGTAGGTAGAAATAGAAAGTGTAGTGACAAGATCTTATTGTTGTTTTGTGTTTGTGTGAATGAATCAATATTTTTCTGAATATAACATTTATTCATTGAAGCTTAGAATTGGTCTTTTCCGGGTTTGAAGCAAAAATAGGAAATTGCACTCAAATCTAAAATAGAAATCAATTGAGATTATAGATTGTTGTGGGGGAGATTAGGGTAGAAATAGTTGAGCTTGAAATTGATTAGATCTAAATTAATAGGGAAAATTCAGATTGTGTGTCTACATTGGAGATTCGGTGATACACAATTGGGTCGTACATAAATGATGTTACACTATCTGTAAAGTTCTTTGCAGTTCGTTACCTTGACATGAGTCAATTTTAGTGCCATAGGTGGAATATTGCTTTTTACTGCCTCCATGACCTTTAGACTTTCTCCTTCTTGTTTTCACCTGTCTCCTCACACAATAATTGGAGCAATCATTTGGTCGGATGGATCATTCATGAATGACCCACACACACAGGTGATTGCATGTGTCTGATCGTTTTGATGTGATGTTGAAGGTCTGAAGCTGAGTGCAGTTCAGTGCTCAATTCGATCGATCATTAAAAGGCAATAAAGTGAGATGTGCATGCGTTCGATCATTTTGTGCATCAAGTCTCAATCGGGCCACAGCATAATGACAAGTCACTGAATCGAGGTGTGGAAGAGACCGCTCTTTCTACCTACAGGTCTACGGATAGGTAGCACTGAGGTAGTACACACTAATTGGTCTGTGTGCCAGTCGGTGAGGACAGCTCACAGGACCTAGACTCGTAATGTGTGCCTCGCCTAACTATAAGCAATAATGCTACCGAATGTGGAATGCGTGCTCCAAATTACTCTCAATTCGTAGATCAATCGTTTAATGGACAACCACATGATCAGAAGTAGAAGAAGAAAGGAAAGGGCCTCAAATGAGGCACAATCAATAATGACTAGGTTGGTGAGTAAGACTAGAAATTCGTGGAAAGACCCATGTGGATGGGAGTTTTCGAAGTGAAAGTGAAAATGAATTTACCTATTGAAACACAATGACTTATATCCGTGGTCTTAATCTAAAGATCGTGTCGATTTGTTTTGGGATTTTGACATGAATTTTGATTCTTTCTTTTTTTACCCTTATGTGTGATTAAGGAATGTGTTGAAACAACAACAAGAAAGCTGATTTTCTCACATAATTCGAACAGCCCGACATCTTTCTTCGGTTCGTATATTCTCTCGAGGGTACCACTCTCCATATTGATTTGAGTGTCTAATTTTCCGATCTTGTCTTGAGAGCTTCAACCACCGTTTCTTCTTCAATCTGTTCAATATGCATGAAGAGGCACCACCACCACCGGCTCCATCGTCTGTCTACACCGGCACACACCATTTGTACTTGTTTGGTTGGCTGTTCTGTCTTGTTTCGGTTGTTCGTTTGTTATTGTCTTTCTGTGTTTGTGTGTGGAACAAAAATCAAGCAAGCGAATCATCCACCGAAGGGAACCATCATTCGTGAACACCAACCGAACCGAACTCTACGATATCTACCGAAGCAACCAAACAAGGGGACAATTCTCTCTTTATTGGTCTTTATCGGACAACAAATGCGTTTTGTTATGAATCGACGACTGTGTTTTTCTTCTTCTTTTTGCTCAACTGTACTATGTCACATATACAGACTGAAAACTTAAGTGAAGCGCGCCACAGACTGGACTGTGTCCGTTTTGTGTCCGGGGGCCGTGACAGTTCTGTTCTGCTGCACCGACTGAGGCACAACAACGCGAATAATGGCGCGAGCGAACGCGCGCGACTTCAAAAAGTTTTCAAACAAAAAAGGAGAGCAATGCGATTGAGCAGTAAAATGAATAAGAAGAAGTCTAAAGAAGAACCAAAGTGAGAAGTGGAGAGATGAGAAGACCGGTCTAAATGTGAAGTCTTTCTCAGGTAGACACATGGGGCATGATCAACAATTCTGAATTCAGAGAACAGGTAGAGAAGAAGAGGAGAGACGAGAGAGCAGAAGTCAAAGTGCGAGCAGCATGGCCCAATGAATGCTCCATTCAATGCTCCAACACACTCAACGAGCCGTCGGCGCTTCGCTCTACAACACACCAAGAGAAGTTGTCCAAGACAGACACACTTGCCTACTCGAGTGCACCTCTCCACCAGTGCAACCAACTTTGACTCGACTACAACTTCAAATGTAATATTAATATTACTAACGGCCACCTGTGTGTCTCCCTCCTCAGATCGATCGCTGCCTCCATACGAGCCGGTTGTTGTCCTTTCGTTCACGTTTTACGTTCATTTTTCCTTTACACGTTTGTTGTCTTCTCTTCATCGCACTTATGAGAACGTTTGAATTTTGAATCCGCGAAAAATACTTTATCGTTTTGTGTATGTTGGTATTTTAACATAAAGTGAAAGAATATTCTACATCATCAACAAGTGGTCCTCAAATGGACAAACATTGTGATTCTGTTGAACTATTTGAACCTTATCTCACATCTGTTGTCACGTGATTTTGTTTACTTAATCTCAGCACGTCATTTCTGGATTTTGGTCATGTGATTTTTTTTGTTTATAAAGACCAAACGATCTAGTTTTTGGATTATCGAAACGTCTATATATCATTGATTGAAGAATGCCCGCCAAAGAGCCAAACTCAAGCCACCGTCAAGGTCCTGATAAATTATCGATTCTCTCAAGTACTAAAGATTCAACTCTTAAAATGTCTTCGCCATCGAAATCGTCCTTCACTTCCTATCGATATCTGATCGATAGCATACGCGATTCGTTGAGTAGTTCAGCGCAGCCTTATCGTCCGTTATTATCAAATTCAAATAGCAAATCGTCTCCCACTAAATCAACTTTACCTTCATCATCTTCTAATAAGTCAAATAATAACACAAACAAATCTCACCTCACATTATCCAACAAATCTTCGCCTATTTCCACTTTATCACCATCTTCATCTTCTTCAAAATCTACCAAAATTGCCACATCCTCATGGGGTCGTACTACGCGCACCCCTTCTCCGAGCAACAACAGCAGCACCATTCACAACTACCATAGCCACCAACCATATTCCATTTTGTTCATTCTGTTTCATCTATTTTTGTTCTCATCTATTCTGCACCAATCAACAGGTAATTGTTCTTACCTGAGTGAGTGTGTGTGTGTGTGTGTCCTACAAAATGTGATGGACAGCTTGTCAATGTTCGGCTTAACCTTGTGTGTGGGTCGGCGGCGTTTGAGTGCATTTGTATATACGAGTCACGAGATGCTGTTTGAGATAATTGCCGGAATTGATTTGATCTATGGATGAAGTGTGTGTATGTGTGGAAATAGCCGTTAAATAGTAGTATTGTGATATACGATACGGAAGAATTGGCCACCGATTATATACGATTATAATATGCTCATAATGCATTAGGAGATGATTATTGCGCTCGTTCACGCTCGTGACTTTACTAAAGGCTCAACGAGCGAACGCGCCGTGCATCCTTGTTGTGTTACAATAGACACGGGTGCTCATTATCCATTTAATCTATATAATCTATAAAATATAACCCTTGAATTCTATCGAAATAGTCGAATTTCTAGACATTTTCTCCCAGAATATGATTATTTTAGTGAATTCGAATCGATCATTTATCTATCAACTACCTTGGTGGTCTTGGTGTTTTTGATTTACTTCTGTCTGATACGATCTCGTGTGTGTCTCGGTGCTGTCAGATGCGATTAGTGTCGTCTTGTTTGTTTCATATTTATGAGATGATTTATTGCGAAATACTTTCAATTAGACATTCGATATATATTTTTTAATAATTTATATTTTTTAATTAGATAATGTTTTGTTGGGAAATTTTGATCATTTGACATCGATATTAGATTAGTAGGGAAATTTACTGACTTATTAATAAGATATTGTGGAAAATATTCCGCAATTATTATATTTTTTCCTATCTATTTTCACTTTTGTGATTATCATTTTATTGACAATGAGATTTTTAGGAAAGTTTTCTGGAATACATTTCCGACTATTTTTACTCTAATGGTCTCATTATCTTACATGCTGATCTATAGCTACAGGGTGTTTGATGATTGCTTGACGAATATTCAATTTCACTGAAAGGTCACTCTGAAGAATGAGTCATTTTTCAAAACTTAATCGGATTAAGTTAAATTGATTTGAACTTTTGAATTTGTGATTTTCCTTCCGTCTGAGAATGAGAAGAATCAAAATGAATGAATGAATTGAATTGAATAAATGACGACCATGAAAATTGTTATGTTATCTGATCTTTTGATTCCATTTCCGTAATCACAAAGGTCGTATCCCTGTTCACACTATGTTTGTTTTACATGATTCTTGTGAATTAATGTGAACTATATTCTATTTGATTTTGATTTTGTCGATCAGTTTATGTGAAGTTTGTGTGACTTCTTTTATACAATTTTGGGGACAATAATATGATTTGTGACCGAAGAATGAACTTTGAAGGCCATTCTACTGTACTCCTTGTGGTATCGCTTTTTGTTGTTGTTACTTTGAAGGTGTAGAACACTTTTTACGGTCGTATTGAGACAGAGAGAATGAATTGAGAAACCACAAATTAAATTAGAAGACACAAAACAACACATGAAAATTTGAATCGCTTCATTGAATTCTGTCAATGCCTTTTTGTTTTGCTTGTGTTTTTGAAGATCTGTCTAGATCAGTGTCAGTGATGATAACTGCATGTGTGGATGAGACCCTTGAGGATGAGTTACTTATCGAACGGTCTAGATTACATTGTCGTGCATTGTTATGCATGTATTGCATCATGTCATGTATTAGTAGATGATGACTTTTACCTGTCTCTCTCTCTCTCTCTCTGTTTTTTGTTGTATTGATTGATGAAATGTTTTTCTGTTCATCTCTGAACGTATCATCTCAATCAAGAATCGATCAACCGAACGATCGAATTTGATTCGATGAGTGTTGAAGTGAACTTTGAAGACTGTTACGTTTAATTTGATTACACCTTTCAAATTTGGCAAGCACAGGGTGTAGTAGTGGTTGCACTGCACTCGCACCTGAGATACGAGTGACGTCATTGGTTACTTGGGTCGATAAACTTTTGTCAACTTAAGGTGTGAAAGGGTAGAATGTGAAAATGGTTTAAGGTTGAATCATCACGTACTTTTTGTTGTTTTGTTGTCATTTGTCATATGAGTTTATTGTGCTATTTTGTATATTAATGGTTTTCCCTCTATTTCAGCACAATCATGTGGCTATCCTGGCTCACCTGCACACGCGATTGTGTCAATGTCGCCACCACAGGGCCCAATCACCTCGGGCACCATCGCCACCTACACCTGTGACAACGGCTACGAGCTGCTCGGGCCCGCACGGAGAGTCTGCAACGAGAATGGCACCTGGACACCGCTCGGCATTCCTTTTTGTGGTAAGTTACTTGAACACGTTCAGTCCTTAGGAAGTATTGCGCGAAACTATTTCAGATTAGATTATTCTAGATTGTGCTACTACTAGAAAGAATGTGTGTATGCTGCTACAGGTGGAACATAAGTGTCAACTAATTGCTATGTACAGCGAGAGAGGAGCACACACGTTGGGGTTAGTCGTGTTATTGCTCGCGCGCTCGTGCAATTAGCTTATTGGCCGGACAGGTTGGACCTTTTTACCTGCCTGACCGATGATGAAGCACATTGAAGCACTAGTGCACTTTTACGTTGAATTCTTGAACGGTGAAATGGCCACTCACTCTGTAGCCTAGTACCTGGCCATCATAATTAACCACTGTCAAGGTGAAAAAGGTGAAAAGGCAATAGAATGTGAGTGTGTGCCTCCTTACCTGCCAATTTGTTCTACTCTACTATCTGTTATGCGCCACTTTGTTCGGTTTTACCTCTCTGCGCACAACTAAAAAGGGGAACTCAAAGCGAAAATGCCGAAATGGCGATTGCACTCGATTCTTCTGCTCGATATACCTACCTGTGTTCACCTGTGTGTGCGGACCTTTATTATTATATTGAGGTTTGTGTGAGGTAGTAGGCAAAATTGAAATTGTGACCAATGCCGACCGACTTTGTGTCTTTTGTTGTATGATTGAGATTCTGTGTTGGATAGATAGATTGTGTCTGTTTATGTGCACTAAGGTAAATAGGCTCAATTGGTGCACACAAGTAAACTACCGAGGGTGTCTGTGAGAGGTAATAGTTTGTTTTGTCTAGTGGACGTGGCTCATTGTGGCACGCAATTATGATTGATCTATTCTTTCTGTTTTGGCTGAAATAGTCATCTTTCCCTTATCATCATTGTTTATCTAATAATAATAGTAGTGAATTAGGTGGAAATAGTTGATGTTTGGAATGTAAGGTCGATTCAATTCATACTCGTATGCGAGTGAAAAGGTTAAAAGGTAAATTCTTTTGCGGATTTGTAGGATTAGATCGTCAATCTATTTCAAGGAATTAACACTTTCAACCCCTTCTTTTGGATGAAAATTTAAAACGATTTATTATTATCTCGTCTGCGCTCTTATAAATCTTACTTAATTACGATTATGTAAGAGCAGACATCTATAAACACTTCATCTACCTGTGTGTGTTGTTATTTATCAGATTAGAGATATATAGGGTGGTTGGAAAAGTTTATAAATTTACGATTGAATTAGGTGAGATTATTTTGGTTCACTCTGTATACTAGAGGATAATTTAGCCCTGTACCTCTATCTATAATGTCTATGTCCAGTTTGAGTGCAAATCTGTGTAATTAACCTTCTCACTCATCCCCCTCACCCTCTACACACTAATATGTTCAGTCATAATCGAGCCCTCACCCCCTCTAATAATAATAAATTTACCATCTTTTATCATCTATCCATCTGTGCCTTGTTATCTTGCCTTATATGCCTGACTTGCCTGTTGCCATTTGCATTGCACCTTTGCCTATGTGTGCGTAATAATATTCTGTTGTTGTTTGTTTTTGCCTTTGGTTGTGCCTCTTACGTAATGTCCATCTTCCTACTTACCTGATGCACTTACCTGGTCATGTCTGACCTATCATATGACTTACCTGTGTGTGTGTCTTAATGGTTTGATTAATTATCAGTTGAGTGGTGAACTGACTGGACAGAGAGGTTGAGACGCAGGTGAGCGCGCACTTATTGGTCAAGATTAGTTCGTTTTCCTTTTTTCCCGGTTGATGGGACTTGAAAGGGTTAATGAGGGTTTTTTACCTAACTAAATCCTTTTCCGCTCTCTGGTAATGCGATTTACCTGTATATCTCTGTAAATTACCTTTTAATTTACCTGTTGGAATTTAGTAATTTTACTCTCCTCTTGTCGCATATTCGACATTTTTTGTGTGTACTTGTTGTACTTTACGGGTGGTGGTTCAAATTAGTGCAGTTGAACGACCACTTGAAGATTTACCTGTCCGAGGATAGTTATCGTGGTGCAATGCTGTGCTATGACACTTTGGCTTACTACTACACCTCGAACTTACCTGTCGTCTAACTTGATGAACTTTTACCTGTGCACATGTGCACTGAATAACATCGGAAAAGACACAGGATGAGCTCGGTTTGAGGTGTGAATTTACATGTATGTAGCATTATACCAGAATTATCCTGTGCCTGTCCCTTATGATGTAATTACTACCTATTTATTTTATTTATGCCATCTTCGATCTCGAAGAGTGAGCGATTTGATTTTATCTAAGGTTGCGATTTATACCAAATGAGCACGCAAAATTGATTTGATGGTATTCATACTGTAGTCGCACAATCTGCATTGCCGGCTAAGTATCATGAGACATTCATATATGACAGGAAGTTAAGTGATTTATACTAATGATAATGTTTTGCAAAGAAAATTTATGGGAAATTTCCAAAAATGTTAAGATTTTATTCGCAATAATATTAATGTTACGTAACACTATTTATGAACATAAATCTGATAATGTTTTGAATATACGTAAAATTGAGATTACCTTATTTATGAATGAAATGAATTTGTGTGGTTTTGAAATCAGATCTTTTTAGATATGTGCATAATCTTATGAATATTTTAATCTATTTTTGAATTATGAATTTGCCCTAAGGTACACTGTACCCTCGCCTTTGAGGGTCGTTCATATAAGATAAGTTATCGCTTTTTGGGTAGGTATGGTAAAATACTATTTTGCTACTGAGTTATTTGTATGAATGAATTTGAATTTGATAATTTGCATATTGTACAGGGTGAGCAATAATTTCGTAACAATTTATTATTATGTTGTCCTGAGCACCCTGTATTTATAAGATTAAATCTACAAGGGGATTTATTAGTATTTCAACTCTTTCTTGTGCTGATTAATTAACAAGTGGTGATTTACTGACTTATTCACCTAAACATGATGTTTTATTACGGCATATTGACTGTAGATTAATTACAGATCAAGGGTGTATCTCTGGGTGCAAAATGGGTTATCCGTAAATGATGCGATTTTTTTGTTGCTTTACTCATGGTTTTGCCAAATTGTTTCAACTATTTGTAGAAATATATTTGAGGTTACAATTAAAACAGGTAAATTCGATTTGAATTGCTGATTTTAACCTAGAGTTATCTGTTCTTGTTGATCTCTCTTTGGTTGATAGATTTGTCTTCTGGTTTGATTATAATATATTGGGGGTTCGAATATGTTTGTTGAATGTTGTAATTTCTGTACTTGTGCTGTGAAATGGATAGACTTGTTGAATGACCCAACAGGAGTAGTACCTGCTTGTCGGTTGTGATTGATCGATGCAAACAATCCTTTTCTGTGCCTCACCAAACCACCACCGGTCACTGATCATGTCTGTCCGCATTTTTGTGTTGTGTTGAGGTTGAAGGGGCAAATAAGAAGACACACTGGCATAATGGCAATGCACTTGACCTAGTGAACATTGAGTGCTCATGCAAGTTAACTTTAACTCCATCCAATCGATGTGATTACACTTTCCTGTCTGTTTGCTCGAGCAGTGCAACACTCATTTGTGTGTCATCGACGGACGGACTTACATTGTGATGTCTTTGTTGAGGCAGAACTTTTACTGTGGTCAAGTTGAGTGAACAGAATTTTTAGGGATTAACTTTTAAATTAAATTGTCAAAAAATGATAATCTAGCTAGAAATGTTCATTAGAAGTTATCTAACACTAAATAGAGTTATCTTTTTGTTTGCTGTATTGCTCCTCAGTGAGGGAGTCCTCACTCACTTCTCTGGTCTCGTGCCAACACAAGCATGCAAGTTCAGTGCTCACTGAAATGACCCATCATTAACTCGCTTGACCATTTACGTTCTTATTTGGGTTACCATTTTTGAGTTTGTTCTCAATTGTTTGAAAATATTCAACTCTTTTTGTGTATATGTCAAAATGTAATATACCACTAACAATTGAATTTGTGGTGTCATTGCGCATGCACACAAATTGTTCATCTTTTCTCCATTGTTGTGTATTATTGTGATTTATTATATACAAAATTTTGTGGGTTATTTATAAACTTTTTTTTATCTCACAACAAAAAGATGTTTCTTTATTCTGCATGTGAACAATTGAGCAGTGAGCACACGCATGTGCATTCTGTATTAAGAATGACCCATAATTGTCAAATCGAAACGATTATGATGTCAAATTGAATGATTTTCCCTTTCTCAATTGTTATCTTTTTATCTGTATAATTTGTTTTCGAACGCCTAGTGTATTTCAGTTAGTCCGGTGGTCATTGATTTGGCCATTGATACCAAGTATGCGAGGGGTGATTCATAAATGAGGTAATTGTCGGACAAGTGTTCAATCGGTCGATATAATCAATCATTCTATATTTACACCATCCACCTGTCGGACAGTTAATAATCGATAGTTTCGTCCGGTTCGGTTCAGTTTTATTGATTTTCATTCTAAATCAATGTCTTAGTCTAAATCAATCAATCATTTATCTATCGTCTCAAACCGGTCCCCTTCAAAGATGACATGCACATACGCCATCTTTGAATGTCAATGTCAAATCAGTTGTATAAGTAGGACCACCTAGTGTTAGATAGGTCATTCATGCACACCGTATCGATGTCATCTTTGGTAACAAGGTCATCATTTGTGCTTTCAAAAAGTACGTTCACTTCAATTCTTATCGGATTATGTCTGTATACAGTATACTGTACTAGTACTTGTGGATGGTCTTTTGTAGATGTAGGTTAGGTTCTTTAGATAATCTATTTTTTCAATTCTTCCCAGGTAGCTGTGTAATATGTTTTGTAATTACACGCGCACTTTTTGTTTCGTGAAGCATGGGAATCGCCATCTAGATCGACACTTAGACTCGCACTTTGTTAATGACCCTTAACTCTTAACTAAATTGATCTTGATCTTGTCACCTCTCACTCGTTCTCCTAATGATTGGTTTGTTTATTTATGTTCCATTAGCCAAGTTGATTTAATCTGTTTTAATCTTAAATTATCTCATCTGCGAACACAGTGTCAGCACGATAATGTACCTGTATGTAAGAAGAGCACAATTAAAATAGAATACAATTGTGTGAGTGAGTGAGGAACTTTCTCAGGTGTGGGGGGCACCAAGGTGTCTGCACTCAATTGGACGGACTGTCTAATCAGGGATAAAGATGAGATTGGGTGATGTGTGTGCTGTTCATAAAGTTTGTTACATGAACATAATCCACTAGGTGATTGGTGAGAGTTGGGTGACTTATCGAGGTGTAATTACCTGTATGTTTGTTCTTAGATAAGAACAATCACACTGTCTGCTCGATCGATTGTGGCGCGTTATTATTGACTTTCTATTAATAGTGTCAATGGTGCTTGAGAGTTAAGTAGATCTGATTAGGTTTGAATGGTGTAGACACTTTGAGAACATGAAGTAATTGTGCAGGTGTGAGGTGATTTCTACCTGTATGAACGATTAAATTCGTCAACTTTTTGTATTCGAGTAGATTATTGTTTTACAGAATTGGTCATAACTGTTATACCATTAGTAGTAGCATTTAGCAACACATAAAATATTCTTCATCTCCTAGTTTGTCTAATCGTGTTACGGTCTTTATGAATAACTCCCACGTCATAACTTTTGCCTATTTTTGATCTATCACAGTAGACTGTGTTTACACAAGCTCACAACCCACACGAATTTCAATTTCTTCTTTTTTCTCATCAATTCGATTAACGACAAGTAAGTGCATGGCGGACACAGACTGTGAGACTGACACACCGAATGTACGAAGTAAGAATAGACGAACTTGATCTTTGAATTGTCCCCGTTTTGTTATTTGGCCGTCATCGTGGAATTGGCAAGTTACTTTCTTGGGATTTGTGTATGGTTCAATTGTGCCACTTTACTTAGCCAACTTCACCTGCATAATGACCATAGTACTATTCGTACTTTCTACTATTTTCGAGTGTCTACTTGCTGTGTCCCCCTTTATCTGTCGATCACGGTATACACTTCTACGATTGTTCTTTAGACTTTGTTTTGTTACCTTTTGGCGGAGAATGTTATCCGATTGTTGAGTGAATGAATAATCTAGTGGGTTAGTTTTGTTACCGTTACGATGACACCACCACTTGTTTGAATGGCCCCAAATGTTGTTGTTTTGTTTGTATTTCCAAGGAATGATTTGCATTTTGTGAGTTCATTTGTGAACCTTAACCCAGTTTTGGGTGTAGGAAATGGTGTCTCAAGTGGTTTATTTTTACCTTTTTCGATCCGTTGATTTATGATGGATTTGAGAATATTTATGATGTAAAATGTGATGATGATGACATTGTAAAGTTGAGTTCTTAAATATTGATTTATCTATTTTAACGTTACGTTATTTATTATGGCCACTAGATTCTGTTTGTGATTAATGTGCTGTAATGATAGAATTAATATTGATTGATTGTTTTTCGTCAATCTTTTTCTCGATATGGTTCGGTTGCGTTCGAACTGTTCGGGAGCGTTCTATTGTTTTGTGTCATCTTTTTGGATTAATATTGCATTCCCATTGATCGACTCGATTAAAGACAATTTTGAAGGGAAGGAAAGGAGAAGGAAGGAAGCTTTAACTAACGGACTTGTCGGTTGCTGTATGTTGGCTGGTTGGCTTCTTGTCCAATCCGGCGTACGAGTAGTACTATGAAAATGGGGTCGACAGGAATGAGTCGTCATTCGAAGTGACTAGACTCAACACTGCACACTTATCGACAGTGGTTTGGTTACCTGCCAGACTGGTGGCGCAAGGTAGTTACCCTACTAGGTAGTATAGTAGTGACAGGGAGTCGAGACCACCAGACGAACGATGACGCCGAGTCATACACTCACTCACGTTATCAAAACGAAACAAGAAGGAAGAAGAAGAAGAAGTGAAGGAATGAGGCCATGAAGTGATCGAAATCATACATGTAAGAGTCGACACTCGACTCTGACCGGTACCGTTCTACCTTGTCTTCATGCATTGCAATATTGATTAGGTCCATGCAATAAGTTTGTGTTCGACTTTGTTATTACTAAGAATGTCTTTTCGTACAGAAACTTAGTTTCTCTACCTAATGAATGCATATTCACAGTAGTAGGAAGAATCTTTTTGACTGTTTGTGCAAACGATTTCTCTTCTCTCGATTGACAAAACGAACACGAACAAACACAGACAAACTGTGTGAGTTTATGTATGCCGAATCGAATCAAATGAAATGAGAGGGGTGAAAGGTGAACGAGGCGAATTTAGTGATGCTAACAAGAAGAGTCAAGTTATTGGTGTCAACCTGTGGCAATCGGCTTTTACGCCTTGTGATAAGTTTTGATAAGTGAATATTTGCGTAATCGTAAATTCTTAATGCCTCCATAAAACTTACTTTATGAAAAGAACCCTCGTACTTGTACTCGGATCGACTTTTTATTATTATCGACTACATCGATTGTTCGATCTGATTGATTGAGACATTAGAAAACATTTTATTTTCACACATTGACACAAGTACACGGTAGCACATATAAAGCCATATATAGGGTGATCAAGTAGAGAGTACATTCTTTGTTAGTTATTGTGAGTATTGAGCAAAGAAGAAGGGTGTACCAGCACACCCGGTATTGTATGATTGTGGTTATAATGACAGTTGTCGATTGGTTCGCACTAAGTGGACACACACTAATTCGCACTTTTTTTCTTGACGTATGCGACAGGCTCGTGATTGTTTCCACACTCTTGATGATAATCACTTAGTGTGTTTTGACATGTTCGTGTGTTCAGACAAGAGGTAGAGACAATGCATCTCTACTCTCTATTCGAATTGGGTTGTTGCAATTGAATCACTTTGAGTGAGTGAAACAGTTCAATGAATTTTACAAATTGTGACGCTTTTTACAGTTGCTTCCTCGTTTGTTGCAACGCTAAACTGTGTGATCAGTGACATTTGTGAGGGCGAAAAGGTTATTTACACATTCGAAGAATATCGACAGAATTTGTGCTCTAATTGATAGCCTTTTGTGTATGCAGTGTATACTATGCACACCCTTGGATTATTATTTGGCTGGTAACTGTATCTACGAATATACGAATAAGATCTGAATTCGAAACAGTAGTCTGTTATTATCATGTTTCGTTAGATATATCTGTTGACACTTGTCATCCGATCGCGATCGGTCACTTCCCACTCGATGATCATACGATTCAAAAGTGATGATTGATTGAGCATTCAACAAACAACCGTGACTTTTAAGTTCAACTGACACCAGTGAGTTTACGCCTTTTGGTTGTGCAATCATATATGATGAGTTTGGGGAATGAGTTGGCTCGCCTAGAAGAATTGACGAAATTTATATAAATCCATTTGAGTTTGTGTTAATTTTATAATTAAAACACGTATTTTAATTAGTTGAATTTGATGTTGAATATGTCAGTTGTGTAGGGAACACGATTTTGTTCATTTCATAATGAAGTTGTCTTAATTGGACGACAAAAGAGAGTTACGTAATCTATGAATTTTGTTTTGCATTGAGTTATTGATTTTGAATAACAAAAATGTACCTGTATTCATGAATGGCCCCACTGATTGATAATTGATAATAGTAATAGATTAATAAGGTTAATTGATTTGTTATATTTCATTTGGCGATCATAATGAGCGGGTGGGTTTATGGTTGTGGTTTGTCCTTGAAATTCTCTAAATACTATGTCTTAATTATAATTAGGCAGCAGTAGTAGTGTGGGGCCATTCAAACAAAACGTGCATTGCATTGATTAATTCATTAACTAAGGTATATGAAAGTGTTAATGACAATGGACACAGCACAACACAACACAGCCATTCATTCATATACTGAGAATTGAGGATAGAACAAAAGGCACAATGTTGTTTATGACTGTGTGTCTGCCTAAAGCTCACTTGACCTAGGTCAGGTGGTGGTGGGGCTGAACAGGTTAATCATTGACTGTTCGATTGGACACAGCAGACAACACTCAACCTAATCTACACTCCACTCACTCTAGTCAATAGGTTACCGAGTTATTATTGTGATTGTGTGAGAATGTGAAATGAATGTGACTTATGGATGATGGGGAGGGAAGTATTAACAAAGTGACTGTTCAACTATGAACTAACGGACCATTGGACGATGGAATGATTGAATCAATGGACACCGTGATTCGATGTATCGATTGTCGAATCAATCGATCGATATAATAAAAATACGTAAATATATTCAAGGTTAATCGAGTGAGATAGGTAATGAACTATTGATTGTAAAGGCAGAGAAACAATCGATCGTGTTTTGTTTCGGGAACAGAAAGTGATTCGAAACTGTGAGAAGTGAGTTGTGTGCACATCTAAATGTCTCGACTCTGTCTGCCAATGCAAATGACCAACCAACGTGTAATGGTCCTGTATGGACTCATAATCACTTTGTTGTATATTTCGTCAATTCACTCAACTCGACACTTAATTGGTTGGACGTACGAACGTATATGTACCGAGTGAGGTGTCAACGAGTGGCACAATCGTGTCGAGTGCTCAGGTAAAGGTCGATCGAATGCTGTAGAATAGCAGCTTGTCTGTTCATAAAGTAGTTCAACTATGTAACTTATGCTAATGTATGAATAGCTCAATAATGGCGATACTAATAATGTGACATATTTGCGGGGAATGATCGCGCGAAAGACAATTGAGAATATGACTGCAATGGCAATTCAATTTAGGCAATTGGTTGGCACAGTGCACACTCGCACTTGTCACATTCAATTGGGCGACATAATTGACATAACTATCAACCAATGATAGGAGACATTCTTGGGCAATTTGCTTGAATATATGATTTCCATACTGTCAGGATGACACTCAAGTTGCTTTACACGTTAAGTATACTACTCGTTAATGAGCTTTTGTGCAACTTTTTATAGGTTATTCTGTAATATTATTTTGATTCTACTATTTCCACACAACCACCACACGAATTATCATTTCGTTGACATAAGAATTGTCTCCATTTGGATATTAACATACGTCATCTCTGAACATGACCTGTGTGGTTGAGTCACTTTGCCTGTTAATTATATCTAGATAACGACTCTATTGAGAGTTGACCACTTTGTTGTAGTCCTGGTGACACAACACATCCACACAAATTATGTTATCATTAGCTTTAGTAGAACGTATGTTACGTAATTTTGAGCTAATCGACGATGTTTAGTTGTTGTTGGGACATTAGGACATTAGTGGTAATTTGCGTGTGTGTGCAAAATGGTGAAAATTATCGACCGAGAAAAAGACAATTTAATGTTCAATAAGTTTGAGCAAGTTTTTTGGCTGATAATTTCTTTAATTCTTTGGAGTCGTTCATATATGACTTCTTTATCAGAATCTAATTTTATCTTGAATTAGTTTAAATCTTGATAATGTAATGTGTGAACAGTCTCCTATTGAGCATTCACTTGTGTTTGTAATACAGAATAAATTGACTTATTGCCGTCCCAGTAATTGTCAAAACACTAAATGTTTGCTTGCCTGCATTGAGGCTCAGTGCTGCCATCTATTGACAAAACAAATAAACTACGCTAATGCCTTAACTTTCAAGTGTACTTATAACAAGAGACAATGAGTACGAAATGACTCATTTTTGGTTTGTCGACAGAAAATGCATGAGATGTAACAGAAATCAGTGCTATTTTCTCCCATTTATTGCCACAGCAGTTTTTCCTCAGACCAAGCGGCAGTAAATCAATTTAATCTGTAGTAAATAATTTATTACATCACCTTGTGTTGATTTGTTTCAAATTGAATTATGCTGATTGCTTAATTTCGATTGTACGATTGTCTAAACACTTGTTTGTTCCAATTAGACACATTGTTTGTGAATGTCCCATTTTTGTATAACTCTTTGGGATATCCAGTAGAAATAGCTACATTCTTGATCATACAATGTATACAGAGTGATCCAAAACGCGTTTTACTCCATATGGTCTACTATTGTACGTTATTTATTAAACAGCCTGTGCTATTGTGTATATTTGTATATATTTGAACTCGAACTTGGCTTTACTTCACTGTGCGTATAATTAATATTATTATTAATCTAGAAAGATGAATGAAAGGTAGAAAGGCACTAATTAATCATATACGTAACGTGGTGTAATGAGTGCAACGAATTTGGGGTTGCTAGTGAATTACGTAATCATTTAGTAGTACAGGGTGAACTTTATCAGTTGATAATACTAACAAGACATTTATTATGTAATTATAATTGATTTTATTGTGACACTCTGTATATATGAAATGGAGTAGGCGTGGAGGATGGCGTTCATAGATGACTTATCAATCATATATTAAACTGATTATTAATTATTATTACCCTAGTAGTAGTGATAGAGATCGATTGTTTTTTAAATTCATAAAATTATTTTGTAGGTCAACAAATTCTTGAACTTGTTACGTGTGTGAGTAAGTCACGCGCTTGTATACAATACTGGCAATAGCTAAATTGATAATTGACTATTTATATTGATTTTTAATCTGATTATATTATGAGGGTCACGTAATGTCATTGAAGGTCACTTGCTACGGTCTTGTCACACATTGTCTTGTCTTTGTTGACTTTGAGTTGTCCGAATGTGATTCTAAACTGAAACAGGGTGATCTTGAGTTTTTGTTGAATTATATTTGTCTTATTAGTTGATTAGCTTATAAATGGTCATCCTGTATTGAATGTGGTAGTGTACACCTTATACGGAAAGACAATCAGACAATAAGGTGGTTAGCTCACACACAACCTTCGACCTCCTAGGAGGCAAAATACGAAGAAGACGAGACAATCGACAATCGGTCTGTCGGTTTGGGCACAAAGACAACAGACATACAGGAGATGGCAATTTCTAATTAGACACACTTGTGTGCAGTACATGGTGAATTTTGTGCTGATTCTTGTGTTTTAGTGTACGAATATACCTTTCTGTTTGAGGCACCCTGTATTACTACTGTATGATATATATTTTCTCAAGAAAAAAGGACGGACGAACAGACAAGACAATACTGCACACCTCTGTGCGGCTAATTATGGGAAAGGGGTGGAGATGGGGCAATAGAGTAGAGTGAAGATGACACATGGGGGTGAGAGGGTTAAATGGTGAAGTTGAACGAGGCAAAACTGACTGTTGGCATTAGTCCCACTTGTCAATATTTAACCTACCGACCACCGACTGTACACAGGCGAGACAAGACACTGTCGGACCACCTATGTTGGCTACAGAAGAATTGATTGCTTTTTTTGTTGTCGGACTGTGTTTGTGTGTACAATTATGACTTCTAGGTAAAGTACCATTCTGAAGGGTACAACTTGGCACACAGTAGTGCGGAACTTGTGACAAATTAATTGTCTGTTTAAATTGATGCTTTTAATATTAAATGGCAAATGAATGAGTGCCAATAAAAATGTCTTCCATACTATGATGAACTGGATATATAGAATTGTTTATGGGTTTTGGACCGGATGTGTAAATTTGTCTTTATTACTGCAACTGATCAATATGTCACACAAATGTATGATCTCACTTGACCGACCGTTTTAAATTGAATTGATCAATCACTTATCGGGCGCTCTTTGTGACTTTGATCACTTTGACCGAGAAGATTTGATGTTCTTGATGGAGGTCAAGCCTGACACTGCATATGCGACCGGACATGGAGCGAGAACATGTTCGGGTGGACTTGTGTGCCTGTCTTTATGCTAATTAGCGCATTGACGGGTGGTGTAGAAGATGAGTTAGAGGAGAGATGATCGAGTGAGAATGGTGTGCATGTAAAAGGCCATTTTGACTAGATGAGCTGGCAAAGGGGGCTCGATGTCCTTTTGTTATAAACACTGTTGATCTAGCGTGTGAGCGAGCCACTCACCACAACTCATCCTCTCGTCCTCATCATTTCCCTGCAAATGTCCAATCGAAATCGTTTGATCTCATCGAATCGTTTGGAAATGGTAATTTTAATTCGATTACATCGTATATGTGGTGTGGGTATGTGTAATCATTACTTATAGTCAGCCAAACCACCCTGTAATTATCGATTGGTCACGGTATCTGGGGATGATGATCCATTTTGTGGGAGAGAATTAATGAATTAATCGCCAATAAAGGTAATAAAGGGTTCTTTCAATGGTTACGTCATCTTGTAAGGAATAGCGCACCTGTTGCACCTGAAAATCATTAGTTCGTACATTACTATTGTGAGTCATTACACTTGTTGCGCTTGTTGGGTAATATAATAGCAAAGCTCTTGAAGACGTACAGGGTGAAAACCAAACAAAAACAAAAGAAAAACTCGAAAGGAAATTGCTTATCTGGCGATAACTTGTCGACAAGTGCTTTTTCAATTACATATTGCATCTGAGCTGTACACGCATGCGCGCACTTGTTGGACATATGACCGGAAATAGGAGAAAAGTGTCCACTTCGAATTGGATGTGCAATCTATTGTCATAGTGATACCTGGTGATTATGTTTCACCTGTATTATTAATCTACCTGTTGAGCTTAAATAATTTTTGTTCTTTTTCACATGTTCATTAATATCGTATAAACAAACAAACAAACTTTGATGATTCTTTAATTATTATTTCATAATGACGCATGCGCACTAATTACTTGATGAATTATCGTTATTACCGGATTGTCGGTTATTGTGTTGTGTGTGATTATGAGTAATAATAATTTATATATAATAATACTCGAGAGTGTATTTGCTCATTAGTGCTTCAAAATAAGAAGAACAAAAAGAGGAAGAGTTGGAGGAGGAAATTACCGAACTAATTACCGAAAAGACGGTAATCGGAAATCGATCACGAGTGAACCAATTTGGTTTGTTCTTCCTATATATGTGTGCCGCGTTAATTATGATCACTCTATATTGTATGACCCTTTTTTGAAAAATTCTTTAAATTCCTGGGAAATTAACTTTTTTAAAAAGGTTTTGAATTTCGTTTAAATTACCTTTATTCCCGCCTTACACGCATACCCAGATTTGATCAGACTAATGATGTGCGCATGCGCTCTCATTAGTTCGACAGCTACATGTACTGTATGATTGAGTGATGATGATGCTGTGGGTCGTTCATTGATATGATACACTATCTTGTCAGGGTGTGACGAAATAATTTATAATTTATTATTATTTTTAATGATTTTTCTGTTTCGAACCACCTTGTACATTACATCTCTCAAGTTCAATATCGTTCCCATCGAGTTCAATAATTAGACTAATTAGGCTTGATTTGTACAGGGTGAGCAATAAATGAATTAGTACATGTGTTTTAGTGAATAAGTGAATATAATATTTTTTAAGGGTCACTCTGTATTATGTTATTTCATATAGGGTGATGCGTATTCAAGTCGTGAGTCACGATTCGATTTCGGTGATTTTAGCGTTCTGCTTCTGTGTTTGTTTTGATTTTTCTAGACAAAAATTAATGAAATAATAAATTCAATTATATTACATTTTGTAGATCACCTGGTAGATATAGCCACAGACTGACTGTGAGTGATTAATCTACTGGAGATGTTTACGGAAATTCTCATGCGAAGTCTCACAGAATATAATCCTATTTATAATCCTATTATTCAATGCGTATTACATCATTTGTGGGTGACTCTTATAGTTTTATATCTTTCCGGATGTGTCACTGCATTTGTGATTTTTTTACAGAAATTGTATAAATTTATAGTAATATACGTCGTGTTTGACAGCTTTACGTGTGCGTAATTGACTTTATTGATGGGGCCTGGTGTGTACGATGAATACAATGTACAATGTATCCATTTAATTTATGGTCGCTCATAAGGTGTTTTACTTATCGTATAAGGTTATTGTGAAAAGGGCCACTTTTGGAACACCTTGTGTTTGTGAGCATTTCAAGATCACTGAATTTGTGTAAAGCTTTCATCACGAAATCATCACACAACACAAAAGACTATTTAAATGTTGATCTCACAGCACGACACTACCGTAAACGGACACATTCAATATACCATGGTACATGACCTGTTCGATACAATCGGGGATGCAATTGATACATCGTGGAAAGGAAAACATGGACTTTAAAATTTTCAACATTTGGGGATATGTTTATAAATTAATTGATTTGACATTTGAATATACATTTGAATGCGCATGTGCACAATAATTTATATATAATCGACTCGAAATGGTATCTTTCGTTTTATTATTATTATGGATCGATGATTTTGTTGTGCCACAGGTTGAATTATTGATGCATCGAACGAATGGTTTGATCGATGTGTTCAGTGTTCAGTTCCTTTAGTTGGTGTGGACAGACTGACTTGACCTTTTGCGTCAATCATGTCATGTCATCTTGGAATATCGCCGAGTTGTGATGAGCTGATGAGTCAAGTGATGAACTTGTTCTCTGTCCTACAATTCACACAACATTTGTGCTATACTTCAAGTGAACTAGTTGTTAATGACTGACCAATACATGGTGATTTAAGGATGGAATACAAGGGATCGCTCCCAAATGACATGATCTGAGGGATTAACCTTGATTACGATTATGCAAGACATTAAGATGTCGCGATGATGATGATGATGATGTTTGTCTAAAATAGATTTAATAGATAATAATTGTGCGTCCTCTATGAACATGCACTAATTGTGGGAAGTGTTTAGAATGTGTAATTAATTATCGTTGTGTTATTGATAGGAATATTAAATTATTTTACTTTAATTGTGCATTTAAATATTTAGCTTCAATGTTTCACAAGTGCGCTCAGATAATTTGTAACCAAAAGTAGCAATTTAACTTTAATTTCCCAATCTCTCTCATCATTATCCTCATCATCGTTTATCTCATCATTTGTTGTTTCATTCATACAGTACGTAACACACGTGTTTAGGAAAGTGTATCAAGGTTGTGTCAATGTGTGGTGTAATGTCATTGCAATGTGGATTCGAATTGGTTGCTAATGAGTTTGCCATTCAATCTCGTGTGGACATTTGTGAATAAGACAGATGTGGTTAGATGCAAATTGTGTGGAACGTAATTGGCGGGGGACACACACAAATGTAATGACATCACATTTGTGAGATAATGAGTCGCGACCAAGTCTTTTGTTTTATGAAATGATCGTCCTCTAGCTTCTTCTTCTCAATTGTTCTCCTTGTAATGCATCACTCTATTTATGAATGACACACTCCTATGATAGATCATCTCTAATTTGCACTTCGCGCCACTTTTACTTTCTCTATATTTAAATGTCTATTTCCACCTCAACTAACGTTTTTTGTTCTTTTTTCGTTACAGTTTTGAATGTCGCAGTTGGCAAAGCAGCGATGCAGTCATCATCCGTTGGACAGGGAACCGCTCAAAAGGCTATCGATGGAAGTAAGTATTATTTTTATTTATGGAAGATTTTCTTTAATAGTACCGAAATTGTGCCATAATCTTGATAAAGTAGAAATAGACGATCTTTGATTGATGTGAAATTGCCTTGAATTGTCATCAAATGCATTTGAGGAATTAGCTAAATTGTGACGATGAGCATTGACATGGACTGATTGTGTCTGCTCTTGACATGTTTCGATTGTGTGTTGCAGAATGATTGCTTCCTGGGAATGAACTTTCAAAGAAGTCTCCCAGCATTCGCTAGACTGTAGGATTGTTTTAATTGATTAGTGTATTAATAACCTTTTCAGTCTCACAAAGATGATTATACGAAGATTATATTAAGAAACAACAAAATAATAGAACCGAATTTAGAAGGGTCTGAAAGGGTTAATTACATTTACGTGTGATCTTTCTACTTATTAGTGATTTTTTCGGAAGTATACTAGAGTCTAGAGAAATGATAAAGCTTTTTCATATTATGATTATAAATATAATCAAATATTTTTGTTTATTATTACGATAAGATTATAAGAGTTTTTTTGTATTTCGGAGAAGTTCAAGGGTCAAGGAGACAAATGCTTATATCTGATTGGTTGGTGGAAAATGGCGCCAAATTCAAACTAACCAATCAAATCGATTTGTTTGGGCAATACACATATTCTACTATTTATGCACTAATCTTAGCCAACACCACATACAGTAGAGTATTACTAAATCCAAGAAGAAGAAAAAATAAAACCGAATAGGTCTAAAAGGGTTAATTAAATTTATCTGTGATACTATTAGTGACTATTTTTCCGGGAAGTCTACTACTTGTGCGTCTAGACACTAATTAGTCAAGCAAACAAGTTAACCAAAACAACAGATACAAATTGCTCGGAACAATTAACCTTTCTGATTAATGAGCTTTGTACCATCCAAAATGGACGTGACACGTGTGATGATGGTTTGTAATGAAGGTTTACCTTGTTGGTTCTATTGTTAGTTTGTTGTTGATGTTGTAGTCGCTAATTAATTAGTTTTGTGTCTGTTTGTGTATTTATGTTTTGGTTTGCTCATTAATTTTCCATTAATTAGCTTATAACCAGGTGTGTGTGTGAGTGTATGGCATTTGTGTGTGTGGTCCGCGATGTCGACGACAGTTCCATAGTGCAATTTAGTTAGTTTTCTTTCTAATGAAATTGACAATTGAAATGAAAGTTTGCGTTTTTTAGATACAAACAAAGTTGAATCTGTCCTAAAATGGTCACCATATGTATTCGAAGGTTAACTTGGGACTGTTCATTAAGTTAATCGGTGTTTTTGAAGGCATTGAAGATTGATTAAAGTTGAGTTACTTGTTGAACATTTGAACCGAACGATTCGGTTTGTGTTTATCGTGACAATTAGTCGAATTGGTTTGTCCATTTATGACGATTTCAATTGCTACTGATGATAGACACTCACAGACACACATGGGACTGAGAAGGTTAAGTTTAATTGAAAGTTATATTATTGTGCGGTGAAATGACCTTTGAATGCTCGATTTGTGTGTGTGTGTGTTGATTACCATTTGCTAATTGGAGACATTGTGAATGGGACGAGAGATGTGACGAGATGAGATGAGGTGATGGACAAATGAGTGAGTGCTCACAGACTTTATGGTCATTGTCGTTGTTGTGGCCACACACAATGCACACTGCACCAACTATTAATGAGAGGATGCTATTTGTGTGGACAGAATGAAGACAATGAATACAGACAGGTGTGTGCATATAGACGGACAAAGATGGCGATGGACGATTAACGATTATGGCCAATTAGGCTGATTGGTGCTCAGGCATTTGTGCTTGTGTGCTTTTGGTATCGAATTACAATCGATTGTCATATTAATTTGTATCTAATCTATCACCTTCATCATCTTTCTCCAGGCACCAGCACCTTCTACAATCCATCCACCTGTTCGATGACAGAAGCCGAAGCTCAACCTTGGTTCTACGTCAATTTGCTCGAACCAGTTTTGGTTCAGGTATGTATTACTGTTGTTGTTATTGATTCTCAAGAATCTCAACAGAATTTGAAAGTATCGCGATTGTCTAATTCTCACATGCGTTCATCTCTTTATAGTTGGTTCGAATTGATTTTGGTGCATCATGCTGTGGTCGAAATCCTGCAACCATTACTGTCCGAGTGGGCAACTACCGACCGGACATGGGCCAGAATCCTGTGTGCAACAAGTTCACCGGTTACATCGAGGAGGGTCGGCCCCTGTTTTTGCCCTGTGCCCGTCCAATGCCTGGTGCTTTTGTGAGCATTACCCTCGAGTCGGATCCAGTCTCGCGAATGCCTGTGCCACTGTCCATTTGTGAGATGTTTGTCTACACTGATCATGGTACGAGTAGTGAAATGTTATCTCTTTTTATATTTCTTTGCTAACCCATTTTATTCTTTATCTTTCTCAGCACTATCCATCGAACAGTGTCCCTCGTTCCGTGACCAACATCTGGGCAGTACCTCGACCTACAATGGCAATTGTTATCTGTTCTATAACCACCAGCCGATGACCTTCAACCAGGCAAAGGTGTTCTGTGAGAAGCGAGGTGGCTCACTGGTCAATCAGATCTCACCTGCACTTCAAGGTTTTCTCAGCTGGGAGCTGTACCGACGACATAAGAATGACAAGAACGGTCAATACTGGCTGGGTGTGGTGCGAGACCAACACAACCCGAACAACTGGAAATGGATCAACGGCAAGGATGTGACACTGTCCTTCTGGAATTTGCCGGGCAGTAACGAGAATTGTTCTCGCTTTGATGGCACAAAGGGCTTCCTGTGGTCGGACACACCTTGCAACACGAAACTCAACTTTATGTGTCAACATCGACCACTGTCCTGTGGCAAACCCGAACGACCGGTCAATTCGACTGTCTTGGCATCGAGTACCGATGTTGGCTCCACCATTGAGTATAAATGCGGTGAGGGAAGTATGCTCATTGGACCTAGCCTAAGGACATGTCTGCCAAACGGATTCTTCAGTGAATTCTCGCCTAAATGCAAATGTAAGTTCATAATTTCAAATTTGCGCACTTCATTCATTCACTTGCTAAATTTATCCAGAAAATTCAAAATTAATTTCGTTTTAATTAGATTAATGTGTGAAATTATAAATTAGATTAGATTTTAGGTCAATTGAAGTTCATTCACACATTCTTTTTGAGACAATCATGATGATTTGATGAATTGAATTGTGCAATTTGAAGAATGCATTTTAGATTAGATTAAGTTGTTGGCTATTACATTTGAGTTTGGACAATGTCACGGAAGTTATGAATGACTCATTCGCGCAAAAATGAATGAATTGATGATTGATGAAAGTGATGATTAATTTGGTGGAAATTTGTTAATTGGTTTGTGTGGAAACCTTTTGGAAACCTTATTTTCTATTAGAATCAAGGCATTTTTGTTTTCGCTCGTAAATCAAACTCTCGTTGAGATTTAGATTCGATTCGACCTTCGGCAATAGTGCTTTTTACGCTTTTCTAACAACGAATAATTAAAAAAATATATACTGGGGAATTTGTCGAAACTCTCTCGGCATTTATAATCCTCTCAAGGTCACCTTGATTCTGTCTGTCAATGAATTCTTTAGTGCAGTTAAATTTGCTGGTGATTTGGATTGAGTTTGTGTCTCGATTAATGTCGATTGAACGATATGAACGGTTCACTGAATATTGCTGTATAAGAATTAGAGACATTATTTGTTCTTATCTGTTCGCAGTAACGTCCTTTGTGCATAGCTCATTTGTAAAGACTATTGTAGATGTGTTATCAGAACAAGGATTTTTGCGAAAGTTAGTTTTAGTTAGTTTGTACTTAACTCAACCGGTGCGAGGTGCAACAAAGTGTGACAATCGATTGTGGTGACCTACTTTCTTTGTGAATGGTCTTCCATCTCGACTGATTGAGTGAATCCGGTTGCTAATGAGTGTTGCGTTCTGTATGAATGATCTTTAAAGTTTGATCTTATCTGATTAAAATGATTAATTTGTTTGATGTTTTCATGTGGACACACAGATGTGGAATGTGGCTTCCCCGCTTCGATCGCCAATGGACATTACATGCTGAAGAACAATTCTCTGTCATACCAGAGTACATTGGCTTATCACTGTCAAGATGGTTATGTCCTGGTGGGACGAGCCAATTTGGCCTGTGATGCGGACAGTAAATGGAATGGACCACCACCGAGATGTGAACCAGTCCTCTGTCCTCCACCCCCGATGATTGTCAATGGCTACCTGACTACAACTTCCAATTCAACCATGTTTGGTTCAGTGGTGGAATATACCTGTGATCCAGGTTATGAGATGATGGGTGAGAGGTCAATCACGTGCAACATTGCCGGATACTGGGACGGACAGCCTGGTTATTGTCTTGGTGAGTGTTGACAATGTTGAATTGATAGTTGGCTCTGATTCTAATTTGACCTTTGTCTGGTAGAATCAGCACCTCCTTCACCAAGTACCACAACTACTACTACCACGACCACAACAACTCCAAGTACGACCACTTCCCAGACGACTCAATCATCGTCGGTTGTGCCCAGCACCACTCTCCCACCCACAACTTTCTTCACCCGTGGACAGCAGCAAAACACCGGAATCTGGTCCACACCTGATCACTCCACCAAACGACCAACTATTGTTCTACTTCCAACATCTTCCACTTCATCCTCTTCCTCGAACACGAATCCCTACACCCGAGGTGACAGTTCCTCGTCGTCCATTTCATCGACTTCCTTTGTGCCAAACACTACGCCTAGTACCAACATTTTCTCTTCGAGTGTGACCACATCCGCACCAACCCGATCATCCATTTCGAACACACAATCCACTCGACGACAGCCAGGTGGTGCCATTCGGCCAGTGCAGAGCACACCTAAACCGGGCAGCTTCCCACCGAATCATCTCAACGAAATTCCTGGTGCCGATACGGGCTTTGGTGGAAAGCCATCGCCATCGAGGATAGCCTCGGCCCGTCTCAACATGGGCGGTATTATTGCCTTGGGTGTTTTCGGGGGTTTCGTTTTTCTGGCTGCCGTCATCACTATTATTGTGATTATTATCAGAAGGTGAGTTCAGTTTAAATTTCTTTGACTTTTTCTACTCGAACGACTTTATCTATCTATCTTTAATCTAATCTGACATCTCTGGAATTCTCTTGATCCTCTTTTCTATATTAACCCCCAAACAACCGCAAACACTACTCTCATAATACTAACTCGGTTATTGTATTGTCTTGTCACCCCTCACTCCCTACCTATCACCTATTACCTGTCCAAACCAATTAACCCTCACCTCACCTTGACCACTATCACCACCACCACCATCGCAGTATATCTTCGAAGAAGCGAACGGCCTCGGTATCGACCTTTTGGCCGGCCAACACTGCCGCACCTGGATCTGCACATGTTGGAGCCAGTCCCTCCAGTAGACATCAAGATCTTCAGAGACAGCAGCAGCAAGCAGCAGCTGCCGCAGCCGCCAATTACCGGCGAGGCTCAAATGCAATCAGCTCCGCAACATTTGTTTCCAGCTATCGATAGGATTGTCTAAATTAAAGGAATCCTAGAACCAAAACAAATAAAACTTTCCTGAATCCCAAGTCTAAGTCAAACTCAAACACAAATCGAATCAAACCAAAACACACGACTATTTTCACACTTTCTTGGCTCACTCGTGTTTTCTCTTTTCTCTGGAAACTTTTGTTATCTTGTTATACATCTTTATACGAAACTAACTTGTAACATATATTACTAGTATTTTTATATAATTAACTCTTTCGGTCACATCTTTGCATCACATTAAAAACATTTTCGATCGAATTGCTTGTTTAATTAACCCTTTCAATCCCTTTGCTGTTTTGCACCATTGAACCTGATGTATCTTTTCTATTTCTCTCCCCCATCCCTCCCATATCTCATCTACGAACCACATTTATGGATAACCCCCATCATCATCTCCAGAGTGAAACATAGTCACAGTTCTTTGGATGCGCAGACAATTTCTACGTTTGACTCGTCGAATGGTGACAATCCCGGATTCTACCACAAGTACGCGTCCGCCTGGTCTCAACTTCAAAGTTCCGCAGCTGTTCTGCACTCGGGCTCGTATAAGCCGAGCCTAGCTGCTCGATTAGATCCGTACGATGCGCATGCGCACGCTCACTATGCTCAACAACAACATCATGCCCGGTCCCGTGCAGGAACCAACAACAATGGAGCGATAAACGAGGGCTTTCGGGACACCAATGAAATCACCCTCAATGCGGACGTTTACACGAGATCCTCTTCGGGGGGCAGTGGAGGTAGTAGTGAGCACAAGCGATATAACGGAAAGCGAGGAAGTGATCATGAGTGGCAACATCTCACCAGAGCAAAGTACTGATCGAAAAAACCAGTGAATCCAGGGTCTTTACAAAGACAACGTTACCGATACAAACCAACCATTATTACTGCAATCTTCAAATCTTTCCCCAAATCTTTTGTACATATAAATTTATTTTATTAATTTAATTTAACTATTTATGTCAATCTATTAACTTATGTTCAAAAACACAAAACAAAATTCTGCATTCTCATTTTAGAATTCTGTAGATTTGATCTTTTCTCGGAAACTTTTTCTCATGTTTGCCAATATTTTTTCGGAACCATTCTCTTGCAACAACCGAATTTTCTTATTATTATTTTTGTATATAATTTGATCGATTTATGGTCTTTGACTATGGACGGACATGTACGGGCGCTCATGGCTGTGGTCGTACCTCCCACATCTAGCAAGCCATCAAGGGTCGCTTTGTCTAACTGTAGAAGGTTAGGCCCAGACACATCACACAAAGCCTAACACGCCATGTTTGGATTTACATATAACACAATGATTAATTTATTGATTAAAATTGACTCTATTGAAATGTCATATGATAATTTTAATATTTAGAATGACTTTTATGACAAAAATAGAATTTGGTATAAATAAACTTGTTAAGAATCGACCCGATTCAGGAATTTAGTCATCGAGCTTTTCGACTATCCAACATCGCCTTCAGCATTTAAGCCCTGAGCTTGAGCTTCGAGCAGTTCACCTTTCTCATGAGCATATGTGAAGAAGGGGCGACCCAACATTTCGATGGTGTGGTGCTTAGAGATGCCAAATTCAGCCAACAGATGATCACCATTACCAAATTTACCACCAAGAAATCGACCACCGTAATTGAGATTAAACTTGTAAGCGGGCACATTCTCCTTCTTTACGACTGCCTCCACCAGTTCAGACGCGGTGCAGGAGGGAGAGATGCACAGAATGGTCAACTTGTTATCCATTTTGCGTAGAAACAGCTCAATTTCGGGCAGGGGCTGGTTGGATTGCATATTGTGACAAGAGAGTGGTGGAGAATTAAAGTTGGCTGTCTGATAGAAAACGTAATTGTGAAATAACGCTTTCAAGTGGGACTTTTTCCGAATATTGCTCGAATATCGAATGTGTGTAATGTGCAAGTGTACGAGTAACTTTATTGACAATAAATTATTGCATTCGATCGATCATACAGAAACAAACATGTTTTTAGTGAGCAAATTGGGTACATGCGCATTTGGTGGTGATATCATAAGACTAAAGGTTAGTGACTATTCTCAAGAGTAGTTACGAACAGTGTTCATCACAAGAAAACACTTACTTGTTAGGTGGCAATACCGTTCAACAAAATATAAATTTAATAATAGCAATAAAATTACAAATTGGCTAATATCATAACATAAATTGAGTTCAATTTGCAATGGACAATATAATTATATATATATATTGAATATATAACTTGTCCCAATGAATATTACATTAATCTTGAATGTGTAAATTTGGTGTAAGAAGCGGCCGAACCGAACTTGTTATGCCACTGAATCACTGGTTTGACTTTCACCACTATGAGCAGCAGCTTCGATGTTTTCTTTGATGTTGTCGTCAACTCTGCTCTTGATGACAACATCTGGTTCACGGTAACGGTAGTAATAGGCCACGCCTAAGGACACCATCAGACTGATGAGAACCAAAATGGGCAAAGCAACCGTGAGGAAAAGGTTGCGGGACTGGACTTGTTGGTTGGCAGCGAATGCCGGTTCGACGTTTGCACCAGCAGACTTTGGTCCACCACTCACAATGGATCTATCCAAAGCTGGCTCACGGAAATTGTTTTGCCTAATCTGTCCAGCTGGTTCCATTTCCTCGTCATCCGAGCCATCATTTTCGTCCCCCTCCCCATTCGACTGCGAATCTTCTTGCATTTCAGTTCGCTGAATACCGGGTTGATAACCCTTCTTGATCTGCTTTCTCTTAATTTTAGTTTCTAACAATTGTTGCCTGAGTTTAGCCTTTCGAATTTTGTTTTCTTCCTTCAATTGTCTCCTCTGGGCATCAATCCTGGCTTTCCACAATTTCCTCTTGGCGTTATCCAGCTTCTTCTGACCTTTTTTGTTTGACTTGAGATTCTGTTGCATCATTTTGAGTCGATACATTTCATCACTGTGCTGTTTTCGCCAAAATGTTCGTTCTCGAATCTGTTTCGAAATAGGAATATCCGTGCGAGCGTCGTCGTCGTCAGTGTAGTCCAAATCATCGGTTCCGTCTCGATTGTGGACAATCTGCTTCTCATCACCAGAAAGCGATCGATCACGGACACCAATGTCGCTACTGTACCCCGCCTGATCGAACTCGGATTCGTCAAACTAAAACGAAATTGTTTGTTAAAGATAGATAGATTTAAGCAACTTGCCTCAATGGTCTGCCCGAGCGATCCCATAAGAAGGATTGAAAGCACCAACAGAATGGTTACAAAGGTAAGGGTTGGCTTGAGTAAAGTCATAACGGACTAGAATATGAGGTTCAAAGTGAGACAATTCGAATGCGAGTGGAAAGTGAGTTTGAAATCATTTTGTGTTTATGTCTCACAAGTTTGTAATCGAATATTGTATGGGAACTAATTAACACTGTCAGCCTTTAGTTGACTTTAGCAACTATTCGCTTTGTAGAATTCTCTCACTACACGTTTTTGAGTTCTCTAGTTGTTCGCAATGTTCCGTGTGTATCCTCATTTATGTTTTGTCATCATTTTGGTATTCACCCTTACTACCACGTCCTCCATTTCCACTGATGCCCTTGTCCGTTCGAAACGCATGTTGAACGGCAATCCTGTGCCGGACGGCAAGTATCCCTTCATGGCTGCACTGGTGTCTGGTCCGTATGTGATCGACGGTGCCACAGTGGTGACCAGTGAATTTGTGCTTACCTCGTGTCATGCTGTGCGCAAGATGGAATGGATCAATTTTACAGACCCATATGTCTATCTGGGACATGTGCATCTCCGCACAAAAGACTCTAAATATGGATTTGGTATTAAAAAGGTGACCATTCGTAAATTCGCAACTTTCACTAATATAACAATAATAATCTCTTTACAGAAAATCTGTCACCCTGGGTACAATCGATCTTCCCCAAAAGATGACATTGCTCTCCTCCAGCTGACCCGAAGAATTGACTTTGATGGTGAGCACAAATTTGTCCGGCCAGCTTGTGTGCCACTGACCGAATCCAAGACGCCCAATTACGAGCCAAGCAAGTGTGTCGCCATGGGCTGGGGCGAGACATCCACCAAAGCAGACGATTTTCAGTCGGAACAACTTCTAGAGTCAAACATGCCTGTACTGCAGGACAATTCCTGTGTAAATGACTTTCATTATGATCCCGAGCGGATGATCTGTGCTGGACAGGTTGGCGGACAGAGTGGAACTTGTGTGGGAGATGCTGGTGGACCATTGGCCTGTCCTATCGAGGATAAATCGGGAAGGTTCTGTGTAGTGGGCGTCGCTACTGCACTCAAGGATATGTGCTTTTACCCGGGAGTGGGCGTTTTCACCAAGGTACACTATTATGCGGAATGGTTGAAGAAAAACACTGAAATGTATTGAAATGCACAAATAAATGAATTTTTATCTTCAATCCCATAAAATTTTATGTTTTCATCAGTTTTAGCGCCCAAAATCTAAAAATAAACCAAAAGCGCGCGCCAGTGTCACGTCATATTAGAATGGGACACTATCTGAAGCACGTTGTGTTTGTTGTCAGTCTGTCTGTCCTCTCTCTCTCTGTCTTTGTGTAGTGCTTCTTCTCCTCTCACTGCAATAATCGTTATTTTCTCGAAATGAGTGTTCAAACCGGCTTTTAGTGGCCAATCGTCAAGATCTCGATCTGAACGATACCTCGAGTGAATATTATAGTTGAACATCTCATTCTCAGTGAATATATCTCACCTCAGTCGACCTCTAACCATCCTCAACGTCGACTCGTGTCAATCCAGGTGTGTGGCTAAGTCACAAGTTGTTTTCGGTAAGTTTTGGTCGCTTTTCGGACTATATCGGTAATGACATTCGTTTATCTCTTTTTGTGTAGATATTCTCGTGAATCATCAAATTGCCAACATTATGAACAAATTGTGATCTTCCCACATTCAGCTGCAATTCGCTTCAGAATACTCAACTCTCTAAAATGAATTTAATATATTTTTGTCGGCCGTTTTTGGTCGTTTTGTTGTTTTCTTTATTTTACTCATCAGAAATCTCCGCCGATAAGCTTAACGAACGTCGTATTCTTCTGCCTTACAACAGTGGTGTACCAACCAATTTCACACTTGAAGCACTGACCACAAGCTCCTGTTATAAATGGTCTTCTTCTCGGCCTGATATCGCCTCCGTGAAACATATCGGTGATCCTTCTTGTTCGCGACAAGCTGTTGTTACTGTAGTTTCACGGGTTCCAAAGCGACAGAACTCTGTTGTGACTGCTCACGACCTGAAGACTAATCTGCAGATTAGATGTGATATTGAGATAGATGTTATCAATCGTGTTCTTATCACAACCACCACAAGACAGATTGTTTTTGGTGAATTACCTGAAATGATCAAAGCTGTTGCATTTGACGAAAAGAATGACACCTTTACTTCCATTGGTGGCATTCAGTTTGATTGGACCATTTCTCCGTTGGAAATAATTCATTACAAGTCTTGGGCTTCCTCTTCTTATTCTGCACCGGATTTTGTTGATTACTGGGAATCGAAGGGCCTGAAAAGTTCTTTCGTCCTTATGGAAGGCATCCGGACTGGTTCTGCTAAGATCAAGGCTCGTATCATGGGAGATGCTTATCAGGATGTTGAACCCTCCGAAATCAATGTCCATGTGGTCGCGAATTTATTGTTGATTCCGTCGAATGATGTTTTTCTGGTTCGTGGCGCCAAAGTTGCATTCCGGGCTGAGATATCGAAGCAAGGACCTCGTGTTGCTCTCAATTTGCCACTTCCTCAATACTATCTCGAAGTTACCGAACCTAATATCGCTAAATTTGATGAAATCACTAATCTTCTGGAAGCCACCGAAGAGGGTCAAACAAGTTTGGTGCTTAGAGATCGAAATGTCCAGGGCGATGGACTAAGTCAGACCAGTACGGATATTCACGTAATGCGTCCAAGTTATTTGAGTCTTCAGATTAGTCCTGGTGAAAAGTTTGCCCTCAGAAATGATACTGTCTATGTAATTTCGCTGTCACTTCACGACGATTGGCATCATAAGTTGTATCCTTCGGATAATCTCAATGTTAAGATTGATTTCCATCAAAAGTTTTTCCAAGTACTTGAATCAACTCAGAATGGAACTTATTATGTGGTTCGCACTCAGAAAATTGGAACGACAAAGCTGAAGGCTCAATTTTTGGGTGCTGGTTCTGTTCTGTTGGACACGCCACTAGATCACATTCAAGAAGTTATCGTTTACCCACCTATTACGTTGAATCCTCCCCAAATGCTTCTCCCGTGGATTCCAACAATCAAACCAACTTATACTGTATTTGTCGATGCTTTCGGTGCTACTGGCGAGTATAACTGGGAGACTGGAAATGAATCGATGGCTCAGGTGAAATCCGTCAGAGACAAGTCCTCACGTGCCACTGTGTTCACAAAAGGTGACGGTGAAGTTCAAATCTCCTGTAACGATGTGCACAATTCTTTGATATTTAACTCGTTCATGAACATTTACATTCGGCCAATTGAAGCAATTGAAATTTTGCCGTCAATTGTTGAGACTCACGTTGGGGGAAAGGTTGTTCTCCCAGTGGCTGTGCTTGGCTTCCTCAATGGGAAAGATGGAAAAAAGGTCTACTTCGATGATTGCGCTCAAGTTAATTTTGAAATTGAAATTGTCGAGAAGGTGAGTTTGTGTTGATTATTAATGTTTAATAATTCAATTGTCTTTTTTGTTTTGTTTATCAGAATCGTTTTCGTTATCAACTAGATCAACCATTTATGCCTGGAATGGGTAAACATTCTTGTCGGTCTCTAAGTTTTGAATGTCTTGCCAGTGGCAACTCTAGAATTTGGATCAGTTATGGACCAGACAAGCAGATTACTACTTCTGCCATTGTTGGTTGCTATGCACCATTAAAATTAGTCCATCCAAACGAGTTTGCTGTCATGTCTTTAGGTTCCATAATTGATATCGCCTTTGAAGGTGGTCCACGAAAGTGGTCACTTTATCCAGAAGGACATTATACTAAGGCTACTGCTTCGAATTCCTCGGTAATTGCACTTACTGAAATTAAAGACAGATATCGATACAACAAGGATCTTCATGTCTTCCGGACCAAATGTACTGACTATGGTGAATCTACGATTGATCTCGAAGTTGGAAATGTCGTTTCACCCACTTTGGCAAATCCTGCTTATACTTTTTCAACCGTAAAAATCATCTGTGCAAAACCGGAGACCTTGATCATTAGACCTCGTATGAAGGAAACTTGTCCACAGCAAGATCTTGTCTTTACTCTCGAGAAGAATCGTAACATTGAATTGGACGTTCAAGTGTTGGATTTGAATGGAAATTCGTTTTATAACTTTTCGACACTCTACTTTGATTGGTCAAAGGATGGCAATGGAGCCTTCCTTGAGTCACATGGCATCAAGGAAGAGGTCAACGGAGCGAAGGGTTACTTTGCACTTACCAGAAGCTTTCAACTGCTGTCTCAGTTGACTACTATCAGATCAAAGGTCATAGGAAGAATCACCGGTTATCATGGATCATATTTTGGTGATCGTTTCGATGTTAGAAGAGAGATTGAACTGGTTTTGACGGATCCATTGTCTACTGAAGAGGGAGTCGACCACATCTCCATACTGAAGCATTCTGATTATAAGGTGAGTAAACTTTTAATTTGGTTCTTTGTATTGTTGTTTTATTTAAAATGTTTGCTAAGAGAAAAATTCTTGTTTTTTTTGTTTTTATAGGAGGAGTTATAGTGATGTGACAGTTCAGGACTAAATTAGTTTGTTTTGCTTTTCGTAACACTAACAATTGGGGATTTTGGTTGAGGGCCATGGGTTTTAGCACGATTTTAGTCACTAACTTAATTTAGTGTTTTGATGAATTTTATTTATTTTATTTTATTGTCTTTATGCAAATTTAATAAATTTGTGCAATTTGAAATTGTTTTGCAAAATTATTTGAGATATATAAAATATGAATTTTGCGGTATTTTGTGGGTATGTTTTTATCACATGACTAATTTATATTTTGAATTATATAGAAAATGATAACAATCAAAAGAGGATCTGGTTATTTCTCTGTAGTTAACTATACCAATGCCATCACCGTGGATTATAAGACCAACAATAAAGCCTTTCAGGTGAGTGTTTTTGGAAAAATAGTTCGTTACTAATCTTTTTTATATACAGATTTCCCCACGATCTCTTGGAACAGGTGCCATTACTATCGACGACCTCTGTTTGGATTATCCGCCTGTGCAGTTGCGCTATTCCGTTGTGGAAGCTCTCGATGTGAAAGTAAATTTGATTGACAAAATAGAGTTGGGCGCAAATATGGAAGGAACTTTCTATGTGCTGGATAATCGTGGAATTCGACTCCATTCGTCGCTGCATACAATTTTGGATTTTGCTGTGATGTCGTCAAATAATTTTTTGATTATTAGGTGAGTTTGATTTGGTTTTTTGAAATTAAAATTTTCTTAATTCTTTTCTAGTGACATCAAACCGAAAGATGACACCACTACCTCGTTTACGGTCAAAGCTGACCGGCTGGGGCTCTCCAAAGTGGTGATTCAATCACAGTCGGACAAGGTCAAGTCGATTCAATCGTCCCCAATAGAAATTCAGATTTGCATCTTAAATTTATTTATATATAATTATGTAATTTGTTTATTTTTAAGATTTTCTCGCCTCTTCAAATTATTCCTTCAAATATTACTCTAATTGTGGGCAATCACTTCCAAGCTAACTTTATCGGTGGTCCACAGACTCAACGGAACATTGAATTTACCATTGGCGAATCTTCTCTGGCATCGGTGGCCAGCAATGGATTGATTAAGGCACTGCGAATTGGCAAAACCAAACTTACCGGACGAGTTTTGAATGTCAACAATCTTGAGTACTCTAGAGCGGAGATTGATGTGCATGTAGTGCCACTGAAAAAGATCAAAATTTGGACGCCAGTTAATCAAATTCGGATTGGTTCACACATGCCACTATTTTTGATTGGCAGTTCTGAACAGTTTGAAACTCCGTTTATGTTTGGTCAAGCTGACCCAGCGCTGAAGATTACCTGGTCACTTTCAAATGAAAAAATTGCAAATATTGAAAGTTCGTTCCAAACGGTGAGTGTATTTTTACAATCTTAATCATGATTCAACATATTATTTGCCTTTATTTCATTTGTTTTTTGTATTATATTCAGTATGGAATTTCCGATTCAACCACCGAACAGTTTGCCGCACGCTTCCAAGCAAACACTATTGGAACTGTGACACTTAAGGTCAGGGTCGAGGTCACCGCACAAGCCCATTCCAGAGACACAGAACAGATACTGAAGAATATTGTTCTTACCGATTCAGTTCAGATCAATGTCTATTCGGATTTTGCTCTCTCTTTTTCGTCATCCTTTGCTGATCAAAGTCAAGAACTGGAAAAGTCGACCACCAAAGTGGTTCTTCTCTCACCGAATGCCGAATTGGGATTGCACTTTAACCATTTGGACACGATCACCTACAAGGTGATGAACAGTTCTCAGGTGAAGGTGGTCAACAACACAGAATTGGTACTTCAAGCTGGTGACCAGCAGGAGTATGCCCTACTGCTTCTGTACCGTGATATGCACAAAACTGGACTCGTCGAGTATTACAGCTATGCCATCCATGTTGACAAAGTTCGTTATCTCTCACTCGAATTTGACCCCAAGCACCGGAAAGCATCAGGAAAAAGTTCGACAATCGATGTCTTTCCTATTGGATCTGAGTTAAAGTTGGTGGTTCATTACTTTGATAATCATGGACGCAAGTTTGATGCTGTCAAGTCGAATTTGAAGTGGATTCTCTCAAGAAATGACATCATTACAGTGTTAAGCGGACCACAGGACAATACTCTGAAGATTCGTGCCTTAAAAGAAGGATCTGTGGTGATGCTTGTCTCTGATGAAGTTAATCAAGTTGGAACATACTACAAGATCAATGTCGGCTCGATCATTGAACCAAAGATTCAACCAATCTCAGTTAAAGTTGGCGATATTGTTTGCTTGAGAAGTAAACTCTCGCCTGTGATCTCATCGAATATTTTGGATTCTGAGGAAGAAAATGAATTATTGTTGGGAGATGGTGTCTGGAGTACTGAGACATCGAGTGATGTCGGAATTGGACATATCTCACCTGCACACGGAACTTTTGTAGCACTCAATGTCGGCAAAACAGTCGTGGTTTTCAATTCAACTTCAACTGGACTTTCGACTTACGCCAATCTGGTTGTGAAAAATTTGGATGGCTTGGTGCTGGATATGAAGTCCGTGGAAGGTATTACTACTTCGTCTTCATTGTCTATCCCTATTGTTGTTGAGTCAACGTGGAACTCTGCCAAACTTTGTTCCTCGTCGGAGATAGGCTCTTTATTGAGATATCTTCGCGCAAATCGTCTGCTACCGTTCACCTGTGATGTTGGCTTCGAAAATTCGCCAATCACTAGTCTTTGGGAGACAGAAGTATTGTACAATGTACAGCGAGGACAATGGCTTTGTAAACTCATACCCAAACCTGGTCTTGATTTAGACAATCTGTCACTGTTTAATCTGAATGTGACTCTTACGGTAATGAGTAATTTGGCATCTTCTAAGAATCTTGACCCTGAAGATCCAAACTTTGGCTTTGACCAGAAGACAGTGCCATTCTTACCTTCTTACCAAAGTTCGGTCAAGCAGATTATCCTCACATCGGATTCGAAGGAAGTCCGTTTTACGATCAATTCCGTGGAAACAGTTCTTCGTGAAATGACCATCAAGCCATCCAATGATGACATTCTCGATGTAAAGAAGTTAGAGATTGTGGACAATTCACTGAAAGTGTTGGTCACACTTCGCAATGCGGACATTTTCTCAAACGATGTATCTAATCTTCATCTCACTTTGGTGTCATCTTTAACCAATCAAACTGAAAAGGTTTCTGTTCAAATCAAACTATACGGAACTTTGGCTCAATTGCCTTCGCAGATTTTATCTCCGGCCTTTTACTATTCATCTACTTTGGTTCTGTTCACAGTAATCATTGCATTTGTGATGTTCCTGGTTGCGAGATATTTTCTCTCGAAGCCATTCAAACTGCAAGACTATACTTCTGCCGACAAGTCTTTTTCCAATTCGTCGTTGCTTCTCAATTCAACAAATTCAACACCGAAGACTCCGAAGAGAAGTAAGTGCATCTTGATTCGTATTCGCTTTCGTTTAGTTGTAGTTGCTAGTATTCTGTTGTGATATCTTTTAAGGTAATTCCAACGGGATTATTTAGATTAATAAGTTGTTCAAAGGCAGATAAAATTTGAGATAAACTGATGCTAAACATTTGTTTTTTCCTTTTAGTTGTGGATTACAATGCTTCAAGTGGTAACCTGAACACCACCATTACGCCCACTGGCTCAACACTGCTCAATCGTTCGAATCGTTTCAACAACACACCACAATCGCCTTCTTCGCCAGGTGGCAGTTCCACGCCTTCCTCACCCAAAGTGGGCCGTCCTCTCTTTACGACTCGACAATACTTTCAATAATTGTTGATTATCATCCAATCGTGTAATCGTTATGAATTGACACATCAGCATCATCGTTATCATCTTCAACTTAGGACATATTTATTAAAGTGTACATAGGATGTAAGTCAACTTAATTAACGCGACACGACACACATTTTACACATTCATCATCAGCATGTTGACTCTTTATTAATTGAGTGACTCATTCTGGTCACATTAATTCAAGTGATATTCGAAACTATGTATTTTTTCTCTGCTTGTTTGACATTGGCACAAACACACACACACACACAAACTCATCCACTTTTGTCCTTTTGTAAAGTGTAATTGTTATTATATCTATTTTCTATATTAAAATAAATCAAGTACAAAGGAATTTGATTTTGATATCATTTTAAAGTGCTATTTAAACTAGGCAACCAGATGTCTTACTACACTTATAAATGACCTATGAGGATAAATATTGACACCACAGACATGTGAACTATCATGAAATGAAATCTAGCTGGAAAGCTTTACAATTGCATTTGATTGTGATCGATTGCTTCTAGTTATTCTAGTCAAAATTTTCATTGAATACTTACAAGTCTCAATAGTCGATTTACGAACATTCTGCCGTCAATCCTGATCATCGCTCCATTATAGTGTGCCCATTTATCAATTGCCTCATAGTTTTCAATTTTAAATGTATTTCGAAATTGTGGATCACCAAGGACTTAAAATTATTGATAAGTTATACTCTGAATATGTCAACACTGTCATGTTTATCTTATTGAAATCTCACCAAAAAGCTTTAACTCATTTGATTTATCTTATCAAAAGTCGAATCAAACCGTATTTCATTTTTATCGTTTATTTCGATTGATTGATTTTGAAATATGAGTATAAATGCGTGCATTTGTGTATTTGTATTCGAACTTGTATCGCAAGGTTACACATCGCTCTCTTTTACTTTGTCTGAAGGAATTTTCGCATAATCTCATTGACCTCCTTTGGTCGATCAATCTGAATCCAGTGTGAGCAATTGTCCACATACTCCACAGTGGCATCTTTGCACTGCTGTGCAGAATCCTGTGCCAACTCGGGCACCAGTGCCACATCATCTCGTCCCCAGATTATAATCGTTTTGGGCACAACCTTTTGTTTGTCCAGTGAAGATTCGCGCGCATTTCCAATTCCATAACCACGAAGTGAGGCTCGATAGTAGTTGAGCGGTCCAGAGGTACCGTAAGGTTGGGCAAAGTAGTGTTTGTACACTTCGGTCTCTTCGGACGTTCCGTACTGCCCAAATAGACGATCAAATGTTTTGAAATCATTGGCACGGAAATAGAGTTCGGCCAGCAGAGGGAAATTGAAGAAGAACATATACCAGGACGAGAAGAACTGCTTCCAGGTGGTTTCGATTCGGGCATTCCAACACTTGGGATGGGGCGCATTCAACACAATGAAACGCTCAACCAAGTCTGGTCGTAGAATTGCTACTGTCCAGGCAAGCACACCGCCCCAATCGTGTGCCACCAAAATTATTTTGCGTTTCGAGTTGAGTGTTTCGATGAATTCGATCAGGTCAAAGACCAGTTTGTCGGAGGAATAGTTATGAGCACCTGTAGGTGGGAACATTTAGGTGATATATGTCAGTGTAATCGTCATTTACCCTCAGGTTTATCTGAATCACCGTATCCTCTCATGCTGACCGCAATCGTACGATAGTTTGCACTGAATGCCTCAATCTGATGTCGCCAGCTGAACCAACACTCAGGAAAGCCATGCACAAACAACATCAACTGTCGGTCCTGGTTGCCCGACTCGACATAATGCAGCTTGATGTTTTGCTTCTTCAACTGCACAAATCGATGTGAGCCATACTTGTCCAGTACCTTTGGCCTATTCTTGCCGGTTCTATCTTTAACCACAAAGAATTGTTTGCCACTTCGCAGTAGATCGATCACAATTCGTAGTGATGCAAGTGAGGCGAACACGACAGATAGCCAGGCCGCAATGAGCACACCAACCAGACTTCCAATTGGAAAGTAGTAGAATGGAGTTTTAGCCATTGCCAGTGTCACACTTGGCACAGTCAAATTTGAACTCCACAATGCAATCGAGCAAACAAATTAGGTACAAGATGCACTTGACTTTGACATGCACAAACGCACGCGAGAACTGTCGACAGACAGATGCCACTTTATCCTACATGCTTTTATATTATATTGTTTATTACGGCAAGGCTGTGACTTTGAAATAATATATTACTAATGGAAGATAACTTATATGACAGTACAGTGATTAGATTGTTGGTCGAATAGTAAGCTTGTCGATTAGTAGTAAAGGTAGTGTCGCAACCAATTAGTTGCCAAACAACCGACACAGGACTAAAAATTTTAGTAAAATTGGCAAGTAAAGTGCATCTTTTGCACGATTGCGTTGGTGAATGTAATAAATTGGTGATTTTGATATGAATGCTCTTCAATAATGCAATTGCTTATATCTTCAATCATTAATCGAATATTTTAGTATCAAAAAAATTAAATAAACGATTCTTCTATGCCTTCCAATGGTTGTTGAACACTAAATGAACTTTCGAATCTAGTCCATCTCGAGATCTGTTTAATGTGCCATACTAACAATCCACATGTTGCTGCTACATGATGATGATACATTTGGTACGGATGTATCTGGTATGGATAATTAAGAGACAGCGATAAATCTTGTTTAATATCGATTAGATAAAAGCAACGGTTATAGCTAATTATAATTAAATAAGCATTCCTGGTCGGATTGCTGGTTACATCTGTGACATTGTATGAACTTGATTGCACTTTAGTTGCACTGATTCGATGATCGTATTAATACATCCAGACATAGATGTTTGCTGTGCAATGTTCATTCAATGAAATGGTCTGAACAAGTCTGGCAGTTACAGATAAGCATCGTGTTGAAATATGATCTAAAAATGTTATGAAATTGTTGGAATTAGCAACAACGAGAGTGCCACTTTAAATGTTGTTGATGTTTGACAAATAGAATTCGATTCAAACGCCAATCTGAATACTATCAATATTGATTATAGATTAGATTTAAATTAGATATCGAATTTATGGATATTGTCAACAATTCATCACATTATACAATCCTTTAGTAACTTAATTATATTTCTTTACTCTTCTTTGAGAAATTTGTTGACAATCTCGTTGACCTCTTTGGATCGTTCCACTTGAACCCAATGAGAAGCACCTTCAATGTAGACCACAGTGGCATTATGACAGATTCGAGCCGAATCCTCTGCCAACTCGCTGCTCAGTGCAATGTCTTTATTGCCCCAAACAATCAGTGTCTTAGGCTTTATGATCTTATTGGCCTGCACCAATGAACCAAAGTCCACATGATGGTCCTCTCCACTGCCGAAACCTCTCAACACTGCTCGATAGTAGTTGAGTGGACTGGTGAATCCATTTGGCTGAGAGAAATAGTGCTTGTACACTTCGATCTCTTCTGGTGACTTGCAGTGTGGTGCGAATATTTGATCAAACACCTTGAGGTCATTGGCTCGGAAAGAAAATTCAGGCAAAAATGGAATGTTGAAGTAGAAGATGTACCATGAACAGAAGAATTGCTTCCAGGTTGTGGCAATTCGGTACTTCCAGGCACTGATGTGTGGTGCGTTGAGCACTATGAACCTGTCCACCAGATCGGGGCGAAGTTGGGACACACTCCAGCTGATCAAACCACCCCAGTCGTGAGCCACGAGAATACATTTTGGCGGCTTGTTCCTGCTGCTGGCTGCTTGCAAAGTCTCAATCAGCTCAACGATGTCGGCGGTGAGAATATCGAAAGAATAGTTCTCCACTCCTGCATTGAACAAAAGATTAGATTTAATTTAATAATAACGAGAACTAAATGCACTCACCCTCAGGTTTATCCGAATCACCATAGCCTCTCATATTGACAGCAACCACATGATAATTCTGACTGAACTCTTCAATTTGTCCTCTCCACGAGAACCAACACTCGGGAAAACCATGCACAAAAAGCATCAACTGCCGATCCCGGCTGCCAGATTCGACATAATGCAGCTTGATGTTCTGCCGCTTCAATTGCACAAACTGATGCGAACCATACTTGTCCAGCAGTTTGGGTCTATTTTGTCCGGTTCGATCTTTTATGGTGAAGAAAGCAGTCCGGTAGAGCAACAGGTCGAACAGTGTTTTGATGTTTGCCAGACAGCCAAAGAAGAGTGACAGCCAGGCTGAGGCGAGTATGCCGTGCACAGTTCCAATTGGAAAATAGAAGGTGGGCGTTTTGGCCATTTTTAGTTCAGATTGGCACTTTTGGAAACCAAAAAGCTCCAACGCTCACTTGGTATATGCAGCAGCAACAACCACAACTAACAACTAACAAGATTGCTCATTGCAGTCTGTTCAGTGTTCACTCACACACTTTCCAAGGCTGTCACACAACAGAACGTTGCCATAGTGATTAGATTTTCCATTTAATTATTAGGCATAATATAAGGCAATTGCAAAAGTTTCCATTATGATCACTACTTAGTGAAAGGTTTCCCTCACGCAGAAACTTTTATGCTTACTTACAAGAGTCAGAGTCGACTCAAATGCAGTGAGTCTATTAATAGTGCCAATGCCTGTATGATGCCATACAATGATGCACAATGTGCATTGCACATTAATATTTAAGTATTTATTACTGTTTAACTTTTGAGAAACTTTTTCATAATCTCATTGACCTCTTTGGGGCGATGAATCTGAATCCAATGGGAGCACTTATCGAGGTACTCTACTTTTGCATCTCGGCACAGTTGTGCCGAGTCTTGTGCCAGCTCACTAATCAGGGCAGTGTCATCTCGACCCCAAATGATCAATGTTTTGGGTTCCACTTTTTGGCTTGTGGATAAGGCTCCAGAGGATTTACTGTTTCGGCTGCCATAACCACGGAGCATTGCTCGATAATAGTTGAGTGGACCAGTGATGCCGTATGGTTGTGCGAAGTAGTGCTTGTACACGTCAACCTCCTCGGGTCCCTTTGAGTATCGTCCGAAGAATACATCGAACATTTTGAAATCGTTGCTACGAATGTTCCACTCGGGCAGTTTGGGGAAGTTGAAGAAGAACATGTACCAAGAAGAGAAGAACTGTTTCCACGAAGTCGCCAGACGATATTTCCAAGCTTTCGAGTGTGGGGCATTGAGCACAATGTACCGATCGACCAGATCAGGACGGAATTGTGCCACATTCCAGGCGACCACTCCGCCCCAGTCGTGTGACACTAGAATGCATTTCTGATTTTTCTCAGTGGTCAAGGATTGAATTAGTTCGATTACATCTGCCACAAGAATGTCGGTTGAGTAATTGGCGACACCTGTTGAAGAAGAACAGTGTTAGATTGAGATTAATATGATGTCAAGTCGACTTACCCTCAGGTTTGTCAGACTCGCCATATCCTCGCATGTTGACTGCCACCGTGTGATAGTCCGCACTGAAAGCTTCAATTTGGTGTCGCCAGCTGAACCAACACTCAGGAAAGCCATGCACAAACAACATCAACTGTCTATCCTGGTTGCCCGCACTAACATAGTGTAACTTGATGTTTTGTTTCTTCAAATGCACAAATTGATGTGTACCGTACTTGTCTAGTACTTTGGGTCGATTCGGTCCGAAGCGATCACGGACAGTGAAGAAGGCGCCACGATTACGAATCAACTCAGTGGTCATTCGGACGGAGGAGAGTGCACCGTAAAAGGCGGTCAGTGCCGAGGTAACAACAGCACCACGAATGGTGCCCAGTGGGAAGTAGTGGAACGGTGTTTTGCCCATGCCGATGAGTTGAGTATTGATGAATTAGGACTTACACCAGTTGACAATGTCAGCCAGAGCAAATAGATTGTTGATTTATACTTATTAGAGTTTTTCCACTCGAGAGATAAACGATGCCACACAGCCGCTAGAAGTCGACTGAAAAGTGTCTTCTTTGTGTTGCTTTCGCTCAAAGTAAATAACAACAAGGCGTGTCGACCAAACACTTACTTACTAAGTGCCAATAGGGACTTCTCGACCTTTGAGCTAACATCGGCCACAACCAACTAATGAGAGAATAAAGACGCAAAGTTGTGACAAAGTTGATTGCTGTGTGAGTGTGACAATTGTGTAAGTGGCAGTGGAATAGCGCACTGGCACAAACGCACTTTGTCACTTTTGTATTCGTTTTAGTGCATTGAGACACACGCGGACCTGCTATTTGATTCCATCGCTAGTGATGTAAAATGTACATGATTTGCACTCGGTGAACTGCACTACACTTTCTTTTATGTTGTCAGTACTTGAGCAATGCAATCGACGCCGGATGACTTGAGTCGACCGAATTTATTTTGTAGAATCAAGTACCAAATTGACATAACATTAGCAAAACGCCTGTTTAACAATAAAAAGAGCATTGCTTTATTCATCATAATATAGTCACGATAAAAAACGAAATTATAATATCTCATCACAAATTAATCAAATTGAAAAATATATAAATTGTATATATAAATAATATATAATAAATTCTAAAATGAATCTTAAATTGAATAGAAACGTAAAACATTGGCTTAATATGTTATGTTGATGCAAATATATCAATGTAGCAATGAATAAGAAAAGCTAATAGAGAATGGAAGAAAGGGTTATTTCATTAGGGTAGAACAGATGCATAATATATAGATTAGATCAGACTTAGTTGACACGGGTCCGTTTGTGCACACGATTGTGCACAATGCCATGGCCATTGCTTCGATCCATCGCCGTCGGATTGTTTTCATCGTCTTCTTTGATGCGCCTGTTGTTTTGTTGATTGAAAGCACCAGTGATGGGACAGTCAGTGTCCAGGTATCCGATGGTTAAGGAGTAATATAAATTTGCCGAAACGGGCAAAGGATCCATAGAAGAGAGTTCCTTGAACAGCTTGGTTGGTAGATAGTCAGTCAGTGGTCGGTCAGTGGTGGCAATACCGCCCAATTGGCTGTTCTTGCCAAAGGGCTTTTCAGGTGCAATCGAAATGAGTCGAGTGGCTTGACCTTTGATATTCACCTTCAGAGTGAGACAACTAAAGTCGAACTGATAGCTTTGCATCAAATGGTTCGATGTTGTGCCATTCTGAGAGCGGTCGAATATTTGAATACTGAATGAATCAGCAAAACCATTGTCAAGAGAATAAAAAAATCTCTGCAGATAGTTGATCGAACGGACAACATGCGGGTGGTCACTATGACCCGATAGAATTGGCAGATAAATGTGGCTGTGGGGAAGAATTTTGAAAGAGTCCATGTCGATAAGTCTGCGATAATAAAGAATATTACACACCACAATGGCGGTAATGTGCTTCTTCCAGTTGGCCAGTTCCGAGTGAGTCAAGTTGATTGACATTATTGAAGGAGTTGAAGATTATCTCACAGATACGAGATAGCAACGTGAATGGTGATGAATAGCAAATGATAGTGGCTCGATTAGAAATGAAATGAACGCACTCGAAACGTTATGTCAGTTATAAACGCGCGCAATACGTTTGTGAGGGCAGTGGCAGTGGCACAGAGCAGTCTGCAATGCATTGTGTGCACGCGTCAAGCTGGCTACTGCGAAATGACGCAATCGAGTATAGTTCGGCCAGACTGCTAGGCTCCGAAGGGACAAGTGGTTGAACAAAACTGATTGATCACAACTCTGTGATAATCTTCGAAGACTGAGAAGATACGAACTGACTGATTACAATTGTGACAATTGCAAATGAACGAATGAGAGTAACAGGTGGTGATCGATGCTTCGAGTGGCGCCACAGTGACTCACGTTGTTTTGTGCTTGCGAGCTACACAATCTGTCGCCATGTGGTCCGGCGGCAACACACTCGCCAGACAGGGGTGGGACCATTAAAGGGGAGGGACAGGCCAGGACTGACCGGTCTATAGATTTTCAGTTGTTACTTTGACCCAATAGAATAGGCAGGTAAATGCGACTGTGGGACACATTGTGAGGCATAAATCCTTGGATCGTGATTAACAGTTGTTCTCAAAGTAATACTTAGTTGCAATCTTTGCTTTAAAGCAATTGCTTCAGCTTTAAAGTTGCCGCAACAGTGCAAGTAGAGTTCCTCTAACAGATTGGTCGGTCAGTTGTGGTCCTAATCGAAATATTACCAAGCACAATGGTTATTATTGTGGATTGGGTAACTACCAGCTTTTGTGCTATTCAAACTCGGTGCTTCAAACCCTGCACAGCTACACATGTGTCCGTCATTATTTAGTCACACATCCCGATCAAGTTCATTTCACTACCTGCTGGCGGAATTCTGTGTACGAATGGAGACAGTCACTGAAGCACAATTTTCCACTTGCTGATCCAGAGCTAAAGTTGAACTGTGAATTTCGAACTGTGCGACCCGAGTTCACTCAAAGCTCCATACATGACGCCCAGGAGTACATGACTTGGCGCATCAGGAAGCGAACGAGGCCTAACAGAATCGAGAGAGACTACCAAAGGAGGCGGTCATGACCATGGTACAGCTATGGTCAGTGCTGAGGAGATTTAGGCGTATCAACTCACCTACATGGACAATAGTTTTCACTCGAGAATGTTCATGGATCGAGTCAGTTCTCACCTGTCTGACATTAGGTCGTCTCAGTCAAACGTGGTGTGGTATGTGAGAGTTGCTGGTCCACCTGGAGAAATAGAAGGAAGGCACTGTCGAGAGTCTCAACTTGACGGACTGCATCAATAAGTTCACCAGTGTAGAGGTGAGAGCTACTAACATTGTAAGTTCATCAATTTTATTTGACCAATTCTTTTCTGTATATCCTGAAAGACGAGTGTACACCCGTTTGTTCGCAGTGCAATTCCCGACATTCATCCACCAAGCAACAATCCATTCACCTCTTACCTCGTACCTGATCATTCACCTGAAACGTTTTACTTCAACCGGCCGCAAGATCTATCGATTAGTGAAGATCGATGAAACGCTCCGGCTGGCTAGTAGTTGGTTCTCTCGAGTGTAGTTTGTCACTGTGGCACCGAAAGTATTCGCCACTACTATCACTTCTTCTGAATTGTTTCAGAATGAACTACTTCACCATCGTATGGGAAGGAGAAAACCAGTGGGTCGAACTGAACGATGACTCGATGTACAATGCCTCCGTTCCTAATCTACTCAAAGCGTACTCTGTGCATCTATAAAGTGGTCAAGTATAAGCCCCGAGTTAAATGGCTAAACACTGCAGAGAGAAGTAAAATATTGTACCATTGAAGAAATGGCTCTTTAGCTGAACTGAACTTCTCAAGCCTATCAAGTTTCAAGCTTGCTCAAATTGAGCAGGAGTAGAAACAACTAATACACTTGGACAAAAACTAGTCACTCTAACACAAACACTTGTTGTTGTTTTGCATTTCAGTCTGCATTGGAGTGTACAACAGGAGAGAAAATGTCATTTTTTGGGAATGTAGACTTTATTGACTTTTATTGAATGAATGTAAATAAAGTAGAGGTATAAATTGACACAGTAAGATGAATTATTTACCATATGCCTTTTGACACTCACAAACCCAATTACAACAGTGTCAAATCACCGTTCACCCCATGTGCCCTCTCAAAGATTAATTAACCTTTCATAAAATGCGTCGATATGTTCAAATGTGCAAATGCTCAACACATGAAGAAGCACTGTCCCGATAGTTCGTGAGGTAATTCCTTGCACAGATAGACCACCGTGTTGCGAATGCGTTGACTGTCCAGTTCGAGATTCTATGTGCGCATACCAAACAAATCATCAGTCCAGTTGAACACAAATTCACAAACCCAATTGCATTTGACTTACATCACTGTGAACCAAAATGAGATAAAAGTTCTTGATTGCAGGCACACGCCTTCTGGTCCACTGAATGAGCTGAGGATATGCACAATCGTCCAGTGTTTTGGTGCTAATCACATGACCATTCTGTTGACTCTTATCCACTTTGGGGTGATCAGTGATCACCACAATATAGATGAGATTGTCATAGTTGGCCAGATTGTTCTCATTGTCTGGCCGTACAATGTCCTCCCAGGTGTTGCAGTAGTGCAGTAGAATGTGCACTATTCCAGTGGAATGTATTGCAGCACTCGATTGATACTTATCAGCAATGTTTGAATTGTTGAAATAGTTCACTGCACTAAAGTTCACACAAAGTTCGTCCTTCAGTTGTTTAATGAATTTAAAGTTGATGTTCATTTGTTTCTCAATGAAATCACAATGGAGCAGCACGTTTCGGCGTTCTAGAAGTAACGCAAAGATAAAATTGAATGCAAATGAACATAGCTAGCCAAGCACAGACACCTTTTAGCACATTGTCGGCAGCATAAAGATCTTTTCGGTAAGTGACCTTGAAGTATAGACTCGGGTCCACTTGAATAAGTCGAGCGTCTGTTTTTGTGTACCGCTGAACGAGATCGAGACATTCAGTGTTGTGGTCTAATTCGTCTTCTGTGCACTATGATGGAGACACATTACAATAAATGAGACAGGGCTAATTCCCTCATCTTAACCATACCTTATTGTACGCATCACAAAGCAGATTAAACCTAAACGCTTGTGGCATTTCACTGGCCCAGTATTTATTTCGATTGAGCGCCGAACCCAATTGCCACATTTGTGCATTTACCTCCTTAGCGGACACAATGGTGGAGGTGAGTTTGCACACAGTGCCAGCAGCACCAAATTGAAAACTGTTCGACACCAACTGGTGCAAAGTGTCGCCGTCCACAAATGGCCGTGCCCCGTCCTGCACTACAACAATGTCCGGCAGCTGTGGGGCAGGTGTCTGTTTGGAACGACATTCACGTATAAAAGTGATTGCCTCTCGGATGGACCGATGCCGTGACCCACTGCCGGGAATGCAGTCGAAACGTTTCTGTTGGCGCTGCACCAGTGGTGAAAGAATCTTCTCCATTTTGGGCAATGAATCTGGTGGGGCAACCACGATAATATGGTCGATCCATTTGAGCCTGTGCAGAATGAGGATTCAAATAAATTGGTAATTTAACTCGGATTCGACAAAATGAATTACTTTAAGAATGACGAAACAGTGTGAAATATCAATGGTTTATCACAGACCACCTGGTACTGTTTTGGTTCTTGTTGACTCTTGCCGGCAGTGCCACTTTTGTTGGTCCCAAGCACACGTACTGGACTACTACGAGTAGATGATGGTAATGATGTTGTTCCATTGATGGTGCCGCGTCGTTCGGTGAGTCGTTCGCTGGTGCCAGCAGCTGGAATGATCACTACAAACTTGTGCGAATTGACATTAATCAATGGAGGCAAATTCATGTTATGTGCGTGCGTGAGTGTTCCTCACAACAGCCACAAGCACAATGTTGAAGAGAAGAGAAAAATGTTCAAATGTTCAAATGCAAAATGAAACATTTGCATCAGTGAATCAAATGGTTTGTGTTCTTCAAACAAACAAACAAACATTCACATAATTAATTAGACATCAAAAAATAGAAATTAAAGAGAGACGGAGTCGACGACGAATTAATGAGTGCACTTTTTTGCGAACACACGAATATTTAGACTCGAATACACGAATGGCGTCTTCAAAGGGTGAAAAGATCATTAAGTAGCAGCAGGCAGTAGATCTTGATGAAATTGGCCATGAGCAAACGTAAGCACTAAAAAATGAAATATAAGACAACATATAGGATGAGCGCGAAACAACACGAGTGAAACAATGTTTGCCTTTGTTGTCGGGCAATAAAGTTCTTCTTCTCAACTGTCAACTCAAAAGAAAATGTTCAATATATTCGTCAACTCGAGTAATTCGGTGGCAATAATATCTTGTAAACGGCAACAAGGTTTCATCGTGTGATAATGATTTACTTGGTGTAGTCTTAACATCGGAATGGAATTATTTTATGAACATTTGCACATATCAAAACAATAAGGTAGCTGCACATGGGAACTATTCTTGGAATTGCTTCAAATATTTAAACTATTTTTGGATTAGAACTGCAATTGACTTGACTTGAGATAAAAATTGCGCGGGCGTTTAGTGCAATTTAGTGCAATGTTTGATGAATGAATGGCCACCAAAAAAAATCAGGAAAACTTTGACTTCAAATTGCATCTTTAAATGATTCTCGTGGAAAAGTACCTAGAAGAAAAAAATGTGTCATTAAAAATAAAATCAAAAAAATAAAATTAGGTCATGTGCTACTGACATATTCTGTATATCAGTTAGTCAGTTGTCTCGTACGTCAGTTCAAGTCATTAAACTTTCTATAAATAAATACGACAATAACAATTCCCTACTTACTTAATATACATACAGACATATAAACACTTACCGGAATGATGTTTTGATACTTTCCGAAAAGTGATAAACACTCTTTTGGCACTTTTGGATGGTGTGATTTCAAGTTCAGAATTCTGTATTCAAAAAGGTGTCAGATTAATTGTTCGTGAAAATGGTGCAATTTAAATTGCTAAACTTTTTGCTAATTCCATTGTTCTTTGTGACATAAATCACAACTTACATGTGAAATTCTGTACGTGCGACGGGCAATACATCAAGCCATTGTTGTCGCGACTGTTAACCTCGAAAGATGAAACATTTCTGGCAGCTAGTTGTATTATAAATCCTTCCTCGGGTGACAGTCACATTATTAGATGTTTACGGGGACACATTTATCACTATAATAATTCATAGTGCAGTCAATAGTTGATGGAATAATTCATAAGATGGGCGCAAGTAAAGTTAAATCATTTATGAAAACACTTTTGAGTACAAGTAAACAAGATAAACGGGAATAAAAGAATTTATTCAATCAAATGCAACCAGAAACATTCAGGCAGTGAAAAAGTGTAAGTCGTTAATCTTATGTCCTGAATGGCAGAATTCGAAATATTTGAAGATTTTTTCGTCAATCTAGACAAGAAATAAGTTTAGTCATAAAAAATCGCAGTAAAAAACAGTCGTTAGACTGGTTAGTCACTAGTGGTTGGAGCCAAAACATGCGACCTTTGTTTACAAACACAAGTGAGAGGCGCCATTCACAAATGACGTATATGCTCCAAAATATTTCCAAATTAGTCCTTTTCATTTAATAAATATCATAAAATCCAATCAACAGAGTGAAACCAACAGAAAGCACAACCAGAATGATAGAAAATAAATTATAGGTAATCCTTTTTCCGTTCAAATAAAAACAAAACAACCGATTCGAAAGGAATCGAAAAGAACGAGACCGTTTTGCATTTTGTAAAAATTGTGAGTGGAATTGAGATGAATCTAAATGATGTCATCAAATGTAAAACATATAAAACAATAATTAGATAGTAAAGTACTAGAAAGACGTTCTGTACAATGCAATGAAATTTCCAAATCAGTGATATTTGTTTGACTTTGTGTTGGTGTTTGATATATAACAAAAATATTGTGGAATTGTGGACGCGACGAGAGAGTGAATCAAGAGACAAAATCACACACATCCCAAGAGAAATCAATTTTCCGTTAGAAGTTCTTCGTTGAGCGATGAGATGCAGTTGCGTATTAGTTGAACTTGAGACTGAAGTTAGATTAAAGTCAACAAATTAGTAAAACAAAGAAAATTAATTGTAAAAGAACATACCTTTGCGTGTTTGATTTGTAGTTCGGCCAAATCAACTAGATATTTTCGGTAAGCAACAACTCGACGCTTTTTGAAATCGGTCAACTCTGATTTATTGAAAAAGATTAGTAAGCAAAAGTCAAGTAAGACAAGTCAATAGAAAACAAACCATTCTTCGCTAATTTGGAAATATTTTCAAATTTTTCACAGGCTTCCGTTTGTGCATTCTCAGCTTGGGAAATATCACGATTTTTAGCACGAGCCCTTTCCAGATTGCGATTAGCGTTCTCATAGTTTGCCAGACAGCGTAACCTGCGGTTCAACAGTTCCTAAAACACAAAAGATTAGTCAAATTAGTAAACAAAGAACATTCTTAATAATCAACAAACCTTGGCCGCAGTAGTGTCTCGCATGTAATATCGAAACAGATCAGACAATTTCAGATCCTCATCGGAGGCAACACGGTTTTCAGTTTTACGCAGCTTCTCTAGCGTATCACCAATTCGGAGGTACACCTTTGCAAGGTCGGGCGTTGGTACTACTTCAGCAGAATTAGCCATCTGAACGAGACCTGAGGATATCTTTATGTAAGAATCGGCCACAGCTACATAGAAAATATAATAAATATACAAATGTTAGACAAATCATAAACTATGTATTTGAGTAAACCTTTATGTGATTTAGTCATAACATCAGCCCGCAAGGTGTTGGTTTTAATGTTAGTGTAGTAGTCGTTGAGATAGACACGTTCACCCTCAAAGAACTGATCAATGTCCTTTTGGGTGGTGTTCAGCACAAGACCATCAGTTGAGCTCTTAACCGCAGAAAAGAAACCAGTCAATTTCTCTCGTCGATTCTTCCCTCGAACGCTCAACTAAACAAAAACGGTTATCAACGAAACGAAAGTCATAAAATAGCAACACAACTTACATCTTGTTCATACTCGAGAAAGATTCTAAAGTTTGGATCATTACGAAACTTTGGATGCAATGCGAGTCGCTGGAGAAATACTTCATGCATTGCAACCGTTTTCTTGAATGTGGCCAAATATTCTGCTTCGAGTTCTTGCTTCATTTTGGCAAACTCCTCTTTGGTCATTGTTCCTTCCCCTTCACCGAGTTTTTGCAACTTTTCCCGACTGGCATCGAAGTCGGGCTTCGGAGGAGCTGGTGGAATCTGAACAAATATCGATAAGACCTCAAGTAAAAAAAAGTCGGAATTAAGTTTTAACTTACGATATAACCAGCATAGTCTTCATTGTCCACCAAACTGTTATGAAGCCAGATAAATTCCTCATGTTGTCGTACCACAGAGAATTCTGGTTTCTTGAATTCGGGCAAACTTGTCTGAGAAACAAATAGAGTAAACATTATAACAAAAAACATATCATTGACAGTAACAGCAACAGCAACTCACCTTGGTATGAACGGTAAACTTGACTTTGTCACGTTCGCTCAACGCATCGGAAATGTCCACCGCCAGAGAAGTGTCCGCTGAGAGATCGATAGTGTCCGAACGGTCCTGTTTTAAGGTAGATAAATCATTAGTAAATCACACAAAACAACGCCAAAACCTTGTTCGCAGCACTGTTCGAACGTTCTTCTTTATCCTCATCATCGTTATTAAGCGAAAACTTAACAGCCTTTGTGTCTGTCATATTTGGTTAGTATTTTACTTTATATTACTAAACTATAATCAAAACTTAATCGACAAAGAAAGTTAATGAGCAAACAAGCTGTTTGCTGTGTGAGTGAGTGTTTGGGTAGCAAACGCGCAAAACGCCAGATGATGCACTTTGAGGGGGATAGAGGGAAACAATAATAAACGCCCAAACTCCTTTCTGGTGTGCACACCACAAAAAACCTAACTAAAGTTCACATATATGCAAATGGCTAATTGGTGGGGGCGCACACTGAATATGCCATATCAACAAGTTATTGAATGTGTACTGTACTGGTGAGAGAGAGACCAAATGATGACAATTACGACAAGAGACATACAGGAGAGCCGCCGCTGTGTGCCACCAAATGACAAACAACAAATGCACACACAAACACTAAAACTAACCTTTGTCTGGTTGTTGCTGATCAATTGATTAGTGGAGGATGAAGTTTCCAGAGTTGCCGGAACACCCGCTAAAATGTCCTTCGGATGATGTGATTCCATCATGATTGCGTTTGATTGGATATTGAGGCGATTCAAATTTCAATAAAGGAATGAAAAAGAAGCAGCACGTGTGTGTGATATTGAACTGAAAAAGTTAAAATTTGTACTTGAACCTGGACGGGAATGTATATTCGAAGACAAATGAACGAGTGACGATTGCTGTGATGATGACAGAGTTAACTCTCGATTTGAGTGAGCGTTTTTGAATGCTTCAAATTACACTGCCACTGGTTGATTCATCATTAAAATAACTGACAGAGAGATAGAGTGCACAACAGACACGACCACCACCAGACCACAGCACTGCAGGACAATACTGCTGTACAGTAGACAATGCACAATTTCTACTATATATCGAGTATAGAAAAGACACAAAGTTGGTGATACACACACAGACAGAGATTTTGATGGCCACAAGTGTGTGTTTGTGTAAAGCAGGATTGGGAGTTTTCGGTTAACACAAATCAGAAATCGTGTTCTTCGTACAGTGGAGCGTTTGTTTGACAAAAAAAAATAGTAATGATGTAGAGAAGTAACGAGTAAACTGATTTCGACCGGTTGACTGAGATAAGGCTTGATAAGTGAATGAGTAAGTGGTGTCACGGGCAAAAGGGAGAGAAAACACACACAAATATACAAAAACAGATGATTATGGCTGGTAGTGTGTTTTCGATGTCAAATGAGGCAAAAATGGCGTAAAATTGGTCAAATTTAATCCAAAAGGCAAATATATCTATTAAAAATATAGAAATGCAAATTAGTTAGGCTAAACAAAAAAAAATAACACTCGTTGTCTGATTCAGTTGGCAAATGTAGAATTCGTGTTACAGTTAAAACAGACGATTCATAAAATTGTCTTTATTATCAGACAGTAACCGACAACGAGATTGATGAAGTGCATACTAACCTTGGTGTTAGTAGATTGTATTCAATGATGCGTCAGACCTAAGCGGATGACACGACACAAATATGTTAAGATATTGTCACTTGGGTTGACTGTAAGACTCACGATTCTCACAAGGGACATACCAAATAATGAGAAGTATACAAATGTGCTGATGAAATCTACGATTAAAAAAACGAATATAGTTTTGGACCAAACGATCCAAAATAATTCACTCTACTGGTGCATGGGAAGTCCAGATGGTGTCAATGAACTGTACGAAAAGGGCGCAAACAGACAAATGACACTCGGTAATTTTTTAAAGTTTCTTTGACAAATAAACAAAACAAGAGAAACGACAAGAAGGCAAATACACAGAAGGACAATGCAGCTGTCAGGTGTCAAGGCGACGAGAGAGACCCAAAACCGACTTGGTGGCTTTGTCGCCTTCTTCTTATGTCATGCTCCAATAGCCAAGAGAGCGGCGCCCGACAACACAACACACAATCGACTATTTCCACCTAACGGACTGTTGCTTGTTTCAAGTTGTTTGATTTGTCAGGGATAGCACAGTCCCATAATTTAAAAAACACTTCATTCAAAAACAAATATCGTCCATTATGAATAGCCGTTTTCATGTGCGTTACCCAATTTGTTTATTGTAGACATTTGATTTGGTTTGTTTAAATAGCCGTTTATATATTTTCATAATGAAAATTTCATTTGAGATTCCTTGAGCTTTTCATTATGTCAGAAATAATATCTAGCATTTTATCTTATCAAATTAACCAGGATTCTTCTCTAGTGCAGTTGTTGGCATTCTTCTGCATTGATAAATGTCCATTCAAGGAAGATTCTTCTGCCCCTTCCTCGCCAAATATTTTGCTCTACCTCCAACATCAATCAGTTCGGGAAATTAAACGACGATTATTTACATTGGAAAATTATTCTGAATTTCTCAAAAACCTCGTTAAGGAATTGATCACGCCAGAACAATATCGCTGGCATTGCCCGTCAGCTTATCACGAACTATGGCTAAATGTACTGCTTCAAGTGATCACCTCGGATTCTACTTCTCCATCGAAACCAGAATCGAGTTCTGAAGTAAATAAATATTTTGTCAATGCTATTTTACCTGGTCTTTTGTCCAGTCCTGATGGTTATCTTGTCAAATCGTTCACATTGATCTCTCCCATGTGTTCAAATCACTGTCTATGCAATAGTGTGAAATGTCTACTCAAACTAAATCAACTAATAATCAACAATTCCGATTTGGAGGACGCAGAACGACATCTTTGTTTGTTAAACCAAAAATCCACAATCGAAAGTTATTTTACTCAAATTGGAAATTGTCCCGAATCACGATGTATATTAATTGAATTTCTGCTGCTTTGTAACCAACTTTTACAAACAACGAAAGCCTCTACCGAAGTTACAAATTACCTCAAAAGTATTTTGGATTCTCAAAATTTACTACTCCAAACTTTGATTCCATACTTTTGTATATCGAGAAATTTTGTTGGTCCACGTGCAGTTGAAGAAACAAGCCCCGAATCTGAAGATAATGATGGCAATAACAAGTCGATAGAATATCGTTGTGATTGTGTTCTCATCCGTTTGTACATTCTTTTGTATTTACGAATACTCTCTGTTCAATCTGATCATAATCGTCAGACCGAAATTGATCCTAAAGAATCTATTAAGAATCACATAAAGCGAATCCAATTGAGCATCAATTCTGGTGATCAAAACAAGGATACTATCAAATGGCTGATCGAAGTGTTCATAACCGAAGACTCCGAGCTGTTCGATATGCTTCGTCTTTTTGTGGTTCTATTTCGAGGTTCGGCCGTTGGAGTTTTTCTAGTTCATCGTTTATTCGGACATTTTCTTGAATCAATTTACCACGATGTATCCACTCTATTGGAGATGCTCACCACTGATGGATCAACGGCAACTAAATTACTCCAATTTCTTCTTGTTTACCTCAAATTGCCATTTGAGGATGATACCTCTTCTGCAGAAGTTGTTGATCCAATCAAGAAAGTGTTTGGTCAACTGAAACAAAAAATTATTCGTCTAGATGGCAAAGGTCTATTTCCATACAATCCCCAAGCATTGGTCCGTTTGTTGGATTGTAATTTTACTACTACAAAATTATCATCGAATAAAACAAAGAAAACTTAACATGTAATGATTATCTTAATTATAAGCTCGATATTTTAACGGATTTGAAGTGAGCTCGAGTTTTACGACAACGTCCTTCTTGTCTCCATCTCCAGCCATTTGTAGTTTTGTGCCACAGTGCAATGGCAAGCTCGTTACGGTCTGACTCGTTGCCGATATCGCCGATTAGATAACCACTGGGACAGTCCACGACGTCTTTATTGTCACCTTCGCCATTTTGAAGCCAACGTCGAAGTTTACGAACATCGTAAACGTATCGACTGTTTATAGGCACTGGTTTTACCTCCGGACTAAGTATTGAACGAACCAGTCCGGTGATGAAAACATCGTCGATTTGAATTACGGGAAAGTGGTCAGGCAGATGGTCAGCGGAATCAAGCAGGGCACCAGCCAAATCTGGTGTGATGAAGTATCCTACACCAGAACAGTAGCTTGGAAATGTCTCAAACTGGTACACAGAGTAGGGGAGAGCCCATTTTCCAGTTCGCTTCGGACTGGTGCTATCGGGAAATTGACTACAGGCAAGAAGATGGTGATGTTGTCTTTGATTGTTTATTGGTTTTTGATGATTTCGAAGTTTTTTGGCACGAAGAAAATCAATCACAGCATACAGGTCTACAAAGGCATCATCGTCTACCTTGAAGAGAAAGTCCGCATGTTGTGCACAACCAAACTGCCATGCCCATCTTAATGAGGCCAAATGTTTGTAGGTGAGGTTGTGGTAAGAGTCGAGAAAGTTGCCTTCCACTAGATCACTATACAATCGGTGTTCCAGTTGTACCTTGGTGCGGATTTTAGTCGAGCTGGACTCGCCCAGGATGAAGACATGTGCCACATTCACCTCGAGTTCTCCTTCTACCAGCGATCGGTCCAATTGAAGCCATGTTCGACGAAGCAATTGCCGATGAGAGAAGTGATCCGCCGCTGAATGCACCAAAATGACTAGATTCAACCTGTTGCTGGCTTGCTTCGGGAAATTCGCACATTCATTCACGGATTGATTGCCAACTTTGTGATAAGAAAATTTTTGCAAATTCAACAGGTTTTCGGAATTGAGAAATTTACCAGAATGATTATTATCAGGACTAATTTTTGGAATTTTTTTCAAGAATTTATCCCAAGTCTCAATGCCTGGCGACTGTGACTGTTGAATGGCGGGCAGGTCGAGGTAATTTGTATCACCCATCAAGGGTGCAATATCTTCAGATGAGCCGAAATCATCTAAATCTATTTCAATTGTATTACTCGCATCGAGCAACACTTTCTGGTGGACATCACCGATTAGAAGAAGTGACACCGAAATGGTAAAGATAAACACAAAGATAAACGATAAAAGGAATAGGAGAACGAGAAGAAGAATTCGATGAAATGACCGAGTGTGATGACTTCGATGGGCAGGTTGGCATCGATGGTGTCCACCACCGAGGAGACGAAAATAATGAACGGACAAGGACATTCTCAGGACACATGGCTGAGCTGCAGCACCTCAGTAAAATAGCATTCTGAAAAGAATGAAATTACATTTGATAAATTGATGAATCGCATTTGTGGAGAAGATATCACATCAAAGAAATTCTTACTTTGTCGCGATTTGCTTCGTTCGTTGGTTCGTTGATTGATGATCCCGCAAAATGGCTACACCAAATGGTCATCCATCCAACCCACACACATATGCACAAATTGCCCCTGAACCAAGTGCAAGCAAGCAATGTGTCGACTGATGGTATAATTTAGCGACTAAATGTTGGAGGCGGACGCTTTTGACAGTTCCATTTTTGGACGTTCGTTTCGTTTCCTCGCTTTGCACTATTATGATGACGATGAAGGTCAATTTGAGTGTGTGTATAAAGGTAAAACTAGTAGGATGGACGACAAACACAATCAAACACTTTCCCAGCCGCTATGGCGGAACAATAAATTTTGAGAAGAAAGAGTCAAAGGCAATTTTGACAGAACAATTGACAACTAGCTGATGACGACCGACGATCGTGTTTGCTTCTGTGCTTGTGTTTGTGTTCGGTTCGCAGTAAACCAACAAAATGAGGACCGAGAAGAATTTTCCGCAAAGTTTTATATCCAAAAACCAAAAGAATCACTTTATTCAAATGCAAGGAGGGAAGGAGAATGGAGAAGAAAAGGGCAATTAAACTTGTGGATTATTTAATGAAATAAGAGATGAGAACGCTAATTGATTCGGTTGAGGTTGAGACGATTAACGAGAGAATTAGAGTGAAATTGCGAAATGTGAGCTCATTTGTGTTGCTGAGTGTCATCATGACGAACGCGACACTTCAAAACAAACTCATTATACAGAAGCACTTAAATAGCTGATGATTTAAGCTGATTATATTCATCATCAAATTAGGTACAGTAGAAGGCGGAGGAAGGCTTCATCAGGTTTCATCAGATTAACTGACGTTTTTCATAACGTGAAAAACAACGACAAGTGGACTTTGAATTTCAATAGGATTAAACATTCTTATGATGAAAAATTATAACGCTGTTGCTGTTGTGACAAGACATAGATGAACGGATATCGATGGATATTAATTCGAATTCTTCAATTCTAGTGAATAGGTTGAAGAATATTTTGAGTAATCCAAACAGACCAAACCATGCGAATCATCTAAGCATTTTCTATCTTTGAGCTGTTTATTACTTCATTTACTTCATCATCGTTATGTTTGTTCAGTCAGTGTTCGAGTTGGAGTCGGCAAATGGGACTATCTTCAAAGAGAACGAACGAATCAATTAACTAACGAACGTTCCGCGCGGAGTCTTGTTTGATGATCGCACTCTCTAATTGGCAATTATTGCGTGCATCGATTTGAACTTGTTTGTTTGTTTGAAGTGAACTGAAGTGAGCAACCCGTGAATGACTTTAAAGTTTGCAATCTCTTCAAATTTTCTGTTCACATCAAACTTTGTTTGTCTCTGTCTGTCTGTCACCGATGAGCTTCACATTCAGAATGAATTGAATGCACTTGGGATTCTCTCGAGATCCCTTTTTAAAAAAATGAGGAGAGGGTGGAGATCAATGCGAAGTGGGAGGTGCACCGTCCGCGATGTGCACCTAAACGAACAGATAACATGTTCAGACGTTTACCTGTCTGTATATGTGTAGCACCACAGGTACGGTAATACAAGTGAGTGCGGTAATTGCCGTGTGTGTGTGTGTGTGTGCCGTGAGTGAGGGGTAGAATTGATTCTCACATACAAACAGAAGCACACAGTCTTCACGCCAACACAGAAGAACAAGACGAATTCGGACTCCGACGGATTGGGGTCTTCGGTGGCACACTTTGATGCATGACGAACTAAATTTTAAGAAGAAAAAGAGGGAGAAAGAGATAAGTTTTAGACATCAACAACAGCACCGAAAGACACTAAAACTGTTGATTGAGATGATGAGATGGACACAGTAGTGATCGAATGTGATCGTATCAACTTTAGATTGCGCGACTACAACAACTTTTATTATTATTATTATTGAGATTTGTGCTATTGAATTGTGCGAGAATATAGGGAAATAAATTGTCCAAAAGTACAAACACGGGAAAAGTTACTTGAGTTCGGTATTGGTATTCCATTTACCTGGACCAAAGTATGAGAACCGGATAATTAAGAAAATTTTGTTGGCTGTTGAACAATCTATTATTGCATTCGAGTCCTTCATCTAATATCGATAGTAATGAACAATTAAGTATTTTGTTTTCTTTTTTCCTATTGATTAACTCTCCATTGTTCCCTTTTTGATTATACAGGTGTATACATAGTACATATATGCATACAGGCATACCTAAGGTTTATTCAACCTTCAACGTGATCCATAACTTATCTGCTCGAGGTAATTAATTTTTCAAAGTACAAATATTTACCTGTTGATGATGCACTGTGTGTATGCTGCAAATAATTAATGATCACGTGATTAATATTACATGACACACCGCTAATTGAGGATTGAGATAAGAGAAAAAGAGAGCGAGAGGTTATGTAACCCTCAGAGAGTTTACCTGTCCGAGTCTGAAACTGACATCGGACAAGAATGCGTGACCAGGGGAGAGGAGAATTGCACTAAGCTAGCGCATTGCGTTGTGTTGTGTCCACCAAACAAGCGTCATAATATGAAGTGCACAGATGAAATTAATTAAGCACAAACAGACATGAGAGTGAGTGCAATTAATTAATGTTGCAGGTGTGACATTGAGATAATTAATCAAATGTGATCTAATGCATAATCACAACAACCTGTTGCTGTTACTACAATCAAATGGATATTCTGTGAGACAATTCTGTGTGTACGATTGTCTGTGTAGAAGTCGAGTGAATTAGTGTATATTCTGTCTAATGGCCGAGTCGAGTAGTTTACAGCGAACCTAGCTGTAACTCGTACATTGTCCATTCGATCAAGTGAAACAATTGTCCACTTCTCTTCTTTGCACTCACAATTCATCATCACTGGTCATGTACTTGAATGAATGGCACATTGTTCTGTCTCATTGCATCTATCATCGCACGCGAATCACCTCGCGACTCGAACTCTCAACTCATTTCTGTTTCCCACCACCAAAAGAGGGTCATTCATCATCATATTATTCATGCATACGGTTGATGCATTTGATGATCGCTAGCCAATGTTGATGTACTCAATGTTGTCTTTCTATCTCACAGAATATAAGCACAAGTATAACATGTTGGATTGACATGTGAATATCAATAACAAACTTTACTAGTTTACAAAATGATGATGGATCACTAGTCAACTTCCACTTTTCCAATGTTACTTTTAAATAAATAAATTAGTACAAAAGAATCCAGTTACGTAAAGAATATTAAATTCATAAAAAATCAAATTCACTTCCAGTTTGTCACATTGTGCACGAGTATAAAGTATAATTCAGTATCGAATAGAGTGACAGAATTTAGCAAAATTGCCGAATACCAAGCTGAGGCGAGTGCGATCGGTGATCCAATTCATCGACAGTCACGTGTGAACAAAACAATTTATCAGGACTTACAGCTAAAATTTTGAGGGAATTTAAGTAAACTTGATCAAAGTCCTTATGTGATTTTAAAAAATGGGAGCAACGGAAACTTAACACAATTGGCAATTACTCTCGACTACATTGAGGCAATTGAGCAATTATGTCACAAATGTTTAATTGTTTGAATGTTTATAATATATAATAATTTCACTCAAAATAGCTCTAGAGTAGAGAGTAGTAAAGCCTCTACTGACTAACGAAATATGCGGACAAAAGTTGAAATCGGATATTATTTATAAATTGCAGTATCTAATACAAATGGCCTGCCCATTACGGTCATCTCTATCCTGTATTTATGTAATCTAATGCACAATCCAAATGAAGCACCCAATAATTGTGCTTCATCATTGGCCAAGAATGTATGCAGTCCACTTACACTGTCAAATGTCACATCAAAGTCTTGTCAATTCAATTTAGTCTTCAGTACCTCTTCAATTACCCCTCTACACTTATCTCCAGTTAAGTCACTCTACTCTAAATTAGTAATTTCACGAAACATTTTAAACAAAAAATGTCAAGTATGACTATCTCGAGTAATAAAGTATAGCAATTTAGTGATGGAATCACTCAGATATTTTTGTTACTGCCGATTGTTTTACAAGTTTTGCAAATGGCCAGATGTGTCGATCTGAGATATCTAAAACATACGATGTAATGTATTGAGTCATTTGGTCAATTGCAGTTAGTTGCGCTTCGGTAGGTTCTATTATATATAGAGTGAGCTTTAAAACATATTTAAAATTCGCATTTTGTGTACTTCAAACCAGACTCGCCCTGTGGAATTCAACCGTTGAACGTCAATTCGACAACCCTAAAATGAGTGATTTCACCTTTATTACCTCAATTATAATCAAATGAACGAACAAAATGTCGAGTTTTGCCTCAAATTTAAACGCCAAGTGCACCCAGGTAGTTTGTAAAATTACTAATTACATTTACAAGTAGGTATGCAGGAAGGGGTGTACTCTTTCAATTAGAAATATACTATCCAAACAAGATGAAAACACCCGATTATACGGTTATCGTTCAAATATGGTGCATGGTGCACAGTAAGAGTATATTTGGTAACTATATAATAATTATATAATAATTATACAACCAATATCGGACATGAAGTGACATCGAAATTCGATTGTATGTGATTGGCATCACCTTCCCAGACAGATATTTTACTATACTGAAACTCTTAAAAAGACTAATTTTGTCAACTAATTTTATGAGTCTAATACTATCTAAAAAGGGTCACTTTTAACGCGGTTTTTAGTCATTATAAGAGTTGGTGTTCTTTACTCATTATTGCTCATAATCGCTCTAGCTGCAGTAGCGGCCGGGGTTCTGTTCATATAGTACGTAACTGATTTGCATACACACACCTACAGCACAATTTCATGTATTAGATAAGAATTTAATAGTAATAGCAGCAATTACACAAATAACATATATATCCACAAATACGAATAATTGTCTAGTACAACAGTCAATACATCTAAACATACAAACGCATCATAAGGTGTTGGGATTGGGATCAGGATTGCATGATGGTTGACTGAAATCAGGACCAACGGAAAGCCATCTTTTCGAACATCGGGCAAAGGCAGCAAGGCACAGAGAGCGGAATTAAGTTTGGGTGACAGCTCGACAGAGACTTGAAGGAGGTGAGGTAGCGCCCATTGAGTAGCTCAAAGAAAGGAAGATGAATGATTGGCCAAGATGATTTGCTATTTAGTTGGTTGGTAGTTGGTTGGTTAGTTGAAAATGATTTAAATCAATGGCCGAGTTAACTCAATAGGAGAGAGGAGAGTTTCATCGGTTTACCACAGGTCCCCCAATCGTAAAAAACTAACAAAACAAAGCAAAAACCAAATTAATTTTGAATTAAAACCAAAAATAAAATTTCAAAATTACTTTAGTTGATGAAAGATGAAATATGATAAAATGAATTTGCTATCGAGGAGTAGGATTGATGCAAGTTGACAATTTGATCCAATTTGTGATTTAACACTATTGATGATTGCGTCAGATGATGAATAGTCTTGCACAATAAATAAGTTGATTTAATTAACAAAATATGAATCATCAACAATTATTTCAGATTAATAAAGCACTTTTAAAAAACATTTCGGTTGATGTTGTGTGATGGGCCAAATGTTTGACAAAAGCTTAAAATATTTTTTTGAATTCAACGATTATTGATCATTAATTAACTGGTAATAAATACACAATACATAGAACAAAATAAAGTATGCAATTGGTCAAACATTTAGGTTCAGAAACAGATAGTTGAAATGAAGTAGCAAGAAAATATCTCGAAACCAACTGACGATCACAGAACAGAAACACAGAAAGCGAGAGGGAGAGCGATTGTGAGTGACGGTTGTGTAAGCGAGCAGACAGGCAACAGTCGTGTCTAGACAGTGAGAGGGTGCCTCATTCAAATGAGGCACTTGTACGCAAGCGCAGTGAGCTTCGTGAACTCAAAATTTAGATTTGAAATAATGAGCAAAAAAGAGTAATGACCAATAATTAGTAAAAATTACTTGATGAATTGAAAAGAAATATAAAGTGTTAGGCAAAAAATTGCATGACTTTTTAGGACTTCAAAAGTCATGAACTCATTTTAGGATTGGCTGGGTTCACCTGCACATTGCACAAGCACTCATCTCTTTCATCTGTTCGATTGATCTGATTGCATATGACACGATCTTATTATGTATTATGATATGATCCTATTAGAATGGAATTTACTCTTCACACACGGTGGCATCAACTCAACTCACTGACAACATGGCGGTGGTCCTGCGCCATCAAAACAATCAAAGGCAAGCAAAGGTGTCAGTAGTAAATTCGAACCAGGTATTAGCATGATTGTATATACAGGTGATTGCATGATGGACTCATGTATGTTTACTGAATGTCATTGTGTCAGTGTTCCGCCTTTGGAAGTTCACAATGGAATCGATTCACTCAACCTAAGGCCCTCAAGACAGCGAACTAACCTTCACCCGTCATCTATTCGAGCTAGCATACAAACTTCACATTCACACACCGAACAAAACAGTTCGACAGGTAGATTGGTAGGTAATAATGGAGCCACTTAGAAGAGCACTGGACACACACACACACACGCACATCTAATGACGCTGGTCGTCATCACACATCGGTCACATTGGCTATAATCAATTTCGCATTATCGTGCATCGCGCCCGCGATTATCCCAGATGTAACAGACACAATGTAAGCTAAGTCAATGTGACCTTTGGTTACATCGGACGGTCGACTGTTTGAAGTCTGTTGGGACATATTCTGAACCTGTGTGTATGGAGCGACTTAATGAACAGTCGAAATCAATCAACATTCGTTGAACTATTAGTGGACGCACACAATTTAATTAACCGCAACCAATTCTGAACCTGTTCAGGTGGGCGCAGTGTGATTGTGTACCTGTAACCTGGAATCAAGCTAACCCACTAACATGGTGGCATCGTGGACACAAACAAAAACATTCGACTCATCACCGCACACACTCGTGACAGCATTCTCATACACACAAGGGGGAATCGAATCATTACGGACCAATGGTCATTAAGAGAGAATAAGAGAGGATAGGCATATGCAAACACAAAAGACAATCGGTGCCAGTCATGTCACACAATAAGTTCATGAAGTAATGAACGAACCAAATGAACATAACTTTGAGGTGAGCCAATAACAACGTAACAATGCCACTCAACGCACATGCAAATCGAGGTGAAGGGTAAATTAGGGTAAATGTTTAGGATGGACATGTATGAAGAAAATTATTGAGTTTGAACATCAAAAAGCCTACGCCATGGGATAATCGTAGTGACAGAATCTTCGGAGAATCTCAACGGGTTGAAACAATTGAGTTGAGAGAAGGTTTCTCGATTGCAGGCCAAGAGACCCTTCATCTTACATTGTCCCGAGAGCAAATGTGGTGCTATGTATTTGTCGCGCAACGCACATTTGTGTCACGCGACACTATGCTGCTTAATGTGAATTGTTCTGGAGATATATTTTAATATTTGGTCATAGTGATGGTCATTGGGAAGTGAACAAAAAGTAGACAAGATACCAGATTGATCTCATTGAATATCTGTTACACTGTGGTCCACACTTGTATTATTCAAATATTCAAAATGTCTCTTCAGTTTATGTCTGAGTAATGGATGACGTTATGGGCAGACATGTTGCTTCGCATGCAATCTGCTCAATTCAACTAACACCACTGTCAGCTGTTCATTATTGTCTGGTCGAATTGCAATCAAAACGCCAACCAATCAACTCAATCTCTTACTCGAACCACAATTTCAATTATGCACTACTTGTGAGCGATTTCCAATCATAATCAAAATCGCATACACAGATTTCCTGTCACACGGTCCACCGATCTAACATGTTGAATATAACAATGTTTGATTCAGCGAGTTTCCCTATTTTTCAATATTGCAAATGTGCTCTCTAGTCACTAGAGTCTAGCGAGTAAGTTAATGAACAACCTCCCATTATTGGGGAATATTCATGTCGGGTCAATGGTAGTGCAATTGGTCGATCGACTGTGAAATGTCATTGACTGGAAAGTTGTGGAAAACCGCACAAAAAGAGGCTCGAATCAAGTCCAATCAATACGAATGTGCGCATTCAAGCAATTCGAGACAGACAGACCACCGATCGAGAAGAAGAGGAGAGAGACATATCGACAGCACAACTCAGGACGGAATTCGAGTGTGACCAGATAATTGTTGAACAAGGCAGGAGGGATGGAGACCATTCGGGTTTGATCTAAGCTAGTTAGGAAACTACTCGAATCATCAAACTAATCAGTCAAATCCAAAAGATCGATAGATTAATTTCTCTGGGTAAAACCACACAAAATTCTAGTCGTTCAAAAAGTTACTCCTGCAAATTAGTCAACAGTAAAATTTTAAATGAGATGTATTAGTGAAACTTATTGAACTACACAGATCAACAAACAAACTAAAACCTAAAAAAGTCAAGTGGGTTTAGCATTTATAGCAGTGGGATTCGAGTGGCAATAAAATGTGGCTCTTTCATCAAGTATCTCCTTACGTTTCAATAAGAGTAATATTGGTAATGATTGAGTCATTTATGAAGGACCCTCACTTCAATGAGCACCAAAATCCTACAGCACCAGGCATCGGGTCAATAGCTATAATCGACACTCTAGAGTGTAATAAGCATTGTGTTAAAGCACACCTAAGCAATCAAACACAAGACAAACATGTGAACAGGGTGAGCTGTAATAATGTGAACATGAACATTAATCTGATGAAGTCTCATTTACTCCACGTGTAGCACACATTGTACATTTGTACGATGTACGATACTGTAACCAGGCACCCGACGTGTTTGAGTGATTGCTAGTGAGAGAAGTAACCAAACAACCAAAAGCACACTCAATCACCCAAAAGCAACATTTATTAACATTCTCTTGTGGATGCCATCACTTTTCAACATAATTGAACCAGTAAAAGAGTGTGTGACATCAAATTGGCCGACCAATTAACCCCAAGACGGACACACCTCATTAACCTTCCCAGTCCCATCCTTCCGTAATTGCACCAGATACTATACAAACCAGTGCAATCTACACATCGTATACGGAATGTCCAAAACAATTGATGCAAAAAACAGCAATCAAACACCGGACAATGATGAAACCAACGAGGAGAACAATGAGTATGAGGATGAACAAGCAAGTACACCGAAACCACCGCAGCCACCGCCTCGACTTGCAAGCCGACAGACAAGCAAGATGATTCCACTGACACCGATTCCGGATGAGGAGGAGGGCGATAAGAAGCCGGTGAGACCTGCCTGGTTCAGAATTGCATACATTGCCGTGGCGTGCACTATTTTCGGTATGTTTCGGGTTTGGAACTGTTGATTCTATGAATTTTAAAGAATATTGAAATTTGAGTTAGTTTGTATTTCCTTTTCTAGGAATCCTGGCAGCAGTGGCAGGTATAATTTTGATCATTCTCCGATGGACCCAATTCAAATCCGTATCTGAAGGACGCAACCACTCTTACTATTACGGAAGAAGAGTTCCAAAACTGTTAGGTAATTGCACTGCTTGCTGCCATATGCATCTTCACTTTAACTCTTTCAACCCTCCTTTCAACTTACAGGAGTGTATGTCTTGACAATGGGAGTAGTGATCACCCTGTTCGGTTGGTTATTCTACCATGCAGCACTGATCCGAATTGACCGGTACATCGAAGCACTGCAAGAGTACAATTCAAAGAAGAAGCAAGACCTGAGAGAGGCAAATCTATTCACCGAACGTGATCCACTCATGGAGGAAGAAGAGGACGACTATTATGAGCAGAAAAAGAAACAATTGGACTGAAATACAATCGAACTGGATCGAATACGCAATTCTAGACACCAAAGAATACACAATTCAATGTTAATCGTGCAAATTGTTAAGTGTTAAACAATTACAAATAGATCTTACTGCCAATTGAGAAATGATTCAAAATAGTCAATAAACATGCATTTGTCTTCCAACGTTTTATTATTATAACTTATGAAAACTTTTCTATTACCAAATGACATCGTCTAGTTTTCTACTCCAAAAGTCCTGAACACGAACTTTCGAATAAGTTAATCGCCATTTTGGGTAATTGAAATATTATGAACATTTCGAGTTGTCAATAGCAATGATCAAAGTTGCATAATATTGTTCATAATAATAGATTAAAGTGATGATGCTTTTCAAGGGAAAGGAGGAGTGGCGGCCATGCGGTGCACATCACATCTGATAGTTATGTAACAGCACACACAGATGTGTCAGGTGAGAAGATCTTTCCTTTCCTCTCAAATCTCAAATCAAGTGATTATCTATTGGCAGTATTGCGTGTGTCTAGCCGCACTTGCCCCGCGTCGGTAATTCTCTCATCATCTAATGGTGCCTGAGCGCCCTAATGGTGAGCATCGGCGAGTAGCCCTGAAGGTTAGCCTTCCAATCGGTAATGGCCCGCCACCACCGCCACTGGACCATTACCAACACCTTCCGTGTAATGTTTTCTCCTTCACTTGCTTTCTGCGGCTGTTGCTGTACTGCTGTTGTTGTCTTGTGTTTCGTTATTAGATTAGATTACACCACCACGAATGGATTGTCATCACTGGCAGTGCCTGAGAGGTACAGAGGGGTACTACACCGACTACAGACTAATGGACATTTAATGAATTTACTCACAGAGGAGAAAGAGAGGAGTTCCGTGAAAACACTGAGAATTGCTACAGATTGAGGAAGTCTGCCGAACACAGACGACGACTGAATTGATTGATCCATTCCGGCAGTTGGTGATGCTGCTGCTGACGAATGTGAGATAATTGAGATGTCAAGAGATTGGCAAGTGGCTTTGTGTTTGCGTGTGAGTGTCCGAACGAACATTAGCACACGAACACACTGAACACATCGAACGTGCACATGCAACTAATTGAGCCAATTTGCTTGCAATACACTCACAAGATACTATTCAATCAGTCAAGCTGAACTAAGAGAAATACAAAGTGTTACAACCAATCAATTGGAAAAGTGTCAGATAGATGAGGAAGTTCGAAGAATGTTGAGCACTAGAATTGAGCTGTTCAATCTACAGGTTGGTAGTTCTGATTTGACGGACAATTCGTTTTCGATTTCAATGTTTTGGCTTAACATTATACACTGAAACATGCAAACATAATTCGTTCATCGCATAATTCGCATTGCCCGCACCTCAGTTTGTTCGCAACGTATTTCTCACAAATTATTAATGTTTCGCGAATTTTTGAATGTATCTTTTGTCTTGGCAAGTTCTAATCCTCCCAGTAATCAATCACTGAAGTACAAGTGCATTGTCCAAACGCAAACAATCCATATTAGACTCTCACAATTAATTACAACCGGACTCGATCACTTGAGCCTTAGTGCGCACGCAGTAGCCCACAGTAGCAAACAGTTGTTGTTCGTTTCATCAAAAAGTAATTCAAATTTGAATATGTAATATAATGCAATTGTATTCTAATTAGACAATCACTAATGTTTCTCATTGTACACTTAACTCTATAGTTTCATTTGACGTCAACTTGTGCATTCATCTGAACGTTCAAGTCTCCACCCACACGGTAAAGATGACATTGATAAACGATGTCTGATGCACGGTAATTATGCAATTAGTGACTCTAATGAATCAGTTCAGTCTGTGTCTGTGCATAGTCTCAATCAGACTCCACTGTCTGCTTGTCGAGACGAGACGATGTCTCAATCCATCATTCATTCTCATCTAGAGGCGTTCATAAATTACTAGTTACTCATAGATCAATGAATTTCTCGATATGGCGGATTGTATACTTTCTTTATGAATAGTCCAAATTGGTTCATTTCACTCATCAAGTGATTCATCATGTACATGTTAACATTCATTTCATTCCTTTCGAGTTGCTCTTGAATATTTCAAGTTCAACTGTATTCAAGTGCACACTTGTCATCAAGCAGACACACAAACAAGCAATTAATTGGTTTTCAAAAGAGGGACACCAAGAGGCTGACTGTTTAACCCGTTACTGGGTTAAGTGGTTGAAGTGGGGCTGCAGTAGCAAGACGGACGTAAGGGACAAACCAAGACAACTGACAACAAACATTTTCCAGCCGTGTCCAATCATTTAACCCGAGCGTAATACAGCGTGAGGCTATAATTAAATTAAAAGTACATTACCTAATTAACGTGTATTGACTGAGGCACAGAGAGCACTAATGGCACTTCGAAGTACAGTGGCACGGTGAAAAGCAACTAAACCTCCAGCTGTGTGTAGATGACAGCCAAAACCTCAAAAGTTCTCTTTGGCGAGGTTTGAAAAGTAAAAAGTCATTTCTGTGCGCGATTGTGCCTTCTTGTTGTTGTGTAATTACACTCGAGTTCGTGTAATGACCATCGACACTGATTAGTGACTCACTGTGCCCGTCCTGTCTTCTTGTGTGTCTGTGTGTGAACCGAACGGTATGTGCCTGTGACTGTATGTAGAACATACAACAAATAACCGTAAAGACGGTTACTTGTCGAAACATAGATAGAGAGGCTCAATTAGGGTGGCACATGTGAGCACACCACTCACCTTAATTACCGGACTGTCCGAGAAACGGCACTGACTAGTGCACGAGTGTGCCACACTTGGACGCTACCGATCATAGCCAGCTAGAGCGAATGCTCCAAAGAATGCATTACCAGTCATTATCAAATTACAACTTTCCGATTTTGTGTCTTATGGCTTGGTTTAAAGAAAATTGGCCCTGTTCATAAAGTTCGTTGCACACAGAATATTCTCTCACCTCAGTTAGGTAACTTTATGAACGCAAGCACTCGACTTATTCAGGTTATTGTTTCTGTTCAAATTCTCTCGAATTATTATTGCCGATTGCATGTGTGCCATGTAGTGCCCTGTCATGACCACGACATGAATAAGTTATCGTTATCATTAACGATTCAGACATTTACTGCACACATGCACAGGTATACAACTGCAGATGAGCGTGTGTGTCCACTCAGTGGTCATAATCATCATTTCAAACTTAAATGTACACCGTACAGTGGTGGGTAATAAGACTTTTAAGTTGTACTATTACTTTGTGTGGGGTAAAACAAATTCGGCGAAGAAGAGTAGAGAGAGAAGGACAAAGATAATAACTAACAAGAATATTCACAAGAATTGCACGCATTCGACCTACATTGAGGGGCTAAATGATATGTTGGTGATACTGTTCGAACTATGGTACAACTATCGTGTTGAGGGCATTGAGAATAAGGATGTTTGTTGAAACAACGAAATATCACAAATAATTTCCAATTTAAATATGCCGAAATATTATCAATCTCACATTGTCAGTTTGCGTTCGAATTCCCCCCTCTCAAGTTCATTGACATAAGCTAGTTGAGTTTACCCAAAGAGCAGATACATTTTCACTCACATAAACAAATTCTCACAACTTTGTTCACTTTTAACCCTTTTCAAGCAATGGTGTGAGTTTGTTTATGTCTGTGTTTGTGTGAGCAATGATTTAAGATTCTCAGGAAGTATGTGTCCACTAAGCTGTATTCACTAATCAATGCAAATCCTCACACATACCGAAATGTACATATTCAAATAGAAGAGAGAAGTGTCAATATTAGCATAAGCAAACTGCATCTGTATGAATGAATGTGAGCCATAAATAACATCTCGCTTATCGTCATCAGTAGATTCTTATCACACAGAGATATGCACAACAAATGGTTCATTGAGCGTGAATTGAATTGCTAATGTGCCACAACAACTTTTAACAACAGCATCATTATCATCATCATCATACACTTCGATTGTGAGCAACAAAGAAAGCCGACACATTTGAATTGGCTCTCAGAATGGTTTTACCCTTCTTTAGCATTAGCTATAATATGAGGTAAAAGATGCAAATGAACGAGTGCACAATGGTTTAGGTTCAATTCGGCTGTATTGCGCAATGCACACAGTGCAGCAGTGCAATTCGCAAATGAGGCACAATTCAATTGACAGTGCAAAAACCTTTCTCCTATACGAATTGTGCATTACACTTTGCAATCGTAAATTGCACACACACCTAGTCGTATTCGACTACAGTTCAACAAATGAACATTCGAGATCATATTAGATGAATTCACAAGTTACTTCACAAAACACTTGACTAACCTTTTTGCAGCGTTGACTCCATTGCTTGATTGTTTGTTGTTGTGCCCGAGATGTTCATTGGTGTCCTGAAATTTGTTGCCAGGTGAAAACGAAAAAGCCAAGAAATTAAGTTAAATAAAGGTTTTTATTTGACAGACAGTTTGTGCCATTGAACTTGTGTATTTGAACACATTCATTTGGTTAGGTTTGCTGCTAATGTTAGGCCTTGAATGAAGTTACTTTGAGCCGAAAGCAGGCGCAGGACAGGCGTTAGGTTCGACACCGTAGAGGGCGACATCGCTGAGCCAGTCCTTACGCTGATCGTTCACCTCAACATTGCGCATACAGCCCTGGAACGGTTCACGTGACAGCAGTGCTCCGCTTGGTGCTCCTTCAGGAAGGCCACCGATGTAGAGTGGTGCCTCCGTGAAAGGTGGAAGGTCCGATTGACCCTTGGCCTCGTTGAAGCCATACACCACCTCGCTGCGGTCCACCTTGAGTGAGATGGCACTCTTTGTATAGTGCACTTTCACCGAGTGCCACCGGCCATCGCACAGTTCAAATGCACCGCCGAGTGTCTTTCGTGCACGGAATGGCCCTCCATTGGCCGCACCGAGGTCTGCAGAAGCAACGATCGCTCCATCAGCAGTGAGTTCAATTGACAGTGCGGGTGTCTCAGTGTCAGTGCCGTTTGACATTGCAAATAGTACACCTGCCTGCTTGGTGGTTCGGAATTCGAAGCTTATTTCTGCCTTGAGACCAATGTTGAAGTTGTCATCGTACACGGCAAAACTGCTGTCACCAGGGAAGAAGGTGCCCGCTTCGATTTCGGTGTAACAAGTGCCCACACCATCAGGAAGTTTCAATGACCGAAAATCGATCATTCGCTCGTTAAGATGGAACTTGCGCACACAACCCTTGAAGCCTTCGAGAGTGGGCAAGAAGGTGGCACTCGAGCCAACACCATTCTTCTCAGTCGGTGCCTGTAGTTCGTTCTCTGCGTCTCGGCCACTGCCAAATAGAGATCCAAACTCTTCAGGCAGTCCACCAATGAATGCCTGAATTCCCTTCTTCAGTGCCAATCGTCGTCTGGGTTTGTTATTCTCCACTCGATCCTTCAGGTCAACATTCATCCAGAGGGACAACTTCTCTCTGCCAGCGAGCACACTGTGCCACTTGCCATCGTTCAACTTGCGAGTGGCACTGCTCTCCAACTCGACATAATGTCTGTCGGACATTTTCATTCGCAGCAACACTCGTCCATTGACCAGTGCCACCACAAACACGGGCTTGCCCGTTCTCGACTGATAGTGACCACCGTTCGTTCGGGCAAGTGTGAACAGAATACCGTTCGGATACCAGGTTCGGAATGAAAAGGACAGTGCAAAATTGGCATAGAACTCGCCATCTCCAGTGTCGATTTGAATGAACGAACTATTGGCTAGTCGGGCATCACCAAACTTCATCGAATCCATCTCGGTGGTGGTGAGCATGGAGTGGTGAGCCGAGGCACATGCAATGCCACTTGAATCGTAATTCTCTGCCGGTATTGACATCATTCGATCGTCGGCATCGTCCCATGCCGAGGATGGTTTCGTGGCAGACTGAGACGAGGTAGAAGTCGATTTGATGTGACCCTTCGAGATGGTGCCACCGACCACGTCAGTGCCGCCCAGTGACAACCAATCCAGTGTGCCACCCTCTCGACCAATGCCCACACCACGGAATTGAGTTGGCTTGTTGAAGGAGACGACCTTGTGGTCAAACACAATGTCTCGAATGACTCCGTGAAAATTGGTTGCGTAGCCTTTGTTCACAGAAGTGAAACCGTGCGCTGTGAAGAACCACACAAAATAAATTAGAAATAGAGACAAAGGACATAGTCACTTGACTTACGTATTCCACCAATGAAGAATCCACCCTTCTCGGGTGCTTCAATCACTCGTGACTTGACTAGCCGGAGTGGCGGACTTTCGTACTCATCGTCCATGTAGATTCTGAAACGACGAGCATCCTTGATGCAGGTCACCGTGTGATAGTTGCCATCGGCCACATTGACGCCCTCAAACTGGTAAAAGGATTCACTACCTCCACCACCGTTCAGCCGGACCTCTAACACGCCATTGCTGATGTAGAAGAAATAATAGTGCTAGCGAGGAAGGAAAGGTCAATCAGATGTCAATTAATATGTAAGATAAACTCACCTCTTCCTTGGATCGCGATTTACCCTCGAAAGTGGACAGCAGTAGAATGCCACTCTTGCGAACGGTCTTGAATGTGAAACTGAACTCAATCTTGTCCTCAACCAGTGGGTGACCGTCCAGTTCGAGGAAACCATCACCACGGAAACTAGCCACTCGAATCGGTTTGTCCGAACAACCCGGCTCAATGCCAAATGATTGAATTCTTTGCAAATTGATGGGCGTAGTGTCAATCTGAGGACTGTTCATGCAGCCCACAAATGATCGGAACACCACACTCGGATAGTCGGTGATGGAAAAGTTCGGTGTCACACCACCAAAGTAGATCTCCACACGGGACAGATCGAGTGCACCACTCACACTTGCACCAGACAGTTTCTTTTCGTATGTTTTATCGTTCAGTTGAAGTAGTGAGTAATCGTTCTCTCTTTCGGCTCTCAACGAAACCCACGAGCCAGTGTTCATCTTCTCGGTGGACGTGACTAGCAGTGTTGTGCCCGCACCCGACCGACCTGAACCAAAGTGAGTCTCATAGTGCACTTTACCGTCCTTCAGGTAAATGGCCACAAAATCTCGAGTGATCGGATTGGCAGTAAAGAACAGTAGTGCATCCTCGTCGAAAGTACGGAAATTGAACGACACCTGGTACTGATTCTTGTTGTAGCCACGATTCTGTGAAGTTCGACCATACGCAAATTCATCGTTAAAGTTGTACATGTTTGGATCGATAGGTTCGGTGGCACCCTCTTTGCAGCCATCGCAGCCCTTGTTGGAGGTGAAATTCCACAGGCCAACCTTGCGGCCATCGAGATACAGTTCGTACAGACAACCGGCGAAATCACGAGATTGAAGTTGTCTTGGTGGATTGTTCAATTCGGATGGTAGACCACCGATGTAGAAGTATGAATTACGGTCGAGGTCCATTCGCTTGGCAGTTGGTTGTTGTTCATCTGTCTGAATTGAATCACTAACTTCGAACGGATCGGGCGTGTGTGCATCTGGCACTCGTTGCACTGTGAGATTGGCCAGTGAACCAAATCGTTTCACCTCAATCTTGTACCACTTGGAGTCATTGTTCAGTGTGTGATCGTTGGTAGCAATCGGTAGTCGATGTTGAATCATTCGTTCCGAATTGCCAGTATTCCATACGAAACGAATCTTTCGGTTCTTCATCTCCACAGCCATGAAGTCATTGTTGAGGTGACCCGACGAGGAGGTGCCCTTGCTGCCCAAATACAACAGTAGACTGTCTTGTTGGTGTTCGTGTTTGATGGCATAGTACATCACAATGTTGTTCGTGAACGATGGCTCAATGTCAGGTTCGTATATTCGGACACAAGTGGACTCACGGTCCGCGCCCAACGACACTCGAATACTTGCGGCCTTCTGTCGTGCGAGCATAATCTTCAATTTGAGTTCACGCAAATTGAGATCGAGTCCAGATCGAAGTCTTTCCACCTGTGAGAATCGAGACTCCACTTTGACCAGTTCTTCTTTGGCTCGCTGAAGCAGTCGCAATGTCCCTTCAATATTTTGTTTTGGTTCGTCCAGACCGGTGGTGGTGGCTGCCCTGAGTCCTTCCATCTTAGCCCGAAGTGAGTCAATTCGACCAGCCAGATCGTCCACACGTGCGTGTGTACGCTCGAGAGTGGCCAACAGTTGACGCAGACGGTCCATGATCTTGTTGAGATCACGTGCAATGTCCTTAGGCAGTGCATCGAGACTCTGTTTGATGTATTCGAGATCGTGACGACCAGACTCAATCATTGCTTCAATCTCGTCCAGCAAACGGCGTTTCTCTAGCAATTCTTCCTGGAGTCTAGTTAAAGTAAAATTAAATTAGATAAACGTTATTTATGAAATGGCCAATCGGTGCACTTACTTCATTAATCGATTAGCTAATTCGTCAGCCTCTCTAAGTAGATCTTCACTTCTTCTTCTAGCGGCAATTGCTTTATCCAGGAGTGATTCATCTCCTTCTGGGAATACTTGTTTGTAGGCTGCTTCCGCTGCATTCTTTGCCTCCTTTGCAGCGAGCTCAGCCTCCCGAATGGCATTCACAATTGTTTCGTATACTTTAGCTGCTTGCAGCGGAAATTCTGCAACATCTCGAGTTCGGTTGAATAGTCGACCCAACTCCTCCACTCGACGCATCAACTGCTCGGAATGTTCCACACATGGTCGCACGTACTTCTCTTCGTACTCGGGATTAAGTCGTGCCAGAATAGATCGACGCTGTTCGATTATATCTGTCAGGTTCATCATTTGACTGACCATCGAGGGAAGTGCAGCAAATTTCAATTTCGTATCGTACAGTTCGGTTCGAATCAGGTCGAGTAGAGCACGAGCCTCGGCCAGGGTGGCATTGGTGATTTCTGCATTTCTGGTCGAGTTGTCCACTGCGTCCAGAATGAATCGAAGTGCAGGTCGCAGTGGTGACATGACTCGGAGTGCTTCCTGTGTTTCGGGCACAACCTTTCGATTGATCATCTCGAAGATGTCTCGAAGTAGTTTGAGCAAACGCTCCAGTCGATTCCGGATTGGTCCTGTGTGTTCACGTTCGGTAAGCATTGCTCTCACTTTGTCCAACAGGAACAGTGCCCTCTTCAGTTCATTCTGACCGTCTCGTGTGAATGGACTAAAGTCTCGATGTCGAAGTTCCTGAAGTATTCTCTGTGCCTCCTCAAACATTCGATCGGACGCACTGCCGAGTGGATCATACGAGTCGTATCCATGTTTCTTCAATTGGTCAATAATGTTCTGAATCATAGCCCACAGATCGTTGATCAAGTCTTTCACATTCTGAGCACGGTTCAGTGTGTTCAGTGCACGACCGGCCTCAAGTGGGGCCTGACGAGCCAACTCTCGAGCTTTCATATTCAATAAGTCAGCCAGTGTTTCGAGATCAAAGTTCACCGTGAAATTGTTGACCATTTCCTTGCCATGTCGTACTCGACTTTTGAACATGTTCATGTTGTGCAGTGTTCGATTGAGGTTTTTAGTCAAATACAACAGACGAGTCCAGGGCAAATTGGCAACATCGGTCAGATTGGCTTCGTGCACAATTGACTTGAGAAAGTCCACATCGTCCAGCAGTAGACCCGTGCAGTCGTCGTCACAGTTGAGGCAGCCAGTCTCGGTGACCACGTGCCGCGGTGGACAGTTACTGCAGTCATGGCCGGTGATGCCTTCCTTGCACGGACATTGACCAGTCTGCTTGTTGCACACATTGCTGATCGAACCAATTGGGGAGCACTGACACGGAATGCACTTTCCATTGGGAGCCATCGGATTGCCCCAATAACCATCGGCACACATCTCACAATGTCGTCCTGTATAGCCCTCCTGACAGGCAGTGCAAACATATTCAGTTGCTGAACCAGGCAGTAATTCGCAGGTTTCGCTGAATGAATTGACCAGAGTTGGGCAGGCACATTTGCGACAAGGAATGCCTCGGGTTGGGTCACCATAATAACCTTGAGAAAGTCATGACAATTAACACCACAAAACTTTGAATGCATCACAAAACCAACCTTTAATACACAGATTACAGTGCGGTCCAGTGGTAAATCCTTCACAGTTGAGGCACTCGCCAGTTTCTCGGTCACAGATCTTGCTGTAGTTGTAGCACTGGCACGGTTCTGCCCAGCCAACCAAATCGAGAATGTCCTTCGAGTCGAGGAAGTTTGGTTTCCTCTTTCGGTAGAAGCCAATGTTTGGATCCTGACAGGAGGCACTGGTGTACTTTTGTGGACAGCGACACTGTTCCACTCCGATAGCTTGTTTCGAAGAGAAACCACCACTGATGGCAACCTCGAGTGAAAGATCACTCAGTCGGACATAGTTTGCTTCGGTGAGGTCACTTGAACGAACGAGGAAATGTTGCACCTTCTGCAGTGCCACCATCAACACATCTCGGGTTACTGGATATTCAGGATTGTCCGCCAGTGTCCACTCGGACTCGTGCAGTTTAACAGTGTACAGTCCAGTGGTGGACACTTCCTTAGGTCCGAAATGGTAAAGAATCAATCGGTGATTGCCTTGCAGTACAACCAGTGGATATCGCTTCAGTAGAGAGTCGGAAAGTTTTCCACCGCCTCGACTGAAGATTCGGAATCGAAGGAGTCCATTGTAGCTGGGCACTTGATCATTGAGCACTTCCGGTGGCAAGTCCCAGTAGAACGGAGTTTGCAGTTCAGCAAAGTTTCTCACACCCACCGTGGTGATTGTTTGTGGGATTGTCTTAAAGTTGAGAACATTCTTGATTTCAGTGTTACCAATGACGAGATACACCTCACGTTGAGGATACGAACGTTCGGTCCACACCATTGAGGACTGTTCACATCGGCCAGACTTACCAAAACAAAAGCACGAAAAGCAGCCAAGTGGATTGTCCGCGGACAGAGCAAAGGTGCCCTCTTTACACATATCACATCGACGACCGGCAACATTAGCCCGACAAGGACACTGACCAGTCTCGTCGCACTGACACAGACCATCGCCTCGACAAGAGCCTGGCTCAGTGCCAGGTTCGTGACAGTCACACCGACGACAGTTCGGGAAACGATAGTATCCAAATTTACACTTTTCACAGTGACGACCCTCGAACCCATCCAAACAGACACATTCACCAGTCTTGTGGTTGCACTCATTGCTCACCGCTCCCTGCAGATTACAATCACACGGCGAACAGCCAGTGAGAATGTCATGACCCCAGGTACCTGGAGCACAATCCTGACAGGTTGGTCCGGCAGTGTTCGGTGGACAGACACATTTGCCCGTCTTTTGATCGCAAATATGTCCAGGCGCATCACAGGGCTCACAGGCAGAGCAGCCATTTGGTGAGAAGCCATAGTAACCGGGGAGACATTGGTCACAGTGAATACCGCCGACTCCAGGCTTGCACTCGCACTGACCACTCATTTCGTCACAAACATTGTTGTATGATCCAGTGAAATTACCTAATAATACGAAAATCAATCAGTTAATAAGGACCCCAAAGTGCCATTTGCAGTAAACTCACAATTGCACGGCTCACAGCCCTTGTTGGAAGCCAAATTCCAGTAACCAGGCTCACAGTGGCTACAATCACGACCGGTCACAAAAGGTTTACAAATACATTGACCTGTGGCAAAATGGATTCTTAGTAGTAAAAGAAAAGAGACCAAAAATCCAAATTCACTCACCAGTAGCTTCATTACAGTCAGGTCCTTCAGAGCCAAGTTTGTTACAGTTGCACCATTTGCAGCCGTCCACCGAGAAGCCATAATGTCCCTCGAGACATCGGTCACAGTGCTGTCCAAAGACGCCCGGCTTACAGTGACACTGTCCCGAGTCTTCATCACACAGATTGTCCACGGCACCAGTCTCATTACATCGACACGGAGGACAGTCCATTTCGAGATTGCCGTAGCCAGGTGCACAACGGTCACACTTGGGTCCGGTATAGTTGGGTCGACACTCGCACTGACCAGTCTGCATGTTACATTGAGTGGTGGTGGAGCCTTTGGGGTTGCAGTTGCACGGCTTACAGTCACCAGTGGCAGGATTGCCCCAATGGTCGGGCAGACATTCGTCACACTTCCAACCGGTGGTGTTGCCCTGGCAAACCTTACACTGACCAGTGATGTGATCACACCAGCCTTCCACAGTGGTGTTTGCATTCGGACCACAGTCACACGGTGCACAGAAGCCACCCGGAATGAGAGGATTGCCAAACCATCCATTGGCACAAATCTCACATCGCTCGCCAGTGTAACCTAAAGGTGTAAACAACGGTTAGCTTTGCATCAGCTAATCTCGTTACACATTCACTCACCTTCAGGACACTCTAAGCAGACATAGCCATACTTGGCAGTTGGCTCAAGTCGACAAGTGGGCGAAAAGTTATTCGACGGAATGAGCAGTGGACAGGCACAAGGTTTACAATCGTCTTCCTTGCCTCTGGTTGCGTCCCCATAGAAGCCAGGTTTGCACTCACCACAGGTGGGTCCAGTGGTGTTGTGGAGACACTCCGAACAGGCGCCTGTGTATGGGTCACAGGAGAGGGCATGGTTGTTGCAGTTACATTTCTCACAAATGCCATTCACCAGTACATTGTTGACTCGTCGGTAGCCAGGTTCACAGTACTCGCACGACAGACCAGCATAACCCGGTGGACAGTCGCACTGTTCGGTGCCAATTGCCTTCTTGATGCTCTTCGACGAGTTGGACGCCTTCTCCAGGTCCATCTGATACAGACCACCCTCCACCTGGTCAGTGTGGAATTTGGCTCGCACTAGCAATCGCTTCAAGTCATGTAACAGTAGGGTGAACTCCTCTCGGCTTGGCTGTGAGTCCGGAATCTTCTGACCATCTTCATCCACTCGGAACCAGCTCTGCTCCCTCAGTGGCATTATGATGGTCGAATTGAGATCATCCTCGCCATCCTCCACTTCTGGTGGTTTGTGCCACTTGAAGCCAATTCGAATATCATTTGGACCACCCTGCAGGATGACATCGGGCTGATCGGTGTACACGCCCGACGTGTCACCACGCACCACCACATAGTTGATCACATACTTGAGTGAATTGCCGTACGAGTAGAGATTCTGACCGAGATACTCCTCGGGTGCCTCCCAGTAATACAGATCCTGTGAACGTGAAGGTACCTCATCGTTGGCCACCACCAGCCGACCATTCTCCAGTCCGGGAGTGTGCTTGAACGAGCCAGGCACATCAGTCACCATCCATCGCTCGGGATTTCGAATAATTTCAATGCCCCAGTCACTTGGTTTGCACTTGTCAGTGGCACCGAAACAGTAACACTGCGAACAGCCATCGGGATTGTCCACTGCCAGATTGTAGTGACCTTCCTTGCACTTGTTGCACCGTGAGCCTTGAACATTTTCCTTGCAAATACAATGACCATCACACACGTCGGTGTTAACAATGCCCGCATGCACACAGGAACACTGGTCACATCGAGGATAGTTGCGGTAGCCCTTGGCACAGCGATCACACCGAGCACCTTCGAATCCTTCTTTGCACACACAATCACCCGGTCGTCGACCTTCAATCAGATGAGCGTCATCCTTCACACAAAGTCGACTCATTCCAGGCCCCGAACAGGAACACCTCGTGCACGGCTTCTCAGCGTCTGGTGTGACACCCTCGGGTCGATAGTAACCATCTTCACACTGTTCACAGTTGATGCCAGTGGTGTAGTGTCGGCAACGAACACACACACCTCCACCCTCAAACAGACCCGCCTTATTGACACTCATCTTCTTGTCAGCAATGGTCGGGTCGTAGACACATTCGTCCGAATGACCATTGCATTGACACTCCTCACACGAGCCAGCATCTGCCTTCATGCCTGGGCGCCATTTCTTCTGATTGAACAGTGGACAACACTTGTCACACGACTTGCCACAAGTGTTGTGCTGACAGACACATTTGGGAATTGTGCCACCGCCGGCAGCGGAAGGACGAGATATTTGGTACGAAGAGCTTGCTTGAACAAGTGGCTCAGGTGCTGCACACTCACTGGCATGACCATTACACAGACACTGACCACCGATGGTGATGTCCTTGATTGAGTAGAACAACTGTGCCGGAGGAATCAAAGACAAACAAATGTTAAACATAAATGCAACAACATCTAAGCAAGTGAAATCAAATGGTAAATCGATATTTGGCCATTTACCATTATATTCACATAATATGATATAATGTATAGCATAATCAAACAAAATCAACTAATGTCAAAATATGCCCAAAACGCACTTACCCGTCTAGTGAGAGTCTTATCGGCTTTGTCCAAATCATTAGCATCGTAGAATATACTTCCGTGCAGTGTTCGAATCTTTTGCAGCCGAATGCGAATGTGTTGAGCCTTGGTAAATTCTCTTAATGAATTACTAATGCCCGCCGGATCTTCCGCACCCGGTCGTCCACTGATCAGTGAAACGTGCACCTCTCCATTGGTGAGTGCATCGTTTTTCGAGTAGAACGAAGTGCAAATAACTTGATCATCCGTTCTATAGCGCACTTTACCAATGGTGGGACGAACTCGGAAACGTTCCCAGCACTCAGTGTCACTACGAGCAAAGTATTGCCAGGGGTAAAAGTTGATTCCATCAATTGACCGTTCGAGTACCCAATTGTCGGGCAGTGGCGAGATGGCCGACTTGAGCACCACATAGGCCACTTCGTACACCTGTCGGAGATTGATATTGATGGTAACCCATTCGTATCGTTTGCCCAACTGAAGTGTCGGTGATTGCCACCAACTCTCCGTTCCATCAATCGCATTGCTGATTGGATGTCGCTTGTTGAGGTCTGGACTCGAGGAGTCACAAGTCATACACTGAGACGAGTTGGAACCAGGAGAGGAGGATCGAGACGACTCGACATGATCAACCAATCGACAGTAGTACTCGGGTCCTTTGTCACCGCAGGTCGAGTTAGCAGTGATGATGGCACCAGCTGCTAGGTTGAACACATTCGGGTATAGACCTCGGGACAATTCTGTAACATAAAAAGGAAATATAATATAATTATAATTCGGTTATTATTGAGAAAGAATCACCGGTAATTAATTACCAATATACTCAGGATCATCATAGTCGTAAGGCACAAACATATCACGGTAATTTGTTTCTCCCTGATAAGAATTCCGAACTGGAGGCGTTCGAACACTGGCACTCACCGCATGGGCATGCACCTCATCGTAGTATCGACTTTCAGGTAGCCAAACATGACGAACAGTGGCAGTTCTCACATCCGACGCAGGTGTAGTGGGTGTGAACGTTAAATTGGCAACACTTTGTGGCACTTCTGACCGTTGATTCGATCTAAAACGATCATAACGAATCTGATAACGTTCCAACAGTCGTGGATTGATTGGAACATATTGAGCCGTGACAGGCGTTGGACAGTAGTTGGAGATCAACAAATACAAAACAGAAATAACAATACAAAATAGCAAACTTGTTGCAGTTGAGTTGCAGCAAGGTTGCAGCATCATCATGTATCAAAAAAGACTATCACCAGTAAAACAAAATGACTAGAACATTTTGGTGCATACAGAAAAAGTGATGCCAAAATTCAAATAATTTAGTAGCAAAAATATAACAAATCAAATCAAGCCAACAAGTCTCGAGAGCAATCGCGATCGATCGACTTCTGACTACCAACTGAACTAAACTCAACAAAAGTCGCTGGATTTTCTTCTTCTTCAAAGACCTTTCTCTTCCGCCATCTTTTTCTACTTAGACGAAAATGTTGGCATATTTATAAGAAACACTCATAAACACAACACAAGACAACAGACACACAAACACACAGAATATGAAGTGAATGTTTGTGTTTATTAATAAATAATTATGGATTAGTCAGCGTTTAGAACACACACACACTCAGCGAACGAAGCGAGACCGAACCAAGTTCTGATCGACTGAATCGGAACTATGGAGAGACTTAACATAAGAATCATTGAACAAACACAGAATATTGCTAAACTCAGAAAGTAGAAAAACTTATTCGGAATTGTCATGTCAAGAGACTTTATTCCATCAAGTGCGTCCGAAAAATACCACCAGAGAAGAATTTCTCTGAACTACTGCGAAAAAGTTTCTCAACAAAAAGAATCCTAAGTGCATCAATCAATTAATGAGGAATTTATTGAACTGGAACGGGCTGTGTTCAGATATACAAATAGTATCAAATCAAAATGCGATTAATGATGATAAATCCAATTAATTTTGTTGCCTCAAACATACATACAAACAAACATTCAGATGCACCAAAGTCGATCAAGTCAAAGCGGCAAAGGATAAAACACAAATTGGATTACATAAACCAACTGGGACGTTCAATAAGTTGCTTTATTTACTACTCATTTCCCATAAAGTACACCAAATTGCTCACTCCAATTGAAATCATTATATTTGTTTAGTATACGCAAGCAGTTGCGAAATTTGTTACATGACCAAACTGACTAATCTTTGATCTACTCTTTTACGAGAAAACTTAATCAAAGTCTCGACAATTCTCGCATTTCGAATTATCTCAAGAACATTCGTGTTTTTTTACTGCAATTGGAAATCGATTTGTTTAGATTCCCGGGAAAGGTTACTCAGTCAGTCAATCGCACAATAAATACAATTTAAAGGGTGAAATAATGTAAATTCGTTGTATTCACAAACAGAATATTCTGTGATTCACCCTGTACATTTCGCAATGTAAACAAAACATCGTGAGTATCGGGATTGATAACCCAAAGTACAAGCAATAGAAGCGCACAACCCTATGAGACAAAGCCATGAGATTAATCAAGGTTGTCACACTGTCAGTGAGATTGAGAGAATTCCAGTTAACCCGAAAACAAATCAGTTGCACTCAAATCATTGTGTACCACTCTACATTCGTTCAACTGAATCTTCATTTCAATTGTGAACAAAAATATGTAAATAAATAAAGAGACAGAGCAAAAGAAGCCAACACACTGTTGAGAACTAAAGGCAAAAAAGTTCAGAAACTTATTGAACCTGTGTAGAGCAAATCGAATAGCAACAGGCAGGTTTTATCATCCTACGCTTTTGGTTTATAATAAAAATAAGGAGAGAAATGTATTATTGCCTTAAATGGAAACTTCTTAATAAGGCGATTCGTACAAGGTGGATCAGAAAAGTAGTGAAACTAACTAAAGATTCTTTTGGGATTCAAGTCAGGTTTTGAACTCACCTCTGGTTAGTGTGGAATTGGTGGTCGAAACGAATCGAGTATCTCTCGGTTCGATTTCATTCTCAATCTCGAGATCGGGTGTTGCGGAATATCGAGACGATGATGAGCTAGCAGATGAGGATGAGGTTCTTCTACTCCAGGTATCGTGATAACCAATGTTGTGATGTCGAGAGTCATGTTGAGTCTTGACCTCTTGAACAACACTCGAAAACACCAAAAATACTGATAAGAAAAGTAATGTTTTGGAACACTTCATTGTGGTGGCACTTCTCATGACGTGCAGTTGAATTAACTAGATGAATTCAACTTGATGATGGATCAACACATATTCAAGGAATAATAAGACACATTTTGATGATGATGGCCTGTGCTTGACATTGACCATGTGCTGTTCACTCGTGTGGCTGGTCAATATGGCCAATTGCACACTAGAAATACAGACAGATGGGCCGGTTGGGGATTATATCGAGATGAAAACAGCTGCTGAAAATGTTCAAGTGCCGACAAAGTTGTATGTGCTTGTGTGTGTGGCTAAAAAGAGAAAGTGTTTACATAATAATCGAATAAGAATAGACATAGAACCCAATGAACTCACCCGAAATGATGATCACCAACACGGCAAATGGTCTAACGTAAACTGTCCGCGTCCTGTGTTGTCTGTTTCGGGAACCGACAACACCACAAGACTAACACTGAAGATGGTCGAATAGAAGTCTAGTAGCGTTAGAGAGTTGGCTTATGGTAATAATAATAAAACGATCGTAGGATGGTCACATTAAGTCGTCCATTCCATATAAGCGAATCGATGCGTAGGTTGACCACTACTCGAACGGCTATCCGAACCAAACACCACGACCACCACCCAGTGACTGAGTTTTTTTTCAGTCTGAGAGTCTCAATGAGATTAGTCTTTTACGATGATGATAAGACTTGAATGACTTTGTATTGCATTAAGACAGAAAAATGTCCAAGCAGTGAGTAATCGAGTGAGTTCGAGGTATTGCACGAGCACGTAATACCCTTCCCGTCGCCGTTTGGTCAAAGTGCACATTCTTGTCATGTGGCTTATCAGCCTTACTTGAAGGTAAACAGTCAGTGTGGTGTGTAGGTGGACATTGTCCAGTGGTCACTTCTGCTACCTTCCTTGTGCTCTTGCCTCTAGGTGCAAAGGTAAAAGAGGTTCGCGTGCCGTGCAGCGACAAAGGAGTGGCACTGCGAGACAGGTGAAATGCACCTGTAGCACATACAGTCAACTCTTCATAATTTAGAACTCGATAACTTAGAAACCTTCTATAATTTAGAACTTTGAAAAGGTTTTATTAAAAATTGGTGTAATTTAGTACCTTTAACTGTACAAAAGCTCTTTGTAATTTAGAAAATCTTCTATAATTTAGAATTTAGAACAATATTTTGAGCTTATTTAGAATTTTTTTAAATTGAAAATCTCTTTTTAAATGAATTTTTTAATTGTAATCAATGGTAAACATGTCCTTTATGAAGGGCAAACGTCTTATTTCATTTTTAAAGTGTAAAATGCACAATTTTCAATGTGCGTTTTGCTGGCCACATGGTCTTGTTGGGCGCATTTCGCACGCAATCATTTTCTATTGTGATTTATTTTTGTGATTGTCCTTTGGAAACTTTATCTTATCTCGCTAAACTTTTCAACATTGGTTTGTCTCAATCTGATCTTTTTAACGTCACACCGCACACACGCCATCATGAGTAACCCTCGCTTACACACAAATCATACATTGACGTTAAAAGACAAGTGCAAATTGATTGACAACTTTGAAATTGACAAGTTGAGCCCTGCAGACCTGGCAAAGAAGTGGAAAGTGTCAACAGCAACTGTTTACAATATTTTGAAGAAAAAAGATAACATTCAGGCAGATGCGGCAAAGAGAGGAACTGGCAGTCGTAAACGAATCAAACCACCAAAGTACCCTGAAGTTGAAAAAAGACTTTTTAGATGCTTTCTGGACGCGAAAATATTAAAACCAAATTTACCAATTTCGAATGGATGGCTTAAAGTCGAAGCGCAAACAATTGCTCAGAACATGGGCATCACTACTTTCAAGGCTTCTGATTGCTGGGTTGATGCATTTCAAACACGTTACAACTTGACCATAAAACGCACTTGTGGAGAATCGTCAAAAGTCAACCAAGAAGACATTGACAATTGGGTAGAGAAATACAAACAACTTTTGCTTAAATATCACCCAAAAGATATTTTCAATGCGGACGAGACTGGTCTCTTTTACAAAGTCCTCCCAAATCGAACAGTTCACTTCAAAGGCGAAGCTTGCCATGGTGGTGAGAATAGCAAGGAACGCTTTTCTGTCTTACTGTGCTCCAATTGGGACGGATCCGAAAAGTTGATTCCACTTGTCATTGGCCGTAGCACAAATCCTCGTTGCTTCCCCAAAAAAGCCAAGGACCAACTCTACCATCGAGCTTCTATCATTGGTTGCCAATATCGACAGCAGAAACGTGCTTGGATGGATACTAAAATCTTTTCGGAGTGGTTGATCAAACTACAACAGAAATGTAAACGTGAAAAACGAAAAATTCTTCTACTGCTTGACAACTTTCGATGCCATAAAGTCGATTTGGACCTGCCCAATGTAGAGATTCTTTTCTTGCCACCAAATTCTACTTCTAAGTCACAAGCTATGGACCAGGGCATCATCAACAATACAAAGGTTATCTATAAAACCAAATTAGTGAAATACTACTGGAGTCAAGCTTTGTTGTCTAATAAAGACAAATTGGAGGAAATAAACTTGCTTCAAGGAATCAGGTTCCTTAAAGATTCTTGGAATGAAGTGAAATCAACCACAATTAGGAATTGTTTTAACCACGCTCTTCCAGGAATTCACGACCAACAAGGTCAACAAGATAACAATGACGCAGATGACCAGTCAGAAGCACCATTAAACCAAGAGATTATCCGAGCACTTTTTCCTCCTGGTCTCACATTCTCCGACTATGTTGCTGCCGATGATAATCTCGTTACCTCAAATGAGCATGAAGAAGACGAAGATGAAAGAAACGAAACGCCAGACGATTCTTCAAATTGTAATGTAGAATTTGATTTGGATGTGAATGAGGAGAACGATGTTGCTGATTTGAAAATATCCGACAAGGAAGCAATCGAAGCCATTACTAAACTGATCAAACATTGCAATCAGAGCAAAATTGGCTCACCTGAAGCCAATTCAACTTTTTAACAATTATCTTGATAACTTAATTGTAGAATATTTCGCTAACAAAAAACAGATGGACATTAGATCATATTTCTCGAAGGCTTAATCTTCATTTTGTATAATTATATAATGTGTTAATAAAATTTATCAATAACTTACGAGAATACTAATAAAAATGCGATTAAATCTTAAAAATACAGAATATTTCGTTTGCCTATTTTAACCTTAGTAGTCGCACTTGGGTTAAAATAGCACCATTTTGTAATTTAGAAATTAGAAGAAAAATTCAAGTTTTTCTCCCAACAATTCTAAATTATAGAGAGTTGACTGTATTGACATGTGAGCCATTCAAACAAACAGGTACTATATAATAGGAATTTTTAGTTGTATAATAAAATAATTCAAATTAAATTAAAAGAAAAGAAATTTAATTGAATTCAAAAGGCGATTGAATAGAATCGACCAAACAAAATGATTTGATTGGTCTACTGAAGCCATTCACATGTTTGTTGTAATTCAACTCCATCTGTGAATGACTCATCGAACTCATTTTGTACTTTTATTTGTATTAGTATTACAGCATCATTGCATCATTTGGTCATATTACAGTCGCAATAATATCGTTCACAAATTGGTTTCTTTAGTTTTCATTAGTCTAATTAGATTGTAAGTATATATAGACTTGGGCTTAATTATTATTGTTATTTTCATCCTACCAGGTATCTTCTTCTTTCGTGCCGCAATGCCCCGTGTTAACAGTTCCTCCGATCCACTGACCCAAAAGTCTAAATACGTCTCGTACCTACTTCGACATGATCTTCGCGTTGGCGATTTGGTTGACGAGAAAGGATTTGCCAGCTTGAAGCAACTCAATCAAGTGATCAAAAAGGACGGTCACAAATTGGTCACTGAACAGGACCTTATCGCAGTGACCAACAATCCAAACACCAAAAAGCGTTTCGAGTTCGAGTATCGTCCTGTCCGGTCCCAAGACCAGGGAGAGGATCCAATTGAACTGGCACTTGACCGACGAATGTTGTACATTCGAGCCCTGAACGGTCATAGCTTTCCACTCAAGTCAAACATCTTTGATCCTTACGTGATCGACCCGAACATCACTGAGCCAATCTTCCTGTATCATGTGACCAACCATAAAACAGTGGACACTATTATGCAAGAGGGCCTCAAGCCAATGACCCGTCAGTTTGTCCATCTGTACGAAAACAAAGGTCAAATCAAGTTTGACTCCAAAAGAAACACTGTCCTTCAGATTGGACCGGTTAATAGCCAAAATATAGATCAAAAGCCAAAATTAAACCTACACCGAGCCAAGAACGGTTACATCATGTCTCCCGATGTCATACCTCCAGAACTAATTAATAAAACTACGAGATAAATCTGTCAAAGGTCAAAATGTACCAAAATTACAAATGCAGTGCATGTTTTAGATTTGTTGAACTTCAAAAGTTGTTTACATTTTTTGCTTGTTTTCCCTGAAAACATTATGATGATTACAAAATTCTATTCCCGAAAAGTTTCCAGATTTTATTTTTTAATTCTAACTGATTGATATTCTAAGTGCCTAGTTTCATTTATTGTTTTAAAAGTAATAATAATTATTATAAATTATGAATGTTTTGTTTTGAATTTTAATTAAATTTTTAAATTTAGGTTTTTTGGTTTCAATGTTTTATTTACTTTTAATTATCGGAATTGAGGCTCTCTAGTGCGCAGTCGCGCTCACCCGCGAACTACGCCTGGCTGAACGCATCACCACAACAACACACCAGTGAGAAGACACTCACCTTTGAGGTCATGACTTTCGGTCTGTTTGTTTGATTGTTTTTTGTCATTTTCTGGTGCCCGATTTGACTTCAATCCGACGGGATCACCGTTAAGACCGCCGTGCACTGCCCGACACAATGTCGGACAGTAAAGGTCAACAATTCCACAGACCAGCGGTCAGTTGGACCATTGGCATTATTTTACTTTTGGCTGTGACTTCGGTCGCGTGTGATTCATTTCATGATTATCCATCGGTGAGCGATCTCACTTATATGCGAGTGCCAGTGAATCATTTCAATTCTATCAATGGAATATCAATTTTTGACGATCTTGTCCCACTTTCCAATGGATCATGTGGCGAACTTTGGTGCGAAGCACTCGATCCAGCCTATCAGGAGGAAGACCTCGAGGAGTACTATGAAGAACTGTTCGGCCGTCAACCAATGGTTAGTTCAAAAGGCTTTTGGCTAGATCCGCCGCCGGATGATATTCTCTTCATGCCACCACCACCAATGCCACCGTCGTTTTTGCCTTCACTGGAGAATGAATCTATTAAGGACTATATCATATCGGAGGATATCGAGGAAGGATATCGATGCAATTTCTGCAAGTTATTCGCCGATTCAAAACTGTACCCAATTGATACCACTGACTTGGATGATCTTTTTCCGCCGGCTCCGAGTTCCAAGGAAAATGACACATTCGTTTCATCGTTCTATTTGCTCATATTCTCAATTGCCATTTTGGGTCTTATTTTCCTGTTGGCACTGATTAAGTACAAAAAGTAAGTTATTTATTTGGCAGTCAAGATGCATTTGATTAATCTTTAATATTTTTCAGATGGAAAATATTTCCTGTTAGTGAATCATGTCCCATATTGACCTCCAGTGTTCTCGGTCATCACAAATCTTCTGGTTCATCAGGTTCGCCATCGGACACTCGTTTACCTGTGGTAAATGAGAAATCTCCTCAAAGTATCATTATGGATGCACCATTGGCAAGTTTGGGCAAAAAGTCTACCATTTCCACAACTGGAAAGTACTGGAAACGAATACCAAACAATGTTTCCGGTAATATCTTTTCGATGGAAGACCGAAGAGGACTACGGTCATTGGGTGGTTCTTCTACAGGTATGTCCGATCATCCGTACAGTGATGCGGCCAGTTGTACTTCGAGTCCTGTGTATGCCGAATTGGATCCATCGGTGGCAGGTTCGTGTCACACGCCTACACTGATTGGTCCACCTGGAACGGGAAGTGGCAGTGTGGTTAGTTCCTTCTCGCCGTACGCTTTTTCGAATACTTATTCAGAAGTGCCCGATTCTCTTCGAGGCCATCTGCACCACCTGGGACATCACGGAATTTCACCCTCTTTGTTGACTGATTCGTCTACTTACGACAATGCGGCTTATCTGCCTGCTTCATCTCAACCATTCCTGGCTGGTCACAATAATTACACTTCTCGATCTCTTAGAAGACTGGCTGCTCAAAGATCAGCTGCATTGAATGCAAGCAATGGTGGCCAGGTGTCGACACCATTGCTGGCCGGTCATCCATACCATCACCAGCCATACCACCAAACGGGAACTATGCATCATCTTTCTAATCACCAATCCACTCCAATCAATCAAGGTGGAATTGGACAGTTTCACTTTTTGACAGGTGGTCGACCGCTGAAAAAGCCTCGACCAGGCAACCAACACCAACCACAACACCAGTCTCCAGTACAGGCCAGTTTTGGCTATGGTAACCGTGGTGGCAGTCGAAACCACAACAACCAATCGATGATGAACCATTATGTGAGCGACAATGGAGTGGAGATGATTATGACAGATGACCAGCAACAGTTAACCAGTCCTCCACCTTCGTTTGGGGGATTTTCTTCCTTTCTGGCTGGCGACAATACCTCCAACGGGTCGAACCGAAAATCGTCTTCTTCCTCCCAGTACACAGAGATGCCACTGTTGAACAACACCACCAACAGTGGAGCATCGTCAAACAATACCTTCAATGGCAACAACGGCAATAATTACCGCATGTCGGACACACATTCGGCCAACGATCTAAATTCGGCTGCTTCCTCGTCCTCTGGTGGTTCGGCTGGCAACGGTGGAGCAACCAATTCAACCTCGTCAGCAACTTCATCCACCTCACTTAAGAGACCACTGCCACCGGTGCCAAGTGTCACCACTGCAGCTCATGTTCGACTCTAAGAGGTGACGATAATGATGAACCAGGAGGGCGCACCATCAGTGGCGTCCAGGCTGCCAAACTCAACCTTTCATCATTCTCAACCACACTTCTCATACTCATCTACTTATCAATGGAAATCATCTCAATCCATTTGGTGATCATACCGGTATTGATACACACATACGCATGATACTCCATTTTATCCTATTCGCAAGATACTCTGTTCGTAAACACCGTAACATATACTCAGATAAGTCTTATCTTTTGTGTCAAAACTATTAGCTCATTGTTTTTGCATATTTTGTATTTCTTTTTCTTTCCATTCAATAAAACCACGTTTAATTTGTTTATGTGAGAAAAGTAATTTTATTTATTGTCAAAAATTATTAGCACATTTTATGTCTCATTGTAGTATTTAGGAATATACTTAGTCGTAACATTTGTTTGTAAATTCAATCGTTTGATAAGATCTGTGTATTTACTCCATTTGGGTCGTACACAGAAGACGTAACAGTGATTTATGAATATTTTGACTTAATATCATTATTATTACTCTTGCGCAAGCTATATCAAAAATCCTTTTGTAGTACAAAAATCACTAGAATGAAGTTCATATTGCTTAGGAAGAGATTGTGATGATCTGACAATGGTGCAAAACACAAACAAACACACACCGAATCGATAGAGAAGATCGATACTATCGATTGCATCGATCTGATAATCATGTGAAGACGTGCGCGCCCGCTAGCAAAAAAAATAATTAAACAAAAAAAGATACAAAAACTAATAAGAAAAATAAAAATAAATATATTATATTGTGATAAGCTCTAAATATATAAGAAAATATAATAGAATGCATTTGCAGGTTGTGATTTAGATTAGATTCGATTTGTGTATGGTGGTGAGTACGTCCTATACAAACGACCGAGACGAGGGTGGTAAGGATTGCAGCAGAGACGAGAGATAGAAACTCGGGCACCATGGCTTGTTTGGATAGTTGGTCGAGAAGGTCGAGAGGCTGAAACAATTGTAATGCATTCGAACCGGGCAACTGTATGCGCACTTGGGTTTGTGGTACAACCAAAAACAAACAAACAAACAAGATTAGACTAGATGACTGTGTGTAGAAAGAGAGGGAGAAAGAAAGAAAGAGAGCACCAACAACAAAAGAAAAAGAGAAATGACATTTCAAAATAATAAATACAACATTCAGACCGGTTAATGATAATTCATAGATGACGTTACTGATTGGGTGTGTGCATGTTTGTGTATTGGTTGATTAGTTTGTCGATTGGAAGCTGTGGGCATGTTGACTCACTTGTTGACTATATTTGTGTGGACAATCTAAATGGAGAGGAAAGATACAAATTAGAATCGCTCAAAAGGGGTCCTCCACCTATGAGATAGTTTATTTGAAATTAATCTGCCTCGTTTGTACATTTGCAATCTGCACTGGCACATTAATCACCTCACACAAGTCACTTATCAGTTATCATCATCATTCACGTAATTCTTTAGTCCACATCATCCTAACCTTCGATCACTGATAAGCACAGCATCTATTAATAGTCACTCAGCTCACTGATAAGCGCGCCAATCGTTCATCGCTAATGTGCACTTACCGTACTAGTTGGAAGTATGCCCCGGCCCCCGGGATCGTCCCACCATCATCATAACTTGATTGGCCTGTAATGGAGCACCAAATCGCCCCCCGACTTCCAGATAAAGTGCTTTACAGTCCTGAGGTCCATATTTGGATCGAGGACAACGTCCTGGCAGAGCAGTTCAACCCGTTCCTCTGCCAATGAGGCACGACTAGTGTTGCCACTGTCTTCATTGTGGTTGGTGGATGTGGCATTATCGTTCTGGTTATGATGATGGTTATGATTATGGTGATGATGGCTACCGCCCCCGGAAGTGTTCGAACTCCGACCAATCGATCCTGTGTTGTTCACTGCTCCACGGTATTGATTGGCTGGAGGACTGTCTTTGGGATGTTGACTGCAAGTACTTGCACCATCACTGCCACTGTGACTACTCGATGAACTCGAAGACGAACAGGAACTTCCACAATGATTACCGTTCACAGGACCATTGGTTCCATTGGGAATAACAGTTCCAGTGGACACCGTGGATGTGCTACCATGAGTGTTTGAACCAGTAGAGGAAGTGATGGACGGTGCAGGAGGCGGTGGGTCGATGACCATTCCCGCTGCAGAGAAGAGTCCACTGCAAATTTTGGCATAGACATGTTCGATGACCTTGCGAATTTGCAACATGTCGATCGCACTGAAGTGTTCTTTTCTTGAGTTCTTCAAATCCAACGATGGATGTGGATATATGTAAAATGAAATCTTCGGGAACATGGGAAGTTTACGCTGTACCACAATGTCACTTATCCACATGGGAATGGTGTCCTGCAGCAGAGTGTCCTCGTTCGTCAACTTAGCGTCCTCAACTCGAAGTCGCAACAGTGTCCGCTGGTTACTGCCTCCACTGCTTACACTACTGCCACCGGACACACTTTCACTGAAGATGATAGGCGTGTGAGGTGGCACTGTGAAGTACTGATTGATTGGACCGTGGTTGAGTTCCGCTTGGTAGTGAGATGGAGGAAGGGAAGGTTGTTGGGGCTGTTGTTGTGGTTGATGATGATGTTGTTGAGGGTAGTTGCGATGGTGGTGACCAACACCACCATTCATCACTGCACCATTTCCATTGGTTACATGATGGTTGTGGGCATGGTGACTGTTGTGACTGTCGGGGGCGTCGATCGAATCAAGGCTATCCAACAGAGTGACATACGACTGAGACCAATACTCGAATAAGGCTTGCAGTATCAGACCACCTAGGTTCACCTTGGTATCCGATGCACTGGTTGTTGAGCTTGAGTGGTGGCCGGCAGTCGTGGAAGCACTTCCATTGGCAACACTTCCATTATCATCACTGTCACCGTTCATTGAACCACCACCACTGGTGAGGTTGGCCAAATTGGATGTATAACCAAACTCCTTGGCAGAGACCCAAGCAGCGAAGCAGTCAGGTTCTTCCAGGTGAATGGTCAACATGCCCATCTTGAGGTCAACAGTGAACCAGTTCGGAACGTGCACCATGCGGAATCTTCGCTTTACCTCCTGATCAAAGTCGACATTCGTGCCTAGGTCCTCAACCTTGCACACCTTCAACACATCGTAGATGGCAACATTGTTATCGGTGTCTTTGGTGATGATGTATCGCTTGTCGTTGAGCACCGTATACGCTCTAATCGATGGATTGCCTCGAAGCATCACCATGGGCTTCTGATTGAGTGGCACCTGAAGGTGAAGGTCACCATCGACCACTCCATTCTCGGTAGTACTGTTTCGTGTGCGACCGTACGTGTGGTAGGCCACTACAGGGGCTGAGGTTGAATTGGACGAATTGGTTGAGGAGTTGGATGAGGTCGACTTGGACGAGGACAAATTGAGATGAATGTGATTGTGATGGTTCGAGGAGGGGTTGTGGTTGTTGTGTGTTGTTTGGCTGTGCAGATGGTGCAAATGTGCCGAGGATGACGAACTTGAATTCGCCGAGGATGAAACATTCTTTACACTGCCGTGTTTGGTGTTGCTTGCAATGTTATTCTCAATACTGGCACGAATGCTGCCCACTAGTGAACCACTGTGACCTCTACCTGAAGTGAGTGTCGTTGTTGAGTTACTATCATAAAAGTCAATTGAGGAAGCATTCGGCTGGTGCAGCGACCAGCACTTGATGGAGGACTCAGTGGTGGACACCCAAATTCGATTATTCTCAGGTGGCATCAACAACACCTTCAATATGGGCGCACTTTCTTCGCATATCACAGTTTGATTTTGAGGTTGACGCAAATCAGTGGCAATGACCCTTCGGTCACGTCCACCACTGTACACGGTTGTAAAGGTGTCATTGGTTTGCATTGTCCAGACGCCCTCATCATGGGCCAATATCGTCGCAATGCATCTCTGCTGTCCAAGTGACCATAGACGAATGGTTCCATCCGAACCGGCAGAAAGACATTGCGTTCCATCACGACTTACGACCAGTGCACGAACATTGTCCGTGTGACCACGAAGTTTCATCAACTTATTCGATGTCCTCGTGTCCCACACTCGAAGAACTTTTTCGGTGGAGCCAGACACAATCACTGTGCCCAACTGGTTCATGGCTAGTGAGTAGATTGAATCACGATTTCCCGAGAAGGAAGTGGTGGTCACTGTGTTGTTTGAGGTGGTCAACTGGGTCAGTGTGGTCACGTCCCACAGGTATATTGATCGATCTAGACCGGCGGATGCAACCTAAACATCAATAAATAACAAACAAGTCAAAACAATGGCAAAAGCCGAAAATGCAAACACTAACCAATTCCCTGTCTTTGGCATAAGCCAGAGCCTTCACATAATCACGATGAGTGCGCAGTGTGGACATGCAAATGCCCTTGTGAGCGTTCCACACCTTGACTGTGGTATCACTAGAGGCAGATATCAGATTGCGACCATCACAGCAGAGTATGATATCATTCACCCAGTCGGTGTGGTGTTCCATTGAGCACAGGTATAGGTCGTCAGAATTATAGTTTGACGTTGGAAGAGACCCCGCGTGGTGCACCGAACTGGTCGAATTCGATGCTGACAGAGAGCCATTTGACCGAATGGATCCACTCCTGCCACTATCACTGGTGCCACTACTACCAGCACCGGGAATATTCAATGATCCTCTCTTCGGATTGTAGACATTCCATATGCGAATTATTGAATCACGTCCAGCCGAATATAATCGACCAAAGTGAGGATCAAACTGAAGAGAATTCACACCCGACCTGTGATACCTTTCTTCTGTTGATCTAATCACATATGAGAGAGTAATCTTCTTTCGGCCAGACTGATGTCCACCAACTCCACGACCATCCATCCCACCGCCACCACCAACGCCGGTCAGTGAACGCTGATGCAGTGAACTCATGTCTGACACCAGACCGAGACTAAATAGTCCTACTTCACTTCACAATAAAATAAATATTGATGAAGAATATATTTTCAATAAACTTCAATAATAATTGACGATAATAATTAGTGCAAAGTAACACACATAGACGACAATTCATTGGTGGAAGAGGAAGAAGTATAGAAAAATACTTTCAATTAATAAAATATATAAAGATGCTATCGAGACGAAATGACAATGCAGTAGTGAAGGTATAATAATCAAATATTCAAAAACTATCGAATCTTCTATTGTAAATATAATGCAGAATCTGGAATTCAAATTCGAAAGTGATGAACGTTTTGATTATAATGAGATTATGAAGTCAAACTGGTGGATGAGAGTAGAGAGTAGTAGAAGACACTGATTTATTGACGACGATTTAAGAAAATAAAATAATTTGAATGAGATTGGATCTCGAATAATAATTTAAATAAAATCTAAAAGCAAAACTAGTATTTTCAATTAATATAAAAAATAACCAAAACAAATCAACACATACATACCAAAAATATATCAAATAAATAAACTAGAAAAAAATAATAAAACAAAAATCAAATTCTTCAAAATTATTGCCTTTCGAAAGGGACTTTTCGATATAATAATAAATTGGGATGACTCGATTCGGTCGTCGCTTAGTTGTCTTCCATGTATATAAATAAAATAAAATACAAAGTACCAATGAGCACACACACACACACACAACACAAAAACAGATATCGTGTGTGAATCAAGTCATTTTTGATTTGGAGTTGTCACTAGTAGTAAAGTTGAATTATTACGCCGAAAACTTGAAGAGGCGATAACAACAACAAAACTAAAGTTCGGCCAGTGGAGAAGAGTCAACTTCATTTTAATTCACATTATTATTATTATTATTATTATTTAGTCACATTTTGATTTGATAAATAATTTCCCCGGTGAGCGAGGTAAGGATGAATCTGCAAAATTAAATAAAAAAATATTAGAACGAAATCAAGTTAATTTCAAGTGCAATTGCAAAATAGAACAGATCTAAATTTTGAATTCTGGTTAAATTGAAATGCAAACGAAAATGGAACTGACTAGTTGCCATCTCGAGTCAGTGTATTGTCAGTGTCAAAGTTGCTATTGCATCAGCCTTACCTTTGCATGTCACAACATTGGATTATCTTTGGCCGTTACTATCGACCTATCGACGATATATTGGACTTGGAGTAGCAGACTTGTCTTGTCTCTTCAGATGATGAGGCCGATTGCCATTTGTGCAACAACTCCACATTCGACGTTCGTTGTTATTGGCAATATTAACAACAGTAATGATGGTCGCTGTTGTCGTCGTCGTCGTCGTCGTTCAGATGTCGTGAGCGCAACTGTTTCATTAATTGCTCTGTTGCTTGGGTTGTTGGTAAAAGTAATCTAGTTTTCGGTGTGTGTTAATGGTGAGACGATTATGTCTGTTTAGAGACAGTGGTGCATGCACAAGAGGTAGAGGTAGTAATATCAAAAGAGAGATAGAGAAACCGTTCCGAGATAGTCTTCCGAGGGGAGGGTTTTGTTATTATTGTTGATTATGACACTTTCGGTTTGATGATGATGATGAGCTGCTCTTTAGCGGTCTGGCCAATTACGGTTTGGCTGGTGCGCGATCTTGTTTACTCATGGTGACGGCTGCAGAGTGCATGAGTGACAGTGTCCTGGTGTGAGTGGCATTAATGAGGATGGTTGGTCGATTATGAGATTGAGACCAGACCAGAGACTGAACAGAACAGAGACAACTTAAATTGATGAGTGCTCTTATGGTGTGGTGGGACATTGACGATCATTGGGAGCCATCAAGGCTGGCACACATACACAGACAGACAGACGTATGTACACACACCATCAGCACAACATCAACATGATCGAGTGCCTGTGTGTTGTGTAGTGCTGTAGTGGATTCAATTGGATGTGATGAGATTGAGATGGATCCAAAATTGTCTTGCGCACCAACATCATCAACAGCAACCAAACATACACTCACACCACTGGCTCCCAGTTCAGGGCGTCATTCATCGATAACGTCCTGTGGGGTGCAAACCACTAGCATATTTTGTTTTGATCATCTGTGTGGAACGATCCAATAACTTAACCACTCAATCAATTCGACATGAGACAATGCACTCTTGAAGGATGCTTGAAGAACTCGGTCGAGGACTGTGAGTGACCAACGAGCATCAAACAGCATCACTTCACAAATATACAGATCGATCAATTCGTACGGTGTGCACTGTTTACAACTGCCTCGGTTGCCTTGACACTCTTACCGAATGAAAGAGTCCACTGACACACAACACTTCATACACTGCAAGTACGTGATGTTGTGTTTATTTCATATCGGCAGATAGCAGTACATGTCTTGCATGTATTATTATTGTCAGCAATTCAAATGTTTTGTGCCGGCATCCAGTATGAGCATTTACATTGCAGTGTCAATCAGAGCCAATGTGGCAAACATTATGAAAGGTTATACAATGTACGAATTACTCATTAAACTCTACACTTTAGTCTAAAGCAATGCACACAAAACACCTGTTCATCAGTGATCAGTGATCATCTACTCCCAAGTAGAATCGCTCACCTGTGCAGTATTCTTTGCATCGCTGTCACACATTTGTATCAGTTTGTACTATACGGCTCGAATTAGACAAACTTATATGGCACAACAAAGTAACCAACCAACATTTGGCTCAATTTTGTCATCTGACTCGTTTTGAGTTGTGGGTTTACTCCTGTAGCTATCGCCACTCATCTTCATTTGCTCAGTGAGAAATATCGAAAAAGATTCGAAGTGCAGATGGAAAAATTGGCATGAGTTCAACAAATTAAAGGACAACAAAGAGGCAGAAAGATTTGGATAAAATGCAGAACAAATGAACAAATATTGTTAGTCAGAGATTCACTCATGGTATTTCACACTAATAGATGGCGATAGTTATGCAGTTTAAATTCAAGTTGAATTTTCATCTTTTGAAATAACTCAATTTCCCTATATTTTCAATCAAATATTTACGCAACATTCTAATTATTATTATTAAGTAGTACAGAAATAAATCGATAGATCTATCTATTGAACCAAACAGGTACAATCGAACGTCAACTATCGATTAGAAAAGTTATGATCGACAATGTGAAAGCAATTGGACTGTTTAAATAAGCAGCAAACTCAAATGTAAATCGTATATATTATCTTTATTACTATAATAGTATAATACAAAACAATAAAGTAGCAAATACATTGTCTATTGTAGTAAATAGTTGAGTGAGACAAGGTAGGTCCTAGTTGGTGTATGTCCTAGGACTAGGAACTTTCAAAGTGTGTTTGTGTGCGCAGGAAAAACTATAGAAAACATTTGAACTGTTAAGAAAGGAATACATATACATTGATAGAGAAAAAGAAGATGACTTGATTTGTACTGGGAGGAAAAGATTGGGCACTGAGACAGTTGCCCAAAAGGTATTGCCAAATAGTTGAGATATAAAGCAGTCCACTTGTGCCTTACTTGGGACTGTTTGCCTTGAGATGAAACATTGCGGCAAACTGTTCGGGCGTCACTTGACTTGCCATTGTGGTGTTAGTGGTGGTGTTTGGAGACAATTGAGTCTGCTGCTGTGCCGCTTGTTGACCTGACTGGGTACTCAGCCACAAGGTTTTCATCTTCTCAGACTCTAGCCTCGCCTGGACGAGCTCACATTTGAGTTTAAAGTTTTCTTGTTCGAGGAAAGCAGCTCGAATTGCAATTTCGTCCTCCTTGGCGCGTCGCAGGTCACGAGATCGTTTTGCGGCTTCGTTGTTCTTGCGGCGTCGTTCCCAGTAGGCTTCATCCTTCAAGTCCTCAGGCAGTGGACGACCTCGCTTGCGAGCAGAATTTGACAAACTTGCTGATGTGCTGCTACTTCCATTCGGTGGTGTGGTGCTGGTTGTGGAAATGGGCACATACGGAAGTACCGGGCCAGTAGAGGCAGCCGGCTGACTGCTGTTGCTCTCGTGGTCTTGACCACCGTCGCTCGAGTTATAACTGGCCACCGAGTTGTTGTCGTCCGAATTGTGCATTTGGTGCTGATCGTGGCCATTTCGTGCAGAACCCACACTGGAGCGACCATTCTTGCTGTGCAACATTTTGTTTCGAAATTCCTGATAAGCGTTGTCAGAGTTGGCTAATAGTAGACTTTGTGTGGTCAGCGAGTCAGTGGCCACAGATGGCACCGTGGGAATAGACACCGATGGAGTGAATGGACTTTGTGCGGCAAAAGAGTCCTTATTGTTGTACAGTGCCTTGAAGGGCCGTACTGGTTTTTGGTTAGAGGCATTTGGACTGGTGCGATTGTGATGAGCATTCGCTCGGACATAACTGCTGGTCGAATCAACCAGATGGCCAGTGGTGGGAACTAAGGTCGGCTCAGGAGAGGCAGATGATGGCTTCGAGTGATGATGGTGATGGCTGCTACTGTTGTACTGTGGCAAAGCTCCATTCGCTCCGGCAGTGGAAAACGAAAGACCAGACATTGCCGCAGAGGCAGGTTGAGATTGGCTGACCAGAAATGCTGCTGATGCAGGGTGGTGGTGGTAACCACTGGGCACCAGTGATGGCTGACTGGCCGCCAATGGGGAAGCCAATTTGGCGGTGGAGTGTGGAGACGGGATCTGTGGACGGTGATGAGCGGCCATGGGCTGTTCGATGCTCAAACTCTTGGCGAGACTATTCAAATCGAGACCAGAGCCAACCGAGTGGTTGTTCAGTGACTGTGCTTGCATCAGTGCTTGCAGTAATGCAAGTTGCTGATTGGCCATTGTCCCTGCTGAGCCATTCACACCACCAGTGGCAGCAGCCAGTTGAAGTGCCTGCTTCATAGCCAATTGATGACTCGATTGACTCGTGTTTGGTGCTGATGCATGTGGTTGTGCCAATTGACTGAGCAATCCCAAAAAATGATGCTGATTCAACATTGAAGCCGGATCGAGTTCAGCAGTCGGAGGGACCAAGCTGGACCCAAAGTGATGATGAGTTCGCTCAGGTGGAGATGGTGAGGGAGTACTGAAGCAATGATGTTCGTTCTTAACAAACTTGGGCTGGAAGCTATGTGGGAAACCATACTCGGCAGCTAAAGATTTGGTCAACTCAATCTGGGAGGCTAGGTCCCGTCCGGAACGAGGCGAACGTTTACTCTCTGGTTCATCCTCACCTGAACTACATGGAGGGGTCTTGACGGATTGTTTTGAAAAGTCCAACGGCTTATCAATGGCTTGCTCCTCTCGGACTGGTGAATCCCCAGAACTTGGCGAATATGAATTTCTTGGGGCCATCAAGGGCGAGGCTCGGTGTGCAACCTGAGCGGTACTCATCTTGGCGCTAATAGTGGTCGCTGCTCCAAAAAATGAAATGTCAAACGAGGGAAATGTAGGTTGAGGACTAATTTGCACTGGAATGGACAATGAATAGTTGGTGCTCTTCTGGTGAGATTGAGTGACGAGTGGCGTCGATGTCTGGTGTGGCACCACTGAGGAATAGAAGAGAACAAAACACAGAGAAAAAGAGAGAGCGTTAATGCAATAATGCGATGCTAATGCCCACGACCAATGGCTAATGTGTCAAGTGTGTGTGAGTGGCAATGTCAGGTCATATCGTCGCAACAAACATAATAAGACCAAAGTCTCCTTTCTTGTTCGCCTTCTCGCGATGTTGCGCCAGTGATTGCTACTGACCGAGTGCTGGTCATTGCATTATGATTGTTACACATATAACACACAGTTATGGTCAACTGTGTATACTGCTAGTGGCACTGACAGTAGTGACCCTCTACCCTTTTACACTGACCAGCACATACACGGACAGACCAAATTTAGCAACACTCGACCAACAGTCGATCGACTAACTGCAATCGGGCACGAAAGAGTAGTCAACACGCACATAACCCTCGAGGTAACAGAGTGAAGTGAAGTGCAGTGGGCAATGGCCAGTGGTGTGGTCACAACACTCTACACTGTCAGTTAACTAGTTGGCCAGAGACTCGAGACTAATCAAGACACACGCCCACTTAGCTCACTAGTGGCCACTTGCCACAATGAAGCACGTCTCTCGATGCAAGCGCGCATATGCAACCATTGAGAGGCAAAATCGAGACTTCGATCGAATTCAAATAATGTAAATCAAGCTAATCGATCGATGACAAATAAACAATCAAACTGAGGAATCGACAGAATCGCAGGACAAAACCGAGTGACATATTTGGACTCAGAATAACAAGTTTTATTACAAAGCGAAATCGTCAAAACACATACCCGAGAGTGCTCTAATTGCCACCTATCAAAGGTAGCACAATTCATAACATCAAGTCTCAAGTAAGTTCCACAAAAAAGTCGAGTCAACAGTGAGTAATTACAACTTGTCAAATACAAATGACAACTAGAAACAAGTGGAACAAATGTCCCAGTGTCGAATGCATCCCACTTTCGAGAAAAACAAACATCAAAACCACGAGATCAGGAAATAGTCAAATCGTTTTGAGCAGTCCTTAGGTCCAAAGAGCAAATGCATTGGATCAGGCTTAGTCACATCACCTTATTACCACTTCCTCCCTAACACGTAACGCACATGTAACACACACAGCTGTGGTATCTCTGTGTCTCGTAAAGCACAAGTCCCTAAAGAATGACAATCAACCCTTTGCCACTTTGTACTTTGTCCAAATCAATCTTATCCCACACAATCGTCTGTTTGCTCGTGCACTGCTCGCATTGTGCGTAATCCATTCCATCGTGCATGCAATCACTCCTGTCACACACGCACCTCAAGAGAAAGTGGGACCAAATGTATGGACCAAAGTCCAAATGACAGTTGTGCACTGCACACATTGTTCGCTCTAAATCATAAAAAGAGAGCTTGGCCCCAAAAATAAAGAAAACACCGACCGGCGCCAGTCTGACACAACACAACAGCAGCACAACGAATGTAAAGAATAATAGATTTCGTGCACGCAAAACTAGATTGACACACTCAGACTATGACCCAAAAATTCACAGGACACACAAAGAATCACACAAGTTCGATCAAATTCTTGAGCGAACAAACTCATTTCGAGAGAGGCAAACAGTGCGTCAGAGATAAGAAAAGTCAGGTGAAACAGGCAATCAATGATTAATTAACAGCAAGTGCACTCGGTAGTCATAGGCCAGGCAAACACAAAATCGAAAGTGATCCATCAAATTAGGTCTCGCACAATCGGGGGCCTAGCTCACGTCCATCCACAGAGCGGTCCCTAGTCCGGGACAATTGCGCTCTGTCGGCAAACCTATAATTAACATTCTCGGTGCACCAAAAGGGTAAACAATGCGCACTAGACAGTCCTCGAACCCATCCCAACCTGTCCACCTCTTCTTCTTCGTCTCATCGACTCAAATTTAATTAATTTCGCGGTAATCAATCCAAGTTACTGCAAGTGCAATAGTGCAGAGTCAGGCCAAATGGCGAGTAAAGGAGTGAGCGACATTTGCCGGGACTTGACCGCGGACAACGTCAAATTGCAAATGAACTCGCGTCTAGTATGTACTAGACCATGTCTTGTGGTAGTCTGTGCGTAATAAATCAAAGACATAGAAAGATCCAATCACACACGGACCACAGACCAACTCTTTTCTAATTATAACACCAACAGATAACCAAACTGATAAGACTGACAAAGTCTGGCCACTCAAGACTAGCGCGTCATTTGGTTAGTGGTTAATGAAGAATGTCCTTTCTAGAGTGAACACCACATTAGACCACAATGACAGTGGACAACACATCCATCTAAATAGTTCAATGAATAAAACAGAGATTAATAATAATCTCAAGCCAAACCTAATTTGACCTCTGCACGTGCAACACGTTTTGTCCACGTGCGCTCAACCTGGTCAATTTGCAATTTGCCTCCTTTCATCACGCTCGAGCAATTAAACCAAATTATCCGCACACACTAGTTAATTAATTATCACTCAAACAACAATTAAAAAACACCAATTAAATTAATCAACTGTGTCTCGGCCCTAGAATGGTTCTAGCCCAGGGCCTAATTGGTCCAACAACAGCAACCATCAACTCTTACACACCACATGCGGTCCTAGGGCACCATGGCGAACTGCAAGATTGATGGAGTGACTGAACGAGTGCATGCATGTGAGTGGCAATCAAGTTGATCGACCCACTCTCAATTAGACCCAAAAGAGTACTTCAAACTAGGTCTGTCCCAGTGGACCGGTCAAAGGCACAAGTGCCCTCATAGTTATTATAACCAATCAGTGCACACTATCATCATCATTAGTATTCGAATGCATCACTCCTCTCTCCTCTTCACACTCTCAATCTCTATTATATAAACGGACATGTAATAAGCCAGGCAAAAGTAGTTCTAGCATATACACAAAGCCCTGGCATAAGGGCAAGGGTCAACAGTCAAATGGCAACATTCCACACACGTAATCATTATCGACCAAATGGAGTCCTAGCAGCGTGCACACGCAATTATTACACATTTGTGTGTGGAGTCCTAGGACAACACATTCTAGGGCCCTAGAATCTACGTCTCCTCACTAGCCATCTGTGTCTTCTTCTTTCCTTTCGAACACGGAAAAGCTCGGTCACGGTGTGTGAAGATCAACTTTAAAGAGTAAAGTACATTAACGCGCGGATTTGGTGAGTTAAGTCTCTTAAGATGCACACTAGGTCCGCCGGTTCCCCACTGATCCGAATCAATTGTCTCAAGTAAAATTTCATTAATGAAATTAACTCACAAAATCAAGCTCAAATCGTGGTCCCCCAAAGTGAAATCTACTTAAAGTTCGATGCAGTGCCAAGGGGATGAACGCAGTCTGTGTTTGTGTTAATGCAGTGAGCCGCACTGCGTCATCGTTGTGCTAATCATTGTTTGCAAGTGACCACTGGTCATCTCATGGTCCACTCTGTGCCAAGTGCAGCAGCACAAACACAGTAAAGACATAGGATTCATTGACCTCGGTGTGCACTGGCACTGCACAGTGTGGCTCGCCGAATGGCTCACTCTGGTGCCCGGCTCGGAACAGTGGTGATGCAGTGAGTGAGTGCATTGAGTGACATTGAGCACAGATTAGTCGGTCATCAGCATGTGCGCTAATTGGTGACCGCTGCACTACTACACACTAATCGATCCGATCGGACCATGTTGCCAGGGACCCAACTGGCCAAACCGAACTCTTTAGGTGCCTGCATGCCGGGTGGACACATGCAGAGCCCATCAGCAGTGCTACCGATCATTCAATCGATGGCTAATCTGCATGTTGTTGTTCACATATGCGAGAGAGGACACACGCAGATTTACTCGGAAAATTGACACACAAATGAGCAAACGAATGAGTGAGATAAAACAAAGAAGAAAGAAGGAAGGACGACCAAATGATTATTGAGACAAAGATGTCGTTGACCTGAATGAACCATACAGACTGATGAGCACAAATTGACAAGCAAAATGGACAATGTCCATCGTGCACACAGACATCGATTCGATTAGCCGATTGAATGTCATGTGGCTGACACAAGTCGAGCACAAGAGACACCAAACACACAACTAAGACAGAAAGATACCATCACGGTAGTCAAAATAATTCTTTCTAAACCCTAAAGTCTAGGGCCAGTCATAAAAAGTCAACCAAAAGTGGCATAGAAACCATAAACATTCACAAATTCCCCAAACGCAATTTCCTCTGAATCGATAGTGAAAGTCCATCATAATAAAGCCGTTTGATAAGACACTCGCGTCACTTTGCAATCAGCATCATTTGACCTGCCAAGTCCTCGGGTTCAAGGCTCTTTTTGTCCTCTCGCTCACTCCTCCACTCTCACTTGGCATATAACTTAAATTGCCATTGCTAATGACACAAATATGTAAGCCATCACACACAGTCACCATGTGCACTTGTAGTAAACAAAGAAATTCTCGGAAAAGTGTGTCAGTGGTCGTCGTCGTCTTCGTCGGGAGTCTCGGGACCCAGCAGTCCACACTGTGTCCACTACTGTCTCTAATGATTTCCTAGGAAAACTACACGGACCATTATGTGTGCATAACCATAAACCGTGTGTGTCATAATAATAGAACGCACCACACTTTACTTTCACTCTCGCTATATCTCAAAGGAAGGATTAGATCAATACGAGTAAGAGTCTTTAGTGGACAGTCAGTGAGTGGTAGTCGCCAGTATGTAATTTGCGTCTAAATGTGCACTGCACACATGCAATTCATAAGACAATTGAAGAGGTAAAGTGACTTTACCGTCTAAAGTCAATGTCCTCAGTCAAAGGATGCATGCCGCGTGTCGAGCCTGACCCACACGGTGTTTTCTTTGCCTTAGCAAACTTGGGCCATCTTAGGCTCTAGTGACAGATTAGCCTTAGGAGGATTAATGATCATCATCCTCTTTATGCCATTAGGTCATACATTGGACAAACATTGCACAAACAAAGTCAAATGTATTAGTCTGAATTAGTATCCTCAATGATAAGTCGATGGCACGATGGCAACAAGAGGCACCAAGTGAAATGCAACTCGAAACGTGGTCGTTCATGGGTCAATTCGAACACAGTGTCCACCAGGACACGAAGTGATTCACTTTTCCGAGAAAAAGACGAAGATCTGTTCAACATCTTACGAAAGAGCAATACGCAAGCCAATACGCAGAGGGCAAAAGTGTTAAAGGTCGATCAAACTCTTGACAACAACAAAAAGCCTTCGATACGCTTGGCGAGAGCACACAAGGCCCAATTGTGTGATTGCGAGGCTCAAGAAATGATCATCAAGAGACCGGCGCAAGAGGCCCCATTGACCAACTGTCGTGCACCACTTTGCACACAAGTTTGTTCAAAGTGACTTGATGATGGTAATCGGAAGAAGAAGACAAAACTGGACACACACAAACACAGACACCAACCCTAACCGAGACACACAGAGTTGTGCATTAGTCGAAAGCACCGGAGCCAGTTCAAACCAATTTGCGCTCGATCTCTCTTTCTGTATATTTGCAGATCGAATCAACAAGACGCACAACGAGGACTTCGAAGACTTCAGACTCGATCACTCGCAGTACACTAGAATGTTCGGTAATAATAATGCACAGAAAGTCCATTCGAAAAGTCACTCAATCCACTGTCAGTCAAAGTGCACTCAAATGTATGGATAAACTTAGTAAATCAAGTCAGTACGCGCACTTATCAGTGTCATGATAACACAAGTCACACAAACACACGCAAATAGAGATCGAACCAACAGGCAGATACAAACACAAGACAGGAAACGTTCAAATTGGCCAAACTAAATGAAATGGCCAAATGATATAAATGAACAGTGCACTGCTAAATAGTAAATGAGGCAAGCAAGCCTCCTCTCTCCTGCCTCCAATATAGTCCATCTCCAGTCGGTCTGTTATGCAATCAACACAATAGTAGCACAAGGCGTGTCTATTGTGCGGTGATTAATGTGCAACTACTACTGACGCAACGTTTGCCTCAATCGACCAATCACCGTGCACAGATCTAGTTCAACACTCTGTCATAACAGTAGCACAGTTGCATAACAAGAGCAAGCGTATAGTGCACAAGTGGGAATGGTCACAAGCCCTCACTTGTTTCGTCCATCAAATCAAAGCCTAGGTTCGGTCAAATAGTTCCAAACAAAGTGCCAATGTCAAGTCTAAATCTCAAATCTCAAGTATCGCTTATCACATCTCAACCATCAATCTCTAAACTATTCTCTCCAAAAGGGTTCAATCACTTGAGAGTCAAACGTCAAATTAAAGTAAACAGCTTCTGTAAAGACTAAGTTTACGTGTACATGGGCCTAGGGAGCCAGAAAGCCTTACGCGCCTGTCAAACAATCAAATGTAAACAAATTGTGTATAATTTACTAATTAAGACTAGACAAACAGTTTTCTTTTCCTTCTAGGTCCCATACGAACTCAACGTCAAACACACAAACAAAGTAGTGCAAAGTACAGTCAAACACAATCCAATTTAGCAAGAATTTCTGGTCCTAGTTTCTGTTTAGTTTACCCTTCTTTATCAGTCTTCTCTTCTAATTATAACAAACATTCACTCTGTGCACTTATTTGCAGTTCGGAATCTAATCGGCACTCAAACTTAAGTCAGTTCAATCACTCTCTCACGGGTGCGCCCTTGGTTCTGTTCGACAGTTCTATAGACACTAATCGATTCCGTGTAAAGTCGTGTAACACGAACCGAAAAGGAATTTCTTTCTGTCTGTACTGTCTAAGAATAGATTACACAATTCTTGAGAAAAATGTCACACAAATGTCCAATCGGGTTTTAGTGTTTTAGTGCAAATTCAATCAAAATTCAATCAAACGAAACTCGACTCTACTCGTGTTGCGTTCGTTTTCCCAAGAAACGCGTTTTGTGCGCTAATTTGCTTTTTTACATGTGCACATGCACTGCTTGGTGCACCAACTGGACCATTTGTCCCCTTTCCTTTAGACCTCCTGCTGCCATTTAGGTAATTTTTCATACACACAAACTCGTAAATTCATATTCAAATTGCACAACTAGTTTGAACTGAACTAGTTTGTCCAGTGTTGAATGAACAGGGACTAGCTTACGCGGCGGCAGTTGCTTGCACTCTTCTTGCACTCTCTACGTCATTCTCAAGTCAATAGATCAAAAGACATGTCAAAAGTGCACACATTGCCCGTGTCACGGTCTCCACAGTAAAAATGGTGAAGGGTCAAGAGAAAAATTCTCGCTTCGATTTCATAACTGACAAGTCATAAACTGAATGCATTTTCGTTGTTGTTGTTGCTGCTGCAGTTGTTGCTGTGCTAGGAACCAAAGAAAAAGAAAGGGTAAAAATGTCCAAAAATAGATTAGCATGCTGTGAATTGATAACACTATGGTCAATTGCGTGCATACGCCACTAATGGACTTATGAAGGGCTCTAGAGAACAACCGTGAAGACCAAACTGTTCAATTCAACATCTGTAAAGCATTCTGTGTACAATTTAATTAAAGTGCAATAAAAATGTAAGTCATCCTTCAACTGCTTCTCCAAGTAGGTGCCCAAGTCATGCTGATCAGAGAAGCTACCTTCCGAGAGTTCAAAGGGTTCGAACGGTGTATTGCACATTCGATTAGACAACCAAGCGTACATGCACAGGCATTAGGCAAGAAGACCGCTCGAGCAGACTCCGCAGGTCCCTTGTGTATTGTAAACTGTATGCACACACAGAGAGAAAGCGATTTTACCTTTCACATGTCCACTTACACACTAGACCTAGGCCCAGGTAAGTAAAAAAATAGTTGATTGTGTCGGTGTGTGTTATATAAAAAGAGGTAAAGGGCAAAAGTGAAAAGTGCCACTTATGTGAAGCTAGGGAGTGGAGAGGGAGAGAGAGAGTGAAGGAACATAGAGTGATTGACCACCAGGACTCCAGTTACAGTGACACTGCACGGGCAGCAGTCAACGACGATTGCGATCACCTCAATATTACTTAACGATTGCCAGAAATAGAAGCAAAAGAGTGCATTTGTGTGTAAAAAACTTGAATGCGGGGGAAAGACTGTCCAAAAGCGGACAAGGGGACAAGCGGACAGAGTGCATGGACACATTCAAGCATGCAATCGAACGCACACAGGTGTACCCAAAGTGCATTTGCACACATAAGTGGTGCACACGTATGTAATTGTAATCAGTGGTCAAAGAGCACACATACAAGGTCCATCAAATAGAGTTTAAATTGTCATTCAAAGGAAATGTACAAGTCATCAAGGTCATATGTACGAGTTGGCACATAAAGTTATGAATCAAGGTCATTGAGGTCGAATGTGAAAAGTAAAAGTAAAGTGCAAAGCTCTTGGATGGTGCATTGTTAATCACTCCAAATTTGAGTTCCATCAAACATCAATTTGGACCAATTGGTCGACACACACACTTTGTCCACTCTAATTATAAGATTGTCGAATAGAGTTGTTGTTATAGGACAATGTGTGCCATTAGTCAGAGGCACATGCACACTCGGGTACACACAGGAAAGGATTAGTTAGTGTCCGAAATAGTGTCCGAGTTATAGGCTTCGATTGATCCAGTTACAATTGGAACAGACTGAGAGAGACTGTTGTGATGTGCACTTGAGACTCGATCAATGATGATGATGGTCACTCATTGGGACGTGTGCAATGTATTGTGTGTGAGTGAGTATTGTGTCTCAATTTAAATTGGCACCAATTGGGGCAGATTGTGTGTATGTGCCCTTGTGTCTTCAATTTACAATTGGATGGACTCTCAATTTACAGAGGCACTACCAAATCTAATAACAACACGACCGGTCCATTTGGAACAACACACTCACAGTGTCAGTGCACAGTAGACTAATCATGTCCGACACAGACATAGACACAGTGATGAGCGGTGTGTGTGTGTGTGACTGAGCTGTTCCATTTGGTACAACTCAATTTGGGACAAAACAACACAATCGAAATATAAATTTTGTGCAAGTCTTGCAAGTTTTAAAGTTCTGTGACCATTGAAAGTGAAAGCTGTTGCAGATGGTGGTGGTCAACTGTGAGCCCTAGAGAGATTCATGTTTGCACTACAGATTCGAGCGGATTAAGTGATTGCGCATTTCGGTACACATTCAGAAGCAGCTAGGTCGATGGATCAGCTGCTGCCACATTCAAAGCTACAATCTGGTCAAATTCGAGACCATTCAGTTGCAATTGAAACATCACAATTCCAAAATTCATACTCGCAAATCAACAATATTATGAACAAACACACAAAAGGTCGTTCAACAGATAAATCAAACGTTTAAAGTTTGTCAACACTCTGGTGTCCCTTTTGGACCTTTCGATAGAACACAGGAAATTCAAACACATACAAACCAAAGTCAGGACAAATTAATCATACATAATACAGACACACGATCCTAGACGGACACCAATGAATTAGTTACGGCGGAGCATACACGTTTGCACACTTTTTTGGTCCAAGATTTATGTGCACGGTCAATTGACCCAAAACAATGCAATAGTGCTTGCACACTTCTAAAGGGTCCAATTTAAAAATGCGTGAAAAGTTTATAAAGCAATCGTAAATCATACACACACTTTCATAGGCCCTTTTCGAACCAAGGGTCCATTGGGTAAAGACAAAAAAGTGACCCTTTCAAAGGCAAAAGCACACACATTTCACTCGCACACAAATGCGTCAATTAACACTCTCACTGTATGACCTTCACGAACAATAATCGATTGGTCAACAACGACACAAGAGTGCCTAGGACCCCCAAAAATAGTAAAGAATTGACCGTTTGGTTGGAATACGCTTCCGACCGGACCAATTTGCATCTCCAATTTCAACACAAAACTCGGGCCATTTGGTCCATTGGTCAAGCACGTGTCCAGTTGTGTGAGTGCGTGTGTGTATGGTCAATGCTTTTTTACTGTACTGACCAGTGGTGCTCAGTCTGTCCAATTCATAATTCATAACGTGTCATTACACTGGCCTTATGAAATTTAACCCTTTATTGCGTCCATTCATTCAATCTCTCATTCACTCAATGGGGCGAAGAAAAGCAAAAGCAGGGAGAGACCAAGCCTGGGACCAGTTGACCATTGGTGACACATGCACTGGTCAATGTGTGTAATACTAGAGTAAAAGACAAATCTCTCAATCATCGTCATCTTGTGTGCGTTTGTGTGTGTATGAGTGATGGCAGTACTGCAACATCTGGACAATCAATTGACCACTGGTCAGACCAATGCAACAGAGTCCGTGCTAGGCCCCCAAAAATAGAACTGAGAACATAGGGACAATCCATTAAGTCCTGTAAGAATGAGAGAACACTCATTAGTCATAAGTGAGATTAGACGTCGCTACTTGGAGGCTGTAAGACTGTAAATCTTGTGAACCCTCAAAATAAGGTCCAAAACAGCCAAGAACCAAAGGCATAAAAGGTCCCCAATGGGCCATAACTATGCATATGGACATGATCACGTGCAACCATAACCCTCATAATAGTAATAATCCCCATAACCCTCTCAATCCCATTACGGTTTGCACCCGATTTAGTCAAATATTGACTCTCATTACTCGATGGATCATAACACTCAGCTCGCATCATCAAAGGCACATATACTAAAGTGTGTAATAAATACATAAACGATTGCCATCATTCATAATAATAATTAGGTAAACGTTCATAAAGTTCCATTACAATTACCAAATACATTCAAATGCATTCACATGTCTAAACTTTTAGCATCAACCGAAAATTAATCATGATCCCGCCGGGTTGAACCAAGGGTCGGAAGCCTTTGTTGACCTTTGCGTGGCTCAACTGACGAATTCAAAGAGTGCGATGCAGTGCACACTCAAACTCCCAGTCCCTATTAATAGAATCACCAAGTGATATTTACTCTCAAATGTCTGTGTCTGTTTGTGAAGGGTCAAATTTCCAATTGGACCACTCTCACTCACTCACAAACTCAATCAGTCGTCCCGCACATCTCACATCTCGAATCACCATTCAACTCAGTCAGTAATCCGTCAATCGAAATTGAAAGTGCACATGCATGTGCATTTGCAAAAGTTGTCAAAACGCATCGACTCGAAAACCCATCTCCCACACACATTTAACCCTTTCAATCCCAGGCTATTTGTACAAAAATAGTACGCAATGGACCGAACCAAGCAAACGCACACTTTTTGCTTTTCGTCACCTCTCGGGACCACTGACAAACTTGTGAGCACTGTGCTTCAAACAACAAAATACAAATTCAATTTCGATTCTCACTCGATCACCACTTAACAAATCAATTACCAAAAGGGTTCAAAGTGTCTGTCTACCCAATTCATTCATTGAGTAGTAATACAAATTGAGTCGATCGAGGCCAAATGAAACAAAGTGTGGGGACACGTGGCCCAACACACAGAAGCGAGCCAAAAAACACGTAACGCACGTGGCACTGAGATCGGTAATTCGCGATACAAACATATACGAGATTGAATGGAGAGAAAATAAACACACAAAAGTACAGTACAGTGAACAGTGGAAAGTGAAATTTGTCAAGAGTAAAATTTAAAGTGAATGAAACACTGTCCTGAATGAGCAAATGGTCAACTGAACACGAGTGGACATGCACAATGTCCAGTGAGAGTGGACTGGACACACAGAGTGAGTGTTGCCCAAAATAGCCGCACCTTGGTGCATCACTTCAAAAAGTCTCTCTTAATGCAAAACAGGCCAGATTCAAGAAAAGTCAAAGGTAACTAAACTTTTCGAACGCACCACACAATACATCATCGATTCAATTTGGTATTGAAAATCAATTTCCAACCACTGACCACCATAACGTAACTGTTAGGAACCATTAGGGTGTCCTAGGCCTGATTAAATCGATGATTTACGAGTCCAGCTGCTGGCGTAAAGTAAAGTAGACTACTCCAAGTCTGCATATATGCATTCAGGAACAGTTGGCCAAACATAACCGTTATAATGTGTGCAATGTATATAATCGATGGTTCTATTTATGGTTATGATTGATTTCACAATGGACAAAAAGAGGTTTCGTAGGGCCTAAGCCACTACTGCACGAGTAGTGCACACATAATCGATACATTCTAATGTAAATGTGCTTGAAAACAGGGCCCGTCCGAATAAAAGTAAGAGTGAGCGTGCAAGGTGGACCGTTTGACCTTGAGTGATCCTGAGCCACAATGATGATGAGATCTGACTTGACTGCTCATTGGCAGGTCTCACTCAACAGTGCCAACCAATCAAGGTCACAACCCCAATTAGAGCACAAAGACTAAAGAAGGCCTAAGAATGCAAAGAATTTAGCCGAATCATCTCGACTCGAATCCCTCTCTTTCACTCAGTCGCACTCTCCCCTCACTCGGTCTTCACTAGCCACCACAACCGACCACCGACCACTGACCACAAAAGGTCGTGTCAAAAGTCAAAAGTCGACGCGTCGTCGGTGAGCTTTTTAGAGTCTTCTCAAGTTCTCTACTTCTTCTACTTTGCTAGGCACTGTGAGATAACTCGTTTCACAAGCCAAGCCAAGTGAACGAACAAGTCAAACTGTGCACACACACACACAGAACAAGTCAAGTGAACAAGACCCAATCAGTCAAGTGGTCAGTGGTCGAGCCAAAGCCAAGCGCACCAACAAGACAACGAACATCCTTTGAACTATCGTTTCAAGGCCATTTGGCCGGCTTCAGCACAGAGAACGCAAAGATGAAGGAAGAGAAAGGTCTTCGAACCGAATTGGTCTAATCTAAACAACACAAACGTCCACTCCACTTCCCACTCGGGCCTGTCACATAGGACAACTTCAACAGTTTAACTCTTCATTAGCACACACAAGAATAAGAAGACACAAGTGGACAGTTCAACAAATGTCACTCGATTCATACATTGAGAATATATTTCCATATTTACTATTAACGATCCACAGAAAAGCGAAATTAATTGAACACCAGTCTCATCCACCATCACCATCTCAAACTCTATCGCGCACACTCATCATCACATAACTGACCACTGGTCAATGTCAATGTCAAGGTCAGTCATGGTCAGGGGTCAATCGTTCCCCTTAAAGCAGCACTCTCAATTTTCCCTTCTACCCTCAGTTGCTCTATATAACTTCTATATAACACACACACACACTGGCCAGTGGTCATCGTCGAGTGGTCCCTCTCGATCCTGTTGGCCGCAGTTGCAATCGACCGTGCCCAGTTGTGGCATAATCCTCCTCTACTCATTTCATTCTACACAGAGAGAACGTCCTGAGTGTTCAGTCACGAGAAAAATTGATCAAAACGCCAGATTGACACGAGAGAAGGACAACAACATAAAAAGGAACGGAGACCTAGCTGAACTTGCGTGCGCCATCCATCCATAACATAGCCGAACACGGGATGAGTGGCGCCATCGTGTCCCCCCAAAGTCCAACGTAATAAATTAAAGTCAAACGGACACTAAATTGATTTATGATCTCAAACACTGACTGGCTGAGTGATACAATCTATTGGCACTAATGAGTAAAATTAGAAAATCAGAGTTTCAATATATTTCGCAACACAGGAAACAAGACTTCAACCTAGTTGTTGTTGTTGCACTCGGAAATACGATGCTCATAAACCTAAATGAGATACACACAAGGTAAATCACCTGCTAGTAGTAATAGAACACATATTCGAAATAACAGTAAAAATAGAGCAATTTGGTTGGCAGTAAACTTGAAACCGCTAGCTAGGCTTAGTGTACCGCAAAGTGACCGCAAAAGGTTAATGTAAATTTAATGAGGTTTCTCAGAGAGACAGAACACACATATTGAAGACTTTTCACGAAAGAAGGCAATCGAGCATAGAAGTGAGCAAACTAAAGGCACAGACATACACAAACCGGAGAGGTTCCGGGCCAAAGGGTAAAGCAAGTGAGTAAGAGACAAGGGACCCGAGATAAGCGCGCAAAACTAGAGCTCACAACTCAATCATCCGTACAGAAGGAACACACAGGAACAGAGAAGAGAGACAGACTTTGAAGAAAGAGAAATATAATTGACTCACAACTGGACCAAACTCTCAAAAGGGTTATGAGTGAGACCAAAGACAAGTCCACACACACACAAATCCTTAAATTAAAACTCGCCTTTGACCTTTCTGGGGCCCGAGCGCAGAAAGGCCTTATTGTACCTTATTGTCTCAGTGAGGAAGTGACAATAACCTGAGTGAGAGACGACGGCAATAGATCATAAAAAGGTAGCGAGCACATTTATGATCGCCTTTTTGTGTGTATTGGGCACCAAAGGACAAATTGAGATCGAACAGAAGTGTGAAGTGAGAAGTGCGTGTGCAACACTACACCGAAAGTCGAGACCAAAAGAGGTAAAGACCCAAATGACACAATGGGAGACTTTGGTTTGGTTTCTAGAGACTTTGGTTGGTCACTTCTTAATGTATTAATCCTTTGGTTCGGCTCAATCAGCAACTTTGTGCCAATGAATTCAGTTCATTCATACTGTAGTGCAGTCAAAGAAAGAAACAAATTATGATTTATTGCTAGTAGAAGTCGAATTGCTAAGGCTAACCAAAGAACCGCAAAGTCCTAACAAATGTTCACTATTTTGTATTACCTTTCCGAACGGCGTGCCGCGTGTGTGCACACGAACGGGACACGTAATGGGACACACGTAAATTGTATATGTCCCCAAGGTCAAAGATCGCACACGAGTGCAAGAGGCCTTATATGAACGACCGAGACAGAAGAAGAAGAGATTACGAAGACTTACAAATGTCGATTACATTAGGACCGTAGGGCCCGTTGACTCCGACGGTGGTTTACTAAGGGACAAATTGAGCTCATGACCCTAAAGGCGAATCTAAAAATAGATGTACACTATGGCAGAATGTAGATATAGAGCTAACGAGACGAGACGCCCTCTGAGGAAATTTACTCGTTTAGTGAATTAACCTACGGAAGCCAACACACGTTAATTAAGAAGCAAAACCGAAGAAACAGTTAGTTAGCAGAACACTCCAGAGAAGGACATTAGCGAACGCGATTTAGCCAGAAGGTAACCAAGTCCCGCTATAACGTTCACTTCCTCGTAACAAAACGTGAAAGGTGGCATAAATGAAGACAGTAAGGTCTCGTGGGGTCAAATTGAGGCCATAAATAGATAGATAGAAGTAACTAGAAGACAGAGAGTTAACGGACTCTAGGGTCGTAAATTTGTCAATCTGTTCTTGAATGTGAGTTAGTCAAGTGAAGTCAATCAGTATTTACGGTACTTGTTAATGTCTCAATGATCGTTTCGTGGAAAAAACATCAAATTCACACGCAGATTCTTTCACTTACCATTCGAGGTTGACATCGTGGAAGGCAAATTTGACCCTTTTACTGCCTGATGATCTTCAAGGCTATTCGTGGAAAGCAAAGTCTCGTCTTTCTCATCGGTGACATCGTCTTCGTGAAAGCCACTGTCCTGACTAGATTCGTGTCCTTCTACCTCCTCCTCGAGAAGAGGTCTTTTGTCGAACGAATCAATCACAGAAAACTCCTTCTTCACCATCATCTCTTCTTTCTTTTCAATTTCCTTTTGGGGACAATTCTCGGAATTCTCACATATCATTAACTTCTTCGGTGATTGAGAAGATTCGCTAAAATTTGACGTCGAAATCAATTCCATTTTAGAGTAATATAAAATTTTGAGTAAGTAAATAGTTGAAACAAACAACAAAAAAGGTAATCGAAGCAATAATAGAAATAGAAATGACAACGTGATTTGTTGGTTGGTGGGGTAATCACGACAGCACAAATGACTTAATACTGAGTATAGTTGCTATAGTAATGGTCAACGGGTAACAATGTACTTTCCACCAAAAAAACTAGATTTGTCTGTTGTTGGTGTGGTAGTTAAGTCACTTTTCAAAAATGTAATCACAAAAAATCAGTCAGTTGTTCGTAATTAGAGATAAAATTGACTAACTGAAATAGAAAAAGATATTAGTAACAACGTTGCTTAAAGTTCAATGGATAAAACCAAAAAATAGATGAGATAACACACGCACGCACACACACACGATGCTCAGGTATGACTCGAGAATGACGATAAAAATATCGACAAGATGGCGGCCACCAGAAAAACACTAGACATAAATGATAAACAATAAGTGCGATTAGTAATCATTAGTTGGGAATGACAAAATTTTGTAGTCGAATATCATCGTCGAGGTTACGTAACACGCATCAATGCACCATACTAACATTCAACATCAGAAAATACAAAGTTCAAAGGTATAATTGAAAATAATAATAACAATAATAATTGTACAACACGAGGTAAGACAAAAAGCGAACCTGAATAAAAAAAATTCGATTAGTTTATCATGAATTTCATTATCAACAAATGCCAAGTTAGCAGTTGACCTTTGAACACGTGTGCTACAGTATTGTATCCGATCTAATCTCACAACAAGTTGCAAGTAATCTTCAAAATTGCCGCAAATATTTCATAAACTACGGCAATCAAAATTATCAAACATATATGGCATGGTATGCGTTAGGGAAAAGAACGAAGCTATCGATAAAACTTCGTTCATCACAATTTAAAATTTTGAATCAAAACTAATATTTTCTTCTAGTAATTTTGGCTATATATTCTAAATTATTTAATTATTTTAATTTTCAAGGTCAACTCCTTTTCCCCACGATTCTATATCTACCCTTTTGGAGCTAGTAGATCTAGTCGACATTGACCATTGTGTCATTTGGACGCGCCACGCACACGTGAATGTGTCAACTCTTTTCTGATGTCATGAATGAGACCATCAATGAATGAATTGAACACCAAACGGACACGTCAATTGTCCATTGACCGATTACGCTTGGGTCCCACTAGTCCCTGTGCTATGATGAATGAATATATGGAAAGGGGTGACACATTCGGTCACAATTGACATCACGCGTGCTGCTGCTGTTGTGTGAGATTTTAAAATTGACCCTTTCGAACTCCTCTTCTTTTCTATTTTCGGTTACTGAATTCAATTTGTCCCCATTTGTTTGCAAACACCGCCACCATATTTTCCTACGATCAAGTCCGTGGACCTTGTGGACGACCAGTCAACCGTCAACGGTGTGTGTCACAAGAAAAAGGGGCAACTTTGATTTGTTCATGTCAATCAAACTCGACACCAAAACTTGCTACAATTTCGAGACTCAAAATTAGAAACGGAAAAATGGATTAAAACGTTTTTGGTCAAAATAAGTGCAACAATATGAAGAAGTCAATCTGTTTGTCTGTTTGGACAGGACAAATTGTTCGTATTTGATTTTGTTTATTATTTAAATTTACATTTTTATTTGTCGTAGAAAACAGCAGCAGGAATAATAACAACGACACGGCAATTAACCCCTTCAATCACCAAAGTCCATTTTGACCTATGGCCTTTAGAGGTGAAACACGAAAGCGTTATTATGTGCTTCGATTATTATTTCGTACATTTGTTATTGCTCAATATAGATTATATTCAGTGCTGTTCCAAATGGAACACACGCACTCAGTGGGGTAATTATAATTGACTGTGTATGCTGTGTGTGCACATTTTCGAGTCAAACGGAAATGCTCTCTCAATTTTGTCTTAGTTTAGTGGGAAAAGTTACACTGCGGCGCGCGTTCTCGTTCCAATTGGAACTGTTGTGTATACTAGTGTGAAAGTGGCACTCGATCGAGACAGTACAGTAGTGGTGTAGTGTTATTATTATTAGACAAGAGGCAATCAAGCGAGTCAACGAAACACACATACAGTCCCAACACCAACGCAAACATTGATCGAGGGCAATTACGTCAAAGGTCGTAACGCAACACACAACCGAAACCGCCAATCAAATCTCGTACAATCAACCGATCACCCGAACACTGTATGGCACATTATGTGTTGAACATACAAACACTAGCGACTAGTCGTCATCGTTTTGTCATTGTTCCTAGAAGATTGATTGGAACAGAACACACCGTCAATTATCTTGCGAAACAATACACCAAACAACAACAACGACAATATTGTCCGCGGACCACTTTCGATCCAGAATCGATCACACTCTGTAGAGCCTAACGTAACTTTATGTCATCAATAATTAATTACATTTGTCTACATCTCCTCCTATCCACTAGATTTGAAGAACAACAAAGTGTTGTTATGCAAAAAATACAAACATGAGAATTTTGCCACCTTTTGACTTATATTTTGGTGTCTAACAATAACGACTTCCGACGCTGACGAATTGGTATACCATATATATCCTATAGGAGTCAAACCGAAATGTGTCGTTCAAATCGAATCAATCACGCAATTAACGATTGTGTGCTGCGTGCAATTTGCAATCAAATCATTCTGATGGTGGTGTTGATAGCAATCAACGGTAATAAATATAGAACAGTTTCAGAGTTATTAATGGATCGATCCAGAATTAAAGGAAAATTAGTCAAACAGTAGCGACATCTAGTTGATAGAGTTGTAATATGTTTTTAATAATTTAATTTCTCAAATTAACTAGAATAAAGATAAATTTGCCCAGTGTAAGACCATTAAACTTTAATTTAAAGAGTCACTTTGTGTATAAACTCTTGTGGGTTTCGAGTGTCGACTATGCCCTGTCGGTGTTGTTCCTTTAGAGTGCCAGGAAGACGAAAGTGGACGGTGCGAATATGTTTGAATACAGAAAATCGACGCGCAGATAAGTAACCACATTTGGCGCATTTGTAGCGATCTCCATTGTGAATAGATTGAACATGTCTGGCAAGACCATCCTTCATCTTGTAACGAATGCCACAAAAATTGCCCTTAAGTAGCAAATTAAATGGTCGTCCATCTGCAGATGTGTGTACATTGAGATGATGCTTCAAATAGTCTTCTCGATCAAATGACTTACAGTCAACTCTCTATAATTTAGAATTGTTGGGAGAAAAACTTGAATTTTTCTTCTAATTTCTAAATTACAAAATGGTGCTATTTTAACCCAAGTGCGACTACTAAGGTTAAAATAGGCAAACGAAATATTCTGTATTTTAAGATTTAATCGCATTTTTATTAGTATTCTCGTAAGTTATTGATCAATTTTATTAACACATTATATAATTATACAAAATGAAGATTAAGCCTTCGAGAAATATGATCTAATGTCCATCTGTTTTTTGTTAGCGAAATATTCTACAATTAAGTTATCAAGATAATTGTTAAAAGTTGAATTGGCTTCAGGTGAGCCAATTTTGCTCTGATTGCAATGTTTGATCAGTTTAGTAATGGCTTCGATTGCTTCCTTGTCGGATATTTTCAAATCAGCAACATCGTTCTCCTCATTCACATCCAAATCAATTTCTACATTACAATTTGAAGAATCATCTGGCGTTTCGTTTCTTTCATCTTCGTCTTCTTCATGCTCATTTGAGGTAACGAGATTATCATCGGCAGAAACATAGTCGGAGAATGTGAGACCAGGAGGAAAAAGTGCTCGGATAATCTCTTGGTTTAATGGTGCTTCTGACTGGTCATCTGCGTCATTGTTATCTTGTTGACCTTGTTGGTCGTGAATTCCTGGAAGAGCGTGGTTAAAACAATTCCTAATTGTGGTTGATTTCACTTCATTCCAAGAATCTTTAAGGAACCTGATTCCTTGAAGCAAGTTTATTTCCTCCAATTTGTCTTTATTAGACAACAAAGCTTGACTCCAGTAATATTTCACTAATTTGGTTTTATAGATAACCTTTGTATTGTTGATGATGCCCTGGTCCATAGCTTGTGACTTAGAAGTAGAATTTGGTGGCAAGAAAAGAATCTCTACATTGGGCAGGTCCAAATCGACTTTATGGCATCGAAAGTTGTCAAGCAGTAGAAGAATTTTTCGTTTTTCACGTTTACATTTCTGTTGTAGTTTGATCAACCACTCCGAAAAGATTTTAGTATCCATCCAAGCACGTTTCTGCTGTCGATATTGGCAACCAATGATAGAAGCTCGATGGTAGAGTTGGTCCTTGGGTTTTTTGGGGAAGCAACGAGGATTTGTGCTACGGCCAATTACAAGTGGAATCAACTTTTCGGATCCGTCCCAATTGGAGCACAGTAAGACAGAAATCCTTGCTATTTTCACCACCATGGCAAGCTTCGCCTTTGAAGTGAACTGTTCGATTTGGGAGGACTTTGTAAAAGAGACCAGTCTCGTCCGCATTGAAAATATCTTTTGGGTGATATTTAAGCAAAAGTTGTTTGTATTTCTCTACCCAATTGTCAATGTCTTCTTGATTGACTTTTGACGATTCTCCACAAGTGCGTTTTATGGTCAAGTTGTAACGTGTTTGAAATGCATCAACCCAGCAATCAGAAGCCTTGAAAGTAGTGATGCCCATGTTCTGAGCAATTGTTTGCGCTTCGACTTTAAGCCATCCATTCGAAATTGGTAAATTTGGTTTTAATATTTTCGCGTCCAGAAAGCATCTAAAAAGTCTTTTTTCAACTTCAGGGTACTTTGGTGGTTTGATTCGTTTACGACTGCCAGTTCCTCTCTTTGCCGCATCTGCCTGAATGTTATCTTTTTTCTTCAAAATATTGTAAACAGTTGCTGTCGACACTTTCCACTTCTTTGCCAGGTCTGCAGGGCTCAACTTGTCAATTTCAAAGTTGTCAATCAATTTGCACTTGTCTTTTAACGTCAATGTATGATTTGTGTGTAATAAGCGAGGGTTACTCATGATGGCGTGTGTGCAGTGTGACGTTAGAAAGATCAGATTGAGACAAACCAATGTTGAAAAGTTTAGCGAGATAAGATAAAGTTTCCAAAGGACAATCACAAAAATAAATCACAATAGCAAATGATTGCGTGCGAAATGCGCCCAACAAGACCATGTGGCCAGCAAAACGCACATTGACAATTGTGCATTTTACACTTTAAAAATGAAATAAGACGTTTGCCCTTCATAAAGGACATGTTTACCATTGATTACAATTAAAAAATTCATTTAAAAAGAGATTTTCAATTTAAAAAATTCTAAATAAGCTCAAAATATTGTTCTAAATTCTAAATTATAGAAGATTTTCTAAATTACAAAGAGCTTTTGTACAGTTAAAGGTACTAAATTACACCAATTTTTAATAAAACCTTTTCAAAGTTCTAAATTATAGAAGGTTTCTAAGTTATCGAGTTCTAAATTATGAAGAGTTGACTGTATCACATTGTGGGCATTTGTATCGTTTGTTGTTGCTGCTGTGGTAAGTTTTGAGTCGTTTCGCTGGTTGACCACTCGATGTCTGCTTTAGAATAAGTTTTCGTTTCGATGCTAGAATCCTTGAATTACTTGATGACATCGAAGTGGAAAGATTGCTGTTGCTTCTGTTAATGTGCAAGTTATCACTTTCACTAGACGAATCACTATTGTTGCATGCACTACAGCTGCAGTCATCTTCATTATCACCACCATCAGAAAATTCCACCTCTTTATGACTCTGGTTCAGTTCTTGTGCTATAAAAAATAAACAATTATATATAATTTAATGTATCTTCAATTTACCTCGATTCGAAAGAGAGTTGTGCTTTTTCAATGTTTGTTTAACCAACACAGTACTTGTTAGGTTAGACGAAGTTTGATCTGCAGAAAATTGTGACACATTGCCCTGCTTGCTGTCTTTCTGGCAAACATCAGAATTATGCAAATAATAATTTTGATCCAAATCAATTGAATTCATATTGTTTTGATGCTGTTGGAGGTTAGCGGTGAAGATATTTGGCTGGTGAGGCAACAAATTAACTGAATTTGAAAGATTGGAAATTTCATTCGAAAGTGAAACCGAAAAATTCAGCCTAGGGGGCTCGAGCGGAACTTGTGGGACATTTACTTGATCGAAGATATTCTCGTTGAGTTGTTCCTCTTCGCAGTTTCGGTCATTTTGCCGTGATGACTTAGGGAAATTCAAACTTTCGTCATTACTTTGGATGTACAAATTTTCAATGTCAACACTGTCATCATCGCATTCGATTTTCACCGGTTCTACTTGTATTATGTTCTCCGCACTTGTATTTGATGGCTCTTGTTGAAGTGGTATCGATGTTTGAGCGACAGATTCTAGTAAATTCGATTCGACATTTGAAACGATTTTTTCCGGCAAATTTGGCGAAATAAGCGGACCTTGAAACGGACAAGGGCCAAGATCTTGCTGCTGGTCAAGTGCGATACTTTGCGGCAATCCTTCTTGCTGACTGCTCTGAGTTGAAGTGCTTCTAGGTCCACAAAGTCGACCTCGAATGAGCCAGCTCTTGAGTTCTTGAAACAGTATATCATATTCTCGATCGACCATAGTCTCAACCATTGTGGCCACTTCATGATGTAGACGTAGTTTAGTTTGCACTTTAGACAATTCGAAACGAGACCAAATTGCTCGATCGTTCAAATGCGAATTCATGAATGACGATCTAGGAGACGATTAAGGGATGAGATACCGTTGAGAGTTACATAATGATGATCATGGACGATGATGCAAAGAGAAAGTAAAAGCGTAAAAATCGAATACGAGTCAATATGTCAACTATAAATGTAATTTTTAATTTAATCGAATCGCATTCGAACCTTACCAAAATGGGCGCCACTTGATGTCGTCATGTTCCAAATGGACTGTTCGAATGCAATTTTAAGCAAATTCACCCGGTCGTCCATTGTACGGCAACCTCCGCGCTTACTCCTCTTTCTCATTTATTCACAATGGAGGGTAGTGAGAGAGAGGGTAGTTCGATACATTGCCTACAGGGTGTGTGCTGTACAGTACACTCTATACCCCCATAAGCGCCAAAACAATCAGTGACATTTTTGGTTTGGGGTGGCAACGCACATTTTTCATTAAATGCTCAATACATTCAATAGATGTACTTTGTATATGAGTCAATTCATATTGTTCTACTTGGTGCCGCACAGTCCAATTGGAGTAATATTCTGAATACGCCGACCATTCCTTTGTTGTCTGACAGACTCACTTGGTAGATTTTGGCTGTGGCTGACATGTCTCGGTCTCGATATGGCACGCGCAAATGATTCACGTGCTTTTGTTTTATTGATTGATTGATTTGTTTTGGTTTGATATAATTCGACACATTTATCAGTGTGCAACAACAGCAGCAGCAGTAGCATTGTTTGTCGTGTGTGGTACGTTACCCAACGCACACGAGAGATGGCAACTCCAGAGGTGGTCGAACTTCTGGAGCGATTTGTGGTGAAGAAACAAAATGTCAAACATCGACTCAACGGCATTGTCGACGATCTGTTTGGTGATTTTGTGTCCGAGATGACCTCACTGGTGGCCAATCAGATGGCATGTCAAAAGTGTACCAACAACAGCAACAACAGTACCACCGATTTAAATACTCAACAACAACAGCAACTACAACAAAAGTCACCCACACAGTCGCTGATGGAAACAACACTACGAAGTGTTCAGTCTCGCGCCAAAGATATGATCAAAGAAGAATTCTATGATGATCCGATTTATCGATTTGTGGAGAAGAATAATTTGAAACAACAACAGAAAGTGGTCAACAAAAGTAATGATTACATTGATTGCGAACCAGAGATTACCCTCACTCCGATCAATGCTGACAATGCCTCAATTCCGTCAAGCTCAAGTGAAGCCAATCATGTCAATGATAATTCTGAAAAGCTTATTGCGGCCACAATTCTTCAGACCCACCACCAACAACCAAATCAACAACAACAAAAGAATAACAAAAGTGATGACGATGATGATGAAGACGACGACGAATACGAAGACTCCGAAATGGAATGCGAATGTTCAGAGTGTATGAACGAAATTGATGGGATCAAGTCCGAAAATGGAACCCATGAAGATGGAAGTGGTGGTTCTTGTCCTAATGGACACCATAAGAAGGTGGTATCGGAAAGTGGCGAACTGGCAAGTGGAGAGAAATCTCTGGAAGAGCTCAACACTCTTTGTTCGGGACTGCCATACTTGAAGACCGCTGGAAAGTATATCTGTCATTTTCAAGACTGTGGACAGGAGCTGAAGAGTCGTCACAATCTGTTGCTACATCAACGTGCCCATCTTGGTATTCGTCCGTATCGATGCAAATGGCCCGAGTGTAACTACACCTCGAACCAAAGTTCCGCCGTAATTCGGCATATACGTACTAAACACTTTCAGTTGCCGCTAACGATGCGCGAACAAGCGATGAAGAATATTGCCGACGATCGTGATCCAAAGGCTTTTTTGGAAGTTGTGGCCATTTCCGATGTGTCGCCTTCCTCGCCTAATAATACTCAAAATAATGCCGATTCGGACAATGTTGCTGTACCCTGCTCGGGCACTGTCAAGGATGAACAAGTGGAACAAACCAATCCACTTAATTTGGAAATTCGACCTAAATCTGGCAATGCAAACAAAGCTAATAACAGCAACAAAAAGGCAGCTCAATCAATTCTGGTCGCTCCTTCGCCACAAGGAAGTCTCAAGGAAGATTTCCCTCCACCCAACAGTAATAATGGCAACAAACAAAATGATGATGACGATTCCGATGAGGATGACATTGATTCGGACGATAATGACGATTTTGAACCACCGAACAAACAAACTCAACGAAACATGTTATTCAACAATGGCAATAACAACAACAAACAAATGCCACAAAATGCAGCTCAATTCAAACTCAAACCCAATCAACAACAATATAACCAAAGTCTGTTCGATTATGCACGTAAGCGACGACTCGAATCAAAGATATTTGCCAGTGCCAATCGAGGCTACAACTCCAATCGGAACATCAATATGAATCCGTCGAACAACATTAACAGCAGCAACATCAACAGTGGCGCCAACTTTTTCCTCAACGGACCAATACCGAAGAAAGCAAAGAAATCCTACAACCAACCACTGCAGCCAAAACAACAATCGTCATTCAGTATGAATCAACAGCAACCAACTGCCAAAGCACACCCACAACCCACCGAATCTCTACTGTCGAATCTGAGCTCACTCAAGGCACGCTATCTTTTCTGTCCCGAACCGGAATGTCCAGGAATATTCCGTACACAATCCGAATTGGAACGACATTTGAACGATGTGCACAATATGGGTCCATCCGCGTCGGGCACTGCTTCCTCTTCGTCCGATGATAATGACAATTCGTTCGCAAATATGTAAGCAATATTGTTTATATTCACATTATTCTCATGTTTTTCTCATGTTTCCGAAATAGTTTTGTGTGTCAATGGCCCAAATGTCATTATCGGACAATGTCCCACACTAGTGCCATCAATCACGTGCGCAGTATTCACCTAACGGTGCCACGTAATTCACAGCAACCTATATCCCGACGTGCACAGTATCTGCTGGACCAGCGTAATCCCAACGATTACATTCATCTAATGCCAATGGTCACCAAATAATAATAATAATCCCAAAGATGCTCGAGTCCCTCCAAGCTTTAACTCCTTTATCCTCAACTATCTCACAACTCTACTCAACCTCTACTCATTTATTGCCTTCCATTGAGCCAATATTTATACGCATTTTCACACTTATGATTCTCAATATATCGCTGAATCGCTCACATAATCCAACCCAATCCAATCGGTATTATTTTTCTACTATATATCTCAACAAATATCCACTTGTTTCACTCAAACCCTTTTTATAATCTATTTATTATCTCACTTTTGCTAGCTACACATTTACATCATCTACAATCATTTGTAAGATTTATATTATACATTAAGATTTGTATTATTTATCTAAGTCTTATCTATTTTTATATATCAATTCTATTTATAACTTTCGCCAATGCTCATTTTATATAAATATTTTAAATAAATTATTATTCAATTTGCCCTTTTATGTCAATTATAAAGGAAAGAGTTTTTAATGGATTTGCTTTATTGTCAAATCTTTATACGACTGGATGTCCTCTCTGGTCCATAATTTATGGTACATAAGGCTTTGATGCTCGAGATCAGGTCGAGCAGGTCACTTTGGGACACTGGCATACTGCGACACGGACTTGACTCTCATCTTCTTAATCAGCTGCTCATAATAGCCGGACCCAGTTGACTTTACTCCGCTCAGATTAGTCCCACTGAGTGACGACTTGTATGTGTCCTGCTCGGAAGAGGCCATCTTAGAGGTTAATTTCATAGTTTGTTGAGTTGAGAATCGAGACCCAACACCGGATGTCACTTTTGATTGATTCTTGATCTGCGACTGGGCAGCCAGGGCACTGCTTGCTTGGCGTAACTTGCCAGTTCGCTGCGGGTTCTCGGTGACCACAACCATTGGAGACTTGGGCTTTGAAGCACACTGCACAAGGACGAGACTCACTAGAAGCAGAAGGACAATGAGAAGTGGCACCAGATAGAGCATAACTTTGGTACACTGAGTGATTCGAATTGGCTTAAAAGCAATACTCAAAAGGCGAACTAACGAAAATCCAATTTTTTAAAGAAAGCACTCAACTTAAGTCAAATGTCAATCGAACATTGTTGTACGAATAAACCAATTAACTTGCCTTATTGCTTTGGATCCGATATTTCTCACCAGACACAGATCGAAACCACTTGCCAATAATCGAATTCGATCAAGTTGGGCACAATTTGAAACTACCGAACCAATCAGATGAAGTTAATTATGTTGTACAATTCGAATCTTACTGTTTAAGTAAGCCCGCAAGGTGACTATTGGGTTTGAGTCTTGGTGTTTATCGTAATTTTTCTCCTCTGCAACCGAATTCGGGAGTATCTAATTGAGCATCCCATCAGTGGGCAATTCCATGCGGCACTGCCCAAGTTGTTTCTCCAAATGGAAACAGAATCTGCTCGATTCGAGTCACTACTAATCTCGTCACTAAAGCCAGAAAATTTTCTCGTTAAATTTAGCAAAGCTCGACCATCATTTGAACCGAACCAGATGCACAATGCTCAAGAGTTTTCTACCATTCTGCTCGACATCCTGCACCAAGAGGTGAACGTAGCTAAGAAAGGCGACAAGCAAGCAAGTTCTACCACTGAAGAGGAACATAAAACCGTTCAGGAAGCATGGAACTATCACGTTCGACACATTGACGACAGCTACCTTTCTTGACTGTTAATGGGTCAGCTCTAGAGTATGTTCACCTGTGTCACCTGTGGGAGTTTGAGTCAATCTTGTGTTTGTGTGTGGCAGTTGCAAGCATAACTCGAGTCCCAAGGTGAGACACTTTCGGTTGTGCAAGACGTCCGCCGAGAAAATTGCCGATCAGGAGAAGACCATCACACTGAAGGACTGTCTCAAGGAGTACTTCACTGAAGAGGTTCATTCTCAAATGAGCATCCATTATGGTTCTTATATAAATGTTCTTCTCACTTCAGACTCTCAAAGATGACAGTGCCTCTTTCTGGCCTAAGTGTCAATCGCGTCAGCCGTCCACCAAACGTCAGACAACAGATTGCCGAGTGTAGAGTGCCTTATTATCTCATCGTTCATCTCAAACGTTTCGCTTACGATGGCACCATTCAATTCACTCGAGAGTTTGCATCAAAGAACGAACCTTTGTGGCCAAAGCTTCCTTCTGTCGAGTGTGGTGTTGCACCGTGGCATCGAATCACGTGGTCACTACTTCGCCCTGTACCGAGAGCGTAACAACCAATTGGGTTTGCTTCGACGATGACACCATCATCAAACAAATGACCAACAAGCAGGCGTTCGAACTGGTGGAAGCAGTCCCTTATATGCGCATTTACACGGCAATTCAGCAAAACAATAAACAAACGTCCGAAGGATAGCATCGCGCACAGAGTAAACCATCGGCATCGGATGGCAAAAGCAATCAGGCCGGCCAACGACAAGTGGTTGTTGGTGTTGATGGTGTTGGTCAACACCACAACCAAGATGACCTAAATGACTTCCTGTTGGGAGTTTTGTGTCAATCAAATGATCAAATTTACAAATAAACAATCGGTTTAACTAATAATAACTTGGAGTAGCAAATATGTGGCACAACTGAGTGCCCTCGAGTGATCGACAAATCGATCATTAGCTTCAGTAAAATTCATTTTCAAACCGTGGCGTGACAATTCAGTTGAAGAAATGGCTTTACGATGAGAATGTCAAGTTGTACGTGTTCAGAAATGGCTGGTCAGAGGCAACCAAGAGATTCCTGAAGAGAACCAATTATGGCAATATAAATCTACTGATTGAGGGCCACTTCCCCCTTGAATGGGCAAACTGACGAACTCGGCAAGTACCTTCACCAAGGTGCTTCACAAGATTCAAGAGGCTCCCAGTGATGTGCTCTTTCTCACCAAGGATGGATCTGAGGGCTGTGCAGCACTGCAAGCAGGCCTCAATGTGGTTCTCGTACTCAAACATCGACGAAATGTTGAAAAGCTCGACGATGAAGCTAAGAAAATTGCTCGAGGTCGATCTTCTAATGAGATAGATTTGTTTTGAACTCGATCGTTTGTAGCTTGTGGCACTTTTTGCAATTCTCAAGACTCTACTATTAATTGTCAATTTCTCAATAAATTACTCAACTTACTGAATTAAGATACAATGTAACTTGAAAAGTTTAATATTTATTCACATTTATGCATGCAGATCGCTTCAAATTCAGACGTCGATTAGGTCGCGATTAGTCAGGCAGTTTAGACGCAAGTTAGATACAGATTAGATACATCGATTTGCGCGTGGGGCAGCCATCTTTTGTGGGTGTCTGAAGTAAGCGAGTGTATTGCCGCCATCGGTAATGACCAGGCTGTATTCGCCAGTCATTAGTTCGAGTAGTCGTTCAGTGCCTCCTTCTCCTCCTTCGTTAGCGTAGGTCACCTCTTCCATTCGGCATTGACTCAGCAGTACTGGGAGCATCGTCTTGTCGATGATAGTCTGTGGACCGGCAGCAATCAGTCGGTACACTCGGCCAGTGGCCAGACAGAGTCGAGCATCGGGTGCCACTTGGTAGCCATCGCCGAGATCGCTGAATATGTTCACTTGGGCACTGGCTCCCACAAGTATGGTCACCAATTTAGGCGAATTGAGCACAGTGCGACGTTGGGCCATTAAATCAAAGTCGTTACAGTTCACTGGAATCGATTGCACTCGCACCCTAAGACCGGACACTAGGTTGGCCAGAGTGACCGAAGCTATGTTGAACGGACCATTGATACGACCGAGCACTGTGCCGATTGGTTGGCTAGACTGTTGTGTCTTGATGTAGAGCAGATATTCCAGTGGGAAGTCAACCACCCGGGCATATTCGACGTCGGAGCTGGTGAGCAGTTGACAGTCTTGGGTGGTCAAACTATCACGAGTAAGTGATTGTAGTGGAAGGTGCAAAAGAGTGAACGGATGAGCTTTAACTTGCCAGGCTTTGCAATCATCCATCGATATAGTTGAGGGCTGTGACTGTTGGCCATCCTGCTGCATCACAACCACCAAATCCATTCGAAATGGAGACAGTCCCATTGCAATGTTCCGTTGGCCATCAAATGAGCCGAGCATTAGTGTGACCATTCCTTCGTGCACCTCCACCTTGCGCGCCTTCGAGTGGTCAAATATATTTCTCTCCAAACTGCCAACCTCCAAATGACGATTGTTCGGTGTAACTTTAGCAGGCAATTGTCCAATGGTGGCCACAGCCAGCGCCACTCTGTCTCCGTCAAATTTGAGTTGCCCTGGCTGCTCCAGTTCGATGCCTCGACCAGTCTGATCGTACAGTAGCACTTGACTTGTATGCAGTGGGCTGACTGTGACTAGATTCTTCTTGCACTCAAACTTGCTCAGTTGAGTCTGTCGAGTGTAGTCCAATTGGTCAACCAAGCAAATGTCTAACGAGACTTGCCCACTGCCGAACACAGGAGTAAGAAGTCCAATTCGAACGAGCATATGAGTGACATTGGCACTACAATTGAGGTAACTTTTCACCGAACCGTACAGGACTCCGATTGGTTCGGCAGTGCCATCCAGGCCATTTCGAACCGAAATCAGATGGCGCTTGGCTGAGTCGAACCGAACCTGTGGCGCACCAGAACCACATTTTCCAGTTTGCAACGAAGTCAACGAGAGGAAATAGTTATCCAGAGTGGGAGTGATTGTGCTTGGAGTGGAAGAAAGCGGTTCCATGGTTGCACTAAATTCCTGCACCTTATTGGCTTTGATCTTGAGCTTAGTTTCACGTACTCTCACCTTGTCACTGATTGATGTCTCCGAATCGAATGATTGCCACACTGGAGGCAGCGATGCTTGAGGAGACAGTTGCAGTTCTGGGTCCCGTGATGGAGAGGTTGTCAGAATTGGAATAGATTGTCCGTTTGTGTTGACCATCTCCTCTTCTGCAGACCGTGACACTTCCTCGGACTTGGGTGGAGAAGAACGAGCAGATGAGAGAGCACGACCATCGAATGCCTCAGACAAACAGACAGACATCTGTGAGGTGACACTATCTGAGCTCACGGGATCAAACGGAGCTGGCATCTTTATATTGGGCGTAGCAGTGGTGGTAGTTTTGTTGACCACACTCACACTTGAAGGCAACAACATTGGATTCATAAAGGTGGTCGAGGTGAACTTGCTGACTTGCTGTTTCGTCTTGCCGAGTGCATCACCACCAGTCGTCTTACTTAAACTCTCATCACGTCCGTCGCTACTCTGTTTTAGTGAACAAGAATCGGATTTGGCCGTTTTCTTCTGCACTTTAGTCCCACCCTCACTCGGTGCTTTGTTCGACTTTTCATTGTTTGCCTGTTTGGTGTTGTTCTTGTTCTTGCTTTTGATCACTCGAGATGAATTGGGTTGACTGGTGGCAGTGGTTGCGGTTGTTTGCTTCACTGAGGACTTGGCATTACTCTTGGAAGTGGAAGAAGAGGTTGCAGAAGATGAGACACCAGAGATCGACTTGTCTCCTTGTGACACTTTCGCGGACTGCTTCCCACTGGCGCCAGTCTTTTTGGTACTCTCAGGCGCGGTATTGGACTTTTTCGACATTGAGACAAACAGGAAAAATCAATACTCAACAAAGTGACTCAACAATGACTTATGACAGTAAACAATTCGGAAATTCACAAATCAAAATCTAATTCAAATTGAATCAAAGTACATTATATTACGAATAAGTGTAAAAGGTAAAATATGCAATAAGACATTCAGCCATGAAATTTAAGATACATAAATATTAAATATAAAGTATATTATCAAATGCTATATATAATAGTATGGTCATAACTTAATTAGGTGCTAATTCAGCAATTCCTGCACTGTCTCGATGTAATCGTTTGGATCACGGTAATCTTCAATATTTTTCGACTTTTGCTCCTTCATCGAACGCGGTAAATGAAAGTGATTGGTCCGAATGTGTTGAATAACATTTTCCTTCCGTCCCGAGGTGAAGGAACACTGTCCGTATGCACACTGGTATGGCTTCAGTCCCAAGTGGATCCGTTCATGATCCTTCAAATTTGCTGGTCGGCGGAATTCCTTTCCACAGCCCGGATGATGACAAATGTGCTTTGGTTTGGGTTTTTCGGTATTCTTTGATCGAGGTGCACGAGGAGCACGATTACCAGCTCGTGTGCGACCTTCCCGAACCGCAGCTGCAGCGGCTGCAGTTTTGGCGGCCAAGCCAGTAGAGGCAGCCATTGCCGCCACCAGAGCCTTTGTTTGTGGATCATCAAACTGGTCGGTTATCACTTCAATGTAATCATTCGCATTTCGTTGGTCCACAATGTTTCTGTCCTTCTGCTCTTTGACTGATCTTGGCAGTTGAAAGTGGCTCACCCGAATGTGTTGAATTACATTCTCGCGTCGTTCCGAGTTAAAATCGCATCCATTCCATTTGCATTGAAATGGTTTCAGGCCGAGATGAGTACGTTGGTGAATCTTCAAATTAGCCGCACGCAAAAACGATTTATTACATCCATCGTAAGAGCAATCGTACTTTCTGGATTCCTCAGCAGTGTTCGCGGGTGTAAGAACAGCATACACCTTGTTTGGGTCACAAATAACGTCAAGATATTCTTTGGGATCACGAAAGTCGACAATATTCTTCTCGCGTTGTTTTCGCATTGTTTCAGGCAAATGAAAATGTTGGGTACGAATGTGTCGAATAACTGCCGGACAAACTTCCGAAGAATAAGTGCAACCAGGCCATTTGCAGCGGTAAGGCTTCAGCAACAGATGAATACGTCTTTCGTGTGCCTTCAACTCATTCCTGGTGGTAAACGCCTTGATGCAGCCCTCGAAGGGACACACAAACTTCTGCACCTGATGTCGATGATCAATGTGATTGTACACCTGCTTGCGGTAAGTTGCCTCAAATTGACACGGTGTGTGCGGACATTGAAAGTGTCCTTCGTCATGCATTATCCACATGTGCATGTACAGTAGCTTGTAGCGCTTGAATTCATTTGGACATTTAGGACACTGCCATGAAAGAACATGACGATGATTTTCACGAACATGAGAGCTAAGTTGGGCGCTAGGGAAAATAATATATTTACTATTGCGAAAATATTTGTTGTTATATTGACTTACCTCGACTCGAATCGAAGTAAACACCGAGACAGAGGACACGGATAAGGCGCAACCCGATGGACAAGTCTCAAATGTGCGACCCGTTCTGCTTTGTTGGCAAATGTCATCGAACAAGTCTCCTCAGTGCATCGCAAGAAAAGTGTCAATACTGCATAGGAGCAAGTCGGTTCCTTCTCGTTCTCGTCATCCACTCCGGTGGTAATTACCACTTCCTGGGTTCCATCCACGGCCACAATCGTTGTGGTTAATTGTTGTTGTTGTTGCAGTAGTTGTCGTTGCTCTTCTTCTTTTTGCAACTGTTTCTTTGTCTTTCGGGGGGTTCGCTTTCTAGGAGCGGTTTTTCTTTGCCTTTTAGGAGGCGGCAGTTCAGGTTCAGTTTCCTCCTCTACAAGAATCACCTCTGACTCCACTCCCAGCGATTCGGACACATTGATAAAGATGATCTCAGTAACGGTGCCCTCCTGACCATCCTCCATCTGTATTTCGCCAGCCTCATTCAAAGTGGCAATCGAGGCCCTCGTCAGGAATTGAGCTTCTTCACTCATATCCTCCATGGCTGTGACTTCTAGAATGTCTTCTCAATGAGGCAATAACGATACTTTTACATAGACAATAATCCAAATTAGTACAACAAATAATAAAGCCTCAAAAATCAAAGAAATCCAAACCACCGACAACACTACATCAGCGAAAAAGAAAATTGCGTTTTGCCAGGCGAGCAGGGACAGAAAACAATCGATGGGCGGTACGCATGCGCACCACATAACACTCGCCTGTACCGCCCAATTATATTCTTAACTTTCAATACACCACTGCACAGTAATGTCATCTGTGAATGGAATCTAGTGCACACAAAGGGAGAGCAAAGCACCATAACGACCATTTTCTGAACACGCAAATTTCTCCCCACCAGAAATTTGCCGTAAATCACATTTGAATTTTGAATTTCCCCCTGGCAATTTCTATGTCATAGTGGCGTATCCAGAAAAAGGCATTGTGGGTTCAGTCAGAATTGAAACTATTGTCCACTTGGTTGATTATTCGTTGTTTCTAATAAAAACAATCGATTCAAACATACAAAATTCGGTATACATTGAGACTCAATTTGATAGTAAACGAAAATTTGGTTCGCTGTTTTAGTCGCTGTTTCATTGTTTTGGAAAATCTAACCAGAAAGTTTTTTTCGAAAGAATTTACGAAATTTGAATTGACAATTTTCTTATTTTCTTAACCGAATTCTAAACGTTTCGTGGTTTTACGCGTTTTTGGTTGTTTTCCTATCAAGTGACATAAATTGCCCGTTTGAGATTGTTCCCAACTAGTTTCTATTGTAAATAAATGCAATAAAGACAAAATTGTTATATTATATTTAAATTCAAATAAATTTTGTTATATTGTTGATATTGTGAGCAGTAAGAAAAGAAGCAGACTAAAACACAAGAATCCATGCGGTAATTTTGTTATTACATAGTATTTTTATTATTATTGTCACTAGATGGCACAACAGCTGTGAATCGACAATACAAAACAATTATTTGTTGTGCAACAAATGTTTATAGGTAAACAAGTGTCAGACAATGCTTGGTTGATTTGAATTAGCGAAATGATTTATACTCAATTCTCAATATCTTCTACCAGAAGCGAAATTGCCCTCACTGCCATAAAAGGAACTTGAGTGTGGCTCACCTTGCTACCTGTTGTGGCCGATTGCTGGACTTCGACTACAATAAAAGGCACAACGATATTGTTCGATGCATCCACTTTATGATGACCTAGAGGTATGGCCTAAACAAAAGCAAGCGGCTGAAAAGGTATAAGGTGGAAAAGTTCATCTCGAACGAGAGAGTACGCATCAAATCGGACATCGAAATCTTCACCGATAATCGCATCGAACACAACAAGCCTGATCTGATGATACTCGACCTCAAGACTAACCATCATTGAAGTTGGGGTCACAAACAAGAGAATCTTGCCGACTACAGAAACGACCAAAGTAAGAAAATACGAGCTCCTTGGAAGAGAACTGAAACTCATGTTCCGGTGGTTCTCACGTGGGATGGACTGGTCACTCACCACCAGTGTTGAGGCTCGTTTGGGGGCTCCAGCCCAGAAACCTTACTTTGTTTGTGCTAAGTTAACACTACGAGTGAAGCAGTGGAGCGCTTTCTAGCCGAAGCACATGCGAGAGCTTTCTGGGCTAGATGTACCATGCGAACCTCAACGCTGCTCACCACCCCAAGGAGCATCTGAACCAATTGGGAATATCGACGAAATTGCAAGCAACAACATCCAAGTGCAAACACTCAAACGCACGCATGAGAGTATTCTTGTCGATGCTCGGAAGGATGACTTAAGTAACTTCAAGCCTGTCGATATGGACGAACTGAGCAGAATGTTCGATACACTTGTGAACTAAATAAGCATAATTGTATTTCGACTCTGGTCTAATTTTGAAAATACCGAATAAAATTTATTTCACGTACTCAATTCTCGAAACATCAATCTTGCCAGTATTTTCAAGTGACTAATTGGATTTTTTCGACTCTGGTTTTGTTCGTATAACTGTGCCTCCAGGGCAAACCGGAAGTTGAATTCAAACGAGATCAACGCGAATTTTTTTTGTGCATTTGTGATTAATATTTATCTTACAATAATGAAACATAGGTCAAACAATTGTAAGCGAAATCGAAACTTCTCGAACAGTCGAAACACATCCAACTCAGCAAATCAGAAAAATTCGAACCGCCAAAGTGTCTGTTCTAATATGCCTTTTCTCTTCCTTTATAATTCCATTTTCTATGACCAAATAACCTACCGAATAGTATTTTCTATGATATTGGCATTTATTTTGTGTTTGTCTAGTCGTCTTTCAAGTAATTTCTCTTTGTCCCGGTTGCCTTTGCACATCTGTCCTTTCTCTTACGCTCTCAATCGACATCATCCAGTTGTGTGGTGATCAGGCCCAATCGAAACACATCGAAAAAGCATAAGTCGAAGATGACGGTCGAAGAAGAGGCAAAGATCATAAACGATTATCCGCTGCATTACTGGATTTTCAAAGCAAATGATACCAATCTGCAAGAAGTGCTGGTGAGTTGTGAATTCTTACGATTATCGAAGTTGACTAACTATAGTTCTTTTTATTAATCTTATCAGGCAGGAAGAAAGCCAAGCATGCAAGTAGAAGGCAAAAAGAATAAGAATAAGATGAAGGAAAAGAAAAACAGTATTCAAACACCAACAGGCGAATCAAATAAAGGAACTGTTTCAAAGAAGAATGTGAAGAGTAAAGCTTCGGTATATCATGTCGACAATTATGGAGTTGGCTAAATTGCACTTTTTATTTCTTTTTTTATAGGAAGATAAGGAAAACATTATTTTCAAGAAAGATCTTGTTAAAAAACAAAAACTTACTCAGCCATCTACTGTGGAAGATAATGAAAGTTCGGATTTAGCCAATAGTCAAATCTCGGATAATTCAAAGATACTTGACACACCGGTTACTACTAATAGTAATGTGAATAGTAGTGCGACTGGAGAGAGACAAAATGGAAATGAAGATGAAAAGGAAGAAGATGTAGTAGATGAAGTAGATTCAGAGCAAGTAGGTGCAGTTGAAGAAGGTGAAGAGGAAGAGGAACAAAGTGAAGATGAACCAGATGGAGATGAGCCAGAAAATAATCTCGAAGAACAAAGCCTTGAACATGGCTGGCAAACCGAAGGTGGCCCTGGAGAGTCGAGCAAGCCTCTGGAGCTCAGTGTTCATGCTGTGCCAGATGGAAAGAAAAATCAAAAGAATAACGACAACGTTGGCGCCGAGAGCATGGCACATTTGATCGAAAAGAAGGACAACCATGAACGCACTCCATTGCTTCTGGCAGTGACTATCGTTGCGACCAAATGTGTCGAGACGATGATCAAGCACAATGCTGACATCTTTGCCACCGACCGAAATGGCTTTAACGGTAAGTGACCAACATTTTGAAATATTTACCTTTTGCTAACACTTGTCCTTTTACACGCCAGTCTATCACGAAGCTATCACTACTAAGGACAATGCTGTGCTCAGTCATGTCATTCAAGGAATGGAGAGATGTCGCACTGAGAAAATTTTGAAATATGTTTGGAGCAACTTTGATCATATTAATGGTAATTTTTACATCGAAATTGGGGTTAAGAACTTTCATCCTGGTATGCACAGTTTATATGCTTTACTTGCTTATCACTAATATACTGTCGTTTCAGTTTGGTCAGGCTACAATGATTCAATCAAAATCTATAAGAGGGACGGCATGTTACGCATCGACAACACTGTAGCTGAAAGTAAAATTACAAGCACCAATAAGTATGCCAAGCCTGTGCCTGGAAATCGTGCCATGATTTTCATCAAGTCAAGTAAGTTTGTCCCTCCTCTAGTGTACTCAAGTTAAAATCCCTTGAACTTATTTAATAGATGATGGATCCGAGTTTTACAATGTGGACGTGGACGCTAAATCCTACAGTTTATTCACTTACAAAGCAAAAGTCAAGCCGAGGAAGGACAACAGCAATCTAATGGACTATCCCAAAGATGACATTCGTAACCCGGACAGAAGCTTGCAATTCGGTACAGAAAAGCTTCACAAGATGATGAAACATAAGGCCAAGTTTGAAATTATTAATATGGACAATATTCGTTGGAAGCCGGTGGGTAAATGGCTTTCTTCGCTTATAACTAGAAAGCAAAAAACCCAAGTAGTGAACAACTTCGATTGCAAACTATACAAAATCAAGGGCGCAATGTGGACGGTGAAAAGTCGCCGGGAGCATCTTTCCAAAGTATTTAAGAATAATTCACAATTGGTGGCGCAGATGCGCAGAAACCACGGCGTATCGTTGTTCGATTATTTCACAAAGCGCAATCCCAAGGATGTGGGCATCACACCCAAGATCTATGAAAGCACTCAGGACTATCCAATCACAGTGTCCATGGCAGAGTACTATCCGATCGACTTTAAGCAACTCGTGCCCATCTTTGAGTTGATGGCCCATGTGAAAGGGCCCCTTTCGAGACTGGAACATTTGGGAAAGGCGAAGTTGCCTCCTGGATTTCCAGTCCAATTCGGTAATTGATTATTTAACTAACTAATAGTACCTTACTAACCTGTATTTCTCTCTACCAGAAACTGATGTTAATTTAATCGGTTTCAAGAAAACGATTTTTAAGTTCCGCAACCCTAATGCAATCAATCAAGCCACTCCTTGTGTTAAAAGCTCTGTGCATCCCAAAGGTGCCGCAATTGACAGTGGCATATTCAAACCGCCTGAAGACTACCTTAAAATCAATAACTGACCATTTTGTCACTTGTAGTTGAGCTACAATATTCCCCATTGGAGCCAGTCTCCTTCAAATTGTTCTATTATTATTTGCATTATTACTAATTCTTAATTGTCACAATTAGCTATACTGTTACCTGTAAAAGCGATATAATTTATTAAAATCTCCTTGATTGACACAATTTTTCAGCAAATATAAACTCATAATGTTCAGCGGTTCAACTGTGAGCAGTTTGATTTACTTTGGTTTATTTTAAATGAAGATCAGCCCTGATTATTGACTCAGACGAAAGAAATTGTTGTTAATTGGAACTAGATTAGTGAGAATTTGTAGCATTCATGTTTGAATAGATTGACGGTCGATGGCTTGTCGTTTCGTTTCCTCTATTTGAACCAAATAATTTGGTGATTTGGTTGTTCATCAGCTCTAGAACTCATCGTTTGAAATAACTATGAAAGTTTGTTAGCTTGAACACTGTTGTTGGGAACAAGGAAAAAGATTGATGAAGAAGGATTGAAAAGAAAACGGACTATTGCACAGTTTAAGTCTTTAAATAGTTGAATAGAAATATGGCAAATGGTAGAGACTTTTGAAAAGCGAAGTGTAAATGATTAACTTGAAGGCGCTATATAAGGTAACTTATAGAACCGAAAGATGGCAGCACTTTTGGAGAAACAATTACAATAGCCTGCCAACTTTGCTGCAAAAAAGGCTGCAGTGCCGGTCAGACGCGAAGCAGCTTTGTTCTATTTCTTCTATCGAAGCGAATCGCAATCTAACTTCTATCAACCTAATTGGACTTTCTGCTTTGAAACCACGTTATTCTGTTTACTTCATTGATTCACTCAAACGGTGAACTCTTTCCCCGTTTTGTTTGATACATTTTTTTGTGTGACATCTTCATACCTAAATGAACCCCAACATGGACGAAATTAAAGAAGAGGTATTTTGTTTTATTTTACTTTATTTTTTTAAAATTATTTTTCTGTTTAGGTGTGGACCCAAGACACACCAGCCAGACCCGTGACTAGTTCTAGCAGAATCACAGCAGTTCAAACTGGAAATCTGATTAGGCTCGATTTGGCTAAAGCTGAACTTTCCACACCAGGTCTGCTTCCATCATCAGCAGCAGCAGTACCACTGATGAATTTTACTCTCGGTCCCAGAGCTTCTATACTTCCAAATCAGCGTCCTCGTTCAAGGTTTGATATAACAACAAAACACTCAAACAGACTTTGGCAAAATATGAAAATTGCCTTTTGCTTAATGCCTTAGTGATTTTATTAATACATTCTTTAAAACAACAAAAAATTTCGAAAGCATGTTTAATGACTTTCAAAATTAATTTTATCTTTCTTTCGTCTACACAGAAGTCGAAGTCTCCTCGGTACCAATGGCTATGTGCGCAACAACGCTCAACAACAACGACAATCTAACCGAAAAGAACCAAAACTTGTAATTTCCTTATCGATTTTTAAATTCCCAACCAAAGAAAAATTATACACTTATTTTTCTCAATTTGGTTCGATTATGCTTATTGAAATGTTTTCCAAACGGGCGCACATCTATTTCACCAATTCTGTTGAGGTAACACAAACAGCTGCAAATGTATTGTTAAAATTGCAAACTAAATAACTTTGCGTTAATTAATGTAGGCTTTTCACAAATGTATTACAATTCCCAATCTTGTAGAAAGTACTACAATGAAACTGTGCCCAGGAGGCAGGCAGGATGGCAGGATGTCGTCAACCTTTTCTACATTTTCTACAGTCAGCAAAAATATTCTCGAATCAAAGATACGAATGGCACTGTCTGGGTTAGTGGACACTAACAAGCGAATTCAATTCGACCCTGACCATGTGCCTAAGCTAATCGAAACCACTCAAGCGGAAATTGATAGTTTGACCAAATTGGCTGACAGCTTCATTTCACCGGATGATGCCGAGAAGATGACTTTGGTCGAGTGTGCAGTCGTCAAGCTGAAGGAATATGTGAACAAACTGTCCGCTTACAGTCGAAGAGCGAAACATCTGAAGAGCATCACATCTCCGACTTCACCGCGATCGAATGTCCAAATTGAGTGGATCAAGATTGAGGATGAAGATTAGTGGAAAAAAACTGTGCTAACATTACTAACATTAGAATCAAAGTTATCTTTGCTGACATTTATCGAGTCGATTTTAATTATAAATTTTCTATATTATATAATGTTTTTCTCTAAAAGACAAAAAATAAATTATAACGCAAAACACTATGTATTATTATAATATTATTAATATTATTACTATAATATTATTTATTAATTCATTTATTGAATATATCATAGATGTAATCAAATTGTACATAAGAGCATAGGAAGATATAATCGTTCCAAGGCATATAAAACAGCCGTCGTTTGTATATATACAAAATGCACGAGGGTGAGTGAGTGAGAGACAATTGGTTTGTGTGACATTGTTGCATTATATAAAATAGATCAGAAATAAGATAGAAGAGGGACAGACTGATTGACATTGTGACAGTTATATTTGTGTAATGTTCAGTACTGAAACGAATAATAATCAAAAAGAGAAGAATATAAGAGATCGAGAGAGAGACACAATCAAATCGACAAATAAAATCAAGTTTTCAGGCTAAACAGGCTAGACCACGTCTTCCCCTTCGAGGTCTTCCCCTAATCTGTCCATAAAATAATATAGCAATAATAATAATATAATAATATATCAACTACAACAAATACACAACTTAACAAAAAACATAATAATTAAAAAAAAAAAAAATAAAAATAATAATGGGGAAAGGGGAAAGGGAAGGGTTGAGAAGATTATATCATCACATAGAATACATGATCGAGCCCATCATCAATGGTCGATCGAATATATAATATCAAATCAAACTAGACTGTGTTGGTTTGTGTATTGGTTAGGCAAAGTTGAACTAGCTAGAAGCGTACGTGCGCGCACGCAATCAAAGTTCATAAGCAGAATTCGGCTCGGAGTTGACGATGATAATGAGGATGATTGATTCAAGTGAGAGAAGGTCACGGTGAAATGTTAGATAAAAAAACAAAATTATTGCCATCAAGGTTTGTGCTGTACAAGTAAGAGCCTTAAATGCATGAGATTTTGAATGCTGAGTTAGTAGTATTGTGTAAGAAAAGCTTGGGTGGCAGGCAGTCAATTGATAAAGGCTTAATAATGAGGTTTAACGGGTTAAATTGGGATGAGATGCTTGAGATTGTCCAAAAGTGAGTCATTTTGTTTGAAGAACGTTTATGGAGATTTGTGTAGGTCAGTGGCAATGATGGACATCCGAAGATGAGGTCTGCAGTAATCTAAGAGTAGGCTCTGGAGTAGGTCAGGATGAATGGACAGAATCCTCTTCGGGCTCAAGTTCAACTTCGGTCTCTTCCGTTCCTGTCACGTTATTCTCAGAGTGGGCAGCGGCAATGACCCTTTTCGGGTTACTCTGCTTTCGCTTCTTTCCGCCGCCACTTGTCACTGCGGAACCACATCCCGAACTGATGGTATTTTCTGTTTCAACCGAACAACCCGAACTACTAGCCACACTGGCACAATCATTCATTGTGGGCGAATCAGGCACAGAATATTCCGTGTCAGTAGTGTTTTGGTTGTGGTGATGTTCGAGTTTGATTCGTTTCGCTGAGGATCCTTCTTCGTCAAGGTCGTCATCGATTGGAATCTCTTCATCATCGTCAAAATTGGAATTCGAATTACCAGACTCGTGAATCACAGATCGAACAGAGGTGGGCGGACTGATTCGGTGTACAGGCGAGGCGGCATTCTGCTGCGAAGCATCAATCGCAATCATCTGCACCTTCTTTTGGTCACCACTAATCAGTCGAATCATATTTTTCCCTTCGTAATCATCCATTACTGGATTTTCCGCATTTACTTCGTTCAATCGCTTCATGGCTTGAATTTTTTGTGAATTTGTCTGTGAGAATAAACAATTTATTAGATATTAAAAACCATAAATTCCTAAATTGGCTTAAAGCCAGCCAGAAATAAAGTCATTTGTACTTACATTAGGAGTTCGCTTTCTGTGTGCGATAAAATCTCGCCTCATGTGAATGGGTCGGTCTCTGTTGTGTAGTTTGTAGTACAGACCACAAGCATTGCAGACAATCTCGCCACGCACGTTACGACGCCATTCGCTCGACTTGGTCACGCCACAGTTGGTGCATTGAACATCTCGCGTTTTAACCTAAATTTAATCAAATCAAATTAGTATTGAACATTTGTCAATTTGGTCATTGTCCATACCTTTCGACCAGAATGAGCTTTCCTACCACTGGTGGCATGGCTGTCTCCATCCGATGAGTTTGCATCGGAATTCTTTCGGTTCTGCTGAGGTGTGGAGTTGTTGTTGGAGGCTGCATTGAGAATGGCTGCTGCCGCCTGGGTCACATGATGATTGCTGTTTGCCGTACACTTGCCACACAGGTAGTGCGCCAGATTGCCATACCGTCTCAGCTGAGTGGTACTGCTCACGGTACCACAGTTGGCACACTCCTGAGGCTGTGGAGAGGTGTATCCTTTGACCGCACCCAGATGATGACCATTACTTCCGTTGAGGCCATCCACAAAACCCTTTCCATTGGTCAGTCCTTCCAGCCCAACGGCAGCCGCAGCAGCAGCGCCAAAAGTCCCATTTGACAATGCATTGGCGGTGGCTTGAAAAACAGCAGCTAGCGCAGAGTTGGCCAACAGTGAACCCAACTGAGTCGGATCCTGTTGCATGGGAAAGGAGCCTGACTGGATAATGGCAGAAATTAACGCTGCTTGAGTCTGTGCAGCAGCGGGATTGTTCGCAGTAAGAGCAGACAATTCTAAGAGACTTTGGAAAGGTGCTGATGCGGCTGCAGCAGCGGCTGCGGCTGCTGCCGCATTTGCAACAGCAGATACAGGACTCAACTCTTGTCCCTAAAAATCCAAAAATGAATTTAGCTATATTTCTTGTTTTATACATCACAAGACTCACACTTACATTGTCGTCTAATTCATCTTTGATATTATCATGCATCAATATTTCTGGTTCCATCTTGATAATCTCTGCGTCCTCTTGTGGCAACAAACTGTTCTCGTCTTGAGAATCCTCAAGAGTACACACATCATCATCATCATCTGGTTCTTGTTTGATGTTCGTTTCATTAGGACTATTTCTACCTGGACTACTCTTCAGAGTTAAATATTGTTGCTGTTGTGGAGGTGATGAAGATGAAACAATTTCATTATGGTTTGACACAATGGAAGACATTGCAGTGGGCGTCACAATGGTGGGGGTGGAGGTGGGCGGTGCAGTTTGATGTTGATTTGTATTCAACATTGTGTTTGGCGAGAGGACAGAGCCAAAATTGACTCCATTCTGAAGTATGGTGGCCTTATTGTTGCCCGAAATGACGATAATCTTAGGTTGTTGTGTTCCAGTTGAATTATTACTGTTATTAGACAAAACCTTATTGTCGGGACCAATCATATAGGACGCAGTTTGCGGCACATGCTCTGGACTATGGTGTAGAGTCCTAATATTGGAAGCATAATATTGACGCTGCTGTTGTACGGCAGAGGCTTGTTGAATTTTAACCTGTTGTGCTTGCTGTTGTTTAGCATAGGTGACAGGTTCACGTTCGTTTTGTTTAGGTGAAGCACCGGATGGACTTGCGCCATTTTTGGTCTGTCCGTTCAGCTTTGAGTATCGATTCCGTGGATACACAATGTCTTTGCGCATCTCAATAGGCCGATTCACGCCGTATAGTTTGTAGTACAGACCACAAGCATTGCATGCAACTTGCTTGTTCGCTGTACGACGCCACATTGACGATGTCAACGTGCCACAGTTGGAACACTGTTTCGGTGCCTGATTCTGTCGTCGTGATCGAGTTATGGAGGAAGTGGGCAGAGTGGGCGTCGTTTTCGGTGTAGCAGTAGTTAAAGTCCATTTTACCGTTGCAGAGATATCCATTTGGTGACAGAAAAAAAGATGATAAGAAAATGATACGGATGGCGAGACAAAGACGATAGGACACATCAAAGAATCACCAAATGAGATGAGAAGAAGACGAACCGAGAATTAGAAAATCGAAATTAGAACTCCAGCGTAATAAAACAAATAGAAAATGAGTGAGTGTGCGAGTTTGTGTGTGTGCACGAGTCGAGCTCGTAGCATTTAGCAAAAGTAGAACTCATAAAGTCGAAATTCTTGAGTGTTGAATCTTCTTGCTTCGTGCTGATGCTTTCCTCCTTGTGCTATCTCATCTCGAGTCTCATTCGGCAATGCATCCCCAAATGCTATCTCCAAATGTTTACACTACCGAGATCACACAAGGCAGCAGCAGCAAGCACACACTGCAAGGCATCCTCTCCACACACTATCCTCTGGCTCTACAGACTAATCTTACTCGAACACACATTAAATCCCAGTCTTGTACCACACACACACTGAACATCATCATGATCAAGTGTGAGTTCCCCTCCCTTGCTTGTTGCCTCTGCTCGTTGGCTGAAAGCACTTCTTTTCTATTTATAGCAAAGGAGTCTTCTTATTCATCGTCTTCAAGTAGACTATCATCACTGTGTGTACAGAGTACACCGAATACACACGCGCGCATGTACATGAGGGTTCCATCAGTGAACATCACTACACAAACCCAGGCCTGGGTTTTCAAGATGTGTCGGGTAAACATACAATGTTCCCCAGAATCTAACAGCACTATTCAAATGATCTAGTCAAAGAGAAACTTTTGTGTCAACCTCACGCAAATAATAAAGATAGATAGTTGGTGGGAGGAGGGAGGGAGCAAAGGGAGAGGGGACTCGTGTTGCTTGCTCGTTTGGGTAAATAAACAAACATTTAAACATCAATATAGATAATCCAAACAGAAAACGGGCGACTTTAAAACTGACAGAATTGCAGGAAAACTACGCTCTACACACTAGTACACTGGCACAAGTCACATCAAAAGAGGGCAAAGAATCCTGGCAAGACATTCCGAGATAATCTAAACATCTCTCTGTTTTATCTAGTCTATCTGATCTACACTCTCTAAATTATAGCACACACAAAACATTAACTCTTACCGTTCGCTTCCTCGGTTGTTGAATGCTGGCAGGTGGTCTATCCTCGCCGTTGTACTTCTTGTACAGTCCACAGGCATTGCACAAGTAGTGTCCATTACCATTGGTCCTCCATTGACTGGTGTTGGTGGTACCACAGTTCACACACTCCCTGTCCATCTTGTTGAGTGACTCTAGGTCAGCACTGGTGGGCAAGCCTGCCACCAAATTGCCCACAGTAGAATTATTGTGAATCGACTGTGGACTGTTCGGTTGCTGCCTGCCAGGCAGAAACATTCGAATATCATCATTGGTAGCTTCATACGCATATTCGTTGAGAGAGTGTGCAATCGCAGCGGTAGTAAATCCGGTCATATTCTTGAGTGAATTTGCCAGTGTTGACGAAGCACCAATTTGCGCCGCTCGATGCAGTAGTGAAGAACCAACCGAAGCTGGTGAGGTTGTGGTGGTGTTTGCACTATTAGCAGGACTAGTGATCAGCTTGTTGGTCGACGAAGAGTTCCCAGCTGAACTGCCTTGATTCAACATCAACGCCAATGTGGTCGCCATTGTTCCGTCGTTATTCTCCACTTGAATGATGAATGGTCGCGAGTTGAGTTTGCTTCCCGAGGCTGAAGAAGTTGTAGAAGTGGTGGAAGGCGCTAAAGTGTTTGTCGGGGTCGAAGCAGTATTCGATGTCACAAATGAAGACGTTTTGCTAAGTGTCACCAACTTAACGCCAGAAGGTAAACCGGCGGCGGTGTTACCTTGCGAAACACTTTTCACAATAATCGGTTGAGTCTTGCCACTCTGACTATTGATTACCTTAATCACTCGAGATTGACCTGTTGCATTAGCTGATGAAACAATCCCGTTATTGTTCGAAGTTCCTGGTTGAACTTTGGCCAGGGTGTAGATCGCTTTAGTTCCGTCAGGTAACGATTTTGTTTGAAGAATCGAAGTTGAAGCATATGCACTAGTGCCGATTGTTGTTGTTGAAAAGGTGGTCGTCGGCGTTGACTTGTTTATCAATGTAAAATTGTTAGTGGATGTGGCTGCTGTGGTGCCAGTCGAAGTCACAGTGGTCAATTGATTCTGACCATTCAGTGCTGACTTGACAATCAACGCAAAGCCCGGGTGGAGATGAACACGTTGGTGCGGAACTGTCTGACCGATGATAAACTGTCCCTTATCAGTCGCTGCCCGACACTCACTATCTATGGGCTCGTTCACATAAGACGTTCCAAAAGCAGAAGTGGAAGGCTTCACCTGATCCTCATCAGGTCGATAATCCTCATCAATTTGAAGTTCTTCTTCGGAGTTGTCAGCTTCCTCTTCCTCCTGTTCCGAATCACCCTCTACTCTCACCAGAACCTGTGGCTTAATCAAATCACAATAGTTTTCGTAGTCACTGTCGTCATCAAAGTCAGGCACAGGTGGAAGTGCTTCCGCTGGCAATAATTCCAAATTAGGAATGTCACAATCAAAAATTCTCGAATTATCAGGCCAAAATGTTCTGTCAAGGTCAAAGGGAGAAGATATCCTGTCCTCTTCCCTCTCTTCTGGTACGAGATTGACTTGCCTTTCTTCCTCTTCTTCTAATTTGACTTCAAGCAAATCAGAAGGTTTCACAATTTGTTCCTCTTCTTCCTCCTTCTGTTGTGAGACACTTTCGATTAATTGTACTTCTTCTTCTTCTAAATCGACAAATTCTTCCTTGACCGGTAAAGTCTGAGTCGTTTCAGGCTCTTTCGGTCGCTCAACTTTGACTATTTCAGGCTCTGGTTTAGGCTTTGGTTGAAGCTTCACCTGAATCACCTGAGGACTGGTTGTGCCTATTGGAGCCTTCTTCAACGTCGCAATGGACAACTGTTTGGAAGTGATCACACTACTTCCAGTGGTTGGGATGTTGATGTTATGGGTGTTAGAGGTTGCGGAAGCGGCCTTGAGTTGAATCAACTGTTTCACATCGGTCGCCTTCAGTCGGACATTGTTTCCATCGGATAGCACTATGAAACAAGGTGTTTTCTGTGGTGTACTAGTTGTGCCGTTCTTTTGAACTGTGGTAATGTTCGACGCTGATTTGCTACTCGCATTTGATGATGATGCCGGTGCAATGTTGATCTTTCGTATTGTACCGGTGACAGTGGGAGTGACACTGCTGAAGGTAGTGCCCGATGATGAAGCATTCAAGGTGATCTTGATCGGTAGTGTGCTTTTGTTTAGTGTCACCGGAGAATGAGAGGCCGAATTAGGGATGGAAGGTCTCGGTAGAATACGAGTGAACCTAGTGGTGGGTGTAATGGACGAAAGTTTGCTGATCAAAGTTGTACGATGGTTCGCTCCCGAAAGGTTGAGAATCTGTGATAAATAAATAAAAAATAAATGATTAGAAACTTACGAAATATATAAAACTATAAACATCAAAATAAAGTGAAACTCAAATAATTTCAACCTCATTGAGGCACTGACCACTTCATTCATGCTATTCAACAGACTATTCCTGATGTTTGTTCTTTTATTTAGACCATTTACATCAAATGTCATCAACCTTAAAATGACATTCTATGTATCATCAAATGTCATCAGTACCTAAGATTGTGTCTCATCAGCAAAAAGATCCAAAAAAGCTCAAGATCAGATCAAGTCGGTTTCTTTTTTCTCTCAAAAGCCAAGACAGAGTTTGGTTTTGTTGGTTGAACCAGCACAAACGATCTCCGATGCTCACTGGCTGATGGCAACCAAAGGAAAGACTCGAGAGACACTTTGGCTGGCTGGTTTAAGCAGCTTTGAGCATGCAGTAGAGATAGGAGATACCGAGATGACTGTCTTAGCTTAGTAGTACTTTGATGAAAGTGATCAAAAGTGTGTGCAGTCCATCTCTATATCTACAGATGCGAGTGTGTGTGTGGGGGGGGATAGATGATATCGCTGATAAGATGAACGTGTGCTGCGTGCTACGTCTACAAGCCACGCACAAACACATACACTACCATACATCATCAGCAGCAGTCGCACTTCTCTGATAAAGCCCAGTCCCAAGCAAGTATCTACATCACGGGCTGGTCTCGATGTCTGTTATCAATCTACAGTCAAGCAGTGAACCAACTACACACCCCAACTCTACACCAATCTAAGTCCAATCTGTTATCAGTCTCCTTTCCCCTTATAGAAAAGACACATCATTCTTTTCATCCAAACGCGCCGAACTGCTCAAACTTAAACACAGCTACAACAAGCACTACAGGGTGAGTGCTAAGATGATAAGAGTGCATCGGTGAGTGAGTCCAAGAATAGTCTCACCAGCACCACACTCTGTGTGCATGCACTCAAGACAGACCAGTAAACTGATAACCCCCGTCACAACTGATAAGCACCTCTAAAACGGTTTTCTGGTCGGTGTTCGCCGTTATCTAAGCTGTTCTCGTCTCTAATATTGCTCTCTGGTCGAGTGTCATCATCATATAGATCTGATTTCGGATCGATCAATCTGTAGAAGCGTAATAATGATCACGATGCATCAATCATTGATCAATGGCCAACAGAGCAGTGATGATGACGTGCCAAACACATTTGTGGGAACTTGTTGGGCGTCATCGATCAAAAATAGATAGATGACAAAAAACTGCCAAAGGAGGCAAGAGTTTCTCGGAATCCATTGAACGTCCGGAGAATGGAGACAAGTCTAGAGCAACAAGTGGCATGAAGGCTTCATTGAAGTGAAGCCCTGATCAACAGTCTATCAATAGACGGAAAACTAAAATTCTTATTCAAAACATGTTGTAAAACCTTTAAGGCAAAATTATCGTTTTTGCCTATAACAAAATCAACAGCAAACTACAAACCAAATTCCTGACGAGCACAGCAAGTTTAATTGGTGATCGGACTTAGCGCAAACACACCTTCAATAAGCCCCAAACCTCAATTTAGTAAAATCACTCAAATCTCGCGACAAATTAGTTCACACAATTCATAAAGCAAGTAACAATTCCAAGCACGCAGTAGTAATTAGCATCGTATAGTCGTCGTCTCATTAAAACAAGTGCCATAGTAGTTAACCCAAAAAGTCCCCCTCTAGTTTCATTTCAAGTCACATTTTATAATTTTACAATTCGCCATTTATTTATTACACAAACAACTGGCGCATCGCTGTTTGTGAATTTTGTAAGTTAGTGTGCATATCTTTCTGGTTGATGCGAGTAGAGCGTCAATTGAGACAGAATCTACACAAACACTTCGTCCAATTCTTCTAAAAATATTAGCAAACTTCTCTTTCTATCACCCAAAGAGCATCTCTAGTCGCACACTTTTCCTGCCCCCAAACAACCCAAACCCAAACATCGGCTGTTCACATCCCCCAGCATCGTCCCCTCACTCATCTCATCTGCCCTGCAAAGTTGGCATTAGTCGAGATAAGCCAAAACGATAACTCACAGAGCACACCGCACACACATACACACCAAACCACCTAAACCGATAAGACAAGCGAGCAGCAGCTCAAGTGCCGAGATCGACTCGACACGTTCATATATAAACGACAAAGTGACACAACGTGATCGTAGATTGTGCGGGGAGGCACTTCACTCTGGTGGCGTGTAGGAGCGATCGCGCCCTTTGGATCCAATCACCAACCAAACCAACAGAGCACACAACCAGCAAACCGACTTGTCTGTCTCGAGTCTCTACTTGTAGTGGAGATCACAGTTCTGTTCACTGCAGGTTTCGCTTTCCCAATCATGCATCGACATCACTCACCACCATCCAGCACATAATCACGATAACGATAAGACACAGTCAAAAATGCAATGTGCCTGTATGTATGTGTGTGCTCGTATTAACACAATAATATACAGATAAAGACAACCGTTAAGAAGAAAATGGTCAATGTAAGTGTAAGAAAGAAATCCAAACTCACATCGATGCGATGCGTGAGAGCTAATTTTTTCCTCTAATGGGCGATAGATCAACCCAGTGATAGAACACACACACACTCACAGAGAGGTTCAAGTGATAGTACCACTTTGTATGCATATCACTGTCACAAAGTGTCAAAGGTCAAACATTCGAAACGAACAAAACAAAAACAGTTAGATCTAGGTTTTGATCACACTGACAAAAGTCTAACAAGACAAATACTATAACATAAATACAGACAGTCTCAAGACCAGATTGAGTCAGTTCGAGCCAGACAAAGATAGATGAATGAGATCAATTGACAATCAGTAGCTGTGCATTTTTTTTAAAATTCATTAACCAATAGATTACTGATTAACCAGGAAAAATCTGACTGTCGCACTAACCTAAATCTTCAAGGAAATTGAAGACATTATCAATAATCACAAAGTCGCGACAAACTTTGCCGTTTTTTGTATTACCAAGTCAAAAAACAACTAATCAACTTCACCAGAATTTGCCTTTCGAATCACATGAGAATGTTCGTTCCAATTGCCTTGTTTAGAAAGTGTATCTCGAGGGCGAGTTTGTCCTTTGTCTCTTGTTGTTTAGGCTAACTCTTTTCTCCTCTACTTTGCAGCCCCCTCATTCAGTATTTGTTAGTCTCATTGAACGCAAGTTGTATTAGTCTGTTGCTTTCTCCTTTGCCAACAAATCCTTGATCGAAACACACAGTTTGATCTAACTAGTGATCTAGCCCTCATATGTGCGTGTGTGTGTGTGCGAGTCTCAGTGTTCGCCCCCATCAGATGTCTTATCAGTTATGCTGAATCTCACTGCAGATGGGCGCCACCACGTTTGTATCGCTGCTAATCTATCAGTTTAGACTCTGAGTAGAGTTGTGAGATTGAGACATTGAACGGACAAGTGTGTGTGCAGATGTGTTGTTTTGCTTTGTTCTAAGATGGAGGGGAAGGAGTAGAGCGTAGTGCAACAGTCATTTTGCCCATCCAAAGTCATAATACTATCGATGATTTGATCTTGCTGAGAATTTATGGATCACGGATGTGTTTGCTGGATATGTGTGTGTATGTGCGCGCGTATTGTCGATATGACGTGATTGACTGCTTACACTGTGTGATGTGATCCGATGCCGATAAGGAAAGCTGCAGACCACTAAAATGTTGGATGTTGGGTTTTTACCCAAATCTACATAATATTCGAACGAATTGGACACTTCAACAAATGTGATCATTCAAGCGTACGATCACAAACATGTGTGCAATGAGAGATCATATGAGAGTTGATTCACCTCACCTGATATCCAATTCCACTGAATGAACGGCAGATGTACGGGCACACATGCACACGTTTGGATTCTTGTCTAATTCACACAAATAAACAGTATATCGAGCAATTAGCATAAAACAATACAAGAGGAATACAAACGATTCCCACATATTGACGCATAAATCTTTCCAAAAACATCTTTCATTCTCAATTCCAAATTTCCAACATCATCTCTTCCTCTCCCTCCTATCTACAACATTCGAGCGAATCGATGTGTAATATAACTTGCGGTACACCCGAGTTCTCTCATCAGATGTCGATAAGACAGACAGATTTAGTCTCTTCTTCTTATAGAAAGAAAGTCTCGTTAACAACAAACTGATAAGCAAGCGCAACAAGCTGTGCTCAATAATTCAAAATCATAATCAAAGGCTTGCAAAGCTTGCGTGCTCAACACACACACACACACACATTAGATGTAATCTCGAATGCCAATCTATGGAATGAGTGATCAGTGTGAAGTCTCGACTAGACTCGATCGATCGAGCACCGATAAGCAATTGTGATCAAATATACAAAGATGCATCAGAGAACACACAAGAACGACATAACAAAAAGAACCAAAACACATTCGGTGGTAAAAGTTCACTTCACACTGCAAGTCGCATCTCACAACCCAAAACCAACCAACCAGTGATATAAGTAAAAGTAAATAAGTCATCCCAGTAAGTCACAAGATAAACTTTTTGTATTTTACAGTAAATTGAGAGATGTGCTTGGAAACAAAGAAACACGACAGTGGATTGGTCGATTCGATTCGATTCAGTGTGTTGGTTGGTGAGATTAGATTAGCTCATTAGCCATCAGCATCATCTGGCATATACGAGTGAGTGAGTGAGCCTATCGATGCCATCACCATTTCGAGCAAATGGAAGAAAGTAACGCTATAGTTGCAAATGAACAGTAAAATAAGAAAAAGAAGAAGACGAAGAAGCGATAAGACACATCACTAAATAGCCAAAATGACAAAGTCTCTCACTGATAACTATGAATACAGGACAAAGTGTAAGTGTTGTTCTGGTTGGGTGTAGAGATCAAGCCCGATCAAGCTCGATCCAAAGATCACTTTACTACAACACACTACCACACTATCGATCTATCAGATATAACTGTTGATTGGGCAAAGGACTAAACAAAGTCAAATAAAAAGTACCGAGAAAAAGCGAAAAATTGGCATTCGATTTGTTCATCTTCATCTTTGTCAAATTCTCAATGAACCAAAAATATTTGCATTTGTAGATTGAGAAGCACACGTCAATTGAGTGTAACTAAACAGGGAGATAAATCCACATACAACACTAGACAGATTCCAAATAGCAAACACGCGAGATTATTCAAATATACACCGAGAGATCAATGATAAGTGATGATGTACAAGTTCAAAAACCTTTTGATGGATAAGGTGTCAAAACGTGACTTACACCATTCACATACACATTGAACGACATTAGAAAGACAGCATTATTAATCCAATGATTAAAGAATCATCTCAAATAGAATAAATATAACACATTACCAATTAGCTCTCACAAACTTATCTCAATCTCAACCATTCACACGCACGGACACATCATAACGGGAACATTACAATTGTTAGCACAATTACCTTCCAATTAGCACTCAAGCACACTCGCACAAGTGTGCACTAATTAATTACCACACTCGATTCCTTCCGAGGGGCACACACACGAGAGCACCATCACCACCATCAACAAAAACATTCACTTTCACCAAGTGCAGTAGAACGTTACATGTTGAACTAAGTCTGTGAGTTAGTTCAGTTCAGTTCCCGTTCAGGTTCATATCATAATCACTGAGCAATGTTCCACTCAATTCACTCAACAGACAGGAAAACTGTGCACATCAGTGAAGACGATGATGGTGGTGTGTGTTCTGTTCTGTGTTCATCAATAGTTCGGTTCGATCAGTGAGTCAGTGAGTCAGTCAGTCCAGGAGATAATCATCACAATCAATTTTAATTACACGGTGGTGGACATTTTCGAAATGAGACAAGATGCAATGAGTGCAGCAGAGGTACGACCGGCAGAAGAGCACAAGAAGAGTGGTGCACTGCCTGATTGGGACGACAACGACGATGATCACCGAGAGGTGAAGACGTAACGGACCGAGTAAGTAAGTAAGTAAAGAGTACATCTACAGGTGATTTTGTGTACTGCTTGCTTTAACTGATGACGGACATCATTTGGACATGTTCAATTTGTTCTCTCACTTTTGTACTACAATTCCTGATCATATTCCCAATAGATAAATCACATAGACACACTTCAGTAAAAAACCGTTCGACATAAACGACTTCTTCACTTCAAGCCAATCAACCAAAACTTATGTAAAAGTGTATGTCTTTTGATGATTATTGTGCAATACAGAAATACACTCATATGGGAAATCCTAGCCAAATACACACTACGAGTAAAACAAATATAAGAATTTCCACAAGGATGGCAGAGATAAAACGAACACTCGCAAACTTTGGTCAATTGAAACATGTTCATCGATACCAGTATTGAACACACAAAAGATATCCATAATCAATTGCTTAAGCATTAAATTGACCAATCAATATTGTCCCTAGTTGCATCACAACAGAATGGACAAACAGTAGAGAGCAAGCCGTATGTCTCATATCCTCATGTGCCAATCAATAATGTTCAACAGGATCGATGATCGACCGGTGTCTCATCATCATCATTCGTTGAGTAGTTAGTTAATTACACTCGATTCGATTGAATCGCATCATTTCCTTGTCACTAAATCTAACATCTTCTCCTTCTTCTCCCTCTATTTCAGTCTTCAGCAATAAAGATTGAAATTCAATTAACCCAAAGAGAAGAACGAAAGAAGAACTTTTTCTTCTTCTACTTAACTCTGGAAAAGAGAGAATTCATAATTTATAATACTAAAAACCAACAAATTAATCGATTCAATTTAAACAGAGTCGGGCACGCGAGGTGAGCACCAATCGCAACGCGCTCGTTGCTTATACCTGTCCCCCTGTTATTTGTAATTATTCCCGTAATTCTAGTTAATTAATTAATTGGTTAAATGGTTTAACGGCTAAACACTAACTAACTTGCCTCGTCCCTTCGTCTGTCTGTCCGTTTTGGCTGACTGTGTGTCGATAATTAATTGCAATTAGCAAGTAATGGAGTGAAGTGGAATCAAATCAAGGAAGCGTGCGCGTCCATGCAGTGAGCGCATCACAAGCGCAACAAGTGTGGCGTGTGTACATTGCGGCACAGAATGCACAAATGCGAGAATCAACAAGCAATGGAAGACATTTCGCAAAACAGAATACATACTGACAAAAGGCACAAACACAAATCGCACGAATCACAAACAAAAAGAACACAAATAGCACAAACAAACAAACCCATCTGATCATGGGACCATCCATATTTGGACAAGATGCAATCTTTCTAATCAAGTTCGTCTCTTGCATCAACAAAACGAGTGCAACACATACAGAGGTAACTTTAAAATTATACCTATACATACAACTGATGATGAGTCAATAGTGCAGTGACGGAAGCTACCTGTCCATGATTATGTACTACGTACACAGTGCACATTCATACACAAACACACACACCTGGACAACTTAATAGGTGTCATCTTCTGTGATCTCAATCACTCACTAATATGGCTCAATCAATATGCAATTGATATGCAATACTGTACAGTGTACACGGTATATATGGAAATACCTTTCAGTAGATGACGACATCGATGAACAAAGATCAAATCAATCAATCTAATATAGATCACAAATACAAACACAGGTCAATTACAGGTATGTTCACAAGTAGACAAATCCAATTAGGGTCGTCGCATGTTCATACCAGGTATGCGCACATATACAACGCCAGAGTACATTACATCACACTTATTTATACACACACAAATTACAGCCAATCAATTCAATCAAGGTGTATCGATGATGTCTCAATCAGTAAGTCCCATCCATCCATCTATCCATCCAATTGAGACATCAAACATAATTCGCGGACCATCCATAAATGATGATTGATTCATGTATATCAAGCAAACACAACAACCACAGTAACACAACTTGCGCAGCACAGTAAATAACAAGTCACCGCATCAATTCATGCAACGCAACACAACCAAACACAACATACAACTGACAGTCCACAAGTGACTCGTCTAATCTAAATCAAAGTTTTCATTTCAAACATTTCAAAATTTTCCTAAAAATCTCTCACACACTCATCATAAATTCTCTCAGGTACATTCGTTCGTTCATATTCATATGAGTGATACGATATAGATATTAGGTAAAGAAAAATAGACTAGACTAAGGAGAGTAGATAGAAAAGAGAGTTGAGCTCACCGCGCAAACTATGCATAAATCACCATATACAATCGATACATGGCGCGCTGTACAGTACAGTGCAATACTGCACAAGGTGTCACAAAAGAGAGCAATTAGCAGACATGGCACTAATTACCATCATCATTGGCTAATAGCTCCGGACTCATCATCATCATCATTAGTAAGCAGACAGACAAGAAGGTCCATACTCGATCCAAATGTATGAATAAAAAATGAGCACGAAATCGATTCGATTGAACACTTTTGACTTGACAAGACAAAACGACAACGACGATGATACACATTAGGACAGAGACACACACACATACACACACAGAATAGACAATTCTTCATTTTATCTCTCTCTCTCTCTCTCCCCATCCACTCAATTGCCGAATGGTAATTAAGAATCGATTGGCCCTAATAACTGGCGCAGCGTTCAGCAGCAGTTCAGATTCGTTCATAAATGAATTTTACGGTCATTTGCGCGTTCGCACAGAAAATTCACTCGCTGAAAAAAGAGAAAGTTGTTCTGCAGTCTCAATCCAATTCTTCCAATCGATCCAATCCATTCCATCCACATTTTCTAATTAAAAATTAATTAGAAAAACTCACTCAAAACACAAAAGAAGAAACAATTGCAAAGACAATGTGTACAGAGACAGAATTGTGCCTTGTGATCGCAAAAAACGATCGATTCAATTTTGAGTTGAGACAATGGTATGTGTGCCAGTAGCAGAAACGAGATCATCGCTCTAGAGACCATCGTTTAGACGAGACTAACTATGCACTATAGAGTGGACAATTTATAATTTCAATAATACATAGATTGACACAAACACACAAAAGGCTAATTGGGGACAATCGAAAAGAGTAACAATTTCGAGTAACAACCGATGACAACGACAATTAAGAGCAATGCACAACACACGTGTACATCTGTCCATTACTCGGCGGTGTAGCAAGCGTGTGTGAGTGTGTGTAATTGGTATTAATCACAACAACACAAGCGGCAATCAGCAGCTTAATAGCGTATGGCGCCTGATCAACAGAATCATATGGCGCCCGAGACACAAAGACATCATCAGGCGTGCGGGAGCCATAAAGAAGTGCTGTATGGTACACAAGACGGCTAAACACACACGAATCAATCAAATGGTGCTTTCATCAGCTATTCTTCGTCTTTTTCTGCGAATTAGTCGAATTGTCTCAAATTGTTGTGGTCGCCGTGGTGGTTGTTGTCGTTTAATTGCCATCATTTAATGGACACCACACAAAGCTAATTTACAACGAATCACTCACCACAAAGCGAGAAAACAATCGATTCGACGATCGAGTGACAAAAACCGTTAAAACACACACAAATTCTTCAACGAGTTAATCATCCAATCAAACAAAACACACTAACGCCAACAAGATGCACATACTCAAACAGTTTGCGATTCTTTCTAAGTGCTCAGCCAGCTCGCAAGCTCCTCACTCAACAATCGAAGCTTGCGTAGCAAACTGAAGCAGATTGCATCAAACTGTCGTTTAGTCTAAATGGAAATTCGCTCAACCGATAGAAGAGCACAACAAAAAGCTTTTAAAAAGCACAAGATGCTTTGAATCTAATCTAAATTGAGGATGAAGAGAGCGAGTGCGTGCTTTCAGAATCAAGAATACAAAGAAAACATTCGAGCACAACAGTTTACTAAACTAAAGTTTAGTGCAGCCGCATATCGACCTAAGGATGTAAGTCATCAATCGATGACCCGAACGGGCTCGTTCTCGTACAGTAAATCACACAAGCACACATTGAGCAAAGATAGCACACCAAATTAGAGTGCATATTGAAATGTTGCACACAAACACACACCTGTGTAACTATGAGCAATTAACGAACGTCATGAGGTCGTCATCAGGACAGGCAATACTCATCATCATCATCATCATCATGTCTCTTTGAGTAAATTAAAATTTAGGTAAATCAAGTGGCGGTACGTATAATAAAACAAACACACACGCACACATCATATACGATTTACATAACTCACATAGATAGATATGCGATGAGCACTCAATTACAGGTAAGACAATACCATAAAATAAAGTGCCTACCTCCTCTCCCCCAGTGGGGGTCGTGATGAGAGAAAGTCCAATCTCCTAGAGGCTCGTGCGCAAGTATCTCTTATCAGTGGTCTATCAGTCACACAAGTGTCTACCTATAACAGCCAGGTATATTTCGTAATAATTACCTTTCAATTAGACCACTCTCATTTACTCACTCCTGAGGTAATCACACAAATATCCACCACAAGCATAATTCATTTTGTTAGGACCTAATGCACACAAATATGATGAACCAACCCAAACGAACACATCATATATACTCCAAGCACAATTTGCACTCAACAAGTTAACAAATTGCGATATCACATGGGTGCGCGCTTTGGTGCTTGTCGTCAAACACTCACTCGCGCGCTTCATTAAACTTTGATAAATTAAGATAACACCAGACACTCATACACACACACTTACTATTGCTTCATAGATATGTCTTCATTCCGTATATAATCTCACAGGTATATTTCCAACGAGTCATACTAATATACACTGATGCGAGGCCAGCAATGCGAAATATGCCAATTGAGACAATTCCATTCAAAATCCACGTCAAATCCAATGGAAACCAAAATCCGCAGCACGAGTTGCACTTTGATTCAAGTCTAAACCTAACCTAAGACCCAATGCACAAATCCTGGTCAATCAACAGTGAATCAATCGATACGGATGCGAACAAAAGTGCAAGCACAAGTGCACAAGCATCACATAAATCAAAACCCAAACAATAATAAATGATGCTCTCTTTGGTTGGTTCAATCACTCATCGATCTATGGATTACATCTTACTATGTCCTAATCATCGATTGAACATCGAGCAGCTCACAAATCGTCCACTCGTGTGCTCGATAATTAAGATAACACACAGGACAACAGGTAAATAGGTTTGGTGCGTCGGCGTCTGTCAGTCATATTAGCTCACTCAGTCAGCGTATTGCTCAACTGACTGGCGCCTGTCTAGAGCACACAGCCTACAAGTCAAGTCAATTGTGCTCTTAGATGGACAGATAGATAACGAGATAGAGGTATGGTCTGTGAGCTAGAAGAACTAGAGAGTGCAACGTGCAAACCAGACCTCGATCTGATAACACAGACACATAGAGACACAGATGTTCTCTGGATCTGACGAGCAGATGACGAACTATGTTCAAACTATGTATGCGATTAATGGAATTAGATAATATACGAAATTTATGACTATCTAAAGGAGAGATGAGAAGCAGCATCAACAGCACACATTTGTCGACGCCCGGTAACGTGTCTAATGGGCCATTCATAATGTTCAATGGACACACACACACCAACAATAATTCAATTACATTCACCACACTGAACGCACACTAATTAATCCAATTAATTGCATACACGAGTTGATTGTACTATTACTAATTCAAATGGTCACCCAAAACAATAGATAAGAAAGGGGCTATTCACACTCACATTCATGGTCATACATGTAGAGAGATATAATCTAATTAGTCATGTCGAAATAGTCATCGCCTCCAAAGATAGCTGTAGAACGAGAACAATCGACTCACTCAACCTCACCCTTCACTGGCACCAATTCTCCCTTGTGTCTTATCTAGATTACTGATATATTGAATTAGACTAAGGCAAGAGATAAATGAAAAAGTCAAGATTTAATTCGTGAAAGACAAAGAATCAATTCAAACGGTCGTTCACACAGAGGCAGAAATAAGAACCATTTTCTCGAGGCCAAACCAAACCAACATTCAACAGCATTGTGCACTCGAATCAACTATGTTGTCCTATCTACGATATCAGATCGGAGATCGATCAAACACACACACAAATTCAAAGCAAACTCCTCTCAACTGTTCGCATTGCAACAACACAGTGCAAAAACAAAGCAAAGAAAGTTGTTGGAAACAATGCAAGATGATATCGGTCTCGAGCATATTCGAGGACCACTGGACAAACTGAGAGCACGATTAAACTGATGTGATAAGAGTGCACAACAAGACAATACATGTGTGCATTGGTCAGTGTGGCCAACCGATCGTCATCCATCCATCCATCCATCCATACATCCATACATCAAGTGCATTGGTCATATCGCTTGTTCGTACGGCGATAATGATCGTCCTTACCCACATCATCACCGGCCTTAACAAGCAGATCCATCAAGTAAAGTCGAGTCCATTATTGCAATTATCTGCAAATTAGACAAGATAATACCTCACCACCAGCACCAGCACACCACACTACACAAGGCGTACTAATTCATCGCGATGGCATGAATGAATGAATGAACCAATGAGAGTCCCGACCAACAAGTGCACAGTGAGCACAAACACAATTAGCCAAAGTGGCTGGCACCAGGCTCGTAATTCAATTTATAATTCATCGACGTTTCATCATCACACATCACATCACACACTCGACCAGTTTATCACTCACCAACCATCGCTACTGACACTCTAATGGACTGTCTAAGTGAGCTGAGTGAGCAAACTAACTAACTAACTACACTCCACTCGACTCACTCGATGAAATACAGATCGAAAATTATGGAAAGCACCAAGAATGGCGTGCAATCGAGTGTATAGTGTGTGTGTTAGTGCGTCAGTAAACTACGAAATTCCATCAGTAACACACTAAACAAGATAGATAGATGGGCCATAGATATGGATCAGAGTGAGACAGAGGGGCAAAAGGGGACAGTCATTGATCAAGCACCACATTAACCAGACAACAAACGAACGTCCTCAACGAAAAGGACACAAACGTATACGCCATCTTGATGGCGATGGTAATGATGAGATCAAGACAACAACCAAAGGATCACTGAGTGAGAACAACTTAAACTGAGACCAACTTCACTCAGACCGACACTATCTGATCAATTTAGTTAAAACTCTTCTTGGTCTTCTTCTTCTCCTTAGTTACACACAAACACACTCTTAAATAGTCATAAATTAACTCGAAAAACAATCTAAATGGAATGACGCGCATTGATGAAATAGTGACAAGACAAGACACAAACTCGAGTGTCGAGTCGAGTCGACAACAATCAATTTAGAGACAAAACAAGAGACAACACGGACAAGCAAAAAGAAAGAATTTTCGCCATTTTTACTCAGAATCTAAATGATTTTTCGTCTAAACAATAGAGAAATATTACAAACAAGGTCACATTGCACCTATTTGCACGTCAACAGGTTTTGACCAGAAAGCAACCAAAAAAGTCGGGCGTTGAGCCTCTGTTCTACATCTGCAGTTGATCTCATCTCTCAATTCATCTAGTTCATCTCGTCATACTCTCGCCTTCTTCTGTTCAGTGCCCAATCGGCACTAACGCCCAACAATAAATTCGTAGTAATCGAGTAGTAAATGTGGCACTGCACTAGTGTCTATATATTATATTATAAATCTGCAATTGCTATCGCGCCTTGATGTGTCTTAGTGGCAAGTAGTTTCATACATTTCATAATGGCGCCTCCACACACACTCGCATTCAGTCATACATACAATCGTACAACGAAATCAATCATCATCAGCATCATCAAAGGTTGCTTCAATTCAACTACTCAACTACTACTTTCAACTGCACACACACTCATAGGCGATCACACCGAAATATATTTCATTTCGATTAAGGACAGATTATAAGTGGCACACACACAAATTTGTCAATTTTCAAATTACACTACTTTTCAATGGTCAATGAAACAAACAAGTGGAAAACAACAACTAACTAGCTGCACTAATATAGTCAACTCAACTGCATGGAGGAAAGTATACATCGAAAGTGGTCTAGGTGTGTACAGGTGTAAGTGATACATCATTAGGTAAATACTCAACTTGTCCAGAGGTGATAACACACACACACACACACCACTTATGTTGTTCGATATAAAAGAACTTTTGATCAATTTGAAAGTCAAGAATTTTAACCCTTTCACTACCGTAAGAATATATCTATTTAATTGACTCACATTTATTCAACGTATAATCAGACCACCAGTGGAGACTGAACGAGTTAAATCCAACACACACTCGTACAGGAACCATCAAACAGTGGCATCCCCCTCAAATTGACATATGAGGATAGTGTCCTTGGACTGGACATAACAACAATCATCATTACCATCATCATCATCGCCATCATTCACACACCACACAACAAATTGGCGTGAATCGAATCAAGTGCACCATAAGGAGAGCACAAGTCAAGCAAATAAATTATCTTGTCTACTAACGAAGATGGTCAACAAGTAAAGTGGCAACCCAAAGTAGTAAAGACGCAAGCTTCTTCAGATTTGATTCGATCGCCATTTTCACTAGTTAAGTCACATTCAAAAGTCCCTATTCGTTCAGGCCCCAATCACACTATCGCTATAAACAGAGGAACTTTTGAAAACACTGATGTATCAGAAAAAACCACATCAGTGACATCACACATGGAGCACATGTGATATCAAGTGAGACAATCATTGCATAGTCACAAATTGACTGTCGTATTATCGATAATGACAATATTTGTCATATAGATTGCATAGATTGTGCACATAGGTGCAATATGAGCGCACTAGAACACAAACAGGTATACCTTACGACACACACGCACACATCAATTGCATTCGTTTGTACTATGATGACGATTGCAATCAAATTCAATTAACCACAAAAGATAAAACATAGATAGATCATCAAATAGACGAATGAGAAGAAACGTCCACGAGGAAAAACGACTTTTATGTGAGGTTTGCATGCGATATCTAAAGAGAGAATCAATCAGTCCTAAATATGTATGGACATACGTAGACACACTTAATGAAAGGACCCAATTTTGGAGACACTTTCGTAGGTAAGTAATCAGGCATACAAAAGATAATGATGTGTACGATATACTTCCAAGTCACTTCATGACAATTCATAGAGGCAAAGCCAAGCACAGCAGCACCTTCATTTTTGTCCCTCCAAAGCCTACCTGACTCACATACACCTCTCTTGTGAATGTGAATGCATTTGCATTTAGGCGCCAAACATAACGCGCGCGCAAAAGACTCTACTCTACACATTGCTAGGTCATTATCCTTAATGAAGTTTTAATTATCATACACACATAGGCACAGACAGACAGTGAGACAACAAGTGTGGCACTACATTCTTGAGACATACTAGATGCATAATGCACTGGTAGTAGAGTGGAGCACTAAAGTTTGTCTTGTAATGACCATTGATTAGGATTTGAACAGAAACTTTCGTACACTCTACTCTGTACAGTTGGTCATTAGGCTCAACACGAATGACACTCTTTTGGCACATACGAACATATTCAGTGTCAGTGCATATAACAAGGAAACCTACACTATAGAGACAAAGAGGATGACAGTTTCCAGTACTGTTCAGTGTCCTTTCTGTACAAAACAAAACCAGGCTAATTAAGCAACTAGGTGCACTGGTTGAGGTAATTTCGAGACTCGAGACAAAAGACATGGTATGCCAATGCAATTGCTTAAGCCTATGTGTGCTGTCGTGTACTGTTCGAGCATCGAGCCACAAGTCTAATGTTTATGAATTCGAGTTAAAATCACATTTTATTCGAGCACATTAGACAGTGAAACATAATGTCAGACACAGACACCACATCAATCCTCAAGTTTCATTCATGACAACAAGCGAACTTAGCCAACAAACACAACGCACAAGTATGAGGCACTCTCCCATTTTATGGACATCGTATTAAGATGAATTGAGATTGAGATAATAAAAATGCACGTTGATTGTACGCACTCAACTCTACTCGCGACCAAACACAGACACAACAAAAAGAAATAACAATAACGAGAGATCACACACAGTCAACCAGACACCAAAGGTGTTTGTCAGAACAAAGCAGATCACACTGAACCTAAAGAAAATGAACATAAATGAATATGAATAAATTAACCATTAAACCAAAGACTTGTAATGGCAGTAAAGGCGAACGATATTCCGGAAATGAACACCAATAAAACACCTAGACACCAGCAGAAAGTCAATCTTAAAACTAAAAGACAAATAAAACAAATAAGACAAAACAAGGAAAGTCGTAAATGAAACAATGAGCATCGTCATACCAAACCAAACAAACAAATGATTCACCATAAAGTCCAATTCAACGAAAATAGTGAAATCCAATCTTATCAACATCGAATTCCACTGAATCTGTATGATTCATCCAGTAGTAAACACATTTGTCCATATCGCACCAATCGCATACGAGACACACATCATCAATAACGCGATAATGACTCATCGACTCACACATACAATGGAGACCATAGGTTGTAGTATAGTTACCAAATGAGTCTCTCTCAATTAATTAACATTGCAATAATTAATAACATCGTCTAGTCCATATATTCACTTACACACACTTACACTCTTTCATTCATTCGTTCATTATAAGCACTTTCAGTAGCAACTACAGCAGTCAGTCAGTCAGTCAATGTGCATCATTAGCAGACACAATCTCTCTTATCGAGACAAATAAGAAATCAACAACAACAAGAGAAAGCCTTGAACATTGACTAGCTTTGAGAAGGCCATCACTCTACACATAGACACATTAAAATGTACTACACCGAGTCTAATAAAAGTAAAAGTACTACTAATACTCCATTAGACATAACATATTTGCATTGCAACCTCCGGTTACTACCAAAAGTGGCCACCACCACCACAACACCTTATAATTATCACATTAGTAGTGTAATGAATCAATGACTAAATACGAGCATTCATTCATTAATACGATGCCTTCTCTGCCTCTCTTCACCATCATAATCACTCATTCAAAATATATCAGTCGATAATGAGTGCATTATACATTATCAGACAAGAACAGACACTTTCCATTTATTGCAACACAATACACTCCCAGACACTACTTTGCTATTTGTGTAGACAATTGAGAATATTCCTAAAATGGACACACACTTCGTCTTCGTCCATCAAGTGACCAAAAATGATTCTATTAATGGACAAATTAAACTAAATTAAACTAATCTAACTGTAGTGATACATTCCGATTGAAGCCATGGTTACCTAGACACCTACAACACTTTTTTCATGCACATTCACCAAATATTAAACAACAAATTCAAACAATAAGGTCATTTGCATTTGAGAGTCTCTAAAATGTCTTTGTCCACACTACAGTACTAATCGCTAACTAATCACGTGATCACCCACAAGATAATACAATAATACAATGGTAATGCAACAATAGATGTCCTTAGTGTTAAGTGTGCGACGAGAGATATTCTCAATACGGAGCGAATATCACTGCACACTTTTCCAAACACGGAATATCGCCTAATCTCATCACACACGGGTCACACACAAATTCAAGTACATCACCGACAAGGAAAAAGACAGCAAATTAAAGAACAGTACACTTTGACACACGAGCATCTGCAGCTGCTGGTTGCACTCGAATCGACACACATTCACTAGTAGTGATGGTCATAAAATATAACTCACAGACTAGACAGACTGTTTCGAGCCTTCCAAAAGATAACTTTTAAGCAGCAATAGTACTGCCAGCCAGCACTGCAGCCTTCAACCTAAAAGGGCAACCATTTAAGTATGAATTTAGACACATAAAGATTGACTTTAGTACGTCGTCGTCGTAGTCGTTGGACAGAGACAATCGAGTCATCTCAATCGACTCGACCACCTACACACACACGCACGCGTTCGATTCAAACGAAACAATCGGACGCCATATTAACACAACATACACTCCATGGCATATGCACTAATCTATTCAATAGATAAAAAGTGCAAGGCAAGAAAGGCACACAAAGTGATGCACACGAACAGATGAATCATCACGTCATGAGAGGTTCAGAACTGAACTGAAACAGTACCATAAAGCACAGTCTGCTCGTGCATATGCAGCTTGTGTGCGAACAGATGAATGTGCGCTTCAAATGATCCAAGTGGATCCTATCTATCAAGGATCCCCTTCAAAGTAGATCCAACAAGAGATCTATCTCAAGAACGCACACGCCAACACACAAACACATGGTCTTTTCGAGCGCGCGAGTATAGACAATAAGGCAAATTGAGTTCAAGTGTGAACAAGTGGGAACGAACACACACAGTCTGTACCAATGGAAAATCGAGCACGCCATAGATTAATACATAGAAATGTTAGTGCATTCAAAAGTTCCTAAAACTCAAAGCATTCAATATCAAATGACCAGAACACATAAACTTTCATTGCCTACCAACCTATAGTAGAACACACAGTACACACGAAGTATTTAGGATCGCCTCGGTCTTGATCCTGCCGAGTCTGTGCGTCACTGAGTCAGTCAATCAGTTTCCCTAATCGACACACGCCAATAAGTCAGATCGCGCCAAAACTCTCACTCTCAATAGTTAAGCAGCAGCAGCAGCAACAGCACAAAACCAAAATGGCAATACTCCATAAATTCACTATAATCTACGTACATCTGTGCATAGATAGACACACACACACAGTGGGATATATTAGGAGATAGCACGCGATTGAGAAAGCGATCACTCAGCAGCACAGACACAAACACAGACACAATTGCAAGTGGATCATCACAAGTACAAATATGGACACAAACTCAAGTTCTTCATCTACACCTGAATTGGAAAGATCATAATCACACCGTATAACACAAATAATACTTCGGCAAACAATAATAGCTCAACAGGTAACAAGACACAAGACGAATTGGACAAAAGGGATTTCACCAATACTTGAGAAGGGACCACTTCAAGATAATAAAGTACATGCAATATGACCAATCTATGCACTGTGCAAGATAAACAATCACTACATAGCACATCATCATGAATTGCATCATACCGGTGTGTGTGTGTATGTGTATGTGGACACAGTTATTTCATTAGTTCTAAAGAATCAGAATTCGGACATGCATAACAATCATTAACGAACCAAGTCACAAAAGACAATAGAATGCACTTTACTTCATACTACCACTACACAAAGTCATAGGAAAATCAACTCAAAATGGACCATTAAGTGAGATTCTGTAAATGGAGATAGAGGAGAATGCATCATTAAGTGTAGAGAGGCACACATACGGCTGGATGAATGAGTCGATTGGATGATGGATCAAACGGTATGAAGGACAAACAGAGAGATTTGTTTCGAATTAATCGTAAATACGATAAAACAAAAGATTCAGAGAGAAAGGCACAAACAACATTAACTCAAGTCACATTGCTCAAGTATAGAAATAATAAAGGACACCAGAGATAACGAGACACACAAACACAAGCGAATCTATCAATAGATGCAATGACGACGCGATGGTGGTGGCCTAATTAGATAACACAAACAAAGAGAATCCCAAAGTCGTTAAGATAAAGGATCGCACAATATTCTTGACTCTCATATCAATCGATCGACAAAACTAAAGAATAAAGGCCTGTTGATAATGTGAGTTAGCAATAATAATAAAACATACCCAAAATAGTCCAAATTCAAGTCTAAACACACAAATCCAGTTAATCAATCAATCACAAGTGCACAAGTCCATCTTCACTCAAGTCGGTCTCATTGCCAAATGACCACAAGTGCACAGTGAATGCTGAATCGTATGTATTTAGTGCGAGTGTATTGGCCAACTTCACTGGAAAAGCCATAAAACAAACGTAGACACATTCAAGCTCAGGCACAACCACACCATACGCCTAAATGGTGATAAAAGATGAAAATAAAACCTCTAAAAGGAGACAAACGAATAGCGAAGAGAGAATAGCACAAGAGTAAAGTCAAGTCCCGACTCGAGTCTGTGTGGCCCCGGCGGTACGCATGATTACATACAAAAACACACCGCGATTGGCTAGGACCCCGGACCAAGCGACAGACAAGACAATGAGAAGCGAAGTCTCGTCTCCTGTCACTCAGCTCTGAAAGCAAAGACACCTTGTCAATCTTTTCATCACCTCGTCATCTATAGTACCAACAAAACTGTGCTAATCGGACAAGCCGAGCCAAGCCCTTGTGTCTCGCAACCCTAGTTAAGGCTCTTGTTAGACGTTTTCGTTGTTGTCATGCGAACCTGACACACAAAACCGCATTAGTACACAAGCCAGAAAGGTTAAAAGTCAACAAAGAGTGAGTTGGTGAGTATAGGTTGACCTCAAACGCCATAGGAAAACCTAAGCACACGCGGTGATGTACAAAGAAAAGCACTACATTCCAACAACAAAAAAACACGATAAAATCTAATCTAACTAAACTCATCGATCCACCTGTTGTGACATTTAGCCACACAAGTGCGTCATCAAAACTGATCGTCTATCGATAAACACAAAAAATAAATAACCAAATATTATGATTATTACTAATAATATTAGAGATAAATAAATCACAAGGGACAACGACAAAAAAAACGAAATGACAAAGAACGATCCTTGAAATGCATTAAATCTAGTGCATCTTGCATCAGACATTTAGTTAGCGTTTACAGATAAAGAGCTTACTGACCAAAAATCACTCAACAATTCATGAGAAATTTGCATTTTAAACTAAAAAATGCAAGTGAAATTACATTAGTACAAACAACTAAATCACCTGTCGTAATTAAAACCTAATCACTGAAAGCATTCACCTCATCAAGGAATCAACATGTGTCATTTTGCAGCATGAAAGTGAATGAGTGAATGTGTTCTATTATAATAGTTAGATAGTCATGGTCAGTTGGATAATAAACACGGATGGAATATGTGCAATGACACACACTAAAGCTATTGAGCTCGAGATTGTTCCGTATTCAACACAACACAATCGAGATATGTTCAACGGCGGACTAAAGTCAATCAATCAACAGGTAATGCACATTGAAGCAATGACATTATAATGAACAGCTCTAGACACCCGAATTGGATCATTTACAATAGATAAAATTTAGAACTAAATTCAAAGCAAACTTTTGTGTCCGTTCAATGACTAGCTATAGTGCAACAGTTGATCGCTGCATGAGTAATCAATCTCTTACTAAACTCCCAATCACATTCAACATCTACGTAATTCTATTTATCGTTTGGTTCGGGTCATACACAATTTTGGATGCAATCCAAGCACATCGCACACAATTTATTCTCGCCTCTCGTCAATGGTCGGATCAATGTATGGATCGAAACAGGATAGAAGAGATTCTCTCTTTGTGTCTTTGTCTCTGTGTGTGTGTGCACTATTTCCGAACCAACCACGAATGATTCCCAATCGAACGTCAAATCTATAAATATACAAACATACACACAGTTGTCAATTGTTTTGTTAAACTAGATCAAACCCTGTACAGTGTACACACAGTAGTGAAGCAAGTGAACCAACAAATGGCAAGACAAATGGGTGCAATCAAACAATTTTTGCAATCATCAAAGATAAAGAGTGATTCTTAAAGAGAATCGATTCGGCGAGCAAATTCAAGCGATCGAGGGAGAATAAAAAGCTCTACCGCATAGAGATTGCAGTGAGAGTGAATAATGACAACCAAAACGGAAGCAAATAGAAATCGACTTGAAAGATCATCGAGAGATATGCAAACTGTGAAGTGTATACTAAACAAGAGACAGAATGGCAATTGAGAACCAAAATAGACCACAGTGCATGTACCGCTTGCTGATATCAATTCGACAATGGAATCGACAAACTCACACACACACACAACATAAACGCATCCAATGATGCGTAATGAAGCAAGAAATACACACACACATACGCACCGAGGACACATCATGCAACATATAGAAAGATCAAAGATGTAGCGCTGTGACTGTGCATCAAACCCAAAAGAGGGAATCGGGTGTGTGATGATCGCTTGACTAACGGAATCGAAGAGAATTGGCGCAATATCTTTCCGCTCCATACTCCTCGCTCGTTATCAGAGGAAAAATATATTCATTCCTCATGCCTCCTGTTGCACATTGCCATACTAATCGCCACCGCCGACATTTGTACGCATCAAAAAAAAAAATAGTAGAGCAAAAGGAATCCTCCATCCATTGAGGAACATGCCACCAGCAAAATATCTAAACATATCAAAGCGCCATCATTGCCTTCGATGTTCATCGGTTCGATCGATCGAGAATATCTGTAAAACGACGCAAGCAATCTATCTCCAAAGTGTATTCTTGTCTTGCTGCCAAGAGAACCGCACAAACGACGCGCAGCACCACTAGAGATAGAGAAAGACAAGATCAAAGATTTGCCATTTTGAGAAGAGAGGGGCGAATCTGATTGGGAGGGATGGGAGAACGATTGAAATGATGAACCAATTTGGGGGAGAAAGTGGAATGAAGCAATGACGCCAAAAGTGACGAGAAGAACGAGTGATACATACGAGCAAGAATCTATGTGAAGAAAGTGAAGCAAAGGGGGCAAACGAGTGAGAGAATGATTTAAACGATCGCTTTATGGTTTATGGCGCGCGAACGATTGCGACTCGACCAAACTCGACGAGGGACGACTAGATCTAATAATATTGCACGAGAGACGATCATCATCATCATGAAAAGCATCACCAGCAAGCATCATTTCACAAGACAACCAACCGACCACCAATAGATAAACACCAAGACACAATCCAAAATAGAATATTCCTCATTGCCTCATCCCATTCGCACTCATCACACAATCAATAAACTCCCCAAATCGCACGTTCCAAATCACTACATTCAACACACATATTTCCGGATTACTAATCACAATCTTTAAATTTTAAAATAAATCTCAATTCCTCCTCCTCCGAGTAAGATAAGAGGGCAATCGCTGGCAAGAATCGCTTTCTCCTCCCCAAGTAAGATTAAAAAGGGTGATGGAGGATTACGTGATGTGACACCAATCAGGCACACTCACCATGAGCATCACATGAGAGAGAACTAAGTTTTAAAATCATCAGACAAGACACGATGCAACAGACTCAGCATAGAATTAAACAGTGTCTGGTGTGAGAGTGTGAGGCTAAGGCTGTTGGGATGACAGTTTGTGTCAATGCAATTTATGTCTATCCACAACACCAACGTACATACAAAGCAAACCAAAGAAAGTGTGTGTCTATATTTATAATCTCACTACTCTCAGACACTGATGCACAAGCATCATTATCTCGTGTCAAAAATGTATTATTGCCAAATCGACCCGACCAAGACGAGCATGGATGACAGAATATGCATTCTGCCATTCAGAATTGTCATAGAGCAGTTAGTGTGCACTAGAGTGTTCTTATTGACATGGCAATAATATTGGCATCCGTTCATAATGAGACAATAATCACACACAATCAGTGAGTTTGTGAATCCAAAACGAAAACATACGAGGTCGAACTAACATTAAATCTATATACATAAAATTGAAAGTATGTGCCTTGGTAATCGATGGATTCGGAAACTACTTGATCATTTTCGATTAAACTTGGCAACGATTCTCCACTCGGGCCTGGGAAGGGTTTAGTCTTGGCCCCAAGTCAAAATATTGTGTGGAACTGGAGATATTGGGATTCTTAGGATTTTAATGTATTACTGCTATTGTATTTACGCATGCGCATATGCAATTGGCAAGAGTGGGCATTCATTCTTTCAACATTGAGGTCCTATAGTATACTGGAGATATATACATGGAATCTTCTATAAACTCTTAGAATGTACCTTCCCATAAGGGATATATCCACGGAATGTTCTAGAAACTTCTAGAATGTACCTTCCTATGAAAATTATATCCATGGAATGTTCTATAAACTCTTAGAATGTACCTTCCCATAAGGGATATATCCACGGAATGTTCTAGAAACTCCTAGATTGTACCTTCCTATGAGGGATATATCTATGGAATGTTCTAGAAACTTCTAGAATGTACCTTCCTATGAAAATTATATCAATGGAATGTTCTAGAATGTACCTATTTTTGAGGGATATGTTAATGGAATGTTGTGGAAGATTCTAGAATATGCCTCCGTTTGAGGATATATAAATGGTATGTTCTAGAATGTTCTAGAATGAAGTAGTAATGCCGGAGCGAAGCCCGGGCAGTTCATCTGGTAGTCACTAAATATAGATCAACCAATCATTGTGAGCTATCGACAAGCTAAGATAAGTTCGCACAAACTGACACAAAGAATCATCTTTATCCCAACAATAATTAGCACACGTGTCCCATCACCCAGGTAATCAATCGACACGTACCATGAGCATAACACAAGTAAAACACATACATCACAAAAAACACACACGTATCCTATAATTACAACAAAATTCAATAACACGACACACGAGCCAGACGCGATCATCATTAAAAGGCAGGCAGGCAAGCACACATACACAAAAATCGTGTCAAAATTAACGAAAATTATTATCCAATTTCTCCTAAGCTCGAACACATACAATACATTACACATTATCCATCTCATTTCACATGTGAGTGTTTTAATACACGACCAATTGGATCACTCAAAACAAAAACATGTGTGCTTTATTAGAAATGATTAATTAAAGCACAATAACACGCAACACATCCAAATTATTATAATTCTACACACAGAATCAACTAATTTTTCCAAGGTAAACACACTCATACAACAGAATTTGAATAGAATCACTCAACACACAAGTGATGAGAGGTGGAGACATGAAGTGGTGCAAAGTATAGAACATACATAAAGATCAGACAATTAGATCTAGACAAGCGATAATCGTGATGTTCCAGACATATCTTACACAAGGCTCAGACATTAGAACGCAATCCAACGCATCATATACAATCTTCTTCGTCTCTTCATCTGCTACTCTTTCTCGATCGATCTAACAATCAATCTGATGAATCTGGCCAGTGGCCACTCACACACAAAACTCTCTCTCCCACTAGTCGTCATCATCCTTCCATTCCAGGTGATTATCACCGTCTACGTTCAACACCACTTACAAGTAGTGTCCAACAAGTGCCACACCAAATTTGGGCAACATTGAATAGATCCACATGAATGATAACACAAATGGTATGCACATACATAAAGGGACAATGCTGCAATACTTCAACACACACTAATCATGCACTATTTAAGACCTATTTAGCGAGTGTCACTAATTCTCAAACCTAAAGTAATGAGGAGGAGAAGAAAGTCCGCCAGCGGAATGATCACAACTTCAACATCAAGCAGACAAGTGGTCACACTCATCAAGTCATAATGTCTCAACCCAAAAACAACAAAACCCAACTAAAAATCACACGATCAAATCAAGTTTAGACTTATGATAGCATAAGATAGTAGTGCAATAGTGGGGCATGCAGTGGCACTATCATAAAAAATAATCACGACTATCAGTCGTGTCATCTAAACTCACTCAGTCATATACTGGTTCGGGACAGACACACACTCACACACAAAAAGTCTTTACCAAAATGACCATCAATTTGCAATAGTGCCATTTAGACAAACTTTAGTGTGCATATTTAGGTTCGTTCAACCTTGCCGAGCAAGAATCCACACAACCATCACTATGCCCCTACCACACTAAATGGTCTCATCTTACCAATAAAAATTCAATGACCAAACAAAAACAACACTCGAATCATTGTGCAAATCAATGCAATAAATTATGAATCCAACCACATCATTAACTAACACTAGGCACTATTCCTGTCAAAATGTTAAATTCCAAACAGTTTAAATCACAGTCACGAACTTTAAAATTAAACACTAAACATAGCATACACATAGAACTGGTTGGTCAGTGTGGTCAATGATCAAGCGTATGTTCCAAATGGAACAGCAGCAACATACCTTTACTGGGTTTTAACTAAATCAATCCAAATTCATTGAGACGCACCAAGAATAGAATCTAAATGCAATCCAATCGCATTAATCTCAATCACAAGTCTAATGTCAATTCAGTTAGTGGCAACTCCTTTCTTTCTTGATAATAAACAAAAAGGAGTTGAATAATAAAACGTAGGGAAACTGTTTCTGCTGCTCAAACGAGAATCTCACAGAAGACCAAGAAGAGATAGGCAAATAGTCACGAATTATCAAATAATTAATTAACGAATTAAAGCGCACAGCACTCAACTAAACGCACTTAACAGCACATGCACACTCACATAGACACATTCACACAAATGCAACAAAAAGTGATGATTTTCTTCCTTCTTCTTGGTCTTCTTGCAAGTCAATCTTGACTCGACTCGAATAGATAAAAGAAGGCACAAGAATTCAGGCAAAGCACAACCACAAGTGGACAAGTGACTGTGCAGCAGCGTGCAGTTGAGTCAAAGCAAGCAATGATCATTTAAATAGAAACTTCATCAAGCAAAGTCAATTGAAATTCATCACTGTCCAGCGTCGATTCGTTTAATGCATGGTCACGACAAACATAAACACAAACGCAATCCTCGGCGAAATTCAAACATTCATTCAACAATTCATTCGGCAAGTGTAAACTAATTGTAGTTCCATTTGGAGCGGATTGTGCACATTTGAGGAATGCACATGTTGCATTTGAGTAGTAAGTGATGTGAAGGAATCATCGTGGTCGTCAAGTGTCGATGACAAATGAAGCCATGTTTAGTGTCGAGAGTGCAATGTGTGCAATGCAGCAACAGTCGTCGAGTGTGGCAGTTGACACTTGCGACACTCGTGTGTATGTATGTCTCACAGCACTGTTCACAATGTTCAGTCACAAGTCAGTCATTTGTTAAATCCATCATTAGTAGACGAAGAACACAACACAACACACAGCACATGCAACAACACCATCGGTCTCTCCCGTACAGTAGAGTAGTACATATTCTTAAGAATTCTCGCGCGCTCCCACATGCTCATGCACCCCAGACAGTACACACACACACTTCATGTACAGTTCAGTTGAGATCACCGCGCGGGCATCACATCATATATATCCATTCGAATCCATATCGACAGGCGCGCAACAGTTGAATGACTGTACGCAACGAGTCCTGTGTTGTACAGCAACAGTGGTCCACATGTTGGTCGGTCACCACATAAGACACCGCCGCCAACACAACCGATACACAACATACACAGATGCACTAGGCTCAGTAACTCAACCACAAGAAGCCACTAGTAGCAAGGATTCGTGTGGCAGAGGCAAATACAACAAGGAGAGAACACACACGTGGGTAATACACATTCGAAACACATAAATGAAGCAACAAGCGGCGACAAACCACTGTACGAGTGAACACTAGGCGCGATATACAAAAGGCGTGATGCAGCGCTCTGCACAAGTTAGTTGTGGTGCGTTCAAGAGAAGAGCGATCGCGAGACGCTCAGAGCCACAATGAAAAGTTGAGTGATCAAAAGAGAGGAAACAAGTGCAAAACATAACCAAGAAATAAAACAAAAACGAAAGTGAGAGAATACCACTAGAAAAAGTGATGCAGAAACTGTTGAGGCAAACTGTCAAATTTAAGTGAGAAGATACCGTGTGTGGCAGTGGCCGTTCTTGTGGTACATTAGATGACATCTAAAGTAGGAGCGCCCAAAGCAATACTAGAAATCAAGGTTTTGGGGCACATCTGTGCGTGTGTGGAGTGATGGAGAAAATAGAAAATAGACTAAATGGACACTATCATATACATACACATAAGATAGATCGAAAATGGACCAATAAAACAATCAAAGTTTGACCGAAAAAATGTCTTAAACGTCTCTCTGCTCACTCAACCGACAAGCGGAACGATCCCACAGGATTGAACACTGAACCACTGGCCCTGCTGCTGTTGCCGGATGAGGAGGATGATGATGATCATATAATGGCAGAAAATAGATGAAAGATCAACAGATGGAAAATTGAAAAGGCAGTTAGTTAGCCAGCATGATAAATCGATCAATCAATCAATCAATCAACTCGGACCAACCGTAATTGATCTACGATACAACCAACCATAGTCTCAATTGGACGATAATGGTTGTGTGTGGTGGTGGTAGTTGACTGGTTGGCGGGACAGTGGGGAAAGGCAATGGCAACAGTAAGTAAACCAAGGAAAACGAACAAGAAATTATTAAGATGTCAATAGATCAAACTAGATCAACTATTTATTGGACGAGAAGTCAATAGATCGAAGGCAAGATGATCATCATCGACAAACGGCCAATTGATAATGACGAGCACACTAAGTGATGTGAACGTTTGCCCGTTGCCTCAGTTGACCGTTATATAAGTAATAGCGAAGAAGCTAACAAGACAACGTGTATTATCTCAAACAACGAGACAAACAGGCAAATAGTCAAACAAAATGTCTCATCACAAACGTTAGTTCATCGTTTGACAGACACATTCTTGCACAACTGTGAGACATTAAACACATGCACCACACAACACACCAGACTACCAAGAAAAAAACAGAGCCAAAATATAAAACTTTATTCGTTAATTTTTAAATGTTAAAGATAAGATGAAGCCATAGTCTGGACTTTTAGAGTATAAAAAGTCAATTCGACCAAACTATACACTCAAATCAAGTGCAAAATCCAACAAGCGCGAGCAATTACCGACTATTCAGACCATTCGGGACATCATCATTATCATTATCATCTTATCTCAATTGCCTTCTTCATTGCTCAACAACAACGAACAACAATTTCTCTTCATAATAATCTTTTTATTACAAACGATCGCAAAAGATTAACAATTACAAGCAATAAGGGGAAGAGAATAAAAAGTATAACACAATGAAATAATATAATCGAGTTAACCTTCCCAGAAGACCAAGAGCTTCGCGAGTCATCCAGAAGTCAGCCACTCAATCAGTTTGAACCAATTGAGACAAATTGTCACTAAGAGACTCAAAGGGTTAATAATGAGATAAGGAGGACAAATGAAATCTATTACGTGAAAGTTCAATAGTATTAAATGAGTTGACATGTGCAAATATCGCACAGTTACACTAATAACACATACTGACTTTTTTTTATCTGTGCATGGAAAAGTACTGTCGAATGAGCAATACGAGTAAATCTGATAAGTCGTGTACTGCACTGACAGTGAAATGTCAAACCCGAGTGGAAAGGGGAAAATCAATCCGAGTATCGCACTCACACTCAAGTACAGTTTTGATATATCTCACTTTCACTGACGACGAGACAGTGCCTCAGGATATCGTCCCGTCCAGTGAAGTATATCCTAAAGCGCTGTTCGTGAAACTGAAGCCGCAAGCAGTCAAGCACTACGCCTTGAATGAAAGCTTGAGCATCACAAACTCAAGACAAGTTGCAGTACTCCGAGTAATACGAACGCGAGCAGAAACAGTAGATCTGTTCAATGCACAGTTAGCAAGAAGAATAGAACACGATAATAGAGATCGACAGATCGACTCGACTCGACTGGCGCACTTGTGATCGAATACATCACATCACACAAGTAAAGGGCATCTCACATCACTCTAGGAGTGCTCAAGTGCACTATTGAATGCTCGGGCGCGCATATTGAAATTGACTTATCTAGAACACTATTTTCAATGCTTTCAAGTGTGCCTGTGTGTATATGTTAGCTATTCAGTCATGAAATTAATGACAAAAAGAGAAGGAAACTTAAACTTGGGGAAAGCAACAAGTAACCAACCAGTAAACTACACCGAGCAAGATGGATTGTGCGATGTGTGGTGCGCTTGGAGACAGACGCAACGCAACGCAATCGACTGAAATCAGTTAGACTCAAGATGCACTCGGTGATAGGCAAAGTGAGTGGAAAACGGTGGATGGTGCTGCTGGTGGTAAAGATAATCTCACGTAAACGCCAGACATTCACAAAAATGGAGACAAAAGTACTCGCACACAGACACGCAAACTCACACTCAACACCTCAACTCAATCCCAATATAGACCGTAAATCAAGATCACAGACAAATCATATCCTTAAATTAAAAATTTAAACAAACCTCCCTCTCCCATTCAGATCTAAGATCAAGTTCGCAAATGCGTGCGAAAAAAAGTCAACTGCAAATGCAAATCTGCACTAGACTGAAAAGTTTAGAGGAAAGTTCCATGGATCCAAAGTAGAGATTATGCTAAACTAGTTGATATGCCAAATCGATTGGTTCAAGTCAATCTCGCACCAATTTGTCACTAACTCTAGCTCACTCCACTCATGAGGCACGATGCAACTGCAGAACTAATTGAATTCAACGTTGAACGTTAACGTGACCAAACACACACGAGTGCACACATAGTTCCAAATGGAATCTACAGATAACTTCATCAACTCAAAAGTTAACACAATCTCAATGAGGCCACTTGAATAGCACCTTTTTCATCAACTTTTGCACGCACCTAATGCCGAAATAATCCTTGAGAAAGTTTCACTCTGATTGATCTAAGTGCAATCCAACCATCTATCTAGTTCATAATCTACACTAACACTGAACTACAAAACTAACTAAGTGCTTCAATAGTTTTTGGTTATGAACGTTAAGAGCAATTTGGAGTAGACAAACACATCACACATTCAGACCAATTCAACGCTACAAACACAGCACACAGTAGAGCAAAAAATATATCAAGGATAATTGGCGATTGTCTTCTACAATACACTCAACCACAACACAACACCACCGGCAAAGTTACTCCGATTGTCTTTGTCTACTCAATCTAGGTACATGTGAGAGATTGTCTATGTGTGTGAGTGCCGCAAGTGTTGAGCAATCGACACAACTCTCACTACTAACAAGATGAAAAGTCACTAAATGCGTGTATACAGTCAATAGATAAATTATTAGAAAACAATAAATTACATTATTAAGGCGAGGGCTAACTTGCGACGATGACGACTACTACACACAACTGTCCTCTCACTCCGGCATTCGAACATATCTCAACATATCCATCGATTTGAATGCAATGTATAGTCGATTCGCAGAAGGATAAAATATAGATGGCGATTGTTTTAAGTCGCGCCAAAAGGGATTGGACGGATTTTGGGATAAAGAGAGAGGATAACACTGCACTCAGAGGACACATTATCGAAAGACAATCGATCCACTGAATGGCAAGGCAAAATGGAGGCAAAAATGGCAAGGCAACACACACGCGAATTATCTTCCTCTTCGTCTTTTGAATCAAACAAAAGATGGATGGATTGCCTGTAATAGTCTTAAAGAGTCACTCAATAATAGAGTTGTACACACAAATAATGACAGTAATAATGTGTGTTTGAAATGTTCGAGTGCAATTCAACGAGACAACAAACAAACTGACAAGTATCTAGCTATGATCATATGTGCCCATCACCGTGCATAATAAACATTCAAATTAGGACATATTCAAATGTACCTATCTAAACAAATGATCTAATAATTATGCGTGTGTGTGCGGTACTTCTCTAGTATTTTCCCAAGTTACAAAATCTAAACGTTTCTACTCTCATCGTTGTCATCAAGCGGAGAGTAGAGTAAAAGACAGAGAGAATCGATAGTATCGATCATTATCACAGACACACAGATGCACATGTACAATCGGCCATCATAAACCAGCCCCACCAAATGGCACACAAAGAGGCAACATCACATTCAGCCTACCATTTTCATATATGGTAGTAACCAGTCAGTTCAAGACAGGATACGAGTGTAACAAGCATTAAAAAGCACTACCAAGATATAATATTACTGTTACAATGCATTCCACATTGATACGCTCTCACATTGCATTGCACAGCGCAATAGATGAAACACACACGAAACACATTAATATATCTGTCTGTGTGAATGACTCATCATTGCAGTAATTTCAAATATAGTTAAACGCCACGAGTTAGATCGAGTCATCCTGTGCGCTGACTAATAAAAACACAAATTAAACAAAAATAATAAATAGCCAGCAACATTTGTGATCGATATGGGCGAGATAGATATAGATGGTGAGACTCATTCAATATCGCCTTCATCATCCCATCGGCAATAGCACACTTTCGAATAGTGTCCACAATACAAGACATAACCTTGCACGGCAAGACAAAAAAGTCGATTCAAGTCGTTTTGTTACACTTTCACTTTTCACTCATACATCACACCTACGCCAAAAAGTACAGGTAGATTCACACAGCACACTTCTAGACAGCAGCAAAACTGATAGATCAAGGTATCGCGAGGAGTCTGATTGAGGCGAAAGTCGTCTTTTAGATAATAACAAATGGAAAATTTTGTTGTACGCGCGATACACTCATAAATCAATCAACGATTTAAGTATTTGAGTTAAGTTCAGGTGTGCGCACTTTGTGGGCAAACCAAACTATTGCATAGTAAATGATAAAGAGGGAAACTTACCGATCGTTGTGTCGCCCTAACGACTTGTATTCCCGGACCGGACCTATTGATTACATTTGATATTCGTTGATTGTGTGAATTTGGATTCTTCTTGATAGATTGATCAAGTTTGGAGAAAAAATTGCTCAACTCTTCCTCCACATCTGAATCATCACCACCTCCATCCTCCCTGTTATTGTTGGCATCATTCGTAGATGAAGCAGATGATAGTGGGGGCACTTCTTCATCACCTTGGTCAATATCGAAAGGCAACTTTACAGTATTCGTTCTGGTCACTACCCTGGTTGTCAGTGCAGGCATTGTCCTCGAATTGACACCGTTTGAGGTGGAAGTGGGAGTCGAAACACACAACTTAGTTGTCATTGTCTTATTGTTAGTAATAGACGCTTTTGTCGATAACAAAGATGTGGCAGATAGAGAAGATTTCGATATAATACGAACTACAGGCGATGATAATAATGATGATGCGGCTGGAGATACCTTCGATAGCAAAGAACGAGACACAGGAACGACGGCAGTGTTGCCACTATTGTTGATATTCGTTTCGGCAGGCATTCTTCAAGAAGTTGAACATAAAAAGGTGATTTTCAAACATAAGAAATACTGTGGACATCTTGAAGATCATCAATATGAAAACTCGAAGGCTTAAAGCATCATTGTAGCATCATCAATCAAATTCATTGGCTAAAAGCATTCAAAATCACCAAAAATTCATAACTTGATACAAAGAAATAATAAAATGCGTTGATAAGATCAATTCAATTCGGTGGTAAAAAAAATCTATAATAAAAAATGCTAATTAATAAAAAAAAATTAGAGACATTAAACTTACCTGAATATTATTAGTTTCGGTGACTAAAGAGCCAATCTCATTGTTTTGACAGTTATTAGTGGATTTCTGTAAAAATTCAAAAAAGGTAAACATTAACGCACATGGTAATATAATATTGAACATGTTAGGTTAAGTTTAATGTACCTTGTCGTCTGTAATTGATTTAGTTGTAAGCCATGCAGCGAGATGTTGATGACACATTCACACTGACTGGGTGTGTGTTGATGATGATGAAATGATGTGCCGGTGTGATGTATGATGTAGATTCACGTGGTGATGCTAATTTCACAAAATTATTGATGTTCTATTGTATTGTTTGGTGTCTCACATGTGATCACATTGTGATATTGTTGACCACATTGCCCAGTGTTCATCATCATCGTCACATACACAACATCACAAAATCAAAACAAATCATAAATCATCAAGGTGAGGATTAAGTATAATTCCGTTTTGGTTTTGGCCAATGTCATCTGTTCGTGAGATCATTCTACGGGGTTGTTTGTGAAATTCGGTGGGATTCCTATCCAGATGAGAGGACAATTTCACTGTATAGATCAGATAAAAGCTTATTATTGGTGGATTCTTGATTGATTGGTTATGATGAAATTGAAAGTGAAGATCATCAGAACTGCAGCACGTATGCCTCCATAGATGCTAGTGTGATAGAGGCAGAGGATAGGCAGCGACGCTACACGCCGCCGAATACACCGAGGAGGACAAAGAGATACGAGATAAAAGAAAGGCAAACAGAGTATACACAGTGTGGGCAATACAACAGCAACAACAGCACATGCAAACACATGCACACAGCATAACATAACCCACACATGAACACGAATCAATGCAGTCAGACAAAGCAGTAACGAATCAGACAATGCAGTGTGTGAACTAGAATCCAATCAACCGCCACCAGGCTCAAAACCAGTCACCAGCATCAACATCATCATCATCACCATCAATATACTTTCACTCTCGATTTGTACATTGTGTGCATTGTTGTGTAAAATGCAGTGTTGCAATAACACAAAACGAGATGAAGCGCACCTCATCTATGACGGGACGATGTGGTAGAGATAGATGAAGTTGGTGTACTTTGAGCAGTGCTACTACCACATCAACCAGCCCAATCTGTAGCTGATGATACCGCACGTGCTACTGCTTGCCCGCGGATCGACACAGAGATGAAAAGAGGAAGGAGGAAAGAAGCGAAAGCGAAAACGAACACATGCGGGAGAGATACACAATAGATAGGGAGAGAAGGTGAGGAAGGAGGGAGAGGTATAGTGAGCAAGTACTGAAAGATGAAACTAATGACAATAACTGGGGATATATTCGAATAGAGACATGTGGGAAATTATTGAGATAGACATTGGACAGGTAATTAGTTGATTAATTAATTCAGGTATAATTTAATGTAATAATAATAATAAATAATATAATAAAATTCAATTGAAATGACACTTACCTGTATAAGTGAAATTTACACAAATGACGCAAGATGAGGAAAGTGTACACACACAGGTAAATTCGAATGTAATGATAATGATGGGAGTAATGAACGAATGTACTCGGGTGTAATTCTTGAGATTCCTCAAATTACCGAACCAACTAATAAAAGCATAAACATAGAACGGGGAAAGCTTGGCGCGCGTTCGTTTTGTTCGTACAGAGGTAGGAATTTTGAATATTTTCGTTAATTCTAGTTTTGCTTTCTGGTATAATCGGGTAAGTTTTCCTATTGTAGATCCAAACAATCTCAACCGTCAATCTCGATAAGAACAGACGAAATGATGTCACTTCTGCTCACACCGCACGTTCGGTATCTACTGATTGGAGTAGTGGGGGGTAGGCGAACCTCTGTTCATCTGTACCACTACTCTTTCACTTAACAGATTGTGGCTGTATTGTACTATTCATAGTACGTACTGATGGGTATCTTTGTACTGGCAGCATAGATATAAGTTAGATAAGGCAAGATTGTGTACCGAGCATGCATGCAAACCATAATAGACACTCATGCGTACTCGGATATCGAGATTAAACAAATGTGATCTTCTTAGATGACGTTACAGAGAATGGAGTACCGAATGTTTAGATATTGATATTTATGAATATATTTATGTTTGATTATTATTATTTTATTTAAAATTATTTATTAATATGATTTGATTTTATAACTTAAAAGATAGACATGGAATATTTTATTTTTATTTTTTAAATTTTTTTATAATTCATTTTTAACTCAATTTTCTGATTAGTTTATTTTGTTGATTTTGTTTAATAGTATTTTAAATTCTAAATTTATTTTTGTAACATTTTTGATTTAGCTTTCTTGAATTGCAATCGATTTCGAGCTCTTTTGATTGTAAGAAATTCAAATAATTTTTGAATTTTGTTAGTTTCGAGTTTCGCCATCAGATGGAATGAGTTGTCTACGTGTGACGGTTGGTGAAGTGAAAAGTTAGTAAACAACAATAACAACAAAACAGACGCCTGGTTGGTTTGGTTGATTCGCGGTGTTTTGTGGATTATCGTGTGGATTCTGAATTGCATTCTTTTGCACTAGAATGCCTACCTATGTTGTGTCTCAACAAAGTGTCACTCAAACGACCACAACAACTGTCAACATCGAAGGTGGTTACAACGATCTTTTGATCAAATGGCTCACCGAGTGGAGGGACATTGCCAAACGGACTGGATCGAAGATAGAGTTCACCTATCTTAAAGTATGTTTTGATTATTCGGAATTATATTTTAAATAATCATCTATTTTGTTTTAGGCATTAAAATCTGTGCGAGAACACAACGAACCACTACGGTCTGGTGCCGAATGTAAGAAACTTCGAGGCTTCGGTGATAAGATCTGTGCGGCAGTTGATAAAAAGTTAAAGGAACATCTTGGTGATGCTTATAATCCACCGGGTTTGCTTGACAATTTACTGAAATCACCAGCGAAACGATGTAGAGGTCGAAATGCCACCGCAACTTCAACATTATTATCCGATTCTTCAACTGTTCAGTCCGACATTACGAGGGTATTTGCAGTACGGAAGCGGTTGGGCAATGGATTGCAATGCAGTGCCAAATCACCCTCAGTGTCGAGTCCTATCCGGAAAGTGGCTCGAGCCACCAATCAGCGTAACTACATTCCCGCACAGGGCTCATCAGGTTTCGCCATTCTGGTAGCACTACTTCGGTACGAACTTGAGTATCGTCAAAAGTTGGTCAACAAGCTGGACATTCAAGAGATGGCTCAGCGATACTCGAGTTCGATGGTTGGTCAAACGAATGTGAGCACTTCGAGATACAACTCAAGTGGTTGGAATACAATCAAAACACTGTTGAATAAAGAATTGGTTGCCAAAACGGATGCGCGCAATTCATATTACTATTTGACGGAGGAAGGTAGGAAGTTGGCCCGGAATTTGGCACTGGTCAGTCCTGCTTTACTAGGTATGTACATCTGTGGATTTGGTTGGATATATTTAATCGATTATTATTATCCTAGACTTTTCGAAAAAATATCTCAATAATCAACCTGTCAATGGTCAACTTGCCATTTCTGATGACGAATGTGATTCTGATGTGATTTCGGATAGCGATTCAGCCGTTCCAGCTCCGTCCACTGCTTCACCCGAACCAACATATCGTCCATTTGTGTTCGAACCCGGCTCATACGAAATCATCCTGTGCATTGACACTCGTGAACGAATTCAAACCAACTTTTGTCAGGAAAATCGTGCTGCCTTTGCTGCTGCCCTGCAGAAGCAAGATGTACGAGTGGATATTCGAATGTTGCCGCTGGGTGACTTTGTTTGGGTTGCCCGTGAGAAGTCCAAAGCGTATGCAAACGATTTGGTTCGTTTTGCTTCGATGTCCACAGATATGAATGCAGGCCAAAGTTGCTCTTCGACTGCTTCGGCTGGTTCGACACCTTCGGATGTTCGTAAAGAATTGGTTCTCGATTTGATTGTCGAACGAAAACGTGTGGATGATCTTGCGAGTAGTATCAAAGATCGTCGTTGGGACGAACAGAAACATCGACTCAAGAATTGTGGTCTTCGGCGTCCTACCTATTTGATTGAATATTCGGGCAAACAGTCGAGGAAAAGTGATTTTGGTGGACTTAAGCCAGAAACCCTAGAACAGGCAATTGCAAACTGTGAAATTGATGGCTTCGATGTAAAACGAACGGACAACTTTGAGGAAACTGTCCGTTATCTCACTTTCATGACTAGATGGCTAGAACGCAAGTACACAAACCGAATGTTGATGTCCTGTGTGAGCAAGGAGGAACTGGCCAAAACGGTGGCCTCAGACTTTCGATACATAACCTTCAATGAATTTGCTGTCAATTCGGGAAAATTGCAAACATTCACAGCGAAAGAAATGTTTGTGAAACACTTGCTGCAAATCAAGGGACTCTCACTGGGTAAGATCAACTGCATTGTGGGGAAATATCCAACACTGAGGAGACTGATGGAGGCGTACGAGAGGAAGCCTGATCTGCACTCGAAACATAATTTGCTGACTGACTTGAAGTCTGATTTGGTGGTTGGTGCAAACAGAAGATTAGGACCGGCTATTAGTAAAAAGGTGCATGATTATTATCGTACGGAATGATTGATCGTACATTCGATCGACTATATTGACCATATATAACATGATTTTATGACAATAAATTAAATTCACTATTCATATGCATGGATATCCGAATCGAAAGTTCAAATCGTAATTTCGCTCTCGCCCTCAAATCGCTCTATTTGCATCTTGCACTATAAGATCAAAATGAAGCCAAAAATGTCATCTGGCATCTTCGATGAATCGATTAGTTTTTTCATCCTTGGAAAGCACAAGTTCCTCGAAAAGCAATTCAATGAGCTGTAATTCCACCAGTCGCGGGAACATTTGTTGTATTGAAGACTGCCAGTGAGTGCTTTTGTAGAAATTGATACCTTAACAAAGTGCCATAGTTTTCGAAACGATAGTAATTTGGACGGTTTGGATTTTTTGTTAATATTGTTCTTTGTAATTGAAATCGTCAACAATCATCTTCATCTTTGGAAAGGTAACTATCATCCTAATTCTCATTGCTATCAGCTTCGTCTCTGGTCTCTGTTTAAGAATTAAACTATATATCGAATACCTTGCATACAAACATTCAACATTGTAGTCCATATTTGTCAAATTCAAATTGATTAATGCACTCATATTGATGAAACTAATGCTTTGCAGATTATTCTTTCCAAAGATTAAAGTCAAGTGGAGAGGTGGAATATGGAAAAGGTTAAAATTTACGTACATTATTCTGGAACCTATTCATACTGCATGCAAACAAACTGATGGTCAAATTATCTAATAATCACGTGTTGTACCACTGCGACTCGATAGTCGATTGCATGCTAAACACAAACAACGAGAACAACAATTTACTAATTAGTCGACTCAAACGATCAAATCAGCAAATTGATCGAACGGGCGTTTATGCTCAGACTCGAGTCGATCGTCCATAGACCAATATTCGAATTTAAAATTAAATTAAATATATCCCAAAATTGCATTTTTTTTAATTTAATTTAATTTAATTATTTTAAACTTGGCCAAATTAACCGTTAATCTAAACCCTATATACCAAATTGCACTTTTTGGGATTCACGTGTCGGAAATGAAGTTCAAGTTCTATTAATATGTGAAGTTGAATAAAAGCTGAAATTGATCTTTGAAGTGCTATAGCATTATAATGGTTGCATTGGTCGCATTGGCCTTGCATTAAAGTAAAATAATTTCAAAATATATGTTTGACGTATCAGAAAACAATATTATTTTGTTTAAATCATACATATTTTTAAATTGAATAAATGGGAATAAATGTTATGTTCTTTATGGAAATTCATATTTTTAAATTATTAAATTTTATTAGCACCTGCACCTGATAATTGAGCATTGAGTCAGCAACATTTACACTGTATCGTATGATTTTAGCATTATTTTTATTGAAGTGACATTGTCAAATGTGACATTTGAGAGTAAGTAGAGCTTTCGTGATATTTTGCAATTTTGTTGAAGTTTCATTTGATTGATTGCACTTGTGATTTTGAAATTGAGTCTCCCCTGCATTTATTATTTTATTGTTCGAATTTAAAGTTATATTTTCTGATCATTCCTAGTTGTGATTCAAAAGCGAAGAATAATGTTGAAAAGAATATCTCAAATTGTGTCATTTTTAAAGTTGAGTTTCTATGCTCATCACGATGAGCACGATGTAATTCGGGACCATGGAGATGTCTACCCAGTGGTGGCCATTCGAAAGTGTTATCTATTCTCACTTGTGCTGTACACCTTCACCGATCTGTATGGCGTGCTCGGGTTGGAATGCGAATCTCGACCTTCATGTCAAATCGATTGGTCGGCCCTGCCTTCAAGTCCCTACAATTTGTATCATCAAATGTTTCCCAATGTTGTTTGGCATCAGATTAACATGTTGGGCTCTACTGTTGATTTGTTTTGCATTACCAGTTGGTTGGGGCTGCTGCTCACGCCGCCAATTGAGAAACGCTTCTTCATTTATCCTCATGCGGCTAGAGGAGATAAGAAAGGTTATATAAGAATTGCTTTAATTTATTTATTATTGATTCATTTTACTTTACTTTATTAATACTAGACGAACTTGATCAAATGGTGACATTTCGAAAGCGATTTATCAAATTGGCACTGACCACTGAAAGTGTAATCCTTGCAAGTGGTCTCACTTTTGTCTTTGGCAATGTTTTGTACAATTCGGTCTACAATGTCAATGTGACCTCGGCGGTGTTTTGGATTCTGCTCGCTCCTCTACACATATATCATGATGTCCTATGTGAGTTGTTATTTTGACTTGATTTTATTTGTTGTTAGCGAAACGATAACATTTAATCACACAAAATAGAAAGGACTGATCGAGCCAGTCATTGCAAGACATATAAATATCGTACATAGAGGGTTGTACACATAAAGCGTACTACGAACTAACAATTGTTTTTGTTTCTTTTAAAGTTGTCTACACACTTCCATTCTATGTAATTCTGGCCAGCAAGTACATCACCATTCAGCAGGCGACTTTAATCGCCAAAATGGAAGACATCATTGATCGTCTGAGTAAAATTAAAAATTTGAAAAATTCTATGAAAGGAATCGTGTACCAGCGTCTCTGGTTTGAGTACCTTTCGGTGAACAGTCAAATGTGCACCGTATGCAAAAGCGTTCAAGAATATGCTCGATTCTGGTCGCCATATTTGACGCGACTTTTAATATCTCTAATCTGCATGCAATGTTATGGCTTTTACATATTTGTCTTTGTTCCAAATGCTCCGATAATGTTACGGTTGGTGCTTTTCTTTATTGTGCTCGTACTGGTGTTGGATGAGTTTATGCTCATCAGATATTGTGCAGCTGTGGTGAAAAATTTTCATCGATTTACTGACCAAAATCGGTCATTCTACCAGTGTTACCGAATGAGACCAGGTGGGAAAAAAGTTTTGTCTCGAAATTTGGCTAAGGTATGAATGGATATTTGAATTTCTCAATCATTAATTTTTGTTTTCACAGGCAGAAATTCTCCAAGACAGTCAACTGATGGACAGTTATGCGTTTCGTTTGTTTGGCAACTATCGAATCACCACTCAATCGTTTCACATTGTATGATTTGAAACAAAAAATTAATGACTTATTACTAATTACTATCATTCAACTTAGATCATATCGAATATGACATTCTTCTTTTTGTATATAGTCAAGAATAAACGATGATATTCTTTTCGAAGCGAATTTTGACTATCTCGAGAACTACATTCTGTACAGATTTATTGATTTCCAATTGGTATTAACATTATGTATGATTGCAAACTTGATTAAAAATATAAAATATATAACTTAATTGTCATATAAAACAGTTCCTGGACATCAGACAATCCGAACTTTGTTAAGAACAACTATTCGATCATTGTTCTTGTGGTTCAGCTGCTGCCTCAACATTGTCCTCGTCGTTGGCGCTGTTGCAGCATTTGCACTTACAATTACCGCACTTGCAGTTACAAGCGTTTTCTGGAGCGCAGGCACAATCGGCGGATTCACAGTTACACGAGACGTCGGCACATTTGCAGTTGGAACAGCATTTCTCCTGTTGTCCTTCTCCTGCTGGTTGTTCGGTTGCTTGTGTATCCATTTGGAAGGTTTGAGGGTTTGAGAGTTAAAGGTGAAATGTTTTCGAACGTTGGAAGATGATGATTTTGGTTTGAGTTACAAGTTGGGTTTATATACTAAATATGGTACATAAATTAGGACACGTTTCTTAGGGATCCTCTAAGGTGTTTCGCCTGTTAGGCAATACTGCATGTATGTTGACGCGCATTACCAAATTACGTCTTTGTTTTGTTGTTGTTTTGTATTTTGTTTACGTACGTCTTGCTTCTCTCAAAATTGAGCACCGATTATGCGAGCTTTAGTACGAGTTCCTAAATCGATGTAATAAGTTTATTTTTAGATTTAAAAACAGCGTTTTTCAAAGTTTGATTCGCTTGGACAGTTTATTTGACCAAAAGTGTTTGAATGTCCATGTTTGATAGTATAGGGACACGTGCGCGTTCATAATGTCTCAAGTGACTATTGATTGATAATATTGCACATATGACGACCATAGAAGTGTTGTCAGTTTGATTAGATTTGATGCGTGATTTGTGCAATTCTCATAATTGCGACACTGGAAAGTCTTTACTAAATCCAAATTGTGATTCGTCGCATCGAAACTGAAATTGAAAATGAAACTTGAATGAATATATTCATTTTCAATTAATAATGGCATTATGGATGATGAACTTTAGCTTATATAAGCTATAATTAACGATTCAGGACTGTATGCTAAACAATAAATAACGAAAATAAATTAGTTAAATTCACCAATAAACCAAAAAACCAACCTTTCCTGAAGTGAACAAATATATTTTAGACAGCCGCCTTTAGAGAGACTTATAGGTCTAGCTAGGCTAGCCTTGGGCTTTCTTGACCACGCCAGTTAACACTGCACTGTTGAAGCTTCGCCTCGTTTGACTTGCAGACGTCAGTACTGTAAGTTTCAGCAGAAACTTTAGTTCCTTGTGCAGTTAAAGATTGACATTCCACTTCCGGTTGCCCCACAATTCAGTGTTATCAAGATTCCGTGTACTTTTCTGAATAGAAGTGCCGTGGCTTGCTGCGATCCACCACACAAATCGATTGGGCCAACTTCCATGCAAGTTGCAACTGCTGTGTCTGATCGAATTTAATTGAAGCAAATGCTTGGACCCATCTACTCGGCTGGTCAATGGACCGAAAGGCCAAAATTACTCCAACCAGTCATGGTCAGCTTGAGTCGACTATAGATATATCGTTCATATTGCCACCAGACGAAATTCTCAAGGAGCTTTCGGCTATCTTAGTTTCGTTTACTGAAACAACTATGCCAAGCGTGGAATTGTCTGAGGAGCAATTCATGTCAGCCTAGACCTGCCTAAAATGGTCGAACTGGCCATTCGCAAACTGCTGGCCTATGACTCCTACCTAGATGTGTCAGCCAAGACCTCCTTTCTCGAATGAGCGATTCATCACAAGTCCAAACCGACGGGGAAATGTCTCAAGACTTGTATTCACTAAGTTTAGAATCGACCACTGATGCGAATGAACAAAGTCAACCAAGTCCTTGAACCAAATTGAAGTTCTAAAAGAATCGTCTGGAGAGCAGACCAAGCAAGAGAACTCCAAGATGCTTCCACCATTCTCTCCAACCAGTTGCCTTCCTGGTATGGTTCGCAAGTGGAACCGCAATCGTCTGATGGATGAACTCAATTATGGTCAACAATAGAAGTCACACATACAATTTGACATATTTGTGGAGACATCCTTATTGATCAGCAAACGATTTGCAATCTTTTTTTTTAATAACCTTAACTAAATAAACTTAAAATAATAATTTACAATTCTTTAATTTACTAAAAACAAATTTTAATAATGAAAAGATGAATATTAAGATTATACAGATTCTATCTGAGAATATATGTACTATAGTACATTATAATGTATGTAGTTATTATTAACATTATTACTACTGTGGTTGTGGAAAAGTAGGAATGGGAACAGTAGTGCGTGGCATCATCATCCATGGATTATACTGAAAGGGCTCGGATGGTCCATTAGCTTGATTGCTTTGCATAATTGGCGGTTGAAAATGAGGTGGAGGAGGAGGAGTAGAATGGGACCAATTGGGTGGCGGTAAAGACGGACCGGGCAAATAAAACGGATAAAAGATCGGATAATAGATTACATTGTCATTGTTGCTGTTGACGTCACTAGAACGAGTTTGGTTGACTGTACTGGTGGTGGTCCTGTTTGCACCTTTTTTACCATAATTCGAGCCACGTAATGATGATGAACCACTTGGACCAATATGAACCTCACTAGAAATACCAAAGATTTCAATTTGTTATTATCGTTTAAGCAATGAGCAATTTAGCTTTATACGTCAAATGATTGTTCAACCCAATGGCGGATTGAAAGTCCAAATCACATGCCACACATTGCCAAATAGAGTGCGGTGAAAGTGGAATAAGGGGTTCGACTACTATACTTTCCGATGATGAATCATTCTGCGATGAGTCACCAGTAGCTCCAGGAGTTGTAGAATCATCTGGCGATAGATGTTCTGCTAGGACTTGCGATTCTTTTGGCGAAATACTACTACTATCCCGTTGACCAGAAGAGATAGGCGAAGCAATATTGCCATTTTCTTCTTCGTCTTCCTCTTCGTAATCTTCAACTACTGATGCATCTTCAGATTTTGTCATTTTAAGTAAGGTGTTTGGATCCAACTGGTGATTCACGATTAAGTGGGATTCTAATTAAGAATGAATATTCAGTCAAGTTACAGATTTCAGGGTTTTTTAGTCAACTTTACACTTACTATAACTGTCCGAACGGTAGAAACGTCGTTCACAAACGCAGCAAACAAATTTCCAATTATCCTCATCTGAAAATAGTTGTAAACAAATATAAAATCTTATTTTGGGATACTAATTCCAATAATAAGTACCGTGAGATTTTAAGTGACGATAGTAAGAAGCCTTCTTCTTGAATGTTTTCTTACAGCAGGAAAAATCCGAATCGCTGATGTTGTTGCTGTTAGTTTTTGTGATTGTCACTTGACTTTTTTGATTAATTTGACCAACAGTAACCTCACAATTGCTTTTAGTATTACTACCACTAGTACTGGGGAGATTCTTTAAAGTGGTAAAATTAGACGGCGACGACACCGACAATGAATCGTTAACTTCGGTTTTAATTCTATAAAAATACATAAATAGATATAGAATTGAAACATTCATACAAACATAAATGCAATACCTTTTGGAAGTAGAACGCAAACTCCTCTCGGGTGTAATTTTTCCCCTCTTGGCAGTATCTCGATCCATAATTGACTATGCTTGTGAGAATATCAAAATATAGAAAACAAGATTACAGTCAGAATCACTTTCCATTACGGAAGACGATAAGTCGAAATGTGGTTAAATTAAAATGATAAGAATCGAAATAATAAAATAAGATAAAAGCAAAGTAGAATCAACACAACAACAAAGCAAACAAAGGCGACGCCAAATTGCACTTCACAGGGCGCTGTGAAGTCGTTATGGTGGTGACCACTTCACAGACGACGTTTCGGTTTTAATCTCTGTAACATACATCAGTTTTTACTAGTTTTTAGGGACGAGTACGTGGCTTACTGTGATTATTCGTCAGATCGCACGAATAATAAAGATAAAATATATCAGAATTGATTGTATCATAATTAAAATTTATTGTAAGATTAGTGCAAATTGAACATAAATAGTATTATCTTATCAGACATAATACCTAAGGCTTAGGCTAAGCAGAAACGAGACGGACATAATCGTTCGGATCTCGATTGTCTACAATGTTTTGCTCTTTTTGTGCCTTGATGGTTCCAGGCAAGCCAAAATGGGCAGTCCGAATGTGAGCAATCAAATTTATTCGACCAGATATCGAGCGGTGACACTGTGGCCAGATGCATCGATATAGTTTGATCTTTTGGTGCACGAATTGGCGGTGAATTTTAAGACTAAAGTTCCGTGTAAATGAATGACAACACTGGTCACATTGATAGCGTTTTTGCGATTGAGGAAGCAAATTAAGATGGCCAGATGAATTCGAGGTCGCTTGTTTGATTCGTTTCGATTCGGCACTGTCCGAATCGTGCCATAAAGAAAGAGTCATTCAGAAGGGAACTCATCTTGTCTGGTCGTTTAACAGAAAGATTAGAATCGATAGAGAGACGACCAAATCGAAACGATAGAAATAAGTGCACAATTGCACGTTGAAACGTCACCTGTGCATGGCCTCTCTACTTCAACTAAAACAATAATAATTAAATCAATTCTCAATTAATTACAAAGAAGTGATGAATCTGGAAATTCAACGGATTTTTATTGCATCACTTGATTATCACTACGAATCGCTTCAGCTCGTGTGGAGCAGTTGGTTTATATGTTTGGCCGAATAGAGGACAAACTTGTGCATTTGTGGGGTGCAGTTGTCGGCGAGAATGAATGCCAGTGGCAGTGAGCACATTTGGTCATTGTGCCGCAGAATGGTGATCGAGTTGGTCTCGCTGTCCAGCAGGAAGCACTTTGGCGTGGTTCGGTTGGTCCGTACATCATCTGCACGACTGTCCACCATTTGGCCAATCTGGAAGAGGTGATGTTCTGCGGCCAGCTTGATGTGATAACATTGGGCCGAGAGGTTGCGACGAATGCCACTCATGCGATTGTGTCCCTCCAACCAGGTTAGACGATCCAGATGGGCGAGATCGAGTGCCACAGGACCATCGAACTGTCGGCCGTCTTTTTTGGGGTAACGTCTGCTGGACAGATGATGACTTTTACGGTGAAACAATTTGCCTTTGGTTTTGAGCTCTTCGGGCAAGTTTGGGTCTTTCAGGTCGATGCACATCAGTTGATCATCACCGACGCCGCGGTACACCAAAGTCCGATAATTGACATACAACATTCGACTGCCATCTCGGAAGGTGCATCCGTACAGGTTCGGATTGTTGTACTGGTAATACGCCAGACCAGTGTGCTTCTCCACAATCGAATGATGCACCCAGAAAGATGGAATAAGAGCAGGCTCGTGGTTACGGACATAGTAGTTGGCTCGAGGAGACGGCTTGAATGTCTTCAACTTGCCAATCTGTTCCAAACAGTGCAACATGTGCTCGAGCTTGGTCGTTCTATTCAAGACACGATCCAACTGTAGGTGCTAGAGTAAATGAGTTAATGCTGAGTTAATGAATGAATAGAGTGCACACACCACCATTATTACCTGAAGAAATGGATCGCCTAAAAGAGACTCAATAGAGGCGCGCAGTTGTGGATTCTTCTTAAGCATTGATCGAATCACTCTGAGCTGGTTTTGGTCCATCACTCGTTGAAATCGATCGAGCCTTGGATAGTCGACATGGCAACTGAGCACTTTCTCGTTGATCGCATTTGAGTCAGGTCCGTCGTACGGTGGAACTTTGTAGTAGAGGCGATAGATAATGCAGCCCACTGCCCACACATCCACTGGGAAACTGTAGCCAAGTTTACGGATAATTTCAGGTGCCTGGTACTTGGGAGTGCCACAGATCGAGTGCAGCAATTCTGTGGTGCACTGCAACTCCACTGAGAGGCCAAAGTCGCTGATTTTGATTCGGCTGTCCGCATCGAGGAGAACATTGTCCGGTTTGAGGTCTCGGTGCACCACCAGATGTTGGTGAATGTACTGACAACCGAGCAACATTTCGATGAGATGTCGTTTGATTTGTTGGTCGCTCAACACAAACGAACGGTCTTTCGTCTTGACCAGCGTGGAGAGAGACTGCAAATGGTGTGTTAGTTAGGCATATGCTAATATGTCTAAATGTTGACTAAATGTTCGATCGAATGTTACTCACCCGATTGGGGCACAACTCCATGGCCAGATAGAAGCATTGGTCATCCTGCCAATGAGCGAACAGTTTCACCACATTTGGGTGGGTGGCCAACTTGCGCATAATGTTCACTTCTCGTCTCGGATACTTGTCCAGGCTCCTCTGTGAGTGAGCTCCCTTCACGATTGCCTTTACAGCGATCAGTTCGGCAGTCAGTGGCTCACTGGTCAGAGACACACCAGGGACCACTTTTGTCTGACTCTTGAGAGACTGATTAGAGCTAGCACTTGACACCAGTTGGGCTTCGTTGCATCCATCCACTCGTTTGGCAAAGAATGCAATCGCCCAGGCGCCCTTGCCCAGTACACTCATTCGCTTGTAGCACTTGTCACCAATGAGCCACCAATTGGACATTGTCTCGAGACACTTGTCCATGATGCGATCCTTTTCGGCTTCCTCAATCGGCATCTTGGTACACTGGTCAAAGAGTTTACAATCAAACAGCTCACAATCAACTCGACCCTCAGTAAAGCTCACTCAAATATAGTATCCTTAGTACCCCAACAATATTGCCCAATTCTAATTCAAACAATTTACCTTGCAATTAGTCAATAAACAAACCAAACAAATAAGATTCAACAATGTCACACTCTAATGTTCAACTTTCTCATATGTTCAATCAATGCTCAATGCAGAATAATTTGATTATATGTTCGGAGAGTACTGTATCGATTTACGACAAGGCACTTTTGGTTCGAGTGTCTCCTTCAAACTCCTTCAAATGTCATAACAAATTGTCTTATCAAAAGGCTGAATGCTTTGAAGTGGCACTTCAAACAGAATCCCAAGAAGTGCCTTTGAGTTTGGTGATTTTTGTGTGAAATTGATTATCACTAAATTGCATATGTCATTGGTAACCAGGCTAATACGTTGAAAGTGTATAAATTTAAATTTACTTTTGCTATTAGATTGCATTGAAAAGTCAATAAACTAGTGACCGCACCTTACTCAAGGTACCTTGACTGACTTGGGCTTTTCAGCATTGAGGCCATCATTCATCATCAGCAGTCTCATCCAACTTTCATCCAAACAATCATCGAACAGTGACAAAATGTCAAGTCGAATTGTGTTTAGAAACTCGTTTTGTTAGTTTTTGCAATGTTGATTATATTTCGTCATTACAAACAGTTAAGCAAGCAATACAAGCTGATCAATATGGTATGACCATTGGAAATTTATTATCGATCAATGTCAAAGACAGAATTGAGTTGGGCCATCAATAGTAAATAACAGAACTGAAGAAATCACTCGTCAGAGTTTAATATACCTTTTTGCTTGTAAATGAACGAACATGATCTAAGTGATGAGTGTATAAGCTATATCGTTAACGCTGTTTGGATCCAGGTGTCGAAACCGTTGCATCCAAGTCCACTGTACATTCACCATTAACCCTCAATTAATTGATTTAGACTATTGAGTCCTTGTTAGTCAATAATATTGGACAGATCTCAAATTACCTTGATCATATTACATCAACCAGACAGCGATGTCACCGAACTCGTAAGACAATCCTTGGTTTGCAAATTTTGGTTGAATGTTACATACTTCAAAGCATATAAAATGAGTGGCCGTGATCGGTCGATTTGCCATTTGCCAGTCCATGCCAGTCAGTCATAGTGAAGCGAACTTCACTTGTTCATTGTCCACCATGTCCCAGCAAGAGAAGCCAATCACCACTCAACCCAAGTCAGCCACCGTTTTCAATGTAAACTTTGCACACAAATCGCTGACCGCTTCAATTGCCAATTTGGACTCCATTTCACTGGTCGAATATTTGGGTGCCTATCGAGAGTTTATGAAATATGTTAAATCTCTCAACAAACTGGTCTCCTTCGCCTCGAGTGAAGCCAAAGGTTGGTTGCTTCAGTTGGAGAAGAGTGTCCAGGACCCAGTGAGTGGAGTGCACTATCACACGGTTCAAGCGATGATTGCCTTCGAACGACAAAATGGTGTACTGGGAGAAAAGCCAGCCAAATCCGGCTGTAGAGCACTGCTTGGCCTCAATCGTGGACTCGAATTTCTTTCCGCTCTACTGGGAAATCTCTCCAGAATGGACGACCAACAGGACACCGTGTACAAAGCGGCCAAAACTGCCTACAAGCAAACTGTGGCAAAGTTTGATTCGAAAATTCGTGCCAAAGCTGTCAAGCAGGCATTCCGTGTGTTTCCAAATCGAGCTGTACTACTCAAACAATTCCACGGCGGAGTAGATGTGCCCATGGAGGAGATGGCTGTGGTTTTCAAGGAGATGGCTCGACTGTCCGAGATTGCGGCCAAAGTGTACCGCGAGGTGCATCGAGTGCTCGAACAGAATGAACTGTTGGATCTAGCTTGATTGTACAATGTTTAGTAGATTAAATAAAGCATTCCAGAGTTCCTTTGCGAGTCTTACAAAGTCGCCATTTACAACAAGCAGTCCAAGCTGTAGTGTTGTGCGCATGTCTGCTTGTCTGCATTTATTACGGGATGAGCTCGTCGGTGGCACCAAGTCAGACATATTGCATGTCCGCTTCATGTCACGTGCTTGCACTTGCGCGCCACTCGGATTGGTCGATCCGCCCTGCTGCTTAGATTGCTTGTCATTTGTGCACTTGCAATGCACATAGCATTCTTGTGTGCTTCGTGCTTCGTTCGTATGCTTGTCGATCGGTGCTCCACTGTGCCTCTGTGTGAGAGCTCTCCGGTCGGCTAGGCAAACTGCCTGCCTGTGTTGGCTTTGCTTTCCCTTCTTGTTGCTTTTTGCTGGTTTGGCTCGCTAGCTCACTCGTCCACTTGCAAGCTTGCCTGCACCGTGTGTTGTATGCTTTCGTGTCTCCTTTCTGTTTGCGCATTTGACGTTTTCTTTACTACAAATTCAAATCAATTTGAACCGGCGTCTTCAACATCAATATCATCGCGATGGCTACGGCATCTTCGTCGTCGGCTTCGTCTCTTCCAACAACAGCACCACGATCATCTTTAGCCCAACGGCTTCAAGAACATAAAGTTAAAGCCAAACAAAAGTTACACTTTCAGATCGACACAATGGTGGATGATTTGTTTAGCTTCTTGACTTGCGAACTTAGCGATTTAATGCATAAACAATCTAATCGTGGTGAACTAATCTCACCTGAGCATCTCAGTCGGATTAAGCTACTTGTCAAAGACTTTGCTGTTAGCAGAAATCCTAATGATTTTATTGATAACATTGTGTCAGGTATGCTTTTTCTGGTGCAATTATTTTTGTCAACGTGATATAATAATTGTATCTTTTTGACAGGTTTTCCATTACCTGGGTCTAAACCGGCGACCGCTTCCACGGTTCTAGATGTCGAAACTATAGAGGCAGGGCTTTCTAGCTGCCAATCTATGGCTGAACGTATCAAACTCGAAGACATTAAGAAAAAACTGTTGATAGAAGCTGCCGCCCTACAGAAAATTATAATGAAAGGTGGTACTGGAAAAGTGGATAATCAAACTTGTCAAGGTCATGATTTTTGTTGTTGTTCCGTGTGTCTGGCTCTTAGAGAAAAAGCGGCACAGGAGGAAGGCATATTAATGCTATCGGAAGATGAAGATGGAGGTGTTGGTGAAGTAAAACCGCCAATACAAGAACATGCACCAACTAGTGAGAATAATGTTTCTATGAACAAAGTCAACAATGCTCACAAACCAGAGAATAATAATCAGAACAATAATAATATGGAAATTGATCAGAACAATGATTCTCCTCAAGAAAATGGTCACAAAAGCAACATTCCACCTACTTCTAGTTCAACCCAATCTTCCGCCAGTTTGGTCCAAGCTCCAGTTAATGAGATTAATGAAGTTGAATTATCGGATTCCGATGATGAAGTATTGTTTTTGGAATTGGTAAGAAAAGTTCCAATCACTAATAAACCGCCTCCAGAGGTGCCTGATCCAGAGGAAATATCGACCATAACACCAATTGCAGTTCAAGTCAATACTTCACAAGGTGGTACTGCTTCAATAAGTGCCGTTAACGAAAGATCCGATAATTCAGGCGACCAAAACCAGGATGTTCAATTGCGTAAACAAACAAACATGGAGAAGAAGGCCAAGTTAAATCGACATATGCTTGAGAAACATTCGAAGATGCCGTACGATTGTGTGATTCCAGGGTGTCATTTTGCATATAAGTCTGAGTTAGTATTTTTGTGTGCTTTGTTGTACTGTTAACACAATTTTGTTTTGTTTTAATCTAGACCCGAACTGTCAGACCATATACGCAATGGTCATCCGGAGACGCTTCAATTCAGCTGCAATTTCTGTCAAATGTCCTTCTCGGATTATCATCTATTGTACAATCACGAACAGGTGGCCCATGTTTTGACTTACAGGTGTCCTGTATGTGACTTTCAGGTGCCCGACTTTGGTCCTGTCACCAATCCGATGGAGACAGTGGCCAACCTTCCTGAGGAAGGCCCAGTTGAGTGTCCTATTCTTGGCTGTGGAAAGTGGTTGAAATGTAAGCGCAATTTGAAATCCCACTTTGATACACATCGAAACTTTAAGCCGTACATGTGTACTGTCTGTAATATTTGCTACAATCATTCTTCAACTGCTAAGCGTCATATAAGGAATGTTCATTTTAATAATAATCCGGAAGTAGATCCCAAGGTGTACTTAGTAGTGTTGGAAGGCTTTATGGAAAGAACACCCAACTTGTCTGCACTCGAACAGGGAAATTCTGAGGATAATATGAATTCTCTTTCGACTTCTGGAATTTCTTCGCGCTCATCGACTCCAACCCCACGCCCAGCTGTAACATCAAACACTAATTCTTTGGCTTCAAATCCGGTACGTTCTTCAACTCCGAATCTTCATATACATCCCTCAACTTCGAAACAACAGCCTACAGATTCGAATCTACGTCCATCTACATCGAAACGGCATTCTTCGGCGTCAAACTTGGCGCGTTTACCGATTTCAAAAAAGCACAATTCAACTTCAAAGCTGCGTCCACCAATTTCAAACTTGGCTCGTCCGTCGGCTTCGAATCTTATTAGTTCATCTTTGAAACCAAGTTCTCCAACTTTGAATGTTCGTTCATCAACTTCATCACCGCACATCTCAAGTGTGCATGCATCTGCTTCGACTTGCCGATCTTCAACTCCTAAAACTTCGGAATCTCCTGTTTCGAATGTAAATCCCTTTATACATATTACGATTTTCGAATGTCCTGATCTAAAGTGTGACTTAAAGTTCCTTAGCCGCAAGCAAGTGAATGAACATGCAGAGAAAGTTCACAAAATTACTTTGGAAAAGGCAACGACAATTGGTGACACGATTCCTCAAGCGAGGACTGCCTCTACCATCTCTCCTGATGCTGTTCCTGCAACAGCTAAAGCAGCCATTAGTGACCAGAATTCTTCAAATTTGTCAACTTTGTCTGGTTTGAATAAGAAAGTCACGGGTATTATTAAAGCTGCTGTCCCTTCGGCTGCTGTCCCTTCGGCTGCTGCCACCATTTCGGTTGTTTCTACGCGAAATGATGAAGAAGTTATCGTTCGAAACATCAAAGTTGAGACTTCTCCTGTTGTTAAACGGGCCATTGATGGCAATGTTAAAAGTGCTGATGCTAATAAGAATGTTCAAATTGTTGAACCAAGTGAGGCTGCTCAAAGTAATTCTCAATCTAGTGATTGTGCTGCTGCTGCTTCGAACGTTAATGTTGAGAATGGTGCTAAAAGCAGAGAAGACGAAGAAGAATCCATTAATGACGATATTAAGACGTTCTCCAATGCCGGAACTGTTCATATAATGGATTCTTTGGACAATGATGATGCCGATGAGGAGACTGATGGATGGCAAAGCAATCGAGAAGAAGAAGGTTCTCCGCCAGCTGGACGTAAACGATCGACTCGTCGATCTGGTCGACTTGTTCCCGCGAGTGTTAATAAAACTGTCCAAAAGGAAGACGACGAAACGGATGTGGAGAATCTCGATCTTGGTGATGATAATACACGAGATAAGCCATCGAGTAAGAAGAGGCGTCGAATGACACAAAATAGTTTGTCAACTAATCTCGAAATGACTACTTCTCCACTGACTGAACAACCTGCGGATGAGGAGACAGCTCAAAATATCACTGGCGTAAAGGTGATGTCACTTCAGTGTAATCAAACTGGCTGTTTGTCCATCTTGGACAATAGACGATCGTTCTACGGCCACTTGTTTCAAGTGCACAATATGATGCCCTTCGTTTGCCCTCTCAAAGGATGTGAAGTGAACTTTGAAAATGGGTATGTATTGAAGGACTGGTTTGAAATATTTAGTGTATAATAATAATTTTGCAGAAACGGATTGACCGAACATATTCGTGTGGCACATCGAAATGTTTACAAGTGGCGTTGCAAGAAGTGTTCCAAGATATTTCCCTCCTGTCGTCAGCTGTATTTGCATACTCGTGCTCTACATGTGGAGGGTCGCTTTAGTTGTGCTCACTGTGAACATGAGGGAATCAACCGATGGGAAGTGTTCTGTCACACGCGGGACGAACATGGCGAAGGCTCGAAGCGATGCACCGAATGTGGACGTTCGTTTGCCACGGATGAGGAGTTGAGAAGCCACGAACGGTCTCACTATCTGGGGGATCGAGAGTACTGGTGCAAATGGCCTAACTGTGGATACAATTCCAGTAAGAAGCATCCACTGGTGAAGCATATTATTAGTATGCATTTTAAGGTGAAGAAGACCAATAGTATGCCAATGGAGGGAGAAGAGGCCAACCAAGAGCGGCGCGATCCAAATGAATTCATCGAACACATCCCACAGATTCTCATTTAATTCTTACTTTTGATCAGATACACCAGTTAACTTTATTTTTCATTATTATTTATCTTATTCTCATGTTCTTCGTGTCAGGGTACATTTTACTATCCTATATTCTACTAACTCATATCTTATTGGGTTGAATCTCTATTGTATTTTATCTGATATTGGTATGTTTTGGCATTTTAACTTGTGAACTATTTCATACATTTTCGTGGTTTCATGTCAATAATATTTTTGATTTATTTGTTTGACATTTTGTATGTGTTTGTGTGGTAACAAATTTGTACACTTCCGATTGGACGAATCGATTATGTTTTACATTCGGAATTTGGAAATTAATTATTTTGAATTCACAATCATACTAATAGTACAACAGAGATGAAATGGCCTCATTTTAGTAACTCCGTAACGTTGATTGTTTAAGTAACTTACTTTTAAATAATAATACGTCTGTTTCAGTCACAAGTGCGTGTGCAACAAGTAAATCAAAAACAACAACATCAATAAAACTGGACATTTTGTAGTACTAAGTAACACTGTGTGCAATATTAGCAATATTGAAACAACAGTCACACAGCAACCGAAGCAAAAGGAGATTAATTAGTTTAATGTTTTCCTGGTAATTGAATTTTATGCGCTAACATTTGAGGATGCAAATGCTGATCAACTGCATCGATAAGATGGCGAAGAAACTTGTTGAAAAACTTCACTTTGGAAACTAGGTTTAGGTTTGTATTACTTTTGTGTGCATTTGCCGTTTTAATTAACTTTTTTATCTTTTTATATTTGTGTGTGGAGAAATTAAATGAAAAGCTCTCCATTTGTTCATTGCGCATGTTTTGTCTCTGCTTTTTGCGGTGATCGTCGCACTCGTCTCGATCGTCATCCCGAGCGTGTTTACTTTCATTTGATCGACCACCGTGTTTGAGTGTAGTCGTTCTGCAATTGCCGTTTGTGTTGTCCTCGATCGTCGTCTTGTTGGCCTCCAACTTTACTCATCTCTTTGCCTTTGCCACGCATAGTATTTTTCTCATCGTCTCACTCGATCTGTATTTGTCTTAAGGTTCACAGGCCAAATTCACTAAACCAGAATAATCTTTTCTTGTATCCTTGTTTCTGTTCTTCCGTGTGAACAACAACAACAATAACAAAATATGCATTCATCAATGAAGACCTTTTTGGCACGGGTCGAAGAGCGGCGACTTGTTGCAAAGCAAAAGTTGAGACATCAAGTTGATTTTATCGTCGATGATTTCTTTGGTCAACTTGTGACGGAATTTACCTCGATCATAAATAACGATTGTGACAACAGTAAAAATGTTCAATGTTCATATAGTATTGCTATTGATGGTGCTGATAATGCCAGTGATATTATTGTCAATAGTGGTGACAGTTCCTCGAAGTTATTACCTCAACCACAACAACAACCAACGAAAATGACTTTGATCGAAAATGTGATTTGTGAGCCTATCATTGAAATGTGCCTTTTTGGTGATGTCAAAGCATTGCCAGAATCTACCTCCGTTTGTCCTTCTCATCGGCATCAACATCTTACTACCACACATGTTCAACAAGGGAAAATTGAATGTCAACACGCCAATCAAAATAATCAAAATGACAATAATAAACATTGTTCAGAAGAAGAGGATCAACAATCGCAGTGGCAACATTTGAATAATCTAACAGAAATTGTAAAACAGGAAAAGGTCACCGATTCTGAGAGCGAGGACACACACATGGACGATTTGGAAATACTGAAGTGTTTTGAAGGAACTTGTGAAGCGATCTTTGCGAATATGACCGAATTGAATCTTCATTTGGTACAGGTTCACAATGTGACGCCGTATCAATGTGCCATTGGTCAGTGCAACAGGTCGTTTGATGCGCCGTAAGTGACGATTTGATTTGATTAATTTTGGAGAATTTATTGGTTTTATTTTCAGAAATGAACTTATGGAACACCAGAATTCTGTACACAATGTCAACAAACAATGGATCTGTAGCACCTGTGACAAGGTGATGAAGAACGAGCGCACACTGTACATGCATCGATGGCGCTATCACAAGCAAGGGCAATTCAAATGTACCGAACCGGACTGTGACTATACTGCCTCGTATCGAATTCAACTGCGAACACATCATATTCGCTTTCATGATCTCGGCAAATTTGCTTGTCCTTTTCCGGGCTGTGGCCGATCGTTCAATAGGCGAAACAGTTTGAAACGTCATGAGCGAATTCATCTACGACTGAAACCTTACCGGTGCAAGTGGGGCGAAGGCTGTGAGTACGCATCCGAATTGCGCTCAAGTATGATTGACCATGTTCGGGTGACTCACTTTCGACTGCCTCGTTCACGTAAAGAACAACTAGAGATGAACATTGGTGACGATCGTGATCCGGCGGACTACTTTGAGGTACTTTCAGAGGGATTGGACTTGCTTGAACCTGTACTCGAACATGTGAGTTCAGTTCTGCAGCAAAATCATCATAAAGAACAACAGAATCAACATCAATTTCAAGGCCGCAAAACAAGGTCCAGTTCCACCTCGACAACTCAACCATAGTCATAAATATTAAGTGCAATTTTTTACATCGATTCAATTTTTTAAACTTTTGGTACATTTTTAAATTTGACTAATTTTCTTATATTCAATTGACAATAATTATTATAATCAATGAAATACTAGTGCTTAGGTAGTGCTTTTAACTCAATTTGCTGCAACATATGCTTTGTTCAGAAATATATGTGACGGTTGGGTCACCGCTGAGTCCATTAATTAAAGTTGTTTCGCTATTTTTGACATTCGAACTTTTTTCGTTGTCAATTTCAAATTGCGAACTTCAACAACGAACTCTGCCCATTAATGGATATTTAATATTTGGATATTTAAATGTCGTACCGAAGCGAACTTGTGCGTTGTGTTGCTCTCTATATTATTATCTCTGTTCTTGTGGGCACCACTCGATTCGATAGTAAAACGTCACAATGAGCGACAAGGATGACGAAAAGGACGACAAACCTCTGGAGCTGGACTCAAAGACTGCGGCAGTGTTCGTGAAGAAAGGCTACACGATTGAGAAGAAACTGAACGAAGGCGCCTTTGGCCAAGTGTTCAAGGGCAAGATGGTGAAGACAGGCCAAGAAGTAGCAATCAAAGTGATGTTTCTCGCGAAGCTGGGCCCAAAGTATACCGAAAAGTTTTGGCCTCGTGAACTGACGGCACTGATGAACATTCGACACGAGCACATCATCGCGATACACGACATTATCCGGGCCGGGGGCAAGTTGTTCATTTTTATGGAATTTGCCAACGGAGGCGACATCACTGGGTACCTGAAGAAGAATGGTCCTATGGCGGAGGCACTCGTCTGTTATTGGTTCACCCAGTGCTCACGGGCAATGGCGTACATGCACGACGAGCACAAGTATGCCCATCGGGACATGAAGATCGACAATGTCCTTCTGCACAACAATCGAGCCAAAGTGACCGATTTTGGATTCGCGCGCATGGCCTGGGACAAAACTGGCGACAAAGTGGACATGTCGACCACCTTCTGTGGCACTGCGCCCTACTATTCGCCACAGATTTTTGCCAGCGAGCCTTACAATCCATTCGCGGCCGACTGCTGGGCAATGGGTGTGATGTTGTTTGCCATGCTGAACAACAAGTACCCTTTTCACTACCGAGACGCCAAGGAATGCCTCAAGGAGCAAACCACGGATGGCTTCATTCGTACGCGATTTATCAAGGAATTCCCGTTGGATTTGATCCATTTGCACGAAAGATTCTTCGCCGTCGATGAGAAGGACCGAATCAATATGGCCGAGGTGTTGAAACACCCGTGGATCATTCGAAAAGGCAAACCGGACATTCGTTCTGCTCAGTCCAACAAGGGTTCGTCCAGTCGTAAGAACACTTGACTTTTGCCGATGCTGTGTTGTGGACACACTACCACATGCCACCATGGCTCACTTTCCAATAGTACCAAATTGTTATATCATTAAATGTTTTAAATAATGCCTATCGTTATTTCACTTTGAATTAATTCATTCTACCATGCAATGGCAGTGCCAATCGCTCAATCTGCAGTGACGCTCATTTTCACTTTTGTTTTTCGCCCATAACAAAGCATTGCATTTTGCTCTATTCTGAACACGAAGACATCGGTTTGTTGATATATTTTCCTCTGGACGAATGTTTGCTGTCCTTTTTATTGCAAATTGTGGTTGAATTTCTATTTATGTTTTACTGTATGTTGGCAAACTCACACAAAAATGGAAACACCACTGGACATCTTTTTGGGACGATTGGAAAATAAGAGAGAGAATGTCATTGGCCAACTGAACCAGATGTTGGAACAACTGTTTGATCATCTACGGGCTCATTTCACTTTGCTGTTTAGTTCGGACGGTCTGACTAGTGAAACTAATACCTTTCTTCGATCGATGGAAAAACAAATCGACCATGCCGACAAGATGGTGCACGAAATGTTTTCTGGCACTTATGAGGAGCTTTTCTTCGATTATGAGCTCAGTTTGGATGCTGATCACCTGGGTGGCATGGAAGTAGTTGAACCGGTAGACTACGATGCAGTGAACGCAGAAATCAACGGGGTGGATTTTCTCTTTGAGAACACACAGGTGAAAAGACGAAAAGTGAAACAGAAACTTAAGCCTGACGATCGAGCGTAAGTTGTATTGTCACAAACATGTCTAACAAAATTAATAATGTTTCTTTATTATATTTTTAGGCTCAAACTAATGAATCGCCCACCACGAGACTCAGACAAGCCATACTACTGTAAATGGCCCGACTGTGGTCATAGCTCAAAGATTGTGTTCAACCTTGCCAAGCACGTTCGGTATTCCCACTTTAAACTGCCGCTCACCAAGCAGGAACAAGAGGAACTGAAAATCATTGACAACCGAGATCCGTTCAAGTTTGTGGGAAAGATCGAGAACGAGGACGATCAGCGGGAGACAGTCCTACCCGATGACGAGGACCTACGACAGCCAAACTACGAGAGACAACGCAAATTTGTCTGCAAATATAATAAATGTGGCCAGTCCTTTACCCGCAAACAACATCTCACCGTGCACGAAAGAAAGCATCTTCAACTCAAACCATACCGTTGTACTTATGGCGAGTGTATGTTCAAGTCCGCCGAACGAAACAGTGTCCGACGGCATGTGAGACAGAAGCACTTTCATTTGCCTAAAACATTGAAAAAACAAGACAGTCTCAATATACTCGACCCACGCGACCCGGACGAATACATAGAAGAAGATGGATGGATGCTGAATATGATTTAACAGTGGATCTAACTTTCTTATCTGTTTTATATGATATTATTGTATATAATATATCTTAAAATTCCAAAGTATTCTTTAAACTTTTTTTTGTATACTTTTTGATTTAATAAGTGAAGTAAGGATTACTGAGTTGTTGTTGTTATTTAGTTTGTCTTTTCTCATTCAAAATCAGTGGCATTTCTTACTGCCTCTTTTTGGGGCGTATTCTCCCATGTTTAATTCGACAAATACCCTATACACTCAAAGTAACGTCGTTTGTTTATTACTCTTTATTGAGTTGTTTTTACCATGTGATAATATTCTGAATACGCACGTAAAGCGTGTTTACATTTCGCATTCAACTTTCACTCTCATTTTGGCTGCACAAAAAGGAATGTCTTTTGGCAAAGAAGTTCCATTTTTATATTTGTGATTATTTCTTTGCTCCATTTTGCCCACTAACCCAAATAGAATGGACCCAGAAGTGCGAAAGTACTTTGTGGAACGATTAGAACAAAAGAAACGCAGCTTTCTCAACAAAATCACCTCTCTAACTGGCGATCTTTTCAGTGAACTTTTGGTTGAATTTGATGCTTTTGCTGAGTCGGAACATTCAGTGGGTCATGATCAACCACCGACGGCACATCCACAGGTGGGACTCTGTGTGGATCAGGTTCGAAACAAAATGCAACAACTGCTGATGTCCACTTATCAGGAGGTATTCTCCGATTATGAAGAATGTGTCGATTTTGGTGAAACATTCGATGTGGGTGATGATGATGGTTCCTTCAATGGGGACGAGGGCGTACAGATGATGGACAATGACCACAGTGACGAGTCTATTGGCTTTGAGGCGACAAAGGTGAAAAGACGCAAACGAAAGCCAGGACTGATTCGCAGTGATAAGGCGTAAGTTCAGAGTACTTAGTAGTTATATATAAAATATATTGAGTTTTTGATTTAATATATTTTTCAATCAAATGCAGACTTTCACTCATGAACAAAAGACCTCGATCAGAGGAAACCTCTAAGCCCTTCTACTGCAAATGGCCCGAGTGTGGTCATACCTCGGCCAGCTTTTACAACATGGCAAAACATGTTCGCCATCATCATTTTAAACTGCCGCACACTAAACAGGAACAGGACGAACTGAACATTGTCGACAATCGAGATCCGTTGAAGTTTGTCGGTGAACTAACCGAAGAGAATCCCGAGAAGGAATTTGTCGTTCCAACCGAAGAGGATCTCATTCGACCCGAATACTCTCGACCACGCAAATTTGAATGCCATTTCCCGAATTGTGGTAGAACGTTTATGGAGAAATCGTGCTTCCTTTGGCATGAACGACTGCACTTAGGCCTGAAGCCATTCAAGTGTATATTCGACGATCAGTGTCCATTCTCATCACTTAAACGGTCCGCTGTTCGGCGTCATGTCAGACAGAAGCACTTTCGATTGCCAAAAACACTAAAGAAGCAGGCTGCAATGAACATTGTCGACACAAGAGACCCCGACGAGTACATTTCCGAAGATAAACAACAGTTGAGCCAATTGCTTTGTGAGTGATTTAAGTTTTTTTACCTGATTCGAGTCAATTTTTCTAATTTTGTTTACTGTTTTGTTATCATCTTAACCTCTTATTAATTAATTTAGGCACATGCATTTTTAATCTATGTATGAATTAATCATTGACGTTTTTTGTTCATTTCCAATACATAATCAAATCATTTCATAAAAACGTTAAGCAATTCAATTCAGCGCAATTCTTGCAAAATATATTATATTTGAGTAATTATTATATTATTATTTGAGTAAACATGAGATAAAATCATTACACGACTGACCATGTGGATTAAATTATTAGATCATTATAAATTGGTTAATTATCTAGTGGGAGATTCAAATGAACACCAAAATGAGAACAAACGTTTAGCGTGCTGGGGTCCATATGGACTGTCCATACAACTCGAGACAACGTCTGAATTCCTTCAAATTGCCCAACCTATGTTGCATTCGGTCAAAAACGACTTTACTATTTCGATAGACATATCTCAAGTGTTTAAAGTGAGCCACAAAGGCGACTGCCAAGTACATCGGACAGTGCAAACACTCGTAACTTTCTCCAATCTTCAAATTGTCAAAATCGTATTTCAGTCTTGGTTTACATCTGCACGGAATGTAGACTCGGCCAACATTTTGGAAATGTAACTCGACCAAATTGGGAAATACTTTCGACAAAACTAGCTCGTAAAAGTATATGGCCGGTTCTGTGTGGGTGTTGAGGCACAACCATCGGAGTGAAGGCATTTGATCGACAACAACAGGCGAATTGCGTACCGAGTATCGCCTCATGCCAAAGAAGCTTTTTCTCTCGGGTCCAGTGTTCCCACTGGTCAGTCGGAGTTCGGCCAATCGTTCGAGTGATTTAAGCTTGCTCACCAAATAGCCAAACTCAATGTCAAAACAGAGATTCATGTCGAGATGAGTGAGATTGGGAAAGCATTTTTCCAAGTATGTGAGTGCGGGTATATGGATACGAGAAATGGCTTTGTCAGCGTCACCTTGCCAGGTAAAGTGTCGCACAGTCTCCTGAAGATGTCCATCAAGTTTGGGATTATCTTTAAGTAACTGTCTCAAGCCAGCCATGAAGGCTGCTAGTGGTACATTACGAAAGCACAACGATTCCAAGCACTTGGCATTTTTGAGTTGATTGAAAAGATCGACCAGTGGCATTCTACCAGTGTTAGAAATCAAGTCCACACAAAGTGCACGCAATTGAGGCAAATTTCCACTTATGTTCAAAAGAGGAGTTCGTGCGTTCAGGACTGCAATTGTTTGGATGGTTTCACTCTGGGTATTTTGAAAATGACACCAAAAATTGTACCAACAAAAGGGCGTTTTACTGTTGGCTGGTGCAAAGACAAATTTGGCGAGTCGAAAGCTTCGGAAGAGCTGAAACATTTGCTTATCCAGTACAACAACATTGTACAGACAAAGTTCGGTGACCGATGGCAGTGCTTTCTCCAGGTATTTGACCGTTTCCCAGGACAGCCTAGGACATTCCAAAGCAGTGTCACCTTTCCTGAACTGGGGCGACAGATTAATTGGAGGAAAGAACTGTAGTTGATAAAAGTCAGTATGCACCCAGGGAAAGTCAGAACTGAACAGTGTGAGTTTGGTCACTTTCTGCAGCATTCCCGACAGAATGTTCATCCAATGATGACAAACAATGCCGTGGCGTATTAGGTCACGCAATGGTAAATTGTTGAATATGATCATCAGAATTTCGTTGGGCATCTGGTTGATCATGCACTTCAAGGTTCGGTCGAGACCTTCCTGTTTAATTTGATTCTGGCGGAACCATGAGTCGAATTTGTTCCTTATAAGAGTATCCTTAACTTTATTAATATCGCTAGTTGGCATTACTTGCTGGTTTAAATGAAGCACACGTGCACAAGATTGTGCAACTAGATTCGATCGCATTGGGCCGTTTTGTGTACCGCTGGTAAGGGTTTGATTTCCTCTCAAAAATATATTTCTTGATGTTGGGCGTGAACTAGGACCCGCTGCTTGGTTATCCACTGATGTGCCCACGACTCTGCTTGGTGAGCTTGAGTTGAAGGTTGCAGTTTGATTTGTTAAAATAGTAGATGATGCTGGTACAAAGACAAAATGGGGGCCCATGGGCAAAATGCTCGGGACGCGTGGTGCTGAGTTTGAACTAGCATTAGTATTAAAAAGCGGCATTCCCGTAGGCGCTGAACTGAAGAATGTTATAGCATTGTGATTGGGCACCGATGGCATTGTGCCTGGTGATAATGAGTTTGAATCTTGGCTAATTATGCCATTCCTCTCAAATGCTGTGATAACAGAAGAGGTTGAGCTGGTGATATTTGCGTTACTCAAAACATTTGGTGCTGAGTTATTAGCCACTGATGGAATGGTTGGAAATCTTGCTATTGTGTCAATTCCCGTCGATCTTACTGATGTTGCTACTGCCGTTGAGCTGGGGCTAGTTTCGTTAACCTCCAATTTGATGAGTTTAGGTGGTGGTCCCCTGACGGAAGGTTTGTCATTAGGTTGATTCGAAAATAACGGTAGTTTTGAGTCAGAACTGGAGCTCATTGGTTCAATCTTCACCGAGACTAGAACAAACTTATGAGTTGAAGTGGAAGTGCTAGCCGTGGCATTCGATACCGAATGTATTGTGTCTCCAATTGACTCAGTGGCTGCCGATTTTGCTCTGGATTTGGTAAGAATAGCGTGATTTGCCCTCGATCTCGCAGTAATAGTAGACGTTGGGCTAGAACTGGTGAGGTTAACCTCAGAGGGAATAGTGGCTAGTGGCCTGTTCAGGGCGGCTTTTCTGGAGGCTCGAGTTTCCATTTCAGGAGCTTGGTATTTGATTTCCCTTTAATCAATTTCAGGTATCGAACAAGGCTTAGTAGTGTCACCCTCCACCGACATTTCAATGCTTTCAGGTGGCAGCTAGATTTCTGGTTGCTGGAGTTTAGAGACGACACAGTTTCGGTGGCTGAAATTATTTCAATGAAATGTAGACTTGTGACTGCTAAGTGGGACAAATTGAGCAATCACAAATGCATATATTGAACCTTTTATGCCTTTTAGGCTTATGGCTCACATTCTTGGTAATTCTTTTATTTATTTATTTTGATGGAAAGTACCGCCCAAAGTGTTTTCACTGGTGAATTAGTTTCATTTGTAACGTTATATATTAATTGCCTATTTAAGTGTTATAATGCCCTTTAAATAAAGTTTTCTGAATACGTTGGTTCATTTGTATTGTTTACAAATTGCAAATTATAATTTTCCTCCGGTTTGTGCACGTGGGCTGTGCGTTTTTATTGATTTTCCTTTCTAACCACCGGAAGACAATCCTCCCAGAAAGATAAACTATTTGTCCATAACAAAGTTGATAGTCGACAATGTTTTCGTCAATGTTCAGTCGTTTCCGCACTGGAGTTCTTTCGGTGGGAGCATTCGCACTCGGCGTTGCTTTCGAGAAGCATTTTAATGTTTATCACGCCGATGTTGTCGAAGTGCCCAATGGCGACATTCTTTCGCCGTTTTCTAATCAAGGTGATGTTCCGCCCTTAATGAAGTCTCAAAATGAAACAAGTCTTATTGCCCAGCATGGTTTTCCTTCACTCGATTCACTTCGATCATATCCGAATTTTGTTGTTTCGTACGATCGTCGGCATCGATTGCCTAATTGGGTGCTCGAACGTATCACCGCTGCCAAACTATCCTCCGATCAATATGATCGAAAAGGTATTGAATTTTTCGAAGACAAATCTGTACATCACTTCTTTCGAGCCACCAATCAAGATTACCGAGGTTCTGGTTATGATCGAGGCCATTTGGCTGCAGCCGGCAATTATCGAGCTAGTCCAGAGGACATCAAGCAAACCTTCGTACTGTCGAACATTGCCCCACAAGTCGGCAAAGGCTTCAACCGAGACAAATGGAACGATCTAGAAAAGTATTGCCGCTCTAAAGTTCGCCATCATGGTGATGTCTGGATATGCACAGGACCTTTGTTTTTGCCAGTTCGAGACAATACCAATGGAAAGTTGTTCATCAAATACGAAGTTATTGGACGCAATCATGTCTCAGTTCCCACACACTTCTTCAAGGCAATTCTCTATCAAACGAGGGTGGCCAATGGAGCTGTGCAATATCAACTCGAGTGCTTCATGATGCCAAACTCTAAAATTGACCAGGAAAGGCCGATTGAGCAATTTAGAATTGATCCCGAGGTGGTGGAACGGGCGGCCGGTATTTTACTCTTCAATTCAATTCCTCGAAATCAACTCAAAGTGATCAAGTAAAAACAAGGCTTAATATATAAATGTACAAAAATATAAAATATAGTTCATGGTCTTTAATTGTCTAACTCCATTTTGACATATTGGACATTTGACAGATTCGAGGTTCTTTGATTCATTTGACATTTCTCTCGTCGACTATAAGCGGACAGTTTGAATAGATATTCCTTCAATTTGACTACAGCATTCTCGACTAGTGTCATCTTTTCTTCGCCTTCATCGTCAGCACCATTACAGGCTTGGTTGAAGAGGGTGTTCGCCAATTTGGTGAATATGTCAATGTCTGCTTGAATGGACCGCACAATGTCGGGCACATGCTCGGGATCGAGTTGTATTGGTCGGTCAGGGTCCACGCCCGACAGGGCCATTCGTATCTTTGATTCGATCAGTCGTTTGCTGATTGTGGAGTTTGAAGAAATTGGTTTAGAAATAGTTTCATCGGAATGTTCCTTCGGAACTGAAGCCAGTGCTGGAGTTTCTACATCAGGAACATCGGAAATTGACGAAGATTCTGTCATGTTAAAAGCAGCTTCAACATAACCATCACCATAATGGTGATAATCATCCTCCGGCTTGACGACTACTACTTCTTGGATAGCACACGGCGGTTGTGTTCTTTCGGTGTTAATGATTGCATTGTCGCTTCTTGTTGAGATCTCCTCAAGGAACATGTCACTCTCACCGATCGGCATCAATTGTTTATCTTCACTGAGTGCATAAAGAGTATAATCGGGAGTGGGATATTTGGTCAATATGTCCGCGCTCGGTTGCTCCACCACTCTACAGCCACGGCTGTACACAATTAATCGAGTGTAAACATTCATAATGCCCGATAGAGCGAGGCATGAACGTGGCCGGCCTTTGTGGTGCGCTCCTGTGGTGTATGCCTTGAAACCGAGTTTATTGTGCTGAAGTGCAAAATCTCCCCGCCGGTAACGTCGACCACAGTCGACACACACCCACGGGTATTGTGCGGGCACTCGATGGCAGAGAAAATGGTGATCATTTCGCTGATGTGACAACTCACGACCAGAAGTGACATCGAAGTTGACGAAACAGTACAACACCGGGCAGGTTGTCTCGCCCCTATGGCGATTGCTCTCTTTACAACGATTCTTGGCGATATGTTTGTTCAGTGAGTCGATATTGTGGTAGGTCACATGACATCGATCGCAAGTTGCTTGCTGTGATCTACGGTGCTCCTCACTGCCATGAATGTTTCGAATATGCCGATGAAGGGCAGACGAAGTGGACAGTACTTTGTCACATTGGGGACAAATCCTCCTTCGTGCCATGATGTGTGGCACAATCAGCGAATTAAGGTGACATTTATCTGTCTCAAAAGCTCAAACTCAATAACAAGCCAATCCTGCTTGTGTCCTTATTATGATCCACACTAGCTGCCGCCTGCATCGCTCTCTTCTAGCAGCTGCTCACATCCAATTTGCACGTTGATAGTTAATGCCTATTGATCGTAGGACAAGTTGGATGGTGCCTCGAGAATACGGTCGTTTTAGTTTTGGTTCCACTTTGATAGATGGCATTATGCTTAATTTTTAATTAAATTTATTTGTAAGTAATTAAGTTGTCAAATGTTATCATTAATTAGGCCAATTTTTTATTGTGGCAAATTCCAATCTATATGAAAATTGTTTACAAGTCTTCTCAATTCGGTCTCACTCTCGTTTCGCTTTGTAGCAATGTTGATTCTATCAAAATGGCTAATGTAATATTGTAGGACGAATAGGGCCTTGGGTCCTATGTCCTAACGATATTATTGGATGATGATTGAAGATAGAACAGTAAAGAGTCTTATTGATGGTTTATTGGTTGATTAGTAGTTGTCACATAGACGTCACATCGGAGAGTGATCTCTCTGTGAGAGTACATGACAGGTAAAGGATAATGAACGGTGTGCATGGGATACAATGCCCATGCGCATCCGATCAGTACAGTATGAATGGAGAGTGAGAGAACCAGTGGATAGGCACTGGGGTTAGCTGTGGGATAAGCCAGGGGTAAGACCCTTTACACTCTCCCCTCCTAAAAGAATCGAAGCCATAAGCTCGATTAAAATACAAATTTAAAATTTAAAAAATATAAAAAAAAGATATAATAAAGTAAATAAGTAAATAAACTAAGTGTATAAAAGGTGTAAAGTAGAGATACATCTACCGTATTGGGTAGGAAATCTCATATTAAGTTAAACTAAATGTAAGGGATAGAAAAAGGAAGGTGAGACGGACCTAGTGTCCACTCACCAGACCGGAGATGACATTTTGATGCGATCAGTATCCATTCCCACGACGAGCAAATCCCTGGTTGAGCCGCATGCGAGTTGATTGCGGGGCTCGTTCGGTCCAATCTATCGGCAAGTAGATGAGGTTGAAGTGGACCTCGTCCATGATGAAACGAATTGGTGTGTGGCCGGTGTTGTGGGTCAGCACCAGTTCGTTAAACTGGATGTCCAGGATTTTCCCGCGGACGAGTGTGTTTCGCTCCGCGTCCGTTAGGATGCGGGTGCTGCGGATTCGACAGATTTCCGCGTTGACATTGCGGATTCGGTCCCGCATCGCCACAATTCGTGGTAGCGAGATTCGTTGGTGAATTTGGGCCAGGGGTTGTTCGGCCACTGCCCAGAGGTCCATCACCGTGTTGGTGATGTTCGACATAGCACGGTGGGAGTGCTGTTGTTGTTGTCGGCCACCATGTCCTCGACGGTTGCGTGATTGCCGTCCGTTGCCTGTTGGTTGTTGTTGTTCGCGGATTGCGCGTCGTGCCCGAATTTCTTCGAGGATTTCGTTCACTTGGCGTCCTCGGATTGGTCTTCGGTGCGCCCGACGAATTTGGATCACGTCATCGTCCGAGACGTGTCCATCGTTGGATCCGTTGGTTTCGGATCCGTGGGCTTCGTTAGCCGATAATTGAGGGCTGTGAGGATCGTCTTGGTCCTCTGGCAACTCCTCGTTGCCACTTGGCATGTCATCATAGGCCGGGCTGTGGGGAGAATCCCCTCGCGGACCATTGCCATCGGCGGCAGTTGGGTCGCCGTGTCCAACGGCTCCATAGTAGATAACAGAGTCGGTTGGCGATGCTGGGGGCGATAGTGGAGCCCCATTGCGTTCGTTGACGTAGTCAGCGGCCAGATTCCGGAGGTTTGCAATGGCTGGGGCCACTGCTTGATCGTTGGATTCGTTTTGCTGAGACATGGTAGGTTTCGAAGTTCGAGAACTGGGTTCGAGTCGAGAGATTGCGTTTGGTTGGTTTGCGAGTGATCTGATCGTTGATTGGTCTCGGTCTTATATAAGGAAATATTGTACAGTCGAGGGTAGATTGTGATTTGTTTTGAAAAGTAGACTAACGAAACAGATAGAAGGACTGCTGAATCCTACGTGAATGCCTCCTTCATCGTGATGGCTAGTGTTATTCGGGACAACCTGTGGAACACAAGCCACGGGTGTCTGCATGTTGAGTGCATCGTGGGGTGTTGGCCACGACCGACACGAGAAGGGATAGCGCCAAAGGGACCGACCGATAGAGTGGGGGACCAGGCGAACATGATCAGACTTTGGAAGTCTGGCCATGAATCTGTTGAGTATCAATGCAAGTTTTGGTTATTGTTTATAATTGATACCTCACCGATGGTATAGATGAGTAGGGCGATCAAAGTAGATCGACCAGAAAATGTCCAATCGGCACGTACAGTCTGGAAAGAATGAAAACAAAGCTACCGCTCGAGTTGGGTTAACTAATGATTAAAAACTATTGGATAAGTAGGTCTAAATTAGTTTGTGCAAATGTTGTGCCCGATTTGACGCATAGATATATCAATTTTAATGGGCTGTTAGTGGATCGACTTGGACTTTTACTCCTTCTGTTTAGAGAAGCGAGATACATCCCAGCTCAAGTGGCGGCGTACATTCGCAAGGCCACGAGGCTTTGGTGTTGGAGGGTTCGAAGTCTTTGCTTGATCAGTTGACATGTTCAAGTCCACTAATGGAATGACAGGAGTTGGTTGAGCTCGTGTCTGGCGAGACCAATACACTGCGAAGGCCACAACGACAACAAGTGTCAGTACAATGGCCGCGACGGTGTATGTTTGAGTTGTATTTTGAAAGAAGAAGCTAGCGTTAGTACTTGACTGCCACTTCTTAGTCTCTTGCAGTACATCGACAATTTGTTTTTTGATTTGGTTGGAGAGTACTTCGGTTCGGTGATGGGGGAAAAGGTCGCCGTTCACCCCATCCGATAGGTCGATGTTCACATCAAGGGTTGTTGTGATGTGCGTTTTGCTCGAGTTGTACGTCAGATTACCGATTGCGAAAGATAGTCCACTGTCCAGTTTGTATGCATGACCATCGCATGGGGTGGTCTTGTTTCTGACAGTTATGTTCAGGTACGAGCAATACACGAACTTGTGTGTAATTGCTGAAATGACTTGTTGTAATTCTTCGTTTGCTGTGTTGTTCTTCAGTTTGCAAGAAGAGACTGACCACAAAGATTGGTCTTCAGCGTGTGAGCGGCACGAAATTGGACGTTCCGAAGTGATGTATTCTTCGGCTTCTGTAGTCGGATTAAACGAAATGATGTTAGAGCACTTGCTTACCTCGTCGTAGATAACGAATTGGGGTCCCTTGTACTTCAAAAAGCAGTACTTGTCCTCGTAAGGTTGGACCAGGTTGAAGGGTTGTGCTTGAAGGATCTTCTTTTTGGGAGTGACTGTCTTCGTCAAGAATCGAAGCGTGAAGATTCGTTCGCGGTGGTTCCAATGGCATTGGCCTAACGGCTTCCAGAGGATGCGAGGGCAGTCATGACATATCGCGATTTTGAAAAGTGTATCAAATCGTTCGTTGACTGTATTCGTGTTGTTAAATGCTTCCAGGAATAGAGTTAGATCGTGTGCAATGAAGTCGTATTGGTTATCAGCAGAGTTCTTAAAACGATCCATATGCGACATCTTCTCCATGCCAGCTTTGATTTCAGTGTTCATTATATGATACCGGGCCTCCTGTTGGTCCAGGATGCCTAGAATCGATGCCGACTGGTTGAACGAAGCGGCTATTCCTGCCGAGTTTTTGGCATTGTTGTATAGCATGTCCTTTCGCAGTTGTTCGACGTTCTTGTCATTGGTGAATCCGATGACGGTGGAATATGCCAGTGAAGCCACTCCGGTGAGGATGGAGGCCATATTCCAGGCCGATCTGGGTTGTCTGGAGTGAGCATAGTCGAAATTGTGTGCATTGATGCAGTATCGTTTCAGGATCGGTGAGATCTTGGTGTCGAACAGTTTTGCGCAATATTTGTTGATGCCGAGAGCGTTGACTGGGTCCCTGGTGACACATTGGTTGATTAGGCGGACTGCAAAAGTTGTGTCCACTTCGCTGATTGTGGGAAGGTGGATTGTCGGTTTCCAGATCACGGGGTCGACTGTAGGTATAGTGATTGCTGGGGCCACGAATGCCAGCATACATAAAGTAGAGAGCAACATGGCTGATTTAGGACAAGTCGAGACAGTTGAAATGGAGCGTTTCGGAGTGAGTTGCTGTCTTGATTCGCCGGGAGCTCGATAGAAATGCTTCAATTTGGAAATGTTCACCGTGGATGACTTCTGATCTTCGATTCGCATTAAGGCTGGGCCAATCACTTCTTTTATAGCAAATGGTCCAAGGTATTTGGCTGCCAATTTGTTGTTGTGATTAGGTGCCACTGTTTTGTCGAATACCAACACTTCATCACCGACTTTAAAATCCGGTGTCTGATGATGTTCGTCAAAGTATCGTTTGTTGATTTCATTGCGCTTGGCAACATTATGTTTCACTAACTTACGCACCAATTCGAGATTTTTGACGATTATGTCATTATTTGTTGAGACGCGCAGGTTCACGTCCGGTGGCAGGACTGCCTTACGATTAAAAAATAACTCGCACGGGGTGACACCTGTGGTGGCGTGTATTGATGCATTATAAGCGTAGCAAAGGGGGGTCAATTTGGTTGACCAAATGTGTTTATGATTTTTCTCGTTAACGTAATGGCTCAACATGTCTGCCAATGTGCCGTTGTATCGTTCCACGAAATTAGTGCTTGGCTGGTAGCCACTTGTTGTGACTTGTTTGATGCCAAACATTTTGCTTAGGTCTGCAATCACTTTGTTGATAAAAGATTTTGATTGGTCGTGAAGCAGTCTTTGTGGAGCAGCACAGTATGGGCTTATGACATTTTGGTACAAGAAATTGGCTACTGATCTGGCTCCTGTATTTGCGACGCCTTTTGCGATGGCAAATTTCGAATAATGGCATGTTAAGGTGATAATGAATTGACATCCATTTGATAATGGTAGTGGGCCAACATGATCGATTGCGACTATCTCCATAGGAGCGTTTGCCACTATATGTTGGAGATCGCCGTAGCCAGGAGTGTGTGGTTTCTTGCGAATTTGACATTCGTAGCAAGTTTTGAAGAATTCGAAAGTATCGGTATAGATTGATGGCCAAAAGTATTTCTTTGAGATTATTGGGTATAGCTTCTTGAAGCCCAAATGACCGCCGGATTGAGACTTGTGAGTGTTGTACAGTAGTTCGTCTTGCATCTCTTTAGGAATGACAGATCGAAGGTCATCCTCTTTGAATTTTCGACATAAGACGCCTGAATTGTCAACAACGAACTTGTCTTTGTATTTACGATCATTCGGATTGGCCAGAACCTCTTTACAGTAAGGGTCGCGTCTCTGTTTAGAGAGAAGCAGTGCAAGAGGGTCGTTTGGGTCGATTGGCACGATCACGCTGATCGTTGCCGTTTGTTTATATTCCGGACGGTTGTCTGGATAGCGACTAGCAATGTCTGCAAAGAAGTTGTCTGCAGAGGAGATATGCTTCACGGTCAATTTGTATCGACCAAGTGTCTCAAGTTGACGGACTATTCTAGCGCATGGATTGGCTTGTGTTTGCCAGTGAGACAATGCCTTATTGTCAGTGAATAAGACAAAGTTTTTGCCAGATAACAAATCCGAGAAGAATTTGATTGTTTCCACACAACTGAGAGTTTCTAGGTCAAAAATTGCGTATCGTCGCTCGGCGTTATTCAATCCTCGAGAGAAATAGCCGATTGGTTTTTCGACACCATTCTGTATTTGTGTTAGGCATCCACCAATGCCGATCGAACTAGCATCACTGTAGACATTTGTTTCTGCGTCTGGCATATAGTGTCCGAGGATAGGACGAGAGCAGATCAGTTTGATCATTTTGTCGAATGCCTGTTGATGTTGTTCATTCCATACGAAGTCTACGTTCTTCTTGGTGAGGGTGGTAATGTGCGCCATCTCGCTTGCGAAGTGAGGAACATGCTTGCGCACATACGAGAGGAGGCCAAGAATCGATCGGACTTCGTTGACGTTCTTTGGTGGTTGCAAGTTGTGGATTTTGGCTACCAATGAGTCTGCAGGCTTAGTGCCTTCGGCAGAAATGGAATAGCCGAGGAACACGATGCTTTTCGAGGCGAAAGTGCATTTTGAAAGTTTGATCGTGATGTTATTTTCGCAGATTCTACCGAGGAATCGGTTCAAACGTTCGTTGTGTTCCTTGAGATTGCGCCCGAAGATACAGAAATCGTCTATATAACTCACAAATTCGAGCCACCTTAAATCTGCAAGACTCAGGTTGATCGCACGAGTGAAACCAGACCCAGAATCAGTTAGGCCGAACGGGATCACGTTGAATTCGTAGAAACCGCCCGACGGTGTGGCGAAAGCAGTTATATATTTTGATTCTTCGGCAAGGGGCACTTGATGGTAGGCACTATTAAGGTCTATTTGAGAAAAGTAGACAGCGCCACCCAATGCCCGCATGCACATAGTTGCATCGGGTGATGGGTAGGCATCTTTGGAGAGGGCCCGATTCACATGGCGATAGTCGAGACAGATTCTCTTTTCGGGTGAATTCTTTTTGGAGACCATCACGATTCTCGAACACCAGTTCGAGTTGCTTGGGCGAATGATGTTTTTGGCTAGGAGACCTTCAACTTCCTTTTCGATTGCTTGCACCTTCTCCAATGACATTCTGGCAGGTGCATGTTTTACGGGTTTGACCGATGGATCGATAGCAAGAGCGTACTCGATGTTTTTAGTACATCCGATTTTGCCATCAGAGGCCGACAGAGCATCAATGTGAGTGTCTAGGATCTCAACGATAGTAGCTTCTTCGTCCTCCGTCAGGTCGATACCGATCCGGATCATTGTTCCGTGGAAGTCAATCTTTCGGGTGTCCGAGTCGTCCAAGTCCTTGTATGTCTCCAAATTTTGGGGGTCCACATTGTCCAAAGTTACAGGATCCTCCACTGGATCGAAAGTCGCGATTACGGTTGCGTCTTTCTCAGCGACAGTAATAGCGCTGATTGTTGGTGCAGCAGTAGTTGGTACCGAGGGTGCCTGAGGCAATATCGGTTCTGCCACGGGAAGTGGCTCGTCGAGCTGCACCGGTGGCGGTTGGTCGGGAGTAGGTTTAGCCCGCTCCCTCGGTTCGTCATCCAGCAAGTCCATGTCGATAGGGGTTATTTGCTCTGGTCTGACTTCTTCGGCGTAACCAATAATTTGGCCTTTCTCGATTTGAATCGTGGAATCTGATAGATTGATGACGCTAATTATGGCTCGGCCCTTTTTGTCGGTAGTGACCAGGCTATTTTGCACCGCCAGTTTGGTCTTTGCATAGACCCTGTCTGGGGTGTATATGAACAACTCGTTCGCATCCTTAGCCAAATTCTTTGAGGTCTTGATTTCAATTTCCATTTGTTGTTTTGGGGCGATGGTAGTTGTTGACTTGGCGTGGGAGTAGCCAGTCAATTGATCTAGGAATGGAATAGTTAGTTTTTTTCTTGGAAAATCACAAACCACATGATCCAGGAAATCGATGCCCAACAAGAATTTGTGGGCCGATACCGGGATAATTTGGACCGTCAATGGGACCGTTATTCGATGTCCAATTGTCATATTGACTTTTGCAGCACCAGTCACATTCAGACTCGAAAGGTCTGCACCACAGAGGTCAAGCATTAGCTCAGGTTGATTCTTCAAGTTCAACTCAGTTGCCAGTGCTTGGGACACCACTGTTCGGTTTGCTGCCGTATCTATGGTAGCTTCGACTGGTTTGCCATTAATTAAGACGTCAATCCACCGACGGTCATCTATTTTGTTGATTGGTTGAGTGATCGTATTGATGGTGCGGCGAATACCGCTTTGGCCATTTGATGAACGATTGTTGTTGTTGTTATACTGGTTGCGATTGTTATTGTTAGAGTTACCTCCTCTATTGTTGTTATTGTTAGGGGAGTTACCAGAATTCGTATTACCACCCGAATTGCTGTTTGAATTGGAACGATTTTGGTTACCTGAGTTATTCTGGTTGCCAGAATTATTCTGGTTATGATTACCACTGTAACCTTGGGACCGATAGTTGTTACCATTACCGTTTTGTCCCCCAGAATAACCGTTACCATTGTTATGGCCGCCACCGCGGCCATTACCGCCGTTACGGTTCCAATTACCATTGTTTTGGCGATTGGAGCCATTGCCATTAGAGTTGAAGCGTCGGTTGTTGTTAGAATTATTGTTATTGTTGTTTCTAAACCTGTTACCGTTGCCGTTCCCATTGGAATTAGGCTTTGATGCATCAATTTGGCGATTAATTGATTTCTGGTCTTCTTCTGCCAGAATTGCACATCTTATAAAATCCTTGTATGTGACTGGATTAGATTGATTGACACGATTTACTAGACCTGTGTCTAGTTTCTGACAGGCTAACATGATCTTGGATGCTTGAGGCACTCCAGGGTGAGTAATGTCAATCATGTCTTTGAGCCGATCGAGGAATTTGTCTACGCGTTCGTTCTTACCACGAGTGGTAGAACGGAACTTTTGCGTAATGTATGCCTTATCGGCCTTGTTCCCCCATTGATCGAGGAAATCAAGGTACATTTTGTCGAGGGCGGTGGCGTCGTACTTTTTTAGACGAGCCCCGGCCCTTGTCATAGTCCACAAACCATTCACGAGAATTTTTACCCAAAACGTGTTCAAAATATTTGAAACATTTTTTCTTCAGACCAACCTGCAGCTATGCAGTATGTCTTATAAGAGGTTAGAAATTCCTCTGTGTTCTCATCTATTGCACCTTGAAATTTAGGGAAAGGTGACTTAGAGATAAGGCGCATCAAGTCTGGGTCTGCCATTCTTGATGTTTGTTGGGTATTTTGGTTTGGTGTGTTAGAATGAGGAGTCTGCGCTGACGGGATTGGATTGATTATGCTAGTGGTAGACGTTGTTATCGTCGTACCACCTGTGGTTGTGTTAGTGGTTGCAGTCGAGAGCACGGGGGGATTGCCCGTTGTTATTGCACTCGATGTGGTTGCAGCGGGGGAGATTAGGGAAGGGTCAGCCTGCACTGATGGTGAGAGAGGTAGCACCTGTGGTTGAAGTGGGGCAGGTAAAGCTAACTCTTCTGCTGATTTGGCGCCTTTTGGCGTGTATGAGATAGTAGGCTTGTCACCTGGAATGTTTTGGGTGAAATCCAAAACACTCGCTAGACTGAGGTCGATACCTGATTCTTCCTGGTTTGTGACCTCGTCGGTTATAATTGGTGGTGGTGATTCGTCTACTGAACTGGCGTCTGCGTCCTGTCCTGTGTTACTATCCATGCATTGCGCAATGCATATATTTAGTAAACAAGATGATGGAAGTTAGCTTAGGAATTCACTAACTAATGAAGGCAAGGTGAAATTGTCACTCAACCCGGAACGGATTAAATGAGGGCAATCACTGTCTAGTAAAGTTCGATGAGTTGACCTGATTGATTGATCAGACCAAACACATGAACGACCGCAGTTGATATCCGTAAACAAAATGAATGCGGAACATCAACAAATGCTATTGGAATGCTAGTGCTTGCAATTGCACTGAACAAAATGCGACAAATTAACCCAATTTTGGGTAAAATGACCAAATAATAGCAAAAGTAAGCGCGTGGAACGAAAATTAGTACTCACGAAGCTTGAAAGTGAAGTAGACAGTGTCGTCTATCTTCTTTGATGCGGCAAAAGCGTAGGGAACCGGTGGTTGACCGCTAACGCGTATTTGAGGCTCGGTGGTGAGTCCTCGTTGATTACAGACAAGCCAAATGTCGTTGACCACGATGAACGATGGTCAAATGACAAGCAGAATTGCTTACCAATCGGTTGGAATGATGGTGAGCGTGAGATTGAGTCGAGAGGATCAGAAAATGATAATCTTGACTCGTTTGAATTGACGAATGTCGATTCGTTGCCAGTTTGGTTGATGTACGGTCGGGGGTGTCAAATTCCTGTCTGGAAAGTGTCGACTCGTTGGACATCAAGTGGGAAAAGATCAATTTGATGATTTTGATCGTTTCGGTTGCAGGTTTTTGTCGATTTGAGCCCAAAATGATGAGCACAAAGCTTGAAGAAGTGACAAATACGTTTTCTTGAAGAAAACGGACTTCCGTGACACAAATTTAAGAGGTCTTCACCGTTAGGTTCGTAGATAACCGCGCCAGTGTAGGACGAATAGGGCCTTGGGTCCTATGTCCTAACGATATTATTGGATGATGATTGAAGATAGAACAGTAAAGAGTCTTATTGATGGTTTATTGGTTGATTAGTAGTTGTCACATAGACGTCACATCGGAGAGTGATCTCTCTGTGAGAGTACATGACTGATAGAGGATAGTGAACGGTGTGCATGGGATAGAGTGCCCATGCGCATCCGATCAGTACAGTATGAATGGAGAGTGAGAGAACCAGTGGATAGGCACTGGGGTGAGCTGTGGGATAAGCCAGGGGTAAGACCCTTTACAATATTCAATAAATTTGTCATGAACTGCTGAATCGAACTTTTTGGCTTGCTCGGGACTGAATCGGACAAATGAATTGCATCTCAACACAGACACTCCATTGGAGACTCTTGTCGGCACTCCGACCAATTCCAGGAGAGAGTCCGGCAGAGATTCTTGCTCGGACACTGGTTTGGAGAAGTAAACATCCATCAGATGATTATCGGTGGTCTTCATTGAAGCCATCTGTGTGCCAGTGGTTGAGATGACTCGAGCCATTATGACCACTTTGGCGTTGAGATAATTTCCAAGTAGAGCACCGTTGATGCGTACTGGTGCTGAAGACTGGTTTGTTGTTGATGTCATTTGTTTGTTTTGATAAGAGTCAATGTTTTTGTTTTGAAGCACAAAACATCGAGAATCGATGCAATTTGTTGTGTCGAGGACCTCAACTTGAGGTCAACTGTCCAAATGTGAGCGTCCACAGTGGACTCCACACTCGAGAATGTCGATTTGGGCAGATTGAGTTACATTGCACCTTTTACTGTTACGTCTTTGCACTTGCATTTGCGAGACTCCCACCAGTACTGCAGTACAAGTTAGCAACATATGGCAACATTATCGTTAAAGAAATCCTCCCTTTCAGATATACGATGGGTTGTGTGTGCTACAATGCTTGGCAACACTAGCAATTGCTGTAGTACTAAGCAAATATCTCGCGCAAAAAAGCGATTACACTAGTGTTACTAATAGTCTTTAGGGAAGTACACTTTACACTGCTAACAGTACCGAGGCGGCCACGGCAACATTCGACTGCAATTAAGGTCGTCACTAGATTTATAGATACACAGACCGAAGAAAGAAAGAAGAAATTTTCACTTATAAATTATGATTCATAATTTATAATGCTTCGGTACAAACAATTTAAATTGCTATTTATTTCGATCCAATCTTTTCAGTGGTCTCTGAAGGATGTGACACCTGCATCAATGGTTCAAAATTCCCTAATGAAGGAATGCTCGCAATCACGGGCAAGTGAACTACTTGTGCCCGGGGGCCTGTCCAAATTGAACCCAAGGCCGAATGCATATTTTATTATTCTTTAATATCAAAGTATACTATAAAGTTGTAGATAGATACAAGTTGGGCATTTACATTGCCGAATTGTGAAGGTGACCAGTGAAGGTCCTTTACAGAATACATATTGTACGTAATTTATGTGATGAGCTTTTGCGCAATGCCTCTGGAGAGAGAGATAGCTGGCAAAGTCATTGTGCTTAAGTTTGGACTGATTTATGTGACTTTATGGTTCATTTTAAGTGCATTTTTAGAATCATTTTGAACAAATATCGCGCGCTCAAGTCCAATCTCACTCACTGAGTAACCGTGCGAGAAGCCCACTCGATTTGAATTTGTGTCTTGCTCGCGATCCACAAACTCACCAATTAAGTTCGTTTTTGTTCTTGTTTGACGATCGCCACAGTGCATGTATCGAGACAAGACAACCACCGAAACGACATAATCGAGAACACATCTGGGCATAGTCGAACGGCGGTGTCAAATGTCGCCTCTCTTCTCTCCATACATAATGCGATTGAGCAATAAACTCAATCGCGGTGCCAAAATGCCTTTGCCACGTCCACTGAACCGACAAATGCAACCCATCGAAATCATTGCAATGCAACTGATTGCATTGGTCCTCGCACAAGTGACAAATTTATGACCAGTTAGTGGGTATGTGAAACACTACCCCAACGCTAACATTAATGGAATTCCATTGGTCTGGTCATTCGTCTCTCTTGTCCTCTCCTTTTCTTGTTCTGGACCCTTAAGAGAGGCCCCACTCAACCATTGACCTCAAATAGTATTACTTAAAGTAAAACATATCCACGGTCCATGTGCACGGTAATGCTTTCATGGCTGTGATCAACTAGCACGATTGCTTGCTTTGATTAGAACTCGGCTCGCGCGATCGCGGCGATGTTGCCACTAAAGCAGCCATTGCAGATGTATCTCTCTTTTGATTTGCCTTCCTCACAGCCGGTCCTAGGAGTCCCATTCCTTTTCCCGTTCCTGTCCACCCCGTTCACACCAACAGTCAGTTACCTGACCTTGTTCACCAGCTCGCTTCCTTTTGGCTCGTTCGCTGTTTCCCGCTGACCCTTGCCAGTTATAAGCCAATTGGCTGCCACTGGCAGCAGAAAGTTCACGGTTAAAGCAAAAGGAAAATAACACTGTTTGCCTTTCACTTTCACGTCATTTCTAATTATTAGATTAATAGAAAAATAATCAGACTATCCTAGGAGAACAAACAAGCACAAATTCGGGCGTAATTCGCAAACAATCAAATGTATCTTTATTTATATGTATTGGCAGTAAAACTATGATAACGTACGATAACGATGACAAATTAGGCCTTCTTCAATGGCTCTGTGCGATATGATTGAACACATCCACACGATACTTTGCTTCAAAAGTACACTCTTCCTTGTAGTCACACTTGAAGTGTCCTTCTTCGTGCTCTCGCCAACTGTGCTCCACCAAATCAGACATGTTAAGGCAAATAAATTTCCCCTTACAAGACTTGCAGTTCCAGATGGTCTGATCCTTATGATCGTTACCAGTCAAATGTTCGACGAGTGCCTGTCTGAAAAGTTAATTAAGAGTAAAAATGAGGCTAAATTAAGTAATAATGTACATACCTAGTTAAAAAGTGTTTTTTGCATAATTTTGAACTGGCCAAACAGAAAAATGGATTTCGACTGTGAACGATCCGATGATGTTGATAAAGTTTGTCCAGACTGGGAAACATTGCAGTACACTTGTTGTGCAAACACTTCAATCCTAGTGTCTTGCAGTGTGGATTTTCACGTTTGAGCTTGGTACTTAATTCATCGTCATCTACGGTCGTCGATGACGATTGAAGATTCTTCTTGTGATTAACCAGAGTGGGTTGAGAGGGTTTGAGAGTTGTTTTCCGGTTATCTCGATAACCACCAGAGGATCGGGTTGGTAGAACGATGCGTTGTCTTTTGCGTCGTTTTAGTTTTCTTTCGCCATCCTTCTTGTTGGACCCTCCATTGGGACGAAAGTCGAGGTCAGAAGAATCATCAACAAATTCATTGAATCGACTATCTCCTTTGTAGATCGAAGCCAATACTTTTCGAGACTTTTGGCTTTTTCGTTTCTGTCGTTGGACATTGACGTTTTGTCCAATTGCATCTCTATGTGTATTGTCGAGCGTTCCAGAATTGACATCCCGAGTTTCCGAGTCATCCTCATTTGAGGATTCTATCTAAAAATGATGAAATAAGAATGAGAATAAGTATCTAGCTTGATAATTTGTTTGATAAATGATAAAATGACATCACATTACCTTGACACCTTCATCAGTCTCATTTATTTGGTCTAGTTTAACCATGCAGTCACAATCACTAGGGCAATCACTAATATCGGACTGTAGCTCATCGTCGAACACTGGAATGTCACCACGAATCATTTTGTTATTCTCGTCAATAGGAAAAGAAATGTTCGAGGAATTTGGTTGTTCAATGTTGTCCATAGTTGATTGATTGTTTGCAGCGTTGTTGGCTGTTGCAGTTGGCAAGTTGGGCAGCATCGAATCAAAACGGTGTACAGACGAAGAAAAGTCAAAGACAAACTCACTGTCCGATGAAGGCGTTGGTGGTGGAATGAATGACGAAGTCGACGGAACAGTTAAAAATGATGAACGAGAACGGCGAAAACATCCCTCAACATGCCTTTCATCATTGTGAAAATTATGCAAGGCAATGTCAAATTCATTTTTGATTATGCCACAGTGATGGTCACTAGCCTCTTCCTGGTGGATAATATCCCAGAAGCTTTGACACTGGTGACATTGGCGCTGCATTTTGGCAGTGACCGTAGCAAGAGGCAAACGCGCGTCTACACCTCGATGGCTAACAAGCAAATGAATGACGAGAATGAGGAAGACAGCAGCATGCACCGCAGTGTGCAATGATTACAATGGGCCAGTGGGTGGAGTTAATATTTAAGCAGCGAAACATACACAGATAGGTGGTGAACCTGTTCAGAAGACTAGCTAGTTTGTTTGTGTGGGTTGGTGAGTGGCCTTGGTGACCGATGATGAAATATACATGCAGACGACTTCGACCAAAGCAACTGTGACCATAATTTGTTTTCTAAACTCAAAAGGGCTCTAATTAGTGCATTAATGCTGAAGGCCACATACGAAGTGTTGGATTGTAAAAGACCTCCTAGACTTCTATCATACTTAGCCACTGGCTACACTGGTGACAATTATGGTTCGTTTGGTTCGAACTTCGAACAGTCGATTTGTCGCCGACAGTCTTGAGACTCATGACTCATGACACACACCTGTAGACAAGTTGTCGGCAAAGACTTGTGACTCACAAGTTGTGAGCATTACACATTGAGCAACAAGTGAATTTTAGTCTTCGATCAGGATCACAACTTGCGAGCATGGTGAGATATGTAGTTTTGCATCGTTTATGGTCGAATGTCGGTGATCAGTGCAATGCACTGTGGCCATATGGTCGCACTCGCACGAGTTTCGCAGTCGAGCATTTCCTACTCACCACTGCAGTAACCGCGATCATCGGCGGTGGCTATTAGTTCTCGAAAAGGCAAAGACAGAAAACGTGGTGGTAATTAACGTACCGCATTAGTTTTTCATGTTTATTGCCTAAGCTTATAAGGCTTATAAGCCGAATTGGTGATCCAAAGTATAAGGTGACCTGAACACGAAGTGGCCTGCCTGTCTCGAGTCGAGACTCTCGACACAACCACATTGCAAGCAGTAACTGCAGACTGCAGTTTATGTGACCAGTGGTCATGCCAATAGACTACAGACTAACCTGGCACCATGGTCACCATTGGTCAGTGCCAGGTCAAACATGCCGAAATATGCAGCAAATAATAAATCGTCTGTAAAGTAAAAACCATAATTTATACGAAATGCCAAGTGAGTTATTTTTAGATAAATTGTTAACCGCACACTGAAGTGTCGCAGCATTCAAAAGAACCTGACTCGTACAACTTTAATCAAATGTTACCAAGTTATCAATTGAGATTATCGATTGCTAAGCATTTGTATATTTGTAGAAAGCCACAGATTTACTGATTGATTGGTATGATTATAAGAAGAAATGGTTGAAATTCATATGGCACGTTTGTCACTATTTGAGACCTACCGAAAAGAGCACTCGAGTGGTCAATTGAAGTTTTCTAACGTTGCCGGCACATGTTGCTGAAGGAAATGTTCCACAACGGGCCATCGAATCGATTGCGTTGCAAAATGACACCCGCCATAATCACATCGAAATTGGCCTTCCTCGTGGAATAACTTCTGATGAAGGATAATTTTGTCCAGCTCGCCAATCTCTAGTTTGCACTTCAGCTTGTGCTTACTCTTGCAAATCCAGCTGGTATCACTTGGATGCTCTTGAAGTAAATGAGTCTTTAAAATTGACCTGAAATACACAAAAATATAGATAGTTTGAAAAAGTAAGCAATATGCACGACAAACCTGGTTTCAAACGTTTGTTTGCATTTTTTGGCCAAACACAGATATGGTCTGCGGTGATGTCTCTGTAAATGATGTACGACCAGTGCTCCGTGACTGTCCACCATTGTAGGACAGTTCACCTGATGACACTTTTTTGTGACAGTTTTGATGCGTTTCAGAATGCTGTAAATGATATCGTTGTTCACCAATAGAGAATTGCTGACCGATTGCATTCGCGTACGTTGAGGTTTCGTGTAGTCCAATGGAGATGACGGAGATGGTTGGTGATTACTCATTGGCGATGTTACCGGCATTTGTTGATGTACAACTGTGGTTGGCGATCGCTTCGTGCAATCATCAGAATGATTGTCTTCACTCCTAAAGACTTCCAACACTTTTCTCATTTCGGTGACCATGTCGGTCCAGTGATGCTCACTACTTTGAAATCGATTCATTATTCTCCAAAAGACATTGCAAGTGTCGCACTGTTGTTGTTGCATAGTTGTGAGAAAGCGCCCAGAGAGGACTTCAACGGTCGGCGATTAACAGATGAATGAACAGTAGGACTTGAAGCCAAAGCTAGGAGATGCCGAACGATGAGTAGAGCAGAGAAATGGCCAACCACACCGAGGGAGCGGTATGTGTTGCATGTTTGGACATATTTTATAACCCATAAGTGTGTGAGTTTAGTTACGACATGTTCTCTCAATATCACGATGACAAACAAAGACAAAAACACCGAGAATTCGAAGTGGATCTAGAAGTTGGACCAATGATAACTAGGGACAGACTGCATAGGATAAGCTAGTGTGAAAATTGTACAATTTGCCTGTTTTGATAGACACTGAGAAAAAGGCATTAATGGCTAATTGGCAGCAAAAACACAAAAAAGGTTCATTTGCCCTCATAAAATTGTCCAGAAAATTGATCCAATGATATCGAGTGATGAAAGAATATGACAAATTCCTAGATAATGTTGACGCAATGGTAATACCTGGTAATTGAATATTAGTTATAGACGAAAGGATAGATGGCAAGTACTTAGTAAAACTCCCTTGGGATTCGTATTTGGGGCACAAGCAAACGGCAATGCAGTCAAAAAAGTAAAAAAGTCAAAAATTGCTTGCGATCGCAAAGCCAAGCGCGCTCATGCGCCTCGTGCCATTCAAATTGACAATCGAGTGCACTCACCACTTGGCAAGTCTGCTCGTCTGACCTAATCTCTTTTGTTATGTTATGTTATGCACAAGCTTGCGTCAATCAAAACGATGACTACCTTTAACAGTGATTTGTTCAATACTCAATGTAATTCGAGTACCATTTGCAGTGATTTTGACAGTTTGCACTACCAGACAGTTGGACACAAACAATTTCTCAACGAGAAGAAACAATCACTTGGCAAGCTTGACAAAAGTGTGGCAGGACGAATCGATGGCCCGATTGCTCATCTTGTGGAGATGATCAACAAGAGTGATCACTACTACACTACCAGTTCGTGCTCGGGAAGAATTATCGTCACCGCAGTGGACAACCAAGACGTGACCATCAAAAAGAATGGACTTCACTGGTCGTTTGTGTCACACGAACCAATCGACGACTATGACGATTTTACACGTCAAATTCTGTCCAATGCTAGTGGTGATAATCACCAGTACGAATCGATGACCATGAAGTTTGAACCAGTGATTCTTCATGTCCGTGCCCGCAATATCGAGACTGCTCGTCAACTGCTTCAAGTCTGTCTCGGGGCTGGTTTACGTAATTCCGGTATGGTGTTGTCCTGTCCCGGTGGTGCAACAAAACAACAACGAGCAACTGTGGCTATTCGAAGCACCACTCTGATGGAAGTGCCATTGGTGATTGATGGTGTGCTGGCAGTGGATGGACATTACCTGGCACAACTGGTGAAAGTGGCCAATCGGAAAATGCACTCAAATCGACAAACAATTGAAAAGTTGCAATTGGCATTGAAGGTTCTGTTTTGTGGTGGCGCTCGAACTTTGTAATGTACCTGTTATTAATTATTACCTGTATTTACTGTTATGTAATTATCATTAATGATGAATTTGAATAAAACACTTGTTTAAATATCAATTAGAAGGCTCGTTCGTTCGTATCGCCGGATTGCACTTCATTTGTTATTTCCGTTCAAAAGAATTCGTTAACGACAATCGTCCTTTGACAGACAAGCTAGTGACATCCAGTGACAGTTTATATGACTGACAACATTAGTAACAATCCTCATACAATAATTGCCCAGTTGAGATTATCTGAAGAACTTGCTTAATATGATTGCATTCAAAATACAAGTACGATTTTTAAATATGTTAAAATATGCCATGTTTTCATATACTATAGTTTTATCTAAAAAAGCGTCCACTGATGAGTCAATTGTGGCAATAGTCAATTAAGTCCAAATTATTAAATTAATAGTCAACAAAAGCGAGGGTTTCGATAACGTGAAAGTAACCAATTAGTAATCAATTAATAAATATAAACAAATAACATAACCAATCTCAACATATATGTTTACCTGGTATACCTAATTTGTTTGGACAACAATGCTGAAATTGTTGTTTGAGCAACAACAGCAATTTTCCAAACAGTCAAACAAAAATAATGAGCACAAGCACACAAAATACATGCACAATGCGTTCGAATCGATTGGTATTGGAACTCGAGCCTATAGCATGACTACAAATGGTATTAGTGCCGCCCTTACCTGTTCAAACAAGTCTTGGGATTTCTCGAGTGTTTAGTTTGAACAGGCAAGCACTGAACACAGGTAGACAGAGAAAGCACAGGTAGTGCTGTAGTCATAGACAAATGTGATAGGAGCAATAGGAGGATATAGAGAGCAATGATCATCATGACAATCGCATACAGCAATTTTACATTTGACGTTTGATATTTTCAAGTTTTGCTAATTTCATAATTTCCAGGACAAGTTAAAAGTGCTCATAATAGATGGCACACCGAGCTTGGGCTTTGAACAATGCAGTGGCTGCATTGCAGACGTATTCAAAGTACAGGGATCTACTTGCACTCGAATATTTTATTGCCATCTATAGATGACCTGTGCTAATTTGCGTGCCTCTACGCTCCTCAAACCTGTTACATAGATGACATTCCATCAGATGTCGAAAGGATATCAAGAAAGTGGCGACAGAGGGTAAACTTTAAGACGCGACCAAAAATGACGCTTGAGCATTAATGTTATGGCATATGTGCAAATTCAATGTTCCGATTTGGCACTTTTTGCGAAATTTTATGAACGCGTTCAAGGCCAGACTGCTTTGTGCTGGGCTTGTAATAGAAAGACAAATTGACAGTAATAAATACTTGAGCTATTGCACAACTATCATCACCATGATCATCGTCAATACTCGTAAATATGAAAATAATATTCAAATCAATGCCACTAGCATAACCATTTTACTGTTAATGAAATTAACGTGTGCATCATTTCGTGTAATGCGGTCTCTATGTGCTTGTACCTGAATAGAGCATGAAGTCACACTGCAGTAAGTATAGAATCAAATCAAGATCAATCAATCAAGATAAAATGATTACTATTGTTCAAATCATAATGTCATAATCATAATTGATTTGTCACTTAACGCGCGCATCGTATTCGAACAGCAAAATAGAAATAACCAAGAGACCGGAAAATTGTCAATTGACTGTTTGAAGAACGTCCTATCTCATTTGTTGGCTTTGGCCATTTTGTTTTTACTGTTGAAATTACTGGCATACTTCTCTTTAAGGTTCACTTTCGCCAATGCAACTCAAGTGCCGCGACTTTGACACAACTAATGACTTACTTCAAATCAACTATTTTCTTTATTCTTCCCATTTACTTGTTAAATTGTTGAGCAACTTTTTAATTCATGCCACTGGCGCCGTCTGCAGTCTTAATAGCGCTTTGCACTTGAACTGTTAGAACAAGACTAACGATGACATGAAAGTGTATACATTTGCCTCTTCAACATTGTGGAACGGAAAGTCATTCATTACTTGATGAATTTGTAAATTTAGTTATTACATACTTGGGGCTTAATAAAGCCATTGGTGAAACAAGTCTTATCAGAGTGATTATCAGACGCGACGCCAATCTTAAACTTACATGGTCAAACTATTAGTCAAAATTTACTCATTATGACTAGTATTAGATACGTCCACAATTGTAGATTGTCATAAATATAAGCGCGTTTTAACAAACGACAAACATCAATCGACATTTGTTCAACCACAATGGTCAACCAGCAAAGCAATCGAAGCGAACCATGCCCGACCTAACTCAATACAATTTGGCCATACAAAGTGAGCAACGTGCAATCGAAGCCAAAATGTTACGCAACGCCAATTGCCCGGGCAATGCTCATTTGGTGAACGGGTCAAGTTGGTCATTTGCGAAGATGTACCCCCGACGACGAATTGTTCTTTTTGAATGGCACAATCAACCGAATGAAGAGCAACTCGATCAATTCGATCAACGAGAGCAGCAACAAGAGGCCAGGGCACCTGTCAGAGTCTTCGAGCAAGATAACATTTTGGCGAAGGAAGTGTTTGTGCTCGAATTGGATTGAGCGACCAATTATTGCCTTTTCCAATGACATTTGTTGTTCTGCATGTTGTGCTATTTTGGGCTTTATCTAATCCGTTGCTCTAGATTATTAAAATATGCACGAATTCTATTGAATTTCTTCTTTTGTGATTGTCAATCAATCCATCGTTAGTGAACAAGCCGATCTATTGGCTCGATAAGTGACCACTTATGGCGACTGGTACTGAGACCCTGATATTGAGCGATGCAAGTGAACTTTACAAGCGAGTCCAATCAGTTAAATCGATCTCCCTTCTAGTGTAAATGAACATGACATTAGTAATGAGTTGAGTACTGCAGTGCCATAGTTGGGCAATGTTTGTTCAACGGCGGATAGACTAGACTCGATTACTAATTTGGCGACAGCGACGTGCGATGTTATTTAAAATACCATCAGCAGCAGAACAAAAGACATATCTACATGTCTTCGTGTCGTGACAGCTTTTAGTGTGAGTGAGTTTGCGACCATACTTAAACTGCCGTCGCCTGCATAGAGGCACAGTCATGACTTACACCAGGGTCGAGTTTTTGTACAACTCTGTGCTCTCAACAACTATTGCCAATTGTACTTGCAAGCCACAATCTGCTGGGCAGACACAGTGACCTTGCATTTTTCTCTGTAATTCGTGGCCGGGAGTTGGTCAGGGCTCGCTCAGGCTCGATAATATGTTTCAAACTCAAGTGCTTGTCATTTGCCGTGGCGCCAGTGGACTCATTAGCGATGCACAAGTGCCTCTCAAGTTGAGTCGCAACTGCCCCAATATTTCGTGGATTGTTTCAATTGTTGTTGTGTGTTTGTACATATTCCCAGGAAGACATTGAGTTAGTGTTTCAACTCGTGTTTACGATGACGAGGGAGACCGTCTAGACGCGTAACGTTCGAAGGCCAGAGAAGCACATAGTCACACCAACACCTCAGTCTCTCTTTATCTCATTATCGCACGATGGAACATTTGTCAATTTGCTCGCATCACATGGCACAACACCAAACTCGATTCAGATTGCCAACAACACTCAAACATGAAACATGAAAAACATTCAAAATACAATATATTCATCAGAAGACCAAACTAAAGTTTTCTGTGTTTGTTGTGTGTGGCTCAATAAATCTAATCAATCATCAATAAATAGAGTTCGATATCAATGTCGGACTTGGTGCATTCCACGTGTGGTACCGCGCGTTGCTCATTGTATGTTGTGTAAAACAGGCTCTAGTATGCCATCAACTAATATGCTCACATCTGTGTATAAACAGAACACCAAATTCACTTCCAAATCCGAATTTTATTCCTATCTCTGATTGATTGTCAATCTCTGCAGTTATGTGAGTGCGTGTGAATTGGTGAATGTGTTGGCTATTGTCATTGTCAAGACTGTGCCAGTATCTTCTACTCACATCAAAGCAAGTCGATTGCACCAAATAAATTTGAAACTCACTGGTTGATGTATTTACTTTCGATTCGACAAGTGGCAAGTGCCGTGGCATGCGGATAGCAGCCAGTGAATCATTGTTTGCATTGTCTCAATGATATTACCATGGATAAACTTTAAATCATCAAACATCAACCAAAATCTACGAAAACTCTCTGCCAACCTCTCTGCGTAGTGATGGCAATTTCACAATTGTTTCTCATGTTTGCTCTCTTGTGTAAAAATGTTTGCAAAGCTCAACAAGACTTTCGAAGGAAATGAATTCATACTTATCGATATACAGATAGACAGGTAAGTTCACATTTAATTTAGTTTATTACGGTCATGTGCTATAGGCACAAAGTGCCATTTGATCTGTTGCACAGCATTGCGCCTAAGTGTGCACATGTGTGTCATGGCGGCATCGTAATCCTAACCATTGAGAATGATTAGCAAACAAAAAAGCATCAAAGGAGCCTATAGCATTACTGACAAGCAGTGTAATAAGCTAACTTAACACTGCACTTACCTGTCCACTTAGCAAGTCAGAAGGCATGTCTTGAGTTTTGTTTGTACAGCTAAGAAAAGAGCACACATGCTGAGAACACTAATGAGGAAGCGTACACCGTCATGATGATCGTTGATAACAACTTTTCTATTTATGTTTGGAGTAAGCGGAGAGAAAGCATGGCTTTTTGCTTGCTTTTGAAAATAATTCATTGAAAAACAATTATTAATGTTGATGGTAGACACAACATTACGCAATGTTAGACAGCAGACTGGCACTACGCATGCTAGTTGGATTCGAACGCTGGCAACGTTAGCAACATGTATGCAGTCCGATCTTACCTCTTTATTGGAGTACCACACTTTTCGAGACCTGCACTAATTGGCGATTGCTTGTGCCAGTCATGCCATTTAGTCACTGTTCATAGCAGGCCGGTTTGTTCATAGTTTGAATGGCACTTAAGTGACATAAAAAAAATTTCACATTACAATGCACTGCGACATCAAGTTGATTCAAGTTGAGCCAGTAAAGACATCCGAGTTTGCTTTGGTGTAATGGTCAAAGGGTATCTCCACTTGTACCTTGATGTGTGCTTGTGTGTGTACAACGGCCAACACTATCTCCGCTCACGGCACTGTCGACAAGTTGACTCGGCTTGGACGATCACCAGAGAGAAAATGCAATCAAGCACCATACCAATGTCATGTGATCCAATGATTTGGATGGACAGTGGGACTAGTCCTTATAATACCTTGCTTCCCCTTCACACATCTCCACTTAATTAAACAGGTAGAAGTACACTAGTAGAGGCTATGCATATCTCACACTGTCTCCCATCGCTCGCATCTACTGCTCACATGTGGAGTGGCCGACAGTGATCACTTTGCGTTTGCCATTGACAGACGACTGCAGACAATAAAGTAATTATTGCCGCGATATGTTCTTTATGATCATGAGTCATGACTCAATCTTAATCAAAATCTAATCGATTTGTCACTAATAATTTCAGCTTCCCACCACAATACCCAAACGAATGAATGACCCAGACCCGATTATTCTATGCAAAGGCAATTTGGCCTCGCAGAACAAGAAACGCACAATGGATACATGTGTAGCCTATTCGCTGCAATCTAGTTGGTCTTTCTTGCATATGTACCAAATTTTTCGCGAACAACAAAGCCAACCGAACAAAGATCAACTGGTACAAGTTCCAGACAGTTCGGTGCACCAAAAGAATGCCCAATCGACTCGACCTGTTACAGAGTTCGATCATGACGACATACTGGCTGATGAAGTGTTTTTGATGGACATGGACTGATCGACATCGACAATGATCTGTGTTATTGAATCTACTTATTATTATTTGCATTATTGACTTCGTATTTTATTGTATTTTATTTGTACTTTTTACTATTATTGTTTGGAGTAAATCTAATTCTATTTTTGATAACCAGAATACACCGATTCTATTGAATTATTATTTCTCTTCTTTTCACTATCAGTCAATGTACAATGTAAGTTGAACTTAAAACTTTGTCATAAATTGGTACATTTGACTGTTTCAGTTAGTAGATCGAGTGCCACCTCAATCAAATCGATTGCAAACAGACCTACTTTGTGTGAAGGGTCACGCGCGCTCGAATGTAAATACTTTTACCAAATAGAAGTGTAAATTAGGCATTAGAAATGCATCAGCCACACTGTGTTTGCATGCACTCCAGTAGTCTCCACGCAGTTGCTTGCAATGATAACTGGTCGGTCACGGTGCCGCTGCATCCGATGACTGCTACCACTCGAACTTGATTGCAAGCCGATCCATGTACATTTACACTGACTAACGATAGACTTCTCAAAGCTATACGACATCGGAAAATTGCGCCAAAAGCTAAAACACGCGCCAAAATTAAGGCGCGCAAATAGCAATGGCACACCCTGCACAGTTTTAACCGCTTTTTAAATTCTTCACCGAATCTTGAGCTGTTCATGAGCTCGATTGGGCTCAGTGAAGGAAAGTATTAATTCAATTTATTGAGAGCAATAAAATCTTGAGCATTTGAAACACTTGATGGGATGGAATGTGACCTGACTGTGTGAAGAAGTTACGGAAATGAAATGTGTACAACCCGACGTAGAACTTGCCGAACAATACACTTTATAATTTATAAATGTACTCACAACCTGTCTCAAGTCGATTAAAGTGTTGCTCACGAGCCCGGCGGAGTCGAGTTCTGGCTAACTACGTTCTGTTGGGGAGACTATTCTAGAACAATATACTCCCTCAGCGACTACCTGTACAATATGAACGCACGCAACTTTACACCTCTCTCTCTCCCGCTGTTGTCAGGTAACTTAGAAGAAAGTAATTGACTGACTGGACTCTGACAGGCAGACGTCATATTAAAACGATACTACCATCAATTTATATCATCTACACATCAAACATAAACACACACTCGTTAACAAATTATACACAATCGCTGCCACTGATCAAAATGGGAATGAAATCAATGTAGTTACATTGGTTTTAAGACCCACGAGTATTTCAATAGGTCATTTGGCTAAGCAAAGCCACTAACGTGTAAAAAGAAGTAAATCGTCGGAACAAAATAAAAACAAAACAAAGCGCTCCAACAAGTAAGTATACAGAGTAGTTGCAACGATGAAAGAAAGCGCACTAGTGGAGTGTGTGACACAGAGTAAATGGCAACGTTTTGTCCGCTTCCAAGGAAGGTCTCCAGAATGTGGAAGATTGCTGTTGATGTGCTCGGTCTTCTGGTGGTGGCTATATTGTTGCCGTTGGGCTCGATAAGGTTTGTGAGTTAAGAGTGATATTTAAGGAAAGGAATCACTACAATTAATTTTGTTTAAACCAAATGCCAGTCTTTGGTGACTCACTAATTGAACGAGGAGATCTCAAGAAGTGCAGCGGACGTTCAATGGTGTGTTAGCTAATCATTGTTCTCTGGCACACATCAGCGCATCATATATGATATCATTATAATTTAGATATCGGTGTCTTAATGTTACCGTAAACATAATAAACACGATCGTTTCACTTTCAACTGGTCAACCATAGTCGAGTTGAATGCAAAGACAACTAAATAAAAAATCCCAACATGATCTGCCGTGTCGGACTGAATGGGTTAAGGTTACATTGTACATGAAGTACTTGACACTGCCGATATGTCTGTGGCCACGAATAGTCACGTGCCTGACTGGCTAACTTTATCATGACGGGAGCGATAGATCCAAATAGAAGCCACCACAACTTTTCCTGGTGAGACAGTCACTCGGTAGACTGCTGTTATCTGTTGCACATTTGACATATCATCGGCGACAGTTCATCATTTGGCACACTTCCATCAGGACAATACAAAAAAGATTGTTGTGCCAAACAAACTAAGCTAACACTCAGAGAAATGGTAGTCAGATAGATATGACCAACTTGAAAAAGCATCAAATGGGTATGACGAGTTGTACAGTGGAAGGTAGGGTTCACAAAGCTGCCACCGAGGGCGCTATGCTACAATTGCGATGTGTTAGGCCGTCATACCTATTTGACGCTTTTTCAAGTTGGTCATATCTATCTGACTACCATTTCTCTGAGTGAAACAAACAAATATAATAATTTGATAATTTGATTTAGTCGAATAGAAGGCAACTGTTGGGCACACTTATGCGATATAATTGTGTCATTACCGAGAATACAATACAGAGCAAACAGACTTCTCGATGTCCTTATTTTTACAAAGTACATCATAATACGAATTTCATAAACACGATATAATAACACATAATAAATAATCTATCGTTCCCACCGTTGAGGACTATGTATTCCACTGGACCAGATTGAAGACCCGATGTTCAGTGAACGAAATGGACATTATATTTTCTTTCTTCTCTCTTTCACAGGTAGAAGCATATCGAAAGTACGCCTTGCTCTCAATGGAGCTGAATAGCACCCAGTGATGCCACTAGATGACTGGTGGCGACAAGGAAGTGGCAACTCTGCCAGCAACATTCGAGGCCTCCCGACAGAGTCGTTCTGTGACTGATTGCAGTCGATCATCGACGGTCGACCAAATAGGCAACCAGACAGCATCATTACCCCGTGCTATTTTCCTCACACATCATCGCTCAATCTTTATCGTGCAAATTAACGCACTCAATTAATCACATAAACAAATAAACCATTGATCGCCCACCGCTTCTCACCAAAATGCCCAACTTAATGAAAAAATCGGACCCGATTCCATGCTTTAGAAATGTTGTCAACCAGAACGAAAAACTTGCATGTGATGCAATGAATGCAAAACAACGTATGGCATATTCGTTGCAGTCAAGCTGGTCCTTCCTGCAGATATACCCACAAATTCTTCGGGAACGACAAGGTCAACAAGAACAAGTCCCAGACAATCCAGAGAACGAAGAGATTTATCAACCTGTTGCAGACAATATTCTTGACGACATCTTGGCGGACGAAGTGTTCGTAATGGACTTGGACTGATCGATTTAATCGTGATTATTTTATTTTGTCATAACAGTTTTTATTATTTATAGATGTTTTATTGTTGCTCAGAGCTAATCTCATTTTTTATAAATTAATAATAACACAGATTCTATTGAATTTACCTCTAATCTTTTTACGTGCATGAATGGACACTTTGTTTGCAAGTGAAATAAGTTTGACCCGATCAGCTTGTGTGTAACACAGGTTGGCATAACGAGGGCTCACATATTTCGATGCACTACTATTAAATTGTCATCGCACCATCTCACTCATACCCTGACGGCGATAGTGTAAACCTCTGCATGCATCCAATGGCAGTTCCAACTCAAACAAACACTTCATACTATGTGTGATCTAACAAGTGTAAGTGTCAAAATGCATGTACTGATCTTAGATCAGTGATCTAGTTTAGCTGGCGCGTGGCTTAAAGAAAATAGCGCCAACGAGCGTAAACTACAGTAGAGTCCGTGGCATTTTACAGAGAGCCACAATTGCATGGCACAATTGTGGTTAACCGTGCATGCTTGAACATGTTTCAGAAATGTCTACACAAAGTGTGTGTGATTGCACATCAATGGATAGGCTCGATCAATTACAGCGCACCGACTCTAGTGGAGTAGCCACTGCCGGAATACAACAGACCGAGTATCTATTGATGCAAACGAAAGGTGCCACCACTAGATCTCGCCGTACAATGCACTGAATGAAATGTATGTCTGACTCGAGCCGTTCGTTTGCTGTACAGTCTGGACGTCTTAGTAAACTTGTTGCTTGAAAGCACCCGATGAAGTTGAGTGCCAGTGTACTAGCTCGGTTACAGTATATCCATATGGATACCACCAAAGACATGCAGAGTGGATGGAACAGAAGAAGGGCCAAGACCAAAAATGAAATCTATTTCTGAATAGAGAGTCTAAAAGTTACATTAAATAAATAACATTCGGTTTCAATTGCACGCCTTGGTGGTCAGTAGGACAGCAAGACCAGTTTAGCTTCCTAGTTGCCAAGGCCAATACTAGGCACAATCAAGTACAAACAGGTTTTTGGCTAGCAGAAGGGCCAAATGCCAGTACTCACTTTTGCCCAACACGCTCCTTATACGAAGTCATTGGTGTTGATGCGGCCAGGGGTGCCCTATTTGCCCTGTGGTTTGATTGAAAGGAAAAGAATAAAAGGGAAGAGATCCGCGATGGTGCCAGTTGGCCCTCAACTTACTTGATTAAGTGACTTAGAAAGTGCTGGTACTGACTCAGCAGCAAGGAGATTCAACAGTTCGATTCAATGGCACAAGCCGTCCAAAATTAGGTGTTATCTAATCGAACCTGGCTGCATCAAAAGCTCATATAATAACGTCAACAGCAGTATAACACCGCTATAAATAAGCGGACCAATTCAAACTAACATGGCAAACTAAATATCCAATGTTAATAACCCACTGGCAATGTGAGCTGTAAGTTATGCATACTAGACCTTAGGCTCCTGTAGGCTAGTCACCAAGGAACTCACAGTTGTTGAGTTGACACCAATGCCACTAAAACAGTCAAACCAAATTGCACACTCTCAAATGGCTTCCTGGTATCCTTATGACTCCTCTGTTCAAGTGCAAATTGACAACTATTTGAATGCACTAAGTTAGTAGTTGTCAGTTTGCATTTGCTTGCGTTCAATGTTGTCAAATGTACAACGCACATGCACTCTGTGTCTCTGGCCATTTCCATTATGTACATGTGCATGTGCCTGTTACTATGGCAAGAACTACTCGAGTGACTCATGCAGCAACCTACAATTCTTAGCCTACTGTTACCATTGCTTGATAACCATTAGTGCTTTGCCAATCACTTGACTTTATCATGTCGAGAGTGAGAGTATGACGGGAGCAACCGCAATATTGCATCAATGATGCCATCCTACAGACAACTTCTAACTGGCAGATTTAGTTGCAAGATCTAGTCGGCTGCAACATGCATGCACTAACACTTTTTTAGTTTCTCAACCTAATCGGTCAGTGTCCAAGTGAACTCGTGTTGCGCTAGAGTGTATACGTTGAGTATACGATTCCAAGGATATCAGCGGAGGGAGAGCACTCTCTCTAGAAAAACTTGCTTCCCTCCTATCTATCTCCCCCTCTTCTCCACTCTATTGACGCAATGGTCTCTCTGGCAGTGTAGATTCATGTTAAAAACCAACGTGTTGTGCTTTGGACGCTTCTACCTACTTGGCGAAGTTCACCGTGGTGGCAGTCAACCAACCGACCGACAGACAGACAGTCACACCAGCAGATCGAGTGGAGTTAATTGATTAGCGTGAAGTGGTTTCACAGTCTCGCGCCACCATCAACACCAGACTGCAACAATAAACCAGTGCATGTATCGTAAATGAAAATTCAATTTTCGCCACTTTCAATCATGTTCCTTAATCCACTGCCCAAATCGGATCCTATTGTATGCAAAGGTAATCTGACTTTGCAAAACGAAAAGCGCGCACGTGAAGCACTTAAATGCCGGGTCCAGTCAGTGCCCAGACCAAACTGGCTCGTTAGCCATTTTATGGCTTCAAATTGGCAATTCAATGAGCATGAATCAGTGCAAGTGCAGTGTCAAGAACACAATGCAATGACTGAGCCTTTCAACGAGCACGACTTTTTGATTGACGAAATGTTCATATTGGAGTTGGACTAAATGGCCAATGGTCAATGAGTCATGAAATACGTTATCATGTTATATTCTATTGCATCAGAGATAATCTCATTCTATTAATAAAACTGTTTATTATATCGCATAGAAAGTTCATTGTCATTGTCACTGGATTCAGTCGGTCAGTGGGATACCATCGCTCCTCACTCTCACTAACGTACTTCCTGATTGTAGTCTAGGCGCCAACTGTCGAATCAACAGTGTTGATGCACGCGGAGGTCATTAACACATAAATGCAGTGCATCTACAATTGCCTACGATAGGAGGATTATCCATAAAGTAATGACACTCAACTAATGCTTCCTTTATGGCGTGGGTTTCGCATACTTTTTTGATTAACGATTTGTTTGTGTGATTGTATACACGCTAATAAACAGGTTTCTGATTGCAATCTCGTGTTTGAGTAGTAGGCTTCAGAGTGCAACAGTGCAGCATGTGCATGCTGACAAGCAAATGTTTTTGGATATTTCCAAATGTCCGACTCAAGTATAACCAGGGCCCGAAATTTTGAAATTGAATTTTTCTTAATTCACGCAATGTTTTACAATATTATATATTATGTCCAGCTTTGTTAACTTTATTGTTTCTGTTTGACTTGTAAACAATCCTAGTTTAGAACTACATGACCAAGTTTCATATATTCAAATAAATGTGTTGTTGCACCGAATGTCCTGCGGGAAGCACAAGACAAAGTCAGATGGCATAGGGTTTCTAGTGTGTGCCCTCCACATGGCACTCTGCAATACAGAATTACATTTTAATTGACATTGTTCACCAACTTTATATATTTTATATAAGTTTGAGAATAATTTTATTGATTAGTTTAAAGTGCAAGATTGCAAGAGTGACTACGACCTAAAATCTCACTTATTATATTATTTAAACCATTTAATTATAATTATTTATGGTATAAATTTTATGCACTAATGGATAAACACTTTGACTTGTCAAGACGGGGCCCAATTACAGCAGGGCTGAGCCATTACAACTAATGACTTCTTGGCTCAACAGGAAAATCAACACGGAATGAAACTAAATGAATTGACCATCAACATTCCAAGAACCAACCCAATTCCAACTAAAATAAAAACAATTTGGTTACGAATAGCATTGTTCAGTGAACAATAGTGTAACGTATGTTCACTCTCCGAGCAGTCCGAGAGAGGTCGAACAAACACTGTCAGACTTTTCCGAGAACTGGACTTGGTAGCTAGTAAAAAGTCAAAAATGCAAAAGTCGCGACTGCATGGTGACTAGCCCACTGTGCACATTCATGCAGCCGAAGTGAATCGCGATGCGAAAAGCGATCGCTCCAAGTTACTCCTACGAGTGATGCAGTGCACTGATTGGTGTGTATTACTCATTGAGCAGTAACTTAAGAATTCTTTCGTGCCCTGACTGTATGCATGTTATAACAAGATGTTATGTTCTAGCGGTATGTCGTTAATTAATTTAGACAGCGGAGTTGCGAATTTTACCGTTCGTTTGCAGATAAGAAGATCGTGGCAGGACAAGGCACCACAAATCATGATTGCACCGTGCACCTTGGAAGTAAGAGACAATATCTGCAATTTGTCAATGTTAATATGTGGTATAAATGATGATAAATGTGTGAGCAAATAACAACCCCTCGTTCTGTGAGAACATTTTTCCAGTTTTTAATAATGTTTTAAAAATCTGAAAAATTCCATATCGAATTATATTCGTTCCAATGGTGTCGTCCAAATTTTAATGTTATGTGAGTGTAATGTCTAACTCAGGTAATCTCCGATAATTGAATTATTTAATAGAAAAATGCCAAAAGGATCATTATCCACAATATTTGTTTATTCGAAATAGTCAATTCATCCAATTGAAACGAGCTTTTGATGCTTTAAGTGACTCAATTGGCCAGTCGTGCTCACATCGGGTCGTCTTCCGCATACTATACGTCGTTCTATCCAATCAACTCAGCGACTCGTGAATCACTCGAGTGAGATCACCACCCAACAGCTGCATTGAGCTGTGTTCGCAAACATGAGCACTGCAGCTGTATAGTCACTTATACTAATACTATAGGTCGAGAAAAGTACACGGGTCGCTATGTTGTATTCGAATTGAAAAGGCAGTCGATGTAAAATAGTCATAAAAAGGTTTATTTAATAATTAGTTTAACTAAACCATTAAGGTTATCGATAATTAAATATGAAATATAAAATGTACAGTGTTAAATGATATGAATAAATCGATTTAGTATCATACATTTTGGTCGTAAGTGGGAACAGTGGTGCTTCAGGGAGAGGTGATGCTCACTTCGGTGGCAGGAACAATACTGGTGGTAAGTGGTGGTTCTAATTGGGCAGTTGTAGCTTGTTGTTCTTCCCCAGTGACAGACTTAGAGCCACCTGGCAGAGTGTCAAATTGGTGTAAATCAAATTCTGGCACAGCAGCCGAGGCCATATTTCCATTGGTCATAATGGTCCCATTAGTGGTCGTCACAGGTTGCGAACCAAATGTCGATCCCAGTGCCATTTGAGACAATGGTTGTGAGCTCATTTGACTCATCGGATATAAAGATGAACAAAGCCCCTTCGATGCGGCCGTCTTCTCTTGACTGCACCTGTCCTCGAACGCAATTGGATCAAATGCCACCGTCTTGGACACATTGAACGTCTTGTAAACGCCAATCAACATCTCCGCCAATTCGTACATATTGTTTCGCAGGGAAATAATCAAAAATTGCGTATTTCTTGTTCTTTGTTTGATGTAGTTAGCCACAATGGAAACGTTCTTAAAGTCGAGTGCCGCATCAATTTCGTCCATAATGTACAGCGGCGAAGGTTTGTAGTAATGGAGTGCAAAAATCAATGCCAACGAAGCCAGCGTTTTCTCGCCACCTGACAGATTAATGTTATTCTTCCAGGACTTTTTGTTGGGACGAACGGCAAAGTTGATTCCCTCCGAGAATGGATCCAACGAATCGATAAACTCCAAGTCGGCATCGCCACCGAGAGTAATTGTCCGGTACAGTTCCTTCAACTTGCGCGAAATGGCAAAAAATCCTATCCTGAACTCTTCCAGTCTCTTCGCTTTGCATCCATTGAGACACTGTTGATATGTTGCCTTCTTTTCCTCAACCTCCCTCAATTCCTTCAACTTCTGCTTATGTTCTGCCCGTTTCACTCGAAATTGTTCAATGGCTGCAAAGTTCGGACTCAATTTCTTTAACTCTGAATCAATTTGTTCAATTTTTCGTTCCACTTCGTGATGATTGAGCTCTTCGCACTCTTCAGGAGTGAGTTTCGGAATTTGAGGGTGACGATTCTTTTTCTTCTTTTTGTCCTTTTTGGAGGACTTCTTTGGCAATTCTCCAGATTCGACAACTTGAGATTCGGGTGCTTCATCTAATAACAAAGCACAATTAGAAATAATAATCAAAACAATAACAATAAACCGTAATCTCACCTGTTTCCATTGGTTCGGTTGGTGGCTGTTGAGATTCACCGTCCACTTCCATACCGTCTCCATTTAATGCTTCGCCATTTTCTGGTCGTTTCTTTTCGTTTTCTGTTTCTTCTTCCTCCTCCTCATCATCATCTTCACTATCAGTTCCTTCATTTTCGTCATCCTCATTGAGGTCGTCAACTTTGTCCAGAACCAAAGACTCCAACTCTGCTTTGTATGCACCCGCCCTTTGCCTCTTCTCGTGAAGTACTTTGAATTTCTTATCAATCTCGTGTTTCAGATCCAACTTTTTGCTCTTGATCTTTTTCACTTGTTCATCAAGTTCCTTCACTTGATCCTGAATGACAATGAACTCCCCCTCAAATTTGGCACATTTGTTATTTGCTTCTTCATATAGATCGGTGGTCTCTTTTGCTTCTACCTCAAGTTTGGTAATGTCAGCACCAATTTTTTCGAGTTCTTGTTCAAGTTCTGCCTTTTGAGTGTTATTCGCAGTCAACGATTCTTCCGCCTTAGTCAAATTCAACTCAATTGTCTTTCGTTCCGAGTGAATTTGCTTCAACTTTGCTTGCAGCTCTTTCAATTTCTTTTCAAGCGATTTCTTCTGCTTCTTGATTGGCTCCAACTTTGAGTTGAGCTTCTCCTGAATCTCTTCGTCGTATTTGTTCAACTCGTCCTGTTGCTTCTCCATTTTAGCCTCCTCCTTTTCATAGATTTTTTTCCTCTTTTGATACTCGGTTTCAGCCTTTTCAATCTCAGGATTGGCCTCAAATTTCTCCAGTTCGGCCTTTGCAATTTGAAGATTCTCACGGAATTGATCCACACGTTTAACATTCTCCACCACTTCGAGTCTGAACGTCCCCAATTTTTCCTGCATAAACTTGAGATCACGCTCAAGATTGTTGAAATCCTTCCGAAGTGAATCAATCTGATAGGTGAGTTGTTCGCGTTCGTTTCGCATTGTTTCCACCTCCTGTTCGAGAGTGCTAATCTGTCCGTGGTCGATTTGATCTACAGCGATGGACGAACCCATTCCTCCAGACCTCGGTCGGCCACCACCACTCAGCGAACCATTCGTCTCGACCATACCACCCCCCAGGGTCACACAGCGATACCGTGTTTGACCATAACCGATCCTGCTCGCTTGTTGCATATCATTGGTCACCAAAGTGTCACCAGATAGTGAAAAGTAAAATGCTGGTAAAAATCTTTCGTCGTTCACCTTGATCAAGTCAAACAGTCGAGGCACTCCTTCGGGAAATTGTTTGTTGGTTTGATAATTATGAGTCCAAGGATGTAACTTATCTAACGCAATCAACGTAATAGATGGTAGTCGGTTAGCTTTGACAAATTTGAGCACTTCTGCACCATTCTCCATAGTGTCAACAACAAAGTTGTTTAGTCGTGGACAAGCGGTCGTGACGGCAACATCGTACTTCTTGTCAATAGCGCCCAAGTCACCAAGTCTACCATACACGCCATGTAATCGTCCTTTGGCCATCTCCGCTTTGATTGCATTCGACAACTGATCACGAGATTGAGCCTTGTTTGCATCACGCTTCAACATTTGCAGTTCTTCATTCTTTTGATGCAATCTTTCAGTCAGCTCAGTATGTCGTCCTTCGAGTGTTTTCCGTTTTCCGTCCATATCCGCGTGTTTATCCTCTTGTTCGGGAATTTCACGTTCATAACGTTTGATGGCGGCTTCCTTCTCCACCGTTTCCTCCTGAACTTTGGTCAACTTCGAGTTAAGCTGTTCATACTTTGCTTTTGCCTGTGCGCCTTGTTCCTTCAGAATGGTCACCGCATTGTGGGCCTCGTTCATGGCATTCAACTTGTCCGACTGTTCCGATTTGAACTGCATCAACGCCTTGTCCAGCTCATCACGTTCTTTGATCAACTGAGAGCACTCCTGCTGAACAGTTTCGGTTTCTGTCTTCATCTCTTCCTCATTTTTCTTTAATTCTTCGTCCACTTCCGTCCGTTTCCTTTCGAGTTGTTCAATCTCAGTGTTGTCCTGAGACTCCTGAGCTTTCTCTCGAAGGTCCTCCAACTTTTTGTCATCTTCCTCGATTTGTTTCCTTAATTTCTTTAGTTTATCTTTGGTTGCCTTATTCTTTGTGTTGAGATAATAATCTTGTTGGTTGCATTCATTGAATTTTTCCTTCAAATTTGTCTGTTCCTCTTTCAGTTGCTTGTACTCTATCGATTTGGTCTTTTCCTCCGAGTCGAGTTGAAACTTCTTTGCTTCCACCTCTGCAAGCGCTTTATCCATTGTGTCCATCTTTTCCTTTTCCACCGAGTAGTCAGCTTCATACTGCTGCAACTGTCCGGACAGTTTGTGCAAATTCAGTTGATATATTTTAGATCGTTCAATTTTTTTCTTATTCTCGAGAATAAGTGCCTGAAGAGCTTCGTCTTTGGCATCAGAAATTGCGCCCATCTCTTTCTTGGACAAATTGACCCGATTGACAAAAGTAGTCTTTTCCTTGTTAAGTTCGGCCGTTTTGAAATTTAACCTTTCTATAGGATCCTTGTATCGACTCGTGCCGACAATATCCTCAAGATATTCCAACATTCCAGTGTCGTTAGGATTTTCTGCTTTAGGCTTCATCAACGAGATCTGTTCGACTTCGCCTTGTAGAATCAAAAAACGATTATACCTAAGGTCAATGCCGTAGTCTTGTAACTTTTTTGAAACTTCCCGAAAGGTGACACGACTACTGTCGATGAGATAATGCATGCTGTTGTTCTTTTCCACTACTCGAGAGATTGAGAAACTAGAATTTTTCACAATTTCGTGATCCAAACCACCCTAGAAAGTAAATGATAAAAATAATTAATCAAAATTATTGCATTTAATAAAAAATAAATAAACATACCTTATCATTAAGCATCGCAAAGTTCACACTAACTTTAGCAAAATCACAATTTGGCATTGTATCACTGTTGTGAATGAGAGTCGATAACTTGTTGGAGCGAAGCTTCTGTGCACGGTAGCCAAACACAAACAACATTGAATCTATCACATTGGACTTGCCACTACCGTTTGGACCAACAATGGAATTGAAGCTCTGTATTAACAAAACAATAGCAACCAATCAGAAAAAACAAAGACGTATAAATAAAGCGAATTACCTTATGGAATGGACCCAAAAGTGTGGTACCACCGTATGACTTGAAATTGGTAATCTTGATATTTTCAATGATCAATCGTTTGCCAGTTTGATCACCGGTGAGGTTTGGATGAACAGGCGGCGGTGGCATATAGATATCGTCGATGACTGCCAAAGTAAAAAAAATGAATTTAAAATACTCAACAAAAGATAATATTTATAATTCACAATTAATAATGCATAATAACCAGAATTATCATACAAGGCTAATATGATTGATAATCTAATATAATATATATCTAATAAATATCTTTGATGTTTTTTTTGTTAAATAAAAATAGAACCAATATTGAATTACTGAATACAAGCCCAATTTACAGGCACAATCTCAGCACTAAAAGCGTTATAATCCAAATTTTTTTTCACTTACTTTGAGTGCCAACATCTTCGTGAAATTCTTCTTCGAAGTCATTCTGGTTGGCATTTCCACCAGTCGATGTGTTGAGTCCAAGACCGGTACCTGAGCGTCGATCGCTGCCTTCACTACGCCGATTACGGCCGCTACCCCCACCGGTACCTTTTCGAACCATGGCACAAACTTCTATAGAATCGCTTGTCGATAACAAAAACAATCAATCGATGAGATCAAAATGAGAGATACATAAAAAGACATAAAGCAAAACAAAGTTCAAATCAAAATAAACGAAAAAACATCTTTTTGGAGGGAAAGATCCTGAATCAATCAAGAAGAAAAAGACAGCAAAAAAGGGACAGTGTTTTGAAATAACACAACACAACGGACAGTTGCCTGCGATGGGTCGTCCTTAGATGACGTAATGCAAAACAGCTGTTTACATGTTTAGACATGTGCGATGAATCGCAGATGATGCTTGCGGCAATGATGTTTTAGTTTGATTAAAATTGTTAAATTAAAAAATGTAAAATAAATTCTTGTGTTTCATTTGGAACAAAACCGCAGGCACTTTCCGATAGTTTCTTTTTATGTTTACCTAAATGTTTAGGCAATTTATTATTATTTTTTGAATATGAAAAGTAAATTAACTAACTTTCAAATTTTGTCCTGAAATAAGAAACTTCACGAAATTAGTTTCAATTGGAATCCTTTTCAGTAACATATCTTTTATTTACATTTATTATTATTATTTAAATCAACAAAATAAATATTAGTTTAATAATTTATCACTGATTTTATCAGTATTCTGATTACTATTTATCGGAAATTATGATTATCGAATCTGCATTTTTTTTGTTTTGTAAGTGTGCGGGAGCACAGCGCCCTCAAATATCCCTCAACGGCCCATTAGGCTATGGAATATAAAAAAAATGCACTATAAATTCTCAAATAAACTTTCCAATTTGAATTTGAATGATTTGTTAGTTCAAATTGATTCCAAAATAAAGATAACATTATCTATTAATTTTAAGTTTAATCTATTAGTGCTATAAAAGAGTATATCAGAATGGAGGCATAAATACTTTAATCGGTTCATATTTGAGAATCTACACAAAGGGGCGCTACTCCCCCCCAAATCTTATCTTGCGCCATCTACTGTTAAGTTTGTTCACTTGCAGGAAGATGGCTGCTGCTCGGTGTGCTTTTTGTGTCCTTGAGTGTGGCGGTGGCAGTTTTGTGTGTTCGCCCTCCGCTTTCGCCTTTTCCTCCTCCCCGAGTTATAACTTTGAGTAATGTTAGCTTCGTTTCTATTTGCACTGTTTGTCCATTGTGTGTTGAGTGAGTAAGAGCGGTGCGGAGCCATCACGGTCGGTACGGTCGTCTTCGTCGCACTCGGCTATTGCCAGCAATCAGCTCTCCAGCCAGCAGCACTATTCTAATCCATATTTGCACGGCACTCTCGACATAGTCCCGCAAGTCTGTTTTGGCTATTTTGATCACACTTGATCACATTTGAATCATTTGAAATTTGAATCACCACCATTGCCCGGGCCTGGTGCACCATTCTTTTGGTGGTGATCCGCGTCCTTGCATTCCGGCCAGTGGTCCGGCTGCTTTGGCAACAACTCCCCACTATTGCCTTTGTTGCATCAGGTATGTTCCCATTGTATGTTTTCGATGTTTTGTTTGGTCTATTTCGATTCTGCCACTTCGATGTTGTTGTCATGTCACATTGATTCTTGGGTATTCTCGTGAATGACAGCATTCGGTATGCATTTGATCATCTTGGTGATAACTTTGCTCTTTCCTCCTTTGTAGTGCGTGCTTACTCGTGTGACTCCTGTGTGTTCGTGTGTCCAAACACTGCGTTATTCGCACTCTGAAGCGGCGCCAAATTCAAATTTTGCTCGCCACCTAAATCTACCTAACTAACTATTTTTCCATTTACTGTACCCCACTATGGATCAGACTGGTGCTAATGATACTACTGGCACCAGTTCTCCTGTTGCTGATCAACAGGAAAGTGCTTATAGCGGTCCCTCTGGTGGTCAAATACTTTTTAACATAACTGAAAATATTACGGAATCCGATGGAGCTACTTCTTCTAGTGGAATTGATAAAGTGGATTTTCAACCGGTTATGATCAAACAAGAGATAACCGGAGAAACAATGGAAATTGCTGACCTTGTTGCTGCGGTCAGTGGGGAACATGGGGGAGAAGAACCCGAAGAAATTGGACAGCCTCTTTCCTACGAAGAACTGGTGGATTATCATAATGATGTGTTGAAACAACACGAAGACGAAGTTGGTTATCTTACCAAATGTTTCGAAGTTATGTATAGATTTAAGTCCGTTTTCGACTTAGTTCTTGATGATTATTTCAAATTGGATCCACATTTCAAATACCGAAATGTACTCGATGATTTAGAATTGGATTTATGTACTATAATTGGCGATAATGAAGAGAAATATCAAGGATTGCTTTCGGAGATTAATACAGATGTTGTGTACACTGAGGACGATCAGATAGAATTTGCCGACGGTGGGGGACCACACTCTGACAATGAAAATGACGATTTAAATAATATTGATTGCGGTAATTAATTTAATTGGTTTAATTTTTAACTAAAATTAAATTTTATTTATCACAGGTAATCGACTCGTTCAGATTGTAAATGGTGTTGAAGTATTTAACTCGTCAATTCGTAAGCTTCCCGGACAGAAGACCGCAGAACCGCCGGAATGTCCGGCCTGTGGCTACAAGGCCCGCTGTCGTTTAAAGTTGGAGGCTCATATTTTGGAGCATGTTGAGAATCCACTTGTTGTTTGTAATCATGATGGCTGTGAGATGCCTTTTGAGATTCATCGACTGTTTCAACACGAAAAGGATTATCATCCTGAGGTTAATTTGACCTGTGAAATGTGTAATGAGATGTTTGAATCGAAGACTATGTTGATTCAGCATTACAAACTTCATATCAAGCGAAAAGTATGTTATGATTAACTTCTAATTTAATTTTTAGTGACTAACTTTTTAATATAACTTATAGGAAAAGTTGCGCTGTCACTTGTGCGATTATACTGACATTTACATTGGCCGTATGGATCGTCACAAGCAGAATGTTCATGGTTTAACTATAACAAAGCAATTCAAATGCGACTATGAAGGCTGTGGCCGTGTTTTTAAGGATCGTCCTTCGTTCTACACTCATTCTATGATCCATAAAGACCGTTCGTTGGTTTACAAACACAAATGTTCTATTGATAGTTGTGACGCCGTGTTTAAGCGAAGGCGCAATCTTATGATGCACATGTTGAAACATGGTACATCGAGAAAGCGATTCAGTTGTAACATTAGCAACTGTAAACGGACCTATTCGAGAGAACGAGAATTGCAACGACATATTGAACTTTGTCATCGAGGTTTGTTTGTTCGAGATTTTCGCAAAAAGGGAATTTGTTTTGTAATGTTTTGTTTTTCTAGCTGGTGTTATTCATCTTGACGATCCAAACAGTAAATATTACGTGGAAGGTGGAGTTAGTATCAAGAAGGAATTTGATGAAGCTGATGATAGTATTGAGTTAGTGGATCATTCAAAGGATGACGAAGGTGATACTACTGGTAATTCTGAATTTGACCATACGAATGCTACTGGTGAAGTGACTGGTGAGGATGGAAACATTATTTATGTCAATGATTCAAATGTTACCACTGTGAATGTTATCTCGTGTGATGGCATGGATGTTGACGGCAATGAAACTTCGGGGCAAATTACAGAACATGTCATCGAGATGGATGAAAATGGTAATGCTACTAATGGAAGTAAAATGATTCTTGTGCTTAACAAGGGAGCAGATGGTGAACAGTTAGAATTGGTTTCAAGTAAGTGCATTGTTTACTGTTCTGAGACATTCATATTTATTCATTTACCGATATTTTATTTTTTAGACGGCAACATTGTGAGCGAAATATTAGGCGACGACACTACACTTACTGACGAATGTGAATTGTGTAATGTTAAATTCCCTACTTCGGCCGATATGATTTCCCATTTAAAGGAACGTCATCATCAATATACTATCCGGGCATATCGTTGTGACTTTGACGCCTGTACTTTTGCAACTCATTTTCGATCTATTCTTGGCAAACATAAGAATACTATTCATGGTGGCAAGTACAAGTGTGAAGTTTGTGGCAAATTAAGCAAAGATTCTGGCAACCACAATCGTCATCGAAACATTCACAAGAACGTGGTATTCAGATGTCGATATGAGAATTGTGACGCCGTTTACAAGTCACCGAAGGCATATTATGTGCACGTTTTGACCCATTCGAACGAACAGCCAGTCTATCGCTGTGACTATCCTAACTGCAAATATGTCACTTACTACATGAATACATTGAACGTGCACAAGTTGACCCACTCAGATGTGCGAAACTTCTTCTGTCCCTACGAACAGTGTGGAAAAGGTTTCAAGCGAAACGGTGACCTCAACAAACATATAACCCACTCGCATAAGGGCGTCAAGAGACCGCAGAAAAAGCGTAAATTGAACGAAAACAGTCAACTTATGTATCGTTGCACTTGGACCAATTGTCAATTTACTGCGATGGATAATGATACATTGAACAAGCACGAAGAGGAACATGCGGCCACTTCTGTTGAAAAATACAAGTTTGAAGTTGTCGACGATGAAGAATGAATCAATCTTTAATCTCCACCACACACGAATAATCCTATCTTATCACACACCTTATCAATTTTCACTAGATTCAATATTCAGTAATATTACTCAATTTGTATCTTTAGTTAGATTACTTGTGCTTGCATCTGTTTGTGATTACAATGTTTGAACATCAAATATTATTCTGGCATTTCAATATGATTTTCACTTCAAAGTGTTTTTTAATCGTGAGAAAAAATATCACAAACAATTTATGTCTGATGTTCTAAGATATATTTGGATTAATAATAAATACAAGTCTAATCGTATTCCTCAATTACATTCAATTTAAATTTATAATGATAATGATTACTTAGGTGAAATAAAATGAAGTACTTAGTCATATAATAGTGATTGATAAAGTAAATAAAATTACATGTTAGAAGTGATAATAATAGATATGTTAGACAATATAATGTTAATTAAAAATATTCATCGGTCATTTGTTCGTAGTAGACGGTGCAGCGTTGGCTCGCTTCGCTGCTAAACGGTCGGAAGCGAAAGAGAACGGCTTCGGTACAGTGGTCTTCTTAGATTTGATCCAAGGAATTCCAGTTACGCCTTTTGGGTCAAATTTAAAGGTACTTGCGAGCGGGACTGCTGTCAAATGAAAATTGAATGTCAATTAAATGTATGACTTATTTAAATTTCAAAAAATACCTTTTCGCGCTGACTGTGGAGGATGTGGGAGAGCATTGCTGTTGGTCGGAGTTGCTTTACGGGCTGAGAATGATTTGGGATCTATAATTAGTTTTTGAACATTCATAGAAGCCATTTCGGCCTTAATCGAATCCGTTGCATCATTGGTAGGTTTGACTGTTCTCGGAGTAGCCAGAAATGTCTTGGCCGACAAAGGTTGTACTGGCTTTAGAGGGGTCTTAAACACCGGGATAGAAGTAGTCTTGGGTTTAGTTAAATTGCCAGTGTTTGATTCAACCATCTCTGGTTGTTTCGTATGTGTTTCGGTATTAATGGTACTTGGGCCATTTGAATTGATCAATGGGACAGAAGAAACTGTATTTTTCTTTAATAATATGCTCGGTTTGGCGTTAGTTTTGTTGTGCTGCTGAAGGAATGTACATTTCGGGACCACCTTATGAGAATTTTCTTTTTGTTCCATGTTCGCAATTGTCTGTACTTGATATTAGACACTAGATAAATCCGACGATGGTCAATATATATTGAAATCGAGTGACAAACGGAGCATCAGATGAACACACACGCGCTTTATGCAGACACAACTGCCAAATTCAAAACACAAACCAAACGACTGTTGCTGTCGGTGTAATAAGGCACCATCCACAAATGGCGTAATGAATCAAAGAGCCAATTAAATTGGCCCAATTTTGTCAATTTGTATATTTTAATTTAATTTATTATTTAGCATTTAGAAAATTAAAAAACATAGACAAAGAAAATGTGACCAAGTGAAACATTGATAGAAATTCATAACCCGCAAATAGATTAAAATTAAAATTAACTTGCTAACTTGCAAATAAATCATAAATGAAAAAATCACCAATAACAAAATTATAAGCTGCAACGAATCAAAAATCAACAACAACAAAAATTAAGTTCGTTTGATTCGATATGATTTCTGTATGTATTTATGTCCCGAATCTAAAAAATAAATAAATAAAATTTAAATTAATAATAATGAGAATAACTTACCTATATAATTAATCATTAATTAATAAATAAATTAACTAAATACCATGGTATAATAATAATATTCAAATTTAAATTATAGTGATACTGCAAATGTCAAAATTATTATCAATTGAAATTAAAATTAAACGAGCCCTCGCAATCATTGTCCATTCCAGTTTCAAAGTTGAATTCGAAATTATCATCATTAGAATTTTCGGCCACTTCAATGTCGAATTGATTATTTTGCGCACTGGCAATGTTTCCAGGATTAAACATGTCATCACTGTTGACATTTTCCTCATCTTGTCCTACGAATTGATTCTTCTTTGGTGTAGTTGTTGAGGCAATCGCTTTGCTAGTAGAGGAACCATCAAAGTTAAAATTGAAATCCATATCATAGTTCGAGTCTTTAAAGTCATCAATGTTAAATTCATTATTATCGTTGTTTCCACCAAACATGTCTTCTCCTGTGCCAATCTTACAACCGTCGCCATTTTCCTTCTCTTGAGAATTAACATTTTTTTGTTCAATAATAGCGGCTTTGCTAGAAGATACGCCACGAAGGTCAAAATTAAAATCACCCTCTTGAGTAAGCGTTGAATTTATGTTAAAACTTGAATGTGGATTGAAAATGTCATTCGGTGGCTTATTGTTATTATTATTGGCTTTATTTTTGTTGGTATTTGACAAAGCCTTTAGACCATTGCTTATTATTGTAGGAAATTTCGAAAGACTAGTTTTCATTGGTTGTTTGTTTGGGGTTGCTGGCTTCAGATGTATCAACGAGGGTTTCACTGATGTTTTAGCCTTATCCTTAAATTCAGGTATTTTAAACAGTTTCGAAGATTTCACATCTGAAGACTGTGCAATTGGAGAAGTTTTTTTGAGAGTTTCAATTTTGGCGACTTCATTCGACTTAGGTACAATCAGCGAAGTTTTGTTTGTGCCTGTTTTGTTCAACTCCATTTGTTTGTTAACTTTCTCAATGGTAGTAGTCAATTTCGGTGATTTATTCACCAATTTTGAGTAATCGTTTTGCGGTTGATTATTAACTTGCATCAAATTATAATTCATTAAGACTTGCTTTGATTGAGGCTCTTGTTTTACTAAACTGGCAAATCCTAGTGCGGTCTTTTGTTTCTTGTTGATACTATGATTCACCACCGGATTTATTACCACAGTTTCTCTTTTGCTTTGTGAATTTTGGCGTAGAGAATCTAAAATTAATTAAAATTAATATTTGAAAAAATCGAAATTATTCAAAAATCACCATTCAAACTCGGACTCGATAACACATCTTTCAATGATTGTGGAGTTGGGGAGATGTCGAATGCATGAAAATTGTCCTCTTCGATTGGCGGAGACTCGGCCTGAGTATTCAATTCAATCACTTCAATGGGCAACTTATTCTCAATCAGAATCAATATATCTTCAGGCAATTTGTTTGTAAGCTTAGACTCTTCCATTCGTCGCTTAAAACTAGCTTCAATCTCAAAGTCCCGTTTTTGAACATATTGTTCCACCAGTTGCATTTCATCTCCAGAAAACTTTTTCTTCATTTCAGCCAAACATTCTTCTTGATAGACGACATAACGATTGTCGTACTTGTCGAATTTTTCAATCATATTTTTAAATCCCAATTCTTCACGAAACAAATTAGCTTTGTTCATCGAAATCAATTCTTCCAAATAGCCACAAGCCGTTCGATCAAGTTGACGAATTGCTCTGTCCTTTTCTAGTAACTTTGCATCATATACTAGATAAACAATAATTAAATAACTAAATAAAAACACAAAATATCCAATTATTAAAAATCAACCTTTCTTTAGCTTCCTCAATTCGTTGTCCTTCTCAATAAGCTTCTTTGTAGCCGATCGCTTTTCGTTTAAAACATGTTCCTGAAGTTCGGCGATATAAGACTGATCTTCATCAAATGCCACCATTTCTGCCTCACATTGCATAAGCAATAATTTCTTTCGAGCTTCTCTAAAAGACATTGTCACCTGTGTAATAACGTAATAAATATATAATTTAATTGTTGTAAACCTAGAAAATTACTTATTTGTTTGAATAAATTCACAAAGAAATCTGCGACTTGAGAAAAAGACCAAAATAAATCTAAACAAAAAAATAAAAATGTAAAATTCATCCTTTATAATATTATTTATGTTACTTATGTGAACGAAATTGCAATATATTTAAAAAGGTAAATCTGTAAAAAAATATGTACAACTAAATAACAAATATCAGGAACTGTCACTAAAATGCAAGGTAACTGAACTAACGCATCGAATTTGTCTCTTTATTATCGGGTTGTTCGTGTTGTAAAGTAATTAGAACAAAAAAAACTCACGAAAATTCGAGAGACTTTACGATAATTAGATCCAAGAATTTTCTGAAGAGGAAAAATGATCATAAAATATCTACAATAAAATTAGCGAAATTAAATAAATATTCAAGATGACCACTTACATGAGAGACAATAAAAGAAGAGATAATGCATTTGAGATGGAATAAGAGAAAATGTCAACTCGAGTCAAGTTCCGTTTACTAAATGCTGAGAAGAGGAGAACCGCGTTCGAATCGAGCCTCCAAAATGATACGGATTGTTTGACTATTTCCACCCAAACAGTCCCACTGTATGCACAATAGCCGCCTAGTGTGTTTGTGTTGGATGGACAGGTGCAATGATCATTGTGTCATCGGTGGCAATCATCACCAAGAGCGATCATCATCTAACAATCATCATCATGACATTGTCAATTGGTTAATATGTCCATTGTTTTTATTGTCTCACATTAACAACAACAATCATCATCGGCATTATCTTTTCATTTTGCTCAAATTCGCATTCTCACCTCTCATCAGCTGTTTGTTGTGTTGCTGTGTTCGGCGCGTGATGTTTTGGTTGCAATGTTGTTGTAAATCGATTGTTTTATTATTATCCTTCCTATTATTATTATTTAATCATTTTATGTCATTGTGATTTGATTGTGTGTCGATTGTTTTTATTTGTTCGTTTTGTTTATATTTTTCTGTATAAAATTATGCCTCGAGAAAGGAAGAAGAAGGCACCGGCCGCGGTATTAGACGATGGCAGTGAACCACCACCGAAGCCAGCTAAGAAACGTCGTGGGTCGGCAGCGGCAAACCGAGCTGCGGCACAGGCTGCTGCTAATGCCGGTGGACCAAATCATCATCAGAATGGTGATCCTGGTGGTCATCCGCCTGGCATGTATGTGCCTCAACCGCACGGTTCCTACGGTGACACCTTGTACGCTTCGAATCCATTCGACGACGCGCCACCGATGATGATTCCACATGGAATGCCAATGCCCCCTGGTGGTCCTCATGGTCCGCCTGGACCTCATGGTATGCCACCGGGCATGATGGGACCTGGTGGACCAGCAGGGCATGGTCCACCACCTAATATGATGAACCCGATGATGCAACCCGGCAATGGAATGATGGGCGGTCCACCTGGAATGCCACCGGGAATGATGGGCCCAGACGGCCCAATGCCTGGAATGATGGGTCCTCGAGGCCCGATGCCACCTGGACCACACGGTCCACCGCCTGGAATGAATGGCCCACCAGGTCCTCGAATGGGACCGATGGGTCCTGGAGGACCACCACCGGGGGCACTTCGATCCGGTGGCCATCCTGGTGGTCCACTGAATGGTCCACCACTTCCGCCCAACTCAATGCTGCCCGGTCGAACCTATCCGCCCGAACAATCGATGGTCTTCAATCCAAACAATCCAAATGCACCGCCAATCTATCCGTGCGGAGTATGCCACAAAGAGGTAACCGAATCAGACCAAGGAATACTATGTGAATCGGGATGCAATTTTTGGTTCCACCGAGCGTGCACCGGCATCAGTGAAAGAGCCTTCATTATGCTAAAGAACGAAATCTACGCGGAATGGGTGTGCGACATTTGTTTGCAGAACAAACAGATTCCACTGATCAAGTTCAAACCATAGCAAAGTAAACATTTGATACGATCTCAACAACCTTGAAGACAAACAACCTCGACTGAACTGTTGTCATGTTGTGCTGCACAATCTCAATGCCAAATGCCAAACTAAATCATCGTATATGTTCATATGAATTCATCACATCGAATCATCATCTGAAGGTCAACAATATATATTTGATCAATTTTATCACGTGACACACCTCGATCATACACAGCAAGCTATTTATACAATTTAAATCGGAATTTTATATTTTTGATACTCAATATATCTACTTCTTATTCTTGCCGCCGTTCTTCGCCATTATCACTCATCATCATCGTTTTTACCATTCATTCATTTCATAACATTTTTTCATAAATTATTGCAAGAATTTCTTATAATAAAAAAACCAAAGTACAAAATTGAGCGCTCAAAACGTTTATGCTAGCGTTCATGTAATTTCAAATTTAAATTCTACGTAAATTGGAATCGAAAGGGCAAAATATAACACAGATTTTAATTTATTATCCCATTTGAGCACAACCAAACGGTAGGCAGTGGTAATAAATTTATAGATCTAATTTTAGGCAAACTTGACGCCATACGAATTGTCCAACTTCATAATGGTTGCTTTGCCTTGTTGTTCGAGTACTCGAAGCGCTTTGAGTAGAATCCTCTCATCGAGGCCCTTCAGTTGGGCATCGGACCGGTCATCATCGGTAATCTCGTAGAATGTACATATCGTTCCAGCGAGTGCCTTCGTGTCGACCCACTTCTGCACCACTTTGGCCCATTCGTCCGGTTTAAGCCAATACACCAGACAATTGTTATTGTCGGCTTCATCCTTCTTCTTGCTGCTCTTTGTTTCGCCCGAATCGGTTCGAATCCATTCCACTCGTCCACGTTTGGCCATATCGTTCAAAATGATAATTAAACTTTCCTCGGTCAGCGACCGACTAATGGAATCATTCCGGAACGGTGTTGATGTCAGTGCTTCACCAATGTTAAGAGCAAATATTCTGTTACGACGACAGTGGTCAAGGATTAGATCACACCAGGCATCCATCTGAAGGCGACGAGTTTCATCGTTTGGTTGAATGGTGAAGAAGGGTGGAAAATTGTACTGCCAAAAGTCTGTCATGATACTGATGCTGTGACCTTAAAGGTAAAGTGCGAAAAGAAGTTGACAGACCAATCGAATGCAAAACAAATAATTAAAATTTTTAAACTATTGACGATTTTCTATATCAAGAATGCATCAAGATTCGATAATTCAAATTGAACATTAAATATAATTATCAATACAAAATACAAAATTCAAACGATAATCGTTGATTACTAAACAAAAGAACAGGCGTTAACCCAAAACAAACTTACCAATCGAATGCAAAACAACCTATAAATATTAAAAAACAATTTTCAAATAAAAATAAAAATAATATTATAAAGATAAACACACGGTAAAATCAAAAATCAACTCAACTAGAATAAAAACTTGTGAAGAATGCTAAAAATGCCAATATTTCTAAAAATGTCTAAATAAAATGAAGGATAAAAGTTAACAAAATGAAAGTAAATTAACTAATAAACTTACAGGAAATTTATTCTGAATTAGGTTATTATTATTAGATACTAATTTTGAGATAAAAACAATACAAATCAAATGAGAAAGGCCTGTCAAAAAGTCAAAACAGCTTTTGTTGTCTGTCTCTCGCGTGTTGTAAACAAATTGACAATCCAGTTTGGCACTATTTCCACTAGCAACAGTCGGACAGCCGTGCAGTGTCGACTGTCAACGTATGCAAAATCGGCGAGAAAAGCAAAACAAACCAAACTCACCGTTACTTAGTTATTTTTCTTAGTTTTATTTCCGAATGTGAATGCATTCACACTGATATCATCTTAATGAGGCAATCTTCATGAATATATATGTTGTATATCATTTAAACTTACATTGACGTGGATATTTTAGGTACTTGAGTATTGCGTGTGTATCTTGTTCCTCGTGATCTTCAAACGTACCTGAAACGAACCTCAAGTGTATCTTCAACCCGAAAAAGTGGCTTCTCGATGTCCTTGGGTCGGTTGCTGAAGTTTTCTACCGCTCTTGGAGTCGGTGGATATTCCACATATATTCTTCAACAAAATGATTGGTTTGTGTATTTATTATTTGATTTATAAGTAGAAATTCGGAAAACTCGAGTTTCCTTGAACCTGGTTTTATTAAATTTGTATTAATAATTGATTTTAATTAACTTTTTTATTTATTTAATTTTAGGGACGTTCGTAACATTGGAGTTGTCCGTTTCGGTAGAGCTGCTTATATTGTAGGCAAAATATCTTTCGATTATAAATTTTCGGTATCAAAATTAACTGACGATTCGGAGGAAACCCTAGAAAAGTGGTCCCAGTGTCATCGACGTGCCGCAAGACGGCTACTGAAACTATGTTCCCAAAATGGTGGTGTGTTCATCAAGGTTGGTCAACACATTGCCGCACTAGACTACCTCGTGCCTGTCGAATATGTGGACACACTGAAGGTGTTGCACAACCGGGCACCTCGGACCAGCCTATCCGACATTAAAACGGTCCTCAAAACGGAAATAGGTAAAGATGTCGAAGAAGTGTTTGATAGTTTCGATACGGAACCTCTTGGCACGGCTTCACTTGCACAGGTACATCTGGCAAAGTTGAAATCAACAGGCGAAACGGTGGCTGTCAAAATACAACATCCAAATGTACTCAAACACTCGGTGGTGGACATGGCCACGATGGAAATTCTCTTTGGTGCTGTGTCAAAGTTGTTTCCAAACTTTAATTTCATGTGGTTGGCCGAGGAAACTCGACGAAACCTTCCGTTTGAATTGGACTTTTATAATGAGGGTAAAAATTCGGAAACCATGGCGCGCATTTTGCAGAAGTTTGCTTGGCTCAAAATACCAAAGGTTTGTTCTTGTTGGTTTCTTTATGTTTTTCAATAATAGTTTTGTTCTTTTCAGGTTTACTGGCATCTAACCACGAAACGACTGCTAGTGATGGAATATACAGAGGGCGAACTAATCTCAAATCGAGCTTATATTGTGAATCAAAAGATAAACACGGCCGAATTATGCAATCGAATTGAGCAAATGTATTCGGAGATGATCTTTCTCAATGGAACTGTTCACTGTGACCCACATCCGGGTAATATCCTCGTGAAGAAGGCTAAGGGAAATGAGTTTGAAATTATTCTACTTGACCATGGGCTGCATACCGTGAGTTATATTTTTTATATTATTTTATATTAATTTCGGTTTGTTATTAATGACAGAAATTAACCGATGAATTCCGCGAATTGTACTGCACCATGTGGATTTCTGTTCTTAACGGAGACGAACCTAAGATTATTAACTGTGCCAAAAAGATGGGAATTGACATCTCGCAACATCACGCTCAGTTGTTGTCTTGTATGATTGCAGCCAAGCCCTGGTCAGCGGTTAAGCGAGGTCTGGTGAACGTTCCCGATGAAGAAACTAGAAACAAGGAGAAGGACGAACTCCGACGGAATGCATCTCGTTACTTTGATGACATTTCAAAGATATTGGCCACTGTTGACCGACAACTGCTGCTACTGATGAAGACGAATGACCTCATTCGGTCAATTGCGTTTACACTGGGCAACGATGAACGACGATCATTCCTCACGATGACACGTGCTTGCTTTCAGATGTTGCAAGACAAACGATATCGGCAAACCTGGAATCCACTGACCAAATTTGCTATTGCCATGCAGTCACGCTGGTTCTACCTGAAACTATACCTCTATTCGGTTTACTTGTGGCTTACCTATAGTCCGAAAGCGATTAAGCTCACACCAACCATTGCCTCGTCCATTTCCAGTTTAAATTTAGCTATCACTAATTAATTATGAATCTCATAATGCGAAAATTCGTTTAATTTCAAACTCGGTGAATTGTTGACGTTTTTAGTTCTTAGTCCTTTTACAAATTTGTTATCTGCTACATTTGTTGCTCAAAATCTCTATTTACACTTTGAAGCAATATATCAATAATAGAAAGCAATATTTTACTTATTTGATTATGTAATTCAATTCATTTCTTAAACAATTTTGAATCGAATGGATACTATCGATTGTCTACAGAAATCTATGGAATTAAGTAACAAATTCGAATCATGAATACATATTTATTGATTTTTGCCGTTAATCAACTTAAGGAATTCAAAATGAAAAATTCAGAACACTGTCCTTTAATTGTGCATAAATTTTCGACTTAAATTGCATAATTGCTGCGTAAATATATTTGAGGATATTATGTAATTGCACTTTAGTTTTCAGTGGGATCCTCGACTGTGCCCACAAACAGAATTTGTCGAGCCTGGTCGGCGTGTTTAGCGACCAACAGGTAAAGGAACGGTCGGTCGGCACGGAATTCCTCTTCGGGCGTCAACATAAGCATTCGCATCATGATTGCAGTAGCTGCTGCGGCTTCGGTTCCTTCTTCGTTCACTTCGATGACCGCTTTCTGGATAACATCTGACACGTAGAGCTGTTCGTGGTTGGGACTCACTCTGGACAGGTTGGCTTGTGGGCCAAAGACATCTTGAATGCCTAGTGCCTGCAGTGGCTTCACCAGATAGTGAGTGGAGGACACTTTAAATCGAGGCAAGGTCAGATTGACATCGTCTCCAGGTTGCAGTTTGTCCAGTGTTTGCAGAATAGTGTCAGCCGAGAAGGAATTCTGAATGTACGACTGTAGGGACACGCCCTCGTCCGGCAGCACCAGTACCATGGCAATGTTGCCACCAGATTTGTAGTCCAACTGGACCAACTTAGCCTTGGAAGCCTCGTCATAAAAGTATGGAAACTTTTTCTTCTTAAACATCAGTGGGGCCTTCACCACAGCACCAGAACTTTTGCGAAATTCGCCGGCTTCGTTGGTCATTTGCTTATCAAACTGTGCCGCCCAAAGACCCTTGAAGTAGATGGCATTGACCAGGATCACCTTGGTAAGTGGGTCAATGTCTTCGAGAAGCTCTTTGATCAGTCCTTTAGTGGCTTGTTCCACATCGGAGTTGATAGTCTTCAGTGCGGCTACTTTGCCTCCTGCTGAGAAATCCAACTGCTTTCCAGTGGCATTGAATTGCTTTGAAAGAGTGGACACGTAATCGGGGTTTAGTGGGAAACTAACAAATAGAACCAGAAGATTAGATAAAGTTGATTATCTTATAAAGTAAGACTTACTTCAAATGTGAATACAACAAATTAGCCACAGCCAGTGTATCTCCGTTCTTTTGAAGATTTTCACTATTCAAAGCAGCAAACAGTCCAACCTGTTTGTCAGCACTGGACAGATCTTTGGCCTGTGCATCAAAAAGTGCTCGAATCAGTTCAAGTCGACTATTGCCATCAGTTCCAGGTGTCAACAGTGCCAATGCGGATACCAAAGAATAAGGCGAGACGACAACATTTTTACCATTCTGGTAAAGTGTCTTCAGTAGACCGACCACAAAGGGAGTCTGACCGGCACATGAGGCGGAAAGTTCGGCGGGATTTGAAGCCATTTTAGTAATTCTGGTAGGAACGCAGGAATTTAACGAAGAAAAATTCAAAGAAGTCGTCTGACAATGGTCCTTAGAAGGTGAAAGTGAAGGTGAAAGAATTAGACTCGTTAGTTTAAGTAGGCAAATCGGCTGAACTGCTAGATAGTTCTAGACTTGGTGGATTGGATAGATTGCTCACAAATATGCACAAACACATACACCGGTGTTAGAGGTCGTAAAATGTGTTGCCATACTTGAGCGACAATACACAAAAGAGCCAATAAAACTTGTCACTGATAAGACACGTACATTCTACATATATATATATACAACCAACAACATAAACTACATACCTGACTGATAAGAATTGGTCCTGGATTTATGTCCTCGGAGGCCTCAACCAAAGACACCACCAAGACGACCACCACTAAGACAATATTCAAACAATAATGTAGTAGTGAACCTATGTTTGCAGGCTCGTGTGTATGTGTTTGATCTATAGATGATGACAATCCAAAAATAAAAGGCACTGATAAAAACCTCTTGATAAACTTGTGCAAAAGTAGTGCAAATTTTCAAGTCAGACAAGCAACTCGCGGAACAAACAGTAAAAGGTAATATAAAACGTTCTCTGTGTTCTTTGTGTATATGTTAATAACACAATGATGACGATTATGTTGGTGAATCAACTGTGCCGTCAATAAATTGCATCGAAATTAGTTCTTGTTTGGTAGTTGCCAAAGTAATGCTAGCAGCAGTGCAATAAGGCGCAATGTTTTGACAGTGTACTGTTTGCTACAATGCAAAGTGGGCGTCGTGTTTGTTTTGACATAGATTACGTCATTACCACTTTCGGTATATTTGATGTAATGTTTGAGTGAAAAAGGCGATACAATTTTGGTCCTTGGAAATAGAGACAAATATAATGCAAATAACGACAACAATGAATCATACCTTTGTTTGTTTGTTCAGGCACAAATCGACGGCTAAGAATGACAAGTGACAGATTTCATAAATTCATGTCAATAATTCACAATAGCAATAAATGACAACACAAGCAAAACATGTGCAGTGGCATTTGTGTGCAAGTGATTGTTTATGGTCATTACTGCCCAAATATCTTAAAATATATACATTATGTTTTTGCGTGTATGTTTATCTTATTATACCCCGATTGCCAATTTTTAGGGTGCTACAGCCCAAATTAAATGGCTTACTGAATGCGTTGTTTGTTTAATGTTTTGACATTTCAAGGCACATGTGGTAAAAAAAATTACATGCAACTTTCTGACTCTGGCTGCAGTCAGACAAGTCTTATATTTACATTGACATTTGAAGATATCGAAAATGTTTTGCTCAAGTGAGCGATTCACTAAATTTAACTAAAGTTAACTGGAGTACATGTACAAGTCTGGGCACAAACTTGTCTTCATCGTTCTCACATCAGCTCTGATGCTGTTGCTCTACTGTCATTAGAGCCAAATTGTTTCAAACACTGTTTGTTGTACAGAAGACGACAGAAGGTTTGTCATACATCGCGGGCAAATATGCGGATGTATTTGCCAAGATGAATGAGCGAATTTTTGTGAAGAATCAGGCTTCACTCAAGATTGCCAACCTGTTGTACTCGGACTTTGTATGCTTTATATAAAAGGTGAACTCTGTCATTTGGATTGTGACATACAGTATTAATTAATGTTTGATTTTCTTGTAGTTTTCTGCTTCTAAGAGAACCTGTTCAAAAAGATCTTTTTCACTCGAGTGCCACAAACGAGAACGGTGCTTTCCGAACCTCGTCTGATGCAGTGGTGAGAGTCGAATTGATGCACCAAACTGAGCATTATCAATATTATTAGTACGACAGTAGTGAAGGCACTTAAAAAGACTGGTGGACTACAAAAAGAAGCCCCATACTAGTGGCGGCATTTCAAAATACCCGCAGATGGCGTTTCTATTGAGAACTTCATTAAGACACAACTCACGGCTGCCCTATCTCTTTGTTACAGAATTTACTCAGACCTACCATCTACGTACGGATTCATATTGGGCGCCAGTCAACTTTCAACCAACTTGAAAGTCTACCTTACACTACCTCGATTCAAACAGGCCAATACCCTCCAACTGAAGCCTTCGCTTAAAAAACTTGGTATATGTGATATATATACAATATTGTCGACATGCTCAGGGTAAACCTAAATCACATCTCGAAAACTCGAAACAATTTTACGTATCGAAAGTGCTCCAGAAGGCGGTGATTGAGGTAAATGAAGAAGGGATTGAAGCTGCGACTGTCACTGCCATTATGGCCAAATTTAGTTGATCAGGATTTAGTAGAGCAATTAACTTTTGATCGACCTATCTTGTTTTGGGTTAGTCTCCAAGAATGCACCAAGTCAGGCACTCTTCATTGGAGTGGGTGAAGATCCCAACAAGAGATAACAAGCGCATTTAAATCAATTATTGTTTGTTAAACTAATAGAAGTGACTTTGTTTTGAGCCAAATAAGACGGTCTTTTGTGAGTAACAAGTGTTTATGTCTACACGTCCATGCATGGTCGGCACTTTCCATTGGCAGTTGTCAAAACGAACAAGTATAAATATATTATTGAGTTTTCCGTTGTTTATACTAAATGCATCTTGGGTGTTGACGCCTAAAACTGGTTATTTTTAAAATACGTTGAGGAAATATGGAGGAATTTGAAATAATTGCATCAAAGCTAATTCTGATTTATTATTGCTTTTCGTGGTAACTGAATTCTGAATTCCAATGTAAGATTGGCTTGTTAAATGTGATTTGCGTATTGGTGCATTTGGTTTTGATTGTGCCACTCGAAACAGACAGCACTGCCAGTAACCCTATTTCAGTGACTGTGCCATTGGAAGTATCACTTGTTACTTGTGCGTTGCCACTGGCCAGTGGCCGGCTCACTGCAGTGCAGTGAATAACATGTTATTCATTTATCATGTAACTCAAATGGGAAGACAATTAGCCAAGTAATTGCAAACTAATCAGCAGTGATAGAATTGTCTCGAATAGGTCTCACAATAATTAATAGTCGGTGGAAAATTAATAAATGGACTCGAACTTAATTTAGATCCTCACTGATTGTCATGTTTAGTGTTTCTGTGCATTCATACAACATCAGTAGATCGACTATACGCGTATTACACAGGTCTCTGCTTGTCTTTTGTGAGTTACAGGCTGTAACTTACAGCCTGAGACTAATTCCAGTCACCAATTAGCAGAATAAATTAATTATTGATCTTTTAAAGAATTTTAATTAAATTAAGTTTGCAATCGGTGTGTGTGTGTGTGTGTGTGAGAATAGCATTTGGTGGTTCGCTGTTTGCTGTCCAGTTCCATTATTGAGCAAATGTAAAATCATTTTAAATTTGGCTGTGTGTTGTCAGGCTGGCATTGTCAGAACTAACCATATTGGTACGAATGCTATGTTCACTGTAGCCCTGGTGACTATCTCTGGGTGCCAAACATTAAGAAAAAAACAATGCAGCAAAGCAAAACAAAGGTGTCACTGCCCATGCAAGTCAGCGAACATAACGCGAAGCAACGTCCTCACGGTGTTCAATAAGGACAAGTTGACAAGTCAGAATCGAAGCGATGATCAACTCAAAACTGGCATTTGGTGCAACAGTTGACCATTTACAATTTCACTTTAAATTACTTCTTTTTAGTGTTATTATAATTATTTTTGTGCCTATTGTCCACTTTCGTTTTGCCCACTTCAGTAACGATTGGTGTACCAATTGGTATTGTCGAGTTGCGAGTCAGATCGAATAATCTGTTTCTTTTAGTACACAGATCAGTTAACAAGTGATTTGGCAGGCTTTGTAGCCAACGACCGATTCTATCTGTCTGGCAAAGTAAAGCAAAGTCTAAAATTGTCTTAGCATTCGATACCAAAACAATGCATGCCACTAACAAGTGTAAGAGATCATCTATGGAGAACTAATGACAACAAATCTCTCTTGACAAAATTCCAGTCACAAAACATTGGCGAGTTCGAACCAATCACTGTCTAATAAAAAAATGATATGTCCATTCTAGAGTAGAGTAGAGAGTAAAATTCGAGCCGCCTAGATGGGCAAACCTGCAGGCCATGGCGACGGATAGTCAATGTCACCAAAGCCAAAAGTGTACATGAACAAATCGATTGAGCCAACTGTGTCATTGCATCTAATGATACATTTAACATTGGAAATAGATTAAAATAATGAGAAGCAGAAAATGGGTTTTAAAACATTTTAATTTGTCAGGTAGACAGTGAAATGTGTGTTTGTATAAGACGTCGGTATAAGATGCGCGCACGTCTGGTTTGATGTCATCAAAGGTCTAGAGAGGCATTTCTGAGAGTTCTTTGATGCGCTTGAAGGCACCTTCCACCGCAGCTAGCTAGAATTCTCGGGCTTCTCCGGATTGAGCAGAACCTGCTTGATGTCGGTCAGTGGAATGCCGCCCAACAATGAAAGCAAGTAAAAGTTTACTTTAAAACCGATGGCGCAAATTGGGCATGTAGTTGACGGTGAGTGCCAACGGACGAGTGCCACCAGCAGCAGTGGTACAGTTCACGAATGAAAACCATGGCCAAGAAGATGATATCGTAGTCGTGTTTGCCAAAGATTTCGTAAGCACGTTTTGTAACCACACAGTCGCGTTCTTTGAAAAAGTCCTTATTACGACCAGATTTGGAGGCCACGAAAAAGCGTTTCGGATCGAGCTTGTCCTTCTTCAGCAAGCCACAAACAATTCTCCCTCGAGCGAGCCTCGGTGATTTTTACTGCACCTACGAAGCCAATGCGAGCATTTTTTATGTCGATGACCTGGCCTTTCATGCGTTTGTACGGCTTAGCGGCTGATGACGGACTGCGATAAGATGGAGGCGTTTGCTGATGACGAACGGCTCACAGAGTCAGAGGACGGTGATGTCTCAGGTTCGCCTGTAGCTTCTTTCTGGGAGACAGACTGCTCTGGGGTGAAATCATCCGGTTTTGACTGTTCGGCATTCGCACCTCCTGGTGTGCCACCATTTGGAGAGGATGCGATAGAAGTAGTGCCATCAGAAGAGGAACCAGTCGAGGTGTCAACAGGAGAAGAACCAACCGATTCAGCAGCAGTGTCAGAGGGCTGTTCTTGTTCAGTTTGGCTGGGAAGCTTGGGTCGCCACTGTCTGACATAGTGACTCGAGTAAAACAAGGAGGAGGCGGTGTGAGAGTAAAAGGTCGAGAGAGTGTGCAGAGAACAATGGTGGAGCCAATGGGCCCACAAGTAGTATGTATATCAGTGGGCTTGCATTGGCGGGCGAAGCTATATTATAATCTCGAATACAATAAATTCCTCAATGGACGTGTCCACTTCGATTCACACTCGAATAATGCTGCAAGTCGAGTTGTTTCGATTTTGTTGAGTGAATACAGACCAACTAATTTGACTCTGCCGGCACAGTTTGACTCGTGACAGCAATCAATCATCTCGCTCCATAATCACGTTGGCACTCCTTTAGCCACATGTATAATAAAGCAATCTCACAGTGTTTGCAATTTAATTGAGACACAATGGTCGACCACTTTGTAGTTGTGTGTGTGTGTGTGTGTGCGCTCAAATCAGGCATTTTTGACCGAATTGTGCTCACGGTCCCAGTCGTACTTTTGATCCTCGAACCGAGTGCCAAGCTGAATCAATGTAAAGCGAAACCAGTTGACCAGCATTCCGTAGCGTGGTCGGTCCTCGAATTGAAGTTCGCGCACATACTTCAGATAGTTGGCAAATTCTACTGGCATCGAGGAGCACAGTTGGGCAGGAGTGATTTGCTGCTTGATTTGAACTATTTGATGAGAGAGGCAAAGTTGTGTGTGATTAAAGGCTAATGTCGATTATACCAACAAGCTTACCAGTCATGGTGTTCTCCATGGGAGTACCCTGCAGTCCTTGCCAGGGCATATTGCCTTTGTGCAAATAGACCATCATGTAGAGTACCGCTTCGAGATTGTCTCGGCGACTAATCTCGTGGCCAAGGTGATTGTTCACACTCATGTAGCGTTGAGTGCCCGCGATGACTGATTTACCTTCCACGTACGGAATGTGTCGATTTTCGTCGTTGATGTAACGTTTGCCGAAGCCAATGTCTAACAAAGGTCAAATCAAAAGGTCATAAATATGGACACATACAAGCACAGGCAACAAGCAACTTACCAATCAAGTTCACCATACACCACTTGTCGGTGTTGGGCTGTCCAATGAGAAAGTTCTCGGGCTTGATGTCCCGGTACAGAATGCCATGCTCGTGGACGTACTCGAAGATGGTGATCAACTGAATGGCAATGGAAGTGGTGGTGCGGATCGAGAAGCTACCACCGCACACTTTGTCTCGTATGCCAAGAAGTGACGGACCCAGTAGATCCAGCACCAGTCCACTCCATAGATCATCTCCACACGGTCCAATGTAGTGCACCTTGGGAATGAAAGTAGCACTGCCCAACATGTGATAGAAGTAGAACTCGAGATAGAGTAACGGCTGAGGCACATCTCGTTTCTCAAACTTGATTGCCACCTTTTGTTTGGTGTCTCGTTCGTAGCCAAAGTGAATCGATCCAAATGAGCCACCAACCATGAATTGGCCAATGTAAAAACGATTGCCAATAGTCTTGCCAATCAGGTCATCGGACGGGCGGTGCGGCTGCTGTCCATTGGTGGCTGCGGTCATGTTCGAAAGCAGAGAGGCACAAAGAGGGATGGGCAAATTCAAGGCAGAGGAGAAAGGGGAGAAAGGCAACGGTCAATTGAACTCGTTGAACCAAGTGACCTTTTAAAGGCAATTTTGTTCGAGTTTGAGTCAAAGTGACAAAGAACTTGAGAGACTCGTGTCATTCGACGAGCAAAGGTGAACTGTAAATACTAGAAATTTCTTGAAAGACGTCACCAGTCTGGTTGACATTCGACTGTTGCAAAAATTGTTGAAAAGTGCAAACTCAAATTAACATTGAATGTCAGTACCGAGCAGAAAGATTTAAACTGCATTCGATTCGACCGGAGTCATGGTCGGGTTGCAGCACACTGCCAATAACACTCAATTCATTAGACACATTGACAAAACGAATTTAATAATTAGAAACAGTGACACTGTGTGACTTTGACTCGTCCATTTGCTCGCAGGTAGTGCCGCTGGTTTGACTAGTTTTGGTATCGTTGTCCACTGTAGAAGTACTACTGCCTGAATCACTGTTCTCCCACGAGTCACCAGCATTCCAGTCTTTGAATGAAGAGCCACAAAAGTCGTCATCCAGTCCGTACAGTCGTGCACACTGTTGCTTGTAGAAGAGCTGCTGATCGTCGTCCAGTCCACGGTCGATTAGGCCAATCATTTTGAGATTGTACATGAGTTCATTTTTGAACAATTTGTAGCTGCACTGATTTGCGATGTAGAAGGTGTACCAGAACACAACCAGCAGTGAGCACATGACCATGAGAGAGCATAAAAGGAAGGAGAGCGAGTGTAGAGACGTGTCAGGACAGGGTGGACAGGTGGGCGTGATGGTGGTGCCTGTGGAGGTCACTTCGGTTTGAACAAACTTGTCTTGCATCTCCTGAGGTGGCAAAGGACCAATGAAATAAGGAGAAGACCAAGGTGTAAAAGTCATCAGAGCAATCAACCACCAGATGATGAACATAATACGTTACTGTCAAACGGAACAGTTGCTAGTGGTGGCAAGTTGGACGAATGTGGCAACAATGACAACAACCGCCATGTAAGTCAAGTCAAGTTTGTTCGCAAATGAACGATTCGAACTCGACGAAATGACTTTTGAGATTATTTAAAAGAAGTGATTTGCTTAGCGAAAATATTCGTGTGTTACTTCATTGACAGTAAATTCCCTTTGACTTTACAGGGCGAGATGACCAACCAAGACTTGCCTGAGAAGTCAAGCATTCAAGAAGATGAAGAAGATGAAGAGTTTGACGAAGAAATCCAAATGGAGCTGAACGCTGCCTATTCAGGAATTGACAACAATGTCAAAGCTCCCGAACGGTCCTCAAGCAGCTTCAATTGTAGCACCGTCACTACTACCATCGAACAAGCAGCCTCGACTCAAGCGCTCTCAAGCCAATCGTCCCAACCACAGGACGCCCATCCTTACTGTGGTCTAGAGAATGGTCAATTTGTGTGCTATTCAAACTCGGTCCTTCAGTCCCTGTACACGCTCAGCCGCGTTCGTCAGTATTTTCTCGGTCACGCCCACAGTGGTCCTTTCCACAGTCACTTGTCCGAACTGTTCCAACAAATGGTGACAGAGTCTAGCAAGAATGGTCCATTTCCCGAGGTTGATCCAGAGATAAAGTTTAACACTGAGTTGCGACGAGCGCGACCCGAATTCACTAAAGGCTACATGCACGATGCCCACGAGTATATGACCTGGCTGCTCGAACTGGTGCATCAAGAGGTGAACGCAGCCAATCGAAATCGAGTCCGTCGACCAAAGATTCAGCCAGGAATGGCCAGTGCGGAACAGGCATGGGCATATCATGTCACTTTCTATGACAACAGCTACCTCTCGGGACTGTTCATGTGGCAGGTGGAGTCGGTGCTCGCCTGTTTGACTTGTGGACTTGACAATCGAACGTGGAACGCAATGTGGCAGTTGGAGGTGAATCTTGAGGATGAGCCGAAAGCTGGAGACGACAAGAAGATGCTCAACTTGATGGATTGCATCAATGAGTTCACCAGTATGGAGGTAAGTTCATGCTTGAAGTTCTTATCATCATAACCTCTCACCCTTAGACTCTCAAGGACGTAATGTGCAACCAGTGCAAAAGTCGTCAATCGCACACCAAACAGCAATTACTTACTCGGCCCGCTCACTATCTCATAGTGCACCTGAAACGTTTCTCTCAAACGGGCACAAAGATCCGTCGTGCTGTGACCATTCCGCACGAGTTGAGTGGTCTATGTGGCCAGTCACTGGTGCTGTCCAATGTGGTGTGCCATCGGGGCTCCGAACACTTTGGCCATTACTACACGATGGTTCGAGAGGCGGACAACAAGTGGGTGCAACTCGATGATGGCGCCGTAAGGAAGAATCAAACCAATGAGTCTTCAGACGACAAACTACAAGACTTTGCCTATCTGTGTGTGTACAAGGCGATGGACAAAGAAAAGGGCGACAAACAGGTGGAGGAGAAGACAAAGGTCAAGTCGACCTGAATTAAACAGGTCGAAAATGGCAATAAATTGAACTGATTAAACTCTATCGCTCAATTCGTGTTCTATTCGATTCGATTCTACTGCGCGTGCTCTCATGGTGATGTGTCACAGCAATTATTGTCTTGTCTTGTCGTTTCTACTTTACTATTTCTATTTCTCGCCTCGTGTCGATCTATCATCTTCCTTTCGATCTCTAATTGAGGAATTTCAGCTTAACATTGAAATGTCTTCTCCATCTTCTTCAGCACTACCACCAAGGATTCATCACTTTGTGGAACGCGTTCAGCTGCGGAAGCAACTCATAAAGAACAACATGAATGACCTTGTGGACGATCTTGTTGAATCTATTAATATGAAATTTGAACCGAACTCTACCGAAACCATTGGTAGTTCACGTGCCGAATTGGTTTCGAACGGTACTGGTGCAGGTGATGGCAAACATGATGCTTCAAGCAACTCTCAGAATGAAGATCCACCTGTGGGCTTAGAAAAGCGGTCTGCAGAGGATAAAGTAGAAGACAAAATGGAGGTTGACGGCCAACAAGCTAACGAACATCACACCAAAGTAAATCAAATTAAAACTGTTTCTACTGGCTCTAAGCTAAAGAGCTACCAGGAGAAAGATGAGGACCTGCCTTCGAATATTGTGCCTTCTTCTTCGGCCAATTCTCAGAACACTAAATATTACGAAGTTATTCATATTGATAGTGATACAACCGAAACCGACAGTATTAACGGAGATGAAGTATATCCAGAGAAATTGGCTTCTGTCGAGAAGAGTCCAGATGCCCTACAAATGATTTCTACTAAAACCAAAACATCGATATCAGGTATGCCACGTTCACTGGCACCATTTCCTATCCAACCGAATGGACAGAAGAATATTAATCTCAATTTGGCCGCCCAGCAATCGATGCAGGCAAGAGCAGCAATAGACAGTCACCGGAGGACTTGCCATCGAATGAATCCCTATATGTGTAATTTGGATAAATGTAAATTCGAGTTCATTAATGAGTAAGTCTAATGTGAATGTTTGATTATCTTATTGATTAACACCCTTGTCTTCATCTCCCTGTAGGTCAACCTTCAGTTCGCATCTCGCATGCGCCCATCCATGGATTAAGCTGTACGCTTGTTCGGAATGTCAGGTCACTTTTGAGAATACAGCGTCAATGTACACGCACAAGTGGTTGTACCATGAGCGAGGTGTTATTCGATGTCCCATGCAGGGATGTGACTTTATGTTTAGAGCACGTGTTTCGCTAGTACCTCTGTCCGTTTTATGCCCCAAGAATCAATTAGCTGGACAAATTGCCACTTCTGGTGGAGGTGGTAATGCTACTTCAATTCCTGCAACTTCAGCCATTAGTCCAAATCGTGTAAGAGGCCAAAATCTGGCTCCACGATTGCCTTCGGCATCTTTGGTCAAGTCTAAGCACAACAAAATAGGTCAAAAACGGTCTGGAAGTCAACCAATCATATCCCAAGCATCAGCATCACCTGCAGCATCGAATCAGACCAAATCAGTGCGACAATCACTAAAAGGTAAACCTCAAATTAGGTTAGCTAAAGCTCCTACTACTATTCCCAAAGGCGGTGTTCAAGCATCATCGAAAGTATGCCGCCGAAAGCTGAACAAAGTGAAACAACTGAAGAACGCGCTGGTCACAACTCAAGTCTCATCATCCCAACTAATCAATCAATGTTTCATTAAAAACTGTACCAAATCCTTCAAGACGAAGACCCAACTGAATCAGCACGTTAGAGCTCACATGACTGTGACCAAAGATCATGTTTTTCACTGCAAGTGGAATTGGCCCACCGGCGCATTATTATCATCGTCGTTCCAACAATGCAATTTCAGTGCCACTTCCTACGATAACATTTACAAACATCTTCGTGCGGTACATCACAACAAGACGAATAACAATGCAGATGGACATAAAGAAGTTTTGAAGACGATCGAGAATGCTGGTGAGGGAGTGATGATGGCGGTGGCCACTCAGGATGCTGTGGTCTCGGATGTTGACATCAATTTGACCATAACTTCCGCAGATGAGGAGGACAAACACGTGAAGAGGGATGAAAAGGAATACAAGGAAAATTAAAATCTTGAGGACGAATTTCCAGTCTTATTGCTTATGTATATCACCTTCAAGTGATGTATTCGCTTTTTATTCATATATTTTTAATCTAGTTATAATTAATAATAAATAATTCAAAATTCCAGTGGGAGTTTTATTTGTATAAATAGAACAAAATTCACTTTGGGCCATTTGTGACCTGAATGTCGAGCAATTGGTCGAGCGCGACACATGCACAGGTATATCTATACAAAGGTATATATGTACATGGACATATAAACCTGAGAGATGGCCGAGAAGTCATTAGACATACTCCCAATGAAGGACTTCTTAGCAACCTTCTTGGGGCTGGTTTTTGCCATCGATTTAGACTTGCTCATTTTGGCTTTCTTGCTTTTCGCTTTCACTTTATACGAAGTGACTTGCTTCTTGCGTTTACAGCCTTTCTTAGCCTTCAATGTCTTGGACTTGGCCTTAAGCTTGGGCATCAGTTTGGGTGTCATTAATTTCTGCTTGAATTTGCCACTTTGATTTTTCATTGGTTGTTGTTGACCTTTCTTGAGTTCTTGCTTGCCGGTTGCTTCTTCTTTGCTAGCTCCTTTGAGTAATCCATCAGGCATTGCCAAAGCCTCATCCCTCGTTTCGACACCAGCTTCAGCTTCAGCAGCCGCCCCTGGCTCGGTGCCACTTTAAGGGTTAACTTCCATCGGTTTGTTCATCAGTACCAGCATCTGGATTGGCTACGATAACAGCTTGAGCATCGACACCACCATCGACATTAGCTTCAAACTCTGTTTGTCCATCCGTACCTTCATTGGTTTCTTCTTGTCCTTCTGTCACTTCCTGCACGGCATCACCTTCACCATCAACTGTTGGGAGTACATTCTATGTTGTTCAGCTAATTAAAAAGAAGAAGATTCGTTAATAAAAATTGGGCCGAATGAAGTAAGAACACTTACAAGAACTTTCACAGCCCATTAAAAGAGGGCGTCAAAGAAAACAGAGAAGACTTCACTCACTTACCGACACTTTGGAGAAGACTAATTAGTCACTAATCAGATTATAATATAACCAGTGAATTAATCGTGCCAATCAAATCGTGTCCAATGGAAATTCCTCTACTTCTGGCTGCATCTCGTAGGAGTCGGTCACCGTCGAGTCAACCTTTAGTGATCGATCGGCTCTGTCACTACCCATTGTCGTGTCGAGGCAGTTGACCTGGTGGCACTAGACGGATCGGTAACAACGCCAAGCTGCTGCGTTAAGCGAGAAAATGCCTTGCAGAGAAGCTACTCCGACATAGTATACTATGCTCCGAGTGACACAAAATTAAACCAAGTGAATCAAATTACTTATTCGCTTGTTTTATTGTTATCCAACACGAGCTCGATCGGCAGTACATGTCGCAATCGTCGCCGGTGTGAGAGGAATTTTGGTTTGACATGACATTGCTAAAATGCTGCTGAGTCAAATGCTCAACAGTTTTAATGACATATTCGAGGTTGTATAGTGTCTATAACTGTGCAGTTAGCCTCTATATTCTTATCGCAATCGTAGTTTAGCAAGCTCGTCTGTCGAGGTTCGACAGTCAAATGATAATAAATAGAAATTAACTGTCGCTGCGAATATAGTGCCACTGATCACAAGTTGATGAATTTCATACTGTCTCTATCAATGTTAGAGAGCCAATTAATAACTACACAATGCAATTGGTTTGTTCTTCCAATTAGGTCCAAAAAGTTGTGCCATCCCACTAGCTCAACTTGTGTCAGTCATGTAAACCAATTACCCGTAAATTACTGTTTTTGTTAGACAATAAGTTATTGAATAATCCTCACTGGGCGAATTTCTCTTTAGTAAGCTTACACTATTCAATATTATTCGAATCGAGTAAGTGCTCAATGGACAATTGGCAAAGGAAATTTTCCGGTAGAATAACGCTTTCATTTGTTTAATAAACAAACTAACAAAATACTCGATGGTCATGTCCGTTCCGCTAACGACAAATTCACTGCAGATCGCTGCTCAATCCGTGATCGAAACGGGCAAGCATCTAAGCTAGTTGAGTGACTAAATAACATCCTCGAGCAGTCCAGGAATTTATGGCATCAACGCTCTGGATAAGGTTAACTGTGCTGGTCATCAGTGCCTTCAAAAGTGCCATTGAGGCCGACTCAAAGAGCTGACCAACATTGAGCCAGTTGCCGAGACTAAAGCCTTTCTGAGTTACCCCAACAACGCCAGTTACGGCATTAAACAATTTACAATTGCTAGTTTTATTTTAATGTCCGTAATAATCTCTCCAATTGACTGAATACTTTCTGCATCATCAATAAATAAATACGCCCAGATGGACACTTTCGTCGTTGCTCACACAATGTGATTGAATGCGTACTCTTCGCTTGCCATAGCATTGTCACTTGAAATCATTACTGTGCTGTTTGTTGCATAAACACAAAACTTTACACAATCCTAGTTGTGTTTGGCAAAAAAAACATCAAATCATGATTAATTCGTTATTTCCAAGTGAATTCGAGTTGTGAAATCACAATGCTCATTCGCGTTCACTTTGATGGTTTGGTTCGAGCCGTTAATGCGCATTGGCAATAAATTAACACTGTCCTTGATTTGACTTTCAAACAAGAAAAGCGAATCTATATTTATCATTACGAAAAGATAATAGTATTCGATATAGCCACAATTGATAGTTTGTGTCACTTGGTTGCATATTGAATCCCAATTGTCCGGGCACCTGTTGTTGTTGTCCCTCCAATTAGAGTAATTTGTAGATAGAATCATAATTAACACATGGAAGTTGGTTCCTCCAATTTAGTTTAATGTCCAGTAAATTGAAGATACTTTCCAAATATGTGACATTACAAGTACTTTCGGTAACATAAACAAATACGCCCAGATCGGTACTCTCTTGAAGATGCGACTTTGTTAACATGACGTGTCATAGCTCACACCTTGTTGAAGCTGTAATACATGTATACTGTAACTGTAGTTCAAATGATACTTCGTTCGCCAGTTTGTTTAGCTTCCTCAGTGGGTTACTCAGTGAGCGAAATGGCCTTGGCATTGTCATTTGAAAACACTACTGTCCTGTTTGTTGTATAAACACAAAACTGCACAAGACTTTCATTTGTACATTCGTCTTGGTTGTGCGCGCGCTTGTGTCTGGTGAAAAACAAAAACCACGATGAATTCAATTTCAAATGAATTCGAGTTGTCAAATCACCATCCCGATTCACGCTCACTAATAGAGCAGTACTGTGAAGCAATAATCGATCAAGACCGAGCGCAGTTCCATTTGGACATTCTCAAAGCAAAAGCCAATTACAAATCAACTGGTCTTCTACTAGAGATGATCAAGAATGAATGTCCGAAACAAAAGCAAAATCTTAGCTCAAAACTGGATAATTGTATTAACAAGTTTAAATGTGCTGAAAAGAATGTACTTTCGCTTGTTCAATTCTTTGATGTTGGAAGAAGTCAAACTGGTCACACAGAAGCTCTGACCACAACTATTGAACAAGCAGCCGAACCGTCGATAGATCAATCAATTCCTTCCATTACCATCGACCCTTCTCAAAGTGTTAACTTAAACGGCAAAAACAACAAATTCCATACCCTCACTGTGCAGTGCTCCGAGCCGAGTTGCAATCATATACTACCCAACATTCTCCAACTTGAAGCTCATCTTGAAGCGAAACATCAAATTCTACCATTTCGCTGCTATGCCAGTGAACTGTCTGACTGTCGACAATCATTTCGTACAAAGTAAGTGTGTGCTCATATTGACAACAATGATAATAAGATTTGTCCTAAAACTTTAGGTCAGAACTGGAACATCACGGTTTGACCTTTCACCAGAATAACCAAATATGGAACTGTGTGAGTTGCAAACGCAACTTCAGGCCCTCCAATCGAGTTGTGGTCGCACTGGACGATCACTTTAAGCGCTGTCACTACATGGGACAGTTCAAGTGCCTTTACTGTAACACTGTCTCCAGTTATCCACAACAGGCATGTGATCATTATGTTCGCAAATGTTTGGGGGCCAAAGCAAAACGACACATGATCAACACAATGACGCCTCACCAGATAGCCATGTTGATGAATGCTTTACCTAGTGGACATCATGATCAACCCCAGCGATCATCACAACAAAATAGACCAAATTCCTTGGAACAAGATATTCAGCATCCTTTGGGTCTAAATTCTTTGGAGCCACATAGAAAACAATCTTTAGTGCCACATTTAACCCATTCAATGGAACCACATGAATCCAATTCTTTGGACCCAAATAGAGCTCATTCAACCGTTCAAGATGATGAATCGGCTGATGTTGTGTTCATTGAAACCATACGAAATGATGCGAACGACAACAAGGCAATGACAAAGTCAATTAAAGGAGACGACGACATTGAGAACATTCTTTCATACAAGCAAATTAAGAGATTAAAAATTCTCAAAAACAGGGGCAACAATTATCGCATCGAACAAATGTAATCACGAGTGTCTCACTGTCACTTTAATAACCTCTAATAACCAAACCAAATCAACAGATCTAATCCTTTTTTATTAGTCAAAAATTCAGTAAACAAACAAATAATCTCTTTTGTGTTGTGACCACATTAAAATGTCCATTAAAATGAACCTTTTTCGAGTAGTTTTGATTAATATCGAGCATGCAATGCATGGAAATACATTCTCACAAACAGAAATACAAAAATAATAGTCAAAATATAATCACAGAGTACATCATATAGAAATAGTAGTCGTGTGTGTGTAAAGTTGCGCCAACTAGTGTCGCAATGTACAATCACAATATAAAATGACTACTTTCTCAACTTATTCTGTGCTTAGAATGCAATGGAAAATGCTAATAAAAATCGAGTCTCGCAATAATATCGATTAAATAGGCAAGAATATAAGAAGACACTTACAAAAGGATTATTTTCGTATTGTACTGTTATAATTGTAATTGTTCAATCACGTGATTCCAACAGAATCCGATTGAGTCGGATTCAAATGGTTTCATTTAAGGATCAGAAGAGTCATCAGTGGAATCCTGAGAATCATCCTCCGCCTCATCGTCGCCCTCATCTCCATCTGCTTTCATCAACCTTGCCACTTCATGTTGACGAAGAAAAAGTTGACATGCATCTTGATACGTCATATCATTGTGTTCATCGTCCCTGTCTGCGACCTCCTTTAATGTACTCGATATTGTCGAGTTCGTATGGCACAAGTGAATGTGCTCAGTTAGCTGTTGATGTGTCTTGAAGTTGTCCAGACACCTCTTGCATGTATATCCACCCTTTTGTTCCATGTGTGCTGTGTAAATATGGCTCGTAAGCAGAGTACCGTACAAACTGTAATATAAAATAATTGATCGAATTAATCAACTAATCAATAACAAAATGATAATAAATCAAAACACTTACTTTTCGTCCACCTCGAGATTACACACGAGACACACGTGTGGCATAATGTTGTGCCGCTTGATGAGATGGCGATTCAGTTGGAATTCATTGTCAATCAGAATAAAACAATCGTCCTCTTTACAGTTAAACGCGAACCCAGTTAAATGAGTACGTTCAAAACGACGAATATCCTCTTCGATTGCCTCCGGAGTATCCAAAATAACTTCTTCCTTTTCTTCCTTCTTTTCGTCTTCGTCTTCATCGTCCGTTTCCTCGATATCATAACCTTTGAATTCAGAGAGAAGCGCACAATAGAAATCATGTCTCGCTTCTTTAAGGTCTGAAGGATACTTCTGAACAAACTTGTCTCGAATACTCGAGTATGGCATAAAGGATGGATACTGGTCGAGGTCGGCACCGATGTTGAGTGAATCAATGTCAGCACCCAATTGTTCCATTATTTGAGAGGTTTCCTGGTCGATGTCGCCATTTGTAGGCTTTTTATCAATCTGCGCTGCCATCTCACCTAATAAATAATAATAAAGCAACTATAAATAACAATGAGTAATAATATGAAACTCACGGTGAAATATCTGCAATTTTCGTTTCATATTTTTCTGGTACTCTAGATCCATTTGATCAAGTGAAAATTCGTCGTCGTCGTCGTCCTGTGCCGGTGACCCACCAATGCCATTGGAGGCGGCAATCTCTTGAGTATTCTTGAACAGATCGTTCAACTCACTAATGAACGGACCAAATAGATCGCGCACAATGTCATCCATACACTTGCGGAGTTTCACTTTGGCGTCCGTCAGTTCGATTGGCTCCACTTCGGCGCCTGCAGTTGCTTGCGATATGAAAGGCACAAATAGATCATCGACAAGAGCGTCCATTTCACCGCGGAGATTCACCTGTTTGTGTGTTTAGTGTTATTAAGGGCGACAATTGACATATCACACGTGACACTCACCTGACATTCAGTCAGACTTTTGGTCAACACTCGAGTGGTCTTCTGTGTCTCATTGACCAGCTGTGCAGGATTCATTGGTTTAGACATTTCCATGGTGACAAACATCTTCTTCACCAGCTGTTCGTACAGTTCCTTGGTTAGGCCCTCGACATGTTCTCGAAGCTTCTCCTTCACACCATAATACTCCATTGCTTCTTTAGCATTTTCTGGTCGGAAAGCATTTGGAGGATTCGCAGCGGGATTATTGTTTGGAGGACGCCGAGGTGCAGTGGCTCGTGCAGCAGAAGAAGCCGTAGTTGTGGTGGTCGATACGGTCGAGGGAACAGCTGTAGTCGGTGGAACCTTCAGCTCGGCACCCTGAACGGTGGTCGTCTGTCCGGTTGGGCTCATGATCATTGGGTTGATTAATTAATTCTGCGATTTTGTGTTTTAAAACACTAGAACATGTAATCACAAAAATGTATTTTCCGGTTTGTAGTCACCAGTGAGGAGAAGGTGGGGTAGAGAATCCCGAATCCGAATGATTAAACTTCTCGTCAAACACAACACACAATGACTCAAAAGTTGATCAACGGGGAGAACAGGATGTACATGCGAAGATAATTCCGAAGAGTATTTTCCGGTTAAGGAGGAGTGGCACCTAGTTAGGACCGAGAGAATCCTAAGAATACAAGACAATCAAAAACCTTGAACACATAAAACCCAAAACAAGAAGACGAACATCATCAAATCAACAGCAAGAAGGCACAAAAGGCCAATCAAAAGGACCAACGAGTGTAAAAACGTGATCAACGTATTCAGAAAATAAAACACAAAGGGGCGATAACGCACAAAAATGCGTTAAAATAGCAATACACAAACAAAGTTCCTTTATTAAAATATATCATAACCAAAATTAAAACTTGGATAGCACCGCCCAAATTTACAAGTACACTACAGTAATGGTCGTCTAATGTATGCAAAAGCCCTCAAGGGAGGGAAATGTTTTGATGAAAATTAACTCTGCAGAATTTGTGCCAAAAGAAAGTCAAATAAAAAAACGCTAAATAAAAACAAACAATTATCGTTATAAAATAACATAACAAAATAAATCAAAATTTTTAAATCTAATTAATTTTGAATCAAAACAAAAGACTATTACTTCATCAGTGAGTGGTTCACTGTGTTGATCAAAGGTGTGTTAGCGCCCATCCGTATTTGATTGGTTTCGTACATTTAAAATGGTAACTTTGTTTATGAATAGTAAGAATTGAGGAGTGTGTCTAAAGCGCATGTGTGTGGACATTTAAACCAGCCGTTGAACATGCAGCATTCAACCGACAACACACAAAACAACACAACACAAGTGTCATTTCTGCTTTCTTGGGCCTTTTATCATTAAATTCAATTTCCCCTCTTCTCTTATCTCAGCATCGTCACTTAACCGATAAATTATGAACTAAATCATCATCATCAAATGTGGTAAGTCCATTTACTACTATGACTATGATTGTCATGATCGATAGTGACAAAGAACGCGCACAAAAAAAATCCCAAAGTTCGGCAGATCAAATTTCTTCTTTTTGCTTCTAGAGTTCCAGACGAACAAGGTTTTTCCACTTATTGATGGATTGTGTCTTTTTAGGGACAAATAGTTGAACAAGAATTGATTTAACGATTAATACTTCGAATTTATCATTCTAGAAACTAGATCATGTCAGAATTGATCTAATCAAACCTATCTTACCGAAAGTGCCATTCTAATAGATCACTTTAAGTATTAGAACAGATTTAGCTCTATTGATCATTCTAATTAACTTAGATTATATCATTTTAGATTATCCACATATACAGACGATTTAACTTATCTATCCTAGGATGTCATTCTAGGTCAATTTGATAGCCTAATCGAACCAGAACTGACCAAACCATGCATTTACATATTCTCTATTTAGGCTTTAAATTTTAGGACACATCGGTACGATCTTTTCTGTGACATTTCTCTGGCTTTTTCTCAGTCTTAACAAACAGACCTTTTCTATCTTCATTTCAGTTTTCACTATTTGACAAAATATTGCTCAATATTGTGCCTTAACCTTAACACTACCAACAAGTCCATAGAATGTCATCATCTTCGTTATTATTATCTAATCGTTTGTTTGTTTATTTATAGAATCCACAACTTTGGTTGATTTGTTGATTTTGACTTTTGATGTGCCTAAGTGAATCTCTACTAGTGATCAGACATTTTGAATATCTTTTAGTTTACATTATAATAACCAAACACATATCTTCCATATGTTCGTTTGTATCTTCAGGGCGCGCCACTTTTTTTTGACGCAATTGGTGCCACAGCACAATTGTGACTATCTTGGAAAATACGTAAGTGTCATGCATCTTAGTCATGTCCAACTGTTGACGTCTTCTTCTGTCTTCGTCGTCTAAGACATTCGACGTTCATCTTTCATCTTATCATCACCAACCAGGCAACACACACACACACACACACACACACAAGTTCAACCCGATTGATTTGACCTTATTGGGTGCGCTTGTGTTTTAGTGTCGATGATAATGATCGAATGACTGTTTAGTTGGTTTGGTCGGTTGGTGTGTGCTCAATGAATGTGATTATTACACGACTAATCAAATCAAATCGATTTGGTACAGCAGTAGAGTTTCTTAACTACATTTAGAACTGAGTTTTCCCCCTTATCGGAACAGACAAAGGACGAACGGCGATTGGGTCTTTAAATAGAGTTGCGCCTGTGTTTGTTCGATTCAGTAGATTTTTTGAAGTGATTGATTTGTGTTTACTGTTAGTGTTATTCCCGAAACTTGCTTTACTCGAGCTTTTCTCGGTGATTCTAGGTATGTTTTGGGTTCTTGTTCTTATGTTAGGATCATCGTCTTTTTTTATTTCTTCCCTTTTCTATTTATTTGGTGATTTTTATTTTATAATTTTATTTTGTTTATTTTTGTTTACTTTAGATTGGTCTCAATACTACAAGAAGCTAATTCCTACCCGCTAATCCCGCTACCTCTACGATAATGGATTTCATCTCTCAATTGTCCACTCCGCATCGGTCGATCTCCCAGGAGAATGACATGTTGGCAGGCAAACCAAAGGCCGGCAGTCTGAAGTCCCTCAAGCAACAACCAGGCAACCTGGGCGTTGGTTTTGGTGGGCAGAACTCTTCTCGTAAGAAGCTCTCACTAATGTCGAACAGTAATTACAATCGACTGGCTGGCACACCTGGTGTCTCGGGCAGACGCAAACTTGGAAATGTGTCCAACACACCACAGGGACTTGGTGGCGGCAGTGGAAAGGCGTTCCATCAGTTGAAGGAAGATACCTTTGTGAAGCCTTCCTCTGTGGAACTGACTGGTGGCGCACCCACCAAGAAGAAAGGTCTTGGTGCGTCGACAAATTTTCAAACACTCTCGGGACTTTACGACTCTGGTCCAAAACTGGCCACCGTGTACGAGGACATCGAGAATTGTTTCCCAATTCCACCGAAAGAGTTCTCCAAGGAGTGCCAACCTCTCTGTGCCGTGGGTCTGTTCGAGATTGACCACGAGCGTATTTGTTCGATGCCATTCGACGAGAGTGACGAAGACGAAGAGGCACAAAAGGAGAACCGAATCGAACCCGAAATGACCCGAGAAGAGTTTTATGACCTCTTCTGAAGAGGCACCGGTTGAACTCTATCGATTCATCCTGTAAATTATTACCACTCCATTATCTATTTGATCTCTACTCCTTACTGCGCGTGCGCTCATTAATTTCTTTATTCTTAATTACTCTCTGTATTTTATTATCATTTTAAGCATTTTATTATTAATTTTAGCATTTTAGAGTAGTAGTGTTTTTCACTTCATGCACTCATACACATTGACAACATTCAGTAAGTTACTTACTATCTCGCTTTGACTACTGCTCACTAATATTATTCCGTTCTTTGTTTTGAAATGATAATAATGTCCTCTTTGAATGTTGATGTCCCTTTGAGGTTGAATTGAACTCATACTTAATAATAAATATATTCCGCTTTTTGCGATTTCTTGAATCCAAAATAATTATAAAAATTCAAATCCACAAGCCTATTTCCACCCTGAATGTTATGTTTACGCTTGTGTTTGGTGTGCAAATAGACGGTCATTCTCACTCGTCGGTCAATGCCAACTGAGAGAGGAGACTCGGTTAGTGAGAGAGAAGAGAGGCACTCGTCCTGTTTGTGTTTTATTGATGAGTTGCGAATTGGTGTGTTTATGTGTGAATGTCTCAATGACCTTTGAATCGATTCGCCCACCTGTGACACACCCACCTGTGTCGGATGTGACACTGTGAAAACTAGGTCACGTGTCTGAGTGAGAGGTCAGGTTGTGTTCTATGTAGTGATCGGAAGTGTAGGACTTCCTGTGTTGTTTGGTGCCGGCAATTCGCGATACAACATTCAACCTAATTCTGTCTTGTCGTCTCTACTTTATCTGCTTTTTATGGTGATCACCTCGAAGAAGAATATTCAATCAAACCGACTAACGCTTTAATTAGAAGGTCAACAGATTGTTAATGTTACAAAAAAGGTTTGTTGATACTTTTATGTCATTTTAATATTATTTTATATAACCACAGATTTCAGTTTTTAACAATTCGGTCTTAATCAGGTTCATCATCACGTAACCTTGTGTGTATTGTCAATATTGTTTAGAGAACTTCTAATTTACCTGTACAGAATATTTTTGTATATATTTGAGTTTTTCATCTAAGATATGCTACTTTCACCTCTCATTATTGCCTTAGTATTATTTGCATAAGATTTATTATGATACTATATTGTCGCTCAATATATGATTTTTACTCCAGTATTGCCTTCAGAGATAATTCACATTGTTTAGGAGTTGATTTATATTTACCTGAAACCTTTAGAGAATGTTTAGGTGTCCGATCATCTTAGATTTTTGCTATTTCCTTATTCTCTAGTTACTAGTATAACCTTAAATCATACCTAGAATTACACAAATATATGAAAAAAAATGTATTTAAAAGAGTGTATTTTGATAGTTACCAAATTACTTTGGTTATGTAGAACACGTCAGTTCTCAGTATTTTAATATCCGGATGATAATCGGATTTGCGGAAACACGAATTACATTAATATATTAGTCAATTAGTAATCTGTTTAGTGCTGTGAGATAATCACCCCATGTGCATCACCATTTAGATCTCTCTTAATTGATTGATCATATATCCTGGTTAGGCTGATGCAATATGTCCTTGCTAAATTGTGTTTGCTTTGATTGACATGTCATGCATGGACCTCAATATATATTTACTTATCTGTATACGACTTTAGGTCTCTTGGATCTCGAGTGCTTGCGATTTGATTCGATTACTGTTTACATTAATAATATACTTTAGTATCTTTAGTAATTAGTGATACTAATTAGTTTGTTATTGAGTTTTAATATCGAAGTTTGTTGTGTTTAGTCTATACTTTAGAGTTTAGACTTTGTGACTTTTTGCCTTGAGTGTTTTGTATATGGAGATCGACTGATTCGAGGACAATCTTTTGGTGATGAGGTGTATAGTTCCGCGTTTCCCTTTTACTTTCTATAATGTCGTATACAACAACGGCATTTCATTGTCTATTTGCCTCTCGTGCTCATCATATTAATTGTTTATTTGTGCAATCACGTATTAACCAAAATAGCTTTTTCTTTTTGATTTAAAATTTACATAACGTTTAGTTGTTTCCCAATTTCAGTCTCACCCCTCAAAAAACTGAAATCGTTTTCTTCTATCTCCGTTCAACCAATCACCCGAGTCGATTAGTAGTGTGAGTGTTAGCACGACTATATTTATCATCTAAATCTTCTTACTGTTGGTGATGATGGGGGAGAGTGAGTGAGTGAAAGTAAGAAATGCGACATAAATGGACTCGATTTTGTTTGGTTTTACTACTATTAGTCGTATATTCGACTCTTTGACACATGTGCATGCCAAAGAGACACAGACAGACTTGATTTATTGATTTTGAGGCTTAGGACACAGAAGACACTCAAAACCCATAATTTCAAAATAGCATCTTAAGGATAGACTTGAGGAAAACTATGTGAGTTTGCACTTTCGAACTCAATAACAAACAGACAAACTACAGTCACTTGTGTACTACAGAGATTGTCACTACTTTGTATCATCGTTATCATCTTGTTGCGTCATTATGTCCGTTGTATATTGTGGCATTATCTATTGATCTATCTTTCTGTATATTTGTATGTCTATTTTTTCGTTGTTTATCCGTTTGTAACATTCCTATTGAATTCCTGGTTTCTTAGTTTGTTGATTTTCCTTTGATTGCAATCGATTTGTGCATTGCACGACTCATTGACTTTTTCTCCCTTTCAACTGCAGTTAGTCTCTTCTCTATGTCCTCAATGTCAATCTATCGAGTGGTCGAGTGTGTATTTGTTGATAACCAAAAAGAACATGAGAGCGTATCCTATCTCGTCCACTTTATGCTCTCGATCATAATTATCGAGTGTCTCACGCGTTGTCGCCTGTTTTGTCGTGTTATATCTTGTCTCGGAAGGCACAACAGTGTGTTTATTTGTCTGCACAATTCGTACATTAGTTTAGTTTTAATTGAGTTCATTCATAAGTCTAATTTGTTTGACTTTTTAACTTAGATTTTTCTTCGCCTGAAATGACTATTGAGTGAGACAGTGACTCTACTCAGTTCTCGAATGTCTCATTCAGGTGGTGGTGGTGGTCAAATTCTATTCTTATCTAAACCAATCGACTCGTTCGATCATCCCCATCGAAATTATGAAGATCATCTATGTCAATCAGTGTTTATTTACCTACTTTTTGGTGATCTTCCATGCCTCCAAGGCTGCCACACACTGGATTGTTACTGAGGATGGAAAAATTCATACTCAGGTTAGTTTGTGGCTTATCTAAAATGTGATCTAATCTTTTTTGTTTTGTTTTATTCATATGACAGGACGATTCGGTGTTTCAGATGCGTCGACCGTACGATCTGATGTCATTACTGCAGCAAGAGAAGCGAGCCGATGTGTTTGCACAGATCAAATCTCAACTGTTGGCCCAAAAGGAGGAAATTGAAACTGACAGTTGTGAGTGTGTGAACTTGCCTTACTGACATTATCTAGTTGATCTCGACTAATTCTGTTATGTGTCCGTTAGTGTCTGACAACGACGACGATGTGGAACAGTTGGTCTATCTAACCAATACGGATTGTATCAAAGCGGGCAAACCACTGATTGAATTTGACCTTTACGTGGGTACACTCGTCTTTACCTATCCCAAGTCGTCGTTGGACAAGTCAACATTATCAACAACATCACGTCCTTTTCCTGAGACATTTCCGGTCAATAACCTGCATACCTCATCCGCTGCTCATCAACATTTGTCCCACCAGACCAGTCTGCCCACTGTTGATAGTCTACTATACGATGGTGGCAGCGGCAAGAGTGTGTACACGATTGCTTGCTCTAATACAAGTGCACGAATTGTACAACTTGATGAAAGTGAGAATAGTATTGTTGCAACTCAGCCATCTCTTTCCACCGAATCGGTCGCCGACAAGGTCAAGTTTGGACCTAATTGTTCGGATTATTTGACTTTGGATTTCAGTATGACTACCTTTGAACATTTGCCGGTAATATTTTTAGTTACTCTTATTGAAACGTTTTGGAAATAATTTTTGGTATATTTTGACCTGTAGTCGGTCCGTGAACGCAAACAATTGCACATGGATCCCGAAACGGAGATACTTCGAATTATAGGCAAGTGGAAGTCGTACGAAGAGTTTGGTCGTGATCTCAGTAATGGATTAAAACAGGTAAAAGGAAGATAGGGACAAATTTGGTTGTTTTATTGGTTTCATTGCCTATTTCATAGAATTCAAGTTCCTGGCTTTTGTACACATTGTCCTCGTTCTACTGGCGCGGAGTGGGCAACGCGGAGCGAGCTATCGAATGTGTCCGTCGAGCCCTGCACACTAGTCCCTACGAGACTCGGCCCCTGCCGCTTCTATCGTTGGCCACTATCCTTCATCGTGCCCGGTCGCTAGAGGAAGCGGCAATTGTTCTGCACGGTGCCATTGACATTACGCCCGACATTGCTCACGCACACTACACCCTGGGCAACATCTATGCCACACTAGCGGACTATAACAAATCGGTCATCTGTTATGAGAATGTACTCAAACTGGCGCCTGCTTTTGTGGAAGTCACCACAAGGAAGGCTGCCGTACTGTGTCACAGTAACATTGAGAATGCCCTCAAGGCTCAACACGAGTAAGTGGTGCAACTGTACATTTGTCACTGATTATTGATGTATTGTTCTTCTTATTCAGCACACTGCAGAAAACATTGGACGAACTGAAGGACTATCAACGGCAACAAGAACTGTGGATCAACTATAACAAGAAACTTCGTGCCGAACAGGCACCGCCCTCTGTTCTACTCGAACAACGGCTGCACTATCGGGAATTTAAGATTAGGCAAAAATTGGAATCTAGTTTTGATGAGGCAACTGGAAAGTTCATTAATGATTCAAACTTGAAGGGTACGAATTTTAAGATTGCCGAAAAGGAATCTTCTAATGGCGGCCCAAAATTTCACCTCAAATTTAATCCCGATACAACAAATATGGTGGACAAAATTGTGATTGAGTTGGACAAGTCTGCGGAAGGATCATCTTCGGCGTCGAGCTGTGATGAAGAGCAGAAACGGAAGCAGGCGAAAGAAAGTTTGTCCAAAAACAACAAGAACAATAAACGAGGGGCAGAGGATTCTCTTCAGGAATCCACTGGAACACTGAACAATGACTCGAACGAAGATGAACAATTGAACAAGAAGACAAAAAATAAAGTGGACGTTGTGAATGCACAGAACAGCAAGGTCAACAATGAGTGCCGAAGTGGTGGTGGTGCAGCGGGTGCGGGTTCCAGTTCCGAGTCGAGCAATTCTGCCCGACCGATCCTAATTCCTGTGACTTTTGTTTTGCCTCCTTCATAAATATAACACACAGGTGACATAATTGTTTGTTGCTTATGTTCACGTGAGACAGAGAGTGAGAGCAATACGTAGATTCGCTACTTAATTACACTTAACATACAAACAAATATCGACTCGAATCGATACTCGTTTGATAACATTTTGTTTTCGGTTGAATTTGTGTACACATGTTGTGATTCTAAATTCAAAATTAATTAACAATTCTCGCTCAACTCATATTCTCTCAGACTGAAATTATATTTCATTTTGTTTTGAACAGATGAATTTGTTCCACAATAAAACTTGATTGTGATTGTTTGCCCAAAAAGGATGCGATTCTTTGTTAATTCATCTATCAATCAATATCTGGAGAACCTTGTTTGCTTTACCCATAGTATATTCATATAGGATTTTATGATTGGGTTCAATCATTTGTAGATGCATACTTTCCTTATTTTTAGTAATCGACTTCTGCAGAATCAATCTCAAGCCTCAAACTTACTCAGAACCTATGTGTGTTGTTATCAAAACATCAAATTCCATTTGACTGTCATCAAATTTTGACGTAAATTGACTTTTCGTTTTTCGGTTTGGCGTAAGACATTACACCACAATTCGTAAATATATTAATTTGATTTAATATTAATTTATTTATTTTTATTTATTTCCAGGAACTGTGATATATCTATTGCAGTGAATATATTCTATCCGATGTACATTGAAGATTATGTGTCCTAAATTGTCGTCATATGACTACTTAGCTACAACTCGAGAAAGTGCGAATAAATTGAAAGTAAACACTCATCTCGCATCTCACTTTTTTCTCAACATTGACATTTAATGCTTTTCCTATGTTGTAAGTGTTTGTGTGCGTGTGTTAGAGTGAACAATAATATTCTCTGATTCGATTATATAATTGATTCTCAAGTGCGCACTTATTTGCATGTCGTGCATTCATCGTAATTGGCACTGCCGCCGAAAACGTAACACCAAATCATATCGAGCTTTTGATTTATTTTGATTTGATTCTTTTTCGTTATATTTGCATTTTACTTCATATTTATCCTTTAAGAATAATTGTTTCCACTTGAAATTCAATCAACTAAGTCAACTAATTCGTGCTTCAAATTCTATAATATAGAATCTATTCCATGGCATATGTGAAGTACATGTCATTGTGTACACATAATCCACCACGAATCTGTACAAATTCTAAATCATTCGAATACAAATGGAATATTTCAATGGTCGATGTGAGTGCATTCGATTCGGAACACAAGTGGAATTCAAGAACGTTCATTTTAAAATGATTTAAGAGTTTCTCTGTTTGAGTTTCTATTTTTGGATATTTTAAACTCTGAGCTAATTAAAATTTAATGCAATTAATTTATTACATCACTTGTGATCATTAATAAATAATACAGGATTTTATTATTTTAAAAATTAAATTAAATTAGTGAAAAGTGTAATTTATAATCTCGACTCGGTTATACAATTTGAATGATTTATAGTCGAATGAAGGACAAGTTGCAATTACATTTAGATTTATTGCAAAGAATTATTTTGGTGTGAGTGCCGTGTGTGCACTGCAGCTCTGCAGGTTGGTTCTAGAGAACAGCTCGAACCAGTGCGCTGTGGCTGGCACGGATGGATTTGGGTGACTTGCCACCACCGGCAGGGTTAGCTCCAATTTGGCTCGAAGGACCCACCGACTTGGCTTCTCCAGCTTGTGAGACCTTAAGGACGCAGTTTTTAGCTTGCGACTCTGGCGGAGCACTTCCCAACGAACTGCCACCGATGGCACTGCTCACTTGCTGCGCCTTGACCACCGACTCTTTGGTGTCCTTCTTCTTTTCGTCCTTCTTCTTGTGGTGCTGCTTCTTGTCGTCCTCGACCACCACTTCACTCTCCAGCGCCATGTGAGTGCCAAATCCAAGTTGGTCCTTCTTGCCGTGTTTCTTGCCTTTTTTGTTGGCAAACTTTTTGCGATACACAAAGTAGATGGCTACCAGGAGAAGGATTGCCAGTGCAATGCCCGCCAACACAAGCCATATCCACGAATTGCGGACAATCCACGGCCGGTCCTTCAGGGCGAGGCATTCCTTAACGGTCCATTTCATGGCTTGACAGTCTCTTGATGCACATTTACTTTTGCACCTTTCCTCTTCTGGATGCAATGGACACTGCACTTGATTGACACACTCGCAGCCAAGTAAACTTCCGCAACACTTGATAACATCGTCAGTCGCGTCCTTGATCGACATGTTGGTACTGCTACTTAGCAGACACTCGTTCCACCATCTGTAAACAATTAGGTGGTTAAAGTGATTATAGGCAAATACATAAATATCTGTTACGTTGGTAAGACCGACTCCTGACCACCATCATCACCGGACACGTCTTGCACTGCACTAATGAGCACTAGCCAGATGAGATGAAGTGAGCCATGGGCCAGGCTTGCAACACTAAATCCGATGGCTAACATCGACGGTCGGTGTGATCCTCGTCGAGGTTGAACGGCTGTGACGATACTCATCGAATATGGTCGAGTTGGCAAAGTACAAAGTGTTGCCGAGTAGACGAAGGAAAGACCGAACTTTTGGGGCTTCGGAAAAAAGCGAGGCACGAGATCTTATAGTTGGCACTCGTGTGACGAAGTAATTCGAAGTGATTTTTCGAAGAAAATACATTACTCCAATTGTTGAAATTCACAATTGTCGGAACGAATGCACACACAAAATGAACATATGCGAGTTAGACCAATTAGGAATTCTTAATTTATTTGTTTAAAATTCCAAACTAAATTTTCTCGGTCCTTTTTACATTTTTAATTTGAATTTGCCTCTTGTTGTTCTCTACCTCTAAATTCTTGTTAGTCTGTTGTGCAATTTTCATTTCTTACGAATGATGAACTCGTATTAAGACAATATTGTTTGTCGCGCATTATTACCAATTGGCATATGTTATCGGATTACGGTTAGCTAACTATACTTTGTGATTTGTATGTTTACAGTTTAGTGTTACGCGAGTCCACTAATTTAATGTACAAAACTTGAATTATTATTAAATTATTTTAAAATTAAATAAACTTTTTTTGTAAGCTAATAAAGCGGGCACGTTTGCCAACTTACCATCATAGCAACTTGGGACACTCCAATTCCATGAACGCTGCAATATTATGGTTCTGGTGTTCTTCTGTAGTGTGTTCAAGTGTTCAATGCATATCAACTCACAAGCTCATTTTTGTGTGTTCAAATTCAAATTCACGAGAAATGATCACATAATTAATTAGTGCAAAATGTGAACGGATATCGAGTGAGCACAGAGGCCAAGTGTGTAATACGACTCTAAAATGTAAACAATCACTTAATAATTAATAATAAACTCGGTGCTTAAATTGTGATATTCAACTGACAAATAGTAGTCAACTGTGTTCCTGTTTGGCATAATTTTTTTGTTGGTTTAATTTAATTCACATCATTTCAATGGCGTATTCCTTTATGTGAAAAATTAATTTAATTTAGGTTTGAGCAAAACGTTTTGGGTTTATTATTCAAATTGTGGTTTCTGTTTAAACGTTGGAACTTGTAAGACATCTGCAGATGTTTGATTGTGTATAAGCCGAAATGAGTGACAATTGTGATTGAAAACGGGTTATTTCACTTTATTAGACAATCGCGGCAATGGATGTCCACAAGGATTGAAAGTCCATTTGTCCAGCGGTAGAACAGTGTCCTCACAAAAGATCAGGTACAGATACTTGAGTGTGGCACCAAGGAAGTCGGCATACTGAAAATTGCCACGCTCGGGCGGATTGACGGTGACATTGGTCAGGTCAACAAAGGCACCGTGTTGGGTGCGACAGTGACGATAGATCGAGAGGGTGAGTTGCCAGGCGTACTCACGGTAACGTTCGTCGTGGGTTAGGCGATATAGGACAAAGTAAGATTCGACTATTTCGGGTCTGTGTGGGCAAACGAAAATTAGATTTCAATTTGATTTACATTTGATTATTCACCTTTGTAAGTAGTGTCTGAACTCTACTCGATTGTTTGTTGCCTCATCCCATGGATCGAAAAAGAAATTTCTTGGTGGCAAGCCAGTGATGCATCTCACCGAAGCCTGGTGACATGTTTCGGTGAACTGTTTTGCCATTGTCCAGTGTTGGTACACTTTGTACATTGCACGACTACGTGGACTACCTTGTTGGTCCTTGCCATAGACTAGTTCACCCAAATATGACTTTGATTTCTTTGGAGTCACACACAAATTCACAGCTCCCAATGCCAGCGTCGCACCCAAATAGCAACCAGTTTGATTCATAAAGTCTCCATACTGTTCAGTCACGTGATCATAGTTTCGTGCATAGATAAGATTGGAACGGGATGAGTGTGTAATCAATCCGGCCGATATCACCGAATCGATAGCTTCACTGTATGTGCTTAGTAGATCATGATCAACTGTCTGAATGTAGCACTTAATAAGACTCGAGTAGAAATCACGTCCAGCTCCAAAGAGAGAGGTCGAGGGCGAACACCAGTGGCCCGTTTGACAATCGATTCGTTCACGGTAAAGACCTTTTGGCTTGTCAACACTTTTGAGACACTTTCGAATCTTATCAACTCGTTGACCGAATGTCTTATCACCGGTTGCCTGACTAAGGTAGGCGTACTCGAGCCAACCACAGCCAAGGAAAGACAGGTAGGGTTGAGTGCCACTCACTTGACCAGTTGTAAAGTTAATCGTTTCGTATGGAACACCAGTGGGCGTCTGGTAAGCTGGTTCTAATTTACGTGCCAGAATGAGTGCTTTCTCGAGGAACATTGCTTCATCGGTTTGGGCGTGACAGGAGAGTAGACCACCAAGGTATTCGGATATTACCTGCAAAAGGGATGCCATTTGTGTTGTAACGTGTAAAGTTAATAGTAAAAGAAAACACGAATCCGTTCCCACCTGATAAACATTAACCGACTTATCGATTGCGCACAGGTCAAGGTCACTTTCGATCCATCCTTTGGCTTGTTCGTATTCTCGTCTCAAGTCCATCACCAAGAATGTGCTCAGTCCAGCCACGATTGTCTCACCCGAATTCATACCAAACCATTCGCCATATCCATTCTCAGTAATCGGGCGCAACATGTCTGAGGGCCAAGCATAACGGACGTATGCGTTCCATGCGTCAGTTGTCATTTGCTTGATGAAATCGCGTTTCTGCTCGAGTGACATTGTGGTGGACGCCATGCTTGGGACACTTGCGCGTGTATGGCTGCTTACTGGTTTTATTGTACTGTGAATTCGAATCAAATTGTCCGAGTAAAGAACGAACAAGCAAAATTGAGTAATCTCTAGTTTCTAGAAAGAAAGTGCCAAGCAATACTCTCCGACTTGACTCAATTAAACATATGATGTGTGATTTAAATTATTTATTTAAGAAATACTAAATTCAATGTTTTGTGAGATTTGCGAATTGAAGGTTCGTGGGCTTGTTTGTTTAGTTTGGCTTCAGTGCAATTGACACTCGATTGTCGACTCCGTCGGACAGTGCCTTCACGAATGCCAGCAACTTGACCGACTGGGCCGTAGTCTTGGCATAGTACTGCACCTTCTCTGACAGGAATGTACTCTTGGATATGTAGATGGTGTGCGACTCGGAACAGGCTCGGACGTAGTACACTCCACTGAACAGGACCAATCGGTCTTCAGGGGACAGTGCAAAAGTAGGTGGTCGTGAGTGGCACAGATGACCACAGTGGCACTGACGGTCATGTTGCTCTTGAGCTTCCATCGTTTCGTCAGCTGGATCGGCAAAGGCGATTTGAGTTGGACCCAACAGAAACACACCACGACAAGTGCTTGACTTCACTTCTTGACACACTCGGTGGCAGTACATGAGAAGTACGGTTGCGTCAAGGCCGATGGTGAGTGACACCACAGGATCGGTATGGAAGCGATTCAAATATTCGGCTGGATTCGGGATTCGAATGGCCAAATGATCGGCCACATTAGCCTTGCGCACCACTCGATGATCGTCGTACACCACCACAATTGAGCCCAAACTGTTGAGAATGATGTAGGTCACCTTGCGTAGTCGCATCACCGGGCCTTGCTCTCTGGGTTCGGGTACTTGTACGGGTGGATGGCGACCCAAAAATTCAAATACAACATTCATGACAGGGCAAAATGAACTGATTGAAACACAAAAGTCAACTGATGCAGCAGTAAATGACGATATGAATATATTGAGTCGAATTCGAAATGTTCGTTACTATTAACTAGACGCGAAATTTTTTCCACGAGATTTTTGCCAATGCCTCAGATTTGCATCTCCGTTCTCGAATTACCGTGAGTTGGTTTGATTTACTAAGGGCGCGCTTGATTCAAAATTTACGGTTATGACTTTACTGTTTTATTTATTACCACATTAGCTATATTTCATCAAACAATAAGCAAACGATAACAAAAATTAACCCTTTCAGTTCCAAGTCTTTGATTAAACTGTGAAGTGTCAACAATAAAGGGCAACTTCATTCTGTAGAACTGTAAACCAATGGAATGAAAGAGTTAAGCAAAAATGAATAATAAAATATATTTAAAACAATGTTTAATTATTAAATAATAAATCGTATTTCAAATTGAAATTGTGCCTAATTAATTTGTCTTCTCCCTCGAAACACTCATGCACACAAACAAATCAAATCTGCTCAGTATAATTATAGTAATGCTATGTGTGTTTGTCTGTGCATGTTTTCCCAAGTGTATAATCTGGTCTAATTGAAAGTCTACTCCGAATGGTCTCACGATTGTATTGCATAAGGCGCCTTGAGCAATTAGATCTTTGTGTGCAGTTGGACGACAACAGTTATATTGACAGTCCTCAATGTTTGTTTTGAATCAATTATTCAATAATGCACAGTTCAATTAGAGCTAATTGTACAAACAATTCAATTATTGCGAATGTCACAGTGAGAGAATGTGTTAGGGCCTAACAGTTAGGCAAAAGCATTGAATAAGGCAACTTTTGTGCTCCATATCTCTCCTACATGGCTGAGCCCTAATGTGCCCATTTGAGCTACACAACGTCGTACGATTACTCCTTTTGCTGGGAACTTATTGTGTTGGGAGGTGTGTCCAGGTGGTTAGCTTTCAATAGTTTTAGTTTGAATTAGTATTGGATTCTGCGCAATAATTCTGAGTGTGTGACTCGGATTGTTCTACATGCAGAATCGTGTCTCCTCTTGTTTTGAGGCACAGTATGGTTCGGTCGTTCATTGTGATCACATGGAACATTGGTAAGAGAAGCACATTGACTTGTCTAACATTCAATTCTATTGTTTCACTCAACTTTGTCGCGACTCATCTCATACAGCTCAGCTTACGCAATAAGCTTTACTTAATATTTTCTAAAGTACATCTCAAGCCGACCGCAATGATTCTAATGGGTAATGTAAAAGACCTTCACGGCGTTCGTCACTACCCAAATGGTGCCCGAAAATACCTTGTTTACTGGCATCTGCCAAGCCATAATTCTTCTTATCAATGGCTTCCTCAATGGATATGGCAATGTCACATTAGCCAAAAATCGTTGCATATATTTCATGAGAGATATGAGCGACACGAGGGGATGTGTCCCAATATATTTCAAACCGAACATATACTTCAGTACTTTTGCAAACCTAAAGAGGATGATAATGGAAGGGGTGTACACTTTGAGGTGCTTTGGAAGGATGGAACACGCTTCAAGGTAAGTGCACGTGTTTGTGTGTGTGTGTTGGGCACTTGTGCTAATCATAATTAATTTGTCCATTAGATGTGCAACATGAATGAGCACAAAAAGATCTACAAATACGTTGAACCTGAAAGCAATCGAGTGATCATCAAATGCATGTGTGCAGACTGGTGGATGCCCACGCCTGGTGGTGTGGATGAGTTGGACGATAAGATAGCACCCGATCCTGTGGGCTTCATTGCTGAAGTGCCCAAAAGAATGCCCGCACTGTAAGAGTATCGAACGAGAACTGTTCATTGTCAACTAATTGTTATCATATTGTTATTATTCAATATAGTGTCGATGAAAGCGAATACCGCAATGTCTTGGCACAGTGGCCAATAAGTGTGACAAGAAGCAGTGACAAGAAGGACTATAAAAGGGCAGATATGGTCAAACTGGCCCAAGTTTATCATGAGATCATGGTCGACAGTTTGAACCTAAATTCACTTCACATTGGCGAGGCAAACTATCAAGAAGCACTCGATAGATTTCTTTTGAGTGAACACACTGAACTGTATTTTGAGTTGCTACCCTTTGTGGAAATGTTTAAAGGAATCTCTTCCGATAAGAAGAAGATTGACGTTGCGAAGAAATTCCTGTTCAATCATTGGATGTTTCACTCGAAAAATATTGAAAACACTGTTCGGTATTTGTTTGCGAAATCATTCGATGATTTGAAGAAGGATGAAACTAAAGTAATTTATTTAAATTTCATACTCAAACACGGGAAACGAGTTATGCAACTCAAAGCTAATCAAGTAGAGACACCTCAGTGGTCTGAAGCTAAAGAATGGATTGTGAATGAGGAAGCGAACTTTGTGAATGAACAACACGAGATTGCACATAATGTTTGGAGCATTGAAGAGAGACAATATCGTATATTTAGAAAAGAGTGTACGGTTCAAAAGTACAATGCAACGGATGCTGTAGCACTACAGGCACATCGAGTGACTCGTCTTACTGAGCGATGTCACGAATGCAAACGACTGCTCAAGTACTTGACACGGATTTCACTGTCAAAGTTCAATCCGTTTGAGTTGGACGATTCGGTGCATGACATTTTTGAGATGGCCTGTGTTATGCGAGGCATTTTTATGAAGGAGCCAAAAGCTACGGCTAGACCCGATGTAGATGGAGTGATGCCACAAGAGGTGCAATCGTCAGATGAAGACGAAGATTCAGAAATGGAGGATGATGATCCAATGGAGGTTGATGAAATGCAGTTTCCGGTGTCAATTCAGCAATCAATCAGTCAGTCAGTCAACTTTAACATTTTTGAATAAGAATTGTAGCCAAAAGTAGAAAATAGCTTTATTTATGTGTAATTGACATGTAGTTTAAACAGCTAGTGAATTAATGTGAAAGTATATGCTATTTACCATAATATATCATATGTATATGACTAATATGTTGTACAAAATGTGGTCATGGTCAACTTGTCCTGCAACTTCTTGTGTCTCTTGTTAGGCCCGCATATTGGCACTTTTGTACAGTAAACCATTGGCCGCCACTACTCGGGACTGTGCTACAACATTGTTGCTGATTGTTACCACACTTGGCGATGACTTTTGGTTGTGGCGCAACTTCTCGACCACTCCACCCAGAGTTGGACGCTGCTTTGAGTAGGTTCGAGTACCAGAATCGACAACTCGAACCGATGGACTGTATTCTAGTATTTTGATCTTTTTGGGCACTGAGGCAGTACTGGTGGAGTTGGTGTTGCTGCTCCGTTGGGTGGAAGTCGACGAACTGAGAGTAGAGCCTAAGAAACGTTTTCGGCTGTTGTTGGTAGAGGAGTTGTTGAGGAGATCGACACTATTGCCACTGTTTCGACTAGTACGATCCGGAGTGGTGCTCAAAGCACTTTTGACTGCTGCAGATGAACTTCCAGGTACTATGGTTTGAATGTTGCTGCTTCGAGTAGTGACATTGCCAGCTTTATGGTTCAACCCGGAATTAATATTGGCCATACTCTGGGCATAGTTCTTCAGTGTACTGATAGATGGTTTGATGTCTTCATCACTGTCGTATGCTTTGTTCTTTGGTTTCGGTTCAGCAGCAGCACCGAAACTTGCTTTTGAAAGTGCCTGTTCCACGGGGGGTCTGGTCTTGGTCACTCCAGGATTGTCACCACCAGACCGATTCAACAACTCAAAGTTATCGGGTGATTTCGCTTGCTGCTGCTGTTGAGCAGAGGCAGAGGCCATAAAAGAAGCTATAAATGAAGGGGAATTAAGATTAGTGTTGGAAGTGGTCGAGTGGTGACTGAAGTTGTGCTGAAGTGATGGTGTTGGATAGTGCTGGGAGTGGTGATTAGGCGGAAGAAACGAAGATTGTCTGTATAGTGAAGCTAACAAGTGGTTTCGTTGTTGCTGCTGTTCGGTTAGATATGCTAGTGTTCGAGGATAGTGTGGTGAATGCTGGTGACTGTAGGGTCCAAATAAACTCGGTCCATAGAGATAGTTACCGTTAGGTTTGGCATGCTCCGACAATGAAGTCTCATTGCAACTAGTCCAAATTGGTTCTTTTCCACTTTGAACGTCACTTTCAGGATCGTCTTTACATTGTCTCACAATTTCACCAACAGTATCAACACCATCAACGGTTGCAGTAATGTCGCCGTCTTCCTCCACATCATTGTCCATGTCCAACTTAAAATCATTGTCCACCGTACTGTTGGTCACATCAAGATCGGTCTCCTCTGAATCGACTGCTGTTTCAAGTTCGTTCTTTTGTTTCTCGATGTCTTTGTCTTGTTCTTCATTTCGATCATCACTTTCCTGTGCAATGTCAATGTCAGGTGTGGAAAGTGGAGTTAATGCACCGTTGGTGGTGTTGTCATCTTCATTGGTCACCGTACTGTTGGTTGCACTTGAGGGCGGTGGTGAAGGAGCGGATGTTATGCCCGAACTCGCCATAATGGACGACAAACAGATTGGATTCACGTTAGAGGGTGCCGCGGTACCTGAATTAGTATTACTCGGGACAGTTGGCTGAAACATGTGATGATGTGCCACATTGGTTGGATAGGCAAAGGCAAACTCCATTGGTTGGTGACTCAACTGAAAGTGCTGCTGCTGTCCACCTTGAGCCTGCTGATAGTAGTGATGAGTGGCTGCTGCTGGGGTCATGAAGTGATGCGCTCCAAATAGATTCGGATTCTGCTGTTGTTGTGGGATCAGTTGATGATGACCTTGGTCATAGTTCATACTGTGGCTACGTGTGGCTACCATGCCTGGCATTGGAGCAGAAGGCCGTTGAGGTTCGTATTGAGCATGGTGCTGCTGCGCCTGCTGTACGTGAGTAGACTGGAATTGAGTTGTATGACCAACTGGTCGACGCTCATTTTTGCGCCATTTGGCTCGTCTATTCTGAAACCAGACTTGTACCCGAGACTCGGAGAGGTCTATTTTGCTGGCAAGATTTTCCCGCAGTATAACATCTGGATAGCGGGTCTTGACAAACAGTGCCTCCAACTGATTCAACTGATTCTGGTTGAAGGTGGTTCGATTACGACGCTGCGGAGAAAAGTTATGTTAGTGGTCATTTTGGTGGGTTATGGCAAATCTATCTACACCTTTACCTGTCTAGGTCGATTCGCATAAATATCATCACTTTGAGTTTCGCGGTTGTTGTTATTCGAACCATAGACATAGTGCCGTTCAGTGCCGCTACGAGTGCTAGTGCCAGTGGAGGGGCCCGAAGAAGAAGTCGTTGAAACCCGTGGTACATTCGCTGAGGACACCGTGCTGGTGGTGACACCTGTCGGCATGGATCCTGAATTGGCCACATGTAGAATCTGGTTTGGCTGTGAGGATGCGAGTTGTAGAGTAGAAGGCAAGTACTGCACAAAGCGTGTCTGATGGTTCAGTGGATCGAGTAGACCAGCATTCCAGCTTAGGGAAGCCATCTGTTGGTTGGTGACGGCATTGGTCCAATTGTTCGCTGCAGCGGCGGCGCCCATCAATTGGTGCATAATCTGAGGTGGGGGAGGGGGAGGTGGTGCCCGCACAGTGGCACTGTACATCAATTGATTCAAAGTGGCCATCACCGGACTGGTGATGGTAGTGGTGGTCATCGATTCGATACTTTCGGACATGGGGAGACAATGCGCAATCTCGGGCGATGGACACAAATCGCGGGCTTCACTAGTGGGGCGTGACATTGGTGGGGGTGACGGTGGCGGTGGTTTTTCCACCGAGGATGAATTCTCATAAGACTGGTCATTGTCCAGTAACTCGTTGTTTCTATTTAGCGAATTGTTCGGGGTGACCAACGAGTTGATGCTGTGATTACCATTCGGCTGCTCTGCATCGCCAAGAAGAGGTTGCTTGCTTGTAAGATCCATTGTGGGCGTGTTCACTTTGATAGTAGACAATCCTCGGATTGGTCAAAGATAAACCTGCAGGGGGAGTGTAGAGTTTGATAAGAGCCAATCGAAATGAAGAAGATAAGAGGTGATGTGCTGAGTGAGCGATTGACTTTGAATGACTTCGATGAAACTAGCAGACCAAACATGTAGTGATTTCGCTTTGGTTCGCTTTCTATTCTAAATTTCTACTTTCGATAAAGTGGCGCGTGTCTATCTCTACAACTAATCACTGATTAGTTTGCTTAATCGCACGTGTATTACATACATTCGTTATACAGTTAGGCTTGATTGTTGCCCTTCCAGAAGTAGAAATGAGATTATGTGCCGAATTGTAACAGTGAGGTTTAATGGAACAATATAATGACAAAGTGAACAATGAATCAGTGACATTCACACAATCAGTGCATCAGTGGACAAACTTATTGCACGTTCATTGGAATTGGAATTGTATTTGTCTAGTTAATTGGCTCAATTACCAAATTAAATTAATCACGAAATTAATCACTATATTGTGAGCGAATTAACTAAATTTAAAATGTGATTTCACTTGTGCACTACAGTTGGACATGGTTGAACATCATTGTCAGTGTAATTAGTGCAATTGCCAAGGTGAAGTGAACAATGTGTCACCTGGCACTGGTGATGGTGATGAGCAGTGTCACTATAATTAGATTCATTCTAACAAATTCGGATAGAGGGAGGGCATGGATGGTTAGGGTTGCACATGATGATCATGCTTGAGTGCGGTGTAATTGTTCAAGGAAGGACGCGACAGACAACAAATAATAATTTGTGAACCATGCTAGATAATGCTGGATGAACAGTGCACGGTTGTCCTTGGGTTGGATAAAACAATAAGGACCGTGCAATAGGACGATTTGTGCATATCGTGACAAGCTTTCTGACCGCACGAATCGGGCTGAATGTCCGGCTCGACCCAAGTCCGGATTTGACTAAATCTAATCTCAATGTTGATCTACTATTTTATTAGCGCGTTCAATTCAATCATCCCGCCTTGCATCTCTCAAGTTGATGGTGTACTCACGGGCATGTTCCATTTGGAACCCATGCAGGTGAACGAATCACATTTCTGTGTGGAGTGTCAACTTGCATGTAATCGGTAATTCGACTCACTCAAACTGGGTGAGCGATGCACTAACGCTAATCGAGTTGATATGATTGCTACTTTGATTATAATGCACAGATTTGGATATGAAGAATCAATCAAATCAATAAGATACAATTGATATTATGGGAAGAGAACAATGGGGACAATAGGAATAGGTCACCGAAGACCATTGTCAAGTATTGTAATACTTACCGAACTGCTTGACCGATTGAGGCCACGTGCTGCTACGAATGTCCTGTGGCTGCTTGTGGATGGACCTTGCTTTGGACAGACCTTGTAGAGATTAGATGATATTGTAGATTGTGCGATAGTAGAAGAAGAAATAAAGACAAATATCGTGTGTGTAATGACTCAGTTTAATCGAGTTTAATGTTTGATTTGATTATCGAATTACGTTGTGCTTTCGAATTTTGGTGTAGGGAGCTGTGCTATCCCCTTTTTCATATTGGGCGCCTGTTTGAATTTGTATGATTTAAAATCATTGATTTTTAAATATTTTAATTAAATATATTATTAATTCAGTGTGGTCTAATTGAATTATGTTATGCCTTTTGTGTGTATTATACAGATTATGTTGCCTAACTCGATTGAATGAATGAGCGAGATCTCTCGGGAGTAGATATTGAATTGCACAAATTGCAAATTAGATTAACATGCTTGCGTGTGTTCAGTGGTACATTACGATTACGTGCATTATAACGATGAGTACTTTTGAGGACATTTAAAACACAATAATGAAGGCAACAGATTTAATTAAAGAATGCCTCCAATGTGCTAGTTTGAGTTGGCTATGAATCGGTACTTTTTTGGTGTTATTTGATATTTTTAGTTGTGTGTGTAGGAGACGATGAGAAGATGAGGCGGAGGTTGAAAGAAAATATAAATAAAAGCCAGCTAAATGTTTTAAAGAATCTTTGAGGAATATCAATTCGAATAATATTCTTCGAAGCGATTCGCATATAACGTGTAGTCAATCAATATGTCATTCGAATCGAAATAAAACCTACTGATTGAAATCACTTTATTTGATTACAATATTGATAAATGGTCAATCTGATCTGATTGTGATCATCAGATCATGTCCGTCAGTCCGTGATCTACTCAAATTTATCTCCAAATCGTTTGTTTGTTTGTTTGTTTGTTTGTTTCTTCCAGTGTTTGTGGACATTCTCGAGTTACTGTAGAATGAACTATGAGATTGATCATTGAACATTTGGATTACCATTTGAAACCAAATTCGAATATAGTATTACATTTTGATTTGATATCATACAAATTGATTGTTTTACGTATTGTTCTATCCATAGTCAGCGCAAATGTAATTGTTTTCATTTAATTACTCAATTGTTTTTTTCCTTATTACAGGGCAATTAATCTAATTGATTCTCGAACAGTTAGTACAGTATGTACCTATTAACCTACTAAATTCTTTATAATTCTTGTGCTATATATGTAATATATTTGCTTACTATTTTATTACTGTTTAATTTTTGTTGTTTAGTTGATTTTATCCTATGGATTTCAGTTGTTTCATTATCAAGATTGCAGGATTGATCGTTAATCGAGCAAACGAATTTTTGTTCAATTCATAGTGCTATTTGCACACTATTGTGTGGTTGCGTTAAAATAGTGTGACGTTCTCACTGCCACTCAAAGGTAAACATCATGTGATGTTTGTGTTTGTGTTGTCTGCAACTTCTGTTCTTTTGCTTTTAAGTTTTGGCTTTTATTCTTGCGAATTCAACATAAAGCACGTGGAAACACAAATGGACGATTGATAAACAATATTGGAATCTATTGTTTATCATAAACACGAAGCTCTCCCTCCGACGTGCGCGATATGTCCGAAGCAATACTCGACCATCCAGCATCATCTTCACCATCATCGGGACTGAAGACCACAAGTGATATTATTAATAATAACTCTACTGATACTTCTTCTGTGATCAATAATAATTGTGAAAATATTGTGGATGGTGAGATCGATAGTGCTGCTGGTCACAATGGTCACGTGATAATGCACGATGATGAGGAAGAGATTCCACAGTCCGAGGTAGTATCACCAGGTGACTCACAGACCTTGGTGGACGTTGATGAGCTCGAAGTAACAGATGAAGGCCAACTTGAGGATCAACTTCGTCGGCACTTCCCTGAAATAGATGTGCTCATCATGTCCGAAGCGGGCAAGCCCATCTACTGTTATTCTGGTCGCGAAGATGTGATTACACTGATGGGCGTTTGTGTTGCCCTCGTAAATTTTGTCCTCAAAACTCAGAATGATCAACTTCGGTCTATTCACACACGAACTGGTCTGCATATTAACTTTGCCTGTCGTCCACCACTGGTGATTGTGGTGGTTTGTAGGCAACATTCGTGTTTCGACGAACAAACACTGATCAATCAAATTAATGCACAAATTATCTCGACAATTACACTCAAGTCCTTGAAGTCGGTCTTCCAGCAAGCGCCTACTTATGATTTGAAGCGACTCATACACAGTAAGATTATCTTTATTAAAGATAGTTCGTTTTACTTATCTTTTCACTCCTCATAATAGATAACGAATTCAAAACAATGGACATTCTGGTACAGTCAATATCATCGCCTATTGCGGACTTGTTCACTACGTATCGGGATTATCTTCGTGCCACTTTTCATCATCGTTCCAAACTAAAATCACGTCTGTTCAACAATGTAATATCGTTCTACACATCAACATCAATTTCGGGTTCTTCCACACTATCTTCAGGGGGCATGATGACTGTGCCTTCTTCGTTGAATCTTTCCGGTGGCCTGACCAATGGTGGCCAACAGCAAAACAACAATCACGGACAACAATCATCGAACAGTAACAACAGTCTGGTAGTGCTCCACAATGAGTACAAGCCGAATGTGTTGTCTCGTGTTTATGTTCCAATTGCAATAATTCCTGTGAATATTCGTGATCAGATTACGGCCATTATCAATCAAGCAGTGGCCAACTATGGTGATCTGGTCTCTTCGATACTGTTTACAATCATGGGTGAAGATAACAGCTCATTGCGAGACAATGAAGTGGAAATTGATGATGAAAATTTTGAAATTCTTGGAAGAAGGAAAAATACGACAAGGTCATCGTGTACTAGTGGACGAAGTGGTTTTACCAACTCGAGTGAAGATGAATTTCTCGACGCAATCGACCAGTTGTCTCTACAGAATGGAACAACGGCCAACAACATTGAACAACAAGATGGTGGACATTATCTACGAGAATCGACCAGTCCCAATTTGAATTTGAAACTAATTACCGTGTGTAATCACAATGTGAAACTTCGTGTCAGTCCATTGGATATTCAGCTAATATATGCAATAATTAAGGCATCGAACAGTCAGCTGTCCTCTACCGAATCGCTCTGGTTGCCGTTGTGTCTCAGTAGGGTAGATCCAAATAGATTTCTTTACGCCCACATATCCTACTTGAGCGAGAAGTATTGCTTGGTATTGTTGGATTTGGATCATGGAGATTTTCAACGATGTCAACAGGTAAGGGGAAAGAGATAGACTAATTATAAATTATGAATTCGAATTCTGTGCTAACATGCTATCAATTGTTTATTTTAATAATTGTTTCCTTCCACTTTGCTAGGCCAAGGAAACTATTCAATCCAAATTGGAACACATTCCCCTGACTGAGCCAATGACTGAAATTCGTTCGTGCATCTCCGAATTGGGTCAGCCCCATCTGCAGTACATTTGTCACCAAACGCCCCGGCACTGTATAATGTGGCAAGCGAGTACTCAAACTGAGTTCTCCTCACTCAACTATTATCTAATTGATCGTATGCAACGTTCCTCACTGAAGACCTGTTGGCTGCGGTCATCGCGTGACCAGTGTGCCCTACTAGGCTGGCATTCGGCCACCTTTCAACTGTATGCACAGTTTGACATTACGGTCACACAATACGAAGCACTTGACACTGTGCAGTCGTTCATAAAATGGTTCAAAAAGGAGGAGGACAAATTGATCATTAAGGATAACTAAAGGCAGTGAACAATGAACAGTTGTCCAGTAGTTGAGTCAAATTGTTTCAAGAATACTTAATCTTCGCCCCCTTATTTTAACAATTTCGAATAGGCACAATGTGTAGTCATTATTATTATTGTTTAATTTTATTATTTAATTATTGATTTTGAATTTACATTTATATTTTTGCATTGTTTTATACGATACGATATATTTATATGTGATTATTGATTTAATATGACAAACATGACATTGTGTATGTGCAAGTAAAGTTTTGATTTACTCAAAATAAATTAATAAGAGCAAAGTTAAAACAGTTGAGCGAATATTCGAATAATCCAAAGGAACAAACATGAATTAACATTTATTGCACTAAATACGATAATAATAACACAAAGATGTCATAATTCTTATGTATCAAATATAGATCAAATATAATATATATAATATATTCAATAGATTGCAGCAATATTGGGGGATTGTTGATATAGCAGATAGCTAGATCTAAATGTAAAAAGAGCCGTATAACATGAGCTAATATAGGAAATGTATCAAATCGAACTGTGGATTATATCATACATAACAAAGTGAAATACATTTTGTGTGAAGTGACGGTTCAAAAACGATCAAACACTAATTCAAAATGCAAGAAAGACTAGATTTGTTGTTTGTTTGTTTGTGTGTTATATTGGGAAGTGTGTTCGTACAGAAATGAGCGTAACTTGTGGAATGTGTCAGTTGATGATGATTAAATGCAATTCAATGGGACCAAACATGATTCACTTTGACCTCTTACTGGCGATATGACCACACAGGTAAATGTCATCGTAGAGATGGCCGTACAGTTCATCGTCCATCACATGAATTGCGCGTCGTGTGTTGCGAATGAATTCCCGTTTGGACATTTTATTCTTGATATGAGGATTGCTCAGGTCAACGGACAACATAATCAAACTGAAGCACAGAATGTAGATTGTCTCGGGCGTGTGATTGCGCATTCCATTTGGATTACATTTGGCAAAACGTTTCGAGAATTTCTCCACCATCAAATGAAGATATTGATCCTGCTTATTGGGCGCCTCGAGAATGGTGAAGAATTGACGTAACGCTTTAGGAAGAGACTGGTTGCCAAAGTCTTGTAGGTTTATCAGTGATTCGAGAATGTCAGGTCGGCCTTTCAAGTAATATCGCATCTGGGTGCGATCGAGGGGCTTGGCGCGATAAAAGAATTTCGCAATCTCGTCCGGGTCGTTGTTGAGGAGATTGTACTTGAAGAAGTATTCCATTCCCTGAAGGGGAAAAGAGAAAAAATTTATGAATCGAGTAACTCAAGAATCGGCAGAGAAAATCAGAATTAGAATGCCAGATTCTCTATATATTATCGATATTTTGAAATATTTACCAGTTGACAATCGGCATTAAAGGTGACACTAGCTTCGTCCAATGTGAGATACAACTTGTGGTATGAGAAGTTGTTTGGTTTTGGTTTGAAATAAAAGGACAGATAACCCCACTGGCTGCAGCACAGAGAATGCCAGAGGACGCCGTCTTTGGCTAGTTCGGTCCAAACACAGGCCGCCAAACAAAGATCTGTGGCGTTAAGGTTCTTCAGAACGTACAGACTCAGTTCGGGTGGCCATTCTGCTAGGTCGGGTATAGATTCTAAATACAAGAGAGAAATACCGGGAATTTAGCTTAGGAATAATTGGAGGGTAAATATGGGTATCCATACGGTAATGATCCTGGTGGAAATGATGGTCTTCACCATCGTCATCAAAGTGATTATGGTGTTGGTGGTCATCATTAAAGTGAAAATGATCATCCCCTTCGAGATGATTCAACTTGATGAAACCATCTGCCAGTATTCGTAATGTTTGCCCCATTGATAATAATCGTAATGGGATTTGAAGATCACATCGGTCAGTCAGTTGCCAGATTGCGCACTTGAAAATGCAACCAAAATGCCAATCATTTCCTCGGACAATATCAAATAACGCCTTAAAATGTTTCAAGGAACTTCCACAGGGAACAGGTGATGGCGCCCTTCTTGACGCCCCACCAAAGGAGTGACACAGACAAGAGGCAAGGCGATCCCTTTCCAGACTTTCACTTCTTCTTTTGCCTCTATTTTGTTTATATTTGATCTCCTTGATGTCTTGTTTTGGTTGTCTGCAGTGAGCTGTCTCTTTCTGACCAGGCGTCTGTAACGTCCTCTCTGGACACACCCGTGTAAACATGTGAACTTTCTTGTAAACAAATGCACCTGTTTGTTTGACCTAGCCGAGTTGAGTTTGGTTTTGTTTGGTTTCGTGTTTTGATCTGTTGACCTTGAAAACTCTCATTGTAAGATTCGGGAATTGTTGATGCCAGTCAAGTTGATTCAGAATTTTGTTGATTTATTAATGTAAGTGCAAGCTAGTTTGCAATGAATTAATTGTGTGGTTTCGGAAAAAATTACAATTTGAGATTCTCTAAAATCGGCGTTTGAGTAGAATTCGAGTCATTCATATATTCTCTACTGGAGAATCGACTGTTTTCAATTAAAATTTGTATCATTAACCATTTGTCCTTTTTGTCATATATTTTGTTTATCTTATCAATGCAATATTAATTTATGAGTAATTTTGTATATTCATTCCTTATTCATTCACACAGGAATTATGTCTCTCACTTTCGAATACTCAAATCGTTCACTTCTCGTTTACCATTCCAAGCGGTCACATCAACCTCCTCGTTTTCTTTCACTCCCTCCTCATTGAAAAATCCTCACAAGCATCATTCACATCATCTGAAGAATAACATGAGTTTTAGTTGGATATCGAGTCTGTTACCAAATGTTCTTGCACCCAGTACTCCGGTTACTCTGTTCCAAACGCAAAATTTTGATTATTTTCTGATTTTGGATTTTGAGGTATTTTTAAATGTATATTTTTCATTTTTAATGTATTTATTATTATTTTGATGTGCTTTAGGCAACATGTGATTCACCCAAACAAATGTATCCGATGGAGATTATTGAATTTCCTGTTCTCAAAGTGAACGGAAAAACTTTCGAAGTTGAATCCACTTTCCACCGTTACGTCCGACCAACTATCAATCCTGTTTTAAGTACATTTTGTACTGGTCTTACAGGAATTATTCAGGATATGGTCGATGAATCTGACAAATTCCACAAAGTAATGAACGATTTCAAACAATGGATGGTAGATCAAGAGTTGGTTGACGATAAACAGATGCCAATTCAAAAGTTTACTTTTGCCACCTGTGGTGATTGGGATTTAAAGAAGATGTTCCTGGTGCAGTGTCATTTGTGTGGTCATGATGTGCCCGGTTATATGCGAAAATGGATCAATGTGAAGAAATCCTTTGTGGATCAATTGAAAAGTTGGCCAAAGAGTCAGGCTTCAATGCTTGAGTACCTCGGCATTGAGCCCACCGGCAGGGCTCATTCTGGAATTGATGATTGTCACAATTTGGCTACTGTTATGCGGGAACTTGGTAAGTTGAATATATTTTGTTATCCAGAAATATTTATTGATTTATTTTTTTGCAGCCAAACTCGGGCACGTCTACCAAAACACAAGTCACTCAAAAAATAACGATCCTACTTTTCGATGATTTACACTTATTTTTTATTATGTATAAACACTTAATACTGTTATTGTACACAATGTCTACACTCCTAGGTTATTCAATTATTGTCGATTATAGATTATGAAATGTAATATTTTGAAGAAAATGCCTAAAACTAATGGTCTATTCTATTGAATCTGTCAATATTTTCGCGCTATTTTGCATTTGTTTTGATTTTTTATGATTTGAACTATTCGTGTCGAAATAGACTGCAGACATGCAAGTTACTGTATCTTAGTTACACTGCAACGGTTTGTTTTGCCTTTTCATATCATTTCGTCATTTTGCGCCAATTTTGTAGTCCCATGCCTTTCTAAGATTTATCTACAATTGTTATCACATTAATCTGGTGTTAGCTCATCAGTGAACAAAACCTCATGAGATGACAAGCAAGAGAGGAAGAACCGCTGTTTCTGATGGCAGCAGTGGTGAAAAGCAAACTCAACAACCGACAACCTCACAAGGCCTTAGTGATGAGGAGTATGTTATTGTTTTTTTTTGTATTTTTGGTTATTATTACTAATTATGAATTCCGTTAATAGACAACAAAGTGATGACGACATGGAACAAGTGGCTGGGAAGAAGCCAAAGCCAAATGCCTCAGGTTCGGAAGCTGCTCTAAAGGAAGGCTCCAAAAAGGCAACTAAAGGAGGGTATGTGTTTGTTTTTGTCAAAAATCTCTATTGGATATATATTTTTTGTATATTTTGTACAATTTACAACTAAATTTCAATAATTGTCATGTGAAATTTTTTTATCCTTTGAGATATTTGGTGAATTGCGTCATCTTAGTGTTTTCTTTTTGGCTTCAGAATTTTAATTTTTTTTTGCTATTTTAGATTGCAAACAGAGAATAAGTACCAATACTCAAGCCTGGAAGAGGTGCTCAACATGTATCCTATCGAAAAGGGCATGAAGGTGGTTCACGTGTACGGTGTGATATGTGCGTTCCACCACGAGAAGGGCGAACTGACAATAATGGACGAATCACGACAAATGTTTCAACTTTTCATCAATGTAATGTTTGATCCAAAGGTCGATTCGACCACTCTCAGGATGCAACCCCCACAACAGTACGGACAGAAGCAACAACAACAAAATCCGCCACTGCAGAAACGATTGCCGCTAAGAACTGGTGATATCATTCGGATACATCGACTGGGAATGTTCAATGATTTAACCAGGAGATGTCCTTATGCTAAAAATGTTATGGTAGGTTTGGACGGGGATTTTGAACACTTTTAAATGCAGATTTCTCCTTTTCAGATATTTGAATCATTCAAGAATAAAACTTTCTGTCCTCTCCATCTCTCCCGTAATCCCACACTGACCGCTTCCGACAAAGCCCGTGTCATTGCTTTGTCAGAATGGAGCTGCGACAAATTACTCCAAGCCGATGTGAAACAAACCCGCTGTAAAGCGTACAATCTCACTAATTCTGCCTTTCAAGTGTTGGCCATTCTACGGTTGGATAAACGAACAATACTTGCGTGCTGGAATGGTAAACCATTCACAGGTTATCCTTCTTCGAAGTTGTTTGGTGTGGAGCCCATTCAGACTGCTTTACGAAAGTGTATTGCCCATCATCTCTATACGGATGAACACATTGCACGGCTGCACGAGGAGTTCAAACTGGTATTCATCACTGTGTTTGGACTACATCGGGTGGTGGCCGATGCGCTCAGACCACTGGATTTTATTGTTGTTTATAATTTACTAATCAAACCGGATGATTTCCATTTTGGGAAATGGTCGTACCTTGTTTATGATGGCGTAATTTTTGGACGAACTATTCGACTCTGTGATACAAACTCCTTGATTGGTATGTAATTTGGCGTGGATATTAATTAATTAATTTGTCTAATTTTGTTTGCTTATTATTATTTTTAGCCAAAAAACTTCGGGAACGAATCGAATGTTACTACTTGTTGGATGGTGACATTCCCAATTATGATGACTACAACTTTGATCGGAGTCAATCGCAGATAATGTCACCATCAAAGATATATGACGTTACCACCGATGATGAACACGATGAGTCAGATAGAGAAGACAACATAGACCTAAAACGAGATGCTATCATGAACAAAATGGCGAACATGAAAAAGACCATTGACAATGAGCCAGCGTATGCTTCGCGTTCTTCGATAAAACTGCCAAAATTCCCACAGAAGAAAAAGTTAACCACTTTCATTGAAGAATCTTCTACATTGAACGAATCTACACTAGGAAAAGTTGAAATGAAACGAGGTGGAATTGAGTGCACACATTTGCAGTTGTCTATCTTTGAGAAAGATGTCATTTATAAGAATTTCTTTACAAAAAGTTCCAAGAATCGATTTTCAGATTTTTCAGATTCGCCAATTGTTCATCTTCGATCATTCCATGATATGATTTTGTTGTTGACCAAACCTTCACAGCCCGGCAAACCTCGACCAAAAGTGTTCCAAATTGAAGCACAGTTTTACAGTTATATCTTTCCTACTTTTGAGGATCCTCTAGATCAGGATGGATCGTCTCAAAATACCATACAACATCATCTGTTTGATTCTGTGGACAATCTTCGTGTCTACGCCAGTCTGGTTGAATGTACCTCTGGTAATGCCTATCGAGTTTGTGAATATCGACAACCTTTTCAACACTTTATAGAAACCTCCTTTGACACGTATGACATTGCGGACGGCGCCGTGGTTCTGCTTGGTGCTGATCCACATTCTCAAACTCATCCAGTAGCGGGAAGTTCAGCTTCGGTTCTCAATGTGAATCATCTTGACCGACTTCGATGCCCTCAGTGTTCACTGAACAGCTGTATTCTTTCGTTAGATTTTCGCATAATACTGCAGGACTATGACCGACAACTGTTGCTTACTAAACTCTCGGGACAACAGGCGAATTGTCTTTTCTCAACCTCTACTGCCGATTTGTGTTCACGTGACTCGAAAATTTGTGAACGTATAAGCGCATTGTTCAAATATATGAGTCACATCACCAATGATCGGTCGGAGTGTTCGCAAAAGATCACTTGGACCATACGACCAAAGGAGATTGATGGACTGTGCACTGCTGAAGGAAAAGAGTTCGAGTATGAGATTGTCGATTGGTCACTGTTGACCAGTGTTGGCACTGGTACCCGATTGTGAAAACCTGAAGAAGTGGAGACCGTTTTTATTATCAGTATTTTTAATTCATGTTAATTTGATTACTTTTTATAATTTATTACGATTATATTACTGACATTAAATGTCATTGAGATTCAAGTGGAATTGATTCAATCGTATTATACTTCCGTGTGTTTACTTCACGTCATCATCATCGAAATCAGATTTTCCGCCCCTTTTAGCGATTAACCTAATTTCCCGTATCACAATTCGCTTGTCCATCGATTTGCACATATCATAAATGGTCAACGCTGCAACCGAGACAGCGGTCAAGGCCTCCATCTCGACTCCGGTCTTGTAAGTAGCAGAAACGGTACTGTCGATGATCACTTCGCCCGAACGATGGTCCACCTGGAATTTGACATCGACTTGATCTAGTGGAATTGGATGACACAGCGGTATCATTTCACCGGTCTTTTTGGTGGCCATGATGGCGGCTACTTTTGCCACTCCAAACACATCTCCTTTGGTTATCTGGTTTGATTCGACCTTTGCGATGATTTCTGCACCTAAATGAATTGTGCCACGGGCTCGAGCCGTTCGCGGGCTAACCGACTTGGTTCCAATGTTGATCATTTTGGCTTTGCCACTTTTCTGATCAATGTGAGATAATGTTTTCAAAGTTGATGATTTCAAAGAATCTGAAGAGAAGCTTCGAATTTGGATTCGTGATTGGTTATTCTGACAACCTGACAAAAGGTGAGAAGAAAATAAAACCAATGGAAAGAATTAAGAATAGAATTAACTTTAATCACAACAAAAGTATTATGCGTAACAAAATGTATGAACAAAGCTCAGTCAGATAAGATAGATAAATAGATAGATTTGTTGTCATTTGAAAAACTACCCACCAATTAGTATCATCGGTCGATTAGAGTCTTTGGCAATGTTGATGGCGCCTATATGAAGATATTTTAATTAATTTAGAATTTACCTAAGAACCTATATTTGGACATACCTGCGTGCTGTTTCTTCTTCCTCTGAACGGCGTCGATTATCACTTGAGCTAATTCGTGGTCGGTTGCACCTCTTCGAATGGCGTCCTTCATTGAAACCTCTTCTTTGCCAAATAGACAAACCTTGGGGACGGACAAAGAAATTGGATAACATAACATAACATACAAATAATAAGAATTCGAATGGTAACTATCGATAGTATTGAGAAAAGTACATACCTTGAGATGTCCATCAGCAGTCAATCTCACCCGATTACAGCCGGAACAGAACGCATTGGTCATGGAAGCGATAAAACCTACGGTGCCCTGGAAACCGTCCACTTGGTAACATAAAGCTGTCTCATTCGGTGATCTCGGGGCTAACTGATGAAAACCAGGAAATCTACTTCTAATTCTGTTTTTCAATTCCTGAAATGGAAGCATCTTGTCCATTTGCCATCGGTTTCCATCAAAAGGCATGTATTCGATGAAGCGCACTTCAAGTGGAGCATTTTTGGTTAGTTGAACAAATTCCTCTACCTCATCTTCGTTGATTCCCTTCATTGGGACACAGTTGATCTTTACGGAATCAAAATTTGCATTCAGTGCCGATTCTATGGACTTGAGAACTTGCTTAAGACCTTTCCGGCGGGAGATCTTTTCAAACCGTTCAGATTGTAACGTATCCAAACTGATGTTCACTGAATCAAGTCCTGCAGAACGAAGTTCGGAACAGTAACGATTAAATACGATTCCGTTCGTTGTAATTCCAATCTTCTCAAGACCATTTTGTTTTAGGTCATTTAAATTTTTCACGATATCGACAATATCAGATCGAATCAGCGGTTCACCCCCGGTTAATCTTATTTTACGGACACCAAACTGGCCAACAAAAAGTTTCGCCAACCGAATAACCTCTTCAGTGCTCAGTAGTTTGTCGTTCGGTGTCAACTGGACACCTTCTTCAGGCATGCAGTAAAGACCTAAAGTGGAGAAGCCAAGGAAGAACATAATTAACTATCAGAAAATAACCAAAACAAACACTTACACCGAAGATTACATCGCTCCGTCAACGATATTCGAAGATAATCGTGCTTGCGACCGAATGTATCGGAAAGATCTTTTTTCGGGGAAAGGCCAGATGAAGTTGTGGTTGCCGTACTGAGACATCGCAATGATAATGGACAACCAGGTTTTGCGAACACATTCGCGTGCAATGATAAAATCTTGGTGGACGTGACTTTTATGAATGGAAATGCTTTGGTAAACATCTTTTTGGTTGTTGCTGTTATGCTCCACTAGTAGTTCTATCACATCTGAAGACGATATTTACATTATTCGTTCTACTACGACTTGAAGCACTAATATCATCATCATATAGTGATGATCATCCCGTACCCATTTATTGTTATCATCACCAAATGCATTCCACTTGTGACATACATACCCACAAGTGAAGAGGAGAACTTATCAACACAACAAACACGAGGACAACACGCGCACTCGAACTGTATGGATGGTACCATCCAAAACTACAGTAATAATCGATAAGCTGAAGATTGATTGATTATCGAAAAGATTGTCCTCGTCGAGGAACTTTTCACGAGGTTATTCTCAAAAGAACACGGTCAATACACAAAAAGCCTCTAACTAAAGGATTTTTATCGAAATTCCTTTGGTATATGGGCATATTATAATATAGAATTCCAAGAATTTCCTTAAACCAAATTTTGAGTAGCGAGATTATTGTGATAATCATAAATAAACCAGGAATAAATCCAAAACACGATATTTCACAAGAGAAAAGCGCCTTTTTTATTATTGAAACATTGGGAATTTACATTTTGTGGATGACAACCGTCCAAAAGTGGACACAACGCTAGCGCAGTCTTCTTGCTTCTCGTTCAGATTCGAGCAGGGTGAGAATATCTCCTTCTCGCACTGGTCCCTTCACGTTTCGGATGATGGAACGGTTTGATTCGTCGAGAAATTCCACTCGAACCTGTGTACATTGGCCCTGGCTGCCGGTACGGCCGAGCACCTTCGAGACCTTAGCGAGACGAATCTTGTCCATACTATTAGAAAAATAAATAAAAGAATATTAGTGAATGTTAATATCGTCATCAGGAAATCGCCTTACCTTAAGTTTCTGGATCGAAATTGAGAAGAAAAACGCGAGACACGATACGAACAAAAAGACAGACGGCAGAGAAAGGAGCGAGCCACTAGTGAAACGTGCTGCGGAAACAGAAAACACACATCGAGGGAACATTCACAGAAGACGTGCCGGGCAATAGAGCGTATTTTGAATTTGGCTTGTTTTGGTTTGGAATATCAGGATTATTTGTTTTTTTTGCTATCAAGTCAATTTATTAATATCTTTAGACAATAGATAGTTATGAACAATGTACAGCTAAATTATTAATAATATGCTAAAGTAACCCAAACAACTGTTTTACCAACTGTTATCAATCCGAATTGTCAATATACCGTATACGAGTATATACGAGTATAATCAAATAGAATCTATTTGCTACAATTAATTTGCAATTACATTATTTGATTTAAGTCTGATTCAATTGTCAATTAAGATAAAAAACAATAGGAATGGGACAATATCTATTATTTAATATTTACATCCATTGTAATGAACAATTACAAATAATCACAATTTTGTATAACTCTAACAAGAAATCAAGGGGGTTCCCCTAAGATTTCAGAATTCGACAAAGATATCTCGGGAAAGTGCCTTTTCGGTTTTTAATGTTCCCCTAATCCTTCTGCTCATAATGCACATTATTTTGTTTGCTTGGTCACATGAGCGCAATCAAAAGCGCCTCGAATTACGCGTAATTTCAGTCCGGGAACATCACGAACGCGTTTCTTTTGCACCAACACCACTGAGTGTTCCTGAAGGTTGTGTCCTTCACCGGGCACAAAAGCGGTTACTTCTTTACCATTGGACAGTCTAAGTAGAACACATTTTCGATTAGCAGAATTTGGTTTCTTTGGCTTTCGAATCAGTGTCTTGAGGACAACTCCGCGCATCTGAGGCTTGTTGTCGAGAGGATGACGGCGAATTCGTGGCGCTTTTGCACCGGCTTTATGAATTCTCTGTAGGAATTTGTCCTCTTTCCATTCCTCGTCCGTAACGGGCAGTGGTTTCGAGAAACATTCGATATATTCAGGGTGGTTTCGGGATGCATTACTCGACTGCAGAATCGATGAAGTAAGTAGTGGACGTAAAGTTGTAGTGATTAAGGAATTATTTCGAAAACCTTAAAGATTGTAAAATTAAATAATAAAATACAAAGCAATATAATCATTGACAAACCATTAGCGTTTGAAGTAAGTGCCAAAGAACCACCTGGGCTAGAAAAGGGCAGAAACCTCGAAAAAAAACGAAAATTCTGAATCTTTGTGGCAAGAAATAAATTCTGTGCCTTCCGGCCGACTAGTCGAGTTAGAATCGAGCTGAACATGATGTTCTTAAGGTCAGATAAAGATCAAGAATAAACTTTATTAAAAATCGAAATATAAAAGATATAAATGCTTCAAGCGAAAATAAGAAATCAAAACATACCTCGAGATTCAGTAGGTCGACCACCTGGTTTAGAGCTGTAACGTCCTCTGTGGAAGGACTGCATTGTTTATATGTGTTTTGGTGGTGTTGCTGGTGGACGCACAAACGAGTGAGGGACTGTCTTGTTTGGTTAGTCATACTTTGGTCACATTTGTTTCGTTTCTTTTTCTCCTTCTAATCGCAACTCAATCGAAGAATATTCGTTCACGATTTATTAACCGAAAAGAAGCGTTCCGGAACGGCGCATTACAACCAGCACAATGAGTTATCAACTGTACCGAAACACGACCATTGGTCATACGCTCCAGGAGAGTTTGGATGAAATTGTGCAGGTACTTTTCGGTTTGATTTATGGATTAATTTTCTAATGTTTTTTAATTTTCTAGTCGGGACAGATTAGCGGGCAATTATCAGCAAAGGTTATGCTACAGTTTGATCGGGCAATTAACAATGCACTCGCCAGTCGGGTCAAGTCACGGCTTACGTTCAAGGTAATTTGGATATTTGATATTTCAAGGAACGATATGCTTTCCTACTAGTGTGGAATGTGATAAGCAATAGTTCGGATACGATTAATCAGTTTAATCGTGATCTTTTAATATGCAATTTACAATTACATTTAACTAAACTAGTTTTGTGATCAAATTTTTGTTCTTATATATTTTTGTAATTTTCTAGTAGTCTATATTTTTAGATAGTTATTATTTTTTAATCTTCAATTTATTAATTTTCTATTACACTAGACTAGATAACGAACAAAATACTCACTTTTGTCTTTTTGTATCACTTAACCAATTACTTATCTAGTTACCTGTTCTTATTTAAGCAAAATTATAATTTTTTTTAGGCTGGCCATCTGAAGACATATCGTTTTTGTGATAACGTGTGGACATTTGTTTTGAAGGATGTGGAATTCCGTGAAGTACAGGAGTTGATTAAGATTGACAAAGTGAAGATTGTCGCATGTGATGGCAAAAGTTCGCAACAGTTGAAGGATGCAGAACGTGATTAGTGAAAGATGTTACCGAATAGAGAAAGGGACAGTGGTTGTGGTTCTCGACCACCAGGACTATGGTCCACTTTGTTCACCTTAACTCCATATATGCCTCCATTGTATGTTCTTCTTATCATTGTTATATGTCGCCTCCATCAAAGATGCCTCTTCCTCACCCTTTAGGTACTCATCTTATATTACCATATTGTTCATCTATTATGATCCTTATTATAGGATTGTATTTTAATTTCGTTTTATAACCTCAATATTATTATATTATTCATTGTCCTCAATTTATACTTTATCGTCTTCTCAAGACACACACACACAAACACACATTTTTCCCTATCTATTATTATTCTATCTGTTTGATCTATCATATATGATCTATTAGATCAATGTTGCTGAAGTTTTATGCTAAGTCAACCACATCTCACACACACCACACAAAACATTGTACCCAAAATGAATTTGTAAATATATTCAAGAATAAATAATCTTGTTAGTTGTCTATTTGTTTGTCAATGTTTGATTACATGACCATCAATTTGAAATATCTTCTGAAGTTCGTAAAGGGTTGTTTTGGTTCAGAGTTCATTTATTCAACGATCAATAACATGAACTTAATAAACAAACGCAAGCTAAGAATGATAAATACGTTTTTCGCATTTTTATTTTGACATTTAGTATGGAAAATACAGTAAGAGTGATTGCTTCACGCCTTAAGCGTTAGCATTGGGTCCTCGCCTTCGGCCTGGAGTGCGGACAGCATTGACGAATCGTCGGTTGTATTGGAGGCGTCGCTTAGCCCGTCCGGTGGCCTTCTTCTTCTTCTCCTGCTTGTCCACCTTTGGAGTCTGGCCCTTCACCTTACCGGCACGAGCCAAAGAACCGTGCACTTTACCACCGAGCAATCGGAGGGCGACTTCAACGTGGGCGCCATCGACCAAACATTCGCCGACCAGTTCATCATCTTCCAATGGACGACCAGCATGGTACAGGATCGAATCCTCCACGGCAATAGACTGGGTCTGTTCGAGGTGCTGCTTCAAAGCAAACACAACATCAGAGGTGGCGCATTCCACGGCATGGGTGCCATCGTGACGGAGAAAGATTTGCATCTTCAAAAGATTTGGAAGTGGTTTCGAGGTTTCTGGAACGAGGAAAAACACTTTTGTGGGAGAAAAACAGAAGCAAAACGCACAGCAAACGCAAACACAGCGGAAGTCACGAGCGAAAAGAACGAAAGTGTGGTGGCACTATTGTGATTACACAGGAGTCGGTTGGGTGGAAACAGTCAGTAAATGTGCTTCCACCTGGTGTCTCACATTGCTATTAAATGAGCAAAGCGAACTTAATATTCGAGGACGATAAATTCCAAAATGGGCGATTCATAAAAGTTGTTACTCAATTATTCCAACACAGCAGCGCCAATTTAGGTAGGCAACAGCGCCCCTGTTTATTCAGTACAATTCACAGCCTATTTACGCTGTGCGACACGGTCGATTGCGGCAACCACTGTAAACAAGTCTGTTTGTATGGGCAAATTGACATTTACGGCCAATTTGTAGTCGTTGGTTACTTATGGTTCTTGTCTTACGTTCAGGCCGGAGCTAGATCAGATCGAAATTAGATCTACAGCAGAAATAAACAGTGGAAAATGCATTGAACATTATTTGGCTCGTCCAACGGACCTAAACGCACGCGTGCTTAGGTCCGAAAAGCCAACCTGAGAATCAACTCGAATCCGTTCCATATGTTTGGTTGCCGTTGCCGAATATTCTGCCAAATTTGAATTTCACGATTATCTCAAAGGTATATGTTTATCTCGTATTTTCTCATTTCACAAGAATATTCTCCCTTTAATTAGACTATTGTTATTTTCTGTTTACTGTACCCCCAAAAAGTACATACCATTTAGGAATTCTGAATTTGATCACTAATTAGTTTTCGATCTTGATTTGTTATTTTGTTATTCTTCATTATATTCGGTTTTTTGTTAGTTTGGTTGTGTTTAGACATAGTAAACACATACCGAAAAGTGCAAATTCACTTTTGTTTTTCTCCATTAATCACCTTTAATTAATTAATGTTGACATTATTAATTATTGATCAATTAATTAACGTCAATTAATTTGAAAAATTCTATATAGTGCTGATTAACTTAACTTTACTATATAATGTCAAGATATACTGACAGCGAGCCACTTGTGGCCATTGAATAATCGATTTTTTATTTTTTCCAACTGGGCTAAAATTCCTAACAAATAGATTCTGGAATTTTATTTATTAGCTTTTTTCAACTACACCAAGAATTTGGGGCATTTCAGAATTGTAATTCCCGGATTTAGTATTTAATTATAATTTTACTAATTTTTGTTTTTTGTACTTTTGTTAAGGTTTTGGTTGTTATCCGGCTTGAACGAGACTCGACACGACACGCTTAATCATGAGCTTTTATTACCACTTTTGACGATTATGATCAACATTATTATCAGCATCATTGCACTGACTCACTCGTCAACCGTTTTATCAAAACTCGAATTAACTTTTATCTCTCAACTCTAAACAACAAACAACAACAACGACAGCATCGAATGAAGCAGACTTGCATGACTGTAATGCAACCAAAGAGCACGTTTTGTCGTCTTTGTTTGTTTGGTCGCGGGCTTAAACCAAAAACCATACGAACGAACACACACCATCAATACACAGGATTAGCATGAATGGTAAATTTCCATTTTTGCTATATTTCCATTGTTTTCCTGTACAATTCCGGGTGGTGATGGTGACGCTTATGTGTGAGCATTTTGCCTTGTGTCTGTGAATTATCAAATCGAACTTCAAAACTTGAACATGAAACTAATTTGTATATGATTTACACATTTGCTTCAAAACAATACTTGAAACTATGACAACAGTAACAATAATAATAATCAACTAGTCTTCTCCCTCTTTTCTCTGAGTTACTGATTTGACAATTTACAACACTTTTATTGCTACTCTACTACTTATGATCATCAAATTTGTTTGACGATAGATATAAAGTGACTCACATCACTACTTACAAGCCATCAATCATTTTGTCACACGCGCCCGCGTTCGACTAAGTCGCACCTGTCGTGCCGTACCTGTGTACACTTTTGATTGAGTCAAGATATATTATCCCTGTTTTGGTATTTGAGAGAGTTATATCATCATAAACAAGTTCAGCATCATCAGCATCGTCGTCGCTTTCGTTTTCGTTTTACTCGAGTTGGCGCACTCGAATGAAAAGTAACGTAAAAGTCACAGGTGAAAATGTATTAACGATGAACAAACCAACAACGACACGACAAGAGCGCGACAGTAATAAATTTTGATTGGTGAGTCGGTACTTTTTGTTATTTCGTTCGGTGGTTTTTTTCTTCTTTATTTGTGTCAGCTTCAGGTAGTGTATTGTTGAGTTTTGGACATTTTATTATAAGACACGGATTCTTTTCCTTTTGACTAAAGATATGATTCAGTTTAGTTGAATTGATTAGCTGATCTTGGTTATGGTTGTCCTGTTTTGCTTAGTAGACCATTAACCTTGTTCTCTTTTATCCTAACGTGCTGTTTTTTTTCTCTTTCCATTAGATTAGTGCGAAAACGCCACTCAAATACTAATAACCGGATGAAAACTATTGTGAAAATGTAAATTTTGTGATTTCGACATTATGAAAATATTAGATAATTCCAAGCAGTCAAACTCACTTTAAGAATTTTCCGTTTGATTGATCCATAATATCCGTATTTCATAATTCTCGTTCTTTCTGCTCTCAAAGTCAATTTTGCATTTTGCATTTGTGATATTATTGTTTTATTTATTTTGATTTATTTATTATTATTATTTATTTCACTTGGAGTACAAAGAAAAAATCATTGACTAACTCTCAAGATGAAGTCATCGATTGTGAATATGTTTGCATTATGTTTATGTTTTCAATTACTATTTCTTATCGTCATACCACCCGACCCGGTGAACGGCTATGCTGTTTTGGACATTCGTCAAGATGAGAAGGCAAAATTGTTGCATCGACTGGACACCTTGAACATTCTCGCTTATGTTTCCATTTTGATTCTGATCGTGTGTACCATTTGGCTGTTCAAACATAAGCGAGTCAAGTTTGTGCACGAAACCGGCCTTGCTATCATCTATGGACTAATTGTGGGCGCAATTATTCGGTACACCGGCAAGGATACAGACATTTCTCAGTTGAGGTATGTTGCAATCTAAAGCGAATGTATGTACTTTATTCAATTTTATCTCCTTTTTAAATTATTTAGTGTTAAGCCAACCAACGAAACGAACCTCAATTCTACCTTGAAATACGGACCACCCGATATGTTATGGATTGAGTTTCAAGTTCCTGCCGGTGTCCGTGAAGATGTGAACGGTCGTTTTATTCATCCGGTTTCGGGAAATTCGAGTTTACCCATAGTCCCGTACTCTCAAAAAGAGAACGAATCCCGCTCGTATGCCTATGTCTTTCAGGGTGAGATCTACAATCCCAAAACGGATGGCTCTGTGCCCGCTAATAAGAAGATTCTGGAAAAGGCCACCTTTGATCCGGAGATTTTTTTCAATTTGATTCTGCCATTGATTGTGTTTAATGCCGGGTATTCGTTAAAGAGAAAGTTCTTTTTCCGTAATTTTGGTATTATTTCATACTTTTAATTTATTATAATTTCTAATGTTATTTTCATCTCCATTCTCAGGAGCCATCATGACCTATGCATTTATCGGCACTACCATTTCCGTCTTCTGTGTTGCCCTTATTATGAAGACACTAGTCTGGTTCATGCCAACCATGTTAAAAGAATTTAGTTTCACCGATTGTCTCTACTTTGGTGCGATTATTTCCGCTACCGACCCTGTGACTGTTCTCGCAATATTCAACGATCTTCGAGTGGATGTCACATTGCATGCTTTGGTGTTTGGTGAATCGATATTCAATGATGTCATCTGTATTGTGTTGGCCAGTTCGATTGATTCTTTCACTCAGCATTACAACTTTGGCTTCGTTATTGCCATGTATCGAGCGTTTACGAACTTTTTGACTATTTTTGTGTGCTCGTTGCTGCAAGGGTCGTTGATTGGTTGCGCCACTGCTTTGCTGACTAAGTATACCAAATTGTGTGACCATCCACTGTTGGAGAGTACTCTGTTTGTGCTTTGTTCATATGCAAGCTTTTTGCTGTCTGAAGCATTCGAACTTTCGGGTATGTTTAACATTTTTAGTTTACGATTTAATGAGAATTGATGTTTTATTTTTATCTAGGAATCGTATCTGTTCTCTTTTGTGGCATCTGTCAGGCTCATTACACCTACAACAACCTTTCACCCGAATCTCGCATTCGAACCAAGTCTCTATTTGAAATGTGCAACTTTATCGCGGAAAACTTTATTTTTGCCTACATTGGCGTGTCGATCTTCACTTTTCCACAGCATTTGTGGTCATTTTGGTTTATTCTTTGGACCTTTATTGCGATCATTTTGGGCCGAGCTTTGAACATTTACCCTTTGAGTTACTTCCTCAATTTGGGACGAACTAACAAGATTCCAACGGAGTTTCAACATGTTCTGTTTGCATCTGGTTTGAGAGGTTTGTTTGGTGGTGATATTTGCAGAGACAATATTGATTGTTTTTATTATTTTCAACTAGGCGCAATGGCATTTGCTCTAGCGATACGAAACACATTGACCGAACCTCGTCGTCTAATGTTGACTTCAACTTCGGTTGTTTCCATTTCGTCTGTCATCATTTGTGGCAGCTCCATTCAACCACTTTTGAATTATTTTTTCATTCCAACCAACGTTGATGAAGCGGTTGATCGAAATTCGACCGGATTTAGTGCTAACAACGATCCAAACACTAGTTTCAATCGTTTCCGCAACCGGTCTGGCTCGGGTGATCAGATTATTTCGCCTGTGGATGATGTCAACATTGGGCCTGGCGGGTCGTCAAATGCAAACTTACTAGCTTCGAACAAGAATGTGTATGAGAAGGCGTGGTTGGTCCGAAAGTGGTACAACTTTGACACCAATTTTATGAAACCACTGTTGACCCATGCGCGGCCTTCGCTGATGGAGACAATGCCAACGTGTTGTCTCCCCGTGGCCCGTTTCTTGACTTCCGCTCAACAGATGCTGGGCGGAGGGCATGGTCCAGCCGGTGACAGTTCAGAACATTCGATGATCATCACCAATCAGCCTTCAACAGTGAACGGCCATCGTGGTGGTCATCAAAAGGTTTCAACATATTCGACATCTAACGATAATATTAAAACTTATCAATCGATCTATTAGATATTACACAATGATGAAGATAATTATGATGAGGACATTGGTGCACTGGTCGATGATCACGATGATGACCCATACAATGATGGCCACCGAAGAAGTTCGAAGACGACTGCCAATGGTAGCAATTCGCGTTTCAACGAACTTGCACCGGGAAATCTTGTGATTTTGGGCACTCCAAGACGCTCGAATGGCTCTTCTTCAGGAGGGTCGTCGAACAAGAATAGTCAACAACGATTAACAACGAATACTGTTAACAATTCTCCAATCCATAATGAATCAAACAATTCTCCAATCAACAACATCAACACGAATCCATTTGCTCAACAACAACCGCTCCAGTTTATCTCATTCTCGGTTAGTAGTCATCGGAATTTGTTCGATTTAAATGTGGATTCTATCGATTTGGTGTCGAATTCGAATTGAACTATCGATTCTTTTCGATGCGGAATTTTTGGTAGATTTCCGTAATTTACTTAATCTACAGTACTTTATTTATTTATTTATTACTAACGATTCGATATTTTTATTTTATTTTCTATTTACTAATTTATTATTTTTATTATCATTCCAGTCTCCTAAGAATTGAATTGCCTAATTGCCTTGCTTCTTCTTCTTTTTGTGATATTTGATTTTGTGTTTTTCTGTAGACATGTTTTGATTTTTTCTGCTTTGATTTCTTTGTTTGCATTTATGTATGTGTTTAAGGCACCTTTTATTATTTATTTACTTTTTCATGCTTTTTTGCTTTTTGTTGTCAATTTAGTCAAGTTTATATTTGCCTTATTATTCAGTCAAACCCTTGTTTGGGTCATAGGATTTCTCAACTAATTTGGCTATTGTGTTTTTATTATCAATCAATCAATTTGTTTATTGTCTCATACAATCAGACGCATTCCTCGCCGAATCTGAGACGATCGTCGGCGACCTTTCCAAACAACAGCAACAGCCGTAACCATACGAGTCCATTGATTGGCTTTGCGAACTTATCTTCAACATCATCCTCATCGAGACTATATGCAACTGGAACTAAAAACTCTTCGGCACCCGAACTCGAACTTCAACCTCAGCCTTCATCACCATCAACATCAACAGCATTAACATCAACGACTTCAGTTGTCCTCAGACCCGAACAACTTCTCACTCAGTTTGACCGATAAAACATATGTAACACTTCTAAGTCAGTCTTGAAGAAGACACCACAACCAAGCCAGTCAAAACCTTCCTTATGGCATAATTTGAATTTCTTGTCAAAATGACGAAATATATATATATTTTATTTTCATAATTGTTCGTATTTATTATTGTTGACAAATAATAATAAATTATAAAAAGATTTTTGATCGCTCTCTTGCTTATTAGATCTATTAGAACTAGCGAGCAATAATGGCGACTTTTCGGAGAACCTCGGTGTTTGTGTTACGAATCATAATAACTTATGATCATATGAGTATAACCATGATATTTGGGTAAGTACAATTTAGTGTTATAAACAGACATTTTTCCTCACGCAGACTATTCGTCTTAGTTCGAGTCAGTTCGTTTTAGTCGATCAAATAACGCAATGTCTCAAGTGTCTTGAGTTCAGTCTCACCACCATATCGGATGTTCCTACTTTAGCCATCTATTCAAATCTTCCAGTGAAAGATCTGTCCCTGGTTGATTGTATTTAACCTACCTGGAAACGGCTTCAACAGACCGCATGTAGTCAACGACGTGAATTGACTGTTTTGATTGGCCAAGTGTGAGAAAAGGCGATTGAAGATTTCAGTTTGGCGATTCCTTTCGCGGAAGAACTTGCCGAGTCGAAAGATGATAAAACCGAGTTGACTTATTGCCTCTCCCTCTTATTATTAATCTCCCAATTAATATATTTTGCTTAGTTTTCTTCGCTGCTATCACCAGTGCACTGCCTATTATTCTGTCTGATGAATCAGTCGTTAAGCTCAGCTAACACTTAGTTCTACTCAAACAACTGATTCATCTTTCTGTGTTAATCGATTGCTGACAAATAGTTTGTGCTCAAAACAACAATCCTCCTTGCTATATCTTCGATCAAGGTTCTCGCATTGAAAGCTGAATGTGGATCACACAATTACTTTGTACCGTTTCGTTCGGTGATTTGTCCCAATTTGTTTGCACTTGAGGTGTACATTGTAAACTGTACAATTCGGAACATTATCTCACCTGCTGGGAATGTGAAGAGAAAGGAAACTTTATTAAACGATCTGTCGCTTTCTCTGACTATTGGCGCCGTTCGAACAACTTGGCACCAAGTTGCGCAATTTCGTGAATTAATTACCAGAAAAAGAAATTTTAGATAGTGAACACATTCAGAGAGTCAAATACATTTAGAGTGATTTTGGTTAAAAAGATGTTCACTTTAAAATTGTATATATGTTTTTATAATAAATAAAGTTTTATTGCTTTTATCGAATGCATTTTAGGCAACTAAACATTTCACTTACAGGGACAGGATTGCACACTACACTCCAATGAGATGTCCGTGTGGCCTAACGGATAAGGCGTCTGACTTCGAATCAGAAGATTGCAGGTTCGAATCCTGTCACGGACGATTGTCGTTTTTGCATTTTTGTCATGTAATTTTTTGTGTATTTTAAATAGGAATCGTAGATTATTTTGATTCAGTTTTCGAGGGCATTCATTCAAACAAGTTGAACTAAAACAAACCGAACCAATTACATTGACTGATTGACATAATATAACTTTTTTCCAAGGTGTAAACAATCAACTGTCCTAGTATTCAGAATAATAGCCATATTGTGCTGTGCTTACCATGTTGGTTCTATTCATAATGTAAGTAATATTGATTTTTGTAAAGCTAGAATATGTTATGGGCAGTACAAACCCATCTATGCCCCTTTAAACGTCACTGACGATTATGTTGACTAACAGCTGCAGCCTACAGCCACTTTCCTCACTCTCACTTGCCGATCATCAGTTTTGTCAGTGTCTTTCTTCCCTATTTGGTCACTATCCCATGCATCATTTACCTCATCACACTATGTCCTTACCTGGTCAGCATTGAGGAGTATCGTCTGTCTGTGCGTGTGTGTGTGTGTGTGTGTGTGCGTTTGCCCTCGCCCCTTCATAAGGGATAATCAATTTCTCCGGTGAATCTAGTCATTCTGTTTTGGTTGATTTTACTTGCGGAACAAAATCCCCGAACAGCAAATCCGTCAACAAACATGAACATCAATCCTGATGACTCAACAACTTCAACTCCGGTATCTTAATAATGATTGCTCAGATGATGAGTCATTGATTTATTTATTTGTGCATTATATTGTAGTGTAATTGATTAGTGTTTTTTGGGGGCGATTAGTTCGTTAATTCGTTAAATTATTAGAGTAAACTGTAATATTCAGGCAATGGACAAAATTATAATCGATTCTTCCATGAATTAATCACGTTACTTTTTAGAGAATCTAAGCAATTAGGAATATTTTTCTCGTTTCTTCAATCTTAAGGATATCTCCAGAATATTACTTTTCTCACATGATCAGGACCATCGACGTGATTCAGACGTGTAATTTCACCACTTACGTCAATCGTTTATTATCTTAGAAGGATTATCTTTTATCTTTTTTATTTAGGATAAACTAATTTTATTAAGATATCTACTAATGTGCATCTCTTTTTAATTTCAAATTAGACTTTGATCGATATCGATGCTCAAACCGATTCGGCATTTATAAATGAAGAATTTATTACCGCAACCACAATTGATCATCATCAGCACCGAAATCAACATCACCGCCATCATTATGAGAATGAATCGCTTGATGGTTCAAATCACTCTTCCTCGTCCACCAAATTGGGAGCAGCTATGTCCAATCTGTCGACGCCTTCCTCCAGTCCACCCCCACCTGCGCCACCTCTAGACAATATTCCCGACAGCAATCCTGCTGAAAATGAAGTCGATCAAGTGGATCCTCAAATACTGGAAATGGTCCGAGCAACTCAGTATGGAAATTTTGAGCAATGTAAACGAATAATCGAAGTGGAGCATTACGATGTGAACCAACGTGATGGAGAGAATGTCACACTGTTGCACTGGGCTGCAATCAACAATCGAATCCAACTGGTGCAATATTATATATCGAAAGGAGCTGAGATTGACGCCATTGGAGGTGATCTAAGGTCAACGCCGCTACATTGGGCCACCAGACAGGGACATCTCCAGGTGGTTGTTTTGTTAATGCAAAATCGTGCCGATCCTTCACTGCTCGACGGAGATGGATTCAATTGTCTACATTTGGCATGTCAGATGGGACATACATCGATTGTGGCGTACTTAATTGCCAAAGGACAGGACATCAATGCTCCAGATTTGAACGGAATGACACCCTTGATGTGGTCTGCACTAAGAAAGAATACGTAAGTTATCTTTACTACTATTTGTAATACACACTGACTGTTGAATTTTGAATTAACCATTCCAGGGTCGACCCCACTCAATTACTGATAAACCTTGGAGCTAGTCTATCGATAACGGACCGAAATCGAAATACCGCACTCCACTGTGCGGTACTGTCAAAGAATGGCACAGCTGTCAGTCTACTGCTGAAGAATGGTGCCAATGCGAACTTTCAAAACATTGCCGGTGACACGCCCGCGGACATGGCACTCAAGTTCAACACCAAATGGATTCATGCCATGTTTGTTGACTATCAAAAGCGCTCCGAAGCGAAACAACCACTGACCCGATTCAAGTTGAGGTCTTCGTCAAAGAGTGAAATTAAAATACCTTCCTGGAGGGATCCTCAGCTGCGGTACTATGTGATGGCAATGACGCCTTTTGTGATGTTTTACGCAATCGGAAAACTACTCTACAGTGATATTCAACTGTCGACCAAAGCATTCTCTTTTATTGGTGTATTAGTTGCACTATATGTGGTTGTTCAGTTTATGTTTGACCATAAGCAGCTCAATGTGCTTGCCATTTCACTTTACTTGTCGACCAAATTCTGGTTGTATGTCACCTTCTTTCAGTACTTTGTTTTCAGTAAGTACTTTATTGCTTGAATTGCACAATTTAGATACTAACTTTCACTTGCATCCAATCCAGCATTGCCACCAATTCATTTATTTATCTTTTTACTCGCGTCCACATGGCTTTTCTATAGCTTTTATAAGGCCTGGCGAAGTGATCCCGGGTTTGTGGCCAATAGTCATGAGGAACAGTTAAAAGTAAGTGTTTTGTGTATGTGTTTATTTTTTAAAATTGTTTTTTGTTTTGTTTTTTTCAGGCAATAGTTGACCTAGCAGAGCACGAAGGTTTTGACGTTCACTTGTTCTGTAGTACCTGTCTGGTGCGCAAGCCACTTCGCTCGAAGCACTGTTCCCTCTGCAACCGATGTGTAGCCCGTTTTGATCACCACTGTCCCTGGATCTCGAATTGTGTTGGTTCACGCAATCATAAGTACTTCATCTGGTATCTAACCTCGTTGTCTATCGTGCTGGTGTACTACTTCTGTGCCACTATTCATTGTAAGGGCTTGTTGTTTGATTATTATTTGGGCAATTGTTTTGTGTATTTATTGTTTTCATTTTTCATTTTGTTTTGCCTTGTAGATTGGAGTCTATTCGATGCCATTTATTTGCGCATCGAAAATCGTGATGCTATTAATGAAGCAGAGAATTATCTCGCTACACAACAACAGTTTGGTGAGCTGCAGTCATTTCAAAAGGAGAATTCCATCTTTGAAATGTGGGCACATTCGCTCAAGTTGAATGGATGGATTACCTGGTGTTTTGCCAACTCGTTCATTCATATTACCTGGATTTTCTGTTTGCTGATATGTCAACTCTATCAGGTATGAAATCTCATTGATGCTCAAATGTCCAACTAATCTTTTGTCTTTCTACTTATAGGTCGCCTCCCTCGCTATGACCACTAACGAACGAATCAACTGTGATCGTTACCATCATTTCAAGCGTAACAAACGAACTGGTCATTACCGTAATCCTTACAAGTAGTTTTTAGGTTTATCTCATGAATATTATTAATTAATTTGCCATTTTTTGTGCCGAATTTAGCTTGGGCTTCTTGCGCAATTTGATTGAATTCTGTGAATGCAAACAAGTCCATTCGTGGCTGTACAAAGGCTGCGACATTCGTGACTGGCGTTACGTGTACGACGAGATGGAGGTTCGGTACCAAGATGACTCTGACACTGAGGACTCCTCCTCAGAGGACGACCTTTACCGGCGTGATGCCAAAAATACCATTCCGGTCTAATCATATGTATGATGTAATCAATTGTGAAACTTGAAACTAACTCAATCCGCGTTCATTATCATAATCATCACATCAATCATGATCAATTCTACTATTCTAAGTCCCCCGTTTTGCGCTTTCAATTCTTTGAAATATATTTTCCTACACAAGTCTACTAGACAGCTTGGTTTTTCGTTGGTTTGCGCGCACCCACTGCACTTGAACATAATCTTGATTCCGAAAAAATAATGTTATATATCACAATTTTGGCAATACTTAATACAAATTGATTTATGTGTGTGTGTGTTTGTAACTGCCTTTCAATGATATTGTCTCATTAATTAATTAACTAATTGAATTCAAGACTATTGGAAAGGCTAGATTATATAGGTGGGGAACATGTCAATTTTGGTTATGAAAACACTCGTAAATTGGCCACCAATAAAAATGGACCAAATATTTGAATAGATTAATAATCAAATTATATAGAAAGTGCATGCAAATATAAATTTAATTAACTTACTTGGTACTCTTAGAGAAAGTGTACTTGAGTCAATAGATCTATAGTCAATCTATCAAGTTAGCATGAACTGACAGGTTCACGGAAATTAGTTTGTTGATGAGTTTGACGAGAGCACATCAGCCTCAAAGCATCATCATCTCGACCCTCAGTGGGTTGAGTGTGTTCAAGTGTATCACCATCATCACTATTCCCATGATGCATCCAACTCGAAAGTACAGTCACGGCTACATTGGACAAACGGCCAATTTAGTGCCCACCAAACGGACCTCCTTGAGTACCAATATTAACCTATGGCCACTGTCCGGTAATGACCGTCGATATGCGATGGTCGATGATGATGATGATTGTGGTAGGGATGGCGATGATCAAAATGGCGGTGGAATGTTCGATTTGAATGACTTGAAATATTACGGAGATGTTATGATGACCCGAGAAGATGATGCGGATGCCGAGGCAGGAGATTTTGACTTTGGCTATAGCGAAAATTACGAAGACGATGATTGTAATGATGAATTTGTGGAAATGGTCGATGAGAAACGATGGTTTGCATTTGCCATCGAAGATTGTCCTTCCTCGTTGAAATTGTTGGTGCGATTCTATAGGTAAAAAGATTAAATAGAAAACTAAAACACTAACCATATCTTCTGTCCGGTACAGGTTCTTCATTTTCTCCTTTTCCGGAATTGTGTTCCAAACGAGCAATTCCATGGATTCTCAATTCAGTACTTCGAAAGTGTCAAAACGCGCAATTTCAGACATAGCCACAGCAAATCGAATGTCATCGTCGTATTTTCGTCGAGGCTCTGCAATTGTGAAGCCTAAAACCTTCAAGGCCAATCTGATCAGTCTATGGATGTTGTTCATTCACGGAGTAATGATATTATTCTACATGATCCCATTGATATTTGGCAGGATGGACTCGCTTGACCATCATACAGGAAAGATCTTAAACTCGAGTTTACACAGTAGTGCTGATTCTGCAGAATTGAACGAGTCTATTGGGCACAGCAACAATAAATCACAATTCAAAATGGAGGAATTATTTGGTGAGAAGCACTATGCCAGAGAGTTTAGTCCATTGAAGCCAATCCTTCGGAATTTAACTCTCTCGGTGACCTATGTCTTCATGTTGGACGGTCTCGTAAACTATGTGCTCAATCTGGTGTTCGGTGGTAGACTAATTTCACTGATTGCTCGTATTCCGCACATACACAAGCATGACCCAGACAAGTCACTGGCCATTCGGCTTCTGTTGGTCACATTTGGCATAATTCTATGCTTCAGCACTGTGGGCTTGTTGATCTTCAATAAGTCACAAATGCGCACACTTTATGCGCTCATCTTCGGTCCAAGAGACAACATCCCTCGACATGATGTGATCATTCTGGTCAAAATATGTGTTATCACACTGACGCACCATTATCATTACTTTCTCCTCTCGATGGTCGCCATATTCTTCGTTTATACGATGATCATATTTCGAAGACAAGTGCAAGAGGTGAAAGATTCTATTGAAAAAGGTACGATTCGATCACACTTCAACAGGCATTAATTAATTTAATAATTTAGTTTCCCTAACGGAGATTCACCTTTACCACATAAAACGTCATCTCCACCACCTGCACGCTCACTTTTCGTTGATTATTTATTACTATTCGATACCAATCACCACCCTAATGGCGGCCAATGCCTTCCTCCTGATCGGCTCTGTATGCTTCCTGATGATTCATCAAATCAAGCCACACGACTACTACATAGTGTTTATCTTCAATTTAGGCGCATTTGCGTTTGCTCGACTAGTGGTGGTTTGCTGTGCAGGCAATGCGGTCACCACAGTCTACCGGGAAATGGTTCGCACACTGTATGAACAAATTCCCGAATGGAATCTAAGTACGTGGATATGTTTTCTTGAAATCAAACGGCTGGAGCCACAATTTGTGGTGAGCATCGGTGGCACTTACACGGTGAGACAGTCAGCCATTCTGACAGTGCTGGGCTTTGCACTCAACTACATTGTGGTACTGCTGCAAACGGAGAATTATTCGTCCAACCAGAAGAATTATACTAATTCTTCTATAAATTCAACAAATGTTACTGCCGATTGGGAGTTGGTATAAAAAGTCTTCCGTTCCAATTAATTGCAGGAGTTTCGGGCATTGTCGATATTGGCAATAAGACAAAAGAGAATGTGAATTATTTTATCTCGCACAAAATCACAAGTTATAGATTATAGAAGAATAAAGCATATTTTGATAATCTCTTGAAAAATTAGATCTCTAGTCGACTTGGTCCTAGTTGCATTCACATATACGGCCACATTGATGTCTGATGACCAACTTGATCTTGATGGTAGTAAAGGCCAGAAGACAACATTTGTGGCATTTGTATGACCATGTTGGAAGATAATGGAATCATTTCAAATGGAGCGGTAGTTACCATAGGAACTGTATATGAAGCAGGCTGGTTGATAATATCCAAAAAATAGCTATTCGATGGTTCCAAAGGCAAATAGCCATGCACATTCTGGATGTGATGATTGAGCGATTCAATGTTGAGGAAGAATCCTTCCTGGTCGACACAGTCCCGAAATGGACACTGAAAAGTGTTTCTTGGATTGAAGACAGTGAGTGATTCGAGATAGTTTGAGATTTCACTAAAGGTAGAAATAAATCAGAAATAGAATCATAGAGAGTGAATTCAAGTATACCTAGCATCTGTCGGCATGGGTTCCAATTGAGCCTCGAAAGAGAGTGACTCACTAATGGTTTGAGAACTCAGTGAAATAGTGCCGAAAGAGCACACCGAATTTGTCCTTCCATCGTCAATTAGAGTCATATTCCCTGGAAGCCGATTATCTTGGCCCGACATGTCGTAGCGATTGTGCTCCGCTTGGTCAATATTAATATTTTGAGGAGAAAAGTTACTTCTGATACTGCATTTGTCTCCTTCATCCTCCATATCATCTTCAATTTCATAAAAATCTTCGAATATTTGGTCTATCATCGCAGACGAAGCCGAACCAGAAAAGTTGAGGGCTGAAGAAACATAACCGACAATACTTTCAAAGAGTCGAGAAGCACTACTTGTAAGTGATGAACTAAGCAATTCATGGTCAGTTTGTAAAATAAACGACGATTCAAGACTGGGTTGGCTTTCCTGGACACTGTTTGGACTAATTTCGTTGAGAAATACAACTTCGTTGTCCTCTTCTTCTTCTAAAACAACGTTCACTACGTCCTCAGGCAAAAGGGACGGTTCAAGAGTAGTAAGAGATTGTTCCTAATTCAACAAAACATTCAGATGAAAGATTATGAACATAGACAACGCAAACTTACCAAAAGTAAAGTTTGATGACTCATTTCTGTTTCTGAGTAGTCGATCACAAGCGACGCAGTAGTTGCAAACGAATCCACCGAAGATCTTTGCAGAAGGTTGCTGTTGTCCTTAACAGAATCTTGGCCAGGCTTAAGGGTCTGTCCCGAGACATGGCAATTCTCATTGTTCATAGTTCTAAAAAAGCTAAGTGATAATCAGTTAACAGTATCCAAACAGGGATATTTATCAGAAAAGCAAAGCAAATACGAACACCAAAAGTGAATAACAAATCATTTGTGCTAAATTTCAGACAAATCGAACATAAAGGATTAGTTCCAATTCTGATTAATTAAAAATATGTCGCAAAAGTAAAAGATTTGATTATCATCATTAAATTAGATCATATCTGGATGTATTAAAAATGTAAATAATTCGAGTATTACTTGCTTAAAGCATTGAGTAAATGTGAGCGTGGTAGTGGTATACAAGCGATAAGCTGGATGTTGATTGGTCGATGAGAAAATACCACAATGTGGCGGTGAGCATAGAATTTGAAAGCATTGTGAATTTACAAAATAATTGCCTTATAGGATCAATTTTTAGTGACTATAAACTATATGACTTTTAGCTTAAACATTAGAATAATAAATATGCTGTTTCAAGAAACATTAAATAAAAATTTGAATTATCCCAAATCGAATCATTACTTCCAATCACAATTATTATTTTTATTTCAGATATCCTGTAAACCAGTGATTGTCAATCACAAAGTGATTCCCTATTGTTACCGAGCACATACGATCAATAGTCCACTCCACTAATACTCCGAATGGCTCTGTTTGTCTGTGTCTCGTCCATCGGTCTGTATGAGCACAGCTCCATGTCGAAAGAGGCCATACCCGACGAGATTGTCCTTAGCACAGTGGAGTAGTTGCCAAGTTCGGCCAGCGGTACAAAGGCAACCACTTGTCGGAATCCAACTTGTTCAGGTACCGAGTTTGAATCTCCAAACTCACATCTCCTTGCACTGAGGTCCGACAGAATGGGACCAATGTACTGTTCGGGAGTGGCAATCTCGAGTCGCATCAATGGTTCCAGCAGAATGGGGGCACATTGTCTCAACGCTTCCAGTGCACACTGATGGGCTGCATTCGTGACAAATGGCTGAGTGGTTCGTCTGGTAGTGACAAATTCGTGCAGCAGAACTTCTACGCCCACAACGGGAAAACCAAACAGTGGGCCATACTCGAGTGCCTTGAACACTCCACTGTGGATCCATTTAGGATGCCAAGGCCTGAGTTGACCGGCGAGATTGTTCTCTTTCGTATTGACCACTTTGATTTGTAAGTCTTTTAATCGAAGTTGTTGTTGGTGATCTTGTTTGTGTGTGCAAGGTTTGATCTCGAGTGTGATTCGAACCTGATTAGACACACCTCCAATTGATTTGGCCAAATCAACAGTTTCCACTGCTGAACTTGTGATCGATTCTTGGTAAGATATTTGAAGTGGTCCCGTGTGTACCTCGATGCCGTATTCGCGCTTGATGCGATCCTTGACGATCTAAAGAGTTAAAAATATTATTATATTTATTAATATGAAAAATAAAACGTCACTACACCTATTAATGGGAAATCACTCATTTTGATAATCAAAATTTGAGTGTTTGCATTTTTAACCTGAACTCATCTTCAAATCTTGTTGTTTACTTTGTTTGCCTTTGCAATGGAGAAATCTGATGATAATAAAAATGATTCTAACGAATCTCCAGAACAGAATGCTGTTCCGAACGATGTCTTCGTAGAGAGTTAGAACGAAGAGAGCAGACCTGAGATGGAAGAGGTAAATGAAGAGGATTTTGTCTCGATCAACTGTTCAATTGATCAACTGATAATAATTAATCGCCCCATAAGACTAGTTTCTCGACAAATAAAAGATAATAACTTTTACCAATAGTGAGGATACCCTTGAAGAGCGACAAGAGGCTCGTGATCTGATAGTGGAAAACTTTGACGAACTCAGTTTGTACCACATGGATGTGATGGGCGAGATTGTCCGCAAAGGATGTCCAGGTGGACTGGACCGATACAAACAGAACAATAACCAACTGGAGGTAATATAACACCAAAAACCGCTATTATACATTCTAACATTTTTCTTTTGTTTCAGACGAATCCCAACTATCGGATGGAGATGAAGAAGAACAATCCTGACAAATACAATAAATACTTACAAAAATCGAGTAAGTTGAGACTATTTACGACTCAAAATGCAAGGTAACGAATCGATAAATTGAAATTACATTACCTTGTTAACAAAATAATTCGAAATTATGAGCAAAAGAATGTGAGATTCTCTCTAAGCAATTGACATAAGAATTATAAATAAAGCACACATACCTCAATATGCAATTCGCCCATTCCTTTGATCACAATTTGATTAGTGGACGCAGCACCTCGGTCCTTGTCATTGTCACTCCACACCACCTTGAAAGAAGGATCTTCTCGTTGAAGTTGAGATAAAGCAATTTCCAATTGTTTTAATTTGGACAATGAGGGTGATTCGAGGGAACAGTAGTACACTGGTTCGGGAACTTCGATTCCGGCAAATACTGCTTGTGGCTGAGACGATTCGAAATTTGATTTCTTGAGGGAAAAACAAAGGAATACAAACAATCAGAATATATTAAGAGCACATACATTTGAATCCAGTGTAACCAATGTATCTCCAGTGATGGTAGAAGACAATCCACTGACAGCGACAATATCCCCGACTGTAACAATCGATGGTTCAGTGGCATTTGGTTCGGTTTTACTGAGATCAGCGAAATGATCCGCAAAAGGTCGATAAACTCGAGTAATCTTTTCCATTAAATCACGATTTAGATTGAACACAGATTGGCCACCAGCAGCTAAAGTTCCAGAATATAGTCGGAGATAAGTCAAAGGGCCTAGGCGCTTGTCGGTGGTAATTTTGAAAGCTAATGCACAAAAACTTGAAGTTCCCGTTGTTGAAGAAGCTTCCTGAACCTCGACTGCTCTGGGATTTTCCGTAGGACTTGGTAGATAACGTACCACAGCATCGAGCAGTGGTTGGACACCGATGTTTCGGTATGAAGAACCACACAGAATTGGAATTGCTTGAAGGTCCAAACAGGTTTCTCTGATTGCTCTATGAAGACTAGACGAAGTGATCGATGCTAGTTGATCCACCTGAAGTACCTTTTCAGCCAAATTCGTGTTGAGATCACAAAGTTGACCAATGAGATTCTCACGGGCCTTGAGAAGTTCTTCCGTGTAACTAGCCCGAGTAGAATCGTCCAAAAAGGCTTCAAAAGAACTACCTTCAGAAGACAAAAGATGCTCAGCCATGTACAGCTTGCCTTCTTCACTAAGATTCTTATCTTCAGGCCAAACTAAACACAAACCACTGACAACATCAATGAGACCAATGAATTGACGATTCTCCCTGCCAAAAAGAGGAATTTGAAGCTGAACCGGTTCCGAGGAAAGCCTTCTTCGAATAGAATCCAAACACTTTGGAACCGAAGCTCCCAATTTGTCCATTTTGTTGAGATAAATCAGTCGAGGCAGATGATATCGATTAGCCTGTTGCCATACCTTGATGGTTTGTGCTTGGACCCCGGCAGATGCGTCCAGTACGACCAGTGCACCGTCCAGTACCGAAAGTGATCGTTCCACTTCAAAGGTGAAATCCACATGTCCGGGAGTGTCAATCAGATTGATCCTATGTCGATTCCAATTGATGGCAGCCGAAGCTGAGGTTATGGTGATGCCTCGCTCCCGTTCCTGGTCCATCCAGTCCATCACAGTGTCACCATCGTGCACTTCGCCCATCTGTGCGGTCAGTCCCGAATAGTACAACATTCGTTCGGTCGTTGTAGTCTTGCCTGCATCGATGTGAGCCACAATTCCAATGTTACGAATGCGGGAACTAATGTTCCGATTTGAAGCGAACGAATCATCTCGTTGTTTGGCTGATGACTTAGTAGTATTGACATTTCGTGATGGTAAATAACAACAGAGAGGTTGGTGACGATAGTTAAGATAATAATAACGAATAAGCACCGAATGTGACTGTCGACGGATGAATTGATTCAAACGATCCATTTGGAATCTAGAAAACAATTAAACAATCAAATAAATAAATAAAAAAAACATACCAAAGTCAAATTCAGAATAAGAAAATTTAAATATTCAAACTCTAGCCGGCGATTCACTCTTCAAACACTCATTCGTATAAAAGTTGCCGTATTAATAAAGTTAATTAAATAATCACTAATCAATTATCAATTAGCAAACACTTAAAACAAAAACAAAGCAGGAAATTATATCTCAGCAAAAATTTAATCAAGAAACAGAAACCCAAACCAAAACACGTGCTGTCAGCTGCTGCAATCATGCTTGTTATTGTGTATAGGGACAGTTTCGGCCAATAGATGGCGATTCGGGGTTCGTGATTTTTGTTTTGTTTTTTTCTTACCAATGCAGTTTTCATTTTAGAATATCCAAATTGCTATCTCAAAAGATCAACCGTTTCCGAATTAGTGTAAACTACATAACTTATTTATCGGTTTTCCAAAGAACATTTTGACACTTGTCCGATGATATAACCTGATTATATTTAAACAAATGACCCAATATAGTCCTCCCAGTACAGTTTTTAATTTTGCGTTTTGTGTCGGCCTAGACATTTCTTTGTTAAGATTTTCACCTTTGTGTCTGCTTTCCTCGAAACACTCAAGACATCTGATTTTCGTCATTTTTTGTGTACATCAAAATGTCTTCCACTAGTTGGCACTATTTGGCTTGTCCAACAAGTGGTCAAAGATGACTTCGAGGGCACTATCTTATCGGTGATAGCTTTAGTTAAAGCTTTAGTTAGGTTTCTAAACGGGGGAATTGGTTAGAAAACAGTAAAAAACAACTGTTTAAAACAGGCAGAGGCACATTTTGTGTCAATCGGAGACTTCGACGAGTGAGGCTTTTTCGCAAGGCATTCTGAACTGTTAGGCTTTGCTACTGGTTGGTCCAAGGCCACTGACTGTGAGCCGAATGCCTCGTCAAGATGGTAGCCTCTCATAATGTGGCTCCTTAAGAATTAAATTTATTTCAGTTGGCATGAGTGAATTAATTGTCGATTGAATGATCACGGCAATTGCGATTACACGGTTGGCGTTATTTGCTCTGGACAATTGGCCTTGCAGTGTAATAAATGATAAAAATTTCAATTTCTAAAAAATAAAAGCATGTTAATTCACAAAAATCGGTAATTGTTTTGAAACGATTTCACAGAAATCAGAAATTAGATTACACAATCATTACGAATAAATTAATTATGTTTTAATTGTGATAATTAACATTAATATAAATAAAATTGTGTTTGTAGTCTAAATATAAGTAGTAATAAGTAAGCTAAGTAACGCTAAATGCACATAATTGAACATGAATTTAAATCTAAGTCATGAAACAATTTTCCTGAGCGTTCATGAGATTTTCACTGTCAATTCCCATTTCGTTGACAAATTGCCACATGTTGGGATCATTTCCAAGCATCATCCGTTCATCGAAAGAATCGATAAGTGGGTCCAAATTGGTTGGTTGTGAAAGTTGCTGGTAGTGGTTGCTTTGGTCACTCATACAACCCGAAGGGGGAACCAGCGGACTGAAAGTATTGTTCTGGCAGTCGTTATAATTGAAGACAGAAGAGCTTGGACTCAAATTGAGATATGTATGATTGTGCGAATCGAGCAATGAAGCTGTCGGTAAAAAATCCATCTCGGGAGTAATCTCTACTGGTCGAACAGGACCGCACTGTGGAGTGGATTTAGAAAACACGTGAAATATTCTGAAAAAAAACATTAAATGAATTAGACAATCGACAAAAAAAGAAACAATAAAGATTACTCACTGAAGATGGTCAATCAGTTCGTACGAAGTTCCGAAAGCAGGAATTATCGGACAAGCGGAACACTTGAACACTTCAGGACAATTTAAGTCGAGTGTGTTCTTATTCAATTCTCCTTTGTTGCTGTTTGGCAATAGATTGGCTAATTAAAAAAGCAATTAAAATTAAAGAGAAAATGGGCGTTCGATGACGCAATGCATAACTAGCCTTGAGATATTAGTATATAGTGATAATTTGAATAATAAATTACCTTGATTTTCATAAACATTAGAAGTATGCTCAGCAGACGATTTCGACCTAAGTTTCTTTTTCAATTGGCGATAAAACTCAGTACGTGAAAGTTTGGACACACTTTGCACATCTGCAGAACTCGCACTTGCACTCGAGTCTGGATGTTTCCTTTTGAGGTGCCTAGAGAGATTGCCCTTCTGAAGAAAGAGACCACAATGAGAACACTCAACCAGAGGAGTTCGGCTGTTGGAGACATCTTTGCCGATTACCGCCAGTTGAAGTTGGTCGTCCTTCGAAAGCTTTATTCGGTTCAACTCTTCGACGTTAATGACCAATTTATGTGATTTGACCAGATGGTGTCCTAAATGACGAACAAAACAATTCACAAAATAATATTCTGCATTGTAGTAAGTACATACGAAAGTATTGCCATACTGGAAACACCTTCTCGCACAAATGGCAATCATACTTCCATGTACTTGGATCTAGGTGCAAAAGATTCTTATGATGAATTATCATAAACTATGGTAAACATACGTGTATGCTTTGCAGTTACATGCTGATCCAAATAATTGGAATTCATTGTTTTATCACAATGAGGACAGTTAACACGAGTTTCGTTGAGATCTAGATTTAGAGAAAATAATTAATATCGCAAAGTAAGTTAACCCTAGAGTTGAGATGTAGTTATGCCCCAGTATTTAAAGTTAGCTATTGAAATTCACATACCTGAGTTGTGTTTCTTATTGCCATTCTTCTTCTCCTGTGTTTCCTCAGATTGAAACCAGGCTTTCAGTTGTTCAATCTTCTGTTTGATATCTATTTGTTCGTCATCTGAGAAGTATTTGCCACTACGGAGTGCATCCTTGATCTTACAACAGAGTACCCTATCTTGATCACAAATACCGTACAAATAATTTTCGGATTTCTTGTGTTGCTCTAAGAATAAACAACACAAAAGTCATCACTAGAGAAAACAAAACAAAACAAAACCAACCTAAATTCACGAAATTTGACAAACAAATATCGCACTTGTTACGGTCAGATTCCACCAGACTGCAGTCTTGATTGCTAACCAAACTGCAATCGAACGAATCTTCTTGATGCTGCAAAAAAGGTGGCTCGTTTTGTTTAGAGAAATCCGATGAAACAATAGCCGACGTTTCGTATTCTTCAGTTGACAATGCAGTACAAGTGGATGATGTTGAAGATCGAGGGGAAGAAAATGGCGAATGACTTGAAGCGGATGATGAGGAATTCAAGGATCTCAATGAATCACATTTCCCTTTTCGAAATTTATCTGTCTGCATGTGTTTTCCTATATATGCAAAAAGCAAAAATAAAATTATTTGAACCAAAATGGTTCCAAAACATACGCAATTGATGGCCATAGGCAAAGGATGATCCACATTTATTACACTGATTAGTCCAAGTATTAGGATCTTAGGTAAACAAAATTAAACTATTAGAGTGAACTGAACCATTATTAAACTATACCTGTATGACGGCTCTTATAATGTACAAGACAGCTTTTCGGACCTGAGTACTCTTTGCCACATTGGGAACATTGCACTTTGTTTGCCTGATTGGTGAAATATTCTGGCTTATCTAGTGACGAATGAAAAACACAATTAAGACAATTATTATCAAGAGCAAAAACAAATTAAATTACCCGCAGATTTAGAAGCAGATGATTTAGCATGCCTTTTGGCCAACTTTGATCGAATGTCTGTTGCACTTGAAGAAGACTTTTTGTAGCCTTTTGATAATTTTTGGCCTAAAATGGACAATTGTAAGATAATTATACAAAACAATATAAACTAACCAATATGATATTTTATAAAATGACTAGTGAAGCTTTTCTTCAACATCACATGATCACATTCGGGACAGGTGACCATTTGGTTTTTCGATGGTCCAGTAGTGGAAGTGGAATCGGTAGTTTGTTCGTGAGATTCGTTCAATAGTGTTCGAATGCCAGAAGATTCGTGATTGTTGTTGTTGTTCTTCTTCTTATTCGGCTGTTTGTCTACTTTGCGCTTCTTTGTGTCTAATCAAGCACAAAATTATCAATAAAACATTCCATAAAAAATGAAATTTCATACCAATCATTGAAGACTCGAATTGATTATCACGTTTCCTCGTTACTTTAGAACTCAATTTTTTAGAAAGAGTTTCGACTTGGAATGTCGAGGTAGAAGCCGTCGTTCTGTAATTCCTTCTGGCTTTCTGTTGATGTGATCCTAATTTCAAGTGGCCTTCTGAAGGAAAATGAAAAAAATTGAAAATTGAATATAGAAACGACATTCTGTAGAATATACTATATCACATACTCAAGTATTCTTTGGTAGGAAATCTCTCATCACAAATGTGACACAAAAAATTCCAAGTTTCTGGATCTAGTGGATGAGAATATTAAAATGTCTCACAGAAACACAACATAAACAGAATTTACCTTGGTGGAGTACGGCAAAGTGACGCTTAAAATTATTCTTCAGCATAGTTAGGTGACAGGTGCTACATTCGACCTGGGTGATGTGACCCTTTGAGGATGCCAATTCTTTCACAACAGTATACTCTCCTAATTTAATTAAAAGTACAAAAACAATTAATCAATCAATACACAAAAGAGAAAATTCGAGAATACCTAAACCGACAGATTGAATCGATTTTCGGCCTTTTCGAGAAGTACAGACACTACTACGACTACCTGAAGAAGAAACAGAACCAGAAGCCGAACATGAAAAATCCGAAGTAAAAGATGTCTCAAGGGGCGATGAAATAGAAGTAGAAGTAAGCTTTCGAATTCCTAAAACAAAAAAAATATTTTGATTGAATATAGAAAAACAATTGTACAAATAGTCACATTACCTTTAGAGGAATGCTTTCGTTGTTTGAATTGCTTTCGTTGTAGCATTCGTTTTACTTTTAAGCTGCTGCTGAAATGTTGTTCTAATTTCATTTTGATTCTGAAATTATAAAAATAAAAAATAGAGGACAATAACGGACACAGAATATATAGAAACATAGTCATTTGATAGAATCCTCAGAATATCAGATTAAAAAGACAATAAACAATTGCTCACCCATTCATATTCTTCTTTGGCTTCATCTTTATGCTTCAGTAATAATCAGAAAGAGTACAAATGTAATTCAGTTAGCAGTAGTCAGCACTCCGATGAAATTCAAATTTGCAAATGAATGTAGAAATAAAATGTGCGTACACCTGCAAAGTAGAAATCGAAACACAATGTAGATAATCTCTTATCTTAATGAGATTGATGAAGAAGAAAAAGATAAGAAATGTTTTGGTTCTGTTTCATCAGCTGATGTGCACACTATTCGGATATAACTGTTCCATAAAGAAACATTTGAGGCATACTCACATTGTCAGGTTTGGCGTTATCGGTCACAACCAGTGTTATGGTTGGGTAACAAGATTTTTTAACCAAACCACTCAACGGATAAACAGTTGCTAAAAATCACCAGAAGTAGGAACGTCGCTTCGAGGGATCACAGATGGCTAAAATGTTTCGAAATTGTGACGAAAGCCGTAGTAAAATTTCGACGGTAAAAATTTAATTTTCAGGAAAAGTTTTATGAATTCGAATCCTCAATATAATCAACCACACCAATCTTAGCCAGTTTTACAACAAAAACAATCATCTCCTGGATGTGCTCAATAATGTTTTCGTCAGGCAATATATTCATCTCCATACGATAGATATTTTCATAATCAGCAGGATCATGAGAAAAATTGGCATTTTTCAAAGAATCAGCTTTCAATTTCTGAACTACACTTCGAATTGGATTTAGTACGCCAGCCACGAACCAGGTACGCGGTGTCAGAAAAATATACTCAACAGTGAGGAAGTGGAAGTAGAGTACATTCAAAACGATGGTAAGACTGCCAGGACTCGGTGCGACAATGCTCAGAACAGCAGAGCACTCAAGAACATTGGAAACAAGGGACCGTACGTGCCAAAGTTTCTGGAATCTATAGTGCAGCCCAACAATTGTAGCAAAAGCGAAGTTCCTGCTTGCTGGTACGGTTTAGTAACCGCAAGTATGTCATCAAAGTAAATGTCCTCGGTGGAGACCAGATGACGACCTAATACAAAGTGATTAACCAACTAGAAATTTCTCAAATAAATGTAACATACCATTTTCCTCATCATAACAAACTTCAACCTTGTTGCTAAGGAGCGAACCTTTCGATTGAGATTTGAAACAACCTTTTTCGATCAGAAACTTAGTGAGCGAGGTCAAATTCGCAGGCACTTGACTCAATCTGGATACGATGTTCACCAAGTGGACGAAGACATTCGTCCTTTCGAACTTCGAAGTGCCAACTTGGCTACACCTGTGGTTTGACCATAAGCATGAGCTAGTGCAGTTTCAATATCTTTAAGTACATTTTCAAACTTTTTCAGATGTAAATATGCAGCAGAGTGATAACCGTAAGCAAGTGGAAGCACTTCGCCTTCTTGAGGAGCGAAACGGATAGCTTCGGAATATTAAAAAAAAGTGCATGATCATAAGAACCAGCTTTAAAAGTCAGGTTTCCAAGATTACGAAATTTGACTCCTTCAGGAATACTGGGCAACAATCTTAGCAATCTTACAAATTGACTATTTAGAAAGAGCTAATTTGATACGCTCAGAATTGGTGGTCAGTTTGGAAAATGATTGCAAAAAAGAGACGAATTTATCAAATAGGTTACTTCACGAATACAGTAAGTACTCAACTGCATTAAGGCCGCGCTGTAGGCTGCTCAAGACCAGCGAAACGTCCACGAGTACCACGTGATAATCTCGTCTCGGGATGAAAGCTGCGAACTAGAGAGCAGTTGATAAAGGTCGTCCATGATGAGGCTGAAAAGCTAAAGATGAGGTCAATTGGTCAACTAACAAATTGTGCCAGATTGCACTGCTAATTTCCCTCAATGATTTCTTGTGAGTAATCAACTATCGATGCATCGAATTAAAATCGTCCATTTTTGTTTGACAAATTATTCTTGAATCCTGATCCGTTTCAAACACTTATTTTTCATTCATTCACGTGCAATTATTTTTTTGCTAAATTATCTAATGTAACGTAGAATCTACATCGTAGATATTATTAAGTTTTATTTCATTCAAAATTCACAAAACCAACCAGAATTACAATCAATAATACAAAACATGACACACAAAATATCAAACCCGAAATAACCACAGTAATTACCGAATTCGCTACCAACCCCCATGCGGACTCAAATTCGACACGGATTCTGTCGATAAGCCAAATAGAATCCGCGTGCATTGTTCACGCCATTCGAGACGAATCTCATCTGGAACGGACCAGGCGTCCAATCGGTGGCCATCAGATTGCTGGTGGGTGTGTTGCGTTTAGTTTGATGACTACCACGTGATGACGACTGTGGAACGTACCAATCCGAATTGCGGTAATGATAGTTTGCTCGTCGATGTGCCCGACGAAGTGTCTCGTCAATTGCGTCCGTCGACTGTGCCGGGCCCTCTGGTATCACTTCATCCATCGTTTCGTGCAGTTCACCATTTCGATTCGGTACAGTTGTCTCGTTGTTTCGAGGCCCATCCGAAGTGGTCACAGTTGTACTGCTCGAGATGGTCGAAGTTCCGGGATTGAGTGTCACATGATCAATCACGTGCTCATCTTCTGCATCATTTGCTGCATTGGTTTTACTACAAACTCTCAGACCACCAATAATGAGGAAATCATCTTCACAATCATTCGATTGAATCGATCCGGAACCGACAGTGATCGGAACAAACTGATTCCGAACATCAAAATTAGCAAAACCATTATTCAAAATTGTCCCAGAAACGACTCGACTTTGACTTCCTCTTCGACCACTGGCAGTTCCACCACTTAATCCAACCGAAAAGGGAAGCACAGTACCTGCTTGGTCGGACATGAACTCATACGACACTGAACAGAAACCCGTTTCCTTTCGAATGCATATCAGATAGTCAATATTGTTTGGATAGCCTTCATAGACTGCGTTACTCGACGGAGATGACATGTCACGTTCGTCAATTGGCAAATTTCGAGTATCATAATTGAAGCTTTTGATTGTGCCCTGAGTGGAATCGTAGTACTGGAGACAATAGGGTGGAGCTATAGGTGGAAACAATCAATGAGAAATCAAAAAAGAAAATATTAAAACAAAACAAATACCTAAATCCTTTGAACCACATTCAATCTGTTCGATGTGAATATCAAATTTGCGGTGATAATTCCCACGAAGCACCAGCTGAAGGTTAACCAAACCAGACTCATCCACGGCAATGTAATCTAAATTGCTTGGAGAATTAACAAAAAAATAATAATTCAAAAGAACCAACTTACAGTGCTGTCCACTGTTATATCCACAAATTCTCGGAATAATATTATTCTCATTCTGACCAGAAACAGAGAAAATGTCTTGTGTGCAATTGCCCTCCACTGGCTTGGCAATGTCAAATTCGGTGAATTTAAGTCGAAGTTGACAAATTGGCGCTGCTGCTGCTTTCACTGTTGGCTTGTTCACCTTCAGCCGACACAATTGAGGCTGCTCAAAGGCCACCGGATAACCGGGATTGCGGAAATAGGCGTGCTTCTCCTGTACTGAGTCACCACAGGTTGCTTCAAAAAGACAACAAACAGAACCACCACTTCCACCCGAACAACGACCCATAGGAATGCCCCCTCGTTCGGTGCATTCCGCTGCATCGTAACACATACCATTGCGGGCATCCGGTGTAGAACAAACTAGAGATTCATGTGATGCAGTTCCATCATCCGACCGGTGAGCATAGGCTTGCTTAAACAGTCGAAAACCAGAAAGATTGCGTTCAAAACGATTATCACTCAGTGAAGATGAGGATGATGATTCACTAGGCTCATGGTCTACAGGCATTACAGGATTGACTGGGGGTGATGAATACTGATTCGGATAACCAGAATGATCAATTGAACGATAAAATGAAGGTTGATTATCGAAATGATTCACTGAAGAAGATGATGAAGAAGGAGAAAATGAATTGATGTAATGATTCGGTGATGAGTGAGAAGGGGACTTGTCCAAATTACCTCGATACAGATCATCTAGATGTGTAGAAATTGATTAGTTATGAAATAATAATCTGTGTCCATTATAAAACAAACCTTCAAGAATTCTAGTGCGATGAGTGAGTCGATTAGCGAGTGCAACTCGACTTGGCACACACTGACAGGTGAACAGAATGAAGAGCCACTTATAGGCCTTGATCCAGGACAGTAGGACCCAAGGTGTTGGTAGCATTTTGGAACAACTTGTTGCAAGTGTAAATAACTCAATTGAAAAAAATACAAACAAAAAAATCACAGAAGAGAACAACTTCAAGTCAGTTGAGTATCATCGAATACAAAATCTGTTTGGGAAGAAAGAGACAAAATGAATTTATATAGTTCGACCAGAGTGATGGGAGTGGCCCATGAAATCTATAGTCAAAACAAATAAATCGATTGATTGATGTTTGGACACGCATGCAGAGGGTCTTCCTTTCCGTCAATTAATCAAAACAATCAAAGTTTGTGTTGCTGCTGCTCAAAGTGTCAATGTCTTTTCCCGAATGTCAAAATGTTCAAGTTCAATGTCACCTGTATGTGAAGGGAAATGACTTTTGTTCGGCTCTGCGGCAATCGATTCGATTCACTAAACACAATATAGGAAAGTTCATAAAGTCTCTCAACATAAAATCTAAATTGAAGTAAAATTTCAATCTACATTATTTCCGATATTGTTAACTAAATTATCACTTTTTAGTTTCTTAAATATTCATTAGAGCAAGCGAGTTCTAGTGAATAAAGTGACATTCTAGTTACTCTAATAAACTGCAAATAAAAGAAATATTCTCTCGTTCAGACTTAATTAATGCCATTTCAGGAAGCGTCGCTATTATAATATTTTCAAAAATATACAAACTCACCATTAAAGCGTGATCTACACCTTTTTCCGGGGAGAGTTCAACGAGAACGATCGATGCGAGAGATAAGATCAATTTGTTGGACACAACAAGAAAAGGGCGGAATCGCACGATGCGCCAGTTTGTTGACACTTTCTTCTTTTTGTTTGCACTTTTTTGTACTTGAACTAACATGTATGCATGCAAACACTTAAGTGCAATTTGTCAAAAAATAGATGTAGTATCAATTAGTATATTTGACACAGCAGTGAACGGGAAGAGAGTTGCTGCTTGAGGAAGGAAAACAGGAGGGAAAAGTCAGCAGGTGACTTGACAGGAAGGGTTCTTCTGCTTCAACTCCTCTGGGAAACGTTTTGGAAAAGTAAAATAACACAAAAGTCATTAATCACAAAGTAAAGAAAGTGATCCTCTTTAGTGGTTTTCTCACTTGGTTGTCATAATTCTACAGAAATTCATAATTCTTTCTGATGTCGCTTCTTCATGTTTGTTCAAAAACAATAAAAATATCACAAATCAAATCGAGATTTTGTTAATATATTTTGACAAACGCGGGTGGAAAATCACTTCAAAAGTGCTCACAATATGAAGAAAAATATATCGAAATTCGGAAGTGCAAAATTCAAGCCAACGAAAGAACTAATAAAACGACCGCACCTGTCATTGTACCAAAAGGGACGACCATCACTGCAGACTAGACGCACAAAGTTCAATGTTTGATGCTTTTTCGATGTTGCTGCACTTTTATATATTCACACAGATAGAATGAGAAGAGAGATGTAGAGTAGATACACAAGTTGATTTTAATACTATTGATCAAGAGATGGGAGACTAGGAGAATAATACAAAAAGGGCAACATGTCAGTTTTGCAAATAAATACATTACATTATTATATAATACCTTTTCGATTTGGGTGAATGCGATCTCTGTTCTCGGATGTTCGTTTGCCACTTGTTCGTATGCAAACATAGAAATGCATTCCTATTCATTATGACTGTGACAAAACTGAAGGCAATGGACACTAATAGAAATAATCCGAGTGTATGCACACGAGGGGCAAATTGATGTCACGCAAATTGGAGTTTTGAATTTGAGTTGAGGGCAACAAATATCGGTCAATCTACAACAAAAAAGAAAGAAATATGTTATAATAGTAATAAACAAATATAATTAATAGTAAACATAACAGAATTTGCATACAATTGCGCCCAAAAATTGATTAGGTTCCAAAAAGTCTAAATGTAATTTGATTACAAAATAACATTACGACACACTATGACATTTTTTTTGAATGACAATATTGTATACAATGGCGTACATAAATGATGCAATGTCATGATATTAATAATAAAGGTAAAAATACAAAAGTCTTTCCCTGTAAATGAAACCAAAATGCCATTAGTAGTATTCAAAGGTTTTGAAACAGAAATTTTAGTGCTTACCTTTTGTGAAGTACCTATAATTTATAGGCTATAAACGTTGATTATGATAATACAACATTGATGTAATTGACATTATCGGCATTGTGTTATTCGGGTTACATTTCTGTTACTCTACATGAAAAAGGAAATTAATTAAAATACAAAATGCAAACACAAAAGTATTAAATACCTGAATTTCGGTATAAATTCTTGTCTGTTCCAAAATGCTTGAGTTCGAGAATGTACTCACGACTTTGGTTGGCGTGGTAGCAATTAAATAGTGGATTAGTTCAATAGATAATAGACAGCAAAACGAGAATAAGGAACATACAAATTACTAATCGACAATTAGATGATCTATTTGTACCTAAATCATATGTTTTTGTTTTGTTTCACGCAAATGAAATGAAATAGTCGAGGTTGTTGCATCATTTTTCATGCGCGCTCGTCGCACACTCATTTCACTCGTGGCCACACCAGCACACGTGGTCTGCAAACATTCGGGTCCGATGTTAGTTGGTCGGGACTTTCTATTTCCTTATATACTCCCTTTGGGATCACTTTTTTTGTGTTTCTTCCAGCTCATTCTCGTATATTATTTCGAGTTACCTCTTAATTTGCATCCGCAATGACGCAACCAACATCTCCGATTCATTCGGATGCGGCGGACACGTGGAAGCCGTTAAACAATCAATCTTTGCCCACAACATCTTCTGTTGTCTCTTACTGTCCTAATAATGAGAAATCATTGTTGCTCCGACGAGATGTCAACTTGTCGCCAGTTAATTCAGGACTTAGTTCTGATTCGTCCAACATGTCGGACAGTTCCTTTTCCTTTTCGGGTCCCAAGAAGAGGCCTGTTCGGGTATGTTTTTTATAGAAACCACTTGTGTTTCTATTATACTTTGAAATTATGACAAAATGAGAGTGTTTTGATATTTTCGGTATTTCCAAGTGTTTTAATAGTTTTTTTTACAAAGGATCCTCAATCTCACCGAATGAGCGAGAAGCGTCGTCGTGAGAGAATCAACGCTTCTTTAGACAATCTTCGTGAGCTCATTCCGGCCTCGTTTCTACAAAAGTCCGTTTCTGTCAGTCAACTGTCCCGAAATCGAATTGAGAAAACTGAGATTATCCAAACCGCTATCAAGTACATTGAACATCTTCAAACTGTACAATCGGCCAATTCTGTGGTAGATAATAAAATTGCGGTTTCTCCCGAATTGAACAATAACGATCAACTGTTTGCACATTGTGGAGCCCACTCTCCACAAATGGCCAATTTATGCATTGAAGATCGTTTTCGGTATCATCAAAACGGCTATCAGGACTGCCTGCTGGAGGCTTCCTCCTTTATGAACGAACACAAACTCGATGGTCTCAGCGACCTGTTGATGGATCATCTGCAAAAGCACATGAATGGTCTCGATGTTGGTGCGTATTATCGTCTGATCGTGTTAACTTAACAAAATCTAATCTAATCTAGATTATCTATTTTTAGGTATCATTTCAAAGTATATGAAAACAAATAGAGTTGCGGACAATTGTGATAAACTTTCCGATTTTTCAGTTATACGTTCTGATTCGAATTCTTCTTCGACTATTATTTCAACTAATATATCCCACATCAGTTGTGAGAATTTCAAAGTTAAAAGTTCCCCAAAGTCGCACAAACTGTTTTCACGTAATCATCAAATCGAAAAGGTATTTTATGTTTATGCTTATCATTGTGTACTCATTTGACAATTGTTTTTTTACTCTCAGAATGTGCCACTGTTGGCTTTGCCCGCTCAGGCACTGCTCTCGTCTGCAACAACTTTTGTGGCATCAAGCAATTCGGTACCACTTGAAGAGTTTATTCAAGCTTTTGCATTGCATCCTTCTGGTCACAGTTTTATTCCATTCCGTATTGATTCTAATGTGCTTGGCTTGGACATTACTCCTGTTGAATTCAATTCTATTGATATCATTAAAGATGTTCAATACCCCATCAAGAGAGATCTAAATGATGATGATCATTTGGAGACGACCATGACTAAGAAAATCACAAGTCATAAAAGACCAAAGATTAAAGAAGAAGAAATGGAAAAATTCGAACCACAAGAGATGACACTTGAGAAGGCTCAACGGCAACAGGATTCTGTTAACAGTCGTCCACTCAATTTGACTAACAAATCTACTGGAGAATTGACGAAGTGTGAAGATTATGAATTACTATAACGAATTATACTTGATTTATTTTGAAATGTTTCACAATGCTCTCAATATTATATTGCTGTTTCGTTTAAACCTCAATTTATTCTAATTCTACTCAATACTTGATACGCAATAAATGATATATGACAATTACCGATCTTAGAGATAAGTTGCATAATTTAATCGAAATATATCTCCCCTCATTGCATCATCAATTCCAAGCTTCAGTGCCGTGCTTCTCCTTGATAATCGTAATCTGATCTACTACTTTGCCATTCTGTTAAAAAAAATCCACAAATTAATAATTCATTCAAAAACCTATATCTCACTTATCACTCACGTGTTCATTATCGGTGGCACGTTGTCTGATTTTCATGTGAGTCTTGCTAATAACCTGAAATTCGGTTACACCGTAAAGGTCGAGACGTTTAGCGCTCCACGGTTTAGGATGAGGCACAAATGGATCGAGTAGTTCTCGACATCCCTGTGGATATTAATGCGAATGAATATCGGTCATATAAATTCGATATTTTAATTTTAATATTTTACTAACTGCAGATCCAACAAGCAAGTGAACAGGTGCTTTCGGATTTCGGTACGGTTCACTGGTTGAACCATTGTACACTTTACGATCGTACACCGGAAAGAGTCGTTCGTATGTCTATTGTACAAATTGTTTGAGTTAATAATGTCATTAAATTAAATAAATCAATGATTAATGAAATAAAAATAACAAAACAGACAAACTCACATGTTCGTGTGCACCAATGATGATGTCAACTCCGTGCTTGTAGAATAGTTCTTCCAGTCCCCACTGATTGACAATTGGAATTCCTTTACGAAGCTAATGCACACGCAAATTAAAATATCATCAAGAATATTCATGTCCTCGAATGTACTCACAATACTCTCATTGTATGCACAATCGTCAATATCCATTGTACTGCAGTACATTCCACGATGTCCAGCCGCAATAATCCACGGTCGTTTTTGTCTATTCTCGGGCTTGCTTGCTTCGGCAAGGTCCTTCTCTATCCACTCAAATTGAATTCTCAAATTCAACAAATTGTGCGCAGGATATTCGGCCTCATAGTTGTACCAGTTGTACCACTCGGAAGAGAACACAATCACATGCACTGGACCAATGTTGAAGCTATAGAAATGATTATTCTGATCGCCAGTAAGGGAGTCGATCATTGTGTAACGATTCGTGTATTGAGTAAAATTGCTGTGAGTGTGACAGAGAAAAAAAAAACAATCGAAATTATACACTCAAAATGACAACTTACTATTTCCATTCGTGATTGCCCACCGCCGTTTGGTACGCAATCTTGGCAGCAATTGGCTCAATCAATCGCATAAATGAATCACCAAGTCTTCCGTCACACTGGAATAGTGTGAAAAAAGATATCATCTCGACGCATTTAGGAATAACGTTTTTCATACCTCGTGTAGATTATAAGCGATATCGCCAACATGAAAAATGGCGTCATAGTTCCGTTTAGCTGCCTGTGCTGTGAGGCTGTGACAGTGAAAATTAGAGTTGAAACCTGTATTTGAATTTTCGACATAAAATAAAACTCACAAAGGAATAGATATCCCATTCTCAAGTCCCATATCACCGTAAATAGCCAAAGTTGGTGTCCAATTTTCCTCGTCTTCTGGTTTTGTACGAAAATTAAACGCCTCAGTCCATATTTGTTGTCCTTCATTTCCACAACGGTAAACTATAAACCGAAAACAAAATGCACTATTAGTAATTTGTCAATTGTCAATTACCAGTTGCTCGGTAAAAGCAGAGTATACTTACAGTACTCGGTGTTTGGTTTGAGTTTGTCCAATTTGACTCGATGAACAAACGAAATTCGGTCAACATTCATAAACAAGGTCGAATAGCCATGTCGTGATTCATTCAAATTCCCTCGGTCCAATCCGAATTGAACTGTCGCCTGTTCGTGATACTTGTCCGACTCTTCAAATGTCATCCATGTAATCCACATTTCGCTACCGTCCACTAATTAATAGATAAAACAAATTAATATAAAATCCGAACAAGCAAAAACAAAAACACTCACCACCAAATGAGATATGAACTTGTTCGGGCACCGAATAGACATCTGCAGTTTGGTTGGTCAAATTAAGGTTTTGACATGCTTCATAATTGTACAGATCGGCTTGTTTGTACAGTTTAGACTCCAACAGACCGAAAGTGAAGCAAATTCCAAATAAAAGCAAAAATACTCTATGCTTGGTGATCATGTTGATGATTTGGCTCGTAGTTTGATATACTAAATCAAAATTGTATTGAGGATGTCTCATTGACTGTATTGACTGAAGACAAAATGAAAGAAAGCACTTGAGTGAAATGACATCGTTGATTATAGTCAAATGTAGTAGACAAAGGTTGTTTTGTGTCGTAGTAACAAGACAAGATATCGTAATTTGAAGTAAGGGAGCGCACTGTCGATATAAATCAAATTAAAGTAGTGTAATTGCAATTGATGCTCGATGATGATAACTCGTGAGAACATGAACAGAAGCCTCGATCAAAATAAATGAGTAAAAAATGAAAGCGATATTAGTCGGACAATAACATAGAATAATGTGTAACCTCTCTATATACATGGCGACAAGATAATTCTAGATAATACGAATATGAAACACATCCAACTAAAAGTAATAAATTACTAATTATAAACAAATTTTCAAACAGCAACAAACGAGAAATTCTCCAAAGTCATTCTTGAATGATACATATTTGAGTAGTATTTTCATTGGTAATATAAAATAATAAATATTTGTGAAATTAAATAAAGAGAAATAATATAAATTATTTACCGTAAGACAATAGATAACAATCAAATTGTTTAGAGGTATAATTTTTGGCATAATCCAATAATCTTTATAATATTACCAAAACCAGTTAGTGATTTTTTTCTGAATATAATCAAAATAAAACAATCGTCAAAAGTGTAACGTCATCTATGAAAGTCATCTAGAAACAAAGGTTCACATTTACTTTGTTGACAACCTGTTAGGTTCGTTTTTCTTTGTTTTTCTGTGTTGGCCACAGCCTTTGACAAAGGTCCTTTGTTCTATTTCTCCTGTTTGTCCTTATGAAATCAGGTGGTCTAAACTAAAGCTCCTGGTTTTGTTGTCTTATTAGCATCAAACATGAAATCTGTGGAATCAGTAACCGTTACAGTAAATCCTTTCAAGTGCATCAAAACAGTTTCATGCGATTTACAGTCGCAACCACCTAACAATTTAATGACAACCGATGGCGTTGCTGATAGTCTCGATGTTGACGATGATTACGCCACCAAGGCTAAAGAAAATATCGACAAAGAATTTGACGATACTGACGATCCGAAAGCTGACCGCCATAATTCAACTATCAACTTGTCGGACAGTTCTTCGTCGGCATCGTCCTATACTTCTTCCTCTCCATTATCGGAAACCAAATCGAAATCAATCGAGATGATCACAATTACGGACAATTCTGAACAACACGATGACGATAATTATCCGACAGACAACAATATATTCGAAACATCTATTCAAAGTTCAAAATCAGCACCGCCGTTTCAGCTTCCACTGGTGTGTGATCCATTTTCGAGCGCAAACACAATTGACGATTGTTTCCGTCAAATTGCGGCCGCAAGTGTGGCTATTTCTAAATTGCAAGCTAAATTTCGATGTACTCAGTGTGGGCTGAAATTTATCGACTATTCTCAGTTGGTCACACATCTGCAGTTGGACCACGATAATCAGGACTTGTTTGCTTGTCTCATTTGCAACACTAAAATGACTTATTTGACCTCACTTCAAAAGCATGTCAAGGAGATGCACGGTAAGTTATTTTTTTGAATTCAATCTATTCTCAAACGTACTAATGGATTTTCTATATTCAAGGAATAATTTGGAAGAATTACATTCGATCATACGGCTCCAAATCGCAGGCCAAAAGCCCAAAAGAAGCCTCCCATAATTATCAGTGTGATCAATGTGAGAAGACATTCTCGTGCTATCGTTCGGTGAAAGTGCATAAACACTATTCGCACAATCCGGTGATGAGTCAAGAGGCACTGTGCGCCATTTGTGCCAAACGTCTCAAGAATGTCTTCAGCCTACGGATACATGTTGGTCGTGTTCATAGTAAGTACAGTGAAAACAATATGCTGAAACAATTGTCTTACGAAATCATTTTTCTATAGAAATCAAATTTGCCAACTACCAAAAGGATTATCTTTAGAGTAGCAAAGAAAATCACCACTAGGTGGTTTGTCTATTAATCAATAATTATGATTGAATTGATCTTGTAAGTTGTACAATAGATAATCGAATTCTTTTATTTTTCTTTGATTCATAGATCATTCATCACGGATTCAATCAATTCTATTATTTTTATTTTTATCATTTTTATCTATAATCTCATGAATAAGTTTTATTTCTAAATTATTACTACTATTATTCTTATTAATGATTATCACAATATTTGGATTAATAAGTTAATATCAGATAAAATCTTTAATTATTATTAATATATAACCGATAACTATTCAATAAATGTTCAATCGCGATTACAACTAATAAATTATTATTAACTAATTAGTAATATTTTATTATCTTTTATTTTTTTATTGTTTGATAATTGTTTTTTCCTTATTGAAATATTGTTTTCACAATAGGAAAATAATTTGAATTGGACATTTGTTTTTGTTGTCTTGGTTTACTCGGAGTAAATTACTCCTTTTGTCTTAAATATGGACGAATATTGCCTGGAAAGTTTTTTGTCTTAAATTGCCGCTTTTTGGGAACTTTCGGTGTGCTTTTTTGTTTGTGTGTATGCCGAAAGCGGTTCACAGCGCTTTTCTGCTTTGCCTTACCGTGTCTGATCAGGCAGTCCGGTGTGCTGTTGTGGTTTTTCTTTTTTGACATTTCTCGTTTGTGTTTACTGTTTATTGTTTCTATTAATATAGTTTTCATTGTCATCGCTTCGTTTCTTCAACCACCCGATTATCATTATCGAAAATGAATCACCGAAGCCGAAAACAACCAGACCACGACAAGCACGAGGCAAGCCAGACAATCGAAGGTTCGTCTGATGAGGTGGATGGCGCTCCCGAATTTGTTGTTCAGAAAATAACAGACAAGCGTATCAAAAGCAACGCTAATGCAGAGTGGCGGGTCAACTGGTTGGGTTATGATTCAGCCGAAGACACCTGGGAGCCAATCCAGAATTTGTCCAACTCGATTGGTGCCCTATTGGATTTTGAGGGAAGTCAAGTGAGTGCTCAAAAGAAAAGTAAGAAGTCTGCTAGTAAGAAGACAAACAAAATGTTGAGTGAATTTATTGTAGAAGAAAATATTTCTAAACTATTCAAAACAGAGGAAATTGTCAAAGTGGTGTCTTTGGACGAGGGTGTGTTTTTTGTCAAGTGGAGCAATGATATGCTTACTCACTGTAAACCGAAAGACATCCCGGCTAACAAACAGTTGATGTTTGTGGAATACATCAGCAAGATGTCCTCGAAGGAGCGCGTGTCGCCGACTGTCTGTGACCAAGAGGACCAGGAGGCCACTGGACGAAAGAAGAAAAAGATAACCAAGAAGAAGTGAACATATTCTCCATATTCAAAATTTACCGAATGTGACCTATATATTTATGGTGTTTAGTAACAATAAAATCTATTTTGACGAATTTTTTCAAAATCATTGGAACTTTATTTGTGAATATGTCCCACTAAAATGTCTTTATTTGCACGATGTTGTGTCGACATTAACAAAGTTGGAGTCTGAAGTGTACCTTTGATCAATAGAATTTTGTTGAAATCTTATTTTGCAGCATGGGGTTACGTAATACTGTGATTATTACTATGGAGACACCCGAAGAAAGTGGTGCTATTGAAATTTCTCAAATGAATCCTTATCGTGGTAAAAGAAGAAATGTCCGACAGAATGCGGCAAATGACAATGGCGTAGAATTGTTTGAGCTTTGCATCGACCAACTTTTAAATGGAAACTACGAAAAAGTCGTACTGCGTTGAAATACTTAGTGGGATAGAGTGACAAACTCAGTCTATACCACATAGGGGGATTCACTTTTGTCAATAAGAAGGCAGAGGATGAATTGAATAATCAACTCGAATATGTAATGTTCTTTACCTGTTTTTCCTCAATTTATCAAATTGTTCTTATTTTTAGCAGTCTACATCACAAGCATCTCAAGTGAGCACCACTCCTCCATAGATCGTCTTAAAAATAAATGTCCCAAAAATCAATATCTGCAATAACAGACACTAGCTGGAACAGAATTCCGATAAATACCAAAATAATGTTACTCAAAATATGCGAAATTATAAAAATCCACGATGAGAGCGAATATCGAAAGTTAAAAAGGAGGCATTTCGTAAACGTGAAAAATATCGAAAATATTATCAAACTTGCGATCTTGGCATCGAAAAGAAGAAACTTCAAACGACTAGGCGAAGAGAATACAACAAAAACGAGACCGTGAACGACAAAAAAAAATACATGTCTGAACAAGAATTGCAAGAGTGGCGAAAGAAAAGAAATCGCGCTGATGCTACTGATTGAGAATGTAAAGCTACGTTTGTTTGATTTTGCCTTCAAAATAATAAATTTAACCAAAATTGTAATTGTACTCAATAATTTTGATTGTACGTAAACGAATGATTCATTGTTTTTTATTGTTTCCATCAATATCACAAAGCCATCAATAGTACAGACAACCAGTTAGATGGTTCATGTCCATTCAGAGCACCTCCAAGTCGACATGTCTTACCTGTGGATGTTTCTGTCTCAATTCGCCCTCAATCCTGTCCACCTCAGCGCCAAGCAAGTCTACAATATTTTCGCCATGTTTGAGCATAAACTCCTGACACTGTTCCATTGTGTTCACCTCGCCCATCTCCTCGAACAGAGCCTCCAAATCGATGGTGTCCAAATAGTTTCGGGACAGTTTGCGCCCATCAAAATCCACCTCCGCTTTGTATCGAATGACATCATTACCCAAATCAGTGGCCTTCACATCGTGTATCGCACGTACCATTGGATCAGATTCCAGTTGGCGATTAATTTGAATTAGTCGGTCTGGATTGATTGTTTTTCCAACCAGTGCTTCCGAATTGGTCACAATCACAAAAGAGGCCACAAAGCCAAGCAGTGCGCCAATCGCCAACGATCCACAAGCATCAAATATTGACGTCTGAAAGTGTGCGCTTAGAGCCAAACATGAGGCTGCAATTGTCACACCGAGGACTGCTGCAAAGTCTTCCAGGATAACTACATTTAGGGTGGGATCGTTTCCACGTAGAACTGAATGAAATTAAAGAATTACAAATAACAAAATAACAAAATTTTTCTGCAGTTACCATAATCCCGAAAGGACACTCCCTGAGCAGTGGCAGCCTTTCTTGCAGCACTGACCGCTATCACGAGGGTTCCACCTTCCGAGATGAGTGATCCAAGCAAAACAACAAACGCCCAATAGTATGATTCAACCGGACCCGGGTGTAGCAGTCCACTCACTCCATGATAAACACTGAGACCAGTGCCAGTGCAGAATATTCCTACGCCCGAAATGAGTGAGGCAATGTATCGCATTGGATGATAACCGTACGGATGGTCTTTGTTGGGAGATTGAATTGACTTGCGAATTCCGTACGCTAGAATCAACTGATTACACGTGTCCGCTAGGGAGTGGACCGATTCGGCGAATAGGGAGTGAGATCCAGTGTAAAGCCAGGCAAGGAATTTGAGCAAACAATTGGCTCCGTTGCTGAAAGAAATGAATATTCAAAACTAAATAAAATAACCAAATCAACTTACATTACAACTGCAATCGCCACAACTCGACCAGATTTACGAAGAATATCTTCACGCATCTGTAAACAAAAATGTTAAACATAAACGAACGAACGTGAATAGCCAATTAGATACTCACTTTTGCTTGTGGCGTATTGAGTCGACGATAATCTTTGTTGTACTTTTTGACAATTAGTAAACCTGAAGCCGAATAATATAATTAGATTCGACTTAAAATTTATAAATTCTAGACTTACTGTCACTGTAATTGTCCTCTTTGGCCTTCCTACTGGTGAGTTCATCGGTTATCCTATCCCAGCTGTTCCAAATAGACAGTGCTTTTGCTTCGACATCTTTTCTCAAGTACACTGTGATTGGTGGTTCGTGTGAGTACGGAGAACGGCGTTGAAATTTACGCAAATCCGTCAAATCGGCAATATCCAAAGCGTATTCACGCATAGCCCGTGTTGTGGTCACAAAATTACGGCCAACCGTTGTTGAGGTTATGTCCTTCAAGTGACTATTGGTCGCCTGTTTGGGTGTCACTAGTTGTAAAAAAGATTATTATTCAGATTAGCCAGAAGTAATCATAATACAAACCTCGAATGTTGTCGAGAAGATTATTTTCATTTGCATTTGTATCTGTTAAATAGACACATTTTAAAAATAAAACAAAACAGAAATCAAGATCAGTTACCTCGAGCATTCGGGTCGGCAAGATTCTTTGCATTCTTCGATGAGTTCCAATCGGAAAATGGAAAACAACCTTGACGTGATAACCTTGGCACAGAATTATTCAAATGACCAATATAATAATAAGAGTCGCCAATTGAAGTGCACAGTTGGGTGAGTCTTCTGGTTGCTTTGGAGCCTCGAAAAAGTCCTCGTACAATCATGTTTTTGTTGGTGCAATTGAGGTAGCCAGTAAAAGCATTGAAAAAGGCGGAATACTGTTCTGTACTATACCAAAGCTGCCAATTGACATTACAGCAGCTGACTGAATATGAATATGTGCTCTGTGGAGAGAGCACTGTGGCAGTGTTTGTTTATAAAAGTCAGCTGATCGGCACAATGTTTTGCCCGTGCATGCAGCGTGTGTGACAAACTAGTTTAACTGGCTGCATGTGTGTTATTACTTCTATTGCATCATTGTAATAGCAAAACACCGAAAAAGCACAGAAGAACCTAAAGATGGACAATCCTGGTAACTCTGAACAACGAACCATTGATGGCAGTGAACAACTTGATACTTCGGCACCATCAGGACTGGACACCACTGTTGCCTCTGACGTTTCTGATTCTGATAATAGCTTGTTTTCTATCAAAAAGCCCTCAAAAATACCTCGAATTCGTAAACGTAAACGACGTCTTTACGAACAACTTCGCAATCAAATTGCCTACTACTTCAGTGATGCTAATTTACGGTCGGACAAGTTTATGCGAAAGCTTTTAGAGGTTGATGCAAATCCTGGTGATGGTTCACGTGACGATGTTCTTTTTGGTACGAAACAAATTCCTTTGACCAGCTTTATGACTTTCAACAGAATTGCCCAACTAACCAGTGACCAGAATGATCTATTGAATGCATTCAAGTACGAATCTCAATTTGTTGCATATCAAATCACCTTGAACTTTGATGTCACCAGCGGAATGATCTCTCGCAAAGAGCCATTTTTCAATAACACTGTTGGAGCTGATATGATAAACGACAAAACGATTTATGTCGAAAAGTTTAATGTCAACAAGAACAAGGTCATTGTGGATTGGCTTAAAGGGATTTTCAGTAATTTTGGCACTGTCCTGTCGGTCAAGACACCTCGATATCCTGTCACGAAACAGTTGATGGGATTTGGTTTTGTGGAGTTCGAGATGAAGAATAATGCGGAACGTGCCCTACAGTTCTTTGAAGAAATTGAAGCATTAAAAGCCGAGAAGAATGATGATATTGGAGAAATGGCCTCGAAATCTTCCACTTGTGATGATTTATCAAACAAAAAGATCGCATTTGAAGCACACGAAGTAGAAGAAATATCGAAACTTCGTGTTATTTCCAAGCGACAATATAATCAGTACCGAAAGCGATATTTAAAGCTCCAGAAAGAAGCCGCCACCACTGCACACACACTTCCAATGAATAATCGTCAATTGTGCCAAGAAATTCTGGCTAATTTTGATATATCAAAACCTAAGACATACAACAACAAGCGAACATTTTCTGATGTGAATCCAAACGAATCACAAGCAATTTCTTCTTCAAACTCATCTTCCGCTAATTTTATTGTCCAAATTGATCTCCATATTACCACTGCTACATTAGATTCGAATAAATTACGCAAATTTTTACGTTCACTATTTGAGGATCGTCCAGACCTACCAGACGCAAGCCATATTGCCTACATTGACACTGCAGCGGACAATTCGATGGAATTCAATTCTGACGGATCGTACAGTCAGAAGATTTACATTCGAACTCGTACTGTTGAAGCTGCAGAACACCTAACCACTGGTGGAGTTGTTGAACTACTTCAAAATGAAATAAACCAAACTTTTGGCAATGGACTTGGAGTGAGTAAAGTGGCACTGTTGAATGAACAACAGGTGAACACATACTGGGAAGTTGCGAAGATGTCGAAACGGGCCAAGAAGAATTGAGAATTGTTGTACATTTTTTATTGTAATATTAAAATGATTAAAATGAAAGTAAAAGAGAAATCAAATCAAATGCAAATGTCATTGTCAATGTCAACATGCACTAATAAACGTTGAAACAAATGTTCCACTCAAATGCAATTTCTCATTTTGAGGCACTCTCGAAGTAACGTAAAGTGAGTTATTGGTTTTGGGTCGCTTCTTTAGGCGACAACAAGTGCATCGGTAAAAAGTGGACTGTTGTTGATGATATGAGGAAGCAATTTGTTCACTTTCAGTCGGTTTGAAATCATTAATTACAAATTAATCATTTGTGTTGCACACATTCGGCTTTCGTTCAGTTAGTTTTTTTTCATTTCTGAAGCTGTTGTTCATAATGATATTATTGGTACCAGGCCTTGAAACTATACCCTTTACAAAGAACCCTCCTTCTCTTCCTACGATAATTGGGTGCGTTCTGTTCCCACGACACGACACCGGACTTAGTCCTCCTCTGCAGCCTGCAGCATAACTTGAACAAAATTCTAATTTGCGCAATTTACAATTCGTATTAGTCAACAATACTAGTTTGGTACTACAAAGTCGAACTTTTGCCTTGACTCGGGATTAGAATTTTGAGATTTTTAATAAGTAACTCTGCTCAACTTTTGTGTGCTTCGATGCCTCCGGTTCCATACGACACGGTGAGGATCTTGGCCTCCCTCAGTCCAGACGACTTTTGGGACCTGATTCAGATGCTCGAACCCTCTCATGCCGCCGATCAAGTCTGCGCTATTTGTTTGTGTACCCTTGGAATGTCAAGTCCGGGCCTCTATGGACATCTCGACAACTGTGTGCACACCTTCTGTGCATCCTGTCTGCTTGGTTGGTCAGCCGCAAGAGTGCAACCGGCACAGCGAACCTGTCCAGTTTGTCGCACCATTTTTGGATCCATTCTCGTTTGGCCACGGGTGATTTTTGGTCAGGAGAAGGAGCGAATCTTTCGAATGCAAAATGCGCCGCATCAACATGTTCAACGTGGTGGTGAGCAGGTGACACTTCGAGCCGACGATCGACAAGTGGTTGCCACCATTCTTCAACAAGAAACAGTTGTGCCACGTCAAACAGATCAACAGCAGACTATAAACCAAGCCCGTATTCAAGTACCCGATCGACGCCTTGCAGAATTGGTAGAACAAGCCAACATTTTGCGTCAAAGACTCTACGATGTCTCCCTTATCTTGGTACATGCACAAGAACAAGCTCGAGTTGGTGGTGAAGAAGCTCAACTCGTTTTTCGTGAGGCACTGGAGGGATATATCGAAGCTCGTTTCAATGCTCGACAAGCTAACCAAACTTTGAATCAATACAGAAATCAAATAAATCAATAAAATTGACCAAATACAATCTAATCTGTATTTTATTTATTTATTTCACGTCGATTAAGTTTTGACTGTTCGCTCAACTTGTCTCGGGTCAATTTCTCGGATAAATATTTGTCCGATTAATTGTTGATTGAATAAGACCACTAATAATTGCTTTAAGTTGGCAACAAAAAGCCGAACAAAGCCCTGCAGACAAGTGACAAACCAATTTATAAATATTTATATTAATATTAGAAAAGAAGTTGTTGCCGTCTCTCAAAGAAGTGTTTATCACGGAAACGTGAAAACGTCAATGAGAATTGATTAGTTGCCAAGTTTTTCATAAATATCAATTATGCCTGAGAGAAAGGCTAACAGACGGCATCCTGCGAATTGGCACTTTCACTGGAAGTTCCAGTCACAGAGAATATATTTGACTCAGGAAGAAAATATAAAAATATAATTATTTGAAATAAAATATACAATAAAAATATATGATATGCAATATAATGAAATAAAAGACCAAGTGCACAAGCAAAGCTTTGATAAAGGTACCAGCAGCTGGTGACCAGCATAGACGTACATGTATCGGTATGATAGTATGTACATTGGAGAGCGAATGCGTTCCATCAGTTCGGACTCGCAGCAGACATCTACAAATAGGCTGATAATGTAGAACTTAGGATCAACACTGTACGGCTTGGACGATATTCACCTTGTACTTATTGCGCATCATTTGATCTAATCAGATAAGTAGCACGTTTGGCCAAAATTCGTGGCACAAGCTGAGGCATGATGTAGACTTCGGTGAGAATGTCGTTTGGATGTTTAAGGGCCAAAAGTTCAGCTATCTTTGATTGAAAATAATCAGCTAACATTAGGATGATGAGGCCGCCACCAATTCGAAATAGCTGTTTGCCACAATTTCTGTGCGAGTAACCGAATGGATGTGGCAAATATTGAGTCATGATCGCCCGGCAATGCATACTTCTGATGACTCAATAAAAACCTGAGCTTGGGAGAATTTACCGCTGCGAAAAAACTCGACGAGCCAGTTATCGGTATCGATTTGGCAGCTCGCCAGGTGAGCGTGGAACAACACATGTTGGCAGGGCCGAAGCCTAATATTAATATCACCAACTTCGAGTACTCCGACACGCACTCAATTGGCTTGCACATTGTTGAGATGTAGAGGAAGAATAAGTTTGGAATGTCAGTGGTCGACCCGATGAGCAACAGTCAAATGTCTGTGGTTTATCGCGATATTCACAAGTATCTCACTTTTTCAGTGGTTGGCGGTGTTTTCTAAAAGCAAAAGATTAATTTTAAGTGCATCAAAGGCTGCCTGAATTACCACTAGTGCACTATGTGTGAATTATGCTTCAAGAAGAACATCAGTTTTACTAGGGAAGACAGCTGTCACAGGAAAGGCTAAACGCCGCGAATATATCGCACAGACAAAACAGTCGGTCGGCTCAACAAAGCTGCTTTGTCAAAGCACAAAGGCTAACAAATGATTACGCGCGCAATGCCGTTCACAGATGTGGTTACTACAAGCATCATAACTGTTCCCCAGAAAACAATCAGTTTCATTGGCTTTCAGTTGACCACCGACCAACAACTCACCCATTAAATTAGATCGAACATCCCAAAGGGCAGATTGAGAAACGATTCAAGATACAGTTTGAACGCGGCACGGATCTCACCTGGGGCACATTCGCATCGTAAGAAGCTGGATAAGATAGACTCCCCTAATGTGCAAATCTGTACAAAGCTGTACGATTGAACGATTAAGCTGAACTGACATTGGCATTGACAACTGTGAGCTGTAGCTTGATTTCTTTGGCGTACTCTAAATCTGTCTCAGTTGAACGAATCAACTACGAGCGGGACTGAGGCTCAGTGAGCTGCCTGTTCCTTGGCTGGATTTCACGTTTCATTTCACATAAACACAACAAATATACAATTTCTATATTGGACGTGAATTTATACTTGTCGTTATTGTTACTTTCTGATTGGACATTGAAATTCGGTTTAGTCCTTTTGGTGCTGACTATTTAGACAGTCGAAATTCAGAAAGGCAACTTACATTGAACGAGAATTCCAGCGCCGAAAACTAACAGAGCGTACATTAATTCTCATTTCAACCTTTGAACTCATATTTATTTCATTATTAGTATAATCTAGTTGATTATCTGGTTAGGTAATTATAAAAAGGGTGCTTTGTCAAATATTAGTTGTGACTAAAACAGTAACTGTTTGTCAGAAACATACACTATGTACGGCCTTACACTGCAAGAAGTAACGCACACGCCACTACCACCAAGTGAGACAAAGAGCAGAGACACGTGCACACTCCCTCACTTTCACAACGGCTCTCTTGTCGGTTATGTTGATGTCATCTAAATTATTAAGTATTTTGCGTTCACTTTGCTTGTCGGAACAACGTTTCGGTTTAAATGTAAAGATCTTGGTGTGTATCCTTGTCCACTTGTTGATCAACATTCACTCATCCAGAATCACTCAACCAATATGGATAGTGAATATCACCAATCAAGCCCCGAACCGGCTGCCTCTTCTCCCAATTCTGCTATTCGCCCCGAACTGTCCACTTGTGAAGGATCGTCGCCCAGTGTGAATTCTAGATTCCTTAAGGCTCATAGCTACTGTATTGCATCAGTAAAACGAGTTTTGACCGAGTCAAGCCAAAATAAACCGAAGTCTGCTCCAAAATCGCCAGCCGATCAACACCCGAGAGTGTACGAACTGGTGAAGAATATTCGCAAGAATGGTGCTATCTGGCAATCATTGACGGTGCTTGATGACGCTCCTTCTACTCAGATGAACCAATGTGGTGAGTTTTCGCGGTTTAATATGATTTTCAACAATCCTCATTATCGTTGCTATGTTATGCTAATTATTGCAAAGTACAACCAAAAAGCTTGTTAAAGGTTAAACACTGTTTGGCACAATTCAATCGTCCGACGCAACAAGTTTTTGGTCAAGGGTTTTCTGAATGGTTTCGATTTTGAGAATTTTCGTCAATCAGTGACTCATCTCATTCTAATATTTCTTTTTGCCTTATTATTCTAGATTTGCTCGACACCCGTGCATATGAGGATTCACTTCGTCGTGCCACTGAACTCGATTTTATACCTCAAAAGTCACTCGATGATCGTAAATACGTCGAAGAGGTGGAGGTGATGTCCGCGAAGTACTTTGCCAAATACTCTCCTGAAAGGGAACCATCAAAGGCTTGTTCAATTGTCAAGACGCCCTCACGTTCTTCTGGCAGCTGCAATGTGCGTCAATCACCACGCAAAACGATTAGTCCATGCAAATTCTGGATGGGTGAACGTGCCGTGTACCAAATGGGACGCCTTCCCGAATCCAACATTACGGTGTCTAATCTCGTTGGTTGCAGTTCGTCTAAGAAGCAGGTTGGCAACTTGAAGTCGAAGCGTCTTATCTCAAAGGTAAAAAAGAATTTGAATCGTTTCCTCAAATTGGACACTGACAACAATCTCGAAAAGACGGGCTTCAAGCCACTCAAATCAAGTCGAGGCGTTAAGGTGGAAATATGCAGCAAGCTTGAAGTTCTACCCCAAAATGGATCATCTTTTGGAAAGGTTCACTTTGAACCGAACGCAATGAAGGAGTTTGCCCAATGCACCAATTTGACAAGATATGACCAGTTTGACATGAAAACCAAGGAGCCGGGTGATGACCACTGAGTAATCTCGACGGTTGGTTATCTCTCAACAATGGAACCAAATACACGATGATCAATCTGACCGACTATGAAGCGATTATCGATTTGACTATTTTCACTTAATTGATGTTGAAGAGCTTAATTCTTTATTCTATATATTCTTTATATATTTTTCTATATATCCTTAACCTTATTTTGCCTTTTACTGCTTTTTAATTTATATTTTAATATTATCGTGTATACTTTTATTAATATAATTTTATTAATATAATAACATTACTATTTCGATTTGCGCGGAGTCTCCATTCACTCGTTCGCTCTGACAATATAATAGAGAAATTTGTTATTTTAATAAGTGAAACATTCGAACAAAAGTTCATCGGCAACTGCATATTTGCGCATAACAGTCACAAACATTGACGGTTCTTCACTTGGCCTTGGCTTTGGCCGCCGTCATCTTATTCACTTCTTCCTGCAACTTCAACTTGACCAGTTCGAGTGCCGCTTTTGCATCCTCTGCACTGTCATGCCCCGGGCCACGTCCACCAGTACTTGTCCCATCATCGTCTGTCTTCTCAACACGATTCTGTATAATTTCACTCAAATAGAGTGAAGCCAGACCTTTGAGTGCCCTCTTCCAAGGCAGTCCACGTCGGTGGGGAAACAGATGCGTAGTGTCAACCACTCGTTCATGGAACAACTTCAGTGCCCGACAGTCCGAGTCCAGGCCATGGCCAATGAGAATTGTTTCCGGTGAGATGAACCGATCTAGAAGCTCACGTTGCACATCCTCAATTGTAGTATTCACGTGATCGAGATCCCCTGCCTTAATACCAGAATATTCCGTGTTGTAGTCGAGTATCCGAGTTTTAGGTCGTACCAAAGTGTCATACTGAACCACACCTTCAAAATCCATCACCGTAATACGAGTCAATTCAAGACCCAGTTCCGTGTAGCACATTTCACAATCGAGAGCAACCAGTGAGGCTTTCTTCTGTCCACCATTGCACGATGCTCGAACAAATCCAAAATGAGAGTCCGCAAATTCGTATCCATTGGTTACGTGATAAGTGGCCATATTACAACCATGCGCCTGTGGATCAGCCTTACAGCACGAATATTGACGCTCAATTTCGGCAACTTTAGTACGGAATTTAAATATCCTTCCCGGATGGTACACACACGGTGTAGCACCATTCTGAGGATTCACATATTCCTGATGACATCGAACACAGCTGATAACCGAACCTTGCTGATAGAACTCAAGAACCTTGTTGGTGGAAGCAGGAATCGCATTAAAGTTAATTGGAAAGATGGCTAGCTTCGTATCTTTGTCAAGCATTGGAAATCCGTATTTTTCCAACAATTCCACCGGAATAGTCAAATTTGAAAGTAGTTCCACCAGTTGGACCGGATCGAGACTCTTATAAGATAACTTTTCACGTTTAACCACACTAAAATTCGATGACTTCGATGTTTGAATCACTTGTCGGGGGAAAGAAGAGGGCGCCGCCCTTTTACCTGTCGTCGGATCATCGCCCAGTCGAATTGCTTGTACTTTTGAAGCACCTAATGAAATGTAAATTGATTTGACATTTTTACTGCGAACACAAATGTCCTGTTCAACTGCGAGTGCTTGTTTCATTAGATCTTCGACCTTTTTGGAACCACTCAAGGGCGCCAACAGTAGTTCCGAATGAATTTTCTCGACAAAATTACGACGAATCAACTGTGAAATCATATGACAATTAGGAACTGGCAGTGGTTGAATGAAAGGTTTGCCGTTTGTAGTAGAGCTCGAAGGAGTGTGAGCAACTCGCTTTGAATACTTATTCACGGTGACCATTTGGAAGCGTTCGGTTGGGGGCGGAGGTTCGACAGTTAGCACAACTTTTGGTGGATTTTCAACTTTGAGAGAAGATATTTTAGGAGATTGAGAAGATTGTTGAACTTGTTGAGAAAGTTTTTGATATCGTTCCAGAAGTGTCTTACGAAGTGCCTGCTTTGAACTTAGAGAGCCTTTACGAGGCTTCGGAATTGGAGCCTGAGGCGATGCCAAAGGATCGAAAGAAGGTTGATGAGCGATACGAATTCTTTTGCCTGGAACATTCGTGTCCTCAAGCTCGAGTGATGATCGTCTTCGTGGGAGACCTGTGGTTTTGGTTGAACTTTTGGTTGGAGTTGTAGGACTGCACGTCTTAACTGCAGTGGCTCCTTGTGCTTCAAAACTTGAAGAAGATGAAGGTGTGATTGATATGTCCGTAAGGTTAGTTTGGTTGTTCGATGATATTTCATTGCCGAGAATATTTGAAACAAAAATCTGTTGCTGTTGATGTAATCCTTCATACGATGGTCGAGGAAAATAATCGTCAATATTGAACATCATTGAAACATCATCGTGGTTGTCGTTTTCCTCCTCTTCAGGTGAAAATCGTGGTGATAATTGTGGAGGCGGAGGGAGAGAATTATTAGAAGCATCATCCATGATAAGTGTTTCAAACTTCGGAAATGATACAATTCTAATACTCTGTTGGGAATCATCTCCGAATTGCGGTTGTCCAGTTTGATTGTTGACCATATTTATGGTGACTTCTTGTGTGGATTCATGATTCAACTTTGGTGTCATTCCACTCGGAATATATTCCGGTATTGGTTCTTGGTACGCATTCGAATATTTAGGTCGTTTGATTGGCTTTGGCACATAGGGAATTATCTTCTCTGCGGATCTTGGTGGCCGTTTTGGTGTTGATGTATACTTTGGTTCATAATTCTGTAATTCGGGTTCCGGATTTGAGTTGTGAGTATGATCATCATCCACATAGCCAGAATCAGCAGCAGCAGGACTAGTAGTAGTAATAGTAGCATTATCAGATTTAAAATCGAAATTCAACAGCTTATCTTCGATTTCCTTTTCCACCTCTGTTCTACATTCGGTAAAGTTGGCCACCACAATCTGGCCAAATTGATCGAAATTACAATCGAGCACATAGAGATCTTCAGGTTGAATAACGCCAGTGGATGAGGTGGTAATCTGATCTGTCGGCGTGTCCGGAGTTCGATTATCTTCGGACATGGTTGGTTGGTTAAGGTTCCTACTTGAGGCCCACAACGGCAAAAAGACAGTCTGAACGAGGACGACGAGTGACCAAGTGAATGACACATTTCGAAATGACGTAGTCGCCGCCGCCGCTGTCCTTGTAGTCACTACATGTAGGTGCAGTAACGCATTGTGTGGATGAAACGATAATGAAATCAGCTGTGATTTGTTTACAAACAAAACACTGTTTTGACAGTTAGTTTGAGTTACTAATTACTAATCGACGATCATTCTAATGTCTATAGACCAATGCAGCATTAATAATGCTATAACTAATGAAATTATTCACAACCAACCATTCCAAAATATTATCTGCAATTCATTTATCTTGTTCTGGCCTCGCAGGTACGCTGTCTGCTTAACGTTTGTTGACCAAAGCCGCGAAGTCAATGTGCGAACAGAAATGTCTCATTGTCCACTCATTCGCCAGATAAACCACAACTATAGTTGTCCTCAAGAAAAATACATTCACCTAACACAATCGCTAATCTGATCAACAACAGAACACTTCCAAAATAAACCAAAGGATTTAAGATTTAAATTTTAAATTTTATTGAACAGTACAAAATGAGGATTTTGTTTTTGTATTTACAAAATTGTGCAAGCGTATTACATTAATGTAAATGCGCAAGGTAATTGTTCAAAAGTGTTTTGAAAACGACAAAAAGAACAAATCAAATCACCACTTTAAGTACTAGCGTTCAGTTGTAAAGTTGTTATTCTGAAATTGATGCTAATTATTAGTAATGTCTAAAGTAATGTTATTTGTACAATGCTTATACAATAAACAAACATAGAAACATAACCAAAATAATTATAAAAAACAAATATAATTCTTTCAAATGTCGACAGAATGCAGATGTGCAATGTAAACAGTGAACACACTTTGTTAGTCCATTTTATTGCAATTAGTCGAACAGTGTTTAAGATTTGTTGAACGCAACTGTATGTTGTCTGGCAACGACAACCAGAGAATAATCTCGCCGTTTCTCGAAAGAGTCGAATCAAGCATACATTGGAGGCATAATCCACCTATCTTGGAAATGAACCTTATTAGTAATGTAATGCGCAATTGTAGTAGTTATAAAACCTACCAAAAATTATCGTTCCTCGCCAACTCTCCATTAAGAAGAGCGCCTCTATCTATTAAGAAGATCAACAAAACGTTTGCTCACCGTTACATCTACTACATCATACTACATCATATCATCAATACATATGTCCAAGAATTGTTTGCTGGGTTGTATGATTCGAACCAATTCGACTGATTTCCAAAAGCCAAGATTAGTCAAGAAACGAGACCAGTGGGAAATTAACCCGCAAATTGATCATCAACTGCCAGTTGTCCCTTTCAGGATTGTCCACTTCTACCGTGGTTTAATTGATGCCTGATCCACCGGCCACATAAATGCGTTCGTTGTAAACAGTGGCAGAGCTCTGAGGCGTGACTACGAATACAGTTGAGTGAAGCCATTTTTGACCAGACAAGACTGTTTGGATCATACAGTTCGCAGTGGACCAGTGCAGTACTGAAGTCATCAGAAACTCAGCTTTCTCCACTTATGGCGATGAACTTTCCTTTTACTGAACGACTGAAGAGGCACAACTTCTAGGAGTGCGCATAGAGGCCAATGCAATCCATTTTGGCTCTGCTTACGTGAGTTCCAAGGGTAAGAGGCGGTTGCATGCCATGGTGGTGATACCCGAGTAAGGTCAATTTTGGATCACACCTTCGAAAACGTAAATAGTTTAGCCGATTACTTGTATTCCAAGCCGAGCATTTTTGGAATGTGTGAGCTTCACAAGAGTGCTTGGACGGAGTCGGTGAATTCATAATCACTCCATTTTTTTCAACCGGCGACGACCAACAACTGGTTGAGCTTTCGAGGTCGAAGAATGTTCAGACTCGTCATATAGCAAACCATTTCCGTCGATTGTCTTGTGAGTTATGTCCTTCAACACTCGAGTGATGAAATCGTTAATTTATTCCACATCCATCAATTGAGAAACAAACAAATTGCTGGACAGAATTGACTGTTAGTTGTTAAACAAACTTGGTAAACTAAAGCGAAGTGTAACTTTGATTAGAAACGACATTTGAGATAGACGGTTCGCTGGATCGTGACCAATCTAGGCTTCAATGACCTGCTTTACAGCTTGTTCGGATTTCACGTTGAGCCAAATTGAAGTGAGCAATTGAAACAACGTTTCATAGGCCATTCTTATTCTTAGGAAATCAGGTCGATTGGTAAGCCATATCAAACAAGTAAATAAATATAGCAAATAAGCCAAAGAAATAATAGACAAGTCAAGCCTGATCAAAGTGGTCTTCGACATAATTCTGAAAGAATAGCTTTTTCTTCGCCGAAATGCTGACAACAAGTTTCAAGGCTTGAAAAGCAATGCCAACATGAAAAAGTTATAATGCAGAAAAGTCGAGAAGTACAGTCGAAAAGGGCACTCTGGGCAAGCATATTGCCATCTGTTCGTTCAACTCGAGTGATCACACCGAAGGTTGTAGGGAAAGAAAATAATCGAAGTGAGCAGAGCTGATGAAATACAATGCGATCCACTTGGTACAGATCCTGGTTATCCTCGGACTTCATTTGGGACATCTCATAAAGAAAGGCACCATGTTTGGGCTCATTACGATAATCATGTCCATGTTCACAACTATGGAGTGAACGAGTTATAACTTTATAATCAAACACTTCCACAAACAATCCATTTACCTTAATTAAAGATTTGCGATTTGAGCCACTTTGTAAAATACAAATGATAAGTTCCCTTCTGCTTCTTCTTTTCTCGTGATATCGCAGCTTTGGAGCCTCAGGCCTTCAGTTAACATTTGAAAATTTTCGTTCACCCTCGGTCATGTTCGTTGGTGCTATTCTCGAGCCTCTTCTCGCATTTCCTTCTTAAGTGTTTCATCACCTCTAATTCGTTTTGGATTATTTTGAAAGTTCTTTCGTTTCTTCACTTAAATTCTAGTAATATTTTCTCATTCTTCCTCTTTGTATTCGTGACTATCAAGTAGTTTCTAATTGAGACTATATTTGTGTTTATTATTCTCGTTGTCGTTCTCTGAATGATTTCTTCTCGTCTGTCATTTGCTCCAATCGCCTTTTCTGGTAATTTCGCGATTTTTGTAAGTATTTCTTATACGTGCCAAAATTGTTCTTCATCGCCAATAGTTGCAATATTCATGCTTTTAATTATTGAGTTATGTTACCATTTACGACGAGGATTCGCCTGAAACAAAAGAAAACAATTAGAATGTCATAAAAATTGAGCAGATATTATCTGAAGTTGCTTATTGTTCTGTTTGTATTGGTCGAACCCAAGTGGGTGTCTTGTGCGGACAATCTCGTCCATCGCATGCACGTTGTACAAACTGAGCTCATCAAAGTTATCCACCATCAGAACACGAGTTTCTCGTCTCTCATCACGAGTATCGCCATTGAACAGTTGATCGAGACAAAATTCTAACATCTCCTCTTTATATACTTCCTCAGTCTCAGGTTCAATCTCTTCTCCCAAGCTCTCCACATCGATAGCATCAATCCCAAGTATTTTCCTTGACTGGAGCACCACCACCACCATTCTGCTTTTTGCATAGATCCTCCATTGCAATGAGACCAAATCATTAATGATTAATATATATAAAAATTGAATTACGTTTACAGATAAAAAGGTGAGCAGCACAAATATTGACACTGAAAAATGTCACGACACAAACATGCGAAAAGCGTATGCGAAAAGCATACACAAACGTGTGTAACGTCATCTCTTATCGGCCCTTGGAGTTTTGTGCCTGTCTGTTCACACCGTGAACTGCACACAATCGAGCCAGACATCGGCCCTAAAAGTGGACTTTCGTATTTGTCTCTCATTCACCAAAAATGGTTCAAACGCGGTCCAAATCTATTGCATTGTCCCAGAAAGAACCAATGGTGAACAATCTCACCAACAATGAAGATTCTTTTGAGTCTGACAATCGTGATGACGAAGATTACACTAGCAAAATTGCTACGACCCCATAATTCATCACCACCCAAGAAGATGGCATCTACTGTGAACATTACCAAAGCGGACTCATCCTCTTCCCTGTTGTCCTTTACAATTGATGTGGATCCATCCGATTGCGCACTTTCGCATTCCCCAATTTCTTCTGATATTTCTGTATCTGGCGATGGTGGTCCATCCCTGGAGCGTGAACCACTTATCTGTGCCAAATGTACCGAGGAAATGGCGTGTGATTACTTCGATCTGGTCTACGTCGAAGGCCGATGCTCGTACTGTGGAAAACGTTTCTACTCTTCACCACACTTAATACAAGCTTACTTCAGTCCTAACCCAAATATTTATGTTCTCGGTAAGTAGGAGTGAGTGCAAGTATTTCGACGTTGACGAACCACAACGCGTGCTAAAGCTAATCTCATATTTTAATTGACATTTTATATTTACAGAAAAGATTACTTTCAACCGGGAATGATCTATTTGTGTGTACAACATCACGTGTATTCCATATTTTCAATTAATTAATAATATTTTTGTATTTCGAACTTAATTCAATATTAAATCAATCAATTCCCCATTTTATTATATATATTGTGTTTGTTTTTAGTGATCGTGATTGTCTGTTTCGAATCATAATTAAACGCAAAAGCATTCTACTACCTCGTGTTGTAGCTGTACATCGATCTTCCTTGTTGGCCTCATTCTGGTTGTGTGTCCGATTTTGTTTCTTCAAAGCAACGACTCCGCAAGTATTTTCTGTGATGGACAACTACAACATTGAAGACAGCACCGGAAAGTCAAGCGCAATCTCGAACGGCGGTGCCACTTGGTTCAAATTGAGTCCCAAATTTCCAAACTGGAGTCCAAAGTCAAGTCCGAGTTCCATCAAGTCAACCGGGTCCGGTTATTATGCGGAACTGATGAAGACAATGAAAGTGAAATCAATCTCGCAGTATGGGTCCGACCGTTTGAATGCGCATTATGATGCACAAAACTCCCGGGATACATTCGACGAACAGCTGGAAATGGCCAATGATGGAGACAAATAAAGTGAGAGAGAGAGAGGATCCATAATCAGATCAGCCCAACAACTGAAACTAATTACTGGATTGCAATCATTTACTGTATGCCTGGCAATAAATAAAGCATAAATCTAGCAAAAAAATGAATTATTTTAACAAATCAATTATGACTATGATTTGGCTGAGGTTCTTTATTTAAACTTATTAGTCTCCTCCACCAGTCAAGACAAGTCCTTTGGAGGCCGTTCGATTGGGTTTTAAGTAACAAATCAGTTACCGTTATTTCAAATAACTTAACGGCGCCATCTAGTGACATACTTTTTCAATAACATTGTTTACAGCTGATTTCACGTGCATGTGTTGATTACTAGCTTGTTCTGATCTTGTTTCGATAATTGCATTTTATAGATTTTTTATTGTAGTCTTCTCATTTAACCAAAATCTATTCGCCTAACCTCAATATTACCCTCCCACTGCTCATCTACACAATCTATTCATCATCATCCAAAATGGGCCTCATTAAGGGTCTGTTCATCTTCGGGGTGGGCATGTACTCGGGCGTCTATGTGGCACAGAACTATCAACTACCGCCGGTGGAGAAACCTGAAGAGCTATGGAGTCGGGCACAAAGCTGGCTCGAGGACTTTAATCGACAGTACAAAAAAGTACGGAAAGATGATTGAGGGGCACTGACTGATTCGATACTGTAAAATGTGAGTAGTTGTTATTTTTTCTGGTAATTGCTTATTTTGATTACTAATTTTATATTTTAATTTATAGATATTCTTAGAAATTGTTTTGTATCAAATTATTACAATCTCACAACTCATCTCATATTACTCTTTATACGGCAATTAGATTCTTATTTTGGAATATTCGTATATGTAAATTACCAACTGTGTATAAATAATAATAATAAGACAGTTAGGCAATTGTTGTTGTGTCATTTGTGCCACATTCCTCAATTTTGCTCACGAACCCATAGAAGGCATTCCACACAGAAGGCATCGAAATACAGGTCGTCCCACCGCCGCGTTTATACTGAGACTCCATTCGGTTGATATCGCCCAAACAGACCAAACTCTGTCCACTGTCAACCGTACTGATTGCCCACTTGGAATGATCTTCTGTATAACTGAAATAACCGACTTCATCCGAATTTGGGAATTTCAACGTTATCTCGGCCACATTTTCGACTCTCATTTTTGGCAGTGAACATTCAGATTCTAGTGGAGTTCCCGGATTTTTACGCCATGTTTCCACTAGTAGGGCGCCTTGCACACTACTGGCTACAATGCCCGCATACAGGTCAACCAGTTCGTTAGGGCTTTTGTAGAAGGACTGAAAGTGCTGTCCACGTAAAGTGGTCAAATTGGTCACAACATACTGTTCGGAAGACCATTGATTGTTCTGCAATTTAGTCAGTGCCATTCCAAGCGGTGTGGTTGGGTTGTGAATGTTTGAATGATAGGAATACACTTGGGAAGTGAGCAAATTCTGATTGACAACTTTTTCGAGTTCGGTTGTGTTTAGGGAGATGCACAGAGCCACTTGACCGTAACGACCACCGGATGAGACATACGAGAACTAAGATGGGTAATTGAGATGATTGTACCGAAGCAAGAAACAAGAAACTCACGGAACCATTACCCGGCGCAAATCTCGGCACAGTATGAATCAACCAGAATCCCTGACTCGCATCAGCAGCCAGAATGCCCTTCGAATGTGCATACGAACTCGAAGGAAGAAAGTCCGTTCCAGCGGGCTGATCACTGTAGAACAGTGTCGAGTACTCTGTCTCGCCAGCACCATAAATTGGATCCAACGTTTTAGCCAAAATAGAATAACTCGTCTGTGAAATATTGTACGGTGACAAGTACCAATTGTCCGGTGCAGTAGAACTAATGGTTGCATAACGATAACCGCCGAAAATTTTCATGTAGCTCGCAAGCCAAGACAGGTAGGGAAACTTGTACACAATGTACCAGTCTACAGGCCGATCTGCCTCGTCCCGACATTGCAACGAATTTGCACTGTTTGGAAGTGTTCCAAAAGTAACCACAAACAGTACAAACACAACATGGAATGTGGTGCGATGCATTTCGGATCATACGGAGAAATTGAACGCAAATTGGATTGAACAAACATTTTGGGTTTATATGCAAGATTTGCAAGATAAGATCTTTATTGAAGTGTCATAAATGTTTAAGCAACACAAATGACTTTCTAGTTCAGTCCGAAATGGCGTTCCTTTTTGGCTCTCTAGTTTGACATTACAGTCTGATCTGATTGCAGTGAATTGAATCATACTGATCGTGAACTCAAATCTGCTAACTTATCAGTCTAGACTCTAGATCAATCTTAGTTGATCTGGAAGAACAATGTCCAACCTGATGTATGTTGAATCACAGTTTTGTTCACTGTACTCTCGTCAGTCGGCTAACCAATGGCACAAGTGGAGTAAACAGACAATTTGCATTAATTACCTGTGATAAGGTGCACTAAACTGTGTAATGTACGAGCCTTGTAAAATCATGTAGATTGGTTTACCATGTTTAGCTATCGCAGTAAGTGACAGTCACCACTTGAGACCAATTTGAATGATTCAATCAATCCATTTTATTATTATTATTTGGTCAACTCAATTGACAATTCATACAGTCAGGCATCAGTCACTGTAGACTCAATTGACCTGTTTTCCTTCTTGTTCGAATCGATTCTTCCAGTATGTTCCAGTCGGGTACTCGTACTCTGCAATAGACTCCACTCGCATCTGTCCCGAATAGCCGGAATATTCGGGGGCAACATATCGACCATTCTTGCACTTGGCCGGATAGAGGAAATGTTCACTGAGATGAGGCACAAATTCAATCATCCGCTTCTCGAAGGATCCACTGACGGACACAAAGTCCCACATGGCCAAATGTTGAACATATTCGCACAGACCAACACCGCCAGCGTGTGGACACACGGGAATGCCGAATTTGTTGGCCATCAGAATGATCGACAGCACCTCGTTCACACCACCCACTCGACACGAGTCAATTTGACAAAACTGTTGAGCGCCCGATTGGAGCAACTGCTTGAAGATGATTCGATTCTGGCACTGCTCGCCAGTGGCTACACCAATACCGTACGGAGCAAGTGCCTTCGAGATTCGAGCGTGGCCCAGAATGTCATCCGGACTGGTGGGCTCTTCAATCCACAGCAGATTGTAGTCGGTCAATTGGGTCATAATATCAATCGCCTCCTGGACGTCCCACTTCTGGTTGGCATCAACCATCAGCAGATTGTCTGGCCCAATTTCCTCGCGGATAATTCGAAGTCTAATTGGAAGTAAAGAATAGAATCAAAAAGAGTCAAACTGGAGTCTCTCTCACTCACCTCTCCTTGTCCTCCTCGAGAGTGGTGCCAACCTTCGATTTGAATCGAGTGTAGCCCTCTGCGAGTGCATCCCGACACAATTGACGTCGCTTCTCTTCGGTGTAGTTGGTCCAACCGACACTGAAAGATGTACAATCGAATTAGTCAAATCAATTCAATTAGACCAATCAATCAAACACTCACCCTGTGGTGTAAGCTGGAAAGCCATCTTTACGAAGTTCAGCCTCTGTGAGCAAAGCAAACAAAAATGTCAGCTAACCAATAAAATGGACCTTCAACTCACCTCGCTCCTTAACAAATGGTCGATTCTTCTTGAGAATGTCCAAAGCTTCCTGTTTGGTCAACACATCGGTTCTATATAAAAACATTCACAAATTATAACTCACAAGTCTAAACTCTCTGTGGCACTTACATATAACGGAAATCGATAACATTGACCAACTGTTCAGGCTCCATGTCGACCAGTAACTTCCACAATGGTTTTCCTTCCAACTTGGCCCACAAGTCCCAAATAGCATTCACCACTGCACCAGTAGCCAAATGAAGTGCACCCTTCTCTGGGCCAATCCATCGCAGTTGACTATCACTGGTGAGACTACGCCAGAACACGGGGAAATTCGTGAAAATTTGATTCAACTCCTTGCCCACGACCATTGGCTTCAGTGCCAGCACCGCTTGTTTCACTGTGAAATAGAAAATAAATAAATCAATTCAAATCAATAACAACAAAAGTCAATACATACCAACTTCAGTACCACGACCAATTGTGAATGTGTGGCCATTGCCAATCAGATCGGACGCGTCCAACTTGAGACGAACATAGACACACGAATAGTCGGGATCAAAGTGCTAGAGTGGGCGACAGAGAGAAATGACAGTGAATAATTGTAAAACAATCAATACAATGGCGACAATGAAATCAGTTATTAATCAATTAATCAAGAATTCAAATTCCTAAAGAATTACACACAAAATAATAATAATACTACAAACTGGCTCATTAAATCTAAATTTAGTTCGTTCGTTCAATGAACAATCCTTGAGTGTCTCGAAATGTAATTAGCACACTCTCACAATTATGTGAGCGAAAAAGTGACTTGTATTTGTGTGTGTTTATTGACTAAGTGCAATCTCAATATATCATTGGTGAGTGCACAATCAATTAGCATTTATAGCAATAGGAATTCACATCTAAATTGACTATTTTCCCTCTTCTTCACATTGAATCTACTCTAATAGACAAACAAACATGCATCTCCAAGCAGATTATCGCTTAATCGCTTCATTTGGAGGAGATACGAAGGAGATCACCTTAGGGTGAGCAGCTAAACAGCGCAACACGAGTTCTATTTCAAGAGTGGACACAATGAGTATTAGTAATGTGACTTAGTTTGGCAATCTGCATGCATATGAGCAAACACATAATTGCAGTGTCGAAAGTGCAACATGAACTGAACAGAAACATGGAAGTCAAATAGAGCTGAGATAGATTGATGAGTTCGCAGACGATCGATTCGATTTGGATAGCAACGAACAGGGCGCGTTTCACACTCACTCACTCAAGTTCACTTTCACATTGGCGTAATGTGCAAAAGTGCAAATTGAAGTCGATCGCGCTCTCTTTAATATCTGCGAGATCCGACTGAGACGGAGTGAGATGGATTAGTACTGAAACTCTGTTTGAACTAATGGCAATTTGTTAGTTTAGTCGTAAAATAAGCTCTCTAATAAGCGCCGCTAATATAATCGTTGGAATGCCGCCATTTTTGAAATGTAATTCGGCGCTTATTAAGAATTAAGCTGAATTTTCCCCTTTCTGTCTACATTCCCACTACTTGTACACTAGTGTGCTCTCGATCTGCCCGCAAGCTTGTCACTCACTGACTCTCCAAACTGACCACTGTCCATTTCAATCGATACATAATCGATCTGTTCAGCGGTATTTGACCTTGAGGCACGTGTCAGTGTGTACATACTCGAGAGTAGCCATCTTGAGAATGTGTTTCTTCCCACTTGAGAGATGTGTTTAGTTGAGTGTTTAGTTGCTAAATTGGTCCTTTTGCGCTTCTCTTTTCTTTTCGTTGCTTCTTAGCCCTCGTCATAGCTCGACATATATAAACGAGTTGTCATTCGTCTTGGGGCATTATCACTTGCATTGCATCTCTCGATTCCATCTCGGATCAATCCACCAATCCAAATTAGCCTCACAATGAAATTCTTCATTGCTTTCTCGGTTGCCTTGATTGCCTCAGTGCACGCTGGTGGTGTTGGTTACGGTGTGGGGCCAGCTGTGGTTGCTGGTATTGCCAACACTGGTGCCTCTGCTGTGTCCCGATCCGATGACGGTCTCGGAAACTATGCTTTCGGCTACAATGAAGATCACGCATCTGGTGGTTCCTTCCGAAAGGAGAAGGGCGGTCCAGGTGTGCAGGTTGGTTCTTATGGTCTGCGAGATGCTGATGGTCGTGTCCGAACTGTGAACTACATTGCCGATGCTCTCGGTTTCCGTGCCTCAGTTTCCACCAACGAGCCAGGTGTCGATCCACTCCAGGCCCCAGCTGCCACCAGTGTCAATGGTGCCGTTGCTGCCGTGGCTGCTGCCCCAATTGCCCTCGCAGCTGCTCCAGCTCCACTTGCTGTTGCTGCTCCAGTTGCCTATGCTACCAAGTCCTATGCCGCAGCCCCAGTCGCCTTGGCTGCACCAGCCCCAATTGCTGTTGCTGCTCCATTGGCTTCCTCTTACTCTGTTGCCACCCAGCACGTTTCCGCTGCTCCAGTCGCACTCGCTGCTCCAGTTGCTGCCTACGCCACCAAGACCTACGCTGCTGCCCCAGTCGCAGTTGCCGCTCCAATTGGTTCCTCATACTCTGTTGCCACCCAACACGTTTCCGCTGCTCCAGTCGCTCTCGCTGCCCCAGCTCCAGTTGCCTTGGCTGCCCCAGTCGCTGCCTACGCCACTAAGACCTACGCCGCTGCACCAATCGCCGTTGCCGCTCCAATCGGTTCTTCCTACTCTGTGGCTACCCAACATGTTGCCGCTGCCCCAGTCGCTGTTGCCGCACCAGCACCACTTGCCGTTGCTGCTCCAGTTGCCGTTGCTGCTCCAATTGGATCCTCTTACTCTGTTGCCACCCAACACGTTTCCGCTGCTCCAGTCGCACTCGCTGCTCCAGTTGCTGCCTACGCCACCAAGACCTACGCTGCTGCCCCAGTCGCAGTTGCCGCTCCAATTGGTTCCTCATACTCTGTTGCCACCCAACACGTGTCCGCTGCTCCAGTGGCCCTCGCTGCCCCAGCTCCACTTGCTGTCGCTGCTCCAGTTGCTGCCTATGCCACCAAGACTTACGCCGCTGCCCCAGTCGCTTTGGCTGCTCCAGCTCTTGGTGCCACTTTGGCTACTCGATATGGCTATGGTGCTCCAATCGCCGCTCCATTGGCTGCCCCAATTGCCGCCTCCTACTCTGTCAACACTGGTCCAGTTCTTGGTTCCACTTTGGCCGCTGGCTGGGCTGGTCCACTTGCCGCTCCAGTTGCCGCCGCTCCACTGGTCGCTGGTGGCCTCAAGGGCTACGGTTACGGTGCTCCATTGGCAGCTGCTCCACTTGTTGCCGGTGGCATCAAGGGCATCTACTAAGCACTCATTCCTGAGTGAGTCCCTGATATAGTCAATTCTGAATCATAGAATCCCACATTTTTTTTGCAATCAAAAATTCGCCAAATTCCTTGATCCAATTTAGCATGAATTTTTCCCCCTTCCATATGTGCCAACTCAAGTGTAAGTGTCCCTCATCACTCATTGTACGCACACTGCCAAATTTGTTGTTGTTCACTTGTTAAGTTAAGTCCAACTCAAAAGTCGATTAATAAATTATAATAATTAATCAATCTAATTACACATTGATTCAATCAACTCACAATTGACCACTTCCTTCAATCAATGCACACAAGACAAGTGAATGCACACTTAATCATACAAATTGGCACACAATCGATTGAGTGGGACACGTCCAGTGCACACCTGAGACATATCAAACTCGGGTGTGGTCACACTTGATCAAACATAACTTTAGTCTTAACTTCATAATAATCGTGATGATGGTCAAGTTCAATTGAATCGAAACATTGACTTTTAAGTACATAAATACAAACAGATTCATCACAAACTAAACTAAAACACTCAATCGAATTCCAAATCGAGACACGACAGGAAAGTTTGTGCTAATTTAAAATTTGTTGCGTGTCAATTGGTTGAACGATTGATTGAAACGAGCGTGATTAATCACTTATTGAGTGACTCAAAGCAAACATGAGTAAAGTCTCTACTTACCACTGCATCTGATCCATCACCGCTGAGAGAAGTAGGAAAGCGAACATCGTTGGCGATCAATTCAGTGATGACCAGTGGTGGAACCATTTTGCTTGTTTGTGAGGACTTGACGTGTACGGGACAGTAGCAGCGAGACTCGAATCGACTTGTCAAATGACAAACTTGACAAACTCATGTGTGCAGACATCTTTTATAACAATGCACTCCATTTGTTTAGGTCGTGCCACTGGGATGAACAGTCCATGTGAGTGATTGAGTGTTGTATTGATAATAACAGACGCACATATATGTCAAAGTCATATCACACTACACATTAACGCATGTGATTGACAATTTCAACACAACACTCAAATGAACCTTATCTTCGGATGCTTCTGCAGTAGTGGCGAAATATAGCCGAAAGTACCATTTAAGTAAAGGAAAGCCAACTAATTAGTGTACTATTTATCTCAATAGGCCATGATTATGTACAAACACTTACTGAACATAGACGGTACAGACCAATTGCCAATACGAATTAGTTCACAGACTCAATTCAAAGTCCAACAAGTGTCAATGGGAGTGAGTGAGATATGATCGAATGTAATGGGAAACAAAACTGCACCCTATTTGAACTAGTGATGATACTAATTATAGCTATTAGTTTAAATGTTGGACAAACACAATGTACGATATGTCAATGTTAATGTCACAAATATCACTGAATCATATTTTAACCAATTCCATAATTCCAGTATATGTGAGTGAGAATTAAGTAAATCCGAAATTTTACTCTCAAAAAGACTAATTGGTTGCCATAATTGAAGCTTAGTCCAGTCAGTTTGCTAATCATTAATAGGCTAATGTTCGGCCAATTGGAAAGACTATTAGACTACTGCCAAATTCTGTGCCATATATAAAATCCCAAATTGGTTTTGTTCATTTCGAATGTAAAGTTGCTGTTTTGCTTAGATTGAAATGTTTGAAATCAATTGGACAACAGCAAATAACTGTGTTGACAAGCCAATTGGAAAAATCCCCTTTTCACACAAATAAACAACAAATGCCCACATCTGCAGAGTAATCAAGTAGTGTGGCAATTGCGACAAAATAAGTGATATGTTTTGGCTAAACACAAACATGTCACTGTCTGACTGATTATGTTGAGAGTTAGTTGGTTAGTTGATGATAAGTCAATTAGGAACAAGCGTCAATTAATTAGTCAATAATTAGTGTTGGTGCAATCTCGATCACGATATAAAGTCGATCAATTGGTTGGCTTTGTGTTCTCTTGTTCTCGTTCGAACTGGTCTTATTGACGTCAAGTGAAGCCAGCCCAGCACAGCGTGCACGACTATCCCACATGCTTGTCAGTGTCACTGGATTCATCCTCCTGGTGCTGCTGCTCATCACACAATGTCTTCTTCTCCATCACCAATGTCGTCAAGTTGATGATATCACCTCAAAGGCAGACGAGCACAACGTGACTGCATCAAGTTCGCCTACCAGTTGGATTCAATCAGAGGAAGGATACTTTCGTGCGAAACGAGATTCACTCGAGATTATTTCGAGTGACGAGGACGACAACAAGGATGACGATCCCGATGACGACATTGACGTTTCGACACTACCACAGGAGAGCGGTCGAAACAAGTCAGGCACCGACTCAAATCAAACCAAAGCAGCAAACGAACCAACTGAGTCCCTGTCCGATAAACCAATCGCGCCAATAAAGACAATCCAAGTTGACCTTAGTTCTATTCCGTCATTTACTATACCTGCACGAGTCAATACACCCATCTCTGGTTCGGACATTTCCTGGGCAGTAATCGTTGTACTGCTTGTGGTTGCAGCCATTGCATTCGGTGGCTTTATGGTTTGGAATCATTACCGAAATAGTAGCAATAAAAGACCAAAGGAGAACAAGAAGAGAAAGAAGTCAGGCAGCAAGAAACGCAAAAGTAATCGAAAGTCAAAGTCTAAGTCACCAAAATCGCCATCACCAAAGTCAAGTCGATCAAAAGCCACTCGAAGGTCATCGAGTCGAAAGTCTCGACGATCTTGTCGAGTGTCACAAACGATCTCATCCTCAATTGGCAAATCGACCGAACAGGCGGTCACCTCACTGGACTACGGTTGCAGTGCTCAGCCATCCTCACCGGACAGTACGCCCAAGGTCGAGTTTGTGTTTACACCGTTGGACTATGTGAAAACGAATCCAAGCAAGGGCCCTCAAATGCCGCCAAATGAGGAACCAGCTGACCGTTGGCCTGCAGACCAGGAACCACAGAATAATGCTCAAAAGAAGACGAAAGACGAGGAATAGAATTATCGGGTTAAATAATAAAATAGATCAAATGTCATATCTTTAAAAGACGATTTTTGCTGGTTCAACTTCATTGTACAAATGCATTCTTAGAGAAGTTTAACTCAACTTGTCAATTCCCAATTCCTAAGAATCTCACTTGTATATTTCAGTACAAATTAATTTATCAGAGAAATATTACAAATGATAATTAATGATTAACAATTAACTTTCGGTTAATCATCTTCTTTTCGTGAAATCTCTTTTGCGCCTCAGCTCTCTTCTGTCTGAACACTTTATGTTCGTCTTTGGTTCTGCCATTTTCGCCGATTTTGGTCTCGGCCATTTTTCCCGCATTTACTCCTTTAGTGTTTCATTATTCATAATTAGTTGGGGTTTCTTTTTTATTATTTTCTTGATCTTTCTGTCTGTGCTCTTCATTCTAAAATAATTTCTGGCATTGAAATTCTGTTCCTCTTTGTATTAGTATCGATGGCATCATTTTCTTGGTCACTTTCGGTAGTCGTTTCTTCGCCAAGTGAAATGATTTGCGATTTGGATTTTAAGTCTATAGCTGTAAAACGAGACAAGTGATTTGTGAAACTGTCACTCAATTGACATATTACCTAGTCTTCATTAAAAAGATATTGTCTAGGTCCACTTGTTCATGGGCCTTGTTCGTGGAACATCTCTGTTTGTAAACCTTTCCAATCCCTCAACATGCAAAGGCTCATCTCGTCGAAATCGGCCACCAAATACTCCACCACTTCTCATCCCTCAGTCAGATATCCATTCATCAGTTGGTCGAGGCAAAACTCGAAAAGTTCCTTTTTAACACCAGGCTCAATTCCACCTTTGTCTCGGTCACGATTCGCTTGCTCACAAATTGTCAGAAATTTTTCAAAGTTGACAAATATGATCTTCAATGAATAAATTCTCATTCAATGACAACTGGGCCAACTTTTAAGGCTTTCTTCGTTCGCATCTGTTACATTGGATATCAGAATACCAGAGTACATCATTCTCCAAAATGATCACTTGGGTTGAGCAATAAAGAAATACGTTTCCATGGGAAAGGTGAATTTATTCCATAAAAGTCACCATCAATGTCGAGAGTTAGTTTGTAGTGAAGAAGTGAGGGAGTGCGCGTGGAAACACATTCTGGGACAAACGCAACAAAGAAATCGGGTTTGGGACAAAAGAAAACCTTCTTAGAAAGGACAACAACAAATACAAGCGATAGCAGCAGCGTTCAATATTGAATATATGTGCTCAATGTGCAAATAGTGCATGTAAGGGCAGTGCGAGTCGATGTACTCAAAGACGATTTTGAATGTTGTTTAATTCAAATTTCTCAATTCCAGATGGACAATTTCCATTTTCATTGCTCATACATTTCAACATTTGCATTAGCACACATATATTGTATACAACTCTCGAAATAATTTTCAATGTTATTCAATCGATGATGTTATGCATTCGAGTTTTGGCGCTGTTAACAATTTGTGACATCTAATCTCTAATAAATCATTTATTCGATCAATAATCCGATAATCCGTTTTAAATCATTTTAAAATTAATTAATAGATAATAAATTTATTTTATTTGTATTTAAGTTGATTTAATCCAATATTACCTCTTTCAAGATTATTTCCCACTGTCTATTGTGTATTGTGTGCATCTCGTTAATTATTACTCGATTGCCAACAATATTATCACCACATTATCATAATCTGTGTTGTGTTGTGTTGCTGTGTTTTGACCATTTCCTGATTGTGTCTGTGTCTCCCACTCACCTCTCGTTCACTTTCATTTTCATCGAACTCGAGTCATCAAACGTTGGCGAGCGCACGGGCACGAACCAAACCCAAACTCAATCATCAACACACAAACACACACACACAAACACAGACAACAACGGGATTAATCGTCCTTTGGGATTATGTTACATGCATTCAGAGACACGTTAATTATGATACATAAAATGCTAATCGATCAAGGGATAATGCATTTATTGGACAGTAGAGCAGATTGTGCCACTGAGTGAGAGGTGAGTGTCTGTGGGGGCAGTGTGATTGTCAATACAAAAGGTGGTCAATAAAGTTTCGGTGCTAATTATTACATAATAACCAACTAGTGGTCATGGAGCTATCATGACGGACAAACTTATCGTGCTCACGTTCTTCTATGATAGGTGAGAGAGTAAGTGAGTGTGAGTCTTCAACGATTGCCTTAACCTTCGTCAAGGACGATATGTGAGAGTAAATAGATCAATCCGAACGTTGACCACTCGAGTATAAAAGTGCGTTCCACTTGACCTTAACAATCATCAAACGCATCAACACAGCTCAATCTCCACTTCTTCATTCAATCCAACCAAACCAAACGAACTTATTACTCAAAATGAAATTCTTCATTGTCCTCTCAGTTGCCTTGGTTGCCTCAGTGCACGCCATCCCATTGGGTGGTTTGGTGAACACTGGTGCCTCAGCCGTGTCCCGCTCCGAGGATGGTCTAGGTAACTATGCTTTCGGTTACAATGAAGATCACGCAACTGGTGGCACCTTCCGCAAGGAGGAAGGCGGTCATGGTGTGAAGGTTGGTTCCTACGGTCTCCGAGATGCCGATGGTCGTGTCCGAACTGTGAACTACGTTGCCGATGCTCTCGGCTTCCGTGCCTCGGTGTCCACCAACGAGCCAGGTGTCGACCCCAAGCAAGACCCAGCTGCCATCAACTTGAACAATGGTCTCCATGGTGGTTTGGTGCCAGCCCCACTCGCCCCAGCTCCACTCTTGGCCGCCGCTCCACTCGGTCTTGGTCATGGTGCCGAATTGGGCTATGGTGGTCCAATTGGCGCTGCCCCACTTTTGGCCGCCGGTCCACTCGGTCTTGGCCATGGTGCCGAATTGGGCTATGGTGCTCCACTCGCTCCAATTGCCTCCAGCTACGGCTGGAACACCCAACATGTGTCCGCTGGTCCACTGCTCGCAGCCCCAGCTCAACTCGGTCTTGGTCATGGTGCTGCTTTGGGCGGCTACGGTGGTCATTACTAAACAATGCACACATTGTTCATTCATTGTTTTTCATTGTCTTACCTCTCATTGTCTTTTTATTACTACTATTTGACTCATTTTATTTATTGAAATGCAACAATAAACCCCCTTGAAGGGAGTCGCACCAAAATGCGCCAAAACGAATCCAAACCTTGAGCAAAAGAAATCGGCACAGTAATTAGCATTTGATTAATCAAATTTGCTTGGTTACATGATGCTGACTATACTGTAATTATATTGTGTTATTCAATCGATTTAGCCAAAAAATGGATACAATCGAATCGATTTCATGCCTTATCGATCTTATACTCTAACTGCCAAACCAATCAACATATATCAAATGTCTGCACTCGAACACAATTAGCGTATGTCTTGTTCGCACTCACGGGTAAGGTAAGCCTACTGTCAGGAGCACAGTAATTATCAATTTCGACGCGCAAAGATATGCCCTCCAGGTATGGATAACCTTCTCAGCATACATTCAAATGTACAGGAGGGGAGACAAGGCGTGGCACGGGCGCACTTTTACATCGCTGCGCAAGCTGAACACGAACATGTACGAGAATGTAAGTGGTGGTCAAGTTCAATGCGGCAGACTTCCTAGTCTAATATGTGCTTTCAGTTGTACAAAGAACATTTAGCTGTTCTCGGTTAGATTCGTGCATTTTGATTGATAATATGAAATTAGGTGCATTCGAACACACTCAAGTGCCTAAACCTAAACAAACGTGATGTGATGAAAGTGTGTTGCGCTATTTCACAAGAACTCACAAGGTTACACTCAAATTACTAGATAAAGGCACACTGTCAACTGTTGCAAAATTAATAATTTAATTAGTAAATGCAATTAATTATTTATTCACTCAAAATACTTTCACTTGTCAGTGCACTAGTGTTACACTCGTAAGGTTGACAAAGCAAAAAGATTATCAACATACTCAACTTTGCTTATCAACAACAAAGAGTGTTTTGTTACGTACAAACAAGGCTTGTGTTAATACAAATACAATGGAAACGAACACGAACACAAAAATGAACAACTGTTCGCGTTGGTGTTTGGTTTCCTTCGAATGACATTGCTCAACAAAGCAATTGTTCTCGTTATTGGTAGATAAGTTTCGGTGTGGTCATCCATTTATGTAATGATGCCATTCATGTATGCTTATCAGATAATAAGCTTTATTTAATATAAAAACGAATACATATGTGAATGTGCATGTGAATATTAATGGAATCTTGAAAAATTATTGAAATAAACTCAGCATTGGATTCAGCAACTGTATTTGAGAATTTATGGTATTGAGCAAATAAGAAATTGATTGGATCTCTTTTTTGTGCAAATAAAGTTGACCCACTTGAACATATATAAGCAGAGCAAATTGAAAAAAGGTTAATTTTCTGCCATATAAGGTAAAATGATATCAATCACTAATGATTTAGTGTCCAACAACTGATGACTCAAAATGTTTTATTTTGTTGTTGTTCATCAATTGATTATTCAAATTGCTGCATTTAGTGTTTGTTTTTATTCATTTTTGGCACGTGTGCAATTTACATGCAAGGTTGTGTCAATCGACAACTACTGATTCAAACTAGACAATGAGCAGACGATTCAAAAATAAAACAAAAGTTTAATCCGCCTAAATCCCAAATTTACCAAACTAGACTTGTTTGATTTGTTCAGCCTCTAAAATGTGTCTAAATGAACTAAATCTGAACTACATTTTCATATTCAATTTGATTTGTAATAATAATAATATTGAAATTAAAGCAAAATGTTTTCACCCTTTCTATTAATAGATTGAATACACGCGCACATTTATGTTGTTGTTGCCATGAAATAAACTAAACTAAAAGGAGAACAAACAAATGTGCAATAAATAACAACAATTCCGCATTGTATCACTAAAGTGCACTAGTTACACTGTCTACTTGTCTACATTGGAAAGAACAAACCGCCTTAGGAGTTAGTGAGTGAATGAGTGAACGAGCAATTAAACATGCCGGCATGGTATGTCATAGTTGAGTGTGTAATGCGATGATCGCCTAAACGTGTTATCCTCAACACTCGACACAGTGGACAACTGACTAAAACGGTGTTTGGTGTGGTTAGCGGGAGACAACACAGACACGGGACACATCTCGCCAACCTTGAGCGAGGGAGAGTCTCCCGTGTGTGGCCAAGTGAAAGTAACTTCATCTTCACTTGTCTCCCCTCTCTGTGTCACACATAATTGTTCAGTCTTTTCTCGCTTTCTTATTTTTTGCCACCTCATATATAAGCGGCCTGTCATCCAAAGTGAGAATTCATCATTCGCATTCGAGTCGCAATTCGAACCAATCAACCCAAACCAAAATGAAATTCTTCATTGTCCTCTCGGTGGCTTTGTTCGCCTCGGCCAACGCTGGCCTCGTCGGTTACGGCGCTGGTATTGTCAACACTGGTGCCTCTGCCGTGTCCCGTTCCGATGACGGTCTCGGTAACTATGCTTTCGGTTACAATGAAGATCATGCTTCGGGCGGCACCTTCCGAAAGGAGCAAGGTGGTCCAGGTGTGCAGGTTGGTTCCTATGGTCTTCGAGATGCTGATGGTCGAGTCCGAGTGGTGAACTACGTTGCCGATGCCCTCGGCTACCGAGCCTCCATCTCTACCAACGAGCCAGGTGTCGATCCACACCAGGCTCCAGCTGCCACCAGTGTGAATGGTGCCGTTGCTGTTGCTCCAGCTGTGGTTGCCGCTCCAGTTGCCTCTTATGCTGCCCCAATTGCCTCTTATGCTGCTCCAATTGCCGTTGCCGCTCCATTGGCTTCCTCATACTCGGTCGCCACCCAGCACGCCTCGGTTGCTCCAGTGGTCGGTGCCTATGGTGCCTATGGCTATGGTGCCCCAGTTGTCGGTGCTTACGGTGCCCCAATCGCCGCTGCTCCATTCGGCCTCGCTGGCAAGTCTTACATCTACTAAACCACAATTGTGTGAACCCCACAAACCTCTTAGTCAATGAACTCTTTTCATTTGTTTAAATTCAAAATTGTGTTATCTTTTTATACCCATTCACTCACTCATCTTGTCCCAACGCGGTCCTCTACTGAGTAGTCCCAAAACGAAACTGCCAAATTTTTGTTTCCCTCTCCTTTACCCCCTCAACCTTATAATAATCAAGTCCTATTTGATTTATTGTTAATAAAACTAATTGTTTTTTGTTTAACTTGCTGCTTTCTTAATCAATTAATGAACAATGATTGTAATTAGATTTGAATCAAATCATTCGACTCGAATGTGTCACACAAATTGGTTAATCGGTCGTAAAGTTCGTAGAAACGCATTCGAACCAGTGTACTCACCAAAACCGAAATCACTTTCCACTCTGCACTATCTCACCACAATGGCACCCAAACCCGATTTAGCCAAGTTGCCTCCTGTGGCTCAAGTGAATCAGTGTGCTGAGACACCGCTACTGACATATCCCGAAAAGCTCAAACTCCGATGCGAACAAGAAGGCATTCTCACCGAGTTTGTGCCTTATCTGTTGACTTTTTTACCCGAACAAGTTGAAAGAGCTTTTCGGTATTTGCAAACATTGACTGGCGAGATCGACGATGAACAGTTCTTTGTTGGCTCACAAACTGTAAGTAAAAAGGGTTATTTGCTGTTTTTGTATTCTTCATTCTCACGATAATGTTGTCCCAGGAACGTGCTCCAAGCGTTCTCCCATATTCAGAATATGTTGGACAAGCCATTTCAGAACGGAAAGAAATTAATGCCATTTCAGATGTAAATTCAAAAGTTATTCCTGAACAGAAAGTAATCGATGTCCCAGACAATATCTTCGCATTGTCATCCGAGCCCGATCTAGTCATTGACAATGTCTCGGATGTCAGCACGGACGAGATTTCCGTATCTGAAGAATTCTCCAAATTGATTACCGAGCGAGAAATTCAAGAGTCCGGTAAGTTTGACATCTTATAAACCCGCCCTTGTAATTTGACATTTGACATAGATCTCGAATTAATTTCTCAAATGATCCCAGAGCGCAGTTCGGAGATTCAACACTCCCCAAAATTGATCTCCGTTGTTGAGAAGTCTCAACCTGTGCCAACTTGCACCACTGACATGACTCTTGCACTCAATCTCGAAGAAGACGACCAGTGCACTCAAACTCGCATTACAATCCCGTTCTATTGTCAAGTTGAGACTGTCAATTTCGACGAGTGGCTTCGCGAACAACAACAACAGACAAATGTCCAAATGAACGATAATTCAAAGGCAGAACTGCAAGTGTCAAACGAGATCAACCAACAGAATGAGTCGCACAAGTCAATTCGAATCAAGTTGAAACGAAACCGAGATGGAGAACGATTCAGTGTTGAGTTGCTCAACGGTGAAGGTTGCTTTCACATCCGTCAACCTTCAACCTCTAACCTTTATCGTGTAATCAACAGATTCGAACAATCCAGACTGGTCGGACCAAAGTGGCCAAAGACGAAAGTGGAAGAAAAGTCACAAAGATCAACATTCTCTGTTGGCTAACTGAATGAATTGTAAACACTTACATTACAGTAACATGACAATCCTTTATTATATTAACATTATAGTAATACTTATATAAGAATATATTTACAATAAAAATTACTGTATACTTTACGAACGATGCATTCACAAATAATTCGCAATTCCAGCGGACCACTGATCAGAATCCACGCAAAGGAATGATGGTTTCGATGCGGGGCAGTCACTAGCCGGGACTTTCTGGAAAACCTTCGGGCCTCCACAAGTTATTGATCATTTCTTATAGTATTTTCAATTCTGGACACGATGGTATCCTTCATTTGTCTCAATGACGAACTTTTCCAGAGATATGGAACAGTAAAGTTTAAGGGCACTGCAGTGGCAATTGATGTACTGAGTAACGAAACTGTTTCAGAGGATGCAACCAATTGCGAGTACATTTGGTCAGTAGGTCATGGGGAATTCCTTGTTCATAGGGAACAGTCGTCACAGCCGAATGTTTCTATTCGAAGTGAGATTGCTTGAATGGCAGGGAAAAATATTGGAATAATGGGATAGAGTTAGACAAAGTGGCAGAGCACTGAGATAGTAAATATTCATAGTCAACACCTTGACCGAGATCAACTGAACAACATCGGTTTCGGGTGGAAGAACTAAACTGTAATCATCACCGTTTAGTTAAAAACAAATTCACATGAAAGAGTTTACTGAAGTGGAAGAAGATAGCCACAGATAGGACGAGTTGGCTCAAGGCAAGAAAGCTGCACAATAGTGACGTTGAGATAGCGATTGTGGTTTACTGGAAATAAGAAGAAATCATTACATGTAGATATTATTCACAGAAACAATAACATATTACCTAAATTGGGAATCTTTATTAGTGGAAAAGTCCAACAGTCCAATTCGACGTAATCGATCATTGTCGATAGCGTACTGCTGCAGTGCACTCATGATTGCCACATACCACACTCGGCGATGTTGTCCTTTGTATAGTAGTCGAATTCTTCTAGTTGAGATAAAACCGAAAGATAAATTTGATAATTCATTTCGGAACCATAGAAAAAGGTCAAACTCGCTAGTTTTGGTAGCAAATTAATCAACTTAAAAAGTATGGTCCAATAGTGACTGCCAAGGCAACTGCTAGACAACTATGGGATTTTTATTCATAATTATAATTTCTGTTGAATTTAACAGGAAAAAGTAGCTTCAATGTGGTAATCTTGTTGGACCAAACAATAATCAATTGGGTTAGGTTTTCAATCTTGACGGGTGTGTCTTGAATCGCCGTCAACGAGGTAATGTTGGACAGTAAACTGAACAAACGAACAATCTTCTCTGTGCCCATGTACTGCAGTACACCAAATTGCACACGAGACCTGTTACTGGCCACCACAATGTCTTTTTGGTTGTTATTGTTGTAGCCAAAATAACCAAAACCAGAGGGGATAATAAAATCTGAGATACTGAGTTTAACATAATGAGACTCTCACACACAATCACAGGAGAGGTTCAACAGAAACTTTTCAGTACGTTCACAGATGAAAGGTCTCACCATTTTGGTGACAAGCCAAAGCCAAAAGCAAACATACGAGTTTTGTGTAGTAACATTCGCCACCACTAGATGTCTATACGAACTATTGTTTATTGCTTTTGTCAAAATGATTGAGGGTTATTTTGCGTGCTTGTGCTTTGGCTTTGACTCAATTTGCGTCTTTTCCCAATCTATTTGTTTCGTTCCCGGCTCCAATTAAAAAGTGGCCTACAATTGGCATTGAATTTGACAATATAAGAACATTTACTTTTGCATTAGCAAAATAATGAATAATTATTGTGAAAATTAATAATAATAGATTTCGCAGAAATTTTAATATTATGGACCGTAAAGTTGGAACTATTGTGGCCGGTTCATTTCCAAAAGTTGTTGACTAAATTCAGATTCTTCAACATTGTCACCTTGCATATTGAGTCGTCTCAAATTACCAGTTCAGCATCTGCTATCGAAGAGCCTATCACGGGCCTCGTGTAAGAAGAAATCGTGATTCAGGTAGCGGTGCTCCATTACTGTGACGCGCAAGCTAGTCCGTATGGATATCAACAACTGTCCAAATTGTGAAACCGGTGGTGGTGTCGTATCGGACATTACCGAAACGCTATTCATCCTACCATCGTAGCTAGTCCTATGTACTCCCAGAAAATCGATCTACCACTTCCTGGTCATATTTTTCCGTTATGAGTGCCGCAATCTGCCGATCAAAAAGAGTGTTGCATTTGAAGAATTGCATATGATTATTGGTCACATATCGCCAAAACGCCGATTACCGCTCTAACCACTTAGACCATCATAACCTGATGTACTTCAACAATTTCACTCTGATCGATCTGAATGACGAGAAAAACTGGTGGGCGCTGTGGGAGAAACAGATTTACGATGCTAGACAAGATTGCCACTTGTGCTCTCGTGATTGGCTTAGTAGCACTCTTGTTGGTGGTGGCTCGAGTATATCTACACTGTTTCGTATACTACAAAGACGACTCCAACCAGATCTGAAAGTCTGTAGCGTGTCTCTTGATGATTGGCGCCTTTGTCTGATTGGTCATACAAGCGATCAGCACTACCTGTGTTTCAACAAGCAAACGAGAAGTTTTACCATATTTGGAACAATTCACAAAATTGTCAATCATTCTTGGGCGTGATCAGAATCGTCTATTGAAAGTCTTCAGTCCTAGTATAAAATTTAGCACAAAATCGTTACTCGTATATCGAAGTGGGCAAGCGAACCTGGAGGTACAATTGAAACCGCATCGAGACAAATATTTGAAGAACTACAAGATGTACGAGAGAAGCAATATCGAAGTATTGAAAGCATGTCGTGCCTCGGTTGCAGCGTCGACCTATATTCGTGCATATGGCAACTTTTTTTTATGGAGGCTTTGTGGCCGACAATCCCACTCTTGAAGCAATGACTGAATTTCAGCAATACAACTGTGCACTTTTACTTTTACGAGCTGTGGCAAAAAGTGAAGAATGTCAAAAACTCGATCTGGTCTTCTCCATCGGAACTGGCAAGGGAATGCTTGAGGCGTCATGGTGGACGTTGCTAGCCTCGGCTTTCAGTCAGTGCCTCACAATAATCGAACTGCTCATCTACGAAGTAACACAAACCCAGCAGCACATCGTCCACCTGTAAGTCCATCGAGCTCTTTCCTCAAGTGTTCATGCATTAGAGTCTGCCTTGCTTCCATGATTCGTGTTCGCAATTACAAAGTGTAGTCGTTCACATCTCGCAATGTCAGTATGTCAGTAATTAAGTGCTACAGTCGGTGAACTCAAATAGACATACATTTAGTCAATGGTCGAAAATGTTATTTGAAATTTATTTGTCAGTGCACTCACTCACACACTACCTCTTTGCCTCTTTGCTGTCCCACCGAGTGGGAATGTCCTTCAGGTTGGAACTGTTTGCTCGAAGAGTAGATGCAAATGTTGGACCAAATTTGTTCTTATTCTTGCTGCCCACATCTTTGAGCATTGTTGTGTTCGCTTGATCAAGCTTGTTGTTATCTGCTTTGGGCGATGCTTTGCTGTGACCTCGATGACGATGAAGCGCCGAAGAGGAGTGACCTCCAGCACTGGATTTACGTTTCGAATGACCTTTGCCTTTGGTGTGATGATGACGACTGGATGACCCACTTGATGGTTTCTTTGAGCTTCGTGGTTTGCTGTGGTGATGGTGATTAGATGATCGACACAACACTACCATAATTATCATGCACAGGATCAGCAGCACAATTAGGATGATGATTACAATCAACCAGGTGGTGGAAAAGCCTTTCGATATTTCACCAAAATTTGCTCCCTCACATCCGATGAACTTGAGTAGCGAAATCTTGCTTAGCGCAACCACGGAATCGGCCGAAATCAGTGCTGACTGTTCGAACACATAGACAAACTCTTTTGTGAGCAGGTATGCACTGTTCTTGGCAATGAAGGCATTCACAATTGAACCCGACCAAGACACCGATGATGATTCATTGCAGCTCATCTTCACTGAAATTTTGTCTTCACCATTGTCTACTTTGCAAAAATTGCGCGTTTCACATCTTTGCACCTCCACTGATGACTTGTCAAAAATAAGTTCACAGGCGGCAAATCCTGGTACATCGCCTCCAAAAAGCAACAAACGACTATCATCGTCCGAGGTGGTCCAGGCAACATAGGAAGGCGGCACAGGGTCGAGGTTTACCGTCTCATCGACGACCGAATTCTTAGTCGAGTCAAACAGCCAGATGGACTTGCGATTCGAACTGACGAACAACAACTTGTCACTCTGCATCGAAATAAGCTTGGCACTCGAATCGACAGTCTCGCCTTTGAGTTTGTCATACAGAACTGGCCATCTCATGTGCAATTCTTTGGAAGGGCGCAGAGTTAAATGCTTAGATGTTAGTGCACCATCTTCATCTTGCTCAAACAGATCGAGATCGGTGGTGATGAGCAGTATACTTGACTCGAGAGGGCCGATCGAGAGGATTGACTTGTGGCCTTGTTGCACCGAAATACATTTCTGTATAATAATAAAAAGTAATGTTATGAGAAAAATCAAACTGCACAAGTATTCAAACTAACATTGACATCTTGGCTCTCACTGAGCACAACAACGACAGAAAATAGCAAAGTCAACAATGTGTAAATCATCATTCAATGAAGAATAGAAAACATCAAATTTGCAACTCATTAAACCAATCTAAAACATTACAAGTCTTATAGTATATATGCCATCAGAGAAATGTTCGACTGGAACAAATCTACTCGTGAGTTACCAAATTCTTTTCGTCACTAGTCAAATTAGTCAAACAACGAAGCACAAATTCTCACTAATGCCGCTTGGTCAATTTGTCCATTAGCAATGCATGCAATAAATTATGAATTATTAATTTGGCAGTTTGCGTCCTCGCAGCCATCAAAGCTTGCATTGTTCTAGTCGATTTAACATTACAATGGTGTACACGATTTGTGTTACCGTTCCTTTATATTTTGTATCTAACTAAAGTGACCAAACCGTATTAAAACAAATTATTTAATCGCCAAATTATCACAACACATCTTACACAAACTGCCACTGTTCGAGCACGTTTGATTGATACTGTTATCATGATATATCATATATGATGATAGAATATCAAGAATTAACTATTGCCTAGATTATGGTAAATGCTAATTAACATGTTATACAGTGGATGGCAGTGCTTAGGTGTATATGAGTCATACAATATGACATTGTCAGTGAGCATTCATCGTCTTTTTAAATTGACGTAGAAATAGTTATGGTGAAATTGTCTTCACTGCAGTGCATTATTAATGCAATGTTGTTGCAAGTTTGGTGATCAAGAATGGTGCCCCAAATAACCGAGTTGTTTTGATGGGAATCGATGTGACAATTAATCATGACAATCAATGACAAGACTATGTATGTTTGACTGGCAACACGCGAGTTTGCATTCGTATTTTGTCAATGACAAATTGTCATGTGGTGTGCACAGAGCGAGTGCACGTGGTGGAGATGGTCGAGCAATTCAGGCAATGTTAACATGCAATTGCACATTTGTGTCATCACCGGTCTTTCGTGTGCATTGAGTGCTCAATTCATTTTGTTGGGCCCATGTACACAGTTAGTTATTTATCTATTACTGAATAGCACATTACGTTGCACTACGGTTAACTGAAGTCCTCTGCCTAACGCCACCAGACTGAAGGCTTAGTGCATCAGCACAGCAATCGAATTAGTTATGATCAGTGTACATCCGAAATAACTAGATAATATTATCGCCATTAAGTCATTTGTCAAGCTGTTCAATGAGGAAACTCCAAAGCCGGATTGGTCGTCGATCGCCAGCAGCATCAACAAACTCCTCACAAGCAGACTCAACCAAGTTAGAAAAATCACAGGCAAGTCTTCATCCTCATCGGCTGCCAATTGAGAATCATTCGAGTGATTCGAGCCAAACGAGTGCGCTTTTGCTTTGCCAGTTCGATCATCTTGTTTCCCACTTGACCTGCCTGAACAATGACTTGGTCCAGTACATCTTGACGTATTTTTGAGGCCTTCACCAAATTGTCCCATTGCTCGATGACGGTAAACATTCGCTCCAGTAGTAGACTACCGATTTGTGCGTACTTCAATTCAATACGTGCAATTCACACAGGCACACATTACCGAGAATCTGTTTATCATTTTCAGGCTCGTACCAAATAAGATTGTAATCGCTTAGCTCGCTTTGATCACTTTAGAGGATCTTAACTCAAACTTGCGACCAGTGAAGCGCCACTCAGAATTCGAAACACACGAGTGACCAATACAAGAGCCAACCAAACATTGTAGTGAGGCCAGCGCCAGTTTTCCTTGAGTGCCATTCCGTTTGACCATTAGTAGTCATTTACTCGGGTGACAAACAAACAGGTCGACAGGGTTCGGACGAGATTAACAACTTGGGACTTGGTGAAGTTGTGTGCGGGGATGTTGTTCTTATACAAATACAGATCAAAAATTAAAATGGCATTGGCGCGTTCTTCAAACAATTACTTTGAGCACATGCGAACAGTTGATAAAAGTCAATTGCCTGGTTGTTGTTGAGTTGGTTGATATGTTTGTCCAGAACAAAAGTGATCACCTCCCGATCAATGTCAACCATCTGGTCGAGTCTAAGTAGAGTGAGATGTCGGTAAACCATGGCTAGATGTGCATCATTGTTCTCTATAAATAAGTCAACAATTCTACACTCGCCACTGTTCACACTCTCGGCTGACTTGGCACAAGCCTTGGAGCAGTAGACCATTTCGGTGCAGTTGGAACATGGCCAGAAAGTGTCCTTGCACTCCTTCCAACACGACGAACAGTACTTGTCGAGACCGTCCAGTTTCAACATCAACAGAGAAGGCTCTTTACTCAAAAGAATAGCATTCGGTGGAATGTCCTTGCTCGCTTGCAAACCAAAACGACCGTTGTACTCGTCTTAAGCAATTCGAGCCCTGTTGCTGCACAATTTAATGACGTATTTGACGATTCAGGCAATTTGCCATTTTCGTGGTCATTCTTCTCGACCAAATCATACACATTGCCAAGTATTCGTTCGCTTGTTGCTTTCAACCGGTCACGTTTCCCAACGGACAGTTTCTCTTTTGCCATTTCTGAGTTGATGATCTTAACAACGAACTGATAGGCTTCAGTCTTACGATTGAGGTCGACCAGCAAATCTATTTTACGTTTGATGACAGTGAAGAGTAAGATCGAAAGTGTAGAGCCTTCTCGATATCGCTCAAAGCCCATTCGAGTTTGTTGCGCTTGTTGTGCAGTTTTGATCGTTGTGCGAAACATTTACACATAAAGTTAGGCTCGTCGAATGGAGCACATTTGATGGCCTATATAGGGTTAGAGATTAGTTTTGTTCGATTAGATTACACCACTTACTTTATCAATGATGCACTCTAAAGCAGACTCAATTACCAAGTGATGATTCCGTTTCTTTTTGCCCATCTTCAGGTTCTTGTATACAATTTGCAAATTTGCAAATTATATTAAAGAAAGGCTACTTTCACGGATGACATATTTGAATTTGGCTTGAAAAACAACATTCGACCAATGATGAAAAGCAGAAAACATTTGGCTTTGATGAAACAAACTCTTTATTTATTTGTCATATATTAAACATCTTGTTATTGTATATATCTTAAAGGTCACTTTGTTCAGTACGAGTTGTGCAAACGAAAAACCAGTAATAGTGATTGTATTTTTCAAATGCTATAAGAGATTTTATATCAACATAAATATTGGCTAAAGAAAAATAAAAGAACCGAAAAATTGTATTAATGTTGAAACATGTTCAACAGGGAGAATATGTGAGAATAGAAAAAGGCAAAAGAATGTCTCTAGTTGAGATCTGTTGAAGAATGTTCAATTATGAAGGATAACTATTAGATGAATTTTGAGTGATGGGAGCACATAGTGCAACGTGATGATCGATACGGTTGCACTGATTACAACGTTGACCACAATCGTGTCCACGATAATATTCTGCCACCAAACATCGACGGCATAATCTTCGGTCACGAATAATCTTTTTGCGATCATCCAGTGAATAGTAGATGTCACAGTCCTGAGGATAGTGATCAGGGCCGTCGCTAGCAAATTCGGCGCCTGAGACAAAATTCAAGATGGCGCCTATTTTTTCCCAAAGCGCCTATTTGTATTGTTACCTTGGTACCCCAAGATATATTTTTTTCAAAAATTTTCAAAAGCCTTGTTTTACATGCTTTTAACACAATTTTAAAACTCTTTATTCAACTAGTCCTGACAGTTTTAGCTAATATCTAGAAAATGCGTTGTAAACCAGTTTCGATCAAATATGGGCAAAGTGAAACTCGCGGAGAAAATCTGCTCCGATGATTGTGTTTTGTGCATCTGTGATGAAGAATGGCCATTTGAAATACTTGCACAAGTATAGTTAAGTCTATGTTTGACTAATTATTGGCGATTTTGAATAATTTGAAAGTTACTGATGGTGATTTCCAGATTTCTTCTCATAGTTGAAATCACCTCGTCATTTGTAGGCCTCATTACTGAATTGAAAATGGTACCAGCAGTAATTGCCATCTGCACCAAATTTCTTGAGCCACGTCGGCGAGGTGATGGGAAGCGATTACGGTAGCGATCTCGAGAGGGTGGGCGATAGTTTTTACGGAAACAATCAAACAATCAATCTAGAGCGGAAACGATCTCTGGAACTGGCACGTTTACCAGAATCTTTGTTAGATTGTTCAGATTCTGTTGCGACAGCATTAACCTTGAGAGTTGTTTGGCTAGAAGATGTATGATTTATTCCGCGAATGTTGTCGGCTGATTCAAGACTTTGTCCCAAGACGCGCCAATTTCCTGCACTGAAATTAAAATGGTCTGGAGGGCAAGCGGAAGTCTATACATACATCGATTTTGAAGTATTTATTCATCCAACTTCATAGTTCTTATATTTAATTTCAGAATCTGACGAATAGTGATAGATTTCTGTGCCCAAATTGTTAAGTTTCCATAATTTGAATGAGTCTACTAGTCGGTATGTTTCGCTGTAATTCTTGATGATTACACTATTCAGCGTTTCATAATCGCTTTGTTAGTATTGTTTACTCATTAAGTAATCGAAATTTTCCAAAATGCTTAATGAAATGTGTGCAAACGCGAAACAAATTTGACACGTCGTTTTCTGATAAGTCGAATTTCGATTGTGATTGATTCTGGGCGTGAGCGGTCAGAATTCGTTCTGGTCATAGGTTGGATGCATCTGCAGACTTTGAAATTGGCTTGCTTTTTGAACGAGTTACCACTGTTGTAGCCTGGTGTGGCTGTCGATTTTAAACCACTGTTTTGAAAGGAGGTTAAAGAAAAGTGTGAGTGAATAAACTTTATTGATCTGGGTGAGTTAATGTACAAGCGAAAGTTCGTGAATGTGACATGATAGTGACTGACATATGTTCACTCAATCACAGAAATCGCAGGACCAAAACAATATTTTTTTTATATCGGCGCCTAAAAAACGTCTCATCCAGTTTGGCGCCTGAGACAAACGTCTCATGTGTCTCAATAGTAACGACGGCCCTGATAGTGATAGTCCTGTTGACAGAGCAAACAGAGATCGTCGGACACTAACTTTCGGGTTGACTGACCGACACTGTCGCCACTGTTGATGTTCGACATTCGTTGATTCATTCGAACGGACCACAAACAAAAATCGGAAAAGTCAGTCAACGTTCCATCCGACTTATTATCTTTGCTCAGTTTATCTAAGAATCGATGATAATGCTTGGGGGATAGTTTGCAAACGAAAAAGTTGGCAAAGTACTTGTCCCATGATTCGGACAACTTTCCGGTGATAAGAACTTTGGCCAGTTTGGCCGTGTTCGCCAGTGAATGCCATAAATCGTTATTATTGCCATCTTTGAGCAAAGGAATGTCAGCCAGTGCCTTCTCAATGCCATATCGAATAGTTTCCTCATCAGAAAAATGAGAATTTACATTTTGAAAGACCTGCTTCATGTTTGGCATTAACGGGTCTACATCTGAAAGAAGTGTTTTGATTGAATTATCCACATTGTGGTAAAGCACTCGAAATTTGGTCCGGTCACTGAGACGACCATTGTGAGTGTGAGCAGCAAAGTCCTGAAAGGTGGCCCAGAACATTGGCCAGTGCAGTATGATGCCATTATACTTAGGGATGCAATCGTTTCGAACAAATTCAATGTTTGCGGGAGTGCCATTTGACATTTGCGGACTAATTTGTTTTTGATTCGCGCTAGAAGGTGATTCTTTTGAAGTGCACTTTTTCTTATCGACTAATGATTTCGTAACCTGAATTTTGTCCAAAACAGCGATATAATCTTTAAGTCTAACCAGACAGCGATTAATCTCGTGAAATTGAGCATCGTTCAGATCCTCACGCTGTACCATAGTCGTTAACTTTTTAACAAAATCTCTAGCTTCTTCCATTTGGCCACGATAAAAATCAATTGAATTGTGTTCACCGATAAGCGAAGTAGAACCTGGCAACAGAGAATCAATTCGGATGAAACATCGTTTCAAGTTACGAGTGGTGTTGTTAGTCTCAGTGACGGTGCGGACAGGAGTCGATATTCGGGCAGAGGTACTTTTAATGTCCGCATTGCTTTGAGTCGGGATGACTTTACTATCTCCGTCGAGAGTAATAACCAATGGACACTGTGAGGTATCTGAAGGTTGTGGAGGTTGCGGAGGTGGGGAAGACTCGTCATTTATCATTTTGAATAAACAAAAAAATTTTGATCTATGTGAAAAATAAAGAAAATGAACTAGAATCAATCTCACGAATAAAATATTACACAAGAGAGCAAACCTAGTGCAAATAAGACGCAGAAAATAGATAATAAAAATACAAAAATAAATTACTGTTTGTTAAAATAGTAAAAATATGAATGACAACAAATGCTGATTTAAAACAGCCTGGAGGTCCTACAGTGTAGGAATCACGTGGCACTGCGCATTACAATGGTAGTAAAGAAAATTCATAGATGCTGTTACCAGCAAAAGCTACAAAATGTAAAATCAGAATGATCATGAAGAGATCATCTCTTCAGTCTGAAGTTCAGAGCCAAACTAGTTTGCTTTTTATTAATTAGATTCTTATGAATAGATTATTAATTTAATATGAATTTTAATAAAATAGTTTGCAAAATAAATTATGTCACGACCCTCTCTATTCTTCAGCTGCCGGAATCACCATGGAGCCATGCTGAGCTATTTCTTATCATTAACGATTATTTCCAAATGCAGTTCTTCAATCAAAAAGTGCCGCCGTAGAGTAATTGTCCTAAATTTAAATTTGTATATTTTCTGCTACCAGTAACGTTGTTGATGCATTAGTGGTGATTGAAGCATCGGTTGGTGCTGGTTGGGCGAATGGCAAAGTGCCCTTTCAGTGCACCTGAAATGGCTCCTGCGAAGTGAGCAAACCGGTGCCATCATATTTTAGCAATGCGCTCAATTTCTCGATTTAAAATTGCAATTATATACCACGTTGTGCCCAAGATTAAGAAGAACTTTTTTGAATGCTCTTATAAGATCTTTGAAAAGGGTATGGTGTACGTAATCTATGAACAGACTCATTGTCTGTTTGTATACATTGCATCTTGTAATAACGTACTCGTTCGTGTGTTAGCTAAGCTAACTTAGCTTTTGAGTTGTGAGCACATCTCGAGACATTTGCATCTCTGAGGAGACCTTCCAAGATGGCCGCTCAACACTCAATTCCATGTCCCGTCTGTTACCGTGAGTTTCGCAATAAGACTAAACTTTTACATCATTTGAAATGTGCATACGGTCACGACAAATGTAATTATTTACTTTTATCTGAGCATTGAAGTTAATTAACAGGTTGTTTTGTCTATTTTGTAGCTCAAGAAATGAGTGACTTGTTAGAAAGAAATAAACCCAAACGAGCACGTAAATTGGTGTCCGTTAAGAAGTGTAAGTTACTCTGGTATGCCTTTGACCCGTGCAGTCACTTTTGTCGTGAAGTTATGCCCGACGGTTCGTATTGTCGAGTATTTTTCGGGTTTGGCACCTATGCTAACCAAAATCGAATGTCACACTACCAAAACCATCTCGCTAATGGCTTTTGGCGCTATGTGTGCCTGGACTGTAAAAAAGAATTCAAGCAAACCTCTAACGCAAAGATTCATTCCCTTGGTTATTGTCACGATACGGGAAATGTTGAAGCTGTTAGTAAGGGTAATTCTTTGCATATTTTGGTGTGACATATGTCATTAATTGCTTTCATTAATTACTAGGAATCTATGATCGATTTGAACGATGCATAAATTATCTCGATGGAAAAGCTCTAAGCAAACAAGCGAAAGAAGAGGATTCAAAAGAAAATGGTGATCGATATGAACACATGTATGGTTCATTTCCACCGCCAAATGGTCCTAGACTTCCACGAGAGCCCAAGGATTATGACGAAGACTTTCTTAACGCCTGGTACAATCAAAACCAAGGCAATCGTGATATTGAGGCATGTAGATTGAATATTAAAGAAGATCCTGGCTATCCCACCTGGAGACATACTGATGGACTGGGTGAGAATGTAAACGGAATGCTAATCGATGGTCTTGGTAATCAGACACTAATGAAACAGGACAGTCTTGGACAAACTCGAGAGGAACATTCAGCTTTAAACGTTTGCGAATTCTTCGAATCAAATGCAAGTGACACCCAGAGCGTGGACTTTGTTAATAATCAAACCCAAGTATCACACACTCAAGTAAATGAACTAGATGAGGATAGCCTTGAAATTGTGGACTATAATCAATGGCAGCAACAGCAACGAATGGCCGAAGCTAATTCAAACCAGTCGGCGCCTTGTCTCGATATGAACACTTCATGTACAACTACATCTGTCGACACAATGAGCATTCGACGACTCAAATCAAAGATAAGAATGGCACTGGCTGGAGTGGTCACTGACCGGCCAATTCAACTCGACCCTGACTATGTGCCCGACATTGTTCGATCTTTACGAGAGAAAATTGACACTTTCAACGGAATGACGACCACTTTCGAAGGGGATGACGATGAGGACGTAAAGTTGTCTCTACTTGAGGATGCAGTGATCAAACTGAATGCATATCTATGGAAACTGCTCAATTATAGTGGCCGAGTGAAACAGTTCAATTCAACATTGAATCAACCGAATTTCGAGTGCATCAAAATGGAGGATGACAAATGAGTGAATGATCATTGTCTGTAGAAGATCATCAATCCGGTATTTCTATTCATCTTATTTTGTAGTCAATCTAATTGTATTTTGTTAACAATTGTCATGCAGATTCGACGAGATTGCCTACTAAGCCGAATTGTTGTTGTAAACTTATTTCCCTGCTCTCTATCAATTTGACAATGCATCGAACCAAATGAATGCTCTCTTGATCTCTCTTTTTTATCTTCTTTATGTTTTAATTCGGACTGTTTTTATCATCTCATCTTACTAAAACTCTACTAGTTGTTCTTAATCACCATAATCATCTCCACCAATATTGCATCTTTGTTTCTTATTTACTTAACATTTCTCTATATTGTAATCATTTATTTACTCCGAATTTGCATCAAACATTTGTGGCGTTTGTTTGTTGAGACAACAGATACAACACTGAATAGTGTATTCACGACACAAGAATATCTTTTGTATAGCACATAATATATCAGTTTTAAAATATATTCGATACAAAACACATCTTGAAATAGAGTCTTCTCAAGCTCGATGTTCCATGTTGGCCTATGTCGAGTATCATCGATTCGAGTGTGAACTGTACGGCTTTCTGCACGGTCCGGGCAACTACTATAATACGTTCTGGTGCATGCCTTTCGATGGTTTGCAACTTTTGGTGCGGACAAGGCCATTCAGTACGAGGAAATATAGGATGCGACCACCAGGAATGGCGAACAGTTCAATATGGACGAGTATCTCGACTCGGAAGCAATTCGCACCGAACCGTTTCGCAAACTGCACCAAGACGACAAATCATTGGTAAGCCGAGCAGTGAGTTCACTCATCTCTCATCGAGGAAAACGAGACATTGTTCGTGAACAGATTAACTCTGTGCTCGCTCTAGGCCTTGTCCAGTGTCTCATCCACCGAGGTCTGGTGAAGAAGGACGTGATGGACGATGTCAAACAGTTGGCTCGCCTGGTGGAACACTTGGCCACGCTCATGCTTCGTTTCTGGACTAATGGATTCTGCTGGTCACAAGATGGCGAAAAGGTGGACGGAGTGGCCTCGATCGACAAGATAGCCAGTTGCGTTTGCTTCGTGGGCTCGATGATCAACCACAGCTGCGTTCTCAATGTCAACTGGAACATCACTTCGGGTGGCATTCTCCGACTGTCTGCTCTGCAAGCGATCAAGCCAGGCGAAGCACTCAACTTGTGCTACGGTCCCAAGTGGACTGTGAAATTCTCCGAAAGACAGGAACGACTGGTCAACGATTATTGCTTCTACTGTCAATGTGAGGCGTGCATGACAGACGCGGCCAGTGCCACCAACACTCTTCGATGCATCTCACCTGGTGGTCAGTGTCTTGGTCCACTGGTGATGAACCAGTTCGAGGCATGTCTCAAGTGTGGTTACAGTCTCCCGGCTAGCCACGCCCCGCTCCTTCGCAAATGGAAACAACAGGCCAACAATTGGTCCAACTTATTCATGCGAACTCAAAGAAAGATGCAGAAGAAGGACAGTTGGTTTCGCAAGTTGCTCAACCGAGTTACTAACCTTGGCGATAACAAACCAATGCTCAAAGGCATAGGCTTCGAAAACGATGACTCAAGGCTCTTGCAGTCAAAGAATGAACTCCGCCAGACAGATCTATCCTTTAATCCATCTCAGATGACATTGAATCGTATCGACAAACTCGAAAAACGATTTCAAATGTATTCATCGATTATATATGGCTCGAGTTATCACCTGCTGGAAAAGTGGGCAATTATGCTCAAGGTGTACCACGAGACTTGCCTCGACCGACGAGGTCTCCGCTTGATTGAACACCTCAACAAGTGCCTCGATGTGATCTATCCACAGATGATGGACCTCTCACTGGTCAATCGGCTCTACCAAATCGACTATTGCGCCTATTTCTTTGCGAATATTGTTGCACTGAATATTGTGCGAGACTATCGTCGTGGCGATTCGGCTCGGGGATCACTTGCTTAGATCAACGCCAAGCAAAAGTTGCCACTGAGTCTCATTTAGACAATGCCTTGCAGGAAAGCCACAGTCGCCGAGTAACACTCGTGTGTGCCTATTCCACTAGTCTGTTTTGATTAGAACACTTGTCCTACAATTTTTTAAAAGTAAATAAGAATGGACGTGTCATTTTATTTGTTAGTCCGCTGCCGTCATCAGTTGTACAAACAGTCACAAATTGAGAGTGTAATATGCATTTCAAATTTTAATGCAAAGTCATTCAGTTAGTTTGCTTAACTCAAACATTGATTATTTAACATATAGGACACTGTAGAATGCATTTTATTAATCGAATTCGACTCGAGTGACACTTACACTTTATTACTCTGTCTCCATAGTGTTGTACGCATTTCTACTCGTGCTATTGCTTTTTTGCCTTTCTCCGAGCCTTCTTTACTGAAATTTTCTTCTGTTACGATGACGTTCGATCTATTTTATCCGGTAGGGGTACGGCCTATGCTGTATACTCAAAATGGCTTTACTTATCTCTTGTCTTGTTCCACATTAGCCTCCCAAGCAGAAGCAACTCCTGGAAGAGTTGCAAGCCTGCAACACTGACGAACAACTGCACATTGTGCTGACCAAAGTCAACTCCTGGAACTGTGGACAGGTAATATTGCCCTCAACTTACCCGTGTTAACAATGTTCGTCGTTTCTAGTGTAAGCTCTCTGTGTGGAAAGATGTGCTCTTCCAATTCGACCGTTTCCTACGTAAGTGTTGTACCACTAACAAGTCAATAGACGGTCCTGACAACTTGGCCTACGTGTCTTTGCCAGTCGATTTGCCCGAACATAGGAAGGTATGCTTTCGATGTGTTTCTAATCTAGTGTTTCTAATTTTTGATTTGTTTGTACAGGAGAAGGAGCTTCTCTTGCTTATCCTTTCGTTCACGGGTAGACTTATTGAGAACTCTATCTCCACCGACCATAGTGAATACTACCATTCAACAAAGGTACGTTATCGGAGGCGTTAATGGTGACGTGTTACTCACTTTTTTGTTCATTTCAGTATTTGGTCACACTACTAAGTTCTACTGACATGAAGATTGTCACGTTATCGATGTCAATCTTGTACACTCTTCGCTGTAAAGATATCCACTTCCACATCGAGGTGCTTGTCAATACCTGGGCTGGAAAGACATCTGGCTTGTCAATGGATCGTTGTGTTCAAGATGTATCATTGCCGAATTTACCGCCAGAGTTCACTTCAATGTCGTATGAACCTCCTGACCAGTGCACGGTTGAAATCAATTTCGAAAAGGCCCACTTGGAGTCAAAGACAATTGATTCAATGATGAAAGATTTAATCCAAAAGCACAAAGTTCCAGCTGTGTTTCAATTTGAGATGTTACACAAACTGCGACCAGCTGGTCAAGAGTTTTGAAGTCTACAGCACTCGAATGGAATGCATTCTTGCAAGACTCTATGCTCTAGCTTTGGTTTTTGGCCGGTAAGTGGTCTAAATAAATTGCTGCAGAGACATTCCTAATCACTCGATTTTTCACAGAACGTTCATACTTGAACATCAAAATTGAGGCGCAAGAGAGTCTGTTAAACGAACTGACCGACATATTGAAGGCCAAAAACGATTCCCACCAAATGATGGTGAAAGTCAAAGCTGCCACACTTACTGTCATGCACGAGTACATGCTGTTCAAAGACACTCGTGAAGCACCTCCAAATCAAACCGAGTTGCGCGATTTTATCACCGAATTGTTTCTTCTGTTGACTCATCCAGTGATCAAGCGCAATTCTCATCTCATTGAACAATTGATTTCTATGATCAAGACTATTGATTTGTATAAAGAACTAAAAGCACTCAAGTCTAGGGCCCAACTAGAGCGTGCTTTTTGCAGTGAGACAGAACCGAATCCACTACAAACGATTGTCTATTGCATGTATATCAATTCACTGATGAAAATGTGAATAGAAATGTGAAATTGCAAGCATTGTTGTGGGATCTATGTCGCATCTATCCGAACTGTGCGCCATTGGCTTACAAAATGATTCGTGATGCACTTGTGACATTAGCTGACAAGGTGCTGCTCGATCTCGATCTTTTCAACGAGCAATTGACTGCAACTCAAAACTGCAACAACAATGCCATAGTACCATCACCTGAATTCCAAAAAAATTTTTCTCAATTGTCCATTGGTAACAATTGGTGACAGCCTTTGGTGTTGCTTTCTGTTCTACTTTTCAAGAAACTTCTCACTCAAGTAAAAAGCAACAAACAGTTTGATGACAAAATAAACTGGTCCGAAGATAAAAGCAAAGTAGAACAACTCGACAGATTGTGGGACAAGTTTACCGTCTGCCTGAACTTGCTCACCAAAAATGGAGACCAACAAAGTGCACTCAAACTGAAGCCATTGATTGAGGCATATTTTATCACCAGTTCACCTGTCCGGTTGAATAGATCCATTCTGTACGCTGAGAACATACAGCAACAATTGTCGCACATATTGCAAAATTCCAACCAAGTGGAATCAGAACAATCCAAACTGAACGAAACTAAATTTGTTGCCTTCATCACTACCCACCGACTCGTGCTCAATCGACTTCTTGCATCATGTCTTGCAAGGTCTGCCAACCTCCGTGAGCCACACTGGATCAGTGGACCATTTGGTGTGCTGGTTGACTTTGCTCAACTTCTTGACTTTGACATCAAGCGAAGTGTTCTGCAATATGAAAATGAACAAAGCCATCAAGCCAATCGTCATAATCGAGTCCGTCTGACGGTCACAAGGAACAACACGTTTGAGGACTCTTATCACATTCTGAATATTCTCACCCAATCCCAATGGAAGAGTTGTTTTGTGGTGTGGTTTGTTGACGAAGAAGGTCGAGATGGGGGTGGATTACTCCGTGAGTGGTACGTGCTAATGACCAAAGCAATCTTCAATCCGAACTATGCCTTGTTCACTTATGCCGCTGACCAGATCACTTGTGTGGTGAATCCGAGTTCAAACATTAACGAACACCATCTCGACTATTTCCGATTTGTGGGCAAATTTATCGCCAAAGCAATTTACGATGGTCAAACGTTAGACTGCCATTTCACCCGGACTCTTTACAAGCACATCCTTGGCAAGCCAGTCCACTACACGGACATGGAGCTGCAAGATGCCGATTACTACAGGTCACTCGTCTTCCTCCTAACTCACGATGTTTCCGAATTGCCGTCTGAATTGCGATTTTGCCATGAAATAGACGAATATGGAGTGAGTCGTTCTGTGGACCTCATTCCTGACGGCCACAACGTGATTGTGACTGAGGACAACAAGAGCGACTATGTGCAACAACTGTGTCACGTCAAGATGACTGGCTCCATTCGCACCCAACTGATGGCTTTCCTTGAGGGCTTCTACACATTGCTGCCCAAACGTCTGATCGAAATGTTCAACGAGCGCGAACTTGAGCTGCTCATCTCAGGCTTGCCCACCATCGACTTGGCCGATCTTCGCCGCAACACCACTTACTCTGGCTACGATGACCACTCTCCACAGATCGAGTGGCTCTGGCGTGCACTCGACACATTCGACCAGACGGATCGTGCCAAATTTCTTCAATTTGTCACTGGCACCACTAAAGCCCCTATCGATGGCTTTTCATCGCCTCTGTTGGCCAATCGACGCTTCACTATTCGGTGCGATGAACGCTCCCCCGATAGACTGCCAACTGCTTGCACTTGGTAAGCCACTTGTTGACATTTGAGTTCATTGTAGCTAACTGTTTTGTTGTTTCTCCAATTTGTAGTGCATGTCAACTCAACCTGCCGCTGTACGTGACTTATGACAAACTCCGTCAAATGGTGCTTAAGGACAGAAGCGGGTAACGTCCTGTATGAATTGCCCCCTTAGCTCAAATCTATAGATTTGACCAGATGGTATTTGAAAGGTTACTCTTCTTTTAATACTTGGCCGATTGTGACATATTATAGCTCAAATTAAAGATAAATTGATTGGCTTTAACGGCATCAGAAAACATTTATGGAATTATTTTTTCTTGAGAATATAGATCAAAAAATGTTAAAAAGTAGCATATTTTGAACACTTTGAGATGAACTCACGATCAGATAAGATAAAATGTTTAAAATGTTTTCTATCCGCCAAATAGAGAATCTTATTACCTTTAATAAAAGCCCTGGTTCAACAAAATCGGATCAGTTTTGTAGGAGAAGAAGCAAAAACAAAATGCATAGGTCTTGATTTGCAGGAGAAAGGAAAAACTAAAAGGTATGCATTGGCCGGTTGGGGGCAAATGCGAAAAGTGCATCCTGGAAATGTTGATTTTTCGAGACTTCTCGTCGGAATATTGTTCTAATTTTTTGTAAGACGATAGATAATGAGATAACCGATAACTTAAGATCTTAAAATAATTTGGAATTTTTAACAAAAAATTGAGCCGCGACTTGCCTTAAGGCAGTTCAGGAAGGCCATGAAGGATTCGGCTTTGCCTAAGCAAATATATGTAAAGTTATCAGTCAGGGCTTTATTGAAAATAAGTAAGAATGAAGAATACAAGTTGAAAGACCTGACTATCGGATAAGACAAGGGAAATGGGAAAGGAAAATTGTGGTGAATTGGGGAGTAGATGATAAAGTCTAGCTAATTATTGATGATCTGGAAGTCGGTGGACCAGTCGACGGATGAGTCCAAAAAGATGAGCAAATGAGATGGTGAGGAGGTGAGCCAAACCAATGGATGATAGTTCAAGGTGGATGTCACGGGTGATGACAAACAAAGTGCAAGTTCAAAGTTCAAGTGAATCGTTCTATTTGAGGAACAATTCTGGTTCAAGATTCAAGTTGGATTGTTCGGCATACGAGACAATCCAGTTCAAGTGCAAGTGCAAGGTGACGACGACGAGCCAACGATCGGCCAGATGTGCCTAGTTCGAGAGCCAGAACCGAAGTGATTCAATCGCATATCGAGAGTGTAGGAGAAGAGGAGAGAAGAAGAAGAAGAACGAACAGAACGATCAAAGCGACACCGCCACAGCAACAACCAGCAGCAAGACCAAAGTAGAGAAGAGTGAGAGAGAGAGAGAGAGAGAGAGAGAGAGAGAGCGAGAGAGAACCCCCCAGGGCCCTAGACGATGGTTGTGGCACGATGCAGGCACTTTGCATATGCACACACTTGCCAACTGCACTCTCGAAATTCGTGGGAAAAGGTCATAAAGTGTTGAGAGCTCTCTAGAGGTCGTATCGATGGGTAAGCTTTCAATTAGTAGCGAGTGCAGCAATGAAGGATTAGAAGAAAAAGCGATAAGGCAAAATTGAAATTCGAGACGAAGAAGACGACGATTGGCGTACGTGACAAGCCGAGACAAATGTTTAGTTGAAGGTTAAAGGTTTGTTGTATGTGTGTGGTGACTTGAGGCAATAAGTCGAGTCAAAGTTGTCCTAAAAACGCCTCTGTAATGAGGAACCACTTCTGTGCATACCGAAAGGCCTTCTCTCAACTCGTAAGGGCGCCCGGAATTGAGGCGTCTGAGTTGTATCCAGTTGACTTCCAATATATTCAGGACATGAATCCCCAATTCAAATGATTCAAAGGACTACTAGGACTTTACATATATTTGCATTGTATTCACAAATTTACGCCCTATTTATCATTTACACACATGGCGTTATTATTTTATTATTAAATTGGTTTTTCATTTCATTCTGCATTGAATCGCTATTTTTCCCACACTCATGAGCTCGTTTAATTTAATTTGCCACTAACAAGTAAGTGAAATAGAACACCTCACGTGCACATTTGTTTTCTTTCCTGCTGTTTCGTTTGATGAAATTTGTGATTTAATTTCACAGAATTTAATTTTCAATTTAATAGGTAATAATGATATAATATATCTTCGATTGTAATCCCGCTAAAACTGGCATCGAGGAGGACACTAATGCAAATGGGCCCATTCAACCACATCCAACCACCGGCCACTGAGAAAGGAACGCCACTCATACAAGCATAGATTATCAGACGTTGATCGATTCGGCTTGATTAAAAGAATTGCTCTTCGAAGTGCACAGCAAAGAACAGTCAAATTAGTGGTACAGTGGACACGACGAGAAATGGACAAGAAAGAATATAAAACATAATTAGGCAGATTGAGGGAGAGCCACAATGGACAAACAAATGCAAACTGACATCCGCTTAAGCAGGTGAACTAATTTGAAATATTGAAAAGCGACGCTTAAAAACATGACATAATGGACTGACAATTGAGAAGGAATTGTTATTAAGAATTATTATTGATAAGTTATCAATTCGATTCGATTAGCAACTTGATCAGAAAAGATAATGATAACAAAGAGACATGACAAAGAACTTGAAGAGATTAGAGTGGGGTGTGCTAAGTGGCCATCAGAACGACTGTTGTAAGCCAGAACTGTCAGTTGTTGGTGTGCAAATGTCTTGCATGGCCACACACTAAAGCACATCACATCAGGAAATATAAAAAGCAAAGGTGAAATAGAGTAAAACATGAGTTGAGTAGGTCGGCATTCCGAACCGAAATGACAATGGGCGATAGTGCAAACACTAAACATGAGTAAAAACATAGCTTTGGCAATTCGTTTGGCGACATATCCAATGGATATTATCCATCCAGTCGAACAATATACTTGGTCGGTTTGGAAATTACCAAAAGATGGGATAAAGGATTCAATGAGTATACCAAACAATGCTTTGTCGAGTTTTACCAAAGGTGAATTGTGCCAATTCAGGTTGAGTCCCGTCAAATTAAGATCCACAATGAGCTTGTTTACCGCGAAAAGTTGTAGGTTGGCTTTCGATCTAAAGTATCCTGTTTATCGAGTGAGAATCGAGTGTGATGCCGGTTCTGGACCACAATAAGGCTGAGTTGCCCCCGCCATTGGTAGTTCTCAGAATTAGTGGAATTTCGAGTTCAATTAGTTTGTCGAACTGTCCTTCGGACACGCCATCACGACCATCGGATGTGAAGCCTTGTTTTCGTGGGTAAAATTTTCAAACAATTCGCGTATCATCGAGTCAATCTGTCTTATCATTCTCTTCCAAATCAGTAATTACAAAGTACGAAGTTTCGGGTTTTCAAAATCTAAATTGCACATTCTAAAGTATGAAAATTAATAAATGAGCTAATAGAACCAATACATTCAATATTCATTATCATACAATTCAATACATTACCTTGGTACAAATGGTCAGTTGCCCATGTTTGAAATAATATTCCTTCATTCTGAATACTATGTCCGTAAAATCATAGAGAGAAAGTTGTCTTGTTTCCTCTCATACCAAATCCAACCGAAATGGCCCGTTAAGCTACTGTCAGATTCTTCCGATTCCATTCTTGAGTTTAGTCAACAGTTGCTCAACCTCCTTTACTTTAACGACACCTTCACGTTCAGGAAGGTTCTTGTACACTGTACAGTAAGAATTTCAATCCAAGGAATTGTAACATCAACACACAAGTCTTTGGGTGTTTTCTTCTCAATTAGCTTCTTTTTGGCCTTCTAAAAATAAATTAAAACAAAAAAAATATTAAATGTAAAAAATAGATAAATAGCAATTTCATACCATTATGTTGGGGTTACTATAGTGTTGCGTATGGCGTATTTAATCGTAGATCAGCGCTCACCACAATAGGCAACTTGTACTTAATGTTTTGCAGACCACCGTCAACTTCTCGAGTGACTAGAATCTTTACTTCGGCATCACTTTCAACTTTGGATGCATTGATTGCTTGAGGCCTGTTTAACAAGGCTGCAGTCATCTGTGGGCCAGATTCTTTGAGACATTGACAGGCTGGTTTTTCGGTCCAACTAAACGTGCCTTATCACATCCCATAGCTAGGGCAATTCGCAAAGTTTCTTGTGAGGTAGTCGGGCCAACCGAGACGGCAATAATTTGCAAAGCCAACTTTTTTCTCCTTGAGCCGAATTGCTTCTTCAACGGCAGTCTAATCAAATGAATTCAATTAATGTATCACGCCCCTGTGTAACAACGCCTTTGTTGTCTGGTCTGACTCAGATCTAGTGACCATATAGAAAAATATACAAGTTACCACAAAATTGAATATTAACATTAGTCTTAACTTACCTTAACCGCATAGTCGATCACACGTTTTCAGCCCAAAACTCGTTTCCAAAACTCGGAGGAACTTGCAAAACACTACACATCTGTCACGGGCAACAGCTACAGGCCAACTGAGAGAGAGAGAGAGAGAGAGAGAGAGAGAGAGAGAGAGAGAGAGAGAGAGAGAGAGAGAGAGAGAGAGAGAGAGAGAGAGAGAGAGAGAGAGAGAGAGAGAGAGAGAGAGAGAGAGAGAGAGAGAGAGAGAGAGAGAGAGAGAGAGAGAGAGAGAGAGAGAGAGAGAGAGAAATACAACTTTAATACAAAATAAAGTGATGCTGCCTACTTAGAGTAGGTTGCCATACAGACACAGCTTGAGGAATCAATCCGGTGGACATAGGTGGAATTACAAGTTAGAAATTGTGAGACTAGTAACAATATAAGAATATGTAGTTGTAAAGGGAATGTGTGACTAAATGTACGAGTGAATAAAGGTTATGTGACGATAAATGCTTAGTTGGTTGCGTATATGTGGTGGTTGATCATCCGAACTGAGTCCGCCAGGATAGTTTCCGTCATCTCGGGTAGGACTCCCTTGTCCAGCTTGAAGCGATCGAAGAAGCCCACGACCCCGGTGCTCACTGTCCCTCGTGCCCCGAACCATAGTCCTATAACTTCAAAGTCACGTTGACCGAAGTGTCCGTACTTGATGGCTAGGTCCGGTGCGCAACTTGCGTACAGGCCGTGCTTCTCTGTCTGCACCTCCTCGTCCATATTCCTGTTTGTCTCATACCGTATGGTTGGGTCAATAATGAAAGCTTTGTTGGTGCCAGGTTCGAAGGCTAGTATGTCCACTCTTCTGTTTCGGCCCTCGCCATCGACACAGGTCACCTCGTCCTCGCAATGTAATCCTTTTGCTTGCAACAGGCGTCGAAGCCAGTGCTTGATTCGGTGGTGGCGGTCGTCGCGTCTCTTATCGCCAAACTTGCAGTAGCCAAGGACATGTGATGGTACTTCACGGGTTAGGGTCTCGCTGGGGCAGCGCCGACAGCGGCGGTCCTGGCTCTGTTCGTTGACTCCGGGGACGCCGACGAGGTTCGCGTAATTGGTGGACAGTTTCATCGCTCCAACCCATTCGGATGTCGAGAGGGTACTCTTGTCGCAGGTGAAGCGATTTGCCTTTGGATAACTCTTGAAATGCTTGACACCGATTCCTTGATAGTCCAACGAGCACCAGCCCTCGAAGGCCTTTTCACGGAGTGCGGTTCGAAGACGTCGAGCAGTCTGTCCCTCCACTGCGAGTGCCTCCTTGCACTGTCTCATCTCTTCCTCGCTATTATAAACCGCTTGGAAAAGAGCATCTGAACTTGTTGACAGCTTCTTAGCGATTGAGAAGTGCTGCAGAAAGACCTCCCACTCGCACCTCATAACACCAAGGCCACGGTACTTGCGTGGGGAATAGATCATGTCGGTAGAGGTCTTGGAGTGGAGACCAACAATTGACTTCACTGCTCTTCGGATAGCCTTATCCATAATCTCCAGGTCGTCTTTTGGTATTTTCTTCAGTGGTGCCGCCTGTAGTGGGTACACTAACATTGGCAACACATACTGGTTCAGCAGGTTTAGCTTCTGGTCACGGTGTAGAAGTGGGGACTCGATGAGGTTGTTAATGCTTTCCGTTATGTCTCCCACAATGGTTCGGTCAAAGACGAGCTCGCTGGTGAAACTACAACCCAAGTATTTGATGCGGTCGTCTTTATCAATGCACTCGATTACTTGCTGGTCGCTGAGTTGAAGTACACCGGGCACCAGCTGACCCTCCTTGATGTTGATGGCGCTACTTTTGGTTGGGTTCACCTCAAGGCCAATTTGCTGAAACAGTGACTGCGTTAGCTCCACAATTCGCTTGGCACCTTCGAGTGTGGCTGAGGTCACTGCCTGGTCGTCGGCGAAGCCTGTCAGGCTCAGTGCATCGAAGCCCTCTTTGAGTTTATAGCCGTACTGTTCAGCGAATTGAGAGTCACACACTTCGCGATAAATGAAATCGATCGCTAGGTTGAACAGAATGGGGGGAGAGTGGACCTCCCTGTGGAACTGACCGGTTGATCTTAATGGGCGCGGAGCGGTCCTTGCCCAGGTTGATGCGCATTGTGTTGTTACACAGTAGTGACATGATGAGCCGACTCAGGTTACGGGACACGCCATAAGACTCCAAACTTCGTCTGATATGTTCATGTCCGATGCGGTCGAAAGCTTTGCTCAAATCAAGAAACACCACTGCACAGTCGGACTTCTTTTTCTTGGCTTCGAGGAGGCAGGCATTGACCAGAACCGAATTTATATGACAGCCAGGAGTCTTAGTGATGAAACCACGTTGGTTGATGTTGAGATCGAGCTGGCTACGAATTGCTCCGTCGAGGACTCTTTCAATGATGCGGCGAACCACCGAATATATGGTGATTGGCCTCCAGTTACTGATCCTGCTCGGGTCTCCGCCTTTATGGATGAGCGAGAGAGAGAGAGAGAGAGAGAGAGAGAGAGAGAGAAACAATCTTTATTATACAAAAATATAATACAGATAGAGCTGCTCACTAAACCAGTGAGTTGCCTTTAGACACAGCATACTAATTAATCTGTTAAGACAATATTGCAATAAAAGTTTAGAATGGTGTAGACTACAAAATGTGAGACTGAACATCAGAAAATATAAAAGTGTGTAGGTGTATGAATATGTAGGAATCTAACCATAAATGTGATAGTGTATCATATGTACAGATGCAATCAACACAGATTCGGCCATTTCAGAAAGTTTCTTCTTATCCAGCTGGAAACGGTCGAAAAAGTCAACCAACTGGGTGCTCACAGTTCCTCTCGCCCCCATCCATAGACCAATTACCTCACAATCGCGGTTCTTGATCAGGGGGTACTTCTCTGCCAGATCGTCATAACAGCTCCGGTAGATGTAGTCCTTCTCGGCTTGAACTATTCCTCCGACGTCTTCCTTTGTCTCCCATCGTACAGTCGGGTCGATGATGTAGACCTTATCGGAGTCTTCTTGGAACGCAAGAATATCGACAAATCGGTTCGCACCGAAACCATCCGAGCAGTAGGGTTCAACTACGCAGGTGTATCCCTTTTCTCGAAGCAGACCAGCGATCGTGTTCTTAACCTGATGGTGACGTTTGTTTCGTCGCTCGTCGTTGAAGTCGCAGGCACCGAGGACATGGCCAGGGGTTTCTTTCTCTTTGCGGCATCTGCGGCAAAGGGTCGATGCCAGAACTCCATCTTGAACAACTCCAGGAACGCCCAACAGGTTCGCGTAGCCGGTACTCAACTTGATGGCTGCCACCCATTCTGAGCCGGACAACGTGTTCTTATCGTAAACGAAGCTGTTTCCCTTCGGATACTCCTTGAAATGACCAACACCGCAACCTTGGTAGAGTTGGGTGGTCCACTTGTGAAATTCTCGCTCACGGAGAGCGTTGCGTAGTTGGCGAGCGGTGTTACCTTCCACCTCAAGTTCCCGTTTACAGATAGCCATCTCTTCTGCGCAGTCGTACACCTCATGAAAGAGTCCATCGAGGACAGAGGACAGTCGCAGGGCCATCGCGAAATGTTGCAGAAGCACCTCCCACTTGCATCGGATCATTCCCAAACCGCGATATTTTCGGGGTGAGTAGATCATGCAGTTCGATGTGTGCACGGGCAGACCGATGATAGCCTTCAGGCTTGTTCGGATAGTTCGGTCAAGTATGGTGAGAGTTTCTTTCGGGATCTTCCGCAGCGGTGCTGCTTGTAGTGGATAGGTCAACCGTGGCAGTGCGTATTGATTGAAGATGTTCAACTTCTGGTCTTTCTTGAGAAGTGGCGAAAGCACCAGGTTGTTTGCGTTCTCGGTAAACTTGGCTAGGGCACTTTGGTCAAAGACGAGCTCATTGTTGAAAGTGTGGCCCAGATACCTGATCACAGTGTCCCCATCGAAGAGAGAGAGAGAGAGAGAGAGAGAGAGAGAGAGAGAGAGAGAGAGAGAGAGAGAGAGAGAGAGAGAGAGAGAGAAACTCATGAAATTTCATGAGTTTCTCTGCGAGGTGATATCACCTCGCACACAACCACACTTTTTCTCACTCGCCAAATTGGCAGCTGTCAGGCCAATGGACTTTGCCCGCCACCTCGTGCACCGAATCTAAACTGACAATTCAGTTACAATGCTTCAATGACATTCACATAACCCTGTGACTGGTTTTCAGTGGATTGATTGTCCATTGCATAGCAAAGTCATTATTTATGAATTGAGCAGACAGTCATGGACTAATGAGGCTTATTAAGCCATTTGCGTGCACTTTTCAATGGGTGTGAATTTGTGAATTCAAACAGGTAAATCACTTTATTGCAAGCCAAACAGTGGCCAAGTGAAGACTAGAATTAATGAGTGAGCATGGCCAGTTGAGCACCGCTATCCTCACCGATATCTCAAAGGTTTCAAGCGACGGGCACGGTTGCTCACTCATAAGGTGTCGCGGGCGTGCAATTTATAATAAGATTTGTCTTTTAATTATGGTGCTGATTGGATTGGTGCGCCGCGCGCGGTTTCATTTGACAGGAAGAGCTGGTTGGGCCGTGGCATTCTTATTAGACACTAATGTCTTAGGAGGTGCAAAGGTTGAGGTGCCCAATCGGCTACGGTACGCACCGTAATGTTGGACCTCCAGTGAAGACTGCAGTCAGACTTGGTCATGACCAAGTCCACTAGTTTGATGTCGTTTCTGGAGAGATGTCTACATTAATGTTACTTAGTGTACTGTCCATGCGAGTTGATTGCAAATTGACACACTCTCAGTGACAGTGTCCACTTACTCTGGAGAGTGCCAAAGAGATCAGAATTGCCAACTTGTTCAAGTCATTCAGTGCCACCAGTCACTCTCTCAATTTATATAAATTTAGACCAATTTAGACCTGATTGAGATTATGCAAAAGAAATAAACCTTCCCCGATTGTGACCGATGGCTTCAACTGGACAAAGCTTACTCACAAGAGACAGACAAATCGAAAAGCAAAAGCATGGACAACAAGAAAGGCGACCTTCAACAGTTGAACAGTGGCTAAGTCAAATCAGCCTCCAAAAGCAAGACCAAGGAAATGGGCACGTACCGACAAAGTATGACTATGGGCTGCACTCAGTCATGCTGCAGCATGGACAGAAATGATCGGTGTGCAGATGCGAGATTCATGGTGAAAGTTGGCCTGGCCAGTTGACAAAATGACTCGTCAACGCTATTCGATTGAAACTCTCTTTCGGTCAAATTCGTTCGCAAGCATCTTCATCGATTTGGTCCGAGGATTCGTGGAGAGGATATTGGCCAAAGGCAGCGCTCATGATGGAATGGTTAGCTCGCCTGAAGACAAGCAATCCTTGCCACAGTACGTTCAATTACTGTGCGACCATGGCCACTGCAGTTGATGGCCATTCTGCAACTCGAAACTCAAAGTTACTTCTTCTCAGTGCACTGGCCATGGCCACTCTACTCATCGGAGACCTGCAGGGAAGACTGCTCGACCTGTTCCTCTACGACACAAACATTTTCTGTGCCGCACCCGTCAATGGGCACACATTGCTCTTTTTTGGCAACTACTCGGGCATCTCGTTCAACTTTGGCATTGAGTGCATTCTGTATCTATTTGCACTGAAGATCGCAATACCCAACAAAGTCTACCTGCTGCGTGGCCACAACGAGATGCGCCTGTTCAACCGAAGTTGTCTCAAGACTGAACTACTGAACAAGTTTGGCAACAAGCATGGCACTAACATCTACGAACAGGTCAATCGAGTGTTCGACTCTCTTCCACTTGGTACCATTATTGAGGAAACGGTCCTGTGCACCCACTCGGGCATTCTCAACACCGACCAGAAACTGGCCTCGCTCTTCGAAAGCGACTTCTCATCGGACAAGTATTTCTTTGTGTCGGACCTGGAAGAATCGATGCCAATCGGATATGAAATGGTGACTTATGTGCCCGCACGATATGCTCCAGACGAGTACAACATCGACAAGAGTGGATTCATTGAGGTGCCCAGTGGTGAGCTGTTTTGGTATGCCAATTTGGCTTGAGACTACTGTTGGTCAGTGCCATCCGAGACTGGGGCAAACTTCTTCAGTTTGGCACACTGCATCAATGGCTCCATCATCTTATGGGTGCACTTGATCTTGGCGTCGATGGAAGACTTTGAAAGGCCATTCCGGGTGCGAGCTGTATCACACAGGGAGCAATAGCTGCGGTTAGTGGCTGTAATTTCTTGAACCGATGGAAAGATTCATCCCCACTGCTTTGATTTTAACTTCAAGTGAGAAATTGTGTACAGTACAGTTACTTAATTGATTTATTGACTAGTTCACTTTTAAATGCATTTTGATGACACTGCTTTAGCTAATTGCATGCAATGTTGTCTTTAATGATTTGTACAATTGTAGTAATTTGAAAAAATGGCACACCCAAACAGGTACTCGAGATACTTGGTGATGTGATACAATTCAATGCGGATCAATCTAATCCTGGTCAATCTGCGTTTTAGCATACCAAACAATGCGATCTTATGCAATGTGCTTCAGTGTGTATTCATAATTTTGTATCATCATCAGTTGAGTGCACTCTAGGATTAGTTAGCAACAAATAATGAGAATTAGTAAATGTAAAGAAAATAGCTAATTTTTATAAGATAACTCTTAATTACGAGCTATTTTCCACTTAAAAGCTAATTATAATCGCATCACACTTCACTGTGGCACTATGCCTGAGCATTGCTTCAATTGCTCGATTGATAAGACTTGAGTGACAATTGTGGCTATAAAATGAGTTAGACTTTGACTCCATTTGATGATCTCAATCGAAACTCGTCGAATTGGCTTCACATCATCATGATCAAGTTGATTGTTGTAGTTGGTTTCATTGCAGCAGCCGCTGCCAATGATAACATCAAATTCACTGATTGTGGTAAATTTATTTTCAATTGTATAATTGTCAACTCAAAAATGTTGTACACGATTAATTGTTAGGTCACCACGAAATCACCACAATCCAGTTTGATGGCTGCACGTCCACAGATTCGTTCTGCAAGGTCTACAAGGGCAAGTCTCAAGCATGGAAAATCAGCTTCAAGGCCAACCAGGACACCAGCACGGTCAAGTTTGAGATGTTTGCCAATGTGGGCGGAGTGGAGATCCCAGTGCCTGGCATTCAGTCCAACGGCTGTGATGGCATGATCAAGTGTCCAGTGGTGAAGGGACAGGAGTACACTTTCACTTACATGATGAATTTGCCTTCTTTGATTCCTAACGTATGAGCTTTATCGGTTGAACTTATTTACAACTAACCAAATGCATTCATTTACAGATCAGAACCACAGTGGTGGCCAAGATGAGCGGAGAGCATGGAGTTTTGTCCTGTGGAAAAATGACTGGAGAAGTACTTTGAAATTCTTTTTCCTCAGTCTAGTGCTTTTCAGAAGTGCACCTTGAATAAACCTTAAATAAAAGACATATTTCTATTTGCATGGTCTATGAGTTATCACACAAGTATTACATTGTTCACATTATTAAAATTTAGTCAATGGCATAATGAACGGTTCCCATAGCCAGTCAAATCAAGGATCTCAGTCTCAATCACAAAGCAAGCAAAATTACCAAGCCCACTGGTATGCCATTAATTGTGGTAGCTAATCTCAAAATCATTTAAAACAACAAGAAAATAATCAATTTGAAGTGTCACTTAATACTTAATATCATCACAGGAATCAACCAACCCATTGATTTATCTACCAATGTAGGCATTTGTCTGTTGCAGTCTGATGCCGATTGGACCAGTTTGGATCCCAATGATGAACTGGGACTGAGAAAGAACAATGTTTGGTAATTTAAATCATGACTTTTACCAATGAAGCGCCATCTATTGGACCTAGTTGTTAACTTAGCAGAGCTGCCGAATGGAGCCAACGACTGAGCATAAAGCATAGACTAACACCAAGACATATAATGCCCTGGACGGACCTCTGACCGTCACTGCTGCACCGTCACTCGTAGTGGTCACACCGCCGCGCCACAGCTGCGGTGGTGGAAAAGAACGTGAAATGGCAATGTCAACGCCTTGATGATGGGATTGCGGAATCAATTTGATTGTGTTATTACTAAATAATTACTTATTAAATATATTCTACATTATACATTTGTGCATTTAGTATGTGTGTGTTTTCTTCAAGTAATCCAGTTGGAATCAGTGGTGTTTTACACTGTTTGGTCCCTTTGCCAGTGGATGCGGACACCTTTTAGTGATGCAATTGGTCTATCACGTTCCCAGCTGCAACATGTCTTTGGGTCATTTCAAGTGTACTTTGGTATTATTATTACACTCGATTGGATTGATCGATTGTTGCTATGTCTTAGTAGTTACTAGTGTTTGCTTCAGTTTAAGCGGCTGATTGAAGTGAATACTCTTATGCAAGCCTATTCCACTCTTAAGACTATGGTGACCAGAGTCGGAGAACAGTGAAAATGATCGAAATGGGATATGAAGATGACCAATTAGTCGAGCAGTGTAATATCAGGTGTTCCTAATGCTGGCCTAACACACACAAGGCCTACAAAGGGAATGACTCCGATGGCTACATGATGACCTTCAAAATGGTGGACATCGGCACCGACTACTAGGACAACGTCAAACTGACTAATGTCAAGAACGAACTGTTCGTCATGGAAATGGTCAAACATCGATGCGATCGCTACGTTGTAAGCCAGTTTGAGCACTTCTTCATCAATGGCCATTTGTAAATCACACAGATACCTCCGAATATGTCTGTTTTGAAGACGTGCTGTCTGGTCTATCCGTGATGTTGAACTTCTCCGAACTAGATAAGTTGGTTCACTTCCTCGGACAATCCTCAGTACGGGTTGTCTGTGTCCAAATGCCACAGATGTAAAAGTACATCACTCGTCTGATCTACTATTACAAGATAAAGTCAAACTAGGACTGCTTCAAACCAATCAGAACTCACCTCGAATGGCTGTCAATGTAGTAGATTAAACAAGACGAGATGGCGATGTGGGGTTTCGAACTTTCCGTGTACTGCAACCGGATTGGCAAAACTGCATTCAAGACCATGATCACCGAGTTCAGTCTCGAGGAAGTTTTCTGTGACCATGAGGAGAAATTGCTCAAGTCATCGCATCTCACCGAGATGTGGTCGAGCATGTATGGCCACTTCCTAGAACATCTCTACCTCAGTTCCTACCATGGTATACTGAAGTGTCTATACTAAGATAATGTAATCCATTAATAATTCAATAAAATCGTTTAATTCAATTTTGTGAGTTGTTTAGAGAACATCAATTGATGAACAAAACCGAAATGGCATTTGAATTATTCAACAGTTAAAGCAACTTTTCGACTTAGTTATGCGACTGGAATGACCGGCCACTACAAACAACCACCGAGACGAGTAATGAAATAATTTAATAATAAAACGAACTTGCGAAACGGCATTATTATTTCAAAGAAAGCGCTTGAATAATAGAATTGTGCAATGAGCATGTGCAAATGATATTCGAACGCTCCGGAATGAAATGTTGTGTTAGTCTCTATTGACCTGATCATTTGTATGTTGAAGGGCTGTTCATAACTACTTATCGCCAATCTATTGAAGCTCATCACTTGTTTGCCCAACTGAAAGAATTCAATTAGATGGCTGCGGCCATTCAGAAGCACGACTACTGGGTGCACACCAAGCAGCACATCAAGACCGACAAGATGCTCAACTGTCCCAAGTGTAACTTTGTGACCTAATTCAATCTCCACCTGCACAATCACTTTGGATCTAACACTTGTAAGCCTTTCCAGTGTGCCAAGTGCAACTGCTTCTGTGTGAACAAGTCAATGCTCAATCCGCACTTAAAGTCACACTCGAACATTTATCAGTACCGCTGTGAGAACTGTACCTATGCCACCAAGTACTGTCATAGTCTCAAGTTGCATCTGGGTAAGTATGTCCACCGACCGGCTACGATTCTTAATCTGGAAAGTACGCCAAATCCGTATTCTGTGATCGATGTTTATGGCACAAGACGAGGACCGAGGCCTAGGAAGGGTTCGACTGAACAGTTAGAATTGCCACTTCCAATCGAACCACCTGGTGCGGACTTTATGGCCTCTCCTCTCCAACTCTCCTCACCTGACCAAAGTGTAATCAGTGGTGGTGCGTGTTGGCCAATGTCTGTCAATTCGGCGATGCCTTCACAAGCACAAGTTGTGGACGACCTGAAGTACCGTAAACGATCACTCAAATGTAAAGATCGAGCCAACCAATTCAATTGGAGATCTGAGATGTCATACTTATATTGGATATGGATTTATATTGTAATCATCTCAAACATGGCAACAAAAGCAAGTGGAATGACTATTTTTACAAATTTCACAACTTCTTCAACTTCAATACTCACGACAACTTCCGCTAATTTTATGAATATTATTTGGGATCTCATTAATAGTGCTATGATGAAATGGGTTTTAGGAGTTGGAGGATTAGGCGGAGTTAGTAGCTTAGCTTACTATGTATACATTGTGAGAGGACAACCCCCGCCAGAAGTACCAGCTGCAAGTAGACCAAATGAACAAAGAGAGACGGCTCTGATAATACAAGAAAAAGAGCCTATTCGGCCTACAGGTATAATACCAGGTATATTATAATATGTCATAATATAATATATTCCTTCGGTTTCAGCAGCCACAGAAATACCGATGCGAGAACAGTCAGCAATGGCACCATTGAAGTCGACACCTTCTGTCCCAGAAAGAGAACCAAGTGCCGGTGAGCCAGAATCTAATGCCACGGTGCCAATGCCAAAAGTGGATAAACAAGAACCGTTTAAAAGTGAATTACTCCCACTTCACCTGAGTGAAGGTAAAGCTCCCCAAACATTTCGTGCTGAAACAGGCAAGTCCACCACACTGATGCCAACAAAGTCATCGCCAATTCAGGATAATAACGAACCAGGACGAAAGACAAATATACCACAGCAATTGGAGGACACTCACGTGGATGATAAGAATCGAGTGAAGGATGAGAAAAATCTCAATGATATGGAATCAAAAACTGACAAAGTTGACCCATCAGAATTGTCTATGCGAGAACAGAGAGAGAGCGCGAGCAGGTTTTGAGAGCAGTTTAGCCTCGCTCGTTCTACACGGGTACTTTGCTGGTCAAACCTTCCTGTTGAGCAGTGCTGCGTGTCACAGTGACACCGAAACAGTTGGTCATTACTACAGACCGAGAACAGTGCAACCAGTGGGTGTGGCTCAACGATGCAACCATAACCAAACATGAACAATAAGGAGGCACATGAGCTACTGCAAGCCTATGGCTATTTGTTCATATATCGAGCCATTCAACAGGATGTAATGGACAACAAGTGGCTGTGGTACAAGCAGCAGTCAGACAAAACCTGAGAGGTTCCAGAACAGACAGTTCAACAGTGCACCAACAAAAATCCATAGGTCGCATGAAACTACCTCGAAGTATGCCGTGCAACCAAATTAACCGTTTCCAATTGCTAATTAAATAATTACTTTTCATTGAAATAGCGCAATTACTTCAAATTGATTTATTTCATTTGTTACAATATTAATATTATGATTAGATTTGAACACTAATAATATTTCTCAATTGACGTCAAAAAAACGTCTTTGCCATGTCTGTTTGACATTGAACGCTTACTTTGTAGACACTTTTCTTTGATAGTGCCATTTTCAATTGCCTTAGAAAGTCTCACCGTAATTTGACTTCTTGTCAAACATTTCATGACGAGCACAACAAATAGCACTAAATCGATATGATCGACTTTACATTTGAATGACTCTTTGAAACACTTTTTGTCATAGAAAGTGCCAGTTGCATTTTGTATTCGCTTTGAAACAGTTGTATCCGTCCTATTAACTGTGCCTTCAAGAAAAAGTGTTACTACTTCTTCCTTCGCTCAAGAATTAGTCAAGTTTTTGCTTGAGTTATTTTCGGTCATTTTATTGGAACTAGATCATCTAGTCTAGATGCCAAGAGCAGTCCACATTCGCTCACAATCCTCACGCTTCAAGCTCTAGTTTGTCAATCCTCAATGCTCAATTGTCAAGCCTCCGCTCTTTATCAGGACATTGAGCGCAACCTGTTGGACTATTTAAAGTCAAACCTGGCCGCTGCCGAGCGCTCGAACTGATTCGCTCAATCGAGGAAAAGTTGGACCTCCTAACCGAACACTTCGAGAATTTGCTCAATGTGGTGAACCAGCTCAAGGAGTTGGATGGTGACGAGAATGAATTTAAAGAGAATGTGCTTCGATCATCACTGCTTACCACCTACAAGAACATTCTTGTGGTAATGGACGATTTTGGCACCCTAAGCGAGGCCTTATTTATCATTCGTAATTTGGAGGATGAAAATGGTGCTGCTCCTCGACCAGTGCCACAAAGCTCGGACAAGCTTCCTACACAAAAGTCCACTTCAAAGCAAGATTTGACTGAGCCGATGACTTAAGAATTCTGGTGCTGCTTATGGTGAGCAAGCTCAGCGAATGTCCAATTTAGCTGCCAGAAACGGAACTCCAATTTTGACCAGTTCGTAACATTAACACTTAAGCTTGAACTTATCACAACTGATCAGTGATGACAATGAGTTCATTAAAAATGCATACCATGCAATTAAATCATTACTAACCCGAGATTATTCTTCACTGTCGATGTCTATTGACTAGTGAGTGATGAATTGGAAATGGTGATCATTAACTGTTAGCGTATCTATTCAAACTATTCATCTGCATTGGTGCCTGAATCAAAAAAGCGCAATTGACTAGTGCCCGCGTACTTGTCTGTGATTGGCTGTCTCTTGTTGAGCGCCACTTTCTTCATTTTCCCTCCAAAAATGCGTTGCTATATGCTACTAGGCCAGCTAATTCAACATGACTCCTCCCCTCATGTTTGTGATTTGTGTGTGTCATATAAATAGCACAGAGCGCAGTCGTTGCGCTTTCATTTGCACTCGTGCTCGCACGCATCACTCACCTCTGTTTTTATTAAGACTTAGTGACCTCAATAACCATGGTAAGAACCGCTATTGCTCCAGCTGCTGCTGCTCCAAGCACGTCAAAGTATGCCAAGGCCCCGAAAGCTACGAAGCCAAAGACGGCACCAACTCATCCACCGGTCGCTTCGTTGGTCACAACTGCCATCAGTGCTCTCAACGAGAAAGGTGGTTCATCGCTGAGTGCCATCAAGAAGCACATCTCTGCCAACAACAATGTAGATGTGAAACGTCTTGCCCCGTTTATTCGTCGATTTATCGTGTCGGCCGTCGGAAAGGGAACTCTGATTCAGGTGAAAGGCAAGGGTGCCAGTGGTTCGTTCAAGCTGAACAAAGCCGTGAAGAAGGAGGCCAAACCGAAGGTTGCCAAAAAGCCCAAGTCGGACAAACCGAAAAAGGCAGCAGGGGAGAAGGAAGTCAAGCAGGTTAGCGCCCCAAAGAAACCAAAAGAAGTCAAGCCGAAAGCAGCGGAACCCGTCAAGGCTCCAGTTGTTGAGAAACCGGAGGCAACCAAACCAGCAAAGTCCGTAACGAAGGCCGTTCCCAAGAAAGCAGCTCCGAAGAAGGCTCCTGTCAAAAAGTGAGCCCTCATTTGACTTGTACGAATTTACTGATTAACATTCACTTTCATTTAACTTATTTCAAACGGCTCTATAGAGCTACCAATTTGACAAAACTAGCATTATTTAAATAAAATATATTTTTGTATAAAATGTTTTTTTATTTATTTTCGTGTTGACGAGACAAATTGGTTTGTCATTAACATTGTGATGATTTAAGTTAGAATCGAGTTTCGTTTTTCACTTGTCACAGTTGTCTTCCACTGTGACCCCAAAAGTAAATTAGAGTGTGAAGGTATGTAATGAAATTAGAAACAAGGAGCTAGTAATATATATATTTGATTAAATTGATCAATCAAATAGGTTTAATTCAAATGGCTAATAAAGCTGAACGTAAAATCAAATGTAATCAAACTACAAATGATTTTGTACACAAATACCATGGTGTACAAAGACTGTCAAATTGCTCTATTTGGTCATAATTGCCCTGAAAAGTGACTGTTTGAGGACCGAAATGGTCAATTTACATGCTGGAGGTGTACTTATAAACGTTGACTTATATTACTAATTAGTGACTACCTTGGTGCCTTAGGAGTCCTAACAAGTTAGGACACGGTGTGCTAGTACTAATTCGCCTGGTAAGAGAAGTCGGACAGCGGTTTGAACCTCGTGGGAAGTGATGATGGTTCGCTTCTCGTGATGCGACAGACGGTGCTTGGTGGAGCCATTGCAAATTGAGTGTTTACTAATAGAAAGCGAATCAAACAGAGTTGTTCGCCAGTTGTGTGGCTTTTTTGCACTTGGCCAATGCGTGCATAGCGCAGTAGCCAATCAGCGAAGAGGGCAAAACGAGGGAAGCACGCTGATTGGTTAATGCTGCATGCACTTTGTGTTTGTGTGACTGTCGGCGAATGTATAGCAGTTATCATTACACTGATCTACAGGAATTGTCAGGTTTTAGGTACTCGGAGTTTTATGAGCTATTCTTACAGAATTTTTGACGTAGAATTCGATGGTCTGGTCAAAATTGACCGTTTGACTTCAGTTTTTGAGATATTCAAGTTTTAAGCGCATTTTTGTCCAAATTTCGAATTTCTAGGCTCGAAACTTCAATTTAAAGCTAATTTTCAAATTCTCCTCGTTTTTCTTAAAATTTTGAGCACAAGAACGTCCAAATCGCTTAATATTTACTATTTTAACTCGATTTTTAAAGATGATAAAACGATAAAAAATTTAATAATTTTTATCGGGTCATGAAGTTTATGAAGGTGATTTTTATCGTTTTACCTGAAAAGTATCATCTTTAAAAATCGAGTTAAAATAGTAAATATTAAGCGATTTGGACGTTCTTGTACTTAAAATTTTAAGAAAAACGAGGAGAATTTGAAAATTAGCTTTAAATTGAAGTTTCGAGCCTAAAAATTCGAAATTTGGACAAAAATGCAATTAATACTTGAATATCTCAAAAACTGAAGTCAAACGGTCAATTTTGACCAGACCATCGAATTCTACGTCAAAAATGCTGTAAGAATAGCTCATAAAATTCCGAGTACCTAAAACCTGACAATTCCTGTAGATCAGTGTTATGTTTATTTTTTCTCTCAACTAACTCGTCAAAAATGTCTGGTCGTGCTAAAGGAGGCAAAGTTCTGCTCGTTTCGTGCTGCTCTCCGGTTTCTGGTTGGTCGAATCTACCGAGTGCTCCGCAATGACAACTACGCCGAACGAGTTGGTATCTGTGCTCCAGTCTATCTGGCCGCTGTACTCGATGGAATGTTGTTTCTATCATTTATGCGTACCGAAATATGGCACTCAAATATATCGCCGCCGAAGTGCTCGAGTTGGCCGGCAATAGGAGACAACAAGAAGGCTCATGTCATTCCCCGTCATCTCCAATTGACTATCATACACGACGAACAAACTGGTGTCCGGTGTGATCATCGCCCAAGGTGGTGTCCTAACATCTAGGCAACTTCTGACTGCTTAAGTATGCAAATTCTCTCGTGCTCACGCCTACATTTATCAATTGATTATTGTTATTATTAATCTGTGACCTCTACTTTTCACCGCAAATTACTTATTTACAACGCAATAATTAATGTTATATAATAATGATAATATCAAGTCATACTTAAGCTGCCTCTACAATTGCAAAAGGTAACTCGTGCTTGCCAATGTAAATATCGCTTTTATAATTTTAACTTTAATTTGTTTTATTTACTCAAAATATTAGACAATATCGTCAAAATGTCAACAAAAGTCTTTACGAAGAGGTTGTTAACATTACCGATACGCTGAACAAGTGTTCCGTGAAACCACACTTTTTGGAATTGTTCAATTGTGAACTGCTTTGCTTGCTGTCATTCTCAATCAAATCTGCCTTTAGATTCTCTTGCAAATTCAAAATCGATTGTGCGCCTGTAATGGCACAATGCCAGTGCTCAATGTGTGTGTAAGCAGCGTTTTGGGCCAACGATCGTGCCAACATTATGAAATTAAAATTTATAATAGAATAAGTTAGAATAAACAAGTGGAAAGATTAGCAGTTTAAATAAGCAATATTCATACTGTATATACAAGAGCGGACCAGTTAGGATGTGACTTATGTTGATTGGCTCGAGTGGTAATCGTTCGACCAGCTCCAGACCATACTACTAGGCTTTCAAACTTTCCTAATTCCACAGTTTCACAGTGCACTATCAGTGGCCCACTAATGCAGGTCTACATAAATCGACTAGTCACCATTAAGCAATGGACACTGAGCAGTTGTAATGCCAACTCGGTTGTCAGCCGAACTTGCAAACTGTACAAGCAATGAGTGCATTGCCAAATACATTAGCAATCAGTTGGCTTTTATACTCGTTTGAGAAAGTGACATTTTCTTTCATTTTCATTGTCTTCCAGCCGTGACCGGTTCGAACGTTCAGTCCAAGTTCTTCCAAGATACCCACGACGAGTGCCAGTGTAAGCAGTGCAAGCCCTTTCCAGTCTCAGTCTGCATAAAGCAAACCCAAATGCAAAGACTGCAACAAAGTTGGTCACGATGCCGCGAGCTGCTTTGAGCTAAGGCTGGTGGTGGTGGTGCCAGAAATACCCAGAAACGTGCTCGTCAGCCTCGCAATCGTCGTATCAAGCAGACGGTTCTTTACAAGAAAAGCACCGGTGGTGCCTCGAATGCTGCCAACATTACCAAACTGGTTCCTCGTCAGTTTGGCCCTCCCGCTAACTCTGGTGTTCAACTGCGGAGGAATACGCACTGCCGCCTGTGCATCAGCGCCATACAGCGGAGCACGAACGATGCTTCTAGCCCGGGAAAACAAAGTGCGCGCAATGCTGCACAGACAGCACACTTGCCACACAAACACGTGTTTCTTTCATCTTTTGGCATACTTCTCATCGTTTCAAAATGAGTGCTCCCACCGAGGTGAAGTTCAAAGTTGGGTTTAGACGTGTTGACTACAAGCCGGGACATTTTTCACGTGGTGTGATAGAAAAAGGTAACAAAATGCACGCTACCAAAAATGTGTTCTCCATCTCTGAATTCAAATCGGTAATCGTGGCTCAGTGTATGTCTAGTCATACATCTGGAAAGTCATACCAAATTGACTTCATTGGAACTGTCCAAAAGGTCGAAGCCGAATACCTCGAAATGTCCAAACAACTGAACCAAGAAAAGAAGTCCAAAAAGAGTATCATTGGTGACCACAAAAAGATGAAGATCAAAGTCAAGAAGTGTGAACAAACTGTGGACGAGCTAAAGGCCTCAAACGATGTACTGAAAACTCAGATGCATGATTTGACCAAACGCAACAGCAAGTTGTCCTCCGAGCTGGACCAGGTGCAGCAAATGTTCATTCAGTGCGAAACCAAAAGACGAGCCACCGACAGTGCTCGAGAAGAGTTGGCCGAGAAGTTGTCAAACTTGAAGCAAATCGAAGAAAAGGCTCAAGAAAAAAAGAAACAAAACGAGACTATGGTCAAGGAGCTCAATGAGAAACTAGAAGAGGCTCAAGCAAACTCAGAAGCTGCGACCGACAGTGCCAACAAATTGCGCACTCAATTTGAGCATGCTTCAGCCGAACTAAAGCGTGAACAAGAAGCGAGAGTCAAGAGCGAAATCTCTCAACAAATAATTGAACAAAGAAACGCCGAACTCAAGTCAACACTCGAACAGATTCAGGCGGCACATCGAGTCAAGCAGCGAGAGTGGTGGGCTCAAAATGAAGCCAGCTTTACCGAACTGCGCCAACAACTGGACAGCGAGACCAAAGCAAGACTCGAGGCAAACATGGAGACTCGCAAGTCGGTCCGACAAGTCAAACAATTGACTGTCATGTTGGAGGAAGCTAAACGCGTCCAACAACAAGATCAGAACAAATTGGATCGTGTCGATAAGAGACTGCAGGACTACAGGAACCAACTTGAGGAACTTGAAGAAAAGTACTCAAGAGAAAGATGCCAACGACAAAAGGCAGAACGTAACCTCGAGGACACTATCGATGAAAGCACTGGACTCGAGAAAGAACTTCGCAAACTTAAAAGCCAAAAAGCCAGCAGCGTTGGTGGTACTGCAGAACGCAATGTGAGCAATGCAAATGAAAGGGCAGCCAAACAAACTGCCGCTGACAAGTAAAATAAATTGCAAAATTGCTATTTTAAATGTTGAATAGTTATTATTGCGCCTTAGAGACTTTATTTGGTCACTTTACAACATGGGTGCGGAGACCGTGGACCTCGGTCCACTTTTGCTCCAAAAGGTCCACTATTTTTGAACTACCAAAGTAAGAGGGTGGACTTTCTCTCAAAAAGTCTCCGCACTCATGCTTTACAATGTCATTGGTGCTGCATACTGCTGTAAATATTGACATTTGCATGGTTTGCATGTAACAACTTGAATTGATTGAGTCATTTGTCAGCTACATTACAGTCCATTCAATGAGCATATTCCATGATTCGAACTCGATTGCTTCGTGATTAGCTAGTGTGTCTATAGACTATAATTTGTCTGGTGCTATAATTTGCGAGACTGCCACCGCATTTCATTACATATATTGAGCAAGTTTGAGTTGAATGCATGGAATTTTTTTTAGATCATTCACTATTTTAGATTGCGAATGAATTTGGTGTGTTGTCTAATGAGTCGTTGGTGACACTAACTAAATTATTGTTCTACGTTAGAGGGGGCATCAGCACAGTTTACTTAATTTCGAGAGTCATAAATAGTGACAAATGGCGCAAAGCATCCAAGAATGTCAATTAAATCGCATTTTACTTGTTACAGTTAAGTAGAGACATTAGTAGTACTAGCAATATGTTGAATTGCTTATTGTCTGGTAATGCCGCCGAATGCAGTTCCAGTTGCACAGATTCTCACCACTGCCGAGACTGCTTCTTCTGAAGTTACCACGGTTTGCGCCTACTTGAAAGACTCCACTTGGCATACTTGTTGAGCAATCTGAGTTGGTGTAACTAACCATGATCATAACGATGACCGCGGCCCAAGCGATGCAATCTTGGTGCTCGAAAATTGGATTTCATTGTGAAAGAGAACAAAATTATCGCCACGATGAGTGCCACAAGAATGATTGCCAATAAAACCAGTGAAAAGATCAGTACGAGATTAATAGAGAAATCTTCGTCTTTTCGGCCACCGGAAGAGCCACCTGTTAAGCCACCTGAAGAGGTGCATGATGAACTATCGATGGTGTACCGATAACTGCATGAACCATCCAAGATGTACACATCATTGGGACTGTCGTAGCCTTCACAGTTGACTTCTCTGTAAGCAACTTTGCAGTTGAACTGCGGGTTCAAGGCTACCATTTTCCAGTCACAGACCTACTGAATGGATACCATCAAATCGGGCGTTGCGACAAACTGCTTTGGTCACTCGAGCAAGGTGACAATTCGAACCAAGACATTGCACTTGCTTCTGGCGGGCACTTCGTCGATATATGGTGCGATGACCTTTCTTCAGAGTGATCTTACGAATGTCACCCATGTAAATTGCGCCAGGACGATGCCGAGGCCAAAGCCAATCGCAGAAAGAGCATCTAGGTTTCAAACAGATGAGATAAAGCAGGATAACCAACCAGGTGAACAACTTGACCATGGTGTGAAAGAGGTAAGGGATTGAGAGATTATGGCTTGTACATTAAAGTCGTGGATAGAGATCGAGACCAAGTCGAAAAGTGGACGTGACAGAGGCGAGACTGAGACTGACCCAATGTTCGCTTTTGTAGAGTAAAAGAAGAATTCTAATTAAAGATGACTGTGAACGCGTATGCGTGTTAATGACTTGAGTTACTACTTAGCAACTACTGCATTCGAACTGTTATTTCAGTGCCAACATTTGCACTTGGCTGGTTGGCAGTTGAATCGGCATTGCAACCAACAGCCCTGGTGCCAGTCTTGGAGTCAATCTTGACACTTTTGCCGTCAAAGATGGTTTGAATTTTGACAGATTTGGTTTGCGTCGAATGTTCCTTTACGATAGATCCTGAAACTGCAGTTTGACATGTTACTGGCAGCACCTGAATACATCAGTAAATGGCAATACCAAGGCTCTGTACTCTTGAAATGGTTAAATATTGTCGTAATGCATTGACACTCATCTTTATTTCGCTCTGTATGAATGAGGTCATTTTCTGTCCAAATGAATCCGATCTGATTGAACCTGATACTGAAGACTATAGCTACATAAAACTGTTAATGGTAATTGTTAATAGACTGTTAATTGTCCTACTGTGGTTCAAATCATTCTATAATAGCGCTTTGAAAACCAAAACAGGGTTGAGCTTGAGTTCGTAGTTGTCATGACTTTTGTTTTTTCACGTAAACTAATTTGATTGTTTTAACCAAATCCGTGGCAATCCCAAAGCACCTTGAACCTTTGAACCTTAATCCTCTTCAATCATTCTGATTGTCATTACCACCACTTGAAGATGATCTAATCAAACACACTTGAGATTAGGTATTTGGGCTATGCTTGCGTTTATAAGTGCAATTGGTCTTAAAGACTTACTCTTGACCGACTCTTGACACTCTTGAGTACTCAACAAATAAAATTTATATTCAAATTGCACTAAAGACTTTATGACTTTGGTTCTGCTTAAAATGAGACTTTTGTTCTGTCTTCTCCTGTCTACGCTGGGTCAGGCATTGGCCGCACCCGATCCCACCCTGTACCAGTACTACACCTCTGGTGGAATCCACTCGGGTCTCAACGCCTCCACCGATCAATTCACCCTCAACTCCAAAGCCTTCGTCATCTATGGTGGATCGTTGCACTACTTTCGTGTTGTGCCCGAGTACTGGCGTCCTGTACTTCAACGATTCAAGGCTGCTGGTCTCAATGCAGTTCAACTGTATCTTCCCTGGAATTTACATGAAGAACTGCCGGGCAAATTTGATTTCGAATCGCCTTGGCTCAATTTGGACAAATTTCTACATGAGATCAAGTTGGCTGACATGTTCGCCATTGTGAGACCCGGACCGTGCATTTGTGCTGAGTGGGAGTTGTGGCAGTACAGGCTCGGTTGGTGAACTACCACATTAATAAGTCTCGATTAAAAGCACTAAATAAAGTTTATTTTCGTCAAATGACGTAATCGTTGTGGGTGAGGGAAAAAATCAATAAAAGTGGCGCAAGGCCGAGAAAACACAGGTAAAAGGTATGGATGAGTGCGGGACCGAATGGCCCGGAGGGACGGGCGTTGGTGGGAGCGTTCGTTCCTGGAACAGCTCGCCAGAGGATATGGGTGAGAGCGGTGATGAGAACTAAAAGAAGAGCAGGACGGTTAGTCGTGTCCGTGTGCAGCGCTGAGGGCTTACTCTGATTAGTCTACTTGTAACCTAGCCTCGCGGGCTGGTTAAATAGAAGGAAATGTGGTGAGTTGACGCCAGGCGTCAATCGCATCGAGGTAAAATCGGTCTCGAGTGATGAGACATGATGAAAGCGGTGAAAGAAATGACCACCATGTGGTGGCGAACATGACGAAACGCGAGAGGCGCTGTTAGAGTGATGCTTGGGTGGCAATAGCGCCATGGAGCCCATGAGTGTCGAAATAGTCGGGCGCCAGCGTCTCGGTGGGCGGTACGACCACATCCTCCCCGGCGGGATCCCGCTCCAGCGGGATTAGTTTGTGTACGGCGCGTAGACGGACTTCGCCAGTGACAAGCTGCACTCGGGCAGTTCGAATCTTGCCATCCTTTCCGGTGATAAGTTGCGTAATATGACCAAGCTCCCAATAGAACCGAGGTAGATTGTCATCTTTAATGATTACCATTTCGCCTTGTTTCGGGGCCTCGGAGGGCTTGATCCATTGGTGGCGTAGTTGAGGGAGGTATTCGGCTGTCCATGCGTGCCAGAATGCGTCCATGGATTGTTGTAGTAGCGTATACTCGATTAGCGTATCGTCCTTGCCAGTGAGGGGAAAACGAATTGGTGGCAAGTGTGTCAGTTCTTTGGCGAACATTAAGTGACCAGGCGTGAGGATGGTGCCATTCTTGCGAAGCAATGGCCTCGAGTTCATAAACAATTGTACTTCACGAAACATTGTTGTTAGTTGTGCGTAAGTAGTAGATTCAGCGAAACGGATCCTGTCGATGCCTCGCTTGACCGATTGAATTAGGCGTTCCCAAAAGCCACCGAACCAGGGTGCGCGTGGAGGGCTGAAGATCCACTCAATGGTCGCTCCGTATTGTTCCTTTAATTTATGGACGGTTTCGTGATATCGATTATAGATGAACTTGAAGGTTTTGGCCATCTTTTCAAACTCTTTTGCATTATCGCTTCGGATACGTCGCGGCACACCATAGATTCCGAAAAAGTTGATGAAAGCGGCCATGATAGATGTCGCTTCTCGGCTGTCGATCACTTCGAGGTGAACTGCACGTGATTTGGGGCAAACAAACATCAACACATAGAACTTCGTGTTACGATTCTTCGTATCCTTGAGCGGTCCAAATACGTCAGTGCCGACCACTTCAAAGGCTCTGCCTGTAGTAACACGATCGGCTGGGAGCGGCGCCACTTGAGGAGCAAAAGGCTTTCCATTTCGTAGCCTTCGACAGGTCATACAATTTTTAGTAACTTGCCGTACTATGCGATCGAGATTAGGTATATGCACAGTCTGAGACACGAGAAACGTAGTGTTGGGTGTACCCGAATGGCGGGCAAAGTTTGTGTGTACATACTTGACATAACTTCGGGTGATTGCGTGGTCAACAAGCACGAGGGGAAATTTTACTTCGTACGCGAGGTCCGAGTTGTCGAGTCGCTGCTTCATTCGGACAAGACCATAGTCGTCCACGTACAATTGATGATTGTGTAAAGGAGAGGTGCTGGGGATCGGTTCCGATTTCCGAATATAGACGAGCTCATCCCGGAGCGTAAACTCTTGAATCTTAATCCAAAGTAGGACCTCTGCCAAATAGTCCAAGTGCACCTTCTGGCCATATAACTCTAGTCGTCGTTTGACCAAATCCACGTAATGATTCATATGTCGTAGCAAACGCTTAAAGAACCATTTGATCGTATGATAGCTCATTCCAGTAAACAGTCGCTCCATCAGTTCGTCATGGTCGAGAACTTGAGAGGCGAGACAAATTGCATAATCCTTCTTACGACGTAGTATCTCCGTGCGAGCCACCGATTCCATGATAATATCGACCGGAGGTCCGTTGAACCAAAGCTTTTCAATTGAAAGTCGTTGTAGAGTGATCCCACGCGAGATGATGTCGGCAGGATTCGATTCTTTGGCCGCCGAACTTGCATTAAACACGGCCCTCAGGGGCGTCGTCTCAGAGGAAATTTTTATGACGGGAAAATGTGGAAGAAAATAACCGTCGTCAGGGTCGAACACACGGACCACTTCGGCGTAGCCCTGTTGAATAAGGTCTTGCATCGCCTGATAGTATTCATCGTATTGACCTTTGTCTATCAATCGATTCCGAAGGGCGAAACACTGCGCGAGAGCAGCTCGATAGTTTGGTGATGGACGAGTCTCGTCGTCGTACCATGGGAGAGGCACGATATAACGCCTTTGACTGGGATCGTAAATGAGCAGATTGCGGAACTTTTCGCCCCAATTGTTGACCAGTTCTTCTGATTTGGGATCGCTTAAAGGGTCCAATAAAAGTCGTGATAAATCTTGACAGATGCACTCAACCTGAGTGAAATTAACATAACCGATTAGGTTCGGTTCCGGAGGCGGTCCCAAACTGACGTAAGCACAATTCGCGTATTGGTTGGTCACTCCACCACCAGCGGTTCCTTGTAAGACCCAACCAAATCGCGTTTCCACAAAGGCTAGACCCTTCTTTGGGCGAATACTTTTCTGCAGGTCGAGTAAAAAATGTTCATTAAAAAGGTCCTGACCGATGATCATATCTATAGGTTCGGCATCTTTGCCAGTGACGCAATCGGACAAGACGATATTATGCTTTTGAGCGACTTCGATCATTTGTTTGTCAGGTGCCGGCAATTTGCCAATCAATATTCCGGGCATAACGTATACCACCACGTCGGACTGAACGCTTGGGTCAACCTTTGACTGTAGCATTAATCGACAAGTGTAATTTATTTGGAGATAAGCGAGACCACCGAACGCCTTGACGGTCATTGGTGCAATTTGATCTTTAGTCATGCCGAGTTGGCTAATAAGAGCTTCGGAAGCGAATGAGGCAGACGAGCCTGAGTCCAGCATAGTTCGACTGACTGTGGAGAGATTATTATCGTGGCGCTTAGCGTATACCTTGAGAGTCGGGAGATAAACAGTTCCGTCCTTGGCGATACCAAAGACTGTCTCTTCTTTTGCTACCTGCGAGATGTGTGCAACGCGCACGATGGTTGACACTTGATGATCAGGTGATACGATCGGGACTGCTTCCTCAACTTGAATCGAGTTCGTATGTTGAGTAGATTGACTTTGGCTGGAACCGCCATTTCGTTGATTACCGCTCGATGGTTGATTAGAGGACGGCCCACGGCTGGTGCTTGGTCGATACAAATTAGCATTAGAACCCGAGCTGGAACCACCCGGTGGACCACGTGGCTGTGGTTGTTGTTGAGACGAGGCCGATGACGACGCATTCGGCTCCTGGCACAGACACACCAGGAAGTTCACTCTAGCACGTGCACACGCACTACACTTCACTCTACATTGATGAGACTGTCCGCGTACAAACTCGGCGAAACAGCCAAAACATCTGTTCTGTCTTTTCAGTGCGTCGCGTTTGGCAGCTCGAGACCACGAGCAGAACTTGCGCATATGGCTGCCTCCACAAAACACACACGGCTCGTGCTGTCCAGGCTGACCCCCGACTGCCGCCGCGGCAGTTATCGCTAATTGTTGAGGTCTTGGAGCTATATAATTTCTGTTTGAAGTATTCGGCACGTATGAGCCACTGGACATAATCACTGCATTGTGCTTCTCGATGTCTTCGTAGGTTTGAATCCTCTCCTTGAGATAGACAATTAAATCATCAATGTCGTCGTGCTTTGGTCGATTCATATACCACGGATAATGCTTGCCGAGCTTTTTCGCTAGAATCGTATGACTTTGATCTTCCATTACACTACCATATGGAGATGCTCTTCGTTGAGCCGCGTAGACTGTGTCGAGATAATTATGAAGTTCGGTCAGACTTGGACGATCAGATAAATTCGGCGCATTACTCAATGATTGGTACAACTCGGTTCGAAGCGCTCTAGGATCTTCAAACGTATCCGACAAGCTTCGCATTGCTCGATTCCAGGTTTCACAGCTTCTAACCGTTTCCTTGAACCGTTCTGGTACCGCAAGAATAAGCTTATATAACTTGCTTTCATCTTTGAGATTCGGGTTATCACTAACAACTTCGGTAAACAATGATTTGAACAGACGCCATGACGAGGCCAGACCGTCAAACTTGGGAACGTCCTCGTCTCGGACAAAATAAGGATAGCGCGGGGCTTGAACATTTACTTGATGCACTTGTGGTGCCGGTGATGCAGGTCGTTGAGCACCATCTAACCATGCCGTCCGCAGTAGGGGAATTGTTTCGTTTAGCTTCGTAACTCTTGCGGTCGATAGATGAGCTGCATTCGGGAGACACTCGGAAAGTTGCTTAAAGAACTTCTCTAGTTCGTCTGTTATTCGATGATCTTGACGTGTTCCACTCAATGTGATAAGGTCCTCAGCATGTTTGATAAGGCAGCCCACGTTAAAGTCAAAAGTTGCATCGACACCTGGGTTCGGGTTAGCATTTTCCTCTTCGTTATCACTCATGATGGCGTTGTTACTAGCTGAAGATACGAGGAAGAGGAGGGAGGCTTCTGTGCATCAGTCGTTGGACATCTCCGTTGCAGAAGGCTGGATCACGTTCTTCGGGTCACCAAATGTGGCAGTACGGCTCGGTCAGTGAAGCACTACCACATTAAATCAGTCTCGATTAAAAGCACTAAATAAAGTTTATTTCGTCAGAATGACGTTGTCGTTGGTGAGTGAGGGAAATATGATGACAAATGGCACAAGGCCGAGTAAAACACAGTAAAAGGGTATGGATGAGTGCGGGACCGAATGGCCCGGAGGGACGGGCGTTGGTGGGAGCGTTCGTTCCTGGAACAGCTCGCCAGAGGATTTGAATATGTGCGGTAGTGAGAGCTAAAAGAAGAGCAGGACGATTAGTCGTGTCCGTGTGCAGCGCTGAGGGCTTACTCTGATTAGTCTAATTGTAACCTAGCCTCGCGGGCTGGTTAAATAGGAGGAAAAGTGGTGAGATGACGCCAGGCGTCGGTCACATCGAGGTAAAATCGGTCTCGAGTGATGAGACATGATGAAAGCGATGAAGAAATGACCACCATGCGGTGGATGAACGTGACGAAACGCGAGAGGCGCTGTTAGAGTGATGCTTGGGTGGCAATAGCGCCATGGAGCCCATGAGTGTCGAAATAGTCGGGCGCCAGCGTCTCGGTGGGCGGTACGACCACAGAGTTTGGCGGTAGGTCAAGTCATCACAAATCCATCCAAACTCGATTCATCACCTAATATATTATAATCTTTCTCTTACAAAAGGCTTTCCAAGTTGGCTTCTACGTGATCCGCACATGAAACTGCGCTCCGACTATCCGCCCTACCTAGAACGAGTGAAACAGTACTGGGACCAAGCGATGAAGATTGTCACCAAGCATCAGTTCTCTGTTTCGGGTGGACCTGTAATTGCGCTTCAAATTGAAAACGAATATTTTGGTGCCTTTTGGATGGAACACAGTGCCGAGTATTTGCGCTATCTCAGAGACATTACCCGTAAAGCCGGTTTCAAGGAATTGCTCTTCACCTCTGATCCTGGTTTCGCTGCCCGTCAATTGCCAATCAGGGATATTTTTCCATTGAATGGAACAGATCAGGTTGGTTTTACTCTTCTTTCTTCTTTGTCTCAGGACTATAAATTCTAAATTTAGGTTCTTGAAACTGCAAACCTCAATCGGGATTCACTGGAAATGCTCACAGATTTACGGAAGCATCAACCCAATCGTCCCGTGTTTGTGACTGAATTCTGGCCTGGCTGGTTTGACTCGTGGTCCGAGAAGTTGCATCACACTTACTCGGTGGAACAGTTTGAACAGGAAGTGTCAGATGTGCTGTTTAAGGTAAACGGATCCATCAACTTCTACATGTTCATCGGTGGCACCAACTTTGGCTTCACCAACGGCGGAGGAATTGTCACTTCGTACGACTATGACGCGCCCCCTTTCCGAGTCCGGTAGATACACACCAAAGTATCATAAAACTCGAGAACTGTACCAGAAGCTGGTCAGCTCAGGCCAACTACCCAGAACACAACTTCCAGATGTACCAAAAATTCAGCCTGTGCATGCGTACGGAAGTGTAGTGGTTGAACAGATGGTGCCACTTGAGGCCATGTTGGAATTTGCACCGAAATTTTCAAATATTCAAAAACCTGTTCCAATGGAATTGTTGAATCATACTGAAAGTTATGGACAGAGGTTTGGATTTGTGTTGTATCGGGCAGAGGCGAAACAGGTCAACACCTATGAAGTGACAGGTTTGAGAATGGCCCTCTAGGTTGCATTAGGTTGATTAATAATTTTGATTTCAAAAAGGTCAAATCGCTGACCGTGTGGCGAATGCACGCGGGCAGTCGCACAGGAAATAACGGTGAACACAAGGGTGAAGGTGGTGAAGGTAGTTTAATGTGCACGCAGGCAGTGGTTTGGTGACAGTGTAAGATGGCTCGCAGCAAACACTATGCCCAGAAGGGCAAAGGGCAAGGGGTTAAATAGGCCCAGGAAAGGCTATAGTTCGATCGAACTCGACTTGCTTTGTTGCATTTGCAACATCTTGGGCCCGGGCAGGCACGGCCTTATCGTCAGACAGCGCGATATGGGTCTCTTCCCAGTGGACCAACTCTTCGGGTGATATCTTGAGAGGCGGACCATCCTCGATTTGTAGATCCAACCGTTTGTCGGATAGAGAGTTGGTGTATGTTGATTGCATCAGTTTGAACCGAATGTGCAGGTAGAGCGAAAGTTGACGTGAGTCGTAGTGAACCAGGTTGATGCATTCCTCGTGCCAGTAAAGGTTGACGGGCCATTCTTTGAATCGGGTGTGACGATGGTGAGTCGATGGTGAGCCAGTGTTGTCCATTCGATTCGCCAATTGGTCTGTTAGTTCGTTGCTTGGTTTGCATGTTTGTAGTGACTCGTTACTTGTTGGCATCTGACATTGGTCTTTGTGAGTTGTGAATACGGCTTGGGATTGTTCGTGTAGATATTGTTCCATCCGATTTTGGAGGTGGGTGACTTGGGTTTGTATTTGTGACTTGTACTTGCTTAGTAGTAGTGTAACACTTGCCTTACTTTCGGATAGAAGTATATTGTCCAACTCTTGGGTGAGGTTGTTCAGTGAGACCATCCACATGTCGAGTCGTTCCTCCAAGTTGTGACTTTCGTTTTGCTCCATTTGGCATTGGTGAGTGTTGACCTGTTCGATTGGGTCTTGTTTCATTTGATTGTTGTCTTGGGATGCAGTCTCTGATTCTTTGTGATTGTCTGTGTCGTTGAAGTCGATTAGCCAGTCTTTCTGCAAGAAGCCTTCCACGCGGGGACGGCCACACCAAGTGGGCTTGCAGTCGGGCTTGTCTGTTCCATTGGGTATTGCTGGTTGAACGCTTTCTTCCTTTCCACCGAAGACAAGCCAACCAAGCTTGGTATGTTTGGCTATGAGGTCGTCATCGACTTTTACTTCTTGTCCGGTTACAATTCGAGAGTAGTAAGGTAATCCAAAGATGATCTCAATTGGTCTTGATTCATCATCTTGGTAGTGTATGCCTTGAGACTTGAGTTCGATCACTTTGTCTTTGGAGAGAGAGACTTCCATCTCATGTCACCGAGGTCGTCCACAACTTGCACGTTGGTCTTGATGGTAAAGTCATTAGTGAGTGATGATAACAAGAATGACGTAATGCGGTCATTTATGGAGCTAACTTCGCTTTCCGCGTGTCTCTTGATACCAAGCTCTGGTGCCTTGGAGATTTCAAGGTTGATTTCATTGGCCAAATTTTTGGTTATGAAAGAGTGACCAGCAGCACTGTCTAATGCAATTCGTACTTCTTGTTTGTTGATTCGTGCCATACACGTTTGATATTGCGCAGTTCCAAGATTGCACTTGCGAACGACAGCCTCTGGGTTGACTACTTCTGGGGATGTTGCACGTGGATTACTTGATAGATCGTTACTTGCTGTCTGTCTTGGTAACACAGATTGAGTTGAGATGCTACGAACGTAGACTTGATGTTGGTCGTTTTGTACGGTCAACTGTTGTTGTTGGTGGAGTCGTTGAATAGTTGCGCACATGTATGCCCAGTGCTTTCCACCATTGCACTTTCGACAATTGAGCTTGGAGTTGGTGCATTCGGACCAAACGTGTCCAGATTGAAGACAGGCAAGGCACAGGTTCTTGCTTCGAGCAGCGGCTTCTCTTGCAAATTGATCGAGGGTGCATTGAGACGTTACGTGAGTACGATCATCACAGAAACTACACATCTTGTAAGTGGTGAAGTGTGTGGTTGCTTGGTTCACGTTGGTGAATTCGGCGTAGTTCTGATACGGTTGCTCTGTTGGCGTGATTGGTTGTCGTGCGGCTTGTCCACTTGGGTACGACATTGGCACTTGGTTGTTGGATATGACTTGTTCTTGTGGCTTGTACGTTCGTTGGAGTCCATATCGTCCACCTGCATTTGGCACTGACCTGGGCACTCCATTGTCGGCAATAAACTGCTCGGTACATTCAATTTGTACTAGTAGTTCGCTAATAAATTCTTCAAGAGTGGCCACCTTGGGTCGCTTCTGGTTGATCGCGTACTGGTACTCTTCCGGTAGAACTTTCTTTATGGTAGTGAGTACGTCTTGGTTGATGTATATATCCGGCAGCTGGAGCTGTTTCGCTTGCGTCAGGGTAAGGCTTGCGGTGGACCACAGATTTCGCAGTGAGGACACATCGTAGCGGTTGTCAATTCGTTTCAAATGGCTTAGATGCACATTGAACGCTGCCTTCTGCACTTGAGGGTTCTCGAAATAGGTTCTCATGTTTGTAATCACTTGGCAGTAGCTTTGCTTGGTGGGAATAAGTTCTTTTATCCAGCTCTGAGCAGGGCCATACAGACATTGTTCGAGGCGGACACCCTTTTCGATGTAGCCAACTTTGGTGTTCGAGTGTACCAGTGCGTTGTACTTGGGCCAAAACGTGAGCCACTTGGTGACGTCGTTGTCGAATTTGGGCATTGGAATGTCTCGCAGGCTCAGTGGTGCAAAATCGCTCTCGTCAACAATCGTGTTCGATTGTGACTCTTGTCCAATTGGTTCTCGTTGGTATTCGAAAGTGATGAGGTCATCGATGATGTGGTTCGGTGGGGTGTCCACATTTCGGTTGGCTTCGCCTTGGGGACATCTTGGTACAACTTGCTCTGGTTGACCGACTTCCTCTTGAACCTCTTCGGGCACGTTTTGAACTTGCACTGGCGCAGCAGTGTTTGCGGTTCCGATGGGCATTTCGGTGTCGAACTTGCACTTGGCGTACACTTGTTCCAACTTTCGGTCAATGTCATCGCACTGTTGTGACAAGACCGGGTCGAGGTCGACCTCCAACATGTGCTCGATTTCGAGTAGTTCGTCCACGGTGGAGCAGTAGTCCACTTGAGTTGGGCTTCGACCCATCTTGAGTGCTCGAAACCAAGAGTCGACTTTCCGGTGTAGTTGTCGTCGCCGCTCTTGCAGTTTCTGCTTGGTATCACAGGTGAGGGTGCCATCGGCTTTGTACTTGATCTTGACTTGGATGATGAACTTGTCAAGTGTGGGATCCATCCCGGGTGGTGCCTCCAAATGTGACGAATGCACGCGGGCAGTCGCACAGGAAAATAACGATGAACACAAGGGTGAAGGTGATGAAGGTAGTTTAATGTGCACGCAGGCAGTGGTTTGGTGACAGTGTAAGATGGCTCGCAGCAAACACTATGCCCAGAAGGGCAAAGGGCAAGGGGTTAAATAGGCCCAGGAAAGGCTATAGTTCGATCGAACTCGACTTGCTTTGTTGCATTTGCAACAGGTCAACACCTATGAAGTGACAGGTTTGAGAATGGCCCTCTAGGTTGCATTAGGTTGATAAATAATTTTGATTTCAAAAAGGTCAAATCGCTGACCGAGCCATATTCATGGTCAATGGAGCATCACTGAACCACACCGCAGTGACCCAAGACTCGGGTGAGCCCTGGTTCCTACAGGTCGTAACCTACCCAATGAGAGCAGAAGATTCGGAGGTGTACAAATTTGATCTATTAGTAGAAAACATGGGACGCACAAATGACGGAGACAAAATGAATTCACAACGGAAGGGAATCCTTTCGGGTGATGTCAAACTTGACGGAAACGTTATCAACAATTTGACCGTGTACTCGCTCGAATTTGGCAAAGATTTCATGCTAAAACTGAACAATTCAACAAAATTCTCCAAAATAGTTCCCGAACAAGTCAACAAGAGTGTCCATTTTCCTGCTATGTATAGAGCACAATTGAAGGTTGACGGTGAACCATGCGACACATACCTCCATTTACCAGAATGGAACAAAGGTGAACGACTACCCATCCATCCAATTCTTATCATAACTTCATTTTAAAGGTAACGTCTTTGTGAATGGCTTCAACCTGGGACGATATTGGTCAGTGGGACCACAACAGACCCTGTACATTCCGGCACCGTTGCTCAAGACGGGACAGAATTGGATCGATCTGTTTGAGTTGCACAAACCTGGACATGAGTTACACTTTCTGGATGGTCCAATATTGCAGGACCCACATGCCAATGAGACGACCACGGCTAGGTCTACAGACAGTTCAGCAACAACTACTCGCAAGTCATCATGATTGATCAATTGATTAATGTACAATGATCATTGATTGTAGTCCATTTGGACCATTCTTGAATTAGTGTTCCAATAATAATGGGTTTTTGTTTATGATTCTTAATCTCAAACTGTGTAGTAGATGTTAGCGATGATTGCATCGCCTTCAAGTCAATTTTATCAACAGATACTGCTGAAGGAGAAGATTTACTTTGGCAGAGTTTTCATTCGTGGCCCTCAGAATATTCCGGTGAAAATATTCATTGATGACTCTGCACATGTTGGATAATCTGATCCTGTATAATTGTAAATTCATACGAAGTAAGTGCTCAATTTGATTATGATTAATTTATTTGCCATTTAAGTTATTCCAGATGGAGCAAATATGGTCGATATTTACCTTTGCCGAAAGGCCTGATTTTCGACTCGAGATTCTCGAGGTGGTTCAGTATGAATAAATAGTCTTATTATTAGTCTCATGTGATCATTTAAATGCGATAAACGTTTATTGGTTATATTAAAATGTTGGCTATGCCACTAATGCTCTCTCATAGGTAGAAAAATTTTACTAGAAAAACTTTAACTTGCAAAAGTAGATCAAAACATTCACAAAGTTCACCATGTAACTGGCAGTAATTTAATTATTAATAGCAGTTACTAGCGCCATCTACGAGCGCTTTGTTAAGTCTCCTTTGTCCAGGCTGACAGATTTCAGTGCGGTTGCAGGCAAACTTGCAGCGTGATTTTAGTTGGCACAAGTTTGTTTTGCTTACTTGCTCACTGAATCTCATTTCACCACCCAAAATGACCCAATTCGCTAATCTCCCCGACGATTGTTACTATCTAATCTTCGTCCGTCTGTCAACTTCAACTCTTTTATCCTGTCGAAGTGTTTCTCGTACTTGGCTCCGTAATCAAATACTCGTCTGTAAACTTCGAAGAACTTTGATTCTCCTATAAGGCAATTCACCAGCGAAATTGTACACCGATTCTCATTTTCAAGGAGCATTTATTTCTCACGGAATCGATAAATATGGCCATGAGATGGACTACGGTCAATTTCTACTGCACAATCAAGTGAATGCCCTCTACTTCAATCAAAATGTCACGCGTTTCTTGGCGGAAACTTTTCCTAATTTGGACACACTCATTATTGTTCAACGTGTCATTTACTCGCAAGATGTAATCAAACCACTGATTAACCTTCTGCAGCTATTCTCCAGTCAAATGGTCACTCTGAAGATGTATTTCGCCTATCGAGGAGAACCAGCCGAAGTTATCAATCCGAACATTCTCAAGGTGATTCGTCAACTCAACTTGATGACCGCACTCGAGCATGTTACACTAGAGTCAAATTGTTTTCCAGGTGAATCACTCAAAGTGAACCTCAACGATTTCAAGTTCTTGACTCGAGTTAAGGAATTTTACTGCTACGCTACAATATCAGAAAGTTGGCACGATGTGTTGAGACAATTGGAACAGACTGGCAGTGTTTCGCAACTCGAACGTATTGGTCTTGGTCCGTACAAGTGTACAGAAGCACCTGGACAGTCCGATGGTCCTTGGTCACTAGCAAATCGATTTACCCATTTTCCTTGTTATATTAATGATATGCACAGAAAGCAGTTCAATGTGGACAATTTGCCACATTTTGAGCAAACAATTGCCCTTTTTACATTGCTCACCTCATTCACCATTGATCATAATCGTCATCTTTTACCGTCTGAATCACTGGCGAGCAAACTCACCGTTCTTTCCAGCCACTGTACCTCTCTGGTTCATGTCAGAATCTTCGTCAATTCGCGTTTTCTTTTTGATAAGTTATTCGATCTTTCCACCCTTAAACCACTCGAATCAGTGAAGGCTCTCGATTTGGTGTTTGGTTATGATCATGATTACAACCGAATCAATCTTCAAGCACAGATCGATCCACTTGTGCACACCTTTCCCAGTTTGTCTTCCATCAAAATAATTAACCTTAAAAGTCGACAAAACCGATATGCCGATTGTGTCACCTTTTTCCACCAACTCAAAGCTGCTTTCGGTCGCGAGTCACTTCGAACGGTTTACCGTCAGGAATATGTCGTTGATATGTACACTAATTGATTTTACAATGTTGCTTTTCGTTCTCACAATATTAATCCGCATAATTGTCTATTTACATTCACTAGTTTGATCGTCTTACACCAATATTGACATAAAACACTTTGTTCATTAATAAACGCTTTTATTTGTGAGATGAATTATTATTATTGAACTATCTTTGGACGTTGGTTAATTATATCGATTTGTTTCAATTACTCAAAATTATTTGTACTTTATGCATTGATCAACATTGCAGCATCCACATGCAGATGAGACAACCGCTGCTAAGCCTACTGCAAGGAAAGAATTAGCAATACACAAGTTTAAGTTTAAAGTAAATGCTTTTGTTGTGAGAATAGGTAACATTCGATTCATAATAACATAATAAAATGAGAATCAATGCGATAATAAGGACAAATACAAATTCAGTAAGTTAAAATGACATTTACAAATTGAACAAGTTTAAATAAAGTTATTTGACATTGAAAAAGAGCACATTGAAATATAAAGAGGGAAACATTTTACAGCTCGTTCACAGCAATTAGTGTTACATTGCCTTCTTCAGAAGCAGTAAGTGCGATGGTGTGCAAGTTGCGACAGCGTCGAAATGGTTGTCTGGCAAGACGCATTTGGCTAATTGACCATCGAATTCGGGTTCGGTGCCTTCAATATAATTAAATCCACCATGATTTTGACTATTGATCTCATAGACAGTGCACGCACCAATGTATTGTTTCAAGAAAAGTACTTGGAAACTGGGGAAAATTTCTGGAATGAAAAGTCGCTCGATGTCGCGATGAGATATGGCGGAGAAACCCATGGTGAGCAGACAAACTGAGTGGACCTGAGAAATTTCAGGCTGTTCTTCATTGTAATCTGGGCGAACTTGCTCAACTTGAGGGATAGGATAAAGTAGTAAATCAAGATGAACCCATTGAGAGAGTTGGGACAAACATCGGGCCAACTTGGTCATCAGCACTGAAAGACCCTGAAGTTGCAATTTGGTCAATGAACCGAATCGAGTGCAAAAGAAATTCATGTCATCACAAATACCGACCAACTCGGTTGGTATTATTAACCGAACCAAACAACCATTATGTTCATTATCTTATTGTCTATCATTTATTATAAGATCAAATCAATAGACATTCGATTATAAATGAAAATACATTAGAATAGTAAAATAGACAATTTGTAAAGGGCCCAGAAAAACATGTAACGAATAGTGATGAGTTTGAAGTATGATGAAGTGACTCGATTAATCAAGTTGACCATTTATGAGTTTCCCTTATTTGGTTTGCTCTTTTTGCCCGTTGACTTTTGTTTGTTGTTCGGCTTCTGGTAAGGCACAGTTCGATGACGTTTCATGTCCGAATCAGTATGAAGTTCTCTGTTTGAGTGGAAAAGAATTGAGAAATAGTAAATTTGCATTGTGATTAACAAACAAAGAAACTCACCGAAAGCACGTTCGACAGTAGATATCATCGTCACAGTCGACACATTTGACCACTCCATCCTCATTGCAGGTGGAACACCACTCCACATCGTCATTGTCGTCGCTTTCGCTCTCTTCGCTCGAACTCGAAATGTTCATCTTCAAGTCCTCCTCATGGTCCGGTTCGGAAAGTATCTGTTCGATCAGTTGTTTGGCAGTCTTGGGTTGTGCATCCAAATTGAACATCGCTTGTCCCTTGGAATCCATTCCAGCCTTTTGTGCGCCAATCTGTGCACTCCTCAGCAATGCCAGTCTTCGTTCAATTTCCTCGTCCATCTTTTTGCCATCTCCCCGATACTGTTCATCAATGGACAGTTCACTAATCAACTGTTCCATCAAGCTGTCAGTCTTCTCAGTGTCTGTCATCCGCTGTTGTTTGCTGATCATCTGATAAATCTTTATCGGTGGCTCAGTGCTCGAGTAATAGTTCGGATCACGATTGGTCAACTTTGCCAGTCGCTCTTCAATGTCCTTCTGCACAATGACACGAGTCGTCTCGGAGCGCAGCTTCAGAAGACGTTGCTCTATTTCGGAGTCATTCAAGAGGGCAGGATTTGGTGTGTTCGGCGGTGTGGAGGTCGAGTGAGGAGGCTCGTTTGGATTGTTCGACATGACTGCTGCTCAAAAGGTCAAAACAATAAATACGGAGGTTCTTAAAGTGAAGGAGGCAGAAGTTTCACAAACAGTACAAGACTTAAAAGACCTAAACAAAAGGGATAATGATTGTTCGTATATAACAAACAAAAGATAGAAATAAACAATAGAAACAATTACCTTGGGTGCAGATACAATCGAAGGCAATCGAGCTGCGGCTGATGACACAACAACAAACAGACAACGGCAATACTCAAATGACTCACTGTACATAAATCGTCATTGTAAATACAAGCGACATCAAAAATCAAAACAAACTCTAGTACTTTCAATACAATGCAGTGGCGTTTTAAGTTTTTGGGGGTGCCAACGCCCAAAATATATCATAGTCGCTCAAACCTATTATAGTAACTTAATTTGTGTTAATGATATATATCTTTAAATTGTGGGCTGTGTTGACCATTTCTTCTGAATACGACAATTACTCGTAAGTATTGCTCATATTACATTATAGGTATTCATGGATTTTTTCGATTATAGGTGGCGTCACCGTAGTGATTTATTTAAAATCCGATTTTACTGAATTATTCCATAAATAAAAACTCAGTAACTTGCTACAATAGAGGGACAAAAAGAATACACTAATGTACGCCATGAATCACATGATAAAAGACATTAAAGAAATTATATTTGCATGTAGAGACATTCATTACTACCATATAATACGATTTGGTGGTTATCTGAAAAGTGCTAAACACACGAAACGAATACGAATAGAGTGATCGGTTTGAACTGAAACATTTCTTCCTAGGAGATTAGCTTGATCAAATGTCGCTTCTAGAGAGTCGCAAAATTGTTTCTGTTTAACGAATATAAATTCAAATAGATGTATGCGTACCAATTCTGCAGCTCCAACTTTGTTCAACCTAGAAGACACCATAAATAAATCATTGGAACCATAAAACCATTGAACTTTCTATTCAATCACTTTTCCCCCTTCATCAACAATCATTTGAAACTTCTGCTAAGTCACTGGATTGAAAACCAAAACAGAAAACAAACGTTATCATGTCCATCGAATAGCAGAAATCGATTTGATACCAAGCGGACTGTTGCGTCATTTGGTGAGTGCAAATGTACAAACTCTTCATAATGGCGCTCAAATTGAGCTATCCAGTAGATTCAAAATTATATCCGAAACTTGCAATGAACATTGCCAAATTGGCTAAATGAGCAAGTGGATAGAGATGCTGTTCAGTCGCGTGAATTGAACCAAACTTACTTCACTTAGTTGGTTCACTTACGTACAAAGTGAAGTGAAGTGATCCAATACATTTTAGTTACTTCATCAAGTGCGGATTTAGATGAAGTGAGCATGATCATCGATTGTTAGAACAATTGATAGTAACGTGTTTTGCACTGTTCAGTTGATGAAGCACTAATGTTTTGTTACTACAAAATTTGTCATACAATGAGTGGCTATTTGAAAATAGATTGTCCTGATTTACCGTATGTTTCAAATGAAACTGTAAAATCTAATTGTAGTAATGTCCATCTACCAAGTGATGACAACAATGCGACAAACTCAAATGACCGATCTTTAGAATCTTCAGAAGACGAATCCAACAATGGCGATTACGATAGTCCGGCTGATACATCAGATGAAGAATATGAACTCAAAAGAAAGTATATCATTTTGATGGAAATGTGCGACGACGACGAATTGCTGTATGCATTGCTTCGAAAAAGCAAACAAAATGGTCAGAAGAACCAATGTTTTCAGTTCAAAATGAACGAAAATTAAAGAAATCAAATAATTTCATTAAAAACTGGCTTATTAGTTTGGAGGACAAGTTTGATGGGGTAGGTTCAGTTAAACTTAAGATTCTAATTGTCTAATCAATATCTTTTATTAAGTTGATGGAATATAGAAGCCAAATTCAAAAAGACATCATGGCAGTTTTCATCAAATATGAGCAAATTAAAAAAACGTTTTCGCGGTTTAAAATTGAATTGATCTGAATTAAATAATAATTAACACTCTAGAATTGATTAGTCTGCTGTGCTTTTGGCAACTTTATTTATTGTGAGTTGAACATTGTTTTGTTGACATTGGCAATTTGATCACACGAGTAAGCTGCAATTGACATTAATGTCATAATATTATGATTGAACATAGATAATAGGAGCACCAGTCTGTGCAGGTATGTACTCGGTCTGTTGCACAATGATGACACGTTCGGGTTCGGGTCGAGCAATCACCAGGAAGGCATGAATGAGTCCAGGCAGAAAGCACAGGGCAGTCAACAGGAGATTCAATAGAAAGTCCACTCCACAGCCTTCCATCATGAGGACGGCCAAGGGAGGACAGATCAGGGCCACAATGGCCGCACAGCAACAACATTCACGAGCCATCACTGGTTTTGTTCCGTTTGGTGTGCGATTGAGGATAAAGTGCGCGTTCCTGCTCACTACTCACAAGTCAGTCACGTAGTGCGTTTGTTTATATATCTGCGATGATTCAAACTTCAGTTTGTTCATTGTGCAACATGACAAGACACTCACCCGTTCCTTGACCAAGGTCAATCATAAAAACAAAAATTTGGTACCAATTCGAACTCAATCAATTGGAAGGCCCAAGACTGGAAGCAGGGTTTTTCGGCAACTTCCAAACTCTCACAACATTGGAGAGTTGAAGGCGAAAGTGTACGGGGCGAAATGTGTTCATGGAGAATGTATGTTTACAACACACACACACAGAGACACACACGCTACACACACAGAAGTGTGCAGTTGGGGGGTAGGAACGCACACCACAGGCCGGGGTGCGCCTGTTGTTTCTCACACAACAGACTCAGAAGAGCTAAGGGTGAGAGAGGAAGGAGACGGTAGTGGTTTGTTGTGTAGCTGTGCCAAACGGACAGTGTGGTCGAACATGTGAAACGAAATGAGAACCAAACAGTGTGAGTCCTAGTGACCCACGACCACAACGTGTACAGGACGCCAGCTTCACCACACCGCTCGACTTTGCTTTCTACCCAGAGCCGGGTAGAGGCACGATAGGAGGCACAGCCCGTGCGACAAACACTCCTGAGTGGGGAGAGCAGAGCCCCCACTCAGGCGAAGGCAACCGGGGGCATAACGGGAGATGGACGGTGGAGATGAACACTCAAACTCATACACCGATGATGAATTGATGATGATGCGGAATGGAGTAGTGAATCTATCGCGATAGATAGAGAGCTGATGGACACGAAGGGACACATCGCTCGAGAGTCAGGAAGACAACTAAGGTAACACAAAGGCTGGGCCCAGCGCTTTGCGACCCACACGGTCACGCAACCCAAGAGAGAGGCCGGTTCAACAGTTGTGGTGTGTTGTTTTGAGTGCTCCAACTCTGGAATCCAGTGGATCGATCGATCGCCAGCGGGAAGAGCCTTGAGGATAGAGGATACCCGAGATGATGTCAAGCCAGGCCAGAATGGTCGTTGGACACCAAACACAAAGTGTAGTGGGGTACAGGACACACACAGACTGTGACAACACGCGCCGTGGACACTTCCAAGGACAGGACATCACCACACAACGTCCAGCTGAGCAGTTCCCATCCTCACACTCACACATCACACACACACACAGTGCGGGCTCTGTGCAGGCAGAGAGAGAAGAACCACCAGTAGGGGCCATGAAGAACGCCGCCAAGAAGAGTATCGAGTTCAACGAGGTGTTGGTGTCGTGTCGCTTCCAAATGGCTAAAGGCACACGATTTGCTTATATACCACCCTATACACTCGTACTTCAGTTCCGACAGGCGTTATATTTATTTCGGTAGATTTCTAAGAATTCTTTTGACTTATTAAGAATCACTATACAAAATCTTAATTGGAAAATCCAGATTAACTAATGATAGAACAAAAAATACAGAAAAATCTTATCAGATAAAAGAAACAATAGAAAATGCAGGCAGCAATATAGCTGTTACGTACTGTTTGAATGGTCACTTTGCCTCGTGTGTTATTATGATTGTTTTGGTTTGCAGCTTTCGAGGTATTTTCAACACTAAACCACGTGTTTACCTGTGTAATTAATTTTGAAGACAATCATGGAAAGTGACCACGACGATGATGACAATTCTATTGCATCGGACAGTAGCCTTGATGACATTAGAAATGGTTTGGTTTGATTGGTTGTTTTGATGAATTTCGAGGTTTTAAATTTGTTATTTTCCTTCAGATTTGGCCGAGACACCTTTTGAGGATATTCTTCAGATGCGCGATAAACTAGGAACAAGGATTTACCGTGATTCTGTGTTGAATAAACTGGGAAATTTGAATAGTGCAAAAGCTAATGATGAGGATGATGACGATGAATCGAGTCCGGATCAGATTGCCGAAATTTCCTCTTCATCACCTTTGAAGGAGAAAAAGAGGAAAGTAAAAGGCAATCCAAATCTTCAATTCAAACGTGTCAATAAATCATTTCCAATTGAGGCAACCAATAAACGAGTGGATTATCGACACAATTTTGCCGCAATGCCAACCATTTCTGGAACATCAACACGTAAACAACATCAACTCGGTGTTCCGGGCGGCACCTCGAAACAGTCAGAATTTCGTGATCCTCGCTTCGAGTCTCGTGCTGGCGATTTCCAGTCCGACAAATTCGAACAGAACTATCGATTTTTAAATGATTTGAAACAAAAAGAACTCGAAACATTACGAAAGAAGCTGAGAAAAACCAAATCGGAGGAAGCAAAGGCAAAACTGGCCAAATCGGTTCAGATTTTACAGAATCAAATTCTCACCGAACAGAAGAAGGAACAATCGAAACAGGTGGAAAAGAAGATTCGTGCCAAGGTCAAAGACTTTAAGGAATCGGATCGTCCGCTTGTTCCGAAGAATAACAAGGACAAGATTCCGGTCAATAAATGTAAGAATTATTGTATTCTATTATGATTTGCTAATTTTTTTCCCATTACTTTTTCACCCCAAAGCAACCATGAAACGAGCTCAACTGGTCGAGAAATACAAACAACTCAAACAGACCGGCAAGTTGGACAAATACATCGAGAAGAAGCGCAAGAAGAATCTCGGAAAGGACAAAAAAGTGTTCTTCAAGCCAGTCTAAGGCCTTTAGTGTATGTAAATTCATTTTATGGACCCAAGAGAATTTGTCATTATGTATATAAATAAAAGCATTAATGAGAACTATATATACAGGGAATAATTTGGGATAATACAGGGACCTAGGGATTTATGTACATTATGATTCTGGTGTGTCTTCTTGAGCCCGGGCATTCTCACCGGGATCTCGATCGTAGAATTCGTTTAAATGTTCCTCCTTACTCAATGGCTTCATAGATGGATCCGTGTCGGCCACCCAGGGCTTGGGCGTGTCATGCATCTGCACCGATGGGGCGCCTTCGATATTGCGCAAATTCTCCTGCACATACTTGATAATATTCTCAAGGTAGGTTTTGGTGTTGGCATTGTGAGGTGAGTCATTTCCGGGCTTGTCCGCTAGTAGAGTGAAATTGGGCGCGAAGTATTCAATGTACTCCATCAATGGGATATCGTTGGAGATCTCCTGATTGACCAGAAGGGACGTCTCGTAGGTCCAACAGCGGGCAACATTGCGCAGAGTATAACCACCACCACCGAGTACCAGCAGAGGCAAGCCCAAATCCTTCACATACTGCACACACTCTCCATGTCCACGGAAACTCAAATTGAAGCAACCAAGTCGATCGGCGGAGAGTGAGTCAGCACCACACTGCAACACAATCGCCGTTGGTTGATACATTTGCACAATGTCCGCAATTATGGGCTTGAAGGCAAAGGCATAGTTGGTATCGTCGATGCCGTCCTTGAGTGGCACATTTACCGCATAGTGACGACCAGATTCGGAGCCAATCTCGTACATATCACCAGTGCCAGGGAAAAAGTAATTTCCATACTTGTGAAAGGACACAGTCATGACACGGTCCGTCAAGTAGAACGCTTCCTGTACACCATCGCCGTGATGAATGTCAATGTCAATATATAGAACCCTGTAAGATAAACAACAGTTAGATCATATAATCGCTAATTAACAAACACAAACCTAGGATGATACTTGAGCAACTCTAGAATGCCCAACACAATATCGTTGACATAACAAAAGCCTGAAGCCTCAAATTTTTTGGCATGATGCAGCCCACCGGCCCAGTTGATAGCCACATCAGCCATCTTATCGTTCAACTGGACAGCGCCCTGTAAACTTGCACCAGCATATCTCGAACAGAACTCGTATAGACCCTCAAACACAGGACAATCGTCACCAACATTGAACTGTGTGATACACTTGGTGAATTGGGACACATTCGTGGGCGTAACATGATACAAAAAGTCCACATATTCCTCAGAATGGAAGCGACACATGTCGTGAAATGTGGCCCGATAAGGTCGATACACGTTCATGTACTTGTGCAGACCATAGTTCAGTACCAGACAGTGGGTCACCGCAATTCGTTGTGGTTTCATCGGGTGATTCTGACCATAGTGAAAGTTGCCCACTTCTGGATCATAGAAATAAGTGACACGAGATTTTGACATTGTGGGGGTGGTGGAAGAGAGGAATGACGATGAAGATACAAACAGGTTAGACCAGCTTTAGTTAGATTGGCAGAGAATAGATTCGTATAGATTCCTAGAATAATTGTAAAAATAAAAATTAGAATCGATAAATGGATCAAATCTGGTTTAAAAAACCCAAAATAACGAATTCTTACTTCGGAATTAAGAAAACATAACACACAAAAGGTTCACTTGTAGTTTCGATGCCGATGATGAAGAGTCATTAAAAAGATACTAAAATATACAAAGACAGATAAGACAAATAGATAAGAATAATCAAATAATAATTACACTAAAAAAATTTCCAAGAAAAATCCCAAGAACCGCGGACAAATCAAACCGCACCGAAGTGTTCTATAGGAAATACATTGATAAGTATAATAAAATATAATCACATCTCTATTTGATCTTATCTAACATTACCAATACCATTACCTTGAAATGAGATAAGGAAATCCTTGAGATCCGTCAAATACAGAGAAAAGTGGCATCAAAACAAAAGAAGTACCACTACCACACAGAATATGTTGCTCTACACAAATAAAGGTACAACAGACCACAGTGTGTACAGTGACTGATAATGATGATGAGGTGTTATGGTAGTAGTAATGATGCTGTTTGGGTTTAATTTGTGATTTAATTGGTGCTTTTTAATTAATTTTGAGTTAATAACATTTGAATTGATTGGTCAAAGGTTGATTTGGTGTGATTAATCTTAATTATGAGTGTGTTGGAAGTGAAGGTAAAAGGTTATCCGGGAATGCGTTTGGATGGCACATCCTTTGTGAGCGGTCTCGCCGGGTGGCGTGCTCGGAGGCCAGCGCAGCGCTGCGTATTAGTACGTGTGTCTTCTCTCTTCTCTTTCCCTCTGCTCCACTCGGTTGCTCACTTTCTCTGTTCGTGTCCTCTCGTTTGGCCACTTTTCTACTAATTTCTACTCTTCGTCTTCGTGTTCCTCAAAAAAGTGCTTCAAGTGACTATTGTCGAAGTTTTCCTCGAAGAACTCATATTTTATTATCATCACCATGACCAGCGGTACTCGTGTCTACGTGGGCCGTATCTCGTATGATGTCCGCGAGCGGGATATCGAGAAATTCTTCAAAGGCTACGGTCGTATTCGGGAGATACTTCTCAAGGATGGATTTGCTTTTGTGGTATGTGTGGATTGGGTTTGTAGCTAATAATCCTTTACATACTAATATATTTCTATTTTAGGAATTTGATGATCAACGCGACGCTGAGGACGCGGTTTATGAGCTCAACGGAAAGGATCTTTTGGGCGAACGGTATGTTTTGTTTTCTATTTGTATTTTAATTTAATTATTTCCTTTTTAAGTAGAGTTCATGTAGAATTTGCCCGAGGTCCGGGTCGTGGTCGTGGCGGCGGTCGTGGAGGATTTGGTGGTGGTTTTGGTGACCGAGGCGGCAGCGGCGGCAGGTACGGTTCCGAGCGTGGCGGTGGCCGTGGCAGCTATAGCAGTAGCTCATCTCGAAATGGCCTTAGCTACGCCGAGAAGTATGTCTCCAAGTACTGTTTTTATTACTTCTCGCTTTTTTCCTTTGACTATCCTACTGACCTTTGCTCGGCTTTTGCACCAGTGCATCACTTTCCTAGTTCCTCCTAGTATATACTCTTGGTGTGTTAAGCATTACTCTGCAGTTCGGCATTTACACGTCACATCGTGATGACATGTTTTTAACTACCATCTTTCGGGGCATAATTGCTTTGATGATATTTAAACCCTACTGATACAATGACGGTAAATGTACGAAATGCGGCGGGTGTTTTGGCCATTCTAGTACTTTTTAAGGTTCTTAGGTAATGTTTGGACCGCCTTTTGGTTCTAACTTTGCACTGCTGCTTCTGTACTGGCATACCCTAATCTTTCCTTTTCAAAACTAATTTTTTGAATGACGAATCCTGTTTGCTAATGAAGTATTTTAATTTTCGTCTTCATCTCTTCTCTTCATCTTCAAAGCAGATATGGACCACCACGCAACACTGAATATCGTGTTATTGTTGAAAATCTCAGCAGTCGTGTCAGCTGGCAGGTATGTTCAACCATCCTTTCTCCTACTCTTTCGTGTCCCCTTCTCTCTCTATTTGTCTTCGTCCCCTTGGTTTGTTCATGAGTGTGTGTGAAAATGCGCCTTCTATGTTTTCAAATCGACGAGTGCGTGCAAAGTAGTGTATATTCTACTGTCTCGGTCTCCATAGACTGGGATAACCTTTCTAGAAAGACTGTTGACCTAGATGCCTACCTCTTTGTGTCTGGTGGTCCTCCTACCTGTGAGGGGTCATCTTTTGGTTGTGAAGTACCTTCAGAACCTTCCACCGAATATTACCTTCGAACGCTGTTTGATGTACCTACAGTTGCGTGTGTGGCGTTATTGGTGTTTGGCCTGGTTCGGCCGTGGCTCTACTTTGGTTACCTATGAATGCAATGTCTTGATGATGGCGTGTCGTAAAATGGTGGCAACTTTTCGTGTGTTTGCAACATTACCACAACAACACCCCCGTTTCGAAGCCTATACAGGCGCGATCCACAGGCTATTTGGTTAGAAGCAAACCATTATCACACGAAGTTAAGGATGGCGTTTCAGAATTATACACCGAACTCTGAATGTTCTCTCAGTCCAGTCTCATCATTGGCCAAACTATCTTTCAGATCTCATTATGCGCGTAATCCTCATCAACACATCATCCTCGTGTGGTTCTCTTTCTAGAGTCCGCACATTTCACTCTAATCTAACTTTTAGTCAGACTTCTAATTGCAGCTCGCACTTCTATCGCTCATCACACTTCATTAGTCCTAAACTATGTGTGCTGTTTGTCTTGGATGATTGCGCCTTTCTGTTTCATTGTGTTCAGTCCCATCGTGTTAGCCTTTAAGTCAAACAGCGCGAGCCTCATGAAAACCTAGGAAACCTTTATCTCACTAAACTAAACGTTGGATGGAAGTGTCCTCGAGTGTGTTCATTCGCTAAACTACTCTGCACCTCTCTGGCTCCACTACACTCAATCGGTCGGTTCGTGTTTATCCTGAAGTCGTAGTTTGGCGTGACTGATGAGCGATTCGGAACGTCTCGTGGCGTGCACACCTGTGTTAGCGATGAACACACTAAATGTTGGACTGGCTTGTCCTGGTACGCCTACTACTTCGCTACCATCGCGCCAACTACACCATCACCACACAATTGGGCCTCTTGGGTTTGGTCAACAAAAGATACACGAAATACTTTTGATGACAGTACTGCTCTTTGGTTCGTATGGCCGGAGCTCCATGGCCAACTTGGTGTTCCCACATAGGGCGGCCTCATGAGAATGGGGTTTCTCACTTTCCATCTTCAAATGCCATTGCTCGGGGTACTTTATTGTGCCAAACTTCCTACACTGCCATCGCGTCCATTGGGTCCTGAGTCCGTAAGAGACATTTGATGACGATCGGATTGATGAATTGATGCGCGATGTCTGTCCCGTGTTTGTCTGTTTGGTTCCTCTCTATCGGTCTGGTCTCAATCCGGTCCCCGTGTCGATTCATAGGATCCAGGTAAAGTAGTATGTATTCATTTACATTACAAGTGCCTCACAAGTGCAATCCATTATTACTAGTAGTGTTATGATATATTTGTGAATGCTTTCGTTTATGATATGACTCCACTCTTTCCTAAATTTGATGACCTTTCTTTTTTAATTGTTTTGCTCTGAGCTATACTAACTATTTTATTTTTCTTTGCTTTTTTTTCTTGGTTTGATTGTTGATTCAAACAGGATTTGAAGGATTTCATGCGTCAAGCCGGTGAGGTGACCTATGCCGATGCTCATAAACGGGAAAAGAATATGGGGTAAGTTGTTTATTTATTTTGATGATTTATTAGCTATTTTTATACATCATGATGACATTGTTTTACTTACCATCTTTCGGGGCATAAAATGTTTTGATGATAAACAAACTCAAACTGATTCTCTAGACTATATTTGCTTTAGTGCTTAGATTATTATTGTTTGCTTTATATTGATTTTTTTTTATATTTTTCTTAGAATTGTTGACTTTGCCTCGTACTCTGATATGAAAGCTGCTCTGGAAAAGTTGGATGGTCATGATCTTCATGGTCGGCGAATTCGCCTGCAGGAAGATAAGTCTCGTAGGCGGCGTTCGCGCTCTCGTTCCCGTTCTCGTTCGAATCGTCGGGCTTCGTCCAAGTCTCGTTCTCGAAGCCCTCGATCGCGTTCTCGCTCTCCACGTTCTCGTTCCCGTTCGAAGGGCCGTCGCTCTCGTTCTGAATCTGACAGATCCAAGTCTCGTTCAAGGTCGAAATCGCCTGTGACTAAAAAAACCCGTGTTGGTTCCGGTGGCGACGATGCAAATGATCGAAAAGCATCCCCCGCAAGTTCTCGTTCTCGAAGCAGATCCCGTTCGCCACTTGGTGATCGTGCTGATGCCGAAACCAAGAATGGAGCTACTGGCGCTCGTTCACGATCCCGTTCTGAGTCGCGGGACCGTTCCCGTTCACGGTCGGTGGACAAGTCCCGATCTGATCGGTCGATGAGTCGTGATTCGCGTTCACGTTCTCGATCCCGTTCAGGCTCTGTTGATGGCAAAGAAGACCACTCTGATGCAAGTCGCCATTCTGGCAATGAAGATTAGGTGTGAAGTTAGCAGTCAAGATTGTATAATTCCCTTGAAGATTCCTCTTCCCTTTTCAACATTTATTCAGTCCTCATATCTCTTATTTTGTCTCTAATATATTTATAATCTTCACTCTCGTAAGTACACCTGATCTATTCGACTCTTCCGCTCCTTCATTACACCCACAACCAGACCCAAGAGACCAAACCAACGTATAGTACACAGTAGTCCTAGTCTTCACGCGCGACCCCATGATCCATGCCTCTATAGAAGTATATTTAATAATAGCATCAGTTTAGTTGACTGTTTGGGTCCCTCAGAACCCGTCCGTCTCCATTGAGAGGTGTTTTGCACACATACTTGTACATTTGTTCACTTCACTCATCTAATGCCATCGATCGATTGATACATTTTGTTATAAATATTTTTTAGTTTTTGGATTGAGCCCCCAGTAATCGGTTGTTGACCAATTTGAGTGATGATTTTATATGTGAATGTACGAACAAGCTAATTGAGTGTGTATGTATGTGTTTTGACTTGAATTTCGATTGTTTTTTATTATTTTCCCATTAATAAATGCATTGACTAACCAAAAATGAAATGTGTTGTTTATTTGTATTAATGACAATATATAAATGTGACATACAAGCAATTTCTGTTTGGAATATCTCAAGCGGATATGGTTAATGTCATTGGTCAATTCGATTCTCATTGAGTTCCGATGGCATCATCATCTGGCATCGTCTTCTTCAGCTTCTTGGCCTCATTCTTCATCTCATTCATCCGTTTCTTCATCACCTCATCCACTCGAATGTATTCTTTGCAATCACGATCGTCGACAATGCCCTTTTCGGCCTGTTGCGCCATTGTGCGAGGCAATTTGAAGTGAATCGTACGAATGTGGCTTTTCGTATCGAAATTACTCGATGCACGATGTCCACATTCATCACCATTGACACCCATTGGGTAGGTACAAATAAATGGTTTAAGTAGTTCGGCCTTCGCGGAAATTTCCTTCTTCTTCGTAACTTTCGATGGTGAAGCACTTTGTTCGGTATCCACTGGAACATTGTTCTTTTTTGAGATTTTGACATTTTTAGATGCAATCTTTAGAACCTTTTTCGATTCCTTCTTCATCTTCTTCTGGACATTAGTTGTTGAATCTTTTTTATTAGATCTATTTCTTTTCTTTGGTTTCACCTGGTCTTTTTCCGGTTCCAAATTGTATTCTTCCTCCTCTACATCCTTTAATTCGTCGCCATCAAATTCTGCTTCAACAGCGTCATTTTTGGACTCAATCTTAATATAATCATGGTCCATCTCATGGTGACTCGAAAATTCTGAATTGTCATTATCTGGGGAATGTTCTGCCTTTTTCCGTCCTTCATCATGACCATCTGTTTGTTGTTGCTGTTCTGGTTTTTCTTCATCAGAAGCAGGCAAAAAAGAATCCAAAGCTCTTGTCGGTTCAAGTGTTTCAGAAGGCAAAGTAGACGATCCTAAGAAGCATATAAAAAATATTAATGTAAAGAATACCACCAAAAGTAAATGCCACCTTCAGATCGTTCATCGCCGTCATTAGAATTTAAAGTTCCTGTTGGCTTAAGTATTCCAGAAGCCAAAACAGACGAACCTTCCGAACTTCCTGGTTCATCATTGTGCCCAGCATTCAAAGATCCTTCATGTTCAAACGGAACCCCTCCAGAACCAGAAATTCCACAATTTATATTTTGCAAACCTATAAGGTAATGCAAAATTATAGAAAAGGATAGTAAATTTAGAGTAAACAAACCTTCAGATCCTGGTTCATCACCGTCATTAGAATCCAAACCATCATCTAGTTCACCGCCAGAATAATCAACATTGGCAATATCATTGTCCATTGTCTGCCTCACGATGTTCAACAGATTGTTCACCATTCGAGAGGATCGCGCATTGATGATCTCTCCGATAGTCACCCTTGGGACTTCGTAATAATCTACAATGTAAAGTGCGTATTGTAGAGTGTAATTAGAAATATTTATATTTACTTACCGAACTTGTTTCCACCTTCCTTCTCCTTTGTTTCTTCATCAAGATTCTTATCCTCATCGATTGCATCATAGATTTCATCATCCTCCCCATCACTATCATCTTCACTTGAAAATTCGCGAGATCCAGACGGCGATGGCGGTGCTTGTTGATGAGGATGGAACGAACCAAAGCCAGTGGCAAAATTCGAGCCGGCAGGACCCGAAATGCAGCAGGTCACCTCGGCCAACAGTGTACCAAACATATTGTCCGCCAGTTTACACATGTCTACTTTGAATTTACGCTTCTGCAGGTCGAACCGTTCCACCAGCAATGAGTACTTCGAGAGGCTCATATTGTAGTGCACTTGAAAGGCTCAGGATAATCAAAAAGATGAATCAGGACGGAGACGAAATCACGAGGTTCTCAAGCACAAAAGCGAGCGAAAAGTTAGACAACACAAAGTAGAAACCTCGAGGTCCTCGACACACTGGAGTGACACTCTCCAGAAACAAGTACAGCAAAAATCATAACGTAATTTCGTTGCGCTGCACCTTATTGAAATTTGGTTACGATGCGTCGCAAATCATAATGAAATTTCGTTATGTTGTCGGCCGTTTGGCAAGCGCGATTTGAACGCTCATAACGAAAATACGTTACAATTTTGTTTTGATTGTAATGGAAAAACTTTACAAAACCTATGCAAATGTAGGGAACATTCATTAAGTTGAAAATGAAATCATTATAGTTTTTATTAGAATAATTTGAAAATGAAATAATCAATACAAAAATCAGTTAAATAATACTTAATGATTTAGGGATTTAGGAATGGTAGTTCTGGTTCGCCTGTTTTCCCGCGAAGTTGTAGCACGTTTAGTACACTTGTCAAAAACAGGATCAAAGGTTTTTCTCATTTCGTTGAGCTTTGACTCAAAATCTTCTTTATTGAGTTCATGTTCATTCTCCAAACAATCAGTAATTTGTTTCATTTTACGTGAAATTGCGGTCAAATCTTTTTTTGAAATCTTGTGTTTCTTCAAAGTCTCGACCGATGACTGCACGTGCGAAATATAAGTTTCCAATTCGTGTCGAGCATTCTCGCATTCGGAGGAGACAAGATCTACTCTGGGGCGAGGCTCCTGTTCAAAGTTGGCATTGTTCTTGATTTGATCGGGAACAGAATCCTCACGAGTGGATGAACGAACTTGATCCATTGATTGAGTAGTCAAAACACTGTTGTTTATGCTGTCGCTAAGTTGGGGTACTGGTGCTAGAGATTGTCTATCAATTTCATTCGTGATCACAACGGGCTTAAGGTTCGCTAGTGTTCGTTGCTTCTTTCTTGGTGCTGCAGTTCCGTTGTTCATTTTGGTGCGCTTCTTCTTCGGTCCAACTGCAACACGCACCTCAGATGATTTTGAATACAAGCCAATCGAATTGTTGAATTTGCGACAGACAAAACCGAGTCTACTTAACAATTTTCCTCTGAATCGAGTCTATTATAAAAATAAAAATAATAGTAAAAATGCTTATCATTAATAAAACTAATTATTACCTCAAAACTATCTTCAAGCACAGTAGTCTTCTTGAATCCAGAAATTTCATCAATGACGGTATCCCAACCGTCAATCTCAATCGTTTCTTGGGGAGATAAAGCCACGTTACTTTGACACTTTCGAATCGACTCTTTCACAGAATTATACTTCGAAGCGAGCTTTAGAAATTTGGCTCCAAAATTTCCTGCAAGATATGAGATTGAATTTGGGCAAAAGTATTTCCATTCCATATGTTCTAAGCCCTCAGTAGCAAACCACGCGATTCGGTATGCTGCAACCATCAAGCCAAATTCAATGTTCTTGAAAGTGTAAAGATTTGATGGAAGTGTGAACTTTGATTTAGTCTTCGAAGGGACAAACTCGAATTCGCGACATTCAGCCCAATCAACCCATCGTTGCACAATAGCTTCTTCTAAATTGGAATGTTTCATGCCATAATTCACATTGAGACCAGCAGGCAAAAAATTCAAAACTTCTTTCATTGGAAAAGAACTATTCTCGAAAGCATAACAGAAATCCTTCCCAGCATCTTCACACTTCTTTTTTGCAGAAAACTTAGTAGTAATGATAGATTTACTTGCGTCAATTTTCAAAAATTTCAACCAAGCTCTGTTGTAAACGTTCTCATCATTCTGGCAATCTTCTAGACTTGGAACAATAGATTTGCCTATATCAGCTAGATTTAATCCGAATAATTTCAGTAGAATTTCCTCTTGGTCAGTAATACGACGCTTCTCAGGTTCACTCAAAGGTGAACCAGAAAGTTCGAACCGTTGAATCGTGCGCTCTGAATTTAGAGGAGTAGACACCAATGGGGCAGTTGGTTGCTTATTGCGCGATCCAGGAAGATTGTTTGAAAGAGCACTTATCTCAGCTATGCGTTCCAGTTCAAAATCGTCATCATCCATATTCGGTACAAGAGATTGCTGAACTTGTGCTGATGAAATTGATGTGTTAGTGTTAGAGACAGTCGGATTTGAGATAAGTGCTGGTGCCAGAGCAGTTAAATTGTTGGAGGAAAATTCTGATGATGTCAAAATAAATGAGAAAAATAAGTATAATTTGTAATACATGAATACGATTTACCTTGATCGTGTAAATGTTCTATTGAATGCTGAGCGGTTGAAGCGCTTTCCGTGTTGTGAAGATTTATTGCATATTGGAGAAATTCAGGAGACAAACTCATTGCAGCGTTTCTTGCTTGTTCAGAGAATACTCCTGAATTCCCAACAATAGTGCATGTTGGTTCGAGTGGCTTGGGAATTTCAAAATAATTATTTTGAAATTGATGCACATTTGTTGCTGCATTCTGAGGTAATTTCGATGATTTCATTGCCATAGTCAAGTTTCTTGGAATGGGTTTAGGTTGAAAAGAATCAGATTCAATTCCATTTAGAGACATGATAATTCAGATGATAATATCGAGCCAAACCGACACTTGAGAGAGGAAATGAAAGGAAGCAAAACACACTGCGAGAGCTAAAGCGTGGAGAAACACACAAATGTGAGCCATGCTGCAGTCCAGTCCAGACCACAGACACACCTTGCACACATGCATGCCTTGTTAGGTCTCCCGCCGAGTCAGTGGCGCTGACTAAGGGGACTTTGAGTGGCGTTCTTTCCCAAAGCACATATAAAGGTTTACATTGTTCTATACAGTACTGTTCTTTGTGAACGATACATAAATCTGATGATGGGGTAGGCATCAAAAGCTGAACTTGCTTTCTGAATACATCATTACTTTCAAATGTACGATGGCAAGCATGCGCAATACTACACTGTAACTACAAATAGACTAGAGGTAGAAGCATAGAGCGCGCGTGTTGTGGTCATCGACTAATCAAAATACGGCTAATTTGACCCTTTTGTTACCACGTGACTTGTGTCGATATTGACACTATTATGATGATATTCTTCAGTTGATTGTTTTGTTATTGTACTCCAAACAATTTCTTTTTCCTATTTTTGTTTTATTTTGTTTACCACGATGTCAAAGATTAAAGAACTAGAAGAATATCTTTCAAGATCACGGATTGGATACGAATATTTTCATGTTTGGAAAAATGTCTATGCCGAGTTTTACTCCAGAGATCGCGAATCAGTGCCAAATTCAAGGTTGAAACGAATACCAGAAAAAGACGAATCAGTCAACTGTCCCGTTTGCATTCAAAAACGAATTCTTTTTCAGTTTCGATGCTGGGAGAATTTTAAACTTCATGTTGAAGACTTTCATTTCGATTTAATTTGTCATCCGCCGTAAGTCGTGTTAGCATTATTTCCTCATCAATTAAAAATTTAACATTACAGGAGAGGCAGTGGTAAGGCTAAATTGCAATTGCTTCAACAAGCTGCGGAAACTGAGCGGCTTGCGATAGAACAAATACAATTGACCAAAGAACAAAATGAGAATGTCATTGATCAAAACTATTCTTTTGAATATGAGAATATCAATGCAGAAATTGCAGATTTCGAACGAAGTGATTCCGAGGAGGATTCCGATGAAGGAGAAGACTCTTCCGACCAGGACTCCGATGAAGATAGCCACAATTCCGAAGAAGAAGAAAGTGGTACAGAGCAATTCCCAGAACCAGGGGATGACAATTTGTCTGTTTTAGAGCGACCACAAAAACAGGCACGAATAACAAAGGTTCATTCACTTTTGAAAGATTCCTTTTCTATGGTAATTTTGTTTTGTTTTTCTAAGCATATGATTTATACATTACTTGCAGGATTTTATGGCTATATCAAACAAACTCTCTAAACTATCGCTAGAAGATCAAAATAGCATTTCTTGTGATTTTCTCGATCTTTTCAAAAAAGTTCTTCATTATACTGAACAACAACGAATTACTACTTTGTCAAATATGGAAATTCTACGAAAAGTGAATTCAAGTTCAAATGGTTATCTCAGGAAAAAGTTTAATAAAATTGTGCATAGCAAGTACTATATTGCACCCGAAGAAGAGGAATTGCTTGACTCTAATGGCAATCGGATTGGAAAATACTATCGAGTTTCGCTAATGAAGTTAGCTGAAGTGTATATTCAAAATCAATCACTTCAACAAAGACTTGATGACGAACAGAATCATGCGTCTTATACTTCCCCCGTTCAAGGCAAATTTCGCTGCATCTATGATACTGAAATATATGATCGTTTACGTGGATTGATTAAAATTGAGATATACATCGACGACACTCAAATAGGTCCAAGCAATGGCAGATTAGGAGATAAGTGTAAACGGACGAAGTATATGTTTGTGTACGCAACTTTTGCTGATTTGCCTTATAATTGGCGTTGCAAAATTAAAGACATTGAAACTATAATGATGGTCAGCCGAAGTCATGTTGAAAAGCTGAAAAAGGAACCTGGTGGACTCGAACGGCTTTTTAAACCCATGGTGGATGATCTAAAAGAACTTGTCAAGACAGGGGTAAAAGCCAAAATTACCGGAAAGACATATCATGCTTCTATTACTACTGTGTTGGGTGATAACTTAGCCATTTACGAAGTTGGTGGTTTTGGTTTGAATTTCAACCTCACTGCATTCTTTTGTCGATTCTGTGGCATTCAAGGCTTGTGCAAGTGTAAAAAATGTTTGGATCAATATCATGCAGTTAAGAATCGAAACTATAATGACCTAATTAAGGACATTGAGAGTGTCGAACGCATTGCAACTTGTGAAAATACTCAATGTATACAACATTTAAATGGAACTTATCGTCTGCTTGGTGATAAAGACATTGATGATGCGACCAAAGTTTACTCTGAAATTGGCATGAAAGGATTGTTAGCTATTGCCGATGAAGAATTGCAGGAACTTATGAAGATAAATGTTACCAATTTTAGTTGTGCTGACAATATGCATGATGTCGTTGAGGGAGTATTACCCCAAGTCAGTTGCCTACTACTTAATGGTGTTGTACTTGAATGGGCTGGTGGATACTTTTCGAGTGCGACTGCAAATGAACTGGTTAACAAGATAACCAATTTCCCCGATTATTACGAAGGTAAAATTTTTGCAAAATGGTCGCAGAATGAAGGATTTTCCCTCGAAGGAAGTGCTCCTCAGGTATTTTAGATTTCATAATAAATTCAAATAATAAAATTATTGTTACTTTTAGAAATTAGAAATTTTTTTGAAGTTAGAAGTCATTCTTTTTGAAGTCAAACTATGGGTTAATGGAAACGGGGGAGATTATCAAGAAGAGACTTCTTTTGAAAATATGATGAACAAGGTCCTCATAGATCAACGAACGAATGAAACTGGATTTGACCTCTACCTGGATATGAAAAAGTTTGTTCTCATAAGTTTTCAAAAAATTATAACTGATGCAGATATTAATGAAATGGATCGACTTTCGTTAAAATTGGCCGAAAGAATTGGCAAATTAACTGGTGCACCTGTGAGAGCCAAACTACATCATATGCAGCATTACGGCGAACTTGTCAAACGATTTGGTCCTTTATATTTGTTCTGCAATTTCCGTTATGAGCTCAAACATCAACAACCAAAAGGCAAAGGCCGAAGAATGTACAACTTTCTGAATGCTCCAAAGACGATCATGGAAGAAATTCAACAAGTACGAGCTCAACGAATGGAAGAAATCAATTTTAATGAGGTTGATTTTTTTGAAGCATCACCACCGTGTGAATTTCCAAAATATATTGAAAATGAAAATACATGCAAAGACATTCATGAATCAAGTAGAGATAAACCATTTAAGACTAGCAAGAATGTCTGCATTAGTTTTGGTAAGGATCGCAGAATGTGTTGGTTTAGACCTGAAAGGTATGTGAAAAGAACTCAAGATAACAAGGAGCAATTGATATGTGTAGGTTCAATGTACAAGCTAAAACAAAATAAGTCTAATGAAGATGGTAATTGGCTAAAGCAAGATAAACGAGGACAAATTCAAGAATTGACTAAGTTGCCATCGAAACACTATATTACAGTGGATTGGCTAGATAAGTGGGCAGTTATTTATCCCAAAGATTTCATCCACGAAGAAGGTTGGACTGATGACGAGTGGTTGAAAATTAAAAAGATGAAAAAGACAATGAAAACCAATTGGAAAATTATTGAAAACCTCAAGCCAGTAAGTGGCAATCTTGTTCGATATTGGCTTGTAAAGTGGCTTTGACTGGCTAATTTAAACAATCTAATAATAATCTAACATATTTTTATTCAAATAAATTTTAAAATTTTAAACAAGCAGTTTAATAAGTTTTTGAGATTTGAAATGAATTCATTACACGAGTGAGTATATACCATGGTATAATGAGTACGTAAATATATATTTACATTAACGTATGTGCTTTTGAGGTATCTCAAAGTCGTAATGAAATTTCATTGCGATTAGTAGCTCTTTATAAATGATTTTCACAAAAACTAACAATGTAAAATCATAACGATTTTTCATTACGTTTGAAATCACTTTGTAATAGAAATTCACAACAAGCCACAAGCCTATTTACAGCAAATGTTCGTCCGGAACAATCGCGCTGCAGTTAAAGGATTTTCGTTATGACTCTCGCCGCATTGTAAAGGAAATTCGTTAAGACGCGTTTTATAGCGATGTGACTGTCATCATAGTGAATTTTCACTATGAATTAGTTTATTTCTTAAAGGAATTTCATTATGAGTGCACCTTGTTTCTGGAGAGTGGAGGGAGGAGCGACATTGTACTGCAGCATTCATAAAGTACACTACCAACGGAAAAGATGATCCTTTTGGTTTGATTGGACAGAATATTCTCCGATTATTGGACTATTATTTTTCAGATATTTATATTTTATAAATAAGACTAATCTAATCTTCCGATAAATAATCAAAATCTACTTATAACGAATTACGATTCAAAATTCTTAGGGCCATTCACAGAAGACGCATACGAGTACGTACCATATATACCATTTTGAAAAGTTATTATTTAAGTTATTTTTATTGTTCTTTATTACTTAAGTAATTACCTATGCATACTTTATTTTATTTCAATCACCGCAGGTGCCACAACGCTCAGCTTGATCACTAAAGAGGATTCGGATTCGTCTGTTGACGATACACTCTTGGGTTGCCGGGTTGAGTCAGATCTTTGGCAGGTTAAAGTACTGTTCCGCCACTTCATTATAATTAATTAAGGCCAACCGGGAGATTGGTCCTTCCCAACGGCATTGGAAGCATTGGTATCTCTTGAGTCACTGCTTGAAACATTTGAGGCTGCCACTGGTTTTCAAGATTAAAAATGAGACGAAACCACAAGACTAGTATATTAAATTTATTCGAATTTATATAAAAATCGGTCCAGAAGACCCGGGGGCCTTAGACTCGGATCAAATGGCCCAGGACCAAAGACATCATCAGGTGGATTGTCCGCATCGAGCCAAGCCTGTGCAGGATCAATAATGCCCATCACATAGCGCACTATAATGACAATCCATACAATCAGATTACGAGTACGAATAAGCAAACAGTTGAATTCAGAATCAGGAAGTTTATCATTGGATTCGTGGTACCAGTGGACTAGTGTGTCCACAAGTAAGTCCAAAACGAATCCATTGGTGAGAAGGTCACAACGTGGGTCGGGTAATATTGCGATCCAACTCAGGTAATGCACCTGTAGGGTTAAAGAAATAAGATAATAATCTCGGGCATCACATCCTAGATCATACTCACCCATTCGAAATCCTGTTTATGAGGATCCAGCACTTGATTGTAATTGTCCGGATGTGTGGCGTGTTCCATGAGCTCACTGGCTTGCACCAAATCCAGTGTCTCCCAATCTTCGCGGAACAGCTTTTCACGAACCAAAAATTCCAAACAACGACTAGTGAATTTGCATTTCTTTGCCTTATACGGTGTTGAGGTTTGTAGACCTAGCAATTGGGCAATTCGAGGCGATTCGGCCAACAAATTGAAGATCGACCGAACGTATATTTCACGCTCCAACACGTTCCCATCCATTCGAACCATGAAACGTTCGAGCCGACTGTTTGCAGCTGTTAGGATCTTTTCTCCATCTAAGGCCAAATTGCGCAGTCTATCCTCAAATCTCGAGTAGAGGGTCAGACTGTAGGCCACCTTTATCTTGAATACTTCCATTGGATTTAGTAGTTCGTGTCCGGATAACTTTCTCTCGGCTCGATTACAATAGTAATCGTAGTACTTGAGGAGTGTAGTCACCAGTTCTTTGTAGGATACTAAGGCTAGGGACTTGTCCGCAGGATCGCGCTTGACATCGGCTAAACCTATGGTATAGTTGAACGGAAGCCGAATCACCGGTGGATTTTCTAAATCGGAATTCGGAATTGGTTTATCATAGAATTGATTTGTACAAAAAATATTCCACAGTTGTACAACCTTGGGACAGTCGGATACACCAGATTGGACACAAAAAGGATACTTAAGTTGGCTTGATTTGTGATAGTAGACAGGCACTGGATCGAGCACCGGTGGGAGATAACCAAATTCTTGTAAAAAGGAACAAACTTTTTGGGAGTCGAAATTGCGATTGAAATGTTCACGAAAGAACTCGAAAATCGTTTGAAGATAAACCTGAGGATACATATTGAGATTGTAATGTAGAAGGCTGTGTCGTTCGTTGAGCCAATCATGGTAGGCAGAGACATGCAGAATGGATAGGGGACAGACAGAATTGGCAACTGTTTCTTTTGGACTAGACATGACTTCGGACTTGAGGAGTAGAAAATTAATTGTATTGAACATGTCATACAACAAAGGATCATTCACAAACAGAATAATTTTAATTTTAGTCTATTTTCTTAACATTACTTTCATTATAGTTGAAATAGCATTCCAATTTAAATTCTTTAATAATAAAACTCTCGTGAATTCAACTTGAAGTCTACTTTGAATCAATTATGCCATTTTGTTGTTCTTCTTTCTAAAGATGTTGATCTACTTTGCGGAATGTCAGAAAAATCGTCACGAAACCTAAATGGTATTTGAATTATGTTTCGAAAATATCGAATCATATTAAAAATAATAATCAAAGTGAAAGAGTTTGTGTTGTGGTGTTTTATTTACTTCAATGGTATTTTAAAGTCAAGTAGAACCAGATGACGAAGTACCAAGGCTTGAACGGTGTTATGATGGAGTTTCTTTCGAGCTTCATCAATTCGGCTAATGTCACCATCCTCGATTGCAACCTTCAGGGGCCCCTGGCTTGAAAGCAATGATGTAAAAGTTGCTAGTAAAAATCTGATTGATTTGAAGAAGAAACTTTTGCGCTTGGTTTTGCCCAGCCAAGGTTTCTTGAGACTGTTTTCGGCTTGTTTAGCAGTAGTAGCAGCAGTATTTGAGTTCTCTGAAACGTTGAGGGCTCTCTCGCCATCGCCATCATGAGATGATTCGCTCACTCAGTAACTCTTTAAAGAATTTGGTGTACTCGTAATGCTTGCCGACGGGCGGTTTAAGCACAAACTCGCGCATTGAGCCGTTGAATATGTCCGTCAGCAGGACCATTGTTCTGTGGTGACGTGATGGCAGAATGGTGATGCTGCGCCGATACTGCTCGTACTCTTCGTCCATCGATTCCGAGTGGTCAGAGGTCTCTTCCTATTGTTCATGTTCGAAGCACATCAGGTAGAACATTTCAATCGGCACCGATGGTCTACAGGCTTCACGATAAACAATCCCTGCAATTACCCATACTTTGTGTAAACAGATTTTAGGCATTTGAACGGACTTTGAAGAGTCAATTGCGAAAGAGTTTCTTTACATTACCCGAGAAAGATCTCGTCTTGTACAAAGTGGCGGAATGTTATCTGAAAGTAGACTTGGGTTAACCCTAATTAGCTAATTAGCACACTTGTTTGACCTTGCACCATGACTCACCTTAAAGAGGAATCGCCGAGTATACTCACAGTCAAAGAACTGAACATACTCTCGAGTTTATCAAACACAACCGCCTGGAGCTCTTCGTACTGCTGTTCGATGTTTTGGAAAGCGATAGGTAAGAGTGCACTAGATCGAGATAATGTACGAGAAACGAACTTGTACAACGTAGTTGGCCGTGATTATGTCAGTAATTTGCTCTCCTTGTCGTATGTCAAAACGAAAGCGTTCGAATCTAAATAAAATAAGTGACATAATCTTGTCGTTTTAGTTCAAAGGTGATTTGACTAACAAGTTGAACAGATTTGGTGTCATAGCCACAGAACTGACCGATCTTAACCAACTGAAAGAGAAGACATGACTGAAGCTGTAGAACTGGTACGTGAATTTGAACGTTTGGACCAATCGGTAGGGAAACTCGTGGCACATCAGAGAACTCCTCTCGACACTGGAGCGTTGGAACCCACGCACGTCGTCGACGTACATTCTCCAGTAGTTCGCTGACTGGGTCTCGAGTTTGGGATCGGTGAAGTAGTCGACATGATGGGCACTCACCAGAATTGGGCAAGAAAGTATCCTCTCGGAATAAGTAGAACATCACTTTCCAGTAGAGTTGAGATGACTGAGTCGATAACCAAACAGTGGATCAACCAGTGGATAATATGGCTCGTCCATCCAGTAGATTCGAAAGACACTTCGTGAAATCTTCATCATCTCCAACACATCTCATGCAATATGTCTTCGAGTCGTGTATACACGATTATTATAATAAACTGAGCCAAAGTATCCCGAATCTCAGGCCAAATTTCGGTAAACTGGACATGCAATTATCGGATCAGTGTTTGGAAACGCGAGAATATACTCAACTTGAAGTCTAATACGAAAGACTTGAGTCCCTCCGGTATACCGGTCAGTGCTATTTTCCACCCGATTGATGCGGGCCTGGAAAATTGTTGACAAAATCCCTAAAGTGTTTTTGAAAGTGTATCACCAGTGTCTTGAGCAAAAAAACATTAATGTTACTCAATTGAGTAAATGAGTACAAATGAGACGGAGACGAAATGAATGACAAAGAAAATAATAATTTTGTTGATGATTGACGGAAAAATAAAAGCATTAATTAATTGTGATACTATCACAGTACTGTCACGTGATAGACTTCCGTACTGCCATCTGGTGGCCAAATAGAGCAATTTCGAGTAATGCCAGTTGAATAAACAAAGGCATGCGTGCAGGTGCAGCTGCTGTACGATTTATGTGTTATGAATTTTTGTCTACCTCAAATCATCTTTTTCTCTTGGTACTTCTTTTCATTTCAAAATGTCATTTAAACGCCAACACACCCAACAACAACAAAAAACAGCCAGTATCGTGCACTTTTGTGATTGATTTATATTGTCAGTTGTGGCACTAAAGAAACCTAAAATTGTATTGTATCCTTTGTGCTTGAGTGTTCATTTGGATCCTACTCGTGGGGCTGAATCGATCATACCATCCGTATTTGACACGTGGCCTCGTGCCTTCGTCCCGTCATCTTTTCACCTCCATCTCACACATTAACACTTAATAAGCTCAATCAACGAGCAAAAGATGTCCGATTCGGCCCCAATAACTGATCTACCGGCCAACATGGATCTTCTTTTTGGATCATCTGAGTACCAAGACAAATATATGTCCAAGTTGCGCGAGCTGGCACGACAGCACAACCAAGATCTGTGCATGAAAAGTGACAAACCCTGTCCAACCAGCATCACTCAGTCCATCTCGCCCACACCCAGCACAGCAAGTTCTAGTTGTGGCAGTCCTATTCGACACTTCAAGAAAAGCCTGATTGTACAGTCGAATTTGGATGGTGATTTCGATAGTGACGATGATGAGAAGGGCCAGTTGAGCATCGTTTCCGATGGGGCAATGAGTATAGCCAGCAGCATCGATAGTAAACCACACTCAGAGCATATGAGCACTGGCAAGATAGACTTTTCCATCAAGTCACTCACGAGCAGTAACAACAACAGCAGCTGTAAATATGACTCGGAAGATGATGAAGATGATAGTCACAATCAATCATCGATTAGCATCAAAACGGACAACAACGAGTTAGTCAAATCGGATCAAATTGAGGATCATGAAATTAAATCAGAAGATGATCTCCACCGAATCACACCGGAGCAGTTTGACTTTCTCAGACCTAGCACTCTGTCCTGGCCTGGTCCAAGTCCTAATACAAGTTTCGGTACGATGCCACTACCATTTCCCTCACTGGCTCCTACACATATTGGCCGTAGACCGCTGAACGGACCACCGTGCAGTTTGCAGACACTTGTGGACGACCAAATTCTCGATCCACTTGATGGTGCATTGACTTATGAGGTTAAGGGTACCAAATTCGTGGGCGATCTACTGCCGAGTGGTTTCATTCGCATGTCTGGCAGTGAGCAAGTGTTTGCAAATCCAGTTAAGTGGGCCAACTTTTGTCGGACCTTGGCGCTTGCATCGTGCACTGAATCAGATCAGAAGAACTACGGCAATGCGTGGTCTATGATCCTGTACTGTGGTAAACGGTTAGACTCGTTCAAATTGCGGTGGTATCGAAAGCAAAAGAAACAACAAGGCAATTTATGCAAATCCTCATCATCGGTGCAGCCGAAGAACAGAAGCCGAGGTAGAGAATCATCGAATGGAATCAACCTGTATGGAGCATATCAAACTCAAATGATGCTCAACAACTTGCAGTCAAACATGAATCGAAATCGATTATGGAAGCTGGACAAAGTGAGTACCGGTGACATGGAATTAGCCAACGAGCACATCAACGACGAGAATGTGATCAACTTTAGCTCAATTGACCTGAAAAACAAGGATGCGACGTGTTTGGGTGGGGACATCCAGGTGGGTGCAGTTCCATTCAATCAAATCTACTGTCTACAACCGTTCAAGGTGAATCTGGCTACCAATGCACTACTGCTCATCGACTTTCACTCCCACTTGGCTACAATCGAGCTGTCCGGCTATCTTGGTGGCACCTGGGACCACCGAACACAGATTTTGACTATCAATCAGGCATACCCACTGAAGTACACGGAAAGTGAGGCTGAAATCGAGAAGCAAACACTCAAAATTAAAGAGAATATACTGGAGAAGGGCTGGATTCTGGTAGGGTGGTATCACACCCATCCTGACAAGGGTCCTCATCCAACGGTGAATGATGTGAAGCGACAATTGGAGTTCCAGAAAACAATGCTCACTTCAAACAAGAAGAAGAAGGGGGACACACTGCCCTTTGATTACTCGCCAGTGGTGGGCTTGATTGTATCGCCCTACCACCAACGAACCAACAACAAGTTGACCAGTCTCCTGCAAATGTTCTGGGTTATGCCACTGTTTGTGTCCAACTGTCAGCGCGACTTTGGTCGTCCAATGCAGATCTCGTACAGTGTCCAGCGGGATGCTTTCCTCACTCAAGATCTTCTGGTCGAGATGCGACAATGTGCCACTGCCCTGGCGAATCATCCAAAGTTTGTCCAATTTCGAGACGAATTCCGTTGTGGCGCCTCCCTGTGGGACAAAGTGTACGCATCACTGCAGGACAAATTGCCCCGTGATCTGATTGTGGACGCCAATAGTGTGACAGTGCAAAACGACATACAACAGCAAGCGTTGTCACACTTTTGGACATTTCTCAAGGCACTTCTACTCGGGCCCAACTAGGCTTCCCTCACTCAAGCACTCAAGTACTCCTACAAACTTATGACATTATGCCTATCAGTACAATTATGCACTACTTAATATATTTAGAAAACAAATATGAAATGACTGAAACGTGAAATGAAGTATTACACTCAATATATATTCAAATATGAAATCTAATTTATATTCTAATGTGTACCACCTGCAAGCATCTATCTATATGTTCTACTTATATATTATTCAATTTAATTTTTTTTTATTTATTACGGATTGGGAATTGGGATTAATAAAACTGAACCAAAGATTGAATAATACACAAACTAAAGAAACTTTTTTTCATTTCTTTCAGATAGAGTCTTTGTAGATCAGATTATTAATTAGTCAATGAATTACATTGAATCCTACAAGGATGGTCACCACATGGATCAATTCAATGAACACTTCTTCACTTGTATGCCAATTATGTTTCCAACATTAGAGACAATTCGAGTATTCATGTATGGCTTTAGTCAAGAAGGTCATCAATTTGTTGACTTTTTACGAAATGCAAATGAATGAATATGAACTAAAAAATTGTTAATGTCAATGATTGTTCCGACAAATACACAAAAGAATTTTGTTTTTAAAATGGCACCAAACCAAGCTTGAAAGGATCATGGCCTAAGTGGCCTATCAATAAGAATATTCTTGGAACACAAAGCAACCATCCCCACTCATATATCCATTGTAATGGTAAAATTATCTCTACATAAACACTTATTTTATTATTATTAGTAATCTAATCTACTTAGACTTTATTAAACGGTAATGAAAGAAACTATCGTTTTGAATTTGACATTTCAAGTACGAATGTGATTCAAATTCGCAATCAGATGCAATGAACGACGCTATCGCTTTGAATATAATATTAGATTAATTTCCTATCAATATTAGGCTCGATATCGAGTTCGAATTCATTCGGCAAGTTTCTCTTCATATAAAACTAAACTCATTCTCTTTTGTGGTACCACGAGTGGACCACTAAAAACGTACGTCCTCTACGAACATCTCGTCCCGTACGTCATCTCAGGACGGCCCCTGCTTTCATCGACTTCAACAGTTGAAGTTCAACTGCACCGTGCACGTCTGCACTACACAGTGCACTAGGCATGCCAGACATATAAACGGGCCTCACAAACGACGTTACAAATGTTGAACAGACAAAGTTAGTTTAGATAATCACTAATCTATAGACTATAGTCATTGAGTTTAAAGCAAGTAAAGCAAATCAAAAACTGCCTTTTTAGACTGCTATTGTAACGTCGTTTGTGAGGCCCGTTTATATGTCTGGCATGCCTACAGTGCACTAGCTCTCTCGCCAACATGCGGCGCTTTGTCTGCACCGCAACTATGGTGCACAGACGCCTAAATTAGCGGCATTGAGTTATGAATAACACACCACAACGTTACCTTACTTTCGCTTTGCCGCTAATTTAGGCGTCTGAGCACCATAACCGCAACGTCGGAGCGTCGTTTCCCGCGCATTCCGCATATATAAGCTGGTTCCTCAACAGCCTGCTAGTTAGTTCAGCACACGGTACGACCGCACTCGCACGTGCTCACCTTGCTGCATACTCACCCTTCTCTCTCTCTCCAGGACACTCGTCCCCATCTCAACGACGCCCGAGTCGTTCCTCACACTGGTCACGATCGCCATCCTATCAGTGTCCGCAATCCATCTGGGCCTCGTCCCATTCTCTCACCTCACCGACGCCTATCGTCATCGCTTGGTCACGACGCCATCGTCCTATCAAGCACCCTCGCGTTATCCTGGTAGACGCCCAGCTCACGCCGGCATCACGCCATCGTCCTCAATCTCCCCACCTTCTCTGTATCCTCCCATAATCTCGTGTATTTCCGCTTTCTTACTCACGGCACCAATGCCCTAGTAAAATCTCCTATTTCCTGCTCAAAAGTCCGACCCGGTTTATTTATGTGCGTGACCAAAGCTCACCCCTTCTGTACCATCTCGAGCACCCCATTTGGTTACGCCACACTTTCTCAAAACGAGACTCGAATTTTCTACGCTTCGCAAAATCGTCCTCAAAATGTCGCAAGCCTCGGCCTCACAAACTCCAGCTTCTGGTCCATCACCCTCATGCGTCATCTGTGTCCAGCCCCTGTGCACTTCAAGCCCAGGCATCTACGGCATTTCCCCAAGCTGCTCTCATGTGTTCTGTGGCATTTGCCTGTTTCGCTGGAACCGAACTCACAAGACTTGCCCAACCTGTAGATCGGATTGTCCTGGAATCGTCGTCTGGCCTCACATTGAGCTCACACCTGGCCAGATCATGCGCATATACCAACTGCAGCACCCTTCACTGCTCAGTCAGGCCGAGCGGAACCGTCTAGGCATTCCTGCTGCAGGTGGACGCCCAACTCGTGTTCATTACACCATTTCAGTGCAAAATCCTCGCGTTACCTCTGATCCACTCGCACACTGTGCCATCTGCGTCCAGCCCTTGTGTGGCTCAAGCCCCGGTATGTTTGGACTCTCGCTAACATGCTCGCACGCCTTCTGTGCCCTATGCTTGGTCAGATTTAACCAACAGAACAAGTACTGTCCTACCTGCCTAATTGAATGCCCGGGAATCGTAGTATGGCCTCGAAATGATATCAATTCTGGAGAAATGTTGAAGATTTTCCAGCTTGAAAACGCCTTCTTGTTGAGTGAGTCTGAGTTGGCCATAATAGAACGTGGCCTTCGACAGCCTTTGGGGCGCTCTCATGTGCAGGCAGTTTACTTTGGTAGGGTCGTAACAAATTTCATTTTCCACCGCCGCCGCCTCCGACAAACCGTTACTTTCCGATTCGGCCAACAACCAGAAGAGGATGATGATGACGACGAGGAAGACGAGAACGCCCCGACCGACAATCAAAACCCAGACGAGTGACTTTCTCATTTTGTTCAATAAATACTAATAATCTGTCACAATTGAATCATGTAACGCCTGTTGGGACAATTTGGATCTTGACTGTTAGTCTCAGTTCATATGGACTTAGATTCATATGAAACTATTCTATTTGCATCTAGAAAGTAGAGAGTTCAATTCAGCGAGTCTGTCATTGAGCTTCCATTTGAACTCCATTTAAGCTCAATGCTTGAATGATGTTCATGTTCTTGAGGAATTGTTGTCATGTTCACCATAAACATTTCTTTGCTTCAATTGACAAATAGAAAGGTATAGTTTGTCTTGTTGTGGGCTGGAAAATTGTTTCGAAACAATTGAATTCTAATTAACTTGCAACGAAATCTGTTCTGCCATCAGAAAATGTTTTGTTATTGCTATTACTGCTTATTATTATTAGTTGCTGAATGTAGACAATATATAAATAAAATGTTTACTAAGTGATCACTCAATCTTGCATCACTTAAAAATACATTTATCCCTCTGTTAATAGCTACTACTCGTTTCACTGGTACAAAGTCAAGAGGATCGATCGTCTCGAGAGCTCTCCTATCACCAGACGCCCGCCGGATTTTTTCGTTATTCACATTTCTACTTTACTTCTGATTTATCTCAGTTTGGTTGATTTTCTTTTGAAAACAATGGATTATTCATCACCTTCCCTCTTCTCATTAAGGAAGCCATAAGCAGCTCAACAATTTTCGTGTTTATTTGTTTTCTCCCTGGAATGCCTTAACCCGAGTAAAGAAGCATGCCAACCAGTCTAAGCCGGTGGTGTAACTGAATCGGAGTGGTACACTATGCAATGTTAACCGATGCAGGGTCTGGCTCTCGATACTCAAGTTGGACTCTGTCTCTGTTTCTCATTCATCAATCCTCAAATGAATCCACTGGCGTTCAGTCAAATCCAGTACACCCACCCACATGAGCGATTTGTGGAAGTAATTCTCAATGATAGCCAAACGAAGACTCAACCCTGACTGAGTGAGTTACCATTCCCGAATATATTGTACCATTGGTAGTTCGGTTTGCCAACTTTATGGTCTCATCAAAAATCAGTCGAAATCATCATTTTATTTTATTTTTGTTTTGTCTTGAATTTTTTCTCTACTCAGTATTCTATATTATCTTATATTACTGCAAAGAAGCGAATCATCCGGATGATGGATATCCACTGAAGATGCCATTCGACTTGGCACTGTTCTTACTTTGACTTATAAAATGTCTTATGACACAGATTTCTTTCCGATCCGAATGACCTGTCCTGCATCTCCACTATCTGCCTTAGTTCAATCCTAATGATTGAAATTTTCTCAATTTCGGCCAAGTCGATTGAGGAGTGCTATCACTGGTTGATCACTCTCACTAAGGAAGTTACTATTTTAGAAATTTTTTTTGAGCTAAGTAAATTAAACATGGCAAAAGCAAATGAAACAATTTCAACGATTTCATCGAGTCAATCTCTGTGCCCATGTTGACGATTGAAAGTCGTGAGTCTTTCTGCAAAAAAGCTCTAATGAGAACACGGTTAGATTGTCCACTGTGCCACAAGCAATGTTTAATAGCACATAAAAATAGTAAATCAATTAAATCCGCATAATTAAATTTCAAATTGAAGGGAGCGCACTTAAGCCTTCCGTGAGGTCTTTGGAGCAAGGATTGGGCTTCTTGAAGCTTGAGCAGAACGAGTGGTGGCGTACGGGATGACCGAATTCGAGATTCCTTGAGAACGAGACGCCGAACTAATTTTCTTTGGTTTCGAGACGCCTTGGGTCTTGTTCTTCTTCTTTTGATCTTTCTTTGTCAAAGGCTTCTTTTTGTTGTTGTTCTCGTTGTCTTTGATGTTAATCTTGTCGTTGTTTTTGGCGTTTTCGTTGTTTTCGTGGTTTTTGACCTTAACCTTGGACCGTTCAAAACAATACAAAGTAGTCACAACTGCCAGCAGAATCAACAGAACAACGATGATCGCCCCTAAAGCGAGTTGAACCACCGGAACTGGGAAAAATACGAAAGTTAAGCAAGTTGAGTTAATTAGCTAATGAACTTACAGTTTTTCATGGTCGAAGAACTACTAATGAAAGTTGATGTTGAAGGCGATAAAGTCTTGATGGTAGTTGAAGTAGGAATTTCAGTGGTTGAGGAAATGTTGGGAGTGGGAGTTGGGGTAGATGTTGGAGTAGTACTGGGAGTAGTCGTCGTAGTAGTAAGAGGAAAGTCAACCAAATAGTCATTCGTCTGTACCACTATCACCCGAATCTCAGTACCAACTCCCAAAGATGCATGTTCAAAGATGTACACTTTGTCACTGGCGAATATTCGAAAGTACATTCCATCCGTGAAGCCATATCGAATGTCCCAGTTCACAGAAGTGCACTCACTTTTCGATGGAACAAACACAACATTCTCGGTTGTTGTTCCATTACTGCTGGAGCCATTGGTGCACAGTTTGCCTTCGAGTGGCATATCAAAGCCAGTAAAGCTCGAATTGGACACGTACTTGCGAAGTTGCGTAACCCGGACGGCACCCTCATAAGATTCGTTGTAGATGTGAATGGAGTAGAAAACACCTATCTCGTTCGAGGACACAAAACGAGGCCTTGAAGTGTTGTCGAACTTTGGTACTGGGTACTCGAAATATTCCGACACTGCAGTGTTGATGGTGTAAGTGACTGTCTCCAGGTAGATTAGTCCATCCTTCACATAAGAAGCAAAGACAATCATAATTTTTTCACTCTCGAGTGTGATTGCTGCTGACAGTACGAACGAGAACTTGACACTGTTCATTACTTTTTCGCTAAAGTTGCGATCGTTCCAAAGGTTTGGCCATTTGGTCTGCAGTGAGACTGGTTTCAGGTTGTGTAGGGCGATTGAGTCGTGCGCAATTCGGTTCACTGGAATTGCGTACACCTGCATGGGCGAGTCGTCCCGATTGTGAGTGATGAGAAGAAGATGATCCTCCTGGAGGCCCATTAGGAGGAGATTTGATGCGGCGATGTGGCTTTTGAGTTCGGAGATGGTATGCAAGGAGATTAAGGGTTAGATTAAAACTAAGTGAAATTCAAACGATGTTTGCTAAGCAAAGTCTCTCGGTGCTTTGATAACGAGCCATTTGTCGATGTTTGCTAAGCAAAGTCTTTCGGTGCTTTTCTAACGAGCCATTTGTCGATGTTTGCTAAGCAATGAATCTCGGTGCTTTTCTAACGAGCCATTTGTCGATGTTTGCTAAGCAAACTCTCTCGGTGCTTTGATAACGAGCCATTTGTCGATGTTTGCTAAGCAAAGTCTCTCGGTGCTTTGATAACGAGCCATTTGTCGATGTTTGCTAAGCAAAGTCTCTCGGTGCTTTCATAACGAGCCATTTGTCGATGTTTGCTAAGCAAACTCTCTCGGTGCTTTGATAACGAGCCATTTGTCGATGTTTGCTAAGCAAAGTCTCTCGGTGCTTTGATAACGAACCATTTGTTGATGTTTGCTAAGCAAAGTCTCTCGGTGCTTTGATAACGAGCCATTTGTCGATGTTTGCTAAGCAAAGTCTCTCGGTGCTTTGATAACGAGCCATTTGTCGATGTTTGCTAAGCAATGTATCTCGGTGCTTTGATAACGAACCATTTGTCGATGTTTGCTAAGCAATGTATCTCGGTGCTTTGATAACGAACCATTTGTCGATGTTTGCTAAGCAAAGTCTCTCGGTGATTGGATAACGAACCATTTGTCGATGTTTGCCAAGCAAAGTCTCTCGGTGCTTTGATAACGAGCCATTTGTCGATGTTTGCTAAGCAAAGTCTCTCGGTGCTTTCATAACGAGCCATTTGTCGATGTTTGCTAAGCAAAATCTCTCGGTGATTAGATAACTAACCATTTGTCGATGTTTGCTAAGCAATGTATCTCGGTGATTGGATAACGAGCCATTTGTCGATGTTTGCTAAGCAAACTCTCTCGGTGCTTTCATAACGAGCCATTTGTCGATGTTTGCTAAGCAAAGTCTCTCGGTGATTGGATAACGAACCATTTGTCCATGTTTGCTAAGCAAAGTCTCTCGGTGCTTTGATAACGAACCATTTGTCGATGTTTGCCAAGCAAAGTCTCTCGGTGCTTTGATAACGAGCCATTTGTCGATGTTTGCTAAGCAAACTCTCTCGGTGCTTTGATAACGAGCCATTTGTCGATGTTTGCTAAGCAAACTCTCTCGGTGCTTTGATAACGAACCATTTGTCGATGTTTGCTAAGCAAAGTCTCTCGGTGCTTTGATAACGAACCATTTGTCGATGTTTGCTAAGCAAAGTATCTCGGTGCTTTCATAACGAGCCATTTGTCGATGTTTGCTAAGCAATGTATCTCGGTGCTTTCATAACGAGCCATTTGTCGATGTTTGCTAAGCAAAGTCTCTCGGTGCTTTCATAACGAGCCATTTGTCAATGTTTGCTAAGCAATGTATCTCGGTGCTTTCATAACGAGCCATTTGTCGATGTTTGCTAAGCAATGTATCTCGGTGCTTTGATAACGAGCCATTTGTCAATGTTTGCTAAGCAATGTATCTCGGTGCTTTCATAACGAGCCATTTGTCGATGTTTGCTAAGCAAAGTCTCTCGGTGCTTTGATAACGAGCCATTTGTCGATGTTTGCTTAGCAATGTATCTCGGTGCTTTCATAACGAGCCATTTGTCGATGTTTGCTAAGCAAAGTCTCTCGGTGCTTTCATAACGAGCCATTTGTCGATGTTTGCTAAGCAAAATCTCTCGGTGATTAGATAACTAACCATTTGTCGATGTTTGCTAAGCAATGTATCTCGGTGATTGGATAACGAACCATTTGTCGATGTTTGCTAAGCAATGTATCTCGGTGCTTTCATAACGAACCATTTGTCGATGTTTGCTAAGCAAAGTCTCTCGGTGCTTTGATAACGAGCCATTTGTCGATGTTTGCTAAGCAAAGTCTCTCGGTGATTGGATAACGAACCATTTGTCGATGTTTGCTAAGCAATGTATCTCGGTGCTTTGATAACGAACCATTTGTCGATGTTTGCTAAGCAATGTATCTCGGTGCTTTCATAACGAGCCATTTGTCGATGTTTGCTAAGCAATGAATCTCGGTGCTTTGATAACGAGCCATTTGTCGATGTTTGCTAAGCAAAGTCTCTCGGTGCTTTTCTAAAGAGTCATTTGTCGATGTTTGCTAAGCAAAGTCTCTCGGTGATTGGATAACGAGCCATTTGTCGATGTTTGCTAAGCAAACTCTCTCGGTGCTTTCATAACGAACCATTTGTCGATGTTTGCTAAGCAAAGTCTCTCGGTGCTTTTCTAACGAGCCATTTGTCGATGTTTGCTAAGCAAAGTCTCTCGGTGCTTTGATAACAAGCCATTTGTCGATGTTTGCTAAGCAAAGTCTCTCGGTGATTGGATAACGAACCATTTGTCGATGTTTGCTAAGCAATGTATCTCACAAGGGAAACCGCTAACCTGTAAGAAGTGAATTACAAAGTGACCTATACCATTCGACAGAGCTCATCAAGTAGATAAATTTAGGATTAACAATTTTTTGGATGCGACAAGTATAACTAAAGTTATCGCTATTTAATGTTAAACTTCTATAATTCGCTAAATTATGCTCGAATAAGTATAGTTGTTATATACAGTTCCTGAAAATGAAGATAAACTTTTATGGTACATATTTTGAAAAGTAGTTTATACAGTTTCCAAATCACCAAAATATTAAAAAATCCATTGAGAATTGGCCGAATTATCGCATTTTGAAAACTCCAAGTCAATAATCAAAGTTTCAAGTCGCTGTTACAGCGTGCACGCGTGCTGCTGCCTGATACCGCTCGTGCGGCCACCGTATACGCGCAACTGGTGGGGTAAATGCATGTAACTTCAAGAAGCGATATCTCTAGTTATACTTGTCGCATCCCAGAAATTTTTTGAACCTAAATTTATCTATTCGAAGAGCTCTATCGAATGGTATAGGCCACTTTGTAATTCAGTTCTTACAGGTTAGCGGTTTCCCTTGTCAGTGCTTTGATAACGAACCATTTGTCGATGTTTGCTAAGATAAGGCTCTCGGTGCTTTCATAACGAGCCATTTGTCGATGTTTGCTAAGCAAAGTCTCTCGGTGCTTTGATAACGAACCATTTGTCGATGTTTGCTAAGCAATGTATCTCGGTGCTTTCATAACGAACCATTTGTCGATGTTTGCTAAGCAAAGTCTCTCGGTGCTTTGATAACGAGCCATTTGTCGATGTTTGCTAAGCAAAGTCTCTCGGTGATTGGATAACGAACCATTTGTCGATGTTTGCTAAGCAATGTATCTCGGTGCTTTGATAACGAACCATTTGTCGATGTTTGCTAAGCAATGTATCTCGGTGCTTTCATAACGAGCCATTTGTCGATGTTTGCTAAGCAATGAATCTCGGTGCTTTGATAACGAGCCATTTGTCGATGTTTGCTAAGCAAAGTCTCTCGGTGCTTTTCTAAAGAGTCATTTGTCGATGTTTGCTAAGCAAACTCTCTCGGTGCTTTGATAACGAGCCATTTGTCGATGTTTGCTAAGCAAAGTCTCTCGGTGCTTTCATAACGAGCCATTTGTCGATGTTTGCTAAGCAAAGTCTCTCGGTGATTGGATAACGAACCATTTGTCGATGTTTGCTAAGCAATGTATCTCGGTGCTTTGATAACGAACCATTTGTCGATGTTTGCTAAGCAATGTATCTCGGTGCTTTGATAACGAGCCATTTGTCAATGTTTGCTAAGCAATGTATCTCGGTGCTTTCATAACGAGCCATTTGTCGATGTTTGCTAAGCAAAGTCTCTCGGTGCTTTCATAACGAGCCATTTGTCGATGTTTGCTAAGCAAAGTCTCTCGGTGATTGGATAACGAACCATTTGTCGATGTTTGCTAAGCAATGTATCTCGGTGCTTTGATAACGAGCCATTTGTTGATGTTTGCTAAGCAAAGTCTCTCGGTGGTTTTCTAACGAGCCATTTGTCGATGTTTGCTAAGCAAAGTCTCTCGGTGATTGGATAACGAGCCATTTGTCGATGTTTGCTAAGCAAACTCTCTCGGTGCTTTGATAACGAGCCATTTGTCGATGTTTGCTAAGCAAAGTCTCTCGGTGCTTTGATAACGAGCCATTTGTCGATGTTTGCTAAGCAAAGTCTCTCGGTGATTGGATAACGAACCATTTGTCGATGTTTGCTAAGCAAAGTCTCTCGGTGCTTTGATAACGAGCCATTTGTCGATGTTTGCTAAGCAAAGTCTCTCGGTGATTGGATAACGAACCATTTGTCGATGTTTGCTAAGCAAACTCTCTCGGTGCTTTCATAACGAGCAATTTGTCGATGTTTGCTAAGCAAAGTCTCTCGGTGCTTTCATAACGAACCATTTGTCGATGTTTGCTAAGCAAACTCTCTCGGTGCTTTGATAACGAGCCATTTGTCGATGTTTGCTAAGCAAAGTCTCTCGGTGCTTTCATAACGAACCATTTGTCGATGTTTGCTAAGCAAAGTCTCTCGGTGCTTTGATAACGAGCCATTTGTCGATGTTTGCTAAGCAAAGTCTCTCGGTGCTTTTCTAACGAGCCATTTGTCGATGTTTGCTAAGCAAAGTCTCTCGGTGATTGGATAACGAACCATTTGTCGATGTTTGCTAAGCAAACTCTCTCGGTGCTTTGATAACGAGCCATTTGTCGATGTTTGCTAAGCAAAGTCTCTCGGTGCTTTCATAACGAACCATTTGTCGATGTTTGCTAAGCAAAGTCTCTCGGTGATTGGATAACGAACCATTTGTCGATGTTTGCTAAGCAATGTATCTCGGTGATTGGATAACGAACCATATGTCGATGTTTGCTAAGCAAAGTCTCTCGATGCTTTTCTAACGAGCCATTTGTCGATGTTTGCTAAGCAATGTATCTCGGTGCTTTCATAACGAGCCATTTGTCGATGTTTGCTAAGCAAAGTCTCTCGGTGCTTTCATAACGAGCCATTTGTCGATGTTTGCTAAGCAAAGTCTCTCGGTGATTGGATAACGAGCCATTTGTCGATGTTTGCTAAGCAAAGTCTCTCGGTGCTTTCATAACGAGCCATTTGTCGATGTTTGCTAAGCAAAGTCTCTCGGTGCTTTCATAACGAGCCATTTGTCGATGTTTGCTAAGCAAAGTCTCTCGGTGCTTTCATAACGAACCATTTGTCGATGTTTGCTAAGCAAAGTCTCTCGGTGTTTTCATAACGAACCATTTGTCGATGTTTGCTAAGCAAAGTCTCTCGGTGCTTTGATAACGAGCCATTTGTCGATGTTTGCTAAGCAAAGTCTCTCGGTGATTGGATAACGAGCCATTTGTCGATGTTTGCTAAGCAAAGTCTCTCGGTGCTTTCATAACGAGCCATTTGTCAATGTTTGCTAAGCAATGTATCTCGGTGCTTTCATAACGAACCATTTGTCGATGTTTGCTAAGCAAAGTCTCTCGGTGCTTTGATAACGAGCCATTTGTCGATGTTTGCTAAGCAAAGTCTCTCGGTGCTTTCATAACGAGCCATTTGTCAATGTTTGCTAAGCAATGTATCTCGGTGCTTTCATAACGAGCCATTTGTCGATGTTTGCTAAGCAAAGTCTCTCGGTGATTGGATAACGAACCATTTGTCGATGTTTGCTAAGCAAACTATCTCGGTGCTTTGATAACGAGCCATTTGTCGATGTTTGCTTAGCAATGTATCTCGGTGCTTTCATAACGAGCCATTTGTCGATGTTTGCTAAGCAAAGTCTCTCGGTGATTGGATAACGAGCCATTTGTCGATGTTTGCTAAGCAAAATCTCTCGGTGATTAGATAACGAACCATTTGTCGATGTTTGCTAAGCAATGTATCTCGGTGATTGGATAACAAACCATTTGTCGATGTTTGCTAAGTAATGAATCTCGGTGCTTTGATAACGAAGCATTTGTCGATGTTTGCTAAGCAAAGTCTCTCGGTGATTGGATAACGAACCATTTGTCGATGTTTGCTAAGCAAAGTCTCTCGGTGATTGGATAACGAACCATTTGTCGATGTTTGCTAAGCAATGTATCTCGGTGATTGGATAACAAACCATTTGTCGATGTTTGCTAAGCAATGAATCTCGGTGCTTTGATAACGAAGCATTTGTCGATGTTTGCAAAGCAAAGTCTCTCGGTGCTTTCATAACGAGCCATTTGTCGATGTTTGCTAAGCAATGAATCTCGGTTCTTTGATAACGAAGCATTTGTCGATGTTTGCTAAGCAAAGTCTCTCGGTGATTGGATAACGAACCATTTGTCGATGTTTGCTAAGCAAACTCTCTCGGTGCTTTCATAACGAACCATTTGTCGATGTTTGCTAAGCAAAGTCTCTCGGTGATTGGATAACGAACCATTTGTCGATGTTTGCTAAGCAAACTCTCTCGGTGCTTTGATAACGAGCCATTTGTCGATGTTTGCTAAGCAAAGTCTCTCGGTGCTTTCATAACGAGCCATTTGTCGATGTTTGCTAAGCAAAGTCTCTCGGTGATTGGATAACGAACCATTTGTCGATGTTTGCTAAGCAATGTATCTCGGTGATTGGATAACGAACCATATGTCGATGTTTGCTAAGCAAAGTCTCTCGGTTCTTTCATAACGAGCCATTTGTCGATGTTTGCTAAGCAAAGTCTCTCGGTGCTTTCATAACGAACCATTTGTCGATGTTTGCTAAGCAAAGTCTCTCGGTGTTTTCATAACGAGCCATTTGTCAATGTTTGCTAAGCAATGTATCTCGGTGCTTTCATAACGAACCATTTGTCGATGTTTGCTAAGCAAAGTCTCTCGGTGCTTTGATAACGAGCCATTTGTCGATGTTTGCTAAGCAAAGTCTCTCGGTGCTTTCATAACGAGCCATTTGTCAATGTTTGCTAAGCAATGTATCTCGGTGCTTTGATAACGAAGCATTTGTCGATGTTTGCTAAGCAAAGTCTCTCGGTGCTTTGATAACGAGCCATTTGTCGATGTTTGCTAAGCAAAGTCTCTCGGTGATTGGATAACGAACCATTTGTCGATGTTTGCTAAGCAATGTATCTCGGTGCTTTGATAACGAACCATTTGTCGATGTTTGCTAAGCAATGTATCTCGGTGCTTTGATAACGAGCCATTTGTCGATGTTTGCTAAGCAATGTATCTCGGTGCTTTCATAACGAGCCATTTGTCGATGTTTGCTAAGCAAAGTCTCTCGGTGCTTTCATAACGAGCCATTTGTCGATGTTTGCTAAGCAAAGTCTCTCGGTGATTGGATAACGAGCCATTTGTCGATGTTTGCTAAGCAAAGTCTCTCGGTGCTTTCATAACGAGCCATTTGTCGATGTTTGCTAAGCAAAGTCTCTCGGTGCTTTCATAACGAGCCATTTGTCGATGTTTGCTAAGCAAAGTCTCTCGGTGCTTTCATAACGAACCATTTGTCGATGTTTGCTAAGCAAAGTCTCTCGGTGTTTTCATAACGAACCATTTGTCGATGTTTGCTAAGCAAAGTCTCTCGGTGCTTTGATAACGAGCCATTTGTCGATGTTTGCTAAGCAAAGTCTCTCGGTGATTGGATAACGAGCCATTTGTCGATGTTTGCTAAGCAAAGTCTCTCGGTGCTTTCATAACGAGCCATTTGTCAATGTTTGCTAAGCAATGTATCTCGGTGCTTTCATAACGAACCATTTGTCGATGTTTGCTAAGCAAAGTCTCTGGGTGCTTTGATAACGAGCCATTTGTCGATGTTTGCTAAGCAAAGTCTCTGGGTGCTTTCATAACGAGCCATTTGTCGATGTTTGCTAAGCAATGAATCTCGGTGCTTTGATAACGAAGCATTTGTCGATGTTTGCTAAGCAAAGTCTCTCGGTGATTGGATAACGAACCATTTGTCGATGTTTGCTAAGCAATGTATCTCGGTGATTGGATAACAAACCATTTGTCGATGTTTGCTAAGCAATGAATCTCGGTGCTTTGATAACGAAGCATTTGTCGATGTTTGCTAAGCAAAGTCTCTCGGTGATTGGATAACGAACCATTTGTCGATGTTTGCTAAGCAAAGTCTCTCGGTGATTGGATAACGAACCATTTGTCGATGTTTGCTAAGCAATGTATCTCGGTGATTGGATAACAAACCATTTGTCGATGTTTGCTAAGCAATGAATCTCGGTGCTTTGATAACGAAGCATTTGTCGATGTTTGCAAAGCAAAGTCTCTCGGTGATTGGATAACGAACCATTTGTCGATGTTTGCTAAGCAAACTCTCTCGGTGCTTTGATAACGAGCCATTTGTCGATGTTTGCTAAGCAAAGTCTCTCGGTGCTTTCATAACGAGCCATTTGTCGATGTTTGCTAAGCAAAGTCTCTCGGTGATTGGATAACGAACCATTTGTCGATGTTTGCTAAGCAATGTATCTCGGTGATTGGATAACGAACCATATGTCGATGTTTGCTAAGCAATGAATCTCGGTGCTTTGATAACGAAGCATTTGTCGATGTTTGCTAAGCAAAGTCTCTCGGTGATTGGATAACGAACCATTTGTCGATGTTTGCTAAGCAAACTCTCTCGGTGCTTTGATAACGAGCCATTTGTCGATGTTTGCTAAGCAAAGTCTCTCGGTGCTTTGATAACGAGCCATTTGTCGATGTTTGCTAAGCAAAGTCTCTCGGTGATTGGATAACGAACCATTTGTCGATGTTTGCTAAGCAATGTATCTCGGTGCTTTGATAACGAACCATATGTCGATGTTTGCTAAGCAAAGTCTCTCGATGCTTTTCTAACGAGCCATTTGTCGATGTTTGCTAAGCAATGTATCTCGGTGCTTTCATAACGAGCCATTTGTCGATGTTTGCTAAGCAAATTCTCTCGGTGCTTTCATAACGAGCCATTTGTCGATGTTTGCTAAGCAAAGTCTCTCGGTGATTGGATAACGAGCCATTTGTCGATGTTTGCTAAGCAAAGTCTCTCGGTGCTTTCATAACGAGCCATTTGTCGATGTTTGCTAAGCAAAGTCTCTCGGTGCTTTCATAACGAGCCATTTGTCGATGTTTGCTAAGCAAAGTCTCTCGGTGCTTTCATAACGAACCATTTGTCGATGTTTGCTAAGCAAAGTCTCTCGGTGTTTTCATAACGAACCATTTGTCGATGTTTGCTAAGCAAAGTCTCTCGGTGCTTTGATAACGAGCCATTTGTCGATGTTTGCTAAGCAAAGTCTCTCGGTGATTGGATAACGAGCCATTTGTCGATGTTTGCTAAGCAAAGTCTCTCGGTGCTTTCATAACGAGCCATTTGTCAATGTTTGCTAAGCAATGTATCTCGGTGCTTTCATAACGAACCATTTGTCGATGTTTGCTAAGCAAAGTCTCTCGGTGCTTTGATAACGAGCCATTTGTCGATGTTTGCTAAGCAAAGTCTCTCGGTGCTTTCATAACGAGCCATTTGTCAATGTTTGCTAAGCAATGTATCTCGGTGCTTTCATAACGAGCCATTTGTCGATGTTTGCTAAGCAATGAATCTCGGTGCTTTGATAACGAAGCATTTGTCGATGTTTGCTAAGCAAAGTCTCTCGGTGATTGGATAACGAACCATTTGTCGATGTTTGCTAAGCAATGTATCTCGGTGATTGGATAACAAACCATTTGTCGATGTTTGCTAAGCAATGAATCTCGGTGCTTTGATAACGAAGCATTTGTCGATGTTTGCTAAGCAAAGTCCCTCGGTGATTGGATAACGAACCATTTGTCGATGTTTGCTAAGCAAAGTCTCTCGGTGATTGGATAACGAACCATTTGTCGATGTTTGCTAAGCAATGTATCTCGGTGATTGGATAACAAACCATTTGTCGATGTTTGCTAAGCAATGAATCTCGGTTCTTTGATAACGAAGCATTTGTCGATGTTTGCTAAGCAAAGTCTCTCGGTGATTGGATAACGAACCATTTGTCGATGTTTGCTAAGCAAACTCTCTCGGTGCTTTGATAACGAGCCATTTGTCGATGTTTGCTAAGCAAAGTCTCTCGGTGCTTTCATAACGAGCCATTTGTCGATGTTTGCTAAGCAAAGTCTCTCGGTGATTGGATAACGAACCATTTGTCGATGTTTGCTAAGCAATGTATCTCGGTGATTGGATAACGAACCATATGTCGATGTTTGCTAAGCAATGAATCTCGGTGCTTTGATAACGAAGCATTTGTCGATGTTTGCTAAGCAAAGTCTCTCGGTGATTGGATAACGAACCATTTGTCGATGTTTGCTAAGCAAACTCTCTCGGTGCTTTGATAACGAGCCATTTGTCGATGTTTGCTAAGCAAAGTCTCTCGGTGCTTTGATAACGAGCCATTTGTCGATGTTTGCTAAGCAAAGTCTCTCGGTGCTTTGATAACGAGCCATTTGTCGATGTTTGCTAAGCAAAGTCTCTCGGTGATTGGATAACGAACCATTTGTCGATGTTTGCTAAGCAGTCTCTCGGTGCTTTGATAACGAACCATTTGTCGATGTTTGCTAAGCAAACTCTCTCGGTGCTTTGATAACGAGCCATTTGTCGATGTTTGCTAAGCAAAGTCTCTCGGTGCTTTCATAACGAGCCATTTGTCGATGTTTGCTAAGCAAAGTCTCTCGGTGATTGGATAACGAACCATTTGTCGATGTTTGCTAAGCAAACTCTCTCGGTGCTTTGATAACGAGCCATTTGTCGATGTTTGCTAAGCAAAGTCTCTCGGTGCTTTCATAACGAGCCATTTGTCGATGTTTGCTAAGCAAAGTCTCTCGGTGCTTTCATAACGAACCATTTGTCGATGTTTGCTAAGCAAAGTCTCTCGGTGATTGGATAACGAACCATTTGTCGATGTTTGCTAAGCAAACTCTCTCGGTGCTTTGATAACGAGCCATTTGTCGATGTTTGCTAAGCAAAGTCTCTCGGTGCTTTCATAACGAGCCATTTGTCGATGTTTGCTAAGCAAAGTCTCTCGGTGATTGGATAACGAACCATTTGTCGATGTTTGCTAAGCAATGTATCTCGGTGATTGGATAACGAACCATATGTCGATGTTTGCTAAGCAAAGTCTCTCGGTGCTTTTCTAACGAGCCATTTGTCGATGTTTGCTAAGCAATGTATCTCGGTGCTTTCATAACGAGCCATTTGTCGATGTTTGCTAAGCAAAGTCTCTCGGTGCTTTCATAACGAGCCATTTGTCGATGTTTGCTAAGCAAAGTCTCTCGGTGATTGGATAACGAACCATTTGTCGATGTTTGCTAAGCAAAGTCTCTCGGTGCTTTCATAACGAACCATTTGTCGATGTTTGCTAAGCAAACTCTCTCGGTGCTTTGATAACAAGCCATTTGTCGATGTTTGCTAAGCAAAGTCTCTCGGTGCTTTTCTAACGAGCCATTTGTCGATGTTTGCTAAGCAAAGTCTCTCGGTGATTGGATAACGAACCATTTGTCGATGTTTGCTAAGCAAACTCTCTCGGTGCTTTGATAACAAGCCATTTGTCGATGTTTGCTAAGCAAAGTCTCTCGGTGCTTTGATAACGAGCCATTTGTCGATGTTTGCTAAGCAAAGTCTCTCGGTGATTGGATAACGAACCATTTGTCGATGTTTGCTAAGCAAACTCTCTCGGTGCTTTGATAACGAGCCATTTGTCGATGTTTGCTAAGCAAAGTCTCTCGGTGCTTTGATAACGAACCATTTGTCGATGTTTGCTAAGCAATGTATCTCGGTGATTGGATAACGAACCATTTGTCGATGTTTGCTAAGCAAACTCTCTCGGTGCTTTGATAACGAGCCATTTGTCGATGTTTGCTAAGCAAAGTCTCTCGGTGCTTTCATAACGAACCATTTGTCGATGTTTGCTAAGCAAAGTCTCTCGGTGATTGGATAACGAACCATTTGTCGATGTTTGCTAAGCAAACTCTCTCGGTGCTTTGATAACGAGCCATTTGTCGATGTTTGCTAAGCAAAGTCTCTCGGTGCTTTCATAACGAGCCATTTGTCAATGTTTGCTAAGCAATGTATCTCGGTGCTTTCATAACGAACCATTTGTCGATGTTTGCTAAGCAAAGTCTCTCGGTGCTTTGATAACGAGCCATTTGTCGATGTTTGCTAAGCAAAGTCTCTCGGTGCTTTCATAACGAGCCATTTGTCAATGTTTGCTAAGCAAACTCTCTCGGTGCTTTCATAACGAGCCATTTGTCGATGTTTGCTAAGCAAACTATCTCGGTGCTTTGATAACGAGCCATTTGTCGATGTTTGCTTAGCAATGTATCTCGGTGATTGGATAACGAACCATTTGTCGATGTTTGCTAAGCAAACTATCTCGGTGATTGGATAACGAACCATTTGTCGATGTTTGCTAAGCAAACTCTCTCGGTGCTTTGATAACGAGCCATTTGTCGATGTTTGCTAAGCAAAGTCTCTCGGTGCTTTCATAACGAACCATTTGTCGATGTTTGCTAAGCAAAGTCTCTCGGTGCTTTCATAACGAGCCATTTGTCGATGTTTGCTAAGCAAAGTCTCTCGGTGATTGGATAACGAACCATTTGTCGATGTTTGCTAAGCAAAGTCTCTCGGTGCTTTCATAACGAACCATTTGTCGATGTTTGCTAAGCAAACTCTCTCGGTGCTTTGATAACAAGCCATTTGTCGATGTTTGCTAAGCAAAGTCTCTCGGTGCTTTTCTAACGAGCCATTTGTCGATGTTTGCTAAGCAAAGTCTCTCGGTGATTGGATAACGAACCATTTGTCGATGTTTGCTAAGCAAACTCTCTCGGTGCTTTGATAACAAGCCATTTGTCGATGTTTGCTAAGCAAAGTCTCTCGGTGCTTTGATAACGAGCCATTTGTCGATGTTTGCTAAGCAAAGTCTCTCGGTGATTGGATAACGAACCATTTGTCGATGTTTGCTAAGCAAACTCTCTCGGTGCTTTGATAACGAGCCATTTGTCGATGTTTGCTAAGCAAAGTCTCTCGGTGCTTTGATAACGAACCATTTGTCGATGTTTGCTAAGCAATGTATCTCGGTGATTGGATAACGAACCATTTGTCGATGTTTGCTAAGCAAACTCTCTCGGTGCTTTGATAACGAGCCATTTGTCGATGTTTGCTAAGCAAAGTCTCTCGGTGCTTTCATAACGAACCATTTGTCGATGTTTGCTAAGCAAAGTCTCTCGGTGATTGGATAACGAACCATTTGTCGATGTTTGCTAAGCAAACTCTCTCGGTGCTTTGATAACGAGCCATTTGTCGATGTTTGCTAAGCAAAGTCTCTCGGTGCTTTCATAACGAGCCATTTGTCAATGTTTGCTAAGCAATGTATCTCGGTGCTTTCATAACGAACCATTTGTCGATGTTTGCTAAGCAAAGTCTCTCGGTGCTTTGATAACGAGCCATTTGTCGATGTTTGCTAAGCAAAGTCTCTCGGTGCTTTCATAACGAGCCATTTGTCAATGTTTGCTAAGCAATGTATCTCGGTGCTTTCATAACGAGCCATTTGTCGATGTTTGCTAAGCAAACTATCTCGGTGCTTTGATAACGAGCCATTTGTCGATGTTTGCTTAGCAATGTATCTCGGTGATTGGATAACGAACCATTTGTCGATGTTTGCTAAGCAAACTATCTCGGTGCTTTGATAACGAGCCATTTGTCGATGTTTGCTTAGCAATGTATCTCGGTGATTGGATAACGAGCCATTTGTCGATGTTTGCTAAGCAAAGTCTCTCGGTGCTTTCATAACGAGCCATTTGTCGATGTTTGCTAAGCAAAGTCTCTCGGTGATTGGATAACGAACCATTTGTCGATGTTTGCTAAGCAATGTATCTCGGTGATTGGATAACGAACCATATGTCGATGTTTGCTAAGCAAAGTCTCTCGGTGCTTTTCTAACGAGCCATTTGTCGATGTTTGCTAAGCAATGTATCTCGGTGCTTTCATAACGAGCCATTTGTCGATGTTTGCTAAGCAAAGTCTCTCGGTGCTTTCATAACGAGCCATTTGTCGATGTTTGCTAAGCAAAGTCTCTCGGTGATTGGATAACGAACCATTTGTCGATGTTTGCTAAGCAAAGTCTCTCGGTGCTTTCATAACGAACCATTTGTCGATGTTTGCTAAGCAAACTCTCTCGGTGCTTTGATAACAAGCCATTTGTCGATGTTTGCTAAGCAAAGTCTCTCGGTGCTTTTCTAACGAGCCATTTGTCGATGTTTGCTAAGCAAAGTCTCTCGGTGATTGGATAACGAACCATTTGTCGATGTTTGCTAAGCAAACTCTCTCGGTGCTTTGATAACAAGCCATTTGTCGATGTTTGCTAAGCAAAGTCTCTCGGTGCTTTGATAACGAGCCATTTGTCGATGTTTGCTAAGCAAAGTCTCTCGGTGATTGGATAACGAACCATTTGTCGATGTTTGCTAAGCAAACTCTCTCGGTGCTTTGATAACGAGCCATTTGTCGATGTTTGCTAAGCAAAGTCTCTCGGTGCTTTGATAACGAACCATTTGTCGATGTTTGCTAAGCAATGTATCTCGGTGATTGGATAACGAACCATTTGTCGATGTTTGCTAAGCAAACTCTCTCGGTGCTTTGATAACGAGCCATTTGTCGATGTTTGCTAAGCAAAGTCTCTCGGTGCTTTCATAACGAACCATTTGTCGATGTTTGCTAAGCAAAGTCTCTCGGTGATTGGATAACGAACCATTTGTCGATGTTTGCTAAGCAAACTCTCTCGGTGCTTTGATAACGAGCCATTTGTCGATGTTTGCTAAGCAAAGTCTCTCGGTGCTTTCATAACGAGCCATTTGTCAATGTTTGCTAAGCAATGTATCTCGGTGCTTTCATAACGAACCATTTGTCGATGTTTGCTAAGCAAAGTCTCTCGGTGCTTTGATAACGAGCCATTTGTCGATGTTTGCTAAGCAAAGTCTCTCGGTGCTTTCATAACGAGCCATTTGTCAATGTTTGCTAAGCAAACTCTCTCGGTGCTTTCATAACGAGCCATTTGTCGATGTTTGCTAAGCAAACTATCTCGGTGCTTTGATAACGAGCCATTTGTCGATGTTTGCTTAGCAATGTATCTCGGTGATTGGATAACGAACCATTTGTCGATGTTTGCTAAGCAAACTATCTCGGTGATTGGATAACGAACCATTTGTCGATGTTTGCTAAGCAAACTCTCTCGGTGCTTTGATAACGAGCCATTTGTCGATGTTTGCTAAGCAAAGTCTCTCGGTGCTTTCATAACGAACCATTTGTCGATGTTTGCTAAGCAAAGTCTCTCGGTGCTTTCATAACGAGCCATTTGTCGATGTTTGCTAAGCAAAGTCTCTCGGTGATTGGATAACGAACCATTTGTCGATGTTTGCTAAGCAAAGTCTCTCGGTGCTTTCATAACGAACCATTTGTCGATGTTTGCTAAGCAAACTCTCTCGGTGCTTTGATAACAAGCCATTTGTCGATGTTTGCTAAGCAAAGTCTCTCGGTGCTTTTCTAACGAGCCATTTGTCGATGTTTGCTAAGCAAAGTCTCTCGGTGATTGGATAACGAACCATTTGTCGATGTTTGCTAAGCAAACTCTCTCGGTGCTTTGATAACAAGCCATTTGTCGATGTTTGCTAAGCAAAGTCTCTCGGTGCTTTGATAACGAGCCATTTGTCGATGTTTGCTAAGCAAAGTCTCTCGGTGATTGGATAACGAACCATTTGTCGATGTTTGCTAAGCAAACTCTCTCGGTGCTTTGATAACGAGCCATTTGTCGATGTTTGCTAAGCAAAGTCTCTCGGTGCTTTGATAACGAACCATTTGTCGATGTTTGCTAAGCAATGTATCTCGGTGATTGGATAACGAACCATTTGTCGATGTTTGCTAAGCAAACTCTCTCGGTGCTTTGATAACGAGCCATTTGTCGATGTTTGCTAAGCAAAGTCTCTCGGTGCTTTCATAACGAACCATTTGTCGATGTTTGCTAAGCAAAGTCTCTCGGTGATTGGATAACGAACCATTTGTCGATGTTTGCTAAGCAAACTCTCTCGGTGCTTTGATAACGAGCCATTTGTCGATGTTTGCTAAGCAAAGTCTCTCGGTGCTTTCATAACGAGCCATTTGTCAATGTTTGCTAAGCAATGTATCTCGGTGCTTTCATAACGAACCATTTGTCGATGTTTGCTAAGCAAAGTCTCTCGGTGCTTTGATAACGAGCCATTTGTCGATGTTTGCTAAGCAAAGTCTCTCGGTGCTTTCATAACGAGCCATTTGTCAATGTTTGCTAAGCAATGTATCTCGGTGCTTTCATAACGAGCCATTTGTCGATGTTTGCTAAGCAAACTATCTCGGTGCTTTGATAACGAGCCATTTGTCGATGTTTGCTTAGCAATGTATCTCGGTGATTGGATAACGAACCATTTGTCGATGTTTGCTAAGCAAACTATCTCGGTGCTTTGATAACGAGCCATTTGTCGATGTTTGCTTAGCAATGTATCTCGGTGATTGGATAACGAACCATTTGTCGATGTTTGCTAAGCAAACTCTCTCGGTGCTTTGATAACGAGCCATTTGTCGATGTTTGCTAAGCAAACTCTCTCGGTGCTTTGATAACAAGCCATTTGTCGATGTTTGCTAAGCAAAGTCTCTCGGTGCTTTTCTAACGAGCCATTTGTCGATGTTTGCTTAGCAATGTATCTCGGTGATTGGATAACGAACCATTTGTCGATGTTTGCTAAGCAAACTATCTCGGTGCTTTGATAACGAACCATTTGTCGATGTTTGCTAAGCAATGTATCTCGGTGATTGGATAACGAACCATTTGTCGATGTTTGCTAAGCAAACTCTCTCGGTGCTTTGATAACGAGCCATTTGTCGATGTTTGCTAAGCAAAGTCTCTCGGTGCTTTCATAACGAACCATTTGTCGATGTTTGCTAAGCAAAGTCTCTCGGTGATTGGATAACGAACCATTTGTCGATGTTTGCTAAGCAAACTCTCTCGGTGCTTTGATAACGAGCCATTTGTCGATGTTTGCTAAGCAAAGTCTCTCGGTGCTTTCATAACGAGCCATTTGTCAATGTTTGCTAAGCAATGTATCTCGGTGCTTTCATAACGAACCATTTGTCGATGTTTGCTAAGCAAAGTCTCTCGGTGCTTTGATAACGAGCCATTTGTCGATGTTTGCTAAGCAAAGTCTCTCGGTGCTTTCATAACGAGCCATTTGTCAATGTTTGCTAAGCAATGTATCTCGGTGCTTTCATAACGAGCCATTTGTCGATGTTTGCTAAGCAAACTATCTCGGTGCTTTGATAACGAGCCATTTGTCGATGTTTGCTTAGCAATGTATCTCGGTGATTGGATAACGAACCATTTGTCGATGTTTGCTAAGCAAACTATCTCGGTGCTTTGATAACGAGCCATTTGTCGATGTTTGCTTAGCAATGTATCTCGGTGCTTTCATAACGAGCCATTTGTCGATGTTTGCTAAGCAAAGTCTCTCGGTGATTGGATAACGAGCCATTTGTCGATGTTTGCTAAGCAAACTCTCTCGGTGCTTTGATAACGAGCCATTTGTCGATGTTTGCTAAGCAAAGTCTCTCGGTGCTTTCATAACGAACCATTTGTCGATGTTTGCTAAGCAAAGTCTCTCGGTGATTGGATAACGAACCATTTGTCGATGTTTGCTAAGCAAAGTCTCTCGGTGCTTTCATAACGAACCATTTGTCGATGTTTGCTAAGCAAAGTCTCTCGGTGATTGGATAACGAACCATTTGTCGATGTTTGCTAAGCAATGTATCTCGGTGATTGGATAACGAACCATATGTCGATGTTTGCTAAGCAAAGTCTCTCGATGCTTTTCTAACGAGCCATTTGTCGATGTTTGCTAAGCAATGTATCTCGGTGCTTTCATAACGAGCCATTTGTTGATGTTTGCTAAGCAAAGTCTCTCGGTGCTTTCATAACGAGCCATTTGTCGATGTTTGCTAAGCAAAGTCTCTCGGTGATTGGATAACGAGCTATTTGTCGATGTTTGCTAAGCAAAGTCTCTCGGTGCTTTCATAACGAGCCATTTGTCGATGTTTGCTAAGCAAAGTCTCTCGGTGCTTTCATAACGAGCCATTTGTCGATGTTTGCTAAGCAAAGTCTCTCGGTGCTTTCATAACGAACCATTTGTCGATGTTTGCTAAGCAAAGTCTCTCGGTGTTTTCATAACGAACCATTTGTCGATGTTTGCTAAGCAAAGTCTCTCGGTGCTTTGATAACGAACCATTTGTCGATGTTTGCTAAGCAAAGTCTCTCGGTGATTGGATAACGAGCCATTTGTCGATGTTTGCTAAGCAAAGTCTCTCGGTGATTGGATAACGAGCCATTTGTCGATGTTTGCTAAGCAAAGTCTCTCGGTGCTTTCATAACGAGCCATTTGTCAATGTTTGCTAAGCAATGTATCTCGGTGCTTTCATAACGAACCATTTGTCGATGTTTGCTAAGCAAAGTCTCTCGGTGCTTTGATAACGAGCCATTTGTCGATGTTTGCTAAGCAAAGTCTCTCGGTGCTTTCATAACGAGCCATTTGTCAATGTTTGCTAAGCAATGTATCTCGGTGCTTTCATAACGAGCCATTTGTCGATGTTTGCTAAGCAAAGTCTCTCGGTGCTTTGATAACGAACCATTTGTCGATGTTTGCTAAGCAAAGTCTCTCGGTGATTGGATAACGAGCCATTTGTCGATGTTTGCTAAGCAAAGTCTCTCGGTGATTGGATAACGAGCCATTTGTCGATGTTTGCTAAGCAAAGTCTCTCGGTGCTTTCATAACGAGCCATTTGTCAATGTTTGCTAAGCAATGTATCTCGGTGCTTTCATAACGAACCATTTGTCGATGTTTGCTAAGCAAAGTCTCTCGGTGCTTTGATAACGAGCCATTTGTCGATGTTTGCTAAGCAAAGTCTCTCGGTGCTTTCATAACGAGCCATTTGTCAATGTTTGCTAAGCAATGTATCTCGGTGCTTTCATAACGAGCCATTTGTCGATGTTTGCTAAGCAATGAATCTCGGTGCTTTGATAACGAAGCATTTGTCGATGTTTGCTAAGCAAAGTCTCTCGGTGATTGGATAACGAACCATTTGTCGATGTTTGCTAAGCAATGTATCTCGGTGATTGGATAACAAACCATTTGTCGATGTTTGCTAAGCAATGAATCTCGGTGCTTTGATAACGAAGCATTTGTCGATGTTTGCTAAGCAAAGTCTCTCGGTGATTGGATAACGAACCATTTGTCGATGTTTGCTAAGCAAAGTCTCTCGGTGATTGGATAACGAACCATTTGTCGATGTTTGCTAAGCAATGTATCTCGGTGATTGGATAACAAACCATTTGTCGATGTTTGCTAAGCAATGAATCTCGGTTCTTTGATAACGAATCATTTGTCGATGTTTGCTAAGCAAAGTCTCTCGGTGATTGGATAACGAACCATTTGTCGATGTTTGCTAAGCAATGTATCTCGGTGCTTTCATAACGAACCATTTGTCGATGTTTGCTAAGCAAAGTTTCTCGGTGCTTTGATAACGAGCCATTTGTCGATGTTTGCTAAGCAAAGTCTCTCGGTGCTTTCATAACGAGCCATTTGTCAATGTTTGCTAAGCAATGTATCTCGGTGCTTTCATAACGAGCCATTTGTCGATGTTTGCTAAGCAAAGTCTCTCGGTGCTTTGATAACGAACCATTTGTCGATGTTTGCTAAGCAAAGTCTCTCGGTGATTGGATAACGAGCCATTTGTCGATGTTTGCTAAGCAAAGTCTCTCGGTGATTGGATAACGAGCCATTTGTCGATGTTTGCTAAGCAAAGTCTCTCGGTGCTTTCATAACGAGCCATTTGTCAATGTTTGCTAAGCAATGTATCTCGGTGCTTTCATAACGAACCATTTGTCGATGTTTGCTAAGCAAAGTCTCTCGGTGCTTTGATAACGAGCCATTTGTCGATGTTTGCTAAGCAAAGTCTCTCGGTGCTTTCATAACGAGCCATTTGTCAATGTTTGCTAAGCAATGTATCTCGGTGCTTTCATAACGAGCCATTTGTCGATGTTTGCTAAGCAATGAATCTCGGTGCTTTGATAACGAAGCATTTGTCGATGTTTGCTAAGCAAAGTCTCTCGGTGATTGGATAACGAACCATTTGTCGATGTTTGCTAAGCAATGTATCTCGGTGATTGGATAACAAACCATTTGTCGATGTTTGCTAAGCAATGAATCTCGGTGCTTTGATAACGAAGCATTTGTCGATGTTTGCTAAGCAAAGTCTCTCGGTGATTGGATAACGAACCATTTGTCGATGTTTGCTAAGCAAAGTCTCTCGGTGATTGGATAACGAACCATTTGTCGATGTTTGCTAAGCAATGTATCTCGGTGATTGGATAACAAACCATTTGTCGATGTTTGCTAAGCAATGAATCTCGGTTCTTTGATAACGAAGCATTTGTCGATGTTTGCTAAGCAAAGTCTCTCGGTGATTGGATAACGAACCATTTGTCGATGTTTGCTAAGCAAACTCTCTCGGTGCTTTGATAACGAGCCATTTGTCGATGTTTGCTAAGCAAAGTCTCTCGGTGCTTTCATAACGAGCCATTTGTCGATGTTTGCTAAGCAAAGTCTCTCGGTGATTGGATAACGAACCATTTGTCGATGTTTGCTAAGCAATGTATCTCGGTGATTGGATAACGAACCATATGTCGATGTTTGCTAAGCAATGAATCTCGGTGCTTTGATAACGAAGCATTTGTCGATGTTTGCTAAGCAAAGTCTCTCGGTGATTGGATAACGAACCATTTGTCGATGTTTGCTAAGCAAACTCTCTCGGTGCTTTGATAACGAGCCATTTGTCGATGTTTGCTAAGCAAAGTCTCTCGGTGCTTTGATAACGAGCCATTTGTCGATGTTTGCTAAGCAAAGTCTCTCGGTGCTTTGATAACGAGCCATTTGTCGATGTTTGCTAAGCAAAGTCTCTCGGTGATTGGATAACGAACCATTTGTCGATGTTTGCTAAGCAGTCTCTCGGTGCTTTGATAACGAACCATTTGTCGATGTTTGCTAAGCAAACTCTCTCGGTGCTTTGATAACGAGCCATTTGTCGATGTTTGCTAAGCAAAGTCTCTCGGTGCTTTCATAACGAGCCATTTGTCGATGTTTGCTAAGCAAAGTCTCTCGGTGATTGGATAACGAACCATTTGTCGATGTTTGCTAAGCAAACTCTCTCGGTGCTTTGATAACGAGCCATTTGTCGATGTTTGCTAAGCAAAGTCTCTCGGTGCTTTCATAACGAGCCATTTGTCGATGTTTGCTAAGCAAAGTCTCTCGGTGCTTTCATAACGAACCATTTGTCGATGTTTGCTAAGCAAAGTCTCTCGGTGATTGGATAACGAACCATTTGTCGATGTTTGCTAAGCAAACTCTCTCGGTGCTTTGATAACGAGCCATTTGTCGATGTTTGCTAAGCAAAGTCTCTCGGTGCTTTCATAACGAGCCATTTGTCGATGTTTGCTAAGCAAAGTCTCTCGGTGATTGGATAACGAACCATTTGTCGATGTTTGCTAAGCAATGTATCTCGGTGATTGGATAACGAACCATATGTCGATGTTTGCTAAGCAAAGTCTCTCGGTGCTTTCATAACGAGCCATTTGTCGATGTTTGCTAAGCAAAGTCTCTCGGTGATTGGATAACGAACCATTTGTCGATGTTTGCTAAGCAAACTCTCTCGGTGCTTTGATAACGAGCCATTTGTCGATGTTTGCTAAGCAAAGTCTCTCGGTGCTTTCATAACGAGCCATTTGTCGATGTTTGCTAAGCAAAGTCTCTCGGTGCTTTCATAACGAACCATTTGTCGATGTTTGCTAAGCAAAGTCTCTCGGTGATTGGATAACGAACCATTTGTCGATGTTTGCTAAGCAAACTCTCTCGGTGCTTTGATAACGAGCCATTTGTCGATGTTTGCTAAGCAAAGTCTCTCGGTGCTTTCATAACGAGCCATTTGTCGATGTTTGCTAAGCAAAGTCTCTCGGTGATTGGATAACGAACCATTTGTCGATGTTTGCTAAGCAATGTATCTCGGTGATTGGATAACGAACCATATGTCGATGTTTGCTAAGCAATGAATCTCGGTGCTTTGATAACGAAGCATTTGTCGATGTTTGCTAAGCAAAGTCTCTCGGTGATTGGATAACGAACCATTTGTCGATGTTTGCTAAGCAAACTCTCTCGGTGCTTTGATAACGAGCCATTTGTCGATGTTTGCTAAGCAAAGTCTCTCGGTGCTTTGATAACGAGCCATTTGTCGATGTTTGCTAAGCAAAGTCTCTCGGTGCTTTGATAACGAGCCATTTGTCGATGTTTGCTAAGCAAAGTCTCTCGGTGATTGGATAACGAACCATTTGTCGATGTTTGCTAAGCAGTCTCTCGGTGCTTTGATAACGAACCATTTGTCGATGTTTGCTAAGCAAACTCTCTCGGTGCTTTGATAACGAGCCATTTGTCGATGTTTGCTAAGCAAAGTCTCTCGGTGCTTTCATAACGAGCCATTTGTCGATGTTTGCTAAGCAAAGTCTCTCGGTGATTGGATAACGAACCATTTGTCGATGTTTGCTAAGCAAACTCTCTCGGTGCTTTGATAACGAGCCATTTGTCGATGTTTGCTAAGCAAAGTCTCTCGGTGCTTTCATAACGAGCCATTTGTCGATGTTTGCTAAGCAAAGTCTCTCGGTGCTTTCATAACGAACCATTTGTCGATGTTTGCTAAGCAAAGTCTCTCGGTGATTGGATAACGAACCATTTGTCGATGTTTGCTAAGCAAACTCTCTCGGTGCTTTGATAACGAGCCATTTGTCGATGTTTGCTAAGCAAAGTCTCTCGGTGCTTTCATAACGAGCCATTTGTCGATGTTTGCTAAGCAAAGTCTCTCGGTGATTGGATAACGAACCATTTGTCGATGTTTGCTAAGCAATGTATCTCGGTGATTGGATAACGAACCATATGTCGATGTTTGCTAAGCAAAGTCTCTCGGTGCTTTTCTAACGAGCCATTTGTCGATGTTTGCTAAGCAATGTATCTCGGTGCTTTCATAACGAGCCATTTGTCGATGTTTGCTAAGCAAAGTCTCTCGGTGCTTTCATAACGAGCCATTTGTCGATGTTTGCTAAGCAAAGTCTCTCGGTGATTGGATAACGAACCATTTGTCGATGTTTGCTAAGCAAAGTCTCTCGGTGCTTTCATAACGAACCATTTGTCGATGTTTGCTAAGCAAACTCTCTCGGTGCTTTGATAACAAGCCATTTGTCGATGTTTGCTAAGCAAAGTCTCTCGGTGCTTTTCTAACGAGCCATTTGTCGATGTTTGCTAAGCAAAGTCTCTCGGTGATTGGATAACGAACCATTTGTCGATGTTTGCTAAGCAAACTCTCTCGGTGCTTTGATAACAAGCCATTTGTCGATGTTTGCTAAGCAAAGTCTCTCGGTGCTTTGATAACGAGCCATTTGTCGATGTTTGCTAAGCAAAGTCTCTCGGTGATTGGATAACGAACCATTTGTCGATGTTTGCTAAGCAAACTCTCTCGGTGCTTTGATAACGAGCCATTTGTCGATGTTTGCTAAGCAAAGTCTCTCGGTGCTTTGATAACGAACCATTTGTCGATGTTTGCTAAGCAATGTATCTCGGTGATTGGATAACGAACCATTTGTCGATGTTTGCTAAGCAAACTCTTTCGGTGCTTTGATAACGAGCCATTTGTCGATGTTTGCTAAGCAAAGTCTCTCGGTGCTTTCATAACGAACCATTTGTCGATGTTTGCTAAGCAAAGTCTCTCGGTGATTGGATAACGAACCATTTGTCGATGTTTGCTAAGCAAACTCTCTCGGTGCTTTGATAACGAGCCATTTGTCGATGTTTGCTAAGCAAAGTCTCTCGGTGCTTTCATAACGAGCCATTTGTCAATGTTTGCTAAGCAATGTATCTCGGTGCTTTCATAACGAACCATTTGTCGATGTTTGCTAAGCAAAGTCTCTCGGTGCTTTGATAACGAGCCATTTGTCGATGTTTGCTAAGCAAAGTCTCTCGGTGCTTTCATAACGAGCCATTTGTCAATGTTTGCTAAGCAATGTATCTCGGTGCTTTCATAACGAGCCATTTGTCGATGTTTGCTAAGCAAACTATCTCGGTGCTTTGATAACGAGCCATTTGTCGATGTTTGCTTAGCAATGTATCTCGGTGATTGGATAACGAACCATTTGTCGATGTTTGCTAAGCAAACTATCTCGGTGCTTTGATAACGAGCCATTTGTCGATGTTTGCTTAGCAATGTATCTCGGTGCTTTCATAACGAGCCATTTGTCGATGTTTGCTAAGCAAAGTCTCTCGGTGATTGGATAACGAGCCATTTGTCGATGTTTGCTAAGCAAACTCTCTCGGTGCTTTGATAACGAGCCATTTGTCGATGTTTGCTAAGCAAAGTCTCTCGGTGCTTTCATAACGAACCATTTGTCGATGTTTGCTAAGCAAAGTCTCTCGGTGATTGGATAACGAACCATTTGTCGATGTTTGCTAAGCAAAGTCTCTCGGTGCTTTCATAACGAACCATTTGTCGATGTTTGCTAAGCAATGTATCTCGGTGATTGGATAACGAACCATATGTCGATGTTTGCTAAGCAAAGTCTCTCGATGCTTTTCTAACGAGCCATTTGTCGATGTTTGCTAAGCAATGTATCTCGGTGCTTTCATAACGAGCCATTTGTTGATGTTTGCTAAGCAAAGTCTCTCGGTGCTTTCATAACGAGCCATTTGTCGATGTTTGCTAAGCAAAGTCTCTCGGTGATTGGATAACGAGCTATTTGTCGATGTTTGCTAAGCAAAGTCTCTCGGTGCTTTCATAACGAGCCATTTGTCGATGTTTGCTAAGCAAAGTCTCTCGGTGCTTTCATAACGAGCCATTTGTCGATGTTTGCTAAGCAAAGTCTCTCGGTGCTTTCATAACGAACCATTTGTCGATGTTTGCTAAGCAAAGTCTCTCGGTGTTTTCATAACGAACCATTTGTCGATGTTTGCTAAGCAAAGTCTCTCGGTGCTTTGATAACGAACCATTTGTCGATGTTTGCTAAGCAAAGTCTCTCGGTGATTGGATAACGAGCCATTTGTCGATGTTTGCTAAGCAAAGTCTCTCGGTGATTGGATAACGAGCCATTTGTCGATGTTTGCTAAGCAAAGTCTCTCGGTGCTTTCATAACGAGCCATTTGTCAATGTTTGCTAAGCAATGTATCTCGGTGCTTTCATAACGAACCATTTGTCGATGTTTGCTAAGCAAAGTCTCTCGGTGCTTTGATAACGAGCCATTTGTCGATGTTTGCTAAGCAAAGTCTCTCGGTGCTTTCATAACGAGCCATTTGTCAATGTTTGCTAAGCAATGTATCTCGGTGCTTTCATAACGAGCCATTTGTCGATGTTTGCTAAGCAAAGTCTCTCGGTGCTTTGATAACGAACCATTTGTCGATGTTTGCTAAGCAAAGTCTCTCGGTGATTGGATAACGAGCCATTTGTCGATGTTTGCTAAGCAAAGTCTCTCGGTGATTGGATAACGAGCCATTTGTCGATGTTTGCTAAGCAAAGTCTCTCGGTGCTTTCATAACGAGCCATTTGTCAATGTTTGCTAAGCAATGTATCTCGGTGCTTTCATAACGAACCATTTGTCGATGTTTGCTAAGCAAAGTCTCTCGGTGCTTTGATAACGAGCCATTTGTCGATGTTTGCTAAGCAAAGTCTCTCGGTGCTTTCATAACGAGCCATTTGTCAATGTTTGCTAAGCAATGTATCTCGGTGCTTTCATAACGAGCCATTTGTCGATGTTTGCTAAGCAAAGTCTCTCGGTGATTGGATAACGAACCATTTGTCGATGTTTGCTAAGCAAACTATCTCGGTGCTTTGATAACGAGCCATTTGTCGATGTTTGCTTAGCAATGTATCTCGGTGCTTTCATAACGAGCCATTTGTCGATGTTTGCTAAGCAAAGTCTCTCGGTGATTGGATAACGAGCCATTTGTCGATGTTTGCTAAGCAAAATCTCTCGGTGATTAGATAACGAACCATTTGTCGATGTTTGCTAAGCAATGTATCTCGGTGATTGGATAACAAACCATTTGTCGATGTTTGCTAAGCAAACTCTCTCGGTGCTTTGATAACGAGCCATTTGTCGATGTTTGCTAAGCAAAGTCTCTCGGTGCTTTGATAACGAGCCATTTGTCGATGTTTGCTAAGCAAAGTCTCTCGGTGCTTTGATAACGAACCATTTGTCGATGTTTGCTAAGCAAAGGTTCTCGGTGCTTTCATAACGAGCTGTCGCAATGGAATGCGCTCCCAAGTAGGAATGAGACAACTTACTCTATTTAACTTCGAGAATTTATTGTCTGGCTCTCTGCGAGCGAATCGTTAATAATGAAACACAAATTAATACACAAATTATGCTTCTTGAACATAGACAAATGTCTTCTTTCTTCGTTTGGCTTCTTCGCTTCGTAAATCACCTTCCTTCTAAGATCCTTCAATTGCGGAGAGAGTTGTTGGTCTTCGAGTCAACTTTTCGACGTGGCTTTCGAGGTTCTCTCTGTCGTCGAGTGTCGTCTTGCTTCGAACTGTCTCCTGGTTTGTCCTAAAAGAAGTATGAGGTGTCGATTAGTCATCGATGGTGGTGCTTTACTCATTCTCTTATCATCACTTCGCTTCTGCAGTCCGAGTCATCGATCGATCACTCAAACAGAAAGACCGAGAGCTCGTCTGCTCACTTCTGAGTCACTTCTTACTCAGTGGTTGTCGCCATCGCGACATTCTCCCACCGAGGACTCTAGCGGAACTAAGCTCTGAACCGCTCTGGTCAAACTTCGACCGTTGCCCATGTCGACAACGGCTGTTCTAATGATTCCGTCGGTGCCCGGAATTAACTCTTCGATTCGGCCGCATAGCCAATCGGCTCGCTTCGCTGACTGGTCGACGATCAAAACGATCTCACCCACTTTCGGTGAGCGAGAACGTTCGCACCAGTACTGTCTTAACGTTAGCAAGTAATCACGATGCCATCGTGACCAAAAACCTTCATAAATCTTCTTTCTCTTTAGATAGAGTTCTACTAGATCACCGTCATAGTCTTGAGTAGAGGAAGGGAAGGGAGGGATGCTTGTGGTTGATTCACCACTCAAAAAGTTTGCCGGAACCAGAGCTGGCTCGTTCATGTTCGACGCCGTTAATGGCCTTCCGTTGATAATGGCTTGGACTTCGGAGAAGATAGTCTTAATCTCCTCCGAGTCGAATGTCTTTCTGATCTTCGTATTATTGAGCTGCCTTTTGATGCAACCCACCATTCGCTCGAACCAGCCATTCCACCAGGGTGCTCTTGGCGCTGAGAAGACCCACTTAATTGGACCACATTTCCTGAACCTGTCTGGCGCTCGTTGCTCCAGTAAGCTCAACACGGCGGCCAATTTTCGATTGGTCCGTTTGAAGCTAGTCCCGTTGTCACTGTGAATCTCCACTGGGATTCCGTACAAGTTAAAAACCCTTTGAAGGGCCATGAAACAGTATTCTGCGGTCAAGTCCGGGACCCACTCTATGTGTACTGCCCTAGTAACCGCGCAGGAGAAAATGAGTCCGTTTATCTGCTTCCCATCGTAGGTAGTGATGGGTCCGAAGTAATCCATGCCCATGTTTCGGAAAGGCTTCGCTTCGCTTACTCGGAACCGTGGCAATGGCGGCGGATTGACTCTGAACGCCTGACCACGATTTCGATTACAGGTGTGACAACGGTAGGTGTGGCTGTATACAGTCTTTCGTAGCTGAAATATCAAGAAGAATCGGTTGATCTCTTCGAAAGTTCGGTTTCTCCCTGGGTGATTCAATTTCTCGTGAGTTTCGGCGATCAGCTGCTTGACCCATGGGTGCATGTTGAGGACAATCGGAAACATCACATTGTAGTCAACCTGAGCGAACTCTAGTCTCCTTCTAGCCCTGAGTATGTTCCATTCGTCTATGAAAGGCGCCCACTTGTGGAGTTTCGACTTTTTCCTCAGAGACTTTTTTTCTTCTATCGTGATCAACTCAGCTCGGAATTGGTGCTTTTGCAGAAGCTGCCATACTCGCAGCTCTGCCAATGACTCTTTCGAGAGTCGTCTCACACGACCTGCATTGATAGCGTCCAATTCTCGTGGACTGATGTTCTCGAGTTCCCTTCTGAAGTGGTTCCGCGCCGTTTCGAGGTCGCCTTCCAACAGATGCGCCAGTGGCAGCACTTCCTCTGGTTCGAACATGGTCGGTTCCAGTAAATCCTCGTCTTGCCAACTTTCGTTTGGCACCTCATCTCGACAGACCTGTCTGCCTGTCCACCAAAGACGATTCTGGAGCAATGCCACGGCTGGTGAGCCTTTCGTAATGAGGTCCGCGGGATTGTTGGCCGACGAGACATATGCCCAGGTGCCTATTCCGCCAGTGATCTCCTGTATTTTGTTTATTCTTCTTGCCACATATGGCTGGTACTTATTGGCATCATTCTTGATTCGGTGCAGTGTCACTAGAGAGTCGGAGTACAGGACTATTCGTAGAAACGAGGCGGCGGTCTTCTGAACCACTGAACTCATCAGTTCGGCTCCAATCAGAGCCGCGCACAATTCCATTCGAGGGACCGTAGACGCCTTCTTTGGCGCTAATTTACCTTTCGCACAAAGCAGTAGTTGAACGCCAGAAGACATCTCTCGGATGTAGATTACCGAACCCAACCCGATCAGATTGGCATCGCAATAGACGTGGATCTCGTATTGACCAACTGGATCAATCGTCCTAGGTATCTTCAAAGTAAGCAAGCTCCGTAGTTGTTTGTCGAGTTCAATCACCTTAGCACATTGAGCGGAATCCAGTGGCATGTCCCAGTCTCTTGTCTCCATAGCCAGTTCTCTCAAGTACAATCTCATGCACATAGTGAATGGCAATACCAAACCTAGTGGATCGTATAACCTAGCCAGCGCCTTGAGCGCGTGTCGTCGGGTTGGGTGCTCTGGGAGGTCAAAGTTGTCCATCTTGAAGCTCAACTCGTCCTTCTTCGGATTCCACAACATACCAAGACAGTTCTGTGGCTTATCCTCACAAGTAACAGCAGCTCGAATGTTGCTGTCGCCCACTATCCGAGCATCGGAGGTGGACCAGTCATGGAGATCAAAAGAAGCCTGTTTAAATATGTCGGTCGTTTCGTTAACCATTCTGACCGCTCGGTCTCTTGTAGCTGCGGCTAGTGCAGCGTCGTCCACGTAGAGCCCTTCTTTCAGCTCTGTGACAGTCTCCGGGTATTGACCCTGGCACTGTCCTAAGTGATAGTCGACAACTGCTCCCAATATGCTAGGTGAGCAGATTGCACCAAACAAGAGTGCTTTCATACGATAGGTCATGGGTCGATCATCACTGATATTCTTATACCAGAAGTAGCGTAGCAGATCGCGATCTCGTGGGTCAATTCTTATCTGCAGAAAGGCTTTCTTCAAGTCAGTAGTGAGTAGAATTGGTGCCAACCGAACACGGAGCAATGATTTGAGCAGATCACAGTGGACGATTGTGCCCTTGTATAGACACTGATTGAGCGATTTGTGTGTCTTTCTGTGTGCCGAGGCGTTGAACACGGCTCGACACTTAGTCTTCGAAGCTTCTTTCTTGAACACCGGCAGATGTGGAATGTAGCCTATCCTTCTAGTGACATGCCCTTCCCTTCTTGGTTCTACCGGGTCCAACTCCTCTTCTGAGTCGGCATCTACTTCGACTGGGAATATTGGGACATTCTCTGCATGTCCCTCTGCCAAGTAGGCACTCATCGTCTGATGATATTCAACTAATTGGCCAGACTTTTCGAGTCTCTGCCGCAACTGCATGGCCTGTTTAAGAGCACTTAGACGGTTGTCATCCAATTTCTCCAAACACATGATCGGCAATCTAACATAGTAACGCCTTTTCACGGAGTTATAACGAATTTCGATCGTAATGTCCTCCGGTTCTGGTTCTGTGTAATCAAAAATATGTTTGAGATCATCGTATACGCACCGAGGGTTTTCTTCCTCTGTAGTGGTGAGCTCGTTGGATCGGTCGCCGAAATGCATCATCATCTCCTTCGTGTTTCCGCATATCATCCAACCTAATTTAGTCTCGTATGCACTGAACAGTGGCCCCAACGGCATTCTAACGTTGGTTCGAAAGGCCTCTCCAAAGTCGTTGCCAATGATCATCATGACATAGTTCGTGAAGACAGTCTCGGCGGTCCTCTGCTCGGTAATTCGGATCTTCTTATCCGCAACAAATTTCTGAAGCTGCCTTGATGGCACTTCGGTGGGTACTCGAGTGATCTGATCTACTACCCAGGGCTCAAGATAGTAACGGAAACCTCGGTCCATAGCTCCGAGGCATACTGTGACACAACGAGCAGAATCGGTGTCATTCGATCCAATTCCACTCAGAGCAATCGGTGTGGCGGCCGTGGTCTTACAGCCCAGCGCCTCGACTAAGCGGCGATCAATAATTGTTCTAGTCCCCCCATTATCTAACAGTACTCGAGCCCATATCGAGCGACCTTCATAAGTTACCTTCGCAATGATCGTAGCAAGGAATATCTGATCTACAGAAGAGAGGATTACCTGAGGACCCGCTTTTTCGAAGCGGCACAACCATTCGTGGTGTCTTCCTTTGCGGCACTGTGCACAAATCTCATTACAGTCCGGCTTATCGTCGTGCAGGTGCTTCAAACAGCGATAACACAATCCGGCCGAGCTAGCACGCTCATATCGTAGGTTGATGTTCAGTGGGCAGTTACCAGACTCGTGCCCTTTATCCTTGCAAAAGACACAACCTTGCTGTACCAAAAACAGTTGTTCATTGGGCTTGTGATGCTCTCCCGGAAATCGACGTTTCAACCCGTGACGTGACTGAAACCGAGGCAGCTGAGGAGTTGCTTTCGATGGTGGTTGTGGTTTATCTCTTTGTCGTATGTCTTCCAGGCGGTGAGATTCCAATTCGCTGTCCAGGTACCGAAAGAGTCCATTAATGTTTCGGGGATAGTTCTTGTTCAGTTCGTGACAACTGGTCGTGGTCAGCTTCTCTTTGACCGCGTCAATAATTTGGGACTCAAAATATGTCTCCATTTCGATAGATCGGACACCCGAGACAACATTCAGTAGTTTCTGCCATGACTCAGTAAGGCCGTGTTTCGTAATGGGAGGAATGGCTTGGATCTCTTTTATCCACTGAGCCGCCGCTTGTGAGCCATCGTTGAAACGTCGGTCTAACACTTGAAGCAAGTAATTGGGATCCGCTTGAAACTTCTTATACGAGCCGAGAGATTTCTGGACATCTTTCGATAGACCATTGTAGATTCGACGTGTCTTCGTTTCATCATCGATTTCATCATTTTCGATGATCAAATCCATCAGTGCCGCCCGATAACGATCATAGTCTAGTATGTCACCCGAAAAGGTCGGGTCACTTTCTGCCTTTAGACGTTTGGCAGCTCTGTTCTCAGTAATACTACGTTGATCTTGTCCATATTCTTCTAGCTCGGCACTGGCTTCAACTATAAAGTTCCAGTATTCAACTTGATCGTTATAAGTTTGTCCTTTGCTAATCAACTCATTGTTGTAATCTTTGATGATGTCTAGCTGTTGTTCGGTGGTTCGAGCCAGCATGGACGACGGTCGTACTCGGAGCTGCCGAAGCAAGTTTTCCGCAGCTAATTTCGTTTCTCTTCGTTGGCGTACCAGTCTTTCCATGGCGAAGTCTTGAGCTCGTAATGTCGATTGACCTGGGGGGAAGAAGTGAACGAATTAGTTATAATTATAAATAGAAGAGCTCCTTCGGTCCACCAGCAGGTAAGACAGTGCCACGGACCGTGTTTACATCCTCAGCGAGTTACGTCCTTGATGAACGAGCTTTCAAATGTAAACACAGTCACATGTGACACCAAACATGCTGTTTCGAGCAATGTTTTACTTCTACTTCGATCTGAATTGAACCATCACACTCCGTGATCACCGATTCATCGACCGGTGCCGCATGACACTAGGTCAACCGCTCCATAGCCTTTTTATCATTTGTCCAACTTCTGTGCATTAAATGCAATCGACATGGCTACAGCCTTCTCGCTGTCTTTGGAGATGTTTCGATCTCCAAAGAATGGAATGGGACCTCTGGCCAGACGTGCCATATACGGAGTTCGAGTCTTAAAGATAAGTCTCATGATTTTTCTTCGTCTTCTAGTTCGTAAGTCCTCACCCGGGGCACCATGTCGCAATGGAATGCGCTCCCAAGTAGGAATGAGACAACTTACTCTATTTAACTTCGAGAATTTATTGTCTGGCTCTCTGCGAGCGAATCGTTAATAATGAAACACAAATTAATACACAAATTATGCTTCTTGAACATAGACAAATGTCTTCTTTCTTCGTTTGGCTTCTTCGCTTCGTAAATCACCTTCCTTCTAAGATCCTTCAATTGCGGAGAGAGTTGTTGGTCTTCGAGTCAACTTTTCGACGTGGCTTTCGAGGTTCTCTCTGTCGTCGAGTGTCGTCTTGCTTCGAACTGTCTCCTGGTTTGTCCTAAAAGAAGTATGAGGTGTCGATTAGTCATCGATGGTGGTGCTTTACTCATTCTCTTATCATCACTTCGCTTCTGCAGTCCGAGTCATCGATCGATCACTCAAACAGAAAGACCGAGAGCTCGTCTGCTCACTTCTGAGTCACTTCTTACTCAGTGGTTGTCGCCATCGCGACACGAGCCATTTGTCGATGTTTGCTAAGCAAAGTCTCTCGGTGCTTTGATAACGAGCCATTTGTCGATGTTTGCTAAGCAAACTCTCTCGGTGCTTTGATAACGAGCCATTTGTCGATGTTTGCTAAGCAAAGTCTCTCGGTGCTTTGATAACGAGCCATTTGTCGATGTTTGCTAAGCAAAGTCTCTCGGTGCTTTCATAACGAACCATTTGTCGATGTTTGCTAAGCAAACTCTCTCGGTGCTTTGATAACGAACCATTTGTCGATGTTTGCTAAGCAAAGTCTCTCGGTGATTGGATAACGAACCATTTGTCGATGTTTGCTAAGCAAACTCTCTCGGTGCTTTGATAACGAGCCATTTGTCGATGTTTGCTAAGCAAAGTCTCTCGGTGCTTTGATAACGAAGCATTTGTCGATGTTTGCTAAGCAAAGTCTCTCGGTGCTTTCATAACGAACCATTTGTCGATGTTTGCTAAGCAAAGTCTCTCGGTGTTTTCATAACGAACCATTTGTCGATGTTTGCTAAGCAAAGTCTCTCGGTGCTTTGATAACGAACCATTTGTCGATGTTTGCTAAGCAAAGTCTCTCGGTGATTGGATAACGAGCCATTTGTCGATGTTTGCTAAGCAAAGTCTCTCGGTGATTGGATAACGAGCCATTTGTCGATGTTTGCTAAGCAAAGTCTCTCGGTGCTTTCATAACGAGCCATTTGTCAATGTTTGCTAAGCAATGTATCTCGGTGCTTTCATAACGAACCATTTGTCGATGTTTGCTAAGCAAAGTCTCTCGGTGCTTTGATAACGAGCCATTTGTCGATGTTTGCTAAGCAAAGTCTCTCGGTGCTTTCATAACGAGCCATTTGTCAATGTTTGCTAAGCAATGTATCTCGGTGCTTTCATAACGAGCCATTTGTCGATGTTTGCTAAGCAAAGTCTCTCGGTGATTGGATAACGAACCATTTGTCGATGTTTGCTAAGCAAACTATCTCGGTGCTTTGATAACGAACCATTTGTCGATGTTTGCTAAGCAATGTATCTCGGTGATTGGATAACAAACCATTTGTCGATGTTTGCTAAGCAATGAATCTCGGTGCTTTGATAACGAAGCATTTGTCGATGTTTGCTAAGCAAAGTCTCTCGGTGATTGGATAACGAACCATTTGTCGATGTTTGCTAAGCAAAGTCTCTCGGTGATTGGATAACGAACCATTTGTCGATGTTTGCTAAGCAATGTATCTCGGTGATTGGATAACAAACCATTTGTCGATGTTTGCTAAGCAATGAATCTCGGTGCTTTGATAACGAAGCATTTGTCGATGTTTGCAAAGCAAAGTCTCTCGGTGCTTTCATAACGAGCCATTTGTCGATGTTTGCTAAGCAAAGTCTCTCGGTGATTGGATAACGAACCATTTGTCGATGTTTGCTAAGCAATGAATCTCGGTTCTTTGATAACGAAGCATTTGTCGATGTTTGCTAAGCAAAGTCTCTCGGTGATTTGATAACGAACCATTTGTCGATGTTTGCTAAGCAAACTCTCTCGGTGCTTTGATAACGAGCCATTTGTCGATGTTTGCTAAGCAAAGTCTCTCGGTGCTTTCATAACGAGCCATTTGTCGATGTTTGCTAAGCAAAGTCTCTCGGTGATTGGATAACGAACCATTTGTCGATGTTTGCTAAGCAATGTATCTCGGTGATTGGATAACGAACCATATGTCGATGTTTGCTAAGCAATGAATCTCGGTGCTTTGATAACGAAGCATTTGTCGATGTTTGCTAAGCAAAGTCTCTCGGTGATTGGATAACGAACCATTTGTCGATGTTTGCTAAGCAAACTCTCTCGGTGCTTTGATAACGAGCCATTTGTCGATGTTTGCTAAGCAAAGTCTCTCGGTGCTTTGATAACGAGCCATTTGTCGATGTTTGCTAAGCAAAGTCTCTCGGTGATTGGATAACGAACCATTTGTCGATGTTTGCTAAGCAATGTATCTCGGTGCTTTGATAACGAACCATTTGTCGATGTTTGCTAAGCAATGTATCTCGGTGCTTTGATAACGAGCCATTTGTCAATGTTTGCTAAGCAATGTATCTCGGTGCTTTCATAACGAGCCATTTGTCGATGTTTGCTAAGCAAAGTCTCTCGGTGCTTTCATAACGAGCCATTTGTCGATGTTTGCTAAGCAAAGTCTCTCGGTGATTGGATAACGAACCATTTGTCGATGTTTGCTAAGCAAAGTCTCTCGGTGCTTTCATAACGAGCCATTTGTCGATGTTTGCTAAGCAAAGTCTCTCGGTGCTTTCATAACGAACCATTTGTCGATGTTTGCTAAGCAAAGTCTCTCGGTGTTTTCATAACGAGCCATTTGTCAATGTTTGCTAAGCAATGTATCTCGGTGCTTTCATAACGAACCATTTGTCGATGTTTGCTAAGCAAAGTCTCTCGGTGCTTTGATAACGAGCCATTTGTCGATGTTTGCTAAGCAAAGTCTCTCGGTGCTTTCATAACGAGCCATTTGTCAATGTTTGCTAAGCAATGTATCTCGGTGCTTTGATAACGAAGCATTTGTCGATGTTTGCTAAGCAAAGTCTCTCGGTGCTTTGATAACGAGCCATTTGTCGATGTTTGCTAAGCAAAGTCTCTCGGTGATTGGATAACGAACCATTTGTCGATGTTTGTTAAGCAATGTATCTCGGTGCTTTGATAACGAACCATTTGTCGATGTTTGCTAAGCAAAGTCTCTCGGTGCTTTGATAACGAGCCATTTGTCGATGTTTGCTAAGCAAACTCTCTCGGTGCTTTGATAACGAACCATTTGTCGATGTTTGCTAAGCAATGTATCTCGGTGCTTTGATAACGAACCATTTGTCGATGTTTGCTAAGCAAACTCTCTCGGTGCTTTGATAACGAGCCATTTGTCGATGTTTGCTAAGCAAAGTCGCTCGGTGCTTTGATAACGAGCCATTTGTCGATGTTTGTTAAGCAAAGTCTCTCGGTGCTTTCATAACGAGCCATTTGTCGATGTTTGCTAAGCAAAGTCTCTCGGTGATTGGATAACGAGCCATTTGTCGTTGTTTGCTAAGCAATGTATCTCGGTGATTGGATAACGAACCATTTGTCGATGTTTGCTAAGCAATGTATCTCGGTGCTTTCATAACGAGCCATTTGTCGATGTTTGCTAAGCAATGAATCTCGGTGCTTTGATAACGAACCATTTGTCGATGTTTGCTAAGCAAAGTCTCTCGTTGCTTTCATAATGAACCATTTGTCGATGTTTGCTAAGCAATGGATCTCGGTGCTTTGATAACGAACCATTTGTCGATGTTTGCTAAGCAAAGTCTCTCGGTGCTTTGATAACGAACCATTTGTCGATGTTTGCTAAGCAAAGTCTCTCGGTGATTGGATAACGAACCATTTGTCGATGTTTGCTAAGCAAACTCTCTCGGTGCTTTGATAACGAGCCATTTGTCGATGTTTGCTAAGCAAAGTCTCTCGGTGCTTTGATAACGAAGCATTTGTCGATGTTTGCTAAGCAAAGTCTCTCGGTGCTTTGATAACGAGTCATTTGTCGATGTTTGCTAAGCAAAGTCTCTCGGTGATTGGATAACGAACCATTTGTCGATGTTTGTTAAGCAAAGGTTCTCGGTGCTTTCATAACGAGCCATTTGTCGATGTTTGCTAAGCAAAGTCTCTCGGTGCTTTGATAACGAGCCATTTGTCGATGTTTGCTAAGCAAACTCTCTCGGTGCTTTGATAACGAGCCATTTGTCGATGTTTGCTAAGCAAAGTCTCTCGGTGCTTTGTTAACGAGCCATTTGTCGATGTTTGCTAAGCAAAGTCTCTCGGTGCTTTCATAACGAACCATTTGTCGATGTTTGCTAAGCAATGTATCTCGGTGCTTTGATAACGAACCATTTGTCGATGTTTGCTAAGCAAACTCTCTCGGTGCTTTGATAACGAGCCATTTGTCGATGTTTGCTAAGCAAAGTCTCTCGGTGCTTTGATAACGAGCCATTTGTCGATGTTTGCTAAGCAAAGTCTCTCGGTGCTTTGATAACGAACCATTTGTCGATGTTTGCTAAGCAAAGGTTCTCGGTGCTTTCATAACGAGCCATTTGTCGATGTTTGCTAAGCAAAGTCTCTCGGTGCTTTGATAACGAGCCATTTGTCGATGTTTGCTAAGCAAACTCTCTCGGTGCTTTGATAACGAGCCATTTGTCGATGTTTGCTAAGCAAAGTCTCTCGGTGCTTTGATAACGAGCCATTTGTCGATGTTTGCTAAGCAAAGTCTCTCGGTGCTTTCATAACGAACCATTTGTCGATGTTTGCTAAGCAAACTCTCTCGGTGCTTTGATAACGAACCATTTGTCGATGTTTGCTAAGCAAAGTCTCTCGGTGATTGGATAACGAACCATTTGTCGATGTTTGCTAAGCAAACTCTCTCGGTGCTTTGATAACGAGCCATTTGTCGATGTTTGCTAAGCAAAGTCTCTCGGTGCTTTGATAACGAAGCATTTGTCGATGTTTGCTAAGCAAAGTCTCTCGGTGCTTTGATAACGAGTCATTTGTCGATGTTTGCTAAGCAAAGTCTCTCGGTGATTGGATAACGAACCATTTGTCGATGTTTGTTAAGCAATGTATCTCGGTGCTTTGATAACGAACCATTTGTCGATGTTTGCTAAGCAATGTATCTCGGTGCTTTGATAACGAACCATTTGTCGATGTTTGCTAAGCAATGTATCTCGGTGCTTTGATAACGAGCCATTTGTCGATGTTTGCTAAGCAAAGTCTCTCGGTGCTTTGATAACAAGCCATTTGTCGATGTTTGCTAAGCAAAGTCTCTCGGTGCTTTGATAACGAACCATTTGTCGATGTTTGCTAAGCAAAGGTTCTCGGTGCTTTCATAACGAGCCATTTGTCGATGTTTGCTAAGCAAAGTCTCTCGGTGCTTTGATAACGAGCCATTTGTCGATGTTTGCTAAGCAAACTCTCTCGGTGCTTTGATAACGAGCCATTTGTCGATGTTTGCTAAGCAAAGTCTCTCGGTGCTTTGATAACGAGCCATTTGTCGATGTTTGCTAAGCAAACTCTCTCGGTGCTTTGATAACTAACCATTTGTCGATGTTTGCTAAGCAAAGTCTCTCGGTGATTGGATAACGAACCATTTGTCGATGTTTGCTAAGCAAACTCTCTCGGTGCTTTGATAACGAGCCATTTGTCGATGTTTGCTAAGCAAAGTCTCTCGGTGCTTTGATAACGAAGCATTTGTCGATGTTTGCTAAGCAAAGTCTCTCGGTGCTTTGATAACGAGTCATTTGTCGATGTTTGCTAAGCAAAGTCTCTCGGTGATTGGATAACGAACCATTTGTCGATGTTTGTTAAGCAATGTATCTCGGTGCTTTGATAACGAACCATTTGTCGATGTTTGCTAAGCAATGTATCTCGGTGCTTTGATAACGAACCATTTGTCGATGTTTGCTAAGCAATGTATCTCGGTGCTTTGATAACGAACCATTTGTCGATGTTTGCTAAGCAAAGTCTCTCGGTGCTTTGATAACGAAGCATTTGTCGATGTTTGCTAAGCAAAGTCTCTCGGTGCTTTGATAACGAGTCATTTGTCGATGTTTGCTAAGCAAAGTCTCTCGGTGCTTTGATAACGAAGCATTTGTCGATGTTTGCTAAGCAAAGTCTCTCGGTGCTTTGATAACGAACCATTTGTCGATGTTTGCTAAGCAAACTCTCTCGGTGCTTTGATAACGAGCCATTTGTCGATGTTTGCTAAGCAAAGTCTCTCGGTGCTTTGATAACGAGCCATTTGTCGATGTTTGCTAAGCAAAGTCTCTCGGTGCTTTCATAACGAACCATTTGTCGATGTTTGCTAAGCAATGTATCTCGGTGCTTTGATAACGAACCATTTGTCGATGTTTGCTAAGCAAAGGTTCTCGGTGCTTTCATAACGAGCCATTTGTCGATGTTTGCTAAGCAAAGTCTCTCGGTGCTTTGATAACGAGCCATTTGTCGATGTTTGCTAAGCAAACTCTCTCGGTGCTTTGATAACGAGCCATTTGTCGATGTTTGCTAAGCAAAGTCTCTCGGTGCTTTGATAACGAGCCATTTGTCGATGTTTGCTAAGCAAAGTCTCTCGGTGCTTTCATAACGAACCATTTGTCGATGTTTGCTAAGCAAACTTTCTCGGTGCTTTGATAACGAACCATTTGTCGATGTTTGCTAAGCAAAGTCTCTCGGTGATTGGATAACGAACCATTTGTCGATGTTTGCTAAGCAAACTCTCTCGGTGCTTTGATAACGAGCCATTTGTCGATGTTTGCTAAGCAAAGTCTCTCGGTGCTTTGATAACGAAGCATTTGTCGATGTTTGCTAAGCAAAGTCTCTCGGTGCTTTGATAACGAGTCATTTGTCGATGTTTGCTAAGCAAAGTCTCTCGGTGATTGGATAACGAACCATTTGTCGATGTTTGTTAAGCAATGTATCTCGGTGCTTTGATAACGAACCATTTGTCGATGTTTGCTAAGCAATGTATCTCGGTGCTTTGATAACGAACCATTTGTCGATGTTTGCTAAGCAATGTATCTCGGTGCTTTGATAACGAACCATTTGTCGATGTTTGCTAAGCAAAGTCTCTCGGTGATTGGATAACGAACCATTTGTCGATGTTTGTTAAGCAATGTATCTCGGTGCTTTGATAACGAACCATTTGTCGATGTTTGCTAAGCAATGAATCTCGGTGCTTTGATAACGAAGCATTGGTCGATGTTTGCTAAGCAAAGTCTCTCGGTGCTTTGATAACGAGCCATTTGTCGATGTTTGCTAAGCAAAGTCTCTCGGTGATTGGATAACGAACCATTTGTCGATGTTTGTTAAGCAATGTATCTCGGTGCTTTGATAACGAACCATTTGTCGATGTTTGCTAAGCAAAGGTTCTCGGTGCTTTCATAACGAGCCATTTGTCGATGTTTGCTAAGCAATGTATCTCGGTGCTTTGATAACGAACCATTTGTCGATGTTTGCTAAGCTATGTATCTCGGTGCTTTGATAACGAACCATTTGTCGATGTTTGCTAAGCAAACTCTCTCGGTGCTTTGATAACGAGCCATTTGTCGATGTTTGCTAAGCAAAGTCTCTCGGTGCTTTGATAACGAGCCATTTGTCGATGTTTGCTAAGCAAAGTCGCTCGGTGCTTTGATAACGAGCCATTTGTCGATGTTTGTTAAGCAAAGTCTCTCGGTGCTTTTCTAAAGAGCCATTTGTCGATGTTTGCTAAGCAAAGTCTCTCGGTGATTGGATAACGAGCCATTTGTCGTTGTTTGCTAAGCAATGTATCTCGGTGCTTTGATAACGAACCATTTGTCGATGTTTGCTAAGCAAAGTCTCTCTGTGCTTTCATAACGAGCCATTTGTCGATGTTTGCTAAACAATGAATCTCGGTGCTTTAATAACGAGCCATTTGTCGATGTTTGCTAAGCAAAGTCTCTCGGTGCTTTGATAACGAGCCATTTGTCGATGTTTGCTAAGCAAAGTCTCTCGTTGCTTTCATAATGAACCATTTGTCGATGTTTGCTAAGCAAAGGTTCTCGGTGCTTTCATAACGAGCCATTTGTCGATGTTTGCTAAGCAAAGGTTCTCGGTGCTTTCATAACGAGCCATTTGTCGATGTTTGCTAAGCAAACTCTCTCGGTGCTTTCATAACGAGCCATTTGTCGATGTTTGCTAAGCAATGAATCTCGGTGCTTTGATAACGAACCATTTGTCGATGTTTGCTAAGCAAAGTCTCTCGGTGCTTTGATAACAAGCCATTTGTCGATGTTTGCTAAGCAATGTATCTCGGTGCTTTGATAACGAACCATTTGTCGATGTTTGCTAAGCAAAGTCTCTCGGTGCTTTCATAACGAGCCATTTGTCGATGTTTGCTAAGCAAAGGTTCTCGGTGTTTTCATAACGAGCCATTTGTCGATGTTTGCTAAGCAAAGGTTCTCGGTGCTTTCATAACGAGCCATTTGTCGATGTTTGCTAAGCAAACTCTCTCGGTGCTTTGATAACGAGCCATTTGTCGATGTTTGCTAAGCAAAGTCTCTCGGTGCTTTGATAACAAGCCATTTGTCGATGTTTGCTAAGCAAAGTCTCTCGGTGATTGGATAACGAGCCATTTGTCGATGTTTGCTAAGCAATGTATCTCGGTGCTTTGATAACGAACCATTTGTCGATGTTTGCTAAGCAAAGTCTCTCGGTGCTTTCATAACGAGCCATTTGTCGATGTTTGCTAAGCAATGAATCTCGGTGCTTTGATAACGAGCCATTTGTCGATGTTTGCTAAGCAAAGGCTCTCGGTGCTTTGATAACGAGCCATTTGTCGATGTTTGCTAAGCAAAGTCTCTCGTTGCTTTCATAATGAACCATTTGTCGATGTTTGCTAAGCAATGAATCTCGGTGCTTTGATAACGAACCATTTGTCGATGTTTGCTAAGCAAACTCTCTCGGTGCTTTGATAACGAACCATTTGTCGATGTTTGCTAAGCAAAGGTTCTCGGTGCTTTCATAACGAGCCATTTGTCGATGTTTGCTAAGCAAACTCTCTCGGTGCTTTGATAACGAGCCATTTGTCGATGTTTGCTAAGCAAAGTCTCTCGGTGATTGGATAACGAGCCATTTGTCGATGTTTGCTAAGCAATGTATCTCGGTGCTTTGATAACGAACCATTTGTCGATGTTTGCTAAGCAAAGTCTCTCGGTGCTTTCATAACGAGCCATTTGTCGATGTTTGCTAAGCAATGAATCTCGGTGCTTTGATAACGAACCATTTGTCGATGTTTGCTAAGCAAACTCTTTCGGTGCTTTCATAACGAGCCATTTGTCGATGTTTGCTAAGCAAAGTCGCTCGGTGCTTTGATAACGAGCCATTTGTCGATGTTTGCTAAGCAAACTCTCTCGGTGCTTTGATAACGAGCCATTTGTCGATGTTTGCTAAGCAAAGTCTCTCGGTGCTTTCATAACGAGCCATTTGTCGATGTTTGCTAAGCAATGAATCTCGGTGCTTTGATAACGAACCATTTGTCGATGTTTGCTAAGCAAAGTCTCTCGGTGCTTTGATAACAAGCCATTTGTCGATGTTTGCTAAGCAAAGTCTCTCGGTGATTGGATAACGAGCCATTTGTCGATGTTTGCTAAGCAATGTATCTCGGTGCTTTGATAACGAACCATTTGTCGATGTTTGCTAAGCAAAGTCTCTCGGTGCTTTCATAACGAGCCATTTGTCGATGTTTGCTAAGCAAAGGTTCTCGGTGTTTTCATAACGAGCCATTTGTCGATGTTTGCTAAGCAAAGGTTCTCGGTGCTTTCATAACGAGCCATTTGTCGATGTTTGCTAAGCAAACTCTCTCGGTGCTTTGATAACGAGCCATTTGTCGATGTTTGCTAAGCAAAGTCTCTCGGTGCTTTGATAACAAGCCATTTGTCGATGTTTGCTAAGCAAAGTCTCTCGGTGATTGGATAACGAGCCATTTGTCGATGTTTGCTAAGCAATGTATCTCGGTGCTTTGATAACGAACCATTTGTCGATGTTTGCTAAGCAAAGTCTCTCGGTGCTTTCATAACGAGCCATTTGTCGATGTTTGCTAAGCAATGAATCTCGGTGCTTTGATAACGAGCCATTTGTCGATGTTTGCTAAGCAAAGGCTCTCGGTGCTTTGATAACGAGCCATTTGTCGATGTTTGCTAAGCAAAGTCTCTCGTTGCTTTCATAATGAACCATTTGTCGATGTTTGCTAAGCAATGAATCTCGGTGCTTTGATAACGAACCATTTGTCGATGTTTGCTAAGCAAACTCTCTCGGTGCTTTGATAACGAACCATTTGTCGATGTTTGCTAAGCAAAGGTTCTCGGTGCTTTCATAACGAGCCATTTGTCGATGTTTGCTAAGCAAACTCTCTCGGTGCTTTGATAACGAGCCATTTGTCGATGTTTGCTAAGCAAAGTCTCTCGGTGATTGGATAACGAGCCATTTGTCGATGTTTGCTAAGCAATGTATCTCGGTGCTTTGATAACGAACCATTTGTCGATGTTTGCTAAGCAAAGTCTCTCGGTGCTTTCATAACGAGCCATTTGTCGATGTTTGCTAAGCAATGAATCTCGGTGCTTTGATAACGAACCATTTGTCGATGTTTGCTAAGCAAACTCTTTCGGTGCTTTCATAACGAGCCATTTGTCGATGTTTGCTAAGCAAAGTCGCTCGGTGCTTTGATAACGAGCCATTTGTCGATGTTTGCTAAGCAAACTCTCTCGGTGCTTTGATAACGAGCCATTTGTCGATGTTTGCTAAGCAAAGTCTCTCGGTGCTTTTCTAACGAGCCATTTGTCGATGTTTGCTAAGCAAAGGTTCTCGGTGCTTTCATAACGAGCCATTTGTCGATGTTTGCTAAGCAAAGTCTCTCGGTGCTTTCATAACGAGCCATTTGTCGATGTTTGCTAAGCAAAGGTTCTCGGTGCTTTCATAACGAGCCATTTGTCGATGTTTGCTAAGCAAAGGTTCTCGGTGCTTTCATAACGAGCCATTTGTCGATGTTTGCTAAGCAAACTCTCTCGGTGCTTTGATAACGAGCCATTTGTCGATGTTTGCTAAGCAATGAATCTCGGTGCTTTGATAACGAACCATTTGTCGATGTTTGCTAAGCAAAGGTTCTCGGTGCTTTCATAACGAGCCATTTGTCGATGTTTGCTAAGCAAAGTCTCTCGGTGCTTTGATAACGAGCCATTTGTCGATGTTTGCTAAGCAAAGTCTCTCGGTGCTTTGATAACGAGCCATTTGTCGATGTTTGCTAAGCAAAGTCTCTCGGTGCTTTGATAACGAACCATTTGTCGATGTTTGCTAAGCAATGAATCTCGGTGCTTTGATAACGAACCATTTGTCGATGTTTGCTAAGCAATGTATCTCGGTGCTTTCATAACGAGCCATTTGTCGATGTTTGCTAAGCAAAGGTTCTCGGTGCTTTCATAACGAGCCATTTGTCGATGTTTGCTAAGCAAAGGTTCTCGGTGCTTTCATAACGAGCCATTTGTCGATGTTTGCTAAGCAAACTCTCTCGGTGCTTTGATAACGAGCCATTTGTCGATGTTTGCTAAGCAAAGTCTCTCGGTGATTGGATAACGAGCCATTTGTCGATGTTTGCTAAGCAAAGGTTCTCGGTGCTTTCATAACGAGCCATTTGTCGATGTTTGCTAAGCAAACTCTCTCGGTGCTTTCATAACGAGCCATTTGTCGATGTTTGCTAAGCAAAGTCGCTCGGTGCTTTGATAACGAGCCATTTGTCGATGTTTGCTAAGCAAACTCTCTCGGTGCTTTGATAACGAGCCATTTGTCGATGTTTGCTAAGCAAAGTCTCTCGGTGCTTTTCTAACGAGCCATTTGTCGATGTTTGCTAAGCAAAGTCTCTCGGTGCTTTGATAACGAGCCATTTGTCGATGTTTGCTAAGCAAAGTCGCTCGGTGCTTTGATAACGAGCCATTTGTCGATGTTTGTTAAGCAAAGTCTCTCGGTGCTTTTCTAAAGAGCCATTTGTCGATGTTTGCTAAGCAAAGTCTCTCGGTGATTGGATAACGAGCCATTTGTCGTTGTTTGCTAAGCAATGTATCTCGGTGCTTTGATAACGAACCATTTGTCGATGTTTGCTAAGCAAAGTCTCTCTGTGCTTTCATAACGAGCCATTTGTCGATGTTTGCTAAGCAATGAATCTCGGTGCTTTAATAACGAGCCATTTGTCGATGTTTGCTAAGCAAAGTCTCTCGGTGCTTTGATAACGAGCCATTTGTCGATGTTTGCTAAGCAAAGTCTCTCGTTGCTTTCATAATGAACCATTTGTCGATGTTTGCTAAGCAAAGGTTCTCGGTGCTTTCATAACGAGCCATTTGTCGATGTTTGCTAAGCAAAGGTTCTCGGTGCTTTCATAACGAGCCATTTGTCGATGTTTGCTAAGCAAACTCTCTCGGTGCTTTCATAACGAGCCATTTGTCGATGTTTGCTAAGCAATGAATCTCGGTGCTTTGATAACGAACCATTTGTCGATGTTTGCTAAGCAAAGTCTCTCGGTGCTTTGATAACAAGCCATTTGTCGATGTTTGCTAAGCAAAGTCTCTCGGTGATTGGATAACGAGCCATTTGTCGATGTTTGCTAAGCAAAGGTTCTCGGTGCTTTCATAACGAGCCATTTGTCGATGTTTGCTAAGCAAAGTCTCTCGGTGCTTTGATAACGAGCCATTTGTCGATGTTTGCTAAGCAAAGTCTCTTGGTGCTTTGATAACGAGCCATTTGTCGATGTTTGCTAAGCAAAGTCTCTCGGTGCTTTGATAACGAACCATTTGTCGATGTTTGCTAAGCAAACTCTCTCGGTGCTTTGATAACGAGCCATTTGTCGATGTTTGCTAAGCAAAGTCTCTCGGTGCTTTGATAACAAGCCATTTGTCGATGTTTGCTAAGCAAAGTCTCTCGGTGATTGGATAACGAGCCATTTGTCGATGTTTGCTAAGCAATGTATCTCGGTGCTTTGATAACGAACCATTTGTCGATGTTTGCTAAGCAAAGTCTCTCGGTGCTTTCATAACGAGCCATTTGTCGATGTTTGCTATGCAATGAATCTCGGTGCTTTGATAACGAGCCATTTGTCGATGTTTGCTAAGCAAAGGCTCTCGGTGCTTTGATAACGAGCCATTTGTCGATGTTTGCTAAGCAAAGTCTCTCGTTGCTTTCATAATGAACCATTTGTCGATGTTTGCTAAGCAATGAATCTCGGTGCTTTGATAACGAACCATTTGTCGATGTTTGCTAAGCAAACTCTCTCGGTGCTTTGATAACGAACCATTTGTCGATGTTTGCTAAGCAAAGGTTCTCGGTGCTTTCATAACGAGCCATTTGTCGATGTTTGCTAAGCAAACTCTCTCGGTGCTTTGATAACGAGCCATTTGTCGATGTTTGCTAAGCAAAGGTTCTCGGTGCTTTCATAACGAGCCATTTGTCGATGTTTGCTAAGCAAAGTCTCTCGGTGATTGGATAACGAGCCATTTGTCGATGTTTGCTAAGCAATGTATCTCGGTGCTTTGATAACGAACCATTTGTCGATGTTTGCTAAGCAAAGTCTCTCGGTGCTTTCATAACGAGCCATTTGTCGATGTTTGCTAAGCAATGAATCTCGGTGCTTTGATAACGAACCATTTGTCGATGTTTGCTAAGCAAACTCTTTCGGTGCTTTCATAACGAGCCATTTGTCGATGTTTGCTAAGCAAAGTCGCTCGGTGCTTTGATAACGAGCCATTTGTCGATGTTTGCTAAGCAAAGGCTCTCGGTGCTTTCATAACGAGCCATTTGTCGATGTTTGCTAAGCAAAGTCGCTCGGTGCTTTGATAACGAGCCATTTGTCGATGTTTGCTAAGCAAACTCTCTCGGTGCTTTGATAACGAGCCATTTGTCGATGTTTGCTAAGCAAAGTCTCTCGGTGCTTTTCTAACGAGCCATTTGTCGATGTTTGCTAAGCAAAGGTTCTCGGTGCTTTCATAACGAGCCATTTGTCGATGTTTGCTAAGCAAAGTCTCTCGGTGCTTTCATAACGAGCCATTTGTCGATGTTTGCTAAGCAAAGGTTCTCGGTGCTTTCATAACGAGCCATTTGTCGATGTTTGCTAAGCAAAGGTTCTCGGTGCTTTCATAACGAGCCATTTGTCGATGTTTGCTAAGCAAACTCTCTCGGTGCTTTGATAACGAGCCATTTGTCGATGTTTGCTAAGCAATGAATCTCGGTGCTTTGATAACGAACCATTTGTCGATGTTTGCTAAGCAAAGGTTCTCGGTGCTTTCATAACGAGCCATTTGTCGATGTTTGCTAAGCAATGAATCTCGGTGCTTTGATAACGAACCATTTGTCGATGTTTGCTAAGCAAACTCTTTCGGTGCTTTCATAACGAGCCATTTGTCGATGTTTGCTAAGCAAAGTCGCTCGGTGCTTTGATAACGAGCCATTTGTCGATGTTTGCTAAGCAAACTCTCTCGGTGCTTTGATAACGAGCCATTTGTCGATGTTTGCTAAGCAAAGTCTCTCGGTGCTTTTCTAACGAGCCATTTGTCGATGTTTGCTAAGTAAAGGTTCTCGGTGCTTTCATAACGAGCCATTTGTCGATGTTTGCTAAGCAATGAATCTCGGTGCTTTGATAACGAACCATTTGTCGATGTTTGCTAAGCAATGTATCTCGGTGCTTTGATAACGAGCCATTTGTCGATGTTTGCTAAGCAAAGTCTCTCGGTGATTGGATAACGAACCATTTGTCGATGTTTGCTAAGCAAACTCTCTCGGTGCTTTGATAACGAGCCATTTGTCGATGTTTGCTTAGCAATGTATCTCGGTGCTTTCATAACGAGCCATTTGTCGATGTTTGCTAAGCAAAGGTTCTCGGTGCTTTCATAACGAGCCATTTGTCGATGTTTGCTAAGCAAAGGTTCTCGGTGCTTTCATAACGAGCCATTTGTCGATGTTTGCTAAGCAAACTCTCTCGGTGCTTTGATAACGAGCCATTTGTCGATGTTTGCTAAGCAATGAATCTCGGTGCTTTGATAACGAACCATTTGTCGATGTTTGCTAAGCAAAGGTTCTCGGTGCTTTCATAACGAGCCATTTGTCGATGTTTGCTAAGCAAAGTCTCTCGGTGCTTTGATAACGAGCCATTTGTCGATGTTTGCTAAGCAAAGTCTCTCGGTGCTTTGATAACGAGCCATTTGTCGATGTTTGCTAAGCAAAGTCTCTCGGTGCTTTGATAACGAACCATTTGTCGATGTTTGCTAAGCAATGAATCTCGGTGCTTTGATAACGAACCATTTGTCGATGTTTGCTAAGCAATGTATCTCGGTGCTTTCATAACGAGCCATTTGTCGATGTTTGCTAAGCAAAGGTTCTCGGTGCTTTCATAACGAGCCATTTGTCGATGTTTGCTAAGCAAAGGTTCTCGGTGCTTTCATAACGAGCCATTTGTCGATGTTTGCTAAGCAAACTCTCTCGGTGCTTTGATAACGAGCCATTTGTCGATGTTTGCTAAGCAAAGTCTCTCGGTGATTGGATAACGAGCCATTTGTCGATGTTTGCTAAGCAAAGGTTCTCGGTGCTTTCATAACGAGCCATTTGTCGATGTTTGCTAAGCAAAGTCTCTCGGTGCTTTCATAACGAGCCATTTGTCGATGTTTGCTAAGCAAAGTCTCTCGGTGATTGGATAACGAACCATTTGTCGATGTTTGCTAAGCAATGTATCTCGGTGATTGGATAACGAACCATATGTCGATGTTTGCTAAGCAAAGTCTCTCGGTGCTTTTCTAACGAGCCATTTGTCGATGTTTGCTAAGCAATGTATCTCGGTGCTTTCATAACGAGCCATTTGTCGATGTTTGCTAAGCAAAGTCTCTCGGTGCTTTCATAACGAGCCATTTGTCGATGTTTGCTAAGCAAAGTCTCTCGGTGATTGGATAACGAACCATTTGTCGATGTTTGCTAAGCAAAGTCTCTCGGTGCTTTCATAACGAACCATTTGTCGATGTTTGCTAAGCAAACTCTCTCGGTGCTTTGATAACAAGCCATTTGTCGATGTTTGCTAAGCAAAGTCTCTCGGTGCTTTTCTAACGAGCCATTTGTCGATGTTTGCTAAGCAAAGTCTCTCGGTGATTGGATAACGAACCATTTGTCGATGTTTGCTAAGCAAACTCTCTCGGTGCTTTGATAACGAGCCATTTGTCGATGTTTGCTAAGCAAAGTCTCTCGGTGCTTTCATAACGAACCATTTGTCGATGTTTGCTAAGCAAAGTCTCTCGGTGATTGGATAACGAACCATATGTCGATGTTTGCTAAGCAAAGTCTCTCGATGCTTTTCTAACGAGCCATTTGTCGATGTTTGCTAAGCAATGTATCTCGGTGCTTTCATAACGAGCCATTTGTCGATGTTTGCTAAGCAAAGTCTCTCGGTGCTTTCATAACGAGCCATTTGTCGATGTTTGCTAAGCAAAGTCTCTCGGTGATTGGATAACGAGCCATTTGTCGATGTTTGCTAAGCAAAGTCTCTCGGTGCTTTCATAACGAGCCATTTGTCGATGTTTGCTAAGCAAAGTCTCTCGGTGCTTTCATAACGAGCCATTTGTCGATGTTTGCTAAGCAAAGTCTCTCGGTGCTTTCATAACGAACCATTTGTCGATGTTTGCTAAGCAAAGTCTCTCGGTGTTTTCATAACGAACCATTTGTCGATGTTTGCTAAGCAAAGTCTCTCGGTGCTTTGATAACGAACCATTTGTCGATGTTTGCTAAGCAAAGTCTCTCGGTGATTGGATAACGAGCCATTTGTCGATGTTTGCTAAGCAAAGTCTCTCGGTGATTGGATAACGAGCCATTTGTCGATGTTTGCTAAGCAAAGTCTCTCGGTGCTTTCATAACGAGCCATTTGTCAATGTTTGCTAAGCAATGTATCTCGGTGCTTTCATAACGAACCATTTGTCGATGTTTGCTAAGCAAAGTCTCTCGGTGCTTTGATAACGAGCCATTTGTCGATGTTTGCTAAGCAAAGTCTCTCGGTGCTTTCATAACGAGCCATTTGTCAATGTTTGCTAAGCAATGTATCTCGGTGCTTTCATAACGAGCCATTTGTCGATGTTTGCTAAGCAAAGTCTCTCGGTGATTGGATAACGAACCATTTGTCGATGTTTGCTAAGCAAACTCTCTCGGTGCTTTGATAACAAGCCATTTGTCGATGTTTGCTAAGCAAAGTCTCTCGGTGCTTTTCTAACGAGCCATTTGTCGATGTTTGCTAAGCAAAGTCTCTCGGTGATTGGATAACGAACCATTTGTCGATGTTTGCTAAGCAAACTCTCTCGGTGCTTTGATAACGAGCCATTTGTCGATGTTTGCTAAGCAAAGTCTCTCGGTGCTTTCATAACGAACCATTTGTCGATGTTTGCTAAGCAAAGTCTCTCGGTGATTGGATAACGAACCATTTGTCGATGTTTGCTAAGCAATGTATCTCGGTGATTGGATAACGAACCATATGTCGATGTTTGCTAAGCAAAGTCTCTCGATGCTTTTCTAACGAGCCATTTGTCGATGTTTGCTAAGCAATGTATCTCGGTGCTTTCATAACGAGCCATTTGTCGATGTTTGCTAAGCAAAGTCTCTCGGTGCTTTCATAACGAGCCATTTGTCGATGTTTGCTAAGCAAAGTCTCTCGGTGATTGGATAACGAGCCATTTGTCGATGTTTGCTAAGCAAAGTCTCTCGGTGCTTTCATAACGAGCCATTTGTCGATGTTTGCTAAGCAAAGTCTCTCGGTGCTTTCATAACGAGCCATTTGTCGATGTTTGCTAAGCAAAGTCTCTCGGTGCTTTCATAACGAACCATTTGTCGATGTTTGCTAAGCAAAGTCTCTCGGTGTTTTCATAACGAACCATTTGTCGATGTTTGCTAAGCAAAGTCTCTCGGTGCTTTGATAACGAACCATTTGTCGATGTTTGCTAAGCAAAGTCTCTCGGTGATTGGATAACGAGCCATTTGTCGATGTTTGCTAAGCAAAGTCTCTCGGTGATTGGATAACGAGCCATTTGTCGATGTTTGCTAAGCAAAGTCTCTCGGTGCTTTCATAACGAGCCATTTGTCAATGTTTGCTAAGCAATGTATCTCGGTGCTTTCATAACGAACCATTTGTCGATGTTTGCTAAGCAAAGTCTCTCGGTGCTTTGATAACGAGCCATTTGTCGATGTTTGCTAAGCAAAGTCTCTCGGTGCTTTCATAACGAGCCATTTGTCAATGTTTGCTAAGCAATGTATCTCGGTGCTTTCATAACGAGCCATTTGTCGATGTTTGCTAAGCAAAGTCTCTCGGTGATTGGATAACGAACCATTTGTCGATGTTTGCTAAGCAAACTATCTCGGTGCTTTGATAACGAGCCATTTGTCGATGTTTGCTTAGCAATGTATCTCGGTGCTTTCATAACGAGCCATTTGTCGATGTTTGCTAAGCAAAGTCTCTCGGTGATTGGATAACGAGCCATTTGTCGATGTTTGCTAAGCAAAATCTCTCGGTGATTAGATAACGAACCATTTGTCGATGTTTGCTAAGCAATGAATCTCGGTGCTTTGATAACGAAGCATTTGTCGATGTTTGCTAAGCAAAGTCTCTCGGTGATTGGATAACGAACCATTTGTCGATGTTTGCTAAGCAAAGTCTCTCGGTGATTGGATAACGAACCATTTGTCGATGTTTACTAAGCAATGTATCTCGGTGATTGGATAACAAACCATTTGTCGATGTTTGCTAAGCAATGAATCTCGGTGCTTTGATAACGAAGCATTTGTCGATGTTTGCAAAGCAAAGTCTCTCGGTGCTTTCATAACGAGCCATTTGTCGATGTTTGCTAAGCAAAGTCTCTCGGTGATTGGATAACGAACCATTTGTCGATGTTTGCTAAGCAATGAATCTCGGTTCTTTGATAACGAAGCATTTGTCGATGTTTGCTAAGCAAAGTCTCTCGGTGATTGGATAACGAACCATTTGTCGATGTTTGCTAAGCAAACTCTCTCGGTGCTTTGATAACGAGCCATTTGTCGATGTTTGCTAAGCAAAGTCTCTCGGTGCTTTCATAACGAGCCATTTGTCGATGTTTGCTAAGCAAAGTCTCTCGGTGATTGGATAACGAACCATTTGTCGATGTTTGCTAAGCAATGTATCTCGGTGATTGGATAACGAACCATATGTCGATGTTTGCTAAGCAATGAATCTCGGTGCTTTGATAACGAAGCATTTGTCGATGTTTGCTAAGCAAAGTCTCTCGGTGATTGGATAACGAACCATTTGTCGATGTTTGCTAAGCAAACTCTCTCGGTGCTTTGATAACGAGCCATTTGTCGATGTTTGCTAAGCAAAGTCTCTCGGTGCTTTGATAACGAGCCATTTGTCGATGTTTGCTAAGCAAAGTCTCTCGGTGATTGGATAACGAACCATTTGTCGATGTTTGCTAAGCAATGTATCTCGGTGCTTTGATAACGAACCATTTGTCGATGTTTGCTAAGCAATGTATCTCGGTGCTTTGATAACGAGCCATTTGTCAATGTTTGCTAAGCAATGTATCTCGGTGCTTTCATAACGAGCCATTTGTCGATGTTTGCTAAGCAAAGTCTCTCGGTGCTTTCATAACGAGCCATTTGTCGATGTTTGCTAAGCAAACTCTCTCGGTGCTTTGATAACGAGCCATTTGTCGATGTTTGCTAAGCAAAGTCTCTCGGTGCTTTGATAACGAGCCATTTGTCGATGTTTGCTAAGCAAAGTCGCTCGGTGCTTTGATAACGAGCCATTTGTCGATGTTTGTTAAGCAAAGTCTCTCGGTGCTTTTCTAAAGAGCCATTTGTCGATGTTTGCTAAGCAAAGTCTCTCGGTGATTGGATAACGAGCCATTTGTCGTTGTTTGCTAAGCAATGTATCTCGGTGCTTTGATAACGAACCATTTGTCGATGTTTGCTAAGCAAAGTCTCTCTGTGCTTTCATAACGAGCCATTTGTCGATGTTTGCTAAGCAATGAATCTCGGTGCTTTAATAACGAGCCATTTGTCGATGTTTGCTAAGCAAAGTCTCTCGGTGCTTTGATAACGAGCCATTTGTCGATGTTTGCTAAGCAAAGTCTCTCGTTGCTTTCATAATGAACCATTTGTCGATGTTTGCTAAGCAATTAATCTCGGTGCTTTGATAACGAACCATTTGTCGATGTTTGCTAAGCAAACTCTCTCGGTGCTTTGATAACGAACCATTTGTCGATGTTTGCTAAGCAAAGGTTCTCGGTGCTTTCATAACGAGCCATTTGTCGATGTTTGCTAAGCAAACTCTCTCGGTGCTTTGATAACGAGCCATTTGTCGATGTTTGCTAAGCAAAGTCTCTCGGTGCTTTGATAACAAGCCATTTGTCGATGTTTGCTAAGCAAAGTCTCTCGGTGATTGGATAACGAGCCATTTGTCGATGTTTGCTAAGCAATGTATCTCGGTGCTTTGATAACGAACCATTTGTCGATGTTTGCTAAGCAAAGTCTCTCGGTGCTTTCATAACGAGCCATTTGTCGATGTTTGCTAAGCAATGAATCTCGGTGCTTTGATAACGAGCCATTTGTCGATGTTTGCTAAGCAAAGGCTCTCGGTGCTTTGATAACGAGCCATTTGTCGATGTTTGCTAAGCAAAGTCTCTCGTTGCTTTCATAATGAACCATTTGTCGATGTTTGCTAAGCAATGAATCTCGGTGCTTTGATAACGAACCATTTGTCGATGTTTGCTAAGCAAACTCTCTCGGTGCTTTGATAACGAACCATTTGTCGATGTTTGCTAAGCAAAGGTTCTCGGTGCTTTCATAACGAGCCATTTGTCGATGTTTGCTAAGCAAACTCTCTCGGTGCTTTGATAACGAGCCATTTGTCGATGTTTGCTAAGCAAAGTCTCTCGGTGATTGGATAACGAGCCATTTGTCGATGTTTGCTAAGCAATGTATCTCGGTGCTTTGATAACGAACCATTTGTCGATGTTTGCTAAGCAAAGTCTCTCGGTGCTTTCATAACGAGCCATTTGTCGATGTTTGCTAAGCAATGAATCTCGGTGCTTTGATAACGAACCATTTGTCGATGTTTGCTAAGCAAACTCTCTCGGTGCTTTCATAACGAGCCATTTGTCGATGTTTGCTAAGCAAAGTCGCTCGGTGCTTTGATAACGAGCCATTTGTCGATGTTTGCTAAGCAAACTCTCTCGGTGCTTTGATAACGAGCCATTTGTCGATGTTTGCTAAGCAAAGTCTCTCGGTGCTTTTCTAACGAGCCATTTGTCGATGTTTGCTAAGCAAAGTCTCTCGGTGATTGGATAACGAACCATTTGTCGATGTTTGCTAAGCAAAGTCTCTCGGTGCTTTGATAACGAGCCATTTGTCGATGTTTGCTAAGCAAAGTTTCTCGGTGATTGGATAACGAGCCATTTGTCGATGTTTGCTAAGCAATGAATCTCGGTGCTTTGATAACGAGCCATTTGTCGATGTTTGCTAAGCAAAGTCTCTCGGTGCTTTCATAACGAGCCATTTGTCGATGTTTGCTAAGCAAAGTCTCTCGGTGCTTTGATAACGAGCCATTTGTCGATGTTTGCTAAGCAAAGTCTCTCGGTGCTTTCATAACGAGCCATTTGTCGATGTTTGCTAAGCAATGAATCTCGGTGCTTTCATAACGAGCCATTTGTCGATGTTTGCTAAGCAAAGTCTCTCGGTGCTTTCATAACGAACCATTTGTCGATGTTTGCTAAGCAAAGTCTCTCGGTGTTTTCATAACGAGCCATTTGTCGATGTTTGCTAAGCAAAGTTTCTCGGTGCTTTGATAACGAGCCATTTGTCGATGTTTGCTAAGCAATGAATCTCGGTGCTTTGATAACGAACCATTTGTCGATGTTTGCTAAGCAATGTATCTCGGTGCTTTCATAACGAGCCATTTGTCGATGTTTGCTAAGCAAAGGTTCTCGGTGCTTTCATAACGAGCCATTTGTCGATGTTTGCTAAGCAAAGGTTCTCGGTGCTTTCATAACGAGCCATTTGTCGATGTTTGCTAAGCAATGTATCTCGGTGCTTTGATAACGAGCCATTTGTCGATGTTTGCTAAGCAAACTCTCTCGGTGCTTTGATAACGAGCCATTTGTCGATGTTTGCTAAGCAAACTCTCTCGGTGCTTTGATAACGAGCCATTTGTCGATGTTTGCTAAGCAATGAATCTCGGTGCTTTGATAACGAACCATTTGTCGATGTTTGCTAAGCAATATATCTCGGTGCTTTGATAACGAACCATTTGTCGATGTTTGCTAAGCAAAGTCTCTCGGTGCTTTCATAACGAGCCTTTTGTCGATGTTTGCTAAGCAATGAATCTCGGTGCTTTGATAACGAGCCATTTGTCGATGTTTGCTAAGCAAAGGCTCTCGGTGCTTTGATAACGAGCCATTTGTCGATGTTTGCTAAGCAAAGTCTCTCGTTGCTTTCATAATGAACCATTTGTCGATGTTTGCTAAGCAATGAATCTCGGTGCTTTGATAACGAACCATTTGTCGATGTTTGCTAAGCAAACTCTCTCGGTGCTTTGATAACGAACCATTTGTCGATGTTTGCTAAGCAAAGGTTCTCGGTGCTTTGATAACGAGCCATTTGTCGATGTTTGCTAAGCAAAGGTTCTCGGTGCTTTCATAACGAGCCATTTGTCGATGTTTGCTAAGCAAAGGTTCTCGGTGCTTTCATAACGAGCCATTTGTCGATGTTTGCTAAGCAATGTATCTCGGTGCTTTGATAACGAGCCATTTGTCGATGTTTGCTAAGCAATGAATCTCGGTGCTTTGATAACGAGCCATTTGTCGATGTTTGCTAAGCAAACTCTCTCGGTGCTTTGATAACGAGCCATTTGTCGATGTTTGCTAAGCAAACTCTCTCGGTGCTTTCATAACGAGCCATTTGTCGATGTTTGCTAAGCAAACTCTCTCGGTGCTTTGATAACGAGCCATTTGTCGATGTATGCTAAGCAATGAATCTCGGTGCTTTGATAACGAGCCATTTGTCGATGTTTGCTAAGCAAAGTCTCTCGGTGATTGGATAACGAACCATTTGTCGATGTTTGCTAAGCAAACTCTCTCGGTGCTTTGATAACGAGCCATTTGTCGATGTTTGCTTAGCAATGTATCTCGGTGCTTTCATAACGAGCCATTTGTCGATGTTTGCTAAGCAAAGGTTCTCGGTGCTTTCATAACGAGCCATTTGTCGATGTTTGCTAAGCAAAGGTTCTCGGTGCTTTCATAACGAGCCATTTGTCGATGTTTGCTAAGCAAACTCTCTCGGTGCTTTGATAACGAGCCATTTGTCGATGTTTGCTAAGCAATGAATCTCGGTGCTTTGATAACGAACCATTTGTCGATGTTTGCTAAGCAAAGGTTCTCGGTGCTTTCATAACGAGCCATTTGTCGATGTTTGCTAAGCAAAGTCTCTCGGTGCTTTGATAACGAGCCATTTGTCGATGTTTGCTAAGCAAAGTCTCTCGGTGCTTTGATAACGAGCCATTTGTCGATGTTTGCTAAGCAAAGTCTCTCGGTGCTTTGATAACGAACCATTTGTCGATGTTTGCTAAGCAATGAATCTCGGTGCTTTGATAACGAACCATTTGTCGATGTTTGCTAAGCAATGTATCTCGGTGCTTTCATAACGAGCCATTTGTCGATGTTTGCTAAGCAAAGGTTCTCGGTGCTTTCATAACGAGCCATTTGTCGATGTTTGCTAAGCAAAGGTTCTCGGTGCTTTCATAACGAGCCATTTGTCGATGTTTGCTAAGCAAACTCTCTCGGTGCTTTGATAACGAGCCATTTGTCGATGTTTGCTAAGCAAAGTCTCTCGGTGATTGGATAACGAGCCATTTGTCGATGTTTGCTAAGCAAAGGTTCTCGGTGCTTTCATAACGAGCCATTTGTCGATGTTTGCTAAGCAAACTCTCTCGGTGCTTTCATAACGAGCCATTTGTCGATGTTTGCTAAGCAATGAATCTCGGTGCTTTGATAACGAACCATTTGTCGATGTTTGCTAAGCAAAGTCTCTCGGTGCTTTGATAACGAGCCATTTGTCGATGTTTGCTAAGCAAAGTCTCTCGGTGCTTTGATAACGAACCATTTGTCGATGTTTGCTAAGCAATGAATCTCGGTGCTTTGATAACGAACCATTTGTCGATGTTTGCTAAGCAATGTATCTCGGTGCTTTGATAACGAGCCATTTGTCGATGTTTGCTAAGCAAAGTCTCTCGGTGATTGGATAACGAACCATTTGTCGATGTTTGCTAAGCAAACTCTCTCGGTGCTTTGATAACGAGCCATTTGTCGATGTTTGCTTAGCAATGTATCTCGGTGCTTTCATAACGAGCCATTTGTCGATGTTTGCTAAGCAAAGGTTCTCGGTGCTTTCATAACGAGCCATTTGTCGATGTTTGCTAAGCAAAGGTTCTCGGTGCTTTCATAACGAGCCATTTGTCGATGTTTGCTAAGCAAACTCTCTCGGTGCTTTGATAACGAGCCATTTGTCGATGTTTGCTAAGCAATGAATCTCGGTGCTTTGATAACGAACCATTTGTCGATGTTTGCTAAGCAAAGGTTCTCGGTGCTTTCATAACGAGCCATTTGTCGATGTTTGCTAAGCAAAGTCTCTCGGTGCTTTGATAACGAGCCATTTGTCGATGTTTGCTAAGCAAAGTCTCTCGGTGCTTTGATAACGAGCCATTTGTCGATGTTTGCTAAGCAAAGTCTCTCGGTGCTTTGATAACGAACCATTTGTCGATGTTTGCTAAGCAATGAATCTCGGTGCTTTGATAACGAACCATTTGTCGATGTTTGCTAAGCAATGTATCTCGGTGCTTTCATAACGAGCCATTTGTCGATGTTTGCTAAGCAAAGGTTCTCGGTGCTTTCATAACGAGCCATTTGTCGATGTTTGCTAAGCAAAGGTTCTCGGTGCTTTCATAACGAGCCATTTGTCGATGTTTGCTAAGCAAACTCTCTCGGTGCTTTGATAACGAGCCATTTGTCGATGTTTGCTAAGCAAAGTCTCTCGGTGATTGGATAACGAGCCATTTGTCGATGTTTGCTAAGCAAAGGTTCTCGGTGCTTTCATAACGAGCCATTTGTCGATGTTTGCTAAGCAAACTCTCTCGGTGCTTTCATAACGAGCCATTTGTCGATGTTTGCTAAGCAATGAATCTCGGTGCTTTGATAACGAACCATTTGTCGATGTTTGCTAAGCAAAGTCTCTCGGTGCTTTGATAACGAGCCATTTGTCGATGTTTGCTAAGCAAAGTCTCTCGGTGCTTTGATAACGAACCATTTGTCGATGTTTGCTAAGCAATGAATCTCGGTGCTTTGATAACGAACCATTTGTCGATGTTTGCTAAGCAATGTATCTCGGTGCTTTCATAACGAGCCATTTGTCGATGTTTGCTAAGCAAAGGTTCTCGGTGCTTTCATAACGAGCCATTTGTCGATGTTTGCTAAGCAAAGGTTCTCGGTGCTTTCATAACGAGCCATTTGTCGATGTTTGCTAAGCAAAGGTTCTCGGTGCTTTCATAACGAGCCATTTGTCGATGTTTGCTAAGCAAACTCTCTCGGTGCTTTGATAACGAGCCATTTGTCGATGTTTGCTAAGCAATGAATCTCGGTGCTTTGATAACGAGCCATTTGTCGATGTTTGCTAAGCAAAGTCTCTCGGTGCTTTGATAACGAGCCATTTGTCGATGTTTGCTAAGCAAAGTCTCTCGGTGCTTTGATAACGAGCCATTTGTCGATGTTTGCTAAGGAATGAATCTCGGTGCTTTGATAACGAGCCATTTGTCGATGTTTGCTAAGGAATGAATCTCGGTGCTTTGATAACGAGCCATTTGTCGATGTTTGCTAAGCAAAGTCTCTCGGTGCTTTGATAACGAACCATTTGTCGATGTTTGCTAAGCAATGTATCTCGGTGCTTTCATAACGAGCCATTTGTCGATGTTTGCTAAGCAAAGTCTCTCGGTGCTTTGATAACGAGCCATTTGTCGATGTTTGCTAAGCAAAGTCTCTCGGTGCTTTGATAACGAGCCATTTGTCGATGTTTGCTAAGCAATGAATCTCGGTGCTTTGATAACGAACCATTTGTCGATGTTTGCTAAGCAATGAATCTCGGTGCTTTGATAACGAACCATTTCTCGATGTTTGCTAAGCAAAGTCTCTCGGTGATTGGATAACGAGCCATTTGTCGATGTTTGCTAAGCAAAGTCTCTCGGTGATTGGATAACGAGCCATTTGTCGATGTTTGCTAAGCAAAGTCTCTCGGTGCTTTTCTAACGAGCCATTTGTCGATGTTTGCTAAGCAAAGTCTCTCGGTGCTTTGATAACGAACCATTTCGCGATGTTTGCTAAGCAATGTCTCTCGGTGATTGGATAACGAGCCATTTGTCGATGTTTGCTAAGCAAAGTCTCTCGGTGCTTTTCAAACGAGCCATTTGTCGATGTTTGCTAAGCAAAGTCTCTCGGTGCTTTGATAACGAACCATTTCGCGATGTTTGCTAAGCAATGTCTCTCGGTGCTTTGATAACGAGCCATTTGTCGATGTTTCCTAAGCAAAGTCTCTCGGTGATTGGATAACGAACCATTTGTCGATGTTTGCTAAGCAATGTCTCTCGGTGCTTTGATAACGAGCCATTTGTCGATGTTTCCTAAGCAATGTATCTCGGTGATTGGATACTAATTGTGGGATAGGATACTGTGTTTGGACGGAGATGAGACAAAAATAGAGCAATTTATGACTAAATAGAACTAAATAGAACTCAAACATATTGAAGTAGTCACATCTGTGACACAGATGCTCTGTTACTTCTTTGAACAGGCTTTTAATAATTAAGAAAATAAAGAAACAAAGTTGATTTAAGTCCTAATAAAAATATTTTCTATATACGAGCATATCAAAATTAACTAAAATGTGACAAATACAGTCATAACAAAATAATAATCACACAACGAACAAAATATCTGCTTCATTAACACAACACAATTTGTTAAACAAATGCAAATAAAATCATTGTTACGTCCTTTGTGAACGCGTCGCTTAATGTTTTGAATTTAGCAGAAATGAAATGAAGTATCAATCAGTGACAGTCACTAAGCAATTGAGTTTTTCTCAATTTATCACTAATGAGGTATAAAATAAAACAAAGTGACTTTTCTGAGTTTAAGATTAACTTACATTGATTGTCGGATAATTGATTATACAATGTCTTGTTATGCTTGTGGAACCTGCAAATCCAAAAAGACTTTGCGACGCAAATGTAACGTCTTTTGTGAATGACTTTCTCTCGTAATTAACTCACAACTGTCAACTTACTAAAAAGTAAGCTATTGCTCGCCTTTTTGTCTCGAGAGGCACTCGTGTTGTGTTGTCGCTCATTCTCCCAACCAAATATGGAGCAAAGTGGCTTCAAACGTTTGATTCGTCCTGAAGATGTAGAATGCTTGGCTTACGTGCACCAGGCCTGGACTGGCACAAGACTGTTGATCGATGAGCACTTTGAAGTGAATCCCAAATGGTCTCAATATTCTCATCTGCTCGATCTGCCACCGGTGTTGAAGTTGTTGGATAAGTTCGTTGGCGAATGTGAATCACAAATTGTTTCACTGAAGAGCGCCATCAAGTCCACCGAATACAGAAATCTAGGCAATCTGGAGTATGGTCACAAAAGACTGTCGGATGCTTTGTATTTATACACTTTTGCCATTATGTACGCTCCGGACTTTCCAGAAAGCAATATTCAAACAGAACTTGCGTCCGAAGAGCTTTCACTTTCATTTGGAAATCGTTCTGCAGTGTTCTTCGAACTTGGTCATTACGATGCTTGTTTGGTGGACATTGAGCACGCACTCGCCACCGGTTATCCTCGGGTGAAGTCTCACAAGTTGTTGCTTCGTAAAGTTGAGTGTTTGATTGCACTGGAGAGATTTGTGGAAGCAAAGAAATTGTGGGATGATCTTCTTGATAACGAAGTATCGATAGATGACGAACGGGCCATCAATATTCGAATCAAACTACTAAAAAATGATAATTTCGAACCGAAAATTTCTGAAGTAGATCAACCACCAATCTCTTCAATCAATACAATGCTGCCAGTAATCGACTTTTTAAAGCACACTAAGCGATACGAACCGTCTGCCAATTTGCCCTCACAATCAGCTAAGTTAGAAATCCAAAGTTGTCCCAAGAAGGGCAGACACATGGTGGCCAAGGATGACATTGAATCGGGCGATATTGTTACTGTGGAATCACCTTTTGCCTCACTTCTCTATCGACAAAATGAATTAAACTTTTGTCATCATTGTTGTCGAAGCTTGGAGATGAATATTACGGACTCGAAAGGTTTGTTTGCATTTATTAAAGAACTATTATAGCTTTTATCTTGTTAGGTCTTTGCATCGCCGGTCCACTGGTTCCCTGCACCCAATGCACCCGAGTCCTTTACTGTTCCACCAGTTGTCGTACTGAATCGTGGCAAAACTATCATCGTTACGAATGTTCAATACTCCCGTTTTTGTATGAAACAACCAACAATTCGCATCTTGCATTTCGCATGATTCTCAGCACTGGACTCGATGTGATTCAACAAGTGACGTCTACTAACAACAAACAAGCAAAGAAACAAACAAAGTTGTCCAAGACCGATTCGTTTGATTTGGCAGAAAAATCTGCTCGTTACGAACAAGTTCACCGACTGGTGGACCACTTGAACCGCATCAAAGTCAGTGATCTTCGCTGTCAAACCATTACCGCGAATTTGTTTGTGTATTTGGCCATGAAGGGCGGATTTATTGGCACCAGTGAAGAGGCGATACTTTTTGGCACAAGTTTCCTACGACATTACTTTCAGTTGAACTTTAATTCTCACACAATCAGACCATACGTCTCCACTGGTGGTGATTGTGCCTTTGAGATTGTCCACACCGGAGTTGGCATGTATCCGACCAGTAGTTTGATGAATCATTCGTGTGAGGCAAATGTGGATGGCAGCTACACTCTCGGTTCTTTGCTTATTCAACGAGCAACCAAAAGAATTGCGGCTGGAGATGAAATGTTCATCAGTTATGACTATTCTTTCGTGTCATACGATTTGCCAGAACGACACAAACAACTAAGCAAATACTATTTCGAGTGTGATTGCTCTAGATGTGAACTCGAGGCTCGAGATGGACTCGGTGGAAAGTACTTTCCGGTTGGTTGTGCAAAGTGTGGGTAAGTGCTTGTTGCAATGTGTGTTTTGGTCGAATTATCATAATAATCTTGTTTCATTCTAGCTTTACACTAATCCGCAAATCATCATCTTCTGCCTCGTTCTACTGTCCCAATACGAAGTGTCGAAATAGAGTGAAGATGTCTCTCTTTGAGATGAGGAATCTTTATCATCAAATACAAATTCAACTCTCCAAGGTGGCAATGTGCTCAATATCATTGACAATGCATGCTCCGGGCTCTAATCAATCAACGCCGATCTCTGGTGAGCATTTGCTCAATCTCGAACGTCAACTGGCCCAACTGACATCAATCAATGGAATGCATAATTTTTGTGGATTATTGAATTTGTACATGCCACTGTGCAAGTCCACTGTTCAATCCTCAATTGACAAAGCTCGCGTCTATCAGTCCACTGTTCAATCCTCAATTGACAAAGCTCGCGTCTATCTGCAGAAAACTTGTGATCTCGAACAAATGTACAGAGGAAACACTTTCAATTTGTGCTACACTTTCAGTGGTTTAGCGAAATTGTGTCTCAACAGTGAAACTCACTTGAAACGATCTATTCAACTTATACGATTTTTCTTATTGATTGATTGCGACAATTTGTCCAATCGACCTGCAGGACTGATGGACGAATTTTCCCGTCATTTGTGGCAAATGCATCAAAGTTTTGTGGAACATCTTCAAATGATTCAACGGGATTAATCACTAAATATATGATTAAATTTATTTTTATTTGACAAACTTTCGATGTACAACTGAATAAAGTCTTGAGTCGAACAGTGATTTGGCCAAACATTCATCACATCTCTAGTAGCTACTATGTGAAGATGCTAACGTTGTTCTGTCAGTTTACACCAACTTGATGGCTCAAGTCACATATGAGCACAAATACTACTCGCGGCTGGGAAGCTGTGCAATCGCAGTTTGGATTACAGATTGGCGCACTTTATTCTGAAATGTGATTAGTTTCCGTTAGTAACTAATGTTGAGAATGAATATTCTATTAAACAAGTTGAAACAATTTTATAGTGTTCAAGACATATTACTTTAATAAAGACAAAGATATGTTAATTCTATTAGCTTAATAGCTATTTGTGACTATAGTGACAATCAGTGAACCATTTAAGATTGTGCAGAGGATGCTGATGACCACTAGGAAAGTCACCAACAAGCTAGGAATAGTCAACTAATTTCAATCGCCTGAATTCACATAAGGCCAATTATTTTAAAGCCAAATAGTGTTTCATTTTGTTTGTCGTCGTCTTTTTGGGGTCATTTGATTATTTGATTCTAATTTCTACAGTAGTCAATAATGGCCTCGTTCGATACGATTGGTTTATTCCATTTTGAAAGTCGACTTATACGCCTAATAACTCAGAACAAGTTTCATTTATGCTTTCTTATTTGGTTTGTTCAGTTTGAACAGTCAAACTTGTTTGGATCAGTCTATCTGCGATGTGTTCTCCATCACCACCTGGGAGTTATCTCCTTCCGGTTACTGTTCTACTTATCACCATTTGGTCAGTCTCCTGTGACTATGTAAGTATTGACTGACTTTTGGTTAACTTCTACTTTACGTTTGCATTATCTTTTAGCCTGCTTTCGATCTCCTGACCAAGTTCGCCAATTCTCAGGTCCTCCTGATGGGACTGCTCGAATCGCGCATGTTCATCCTCACCAATGACACGCCCCCACATGTGTACGAAATTGACCGACACAAGGTGACCAACAGGTCGATCAATCTGTACGGTATGAAGTCAGAACTGTTGGAGACAAAATGGCCCACACTCTACACGTTCACTAACTTTAGCGAATATGTGCTGTTGAATACGAAGATCGATGCTTGCTGTACTACAATCAAATTCGAAAATGAGGAATTGTACTTTGCCTATAGTGACAGAGCAGACATCACTGCGACCAAACGATTGCTCATGACTGTGGCCTTTGCCTTGGAGACACAAAGGGCAAGTCTTCAAGACTATGAAATGCAAGATCTTAATCCTATCATGGAAGGACACTATATCTCGTCGATTGAACCCAATGTTTACTACAACTTGAAGATACGTAAAGTTGAAAATACTAATCTTAACTATCAAGTTCAACTGTATAAGAATGTCTTTAAGACAACGCGCTTTGAAGTGCTCTTTAAAGTGGATGTGTGCAATTACGATGATACCACCGGGAGAATTTTATTCCAGAACCTCTATACTCCACTTTGTTCCGCAGTGCAGTGGAATACTCAGCATGGCTTCACCGATGGCGTCACATTTCGCCTCTTCTCAAGTGACAAAGTGTACATTTTCCCGCACAACTTAGTCATAAGTAACCATCCGATTAATGTGACAATAAGCAATCTCAGTGACCATCTGGTGGCGGTGGAACCGTCCACAATTCCCACCTTTACCACTAATTCCACCCCAATGCCCACTCTTGTGCCAACAACTCATCAACAAGCATCACACGCTTCCACTTTCATCATAATCGGAATTGTGCTAGTTCTCTTGGTAATTGCTGCTATGGCTGTTGCTTGGCTGCTGTACGAATGTTTCGGCGTAAAGGATGGCAACAAAAATCCGAATGACCAGATTGCGCTGGCAATTTCAAAGTGCAAGGACAACAAAAGCAAGAGCATCTCAAAGAAGAGTGACCTAAAGAAGTCAGCATTGAAGTACAAAAAGAGCGCTCAAAGTAAAAGTGGCCAGAAAAAGTCAGTAGTCAACAAATCAAAGCAATGGCCATTTGGTGGTAAATCGAAGAAGAAGTCGAAAATGGTCAAAGTCATGACCAAGGGCCCAAAGTCAAAGTCTTCCCGTAAAGGCATCACTTCAAAGCAAAAGTCTATGGCCAAGAGTGCCAAGAAATAGGCGTCTGTGCCTTCGCTTTCTAAGCTTTCTAAACTCTTATTCTAACAATAAAATTCGAATTTTTATCTCAATATTGTCTCATTATTTATAATAATTTTCATTAGGTACATTAAACAAATAGTGAATTTGTGTTAGAGTATTTTGTAACATTCATTATAACAGATGTGAATATTGTTGTAAGGTCGAACGTTATTGTGTAAATTGTAATGCCAAGTACAATAGCTAGGTACTTTGAACCTTTTCGAAGCTAATCCATGGACACTTGTAAAGTTTTTATCTTGTATGTTGACGAGTGTGGTTATAGAATGCGCGACTTTGAACAAATGTCTTGCCACAACCGTCCCACAAGCATTTGTAACGATTCTCTCTAGCGTGCACTCGAGCGTGGAAATTCAAATAACGTTGACTGCTGAATATCTTCCAACAGCCAGGAAAATCACATTTGAATAATTTTCCAGGGCTTATAATTAATAGACCAAAAAAATTAGTAACTCTCCCAAATAATATTAATTTTCTGGCCAATTGGTGACTTTCCCAAAATAAATGGTTTTCATGCCAAATGAAAAATATTGCCAAAATATTTAGTAACTTTTTACTTGTAGAAACTAATTTAGGGTAACTAATTGATTAGTTAGGGTAACTACTTCCCAAATGGGGTAACTAATTGATCAGTTAGGGTAACTACTTCCCAAATGGGGTAACTAATTGATCAGTTAGGGTAACTACTTCCCAAATGGGGTAACTAATTGATCAGTTAGGGTAACTACTTCCCAAATGGGGTAACTTAAAAGCGACTTATTTATTGGTAAAGTTATTAAATATTTGTGGGACAAAAAACCATTTATTTTGGGAAAGTCACCAATTGGCCAGAAAATTCATATTATTTGTGAGAGTTACTAATTTTTTTGGTCTATTAATTATAAGCCATTTTCCAGTCTCTGTGGGCGCAGCTCGGTTGATGGTGATAATTCGCATTTGATGTTTGGTGTTTTGGTTCACTCGATACGTCATATCCTTCTGCACACCTTCATTTACATTTGCATAATTTACAAATGGCCCAGCTTCATCGATTTGCTGATTAGCTCCATTCATGTCCCATTCTTGGTCAGCAACTACAGAATCATCTCCATAGTTTATTTGCATGCATTTAAGTCTTTTCACAGGTCGATGAATTTCTACTTGATCACCACCAAAGTCAAATTCACACCTCACTCCACCATCTTCAGCATGTTCAATTGTCTCTTCCTTTAGTTCCTCTTCGACTGGCACAGCATTGAAATTATTCGACAATGATTGAGACTCAATCTTTTTCGTTGGACTGATATGATCGGATGTAATAGATTCGGTGTTGGGTGTGAAACTATTTTGGTCTGAATAGAAATAAACCAAATCCTTCATTGATCAATATTAAAAAACAAAAACAAAACAAATTACCTAGATTGACTTGTTGTGAGTAGGGCAAAGTAGAATCCTCTTCAAAATATTCTTGTTGTGGCGATATCACCAGTGGAGACGATTGTTCTCGAGAAGAACAGATTGCGTTCGAAATAAATCGGTTAGATTTAGCAACAAACTCATCTTGTGACAATAGAAAAGATTCATCACCTGTTTGAGAGTAAAACAGTTAACTCACAAAACAAACACAAAACAACCAAAACAATACCCAAGGTCTGTTGAGTTTCCTCTCCATCTTCGCATTCTTGTTTGATGTAAATATTCGGATTAACTTGACTCGTCTCTTGAATGGTCAGTTTCTCGCGCAGTTTCGCATTGTGCAACTTCAATTCCTGTATTGACTTGCTTGCATTGTTTATGAATTCGAAATAATTCAACTCCAATTGATCATACTTCTTTTCGAGTATTAAGTTAGCATTTCTACTTTCCACCAACTCTTCCGTCAGTTCCTTCAGCTGCTCTTTTGTTTGCTTCAATTGCAATTCTAAATTGAAGGACAATTCTGTGTTGGTTTGCTGTGCATTAGAACCATTTGAGGTGACCCGGTTGCTAGATAATCGAGAAGTAGCTGAGTGATTGGATGTAGTTACAGGTGGCGAAAATAGATTCGAAATAGATTGAGTAGTGGCAGGAGAAAGATGTGTAGTAGAGTTGGTGACAGTGTTCTCGGTCAAAGGGCTCCATCCATCGAGTGAAGTGGCCAAATTACCGTGGAATTCTTCCTTGATAAACAATAGTCGCCAATACGCCAATTTCATTCCACCAAGTGAATTCAGTATCTTCATCAGTGGGCATCAGAACTCGAGAAATTGAAATTGAGACTCTCAATTGAATAGAGCGAATTCATGGGTTCGCAAATGTGGGAACTGATCAACTCGATGCACTCACTAACAGTGATTGACCTCGACTTTGTGCTTGGTTTTGAGACTTCAATGGGAGCAGATTTGTGGCAAATGTCAGAGAATTTTCCAATACTCAGCCAACTCGAATCGATTGGAGTGATGGAGCCATTTGTAGCCTCGCTCACCTTCATGCCATTAACATTAACGATGGTGATGCAATGCCCTTGAGAAGACTAACATTTCTGTATGACATTTTAGAACAAAATTTTTAGTGTGACTGACCAAGCTGCCCAATCGGTCAAACTTGCGCTTTACTTTGTCGACTGGGCTAATTTCATTAAAAAATTATCATCAAATTGATTTGCCCAAATTGAGTTCAGTGTGACATTTGATCATTTCAGTGTTGCATCCTCTTCTTGAACCTACTATTACTGGTGAGCTACTCAACAGGATAGAACAATTTTGAATGATTTTGATCGACACTTTTTATCGTGCATTCCAAACATGTTACCATCACTTGTCAAGCTTGACGTCGAGTGGGACATTGATTCATTGAACACATAGCTCGAGAGATTATTGGTTTAGAGTCAACTTTAGAGTCGTTTGGGCAGAAATTTCAGCGTCAAGTTCGGCCAAAGTTACGATTTGTCACTAAAAGTAATATTAATTTTGTCATGGAATAATCTTTAATCTTTAATTATTACTAAAAATGAGAAAATGAATTGAGAATAAAAACGAAAATGTAAAAGTAATCAATAAAATGAATCATAATCATCAAATTTGATTGTCGATATTTGAGGCTCATCCGACGAATGTTCCACAGATGTTGCAGGTGCATTTGTAATTGCTTCCAAGTGACGAATCGCATCTGTAAAAAGGAGAAAGATTTGAGTTATCAAAAGAACACACACCACAAACTCACCAGGCACTTCATCCTCATCTGCAGTTGATTCTGTTTGAGTAGTTTGTTTGCCTTTTCGCTTCTTTTTCGAAGTACTAGGTTGTTGTGAGCTGCTGTTGCTGTTGTCACTGTGCTCAATTGTCGCATTGTTTCGCCTTGGAAATACAATAAAGACAATAAGAAGGTATTCACACTAAAAGGTATTCACTCACTTGTCCTTTTTGTTATACTTGCGATTGTTGAGCATCGTAGTGAATGAGACGTAGATGGTCTTGTACTTGGCCGTTAGTTCACTTGGCTTCGGTGGGGTTTCGTTCTCAGGGGTTAGTCCATGTAGCACGAAGAATGCTATGATATTAAAAATATTAGAATGGTGTTCAATCAACAAATCGTGATCTTACAAAGCAGTTCATGAATTTGTTCCTGTGTCTCCTTGTCGAGTTCTTTCCAGCACTTGTTCTCGAACGTCCCTTCAGGAAAGTAGCTTGAGGCGAGATTCATGAAACCACTTGCAGTCAAGCCAACGACCATTGCATCGGACACCGATCGAACTGACACCTCCATTCGGTGTGATCCAACAGTGTACACTTTCTGTTGAGTATGAGACTAAAATCAACAAACAGTCAAGTCTGTTACTAAACATTCAATTGTATACTAACCGACTGAACAATACAGCCAGAACGGATCTGGTAAATCTGGTTCTGCTGTTGGTTGACCATCTTCCTGAGTAAGAACACTTCGTCCTTGAGTGAATTGAATTCTCCAATCAGAATTGTCGGGTCGACAGAATCGGTCAAGTATTGCTGCATATGATTCAGGCGAGCTAGTTGCGTCTGTTCGTACAAGATCGCATACTTGTCACATTCTTCTTTTGCTGAACAGAATCGAATATTATTAGTCTAATAGATCCATGAACACAATCAACACTTACAGTCAATTTTGAGTATTCTACACTCGAGATCGCCCTCTGTGTCATTGAACCAAATCACCGTTTGAGGCCAATTCCCTGGTTGGTCCACCCAATTACGTGAGAATTGTTGCAGCTGATAGACGAGTGTCACGTGAACTCTATCGTCGCCAATCGTTTCGATCACTGCGTAATTACGAACTGAGGATGATGACATGTTCAAACCATGCACTGGAGACAACAGGCAGGTGCGGAATCAAAAGTGAATCAAGAGATCACTGGTTCGAACGAATCACATAATACCAACAAGTAGACAAATCACGCGCGAAATAAATCAAACCAATTGTGCCAGTGAAAACCAATATCAAAAATTAAAATGAGAATTCACTTTAAAGTGTTGGAAAATCCTGGTTAAGTGAGTTTGAAGTGGATTTTCAATTTTGGAGTGAACTGAAAAAGTCTTTCAAGTGAGCTCGTTGAATCCACAGGTAAGATGAACTGTTTGAATTCAATTCAATTGAAGATAACGAATGACGATTGATGATGCACTAGTTCACACGGATGAGATAAAAATTCAAAAAGAATTTAAACCGGGTCAAACCACGTGCTGCTTGCCTGAACTCACAGTTGAATTGAGTGGCTTTGTTTACACTCAACTGGCAGAAAGTTTATTTCTTATTTTAGTCAATAGATGGCGCCAGGTAGTTTATACCAGTAATAAATTTGTGTTCAATCTTCAAAACTGTTATCCCTGACGTTCGTCTCATTCTGACACTTGTGGTCACGCAAAGCACTGCACATTAGTTCCGAAAGTATTCGAGTCAAATTTTTATCGATCATGTTCCCAAGATGATATCCCTTAAGGGAGATATTCAATAAAGATGTTAGTGAAGATCAACTTCCGTTTGAATTACCAATAATCACTTTTTGTTTATTGTATAGAATAATTAGAGCCCAATAAATGTCAGACAGTAGATCATTCAATTCTGTTACACTCACTTAACTCGAATGAAAATTCGGGTTCTGATCGTAGTTATTAAAATTAAATTACTCAAATCAAGTAAATTAAGCATGGACAACATTTGCCCCTCATTTCAGATTTGCATCAAATTTTCGTGCAGTAGATTGTTAGAATGTTAATTGATCTGTGTTCGGTGATAATTCGAAAGAAAATGTGTCCAAACTATTATAGTAATTAACATTAAAAATGAATCGCAGACCTGTAGATGGGATGACTTGAGTGTTTTCTAGGTCTTTTCATTGATTGAAAATTTTTACCAATGATTCCATGAAACAATTCCCCAAAGTTGGACAGAACGCTATCGAAGATCAACTCAAGCAAAGTAAATCTTACAGATAAGAGCAAAATGAAAACATCGACAAATTTGACATCGAGTTGAAAGTTATTTTGAGTATTTTAATAAGATAACGATACAGATTAAGCTGAAATCTCTTATGAAATATGGAATCATTACACTCAAAATCTGTCCTTGAAAAATACTTCCTTAATCTGTTCGACCAATTTGTCCTTTTCTGCCTTATCTCTGGCCTCATCTCTTCCAATCATCACCACTCGCTGGTTGTAGTACATCTTGCGCAGTTGGCCAAACCGATGCACACTGTCGAGAAGCCATTTGGGAAAGGCTCGCTTGAGCTTTTCAGACAAATGCTCCAATTGACAGTCTTCAAGATGGAGAGTGTGGACTTGTGGGAAGATGAGCGGTAAGTAGAGGAACATTGAAGAGGGAGGAGTAATATCGAAGCTGGAAAGGTGCAAATACCGTACAGAGGGCAATGTCAGGTTGGCTTGGCCCAACTGGGTCCGGTAATTACGACGGTTCAGTTCGGAGAAGAAGAGACTGCTTGGGGGTTGTCCAGTTTTGCGTTCGGTAAGCCGAATATTCGTCAATCGAGTGAGCTGGACCAATTCGGGAAGAATTGACAGTAGACTGACAGTGGACGGAATGGATAGGTCAAGATGAGTCATAGTTTCGGCATATTCAACGGCATTTTGAAGCATAAAACTAGTGTTCCCCAGAGAAATGTCTGGTGACATTGCTTCAGTGAGGTACAGTCCGTGTCGAGTCAGTATCGCCTCCCTGTCATCATTATTATTCACTTGGTTGTGTTCGTCTAGAGGAGGATCTTCCAGTAACAACAAATATTGACAATTGCGAAGAGGACTTTGTCGTATTAGACCAAACTGATCCAATATTGCTTCATCATCTTCCCGAAAGAATTCATGTTGATTCATATTTGTCTTGATGAACAATGACCGAATAGTTGGCGTGAGCAAAGGAGCTAACTGATCTCCACCAAAATGTTGCTCAAAACCGAAAGAAAGCTTCAGATGACGTAAAGATTCTCGCAATTCATAAAGTGTGGTCCAGAATTGTGGCTGGTTCCACTCGGCTTGTTGGCCGTCAGTACTGAACAGGACTAGACGTTCCAGAGTGGGATACCTAATGGAAATGTTGATGAGTACCAGAAAGTAGATAATTTATTACTTACAATTGGATCAATTCTACGAATCTGTCCAGTGACAGATAATCCACACAGTACAATGTCAGCTGGGTCAACTTGGGAAATCGTTCCCTGAACCACTCAACTCCAATCGAATTGATTACTCTGGTCACCTGGTAACAATCTTCACCAAATGGGAATCGAGTGGTGTAGTCGGTGAAGTACCAGTATCGAGTTATGTCTTCGAGATGATCTCGATATTGTGGCTTTTGAATTAAAGATAAGGATCGTCGGTCGGAGCAGACTTTCAGAGCAATCCAACGAAATCGGGGCGAAACTAATTCCAAGGACTGAAGATCACATAGAGGTAGACGTGAAAAGACGGACAGTAGTTCCTTGTCCGAGATGGACGTGATGCTGGCGCAACCAGGTGGGTCTGACGATGGTTCGGATGACACTTTGAGGGAACTGCTAAAGTCTGGTTCTGTTGATGGAATGGAATCCTCAGGTATGGAAGCCTGAATGCGCTTTCTCTTAGGAGGCATATCAACAATAAACAGTGGAACAAAGAGAAAAAACCTAGAAACCCCAAAAAGATCAGTCAAATATAGTCTCAATAACAATAATCCTTACTTGTCAGCTCGCTCGCTAGGGATCCTTGGTCCAGCGGAACAAAGGCCCAGTAAAAGCAGAAAGAATTAAAAAATATCTATAATAAGAAGCAATAATGTGGAAAATACTTTCGCTGAAGCGAGAAGACTGTTTACACTCGACCAAAACAATAATCGACTATGTCCACTCAAATGGCTTGTGATTTTTGAATAATATTAGAATATACAGAATTACAGTATTTACTAAAGATGGATTATGAAAGCATAATAAAAGATGAGATGAGCAAAAAATGAAAAATTTAATCAGATAAATCTACTATTAAAAACACTACTAAAGTCTAACTTTGAACATTTCCATCTCAATTAGTTGAATTAACTTGTCAGTTTCGAATTGATCTCCCTTCTCATCAGTTTCTCTTGTAATTTTGAGCACCAGTCGCTGGTTGTGGTACACTTGGCGCAGTTGGTCAAAACGTTGAAGAGACTTGAGGAACCACTTGGAGGCGTTGCCTTTGCCCAAGGACTCAACCATTGGACAGTCCTCAAGATGGAGTGTGTGGATGTGTGGAAAGATTACCGGAAAATAGGTGAATACTCCCGAAGTGGGCGTAATGGCAAACTTGGACAAGTGTAAATGTTGAACAGTTGGAAGTGTATGACCAGGCTGACTAAGTTTAGCGCGGTAATTGTCCCGAGTGAGTCCCGAGAAGAAGTCACTAGTTGGTGGTTTCCCGGTTGCGAGTTCAGTGAAACGAATGTTGGTCAGTCGAGTGAGTTTGGCCAAGTCAGGCAGAATCCACAACAGTGCAGCATTGCCTATGAGCATTAGATCCACATGGGTCAAGGTTGCCGAATTGTTGTCGGTGAATGACTCAACCATTGAGGTTTGAATTGCTTCACAGAAAGCAGAAGGAATATAATCGCATCCGTACGAGCCATATCGAGTCAACAATGCCTTGTCCTGCTCTTCATTGCCCACAATTCGTTGTTCAGTTGGATTCGGTTGCTCAAACAGCATCCAATACCAAAGACGAGTGTCCATTGGTATCGTTCTCCACAGGCCAAACCGTTCCAATGTATTGGGCTTTTTGGCTAAAAGATACTTTTCTTCTAAAAGCCTACGTGGATACTTGAAGAAAATGTCCTTTATCTCGGATGTGAACAGTGGAGTCAACTGTTTTGCTGTTAGATTCTGTTTGAAACCAAAAGGCAGACTAAGATGGCGCAAGGTTTTGCGTAAACCGTAAATTGCACTCCAAAATTGAGTCTGATTGTACTGGCGCTGTTGGCCATGGGTGCAAAACAAGACCAGATGTTCCAGAGAGGGATATCTAATGAAAATATTGATTAATACCAGAAAGTACATTATTTCACTTACAGTCGGATCAACTCCACGAACCTGTCCAGTGACAGATGATCCACACAGTAGAGTGTCAGTTGGGTCACATTCGGAAATCGTTCCCCAAACCACTTTACTCCGATCGAATTCACCTTTCTAGTCACACGGAAAGAATCCTCACCAAATGGGAAACGAGTGGTGTAGTCGGTGAAGTACCAGTACCGACCGATGTTATGCAATTGCATTCGATACTGTGGAGTTTGAAGTAAGGACAAGGAACGTCGGTCAGAGTAGGCTCCCAAAGTGATTCTACGAAATCGACGTGAAACAAGTTCCTGGGTTTCGAGATCACATAGTGGTAGGCGTTTAAAGATGAACAGTATCTCCTTGTCCGAGAGTGAATTGATCTTGACCTTTGGTTTTGGCATTTCTATTGGTTCAACACCAGCATCGGAAGCACATTGAGAATCCATGTTTCGTTTTAGTGGAGAAAATCCAAAGAACAATCTAAAAACCAAAGAAAAAAATCAAATAAACATTAGAATCTCAAAAACGAATACCTTACCTTTTGTTACTACGTTCTTGGGAAAGATGTCTACAGAATTAAGGAACAAAGTGAGTAAAAAGTGGGAGAAAAGATCTATATAGTAACAAATCAATTTGAAACTATATAGCATAGAAGTGAATCGATTCCAGGAACCATATACCAGAGGCAAAAAAGATTTGAATACAAATGATGGAAAAAGTTTATTTGCTTTTAGTACAAATTACAAAATATTAATCACCCGCTTTCTTCACTCACAAACACCTAAACTCGAAGGGCAAATTTACGCTGAGGCCAGAGTCGTTCTCGGCGGATTTGTTTGCGGGGCTTAAGTGCGGCTTCCTCAGGTGCGAGGGCACGTCGAGCGGCACGGGTCAACTTTGGGCGCAGATCGATTGGCTTGAACTTCTTGCCACGGTACACCTTTCGGAGATTGTCCTTCTGGGTCTGATTCACCACGGTCAACACACGGGCAATGTTCTTGCGGAAGACGCGAATCTTGGACAGCTTCGAGGCAGTACCGCCGGTAACCTTAGCTACACGAAGGTTGGCCAACTCCTGCTTCAGCTCCTCCAGTTGCTTCAGAAGGTCGTCCTTCTTCTTGCCACGGAGATCCTTCATCTTAAGCTTAGACATTTTAGGTTGGGTGGTGTGGTGATCTGTTGTTGATGAGGAAATCCAAAAAGTAGATAATTATCAATTCCGAATTAAATTAATAATCGTAAGAAAATCCAGGTAATTGTAAAAGACAATCACGAAAGGAAAGAGTTCAAAAATAAATAAAGCATTTTGAAGAGGCGGCATTTTCAAAGGAACCAAACACCCGATTTACCAAAGATCGTCAAAAATAGGCAATACAAGCACAATTCGTTAACCAAAATAATTTCAGTAACCGAGGATAAATTCAATTAATCAAGACATCGATTCGAAATAAGTGGTTTCCGAAAACCAGACACAAAATCGGGAAAGAGCACATTTTCGAGAATATAACATTTCGGGTACATTTTTGGCAATTCCCACACGAACAATCAACAGACGGTTAACGACATAATGTTTCGGTAATTGCCAATACAAAGAATAACCAACAAATGTCAAAAAAATCATATCGAAAAATACCATAAAGTAGAAATTTTCAAAACAAAAATAAAGCCCAAATAGAGTGCAGAATTATTTGTTTTCATCGTAAATTCGGACAGATTTCGGTGAAAAATACATAGAAAAATAAATAAAAGCTATGGTTAGTAATCTAGATAACACAAAAAGCGAGTAATTAACAATTTACGTTACCTTAGATAGGAAAAATAGATCAAAAAGACAACACACGAGTGGAACTGTGTGCAGCGTCGAGCCAAGGCGAAAACGGAAAAGGAACACTCACACCGCGACACATGTGTTCGTGTGGCTGTGTGCTGCCTGCCGATGCCTGTACCTCTGAGCTATTAGACACATATCGCCATCTGGTGGGAAAAGTTGTGACTAAATATAATATAACTAAAATTGCATTCGATAGATGGCGCAACAGTTTTGATTATTTAATGTTGCTGCATTGCTGCAGAATGCCAACTGAAAGACAACTACACATGTGGTTGCAATGCTGCAATGCGGTTGCTCTGTCTAACCGCTTTTTTGGTCTGTTTTGCATCGTTGCGCTAGTTTTTGCGCTACGCAAGGTCCTTAAATGTTGACCTTTTGGATTATCTCTCACAATGTGCTTAATCCTTTATTTTATGTGAATGTGAGGACAGGACACCTGTGACCTAGGACCTTAGGGTCCATCTTCGTTGCACTGTGTTCACTCTGTCAAGTCAACATTGTCCTTTGTGTCAAGTGTCAACTTTCATGTGCAACATAAATCTGTCAAAATCTTCGACCCCAAATCACTCTCGGGTCATAACTTTTGACCTGACCTCATTGTGTGCATGTCCATGCGGTTCCTCGTAGTATGACTCACAACAGAAATATCCCACCGCAAGGATCAAAGGTCAAAAGTCCTGTCAATCGGCGGTCGCATACCGCATCTGCATGTGATCTATCTGAACGTTTTTTTACTGCAACAACTAACAAGTAAGGTGAGTGTACAGTTGCACATTGCATGGTAATCTTAAATCTCCGAGAAATACCATTTTCTTGTTTAGTGTGAACATGATTGAATGCTTACATGCAATAAACACATTTCTCATTGCTGTTTTGGGACTTGTTCGTGTGTTATGACAACAACATTTGACTTATTTCACTCTCATTCGATCGATCGACCGTGTTTTGCTTACTTATGTTCGAATGTATACTTGAACTTCACCTGAACGGCAATAACAACATCAAACTATGTGCGAAACACTACATTCAACAATAACTCACTTGATACATAAGACAAATGATGACTGATTGACTATAGTCAGGTAAGACTTGACTTACAATTGACCAATAGATTGTCTAATAAGCAATGTGTAACACGGACAAAATTTCGAATTCACCTTTTACCACCACCTTGAACCAATCAAGTCAGAGAAACTCAATGAGCCAATCCCTTCTTTGTATACTCTAACTTCATTTTGACTTACTTTTACACCCAAACGAGAAATTATTGCGAATTGTTTTGAAAATATATATGAAAATATGCTATTTTACGTTGTGTTTTACTGTTTTGAATTTTAATGTACAAAAAAGTCTACAATCTGCCAGAGTCAAGGACCGTAACCGAATGATGACTGATTCGAATGACTTTGATGATGATTTGAATTTGTAATTTCGTTTTACAACATATTTTGACTGACTTTTTCTTGATCAATCAATCGATCGTTCAAATCATTTCTTCTTATTGTTCAATCGATCATAATCTCTCAATTCATAATAATCAAAACATCAATAAATCATCGATCGATCTTGATTATCTTTTTGATCTTCAAATTTTTCGAATTCGTAGAAGAGAATTAAGATCAAGACCACCGAGACAGTGCGCCAAATCCTCTTTTCAACGAACACTTATGTTCATGGTCTTGTTTATACGATTATGATAATCCGGATTAATCTAATCGATTAGTGTGCCAACAAGATTGCGCAATCACAAGATGTCTTACTTATCTTCTAGTTATCTTGTCGGTTAATATCAAACGGTTCGGCATCCTTTTTGCGGTTTAAGGACAAAAAATGCGGATTCGTGTTCTAGTTCATCTTATCTAATGACTTTTCTAGTACATTATCGGTACATACATAGAGTACGTTTACGTAAAGATGCGAAAATGCGTGTTTTCGGTTAATTGCGACATAATTCGGCTTCTTTATATCTTTCCGTACGTGTTGTGTTCTTATTGGGTGGTCTCACTCTGGTTAACCCAAAATATCTCATTTCCTCTAATTTCCCCTTTTTCACTTCTTCACGTCTCTCCTTCCCTCCTTATTCCTCACTCATTTCTTATTTAAGATCGAATCTGTAAAATCGATAAAATCAGAAACACCGAAATCAATCAAACTCTACACCCCGAAAAGAGTTTCGTTGCACTAACTCTGGAAGGAAATGAAAATATAATTGAATTCACTCCTTCAAGTAAAGGAAACTAAGCAAGAAAGAAATTGTATTCGGAAACAAGCGACTTCCTTGACTTTTAGTTTGCTTTCCAACATCGGAAGCCTTAGAATGTGTCTCGTAAGTGAGCCTTTTTGCCTTTCTGTTCAACTCAATCTCATCAACAACAAGAGAAAACAACACAAAAGTTGAATTGCATTTCGAAATCTAATTTCAGCAACTCTCTGGAATTTTTCTCGTGAATCCATCGTGAACCCTTTGGGTGCTCTTTTGGAACACTGTTTTTAAGTCTGTTGTTGTCGTTTTTCTGCTTGTCTTGGAATTTCAAACGAACAAAACTATTTATAGAGTCTCAAGATGTCAAATTCTGAGATGTACTTCTACCTAAATTCCTTTTTTGGTTTTCAAAATCTTGAGAATCAAATTAAAAAGGCTTCTTTATAGAAATGTAAGTCTTGTTTTTCTCATTTTAAATGAATTCCTAAGAAAGTTTGATCTGTTCTAATTGGGACGCACTTCAAAGAATATTCTTTATTTAAGTTTCAGTGAGAGAGTCATTAAAATGTATAGTTTATGTACTTTGAATATTCACGTAAAATCAATATAATCGGATAATTTATTATTCATAAGTATATGAAAATTGTGAGGCTTCGTTAGGTGTTTACAGAAGTTTCGATTTATTTTTAAATGTAAAGTCGGGGCAAGTGATTTACGCGTTTCCAATATTCACGCTCGGACCTTTTTTCTTTCGATAAAAAGTTGAGAAACGGTTTGTGAACTGTCTTTGAGTTATTTATTATTTACAACTCCAAACTGGTGTACTTCTACTGTCAAGTCGTTTTATGTAATTGAATTTATATTGATTCTATTAAATCGATTCTTTTATTCTGGATCGAATTTTGTTATTTTTTAAATCGAGGATGTTTAATAAGATTCTCTGCCTTTTTCAGTATTTCAAAAGAATGATTTGTATAGGAATTTTACTTCCGGAAACCAGACAAGCAGATTGTTTTGACGATTCTGGAAATGTTTGGAAATTCTCTTAAGAATTCGAGTTGTTCATTAAGTAGTTCAACATAATGTTGGATTTTTTTTGGTTATTTTTGGAATGTGTCTTTTTATGCTATATTATTATGATGGAATAATCCATCATCATTTTCGGGATTGAATATTCTATTTATCCCATTAAATAAATGTATTCAAAAAGTTACTCTGCACTTTCATTGGGGTTTCCCGTTTATTTTTGCTGTGAAACTTTGTGAACAGTTTGTGGATTTATACTAAGAAGTGAAAATGTTCACGTACTATGAATCAATGGAAGAGTTTTGAAACTTTCCATGATCGGATCTGTCTGTCTCATCTCGAGTTCAATGTACCACTTGAGTGCGCATGCTCACGTGTGACGTCCATCATGACATGAAGCCATCGAATCTCGCGCTGACATTTCAAGTCAAAAGGACAAAGTCCATTTGGAGCATCTGAACACATTGTTCAGAAAATATATCCACAAATGTAATACAGAAAGCATTGGAGTGCATTTGAGCTATTTATCGCCCTTCGTAATTGTGACAATCTATAAATAAACTAGACTGGTTAGAGACTGACTAGAATAGGAGAGTTACAGTCTTCTATTGAGTTTCACAATATCCGAACCAAAAGCACATGACTACCCCCGCACATTTCAATGCGTTCAATCAGTTTCTCAACATTTTCATCTGAAGATTCAATATACTTTCGTTGAGTTACTTGATGAACACGAGTGAATGTCCAAACAAATTGACTTTTTGACACCTACCAGAATATATAGATTATCACCCTCAGTGTCTTGAAGTCATGATAATGATGAAGTTGAGTGGAGAAGAAAACGAAAAATAAAAAGACGAAAAAGAAGCAAAAATTACCATAATTTATTATTACATTCAAGTAGTTTCGAGTTTGAAAAGTATCTCAATTCTGTCATGAATTGAGTTGAAAAGTGTTGAACTATTTACTGAACAACAACAACAACACTCAAAAGCCATCGACAAATTGAGGGTTGATTCCAACAGTGAAGAAAAGAAGCAAAGATTGCAAATTTACGAGTTCAACTCGAGAGATCAAGTCACGACCAACATTACTCTTGTCTTGTTGTCTTAGTTGGCGCCTGTTGGAAACAACAATCTTATCATAGTACATGATTGTAAAAATGTATTAGTAAAGGAGAGAATGATTGAATTGGATGATTGAATGAACGATTGTACTATTGATTGTGCTTTTTGTTGATAGTACGATGTGTATCATATAATAACCAACCGGGTTGTTGTATGTTTGTTGCCCGGCCTGTCGGACTTTTGAGAGAGGATTGCAAAACACGTGTGCAATGTTTGTGTCAGGTAAACTCACTCGATCGCATCACTGAACTCAGTCGGGCACAATTTTCTCTTTTTCTCTGAGGGTTCAACCCTTTCTCTCTCTCTCTCCCTCTCTAGTACATTATACATTACAGACGCTAACAATGGAAGGGGAGAGACTAAATACAAGTCTCAGGTGTGTAAAGTATGGTGGAGGGTAGATGGTAGATGACTCATGTGTACGGAATGATCATAATCGAACATAACATAATAATTAATGATCATAATCCGGTATTTACGAATAGACCACAAAATTAAGCTCTTTTTCCATTAATTTTGACTATCTAATTTCCTTTTACCTTTCCACTCTCTCACTTCTCTCATTTTGTAGGTATGTTCTATATTGTCACACCTGGAGGGTAGTAATGATGAGAAAAAGAAGAGGAAAAAGGTTTTTTCCGTGAGCTCAACTCACTTTTGCGGACTTGTAATTTGAGAAAAGTTGCGAACTCGATTCTCATTAGCCAACTTACGAGGAAAGGGGAGACAATACAGGACACGGTCAATTAAGTCACGGGAGACTTGACGAGTTTCACTTTGATTTGAGTCTCTCGTTTTACAGTGGACTATTACTAAATGAGGACAACTTTTAAGCGTTAAGTGTTAATCCATGTACGCTTTCAAGGCCTTTCTTTTTTATGAGCGTCTGTGCAGAATGGTCGCCAATCAACATCAAACACAACAATCGTAATCCCTGTCTGGGTTAGTCGCGCGCGCCACTTTGGATATCATAAATCTATTGGAAGGGTCGTCACCTTTTAGATGGGACAATGAATATATCACATGTCTGTCTCTCTGCATTCGAAATTCATGATCGTTCTTGTACTATGTTCGTATATGGTCATACAGTAGACTCAATAGTCTAGTCACATAATCTGGATGATGACGACCAGAGCGACCACCGTCTGGCAGCTGTTTTGTCATCGTCGGTCTCGTGTTGTGTGTTGTTTGTGCTAATTGACGTTGACGTTGCTCTCACTCTGCTTTGACCCTGAAGGTATACTCACTTTATTATTTACATGGACACATATGGACATGCAAATGAACCCCCCGTTTGTTCGTACTTTCCCTGTTTCCATTGTCCTCTCGCTTCTAGTCCACCGCACATCTAGATTAGATTATACCGAAAGTTGAGGGGTAGTAGTAGCAGTAGTGTTACGGCTTGAGAGTATGACAAAAGTAGTGACTCCAAGTGAATGTTCATTTATCATGTCACAATTTGTCTTGTGAGCATAGATTCAATGTGCTAATCGTTTAACTTTCACCCGCATCATCTCTCTCTCTCTGTATACTAAGTGACTTTCTACTTCTTTTGCTCTTAACTTAAGTGAGTTCTACTCTCTCGCTTCTTTCTCTTCTTTCTCCCAGAGAATGAGAAAGTCTAAGAGCAAACTTGCAAACAGCAGGGTTGCATACAGCTCTGGTCAGTGCCGCATCCTCTCTCCTCTCTTTCTCACAAAAAGCATCTCTCACACGTCTCTGGAAGCAACAACAAAACAGTGACGGAATCAACAAACAAACCAACACTCAAAGTAGTATCCACCCTGTATCCAAAGCCGCACCCGCTTTTTGGGTTATTTTCTCATTCTCACTCAGTCAGTGACACACAGGGCGCGGGTGAACTTTCAAGAGGGGTACCACCACCACTACTACTGCTTTTGAACCCTCATTTGGGTTGCTCAGAATATTGAACGTAGAAGTGACTCAAAACTGCTGCCTGCTGCTACCAACAACAACACACGAGAGAGAAGAGAGGGGGTCCGTCTCTGTTACTACTCTCGGTTCAGTCATTGAGTTCAGTCTGTTTGGGTCTATTCCTATTAATTGGCAATGCATGTGTGACTACGTCTACCCCTCCAACCCTCAACCTCGCCGTCTGCAGTATTATTGGTGTTGTGTCGATGACTGTGTGTGTATTTGTTCCTGGAACAAGGAACTACTCCTCTGTCTGTGATACCCTTCTCTCTGCTCTCTACTCTGCCTTTTACTCTTGTGGGTCAATTGGAACAGTGGAACAGACTCTACTCTACTCTCGGCTTCACTTTCTACTCATATGATCCTTTAGTATGTACGCATGCTTCGTGTCGCGCCTTTTTCGGTTCATTCATGTTCCTATGTGTGTTCAATGTTTGGGCACCATCATTCGGGCTATTGATTCGGGCTTGGAGGGATACACTCACAGGCGCCCACAGGGAGACATTCTTTTTGTTCCGGTTGAGTTCGATTCTTGAATTTCATTTACAATATTCTCATTAGTGTATTCTCTTTGCTTTTTTCGATTCTCTTAATTTCTTTTGAATTCACTTAAAATTGTCTCTTTTGAAAATCAACTCACGTTTTAATTAATTAATTTTACAGAATTCTCTATCTCCTTGAACAACACCTGAACGAATCGATATGTTTTAATGTGATTTTCAAGTTCATACTCGAATCAATCGATTCAACCATTCTACCCACACACTCTGCCATCTCTGTCCAGGACCATTAATGTTTCTAATGTGAATTGTGTTAATGTCAATTTTCACGTATGACTCATCTCGTAAAGATCAATCCACGATTTCTCGTATTCGACAAAACTGAACCTTGAACTCAATTTTGGCCCGTGTTTGTGTTTGTCTCATCATCATCAACACCCAAAGACTATCAACTCAACTGTTTACCCAACTGTCGATCCATCCTCTACTCTGTACTCAGTGTTTGTTTGTACACTCTGGCGCTGTAGTAATTAAAGCCTATTTGAGTGAGTGATCCCAGGCAAAGTGTGCGTTCATTGTTTAAACATTCAACATCTGGGGACTGATGCTGCTGATGATGATCAAACACAAAATGCTGAAGCCCTGAAGTTTGTCTTATGAACTGAACCACCCCCTCGAACGGTACTTCTTGTCCTTCATCTTGTTATTACTACACAACGGGTGCTACACTTTTGAAGTACACAAAACGATCACCGGAACTTCTTATTCATTCATTGATACTACTTCGAACACTTGTTCATTGTAATGTTACTTCAATGAATTGAAGAATACAAAAGAGAACAAAAGAGGACAATTCACAAGTTGTACAAAGAGATTTGATTGATTGATTGATCTTCAAGCAGAACAGAGGAGACATCGTATCGAATCGCAATGTTCCGCATGGTTTGCTTCGCATCGTACACTAAACCGCATCGACCTCCGGGCTAGTTCGAGCATCAATCCTCTGTTGGTTAATAACGTTTGAGTTATTATCGTCATCGTATGTCATACATAGTAACTTTCGAACTAACTAACGAGAAGACACAGAAGAAGAAGACCTTTCAAGAGGGTCACTTGTGAGTGTGGCAGGTCAACAAGAAGTTACCTCATATCTTCTCGCCTCTTTGTTTTCTTGATTCGAAGTTCGCGTCCCCCTCTTCTTCTTCTTTTACCTTCTTTTCATCTTCAACTTCTCGAAAGAAGCGTCTCCTCTTTTCGTTATCTAATCTTATCTTTTTGTTATCTTCTTCTTCTTCTTTAGTCGCATTCTTTGGTGTTTGTGACTATACAAAGCGGATTCTTAAGAAATTATTGAAAAATTCAGACAGGGTTTTGTGATTTGATCCGATCAAAGTCTCAGGCAGAAAGGGTCTTAAGGTGTCGGACTGTTTGTTCTTCTCAAAGAGAGAAAATAAGAAAAACTTTGTTGCGGTTTCGGACTTGTAAGACTTGGGGTTTTATACTTTGGCGATCTTATAAGAAGTCAATCTCGTCTTGTGCATTGCATCGCATTTCTTTTGCTTCCTGCTCTGCTTTCCTTCTTCTACTTTATCTTCTACTTAGATGTTCATGTTGGTAATGTAACCGCAAACCAGTTTACGATTGCCACTGTCAAAAGTCACTGATCGCATCGTGTGTACAAGAAAGAAGGCGCGAGCGCGCGCGTCCAGTCCGCAAGTCCAGTCTCCAGTGCGATTGCATAATGTCCAATGCCTCGATGATGATGATTTTCAACTCTTAACTAAATGTTAAATGCTACTAACACTACCACAGTAATATCACAACAAACAGACTGCCTTCCACTCGACACTCGACTATATACGAACACACAAATGCACTTCTTTCGACTTTGACTTCGAATATATCTTCTGAACTGTGCTCTATTTTATTATCTTCTGATTATGTCTTCTTCGAAACCGTGCACTTCGACTCATATCTTCTGAACTCAATTCGAATGTGCTAAACTAAACTTAATGTGATCTTCATGCAAGTGCAACAAAATCGACAAAACCGAATGTGATTCTACTAGTATTCTTCTTGTAAATTCTCTGTCCTAATCAACATTTGTGTCATTCGAAAATGTTCATGGCTGAGTGAATCAACCCGACGGGTGTCTACACCGAAAAACAAGCACACTAGCGCGCGTTATTGCACCAATGAGTCATCAAGCGCATGTTCTTCTGTCAAATTGTACATTTCCTCCGGTGTCTCTCAACATTCGTTCGTACTTAAGCGAAACACAATGTTGTTCTTAAGAATAGAAACACTTTAAACGATGATTCATTGCAGATGAATTCAAGAATATATTCTGCCGGTCTACAAAGTCGTTCTTGCCTTGATTCTCGATTCTTGAATCCCAAATGTCCATGTTTGTTTGCTCAATTGAAAAGTTCGTCAAGTCCTTCTGAAGTGATCTCTACTGATAATTGATATGTGAGAAAATCGTTCTCGTTCGTGAAAATTGAGCTGTGATCATAGCATCCAGTGCTAGTTTGTGCTTTCTACTTCTTTTTCTTATCTCCTCAAGTTTCACTCGTTTTTCGGTGGTTTATCTTTTTGTGATCCTATTTATTATCTCGTTTTTCGATACTCAACTCGCTACTTAATATTACACTCAAGATGGTTTCTTCAGATGAACCTATTGGTGAGTGTTTGGTCTTTTGTTGTAACCCTCCCTGTAACATCTTGATCAGAAATGCCTCGGAAGGCGGCAAAGGGTTAATGTTTTTGTCGGTTTCTTATTTGTGTTTGTTTTGTGTATCACAGGAAATCGAGCCGTGGATGGTGTGGCCGATCTGACCCTCATCAGCAATATCGACGAAAGTGGTATCAATGAAAATCTTAGGGTGCGATACGTGAAGCAACATATTTATGTGAGTATTTGTGAGTGTGTGTGCTGGGTTTTGAATGGGGGTTATGGGTTCAAAGGTCAATGGCTTTGGATCTATAAATAGATCTATTGGCATAAGGAATATCTAGATACCTGAAGCTGGGACATGCGATAAGTGGCTTAAGACTAAAAACCTTGACATATCCCATTACCCATAGTAAATAACCCATGACCCAATCTCTTTTTCTTTATGAACTAATATTCTCCATCTATCCACAGACTTATGCAGGAAGTATCCTAATCGCAGTAAATCCGTACGAGGAGTTGGACATCTACGAGTCCGAATGGCAGCAACTGTACTGTGGCCAGCGGTTGGGCGACCTCGACCCGCACGTATTCGCAATTGCCGAGTCCGCCTATCGGCGCCTCTGTACAGACGACACCGACCAGGCGATCGTGATCTCGGGCGAGTCTGGTGCGGGCAAGACCGAGTCCACCAAGTTTATTCTTCAGTATTTGTGTTCCGTCACGTCTAGTCAGTCCTCCTGGGTGGAACACCAAATACTGGAGGCGAACACTATTTTGGAGGCGTTTGGAAATGCTAAAACTGCCAGAAATGATAACTCTTCGCGGTTCGGCAAGTTCATCCAGGTGTGCTTCGATGAGCGTGGACAAATTGGTGGTTGTGTGGTGCGGGACTATCTGCTGGAACGATCCAGAATTGCACTGCAGAGTTCCAATGAACGAAACTATCATGTGTTCTATCAGTTGGTGGCTGCGGCTCAACGTGATCCTGAACTAGCCAAACGACTTCAACTGGTGGAGGAGCACGGACATGCACCCGAGTTTGTGTATCTCAATCAGTCGGGATGCATTTCTATTGATGGTGTTGATGATGCTTCGAATTTTGATTCACTCCGACTCGCCATGTCTGTCCTGCGGGTGCCTGAACAAATGTCCGAGGGACTGTTTGCCGCACTGGTCGCCATACTTTGGTTGGGCAATCTCGATTTTGAAGAGCAAGCTGAGTCGGATCGATGCCGACTGACGGACTCGGACGAATTGATCATCTCAACAGTTGCAACATTGCTCGGAGTGGATGCTTACCGACTGACTCTGACAACACTGAGGCGGCAAATCTCAGTTCGGGGCACAGTGACAGACATTCCACTGTCACTGAGGGAGGCACGTGAGAATCGTCACGCAATGGCCATGGCATTGTACTCGAGGACATTCGCCTGGCTTGTGAAACATGTCAATGCGTGCACACTGCCCGACTTGGATGCTAAAAGATTCATTGGAGTATTGGACATATTCGGCTTTGAGAACTTTGCAATCAACAGCTTTGAACAGTTGTGCATTAATTATGCTAATGAAAAGTTGCAACGATTCTTCAATCATTACGTGTTTGCGTTGGAACAACAAATTGTGAGTAACGATTTACACTCTCATTCCGACTAATTGTCTATTCCCTTTAGTACGAAGACGAAGGTATCAGCTTTGAGCACATTGCCTTCACCGACAATACTCCTTGCGTGGAATTACTTGAGAAACCACCGAAATGTGTGCTCCGACTTCTATCGGAAGAGTGTAAAGTGCCCCGTGGAACGGATGCCTCATTTGTACAGAAGTTGCACTCAGAGTTTGGCACCGGAACTGGGGGCGCCACACCGGGTGGCACTAGTCCTGGTCATCCATACTACATTCGAGGGGACGACTGTCGCAAGTGGCATGCAGAATTCGGTGTTCGACATTATGCAGGTGAAGTGATGTACCAGGTGGCGGATTTTCTGGCGAAGAACAAAGACGTTCAACAAGATCAACTGTTTGAGATTATGCACGAATCGTCGAATGATTTTGTGAGGTCAATTGCCTCACTGCAGGACACTACCGAATCGATCTATGGGACGATTGGCAGGACGGGGCCTGATGGAACGCTGAAAGGATCGAAGGGAAGGCCACTGGTTGCGGATGCTTTCCGACAACAGTTGAGTGCCCTGGTCGATTTGCTCAGCATCACCCGGCCCTGGTATGTGAGATGTATCAAGCCTAATTTGTCGAAATCCCCACGAGCGTACGATGTGGCTCAGGTGCACACTCAATTGCGCTACCTGGGCATGTTGGACATCATTCGAATTCGACGTGAAGGCTTTCCGGCTCACTTCACCTTCGCAGTATTTGTCGCCCGTTTTCGGTGTCTTCTAGTCGTTCACAAGACTCATCACTCGGCGGCATTTCACCTCAAGCCCAATTCTACTTCTGCACGTGATTTGCTCAATCGAATTCGAATCGATCCTGCTCACTGGCAGATTGGCCACTCGAAGGTGTTCCTCAAGGCTCTGGCTGCTGATGAGTTGGAAGAGAAGCGAGCGGCAATTCGGGAACGAGCTGCCGTACGACTTCAGTGCACATGGAGACGGTTGACCATTAGACGACAGTATGTGCTCATACGGTCAAGTGCAATCATTATTCAAAGGTCATTCCGGGCGACACGTGCACGACTCACCTTCCAGAGACAACGTCGAGCCGCAATTACCATTCAAGCCTTTGTACGGGGAATGTTTGCTCGGGAAGTTGCAAGAGCACTGAGGAATATGAGAAAACTTGAAGCTGAAAAGGTCATTCAGCGACAACCAACTCAAGAGGAAGAGGAAGAGGAGATTGAAGAAGACATGAAAGAAGTTAATGGATTCGATCACATGATGGTCAATGGAATGAACTCAAATGCATTCTATGGGAAAAGGTTAGTGTTGAGGTTCAATTTCTCAATCTAATTTCAATTCTTCATTTAGATCTTCAACACCAGACGAATTGGATCTTCTGGAGAAGCAACTTGAAATGGATGCACCACCACCACCACCGCCTCCACCTCCTCCACCTCCAGTGGTGATTGACACTGTGCCCAACTATGAAGAGATTGACAACTTTGAGTGTGACTTACAACCAGAAGCTGGAGTCACTTCAAATGGATTCAAAAGTGATCCTAATAATAATAATGAAGATCTAGATCATGGTTCACTTGGATCTAATGAAGAGGGCGTGGAGAAGGTGGCGGCTCCTGCATCCACTGGAAACACTGCTTCAATTAGTCAACAGTTTGAACAGTTGATCCAGAAGGCTGAATTGGCCATTGATTCACTGGACAAGATCCAAGTGAGCCAATCACCAGTCCACCGATTAGCAACCACACCCAAATCTTCAAAACATTCCAACAATAATTCAAGGCACAGTACCACCTCTCTTGCTGACAAGTTGAAAGCGATCATAATTGAGGAAAATGGAGAGAATTCAGGTGACACTTCTGGGGTTGAGTCTGGTACTGGAAACTCAATTTCGCCTTCGATCTATTCGATTGATTCGGCTGCTTCGGAAATGTCTGAATGTGCTGAATCGCCCGGCACTTCTGCATCGGACACTCTCATGTTGGCTGCCATCAATGAAGATGTTCCAACAAGGATGATGCACCAGCAGGATCAGAATCTTCAGTGCGCAGACGCAGATCGTAGTTCGATTGCATCCTCGTCCATTCTCGACAATCGAACCTCCACCTCGGACACCACAACCGGCACTGGTGGAACACGTGATGATTGTCTCAGTATTATGAGTGGTGCCACTGGAACATCTGGTGATTTCGATGCTGTTTCGGGTGCATCACCCGTGTACACACATCAAGCTCAAGCTCAATCTGCACAGGCACATTCACTTCATCAGCAAATGTTGGCTCAGCAACGATTGGCCCAACAGCAGGCCATCATTTATGGTGTGACCACAGCTGGAGGTGGCACTCAGCCCTACCTGACCAACTCCAATTCGTTGCTTCAACTTGTGCAACCACCTCAACTGGTCAACGGTGGAAGTTATAGAATTATCAACAATCAATTGGTGCCAATTGCGCAGCCACAAGCCAATCCTGTTACCCAACATGCGCAACCATCCAAATTTATTACTAAACAAATTGAGGCTCACGCTGCTCAGAGCCAACAACAACAAGGTCCCAATGGTCTACCTGGAGATGGAACTCTGGATGGACCACTGCCGGATAAAAATTTCGAATTGATTGACTTTGTGGCACGGTACTGCAATAGTCATCCGAAGGATGCTTACGGTAGTTCGGTGATCATCGGAGGATCCACCGGGGGGTCCACTGGTTCGGGTGGTAAAGATCGAACGCTCACCCGAAAACGAAAACCACTTACCAATGCCACCGAACAACAGCCAAACACCAACCCCGAGAATTATCTTTCTCCAGCTGAAATGATTACCTGGACATCTACAACTTCAATCCCAACCTCTCATGTCCATTTACACGATCCACAGAATGTTGTCCTCGCTTGTGCCATCTTCAAAGAACTGGTCAAGTACGTGCAGGGCGAGAAGAAGCCAGATGTTGAGGTTCGCTTCATCCAAACTGTGATTGGTCACGGAATTGAGCGTGAAGAGTTGCGCGACGAAGTGTTTGTTCAGTTGGTTCGACTCTCGAATGATAATCCAAACCGTGAGCAGACAGTGAGATGTTGGGCCTTACTGGCCCTAGCTACTGCAGCATTCATGCCTGGTAAAGGCTTCAACCGATATCTGTTGACCTACCTGAGGCGTCACCTGCGAGCACACACTTCCATCGCGTGTTATGCTCAATTCTGTTTGGACAATCTGCACGTTGGTCGACTCTCAGCCCGAAAGTATCCTCCGTCGATTGGGGAAGTGAAAGCTGTGACAGCACTACGATCTCTCGTGTGTAGATTCTCACTGCTGGACGGAAGAACTAAAGCATTGGATCTACATCCCGCGGATACTGCTTCGGATGCTGTCCTAGCACTGGCCACAAAGTTGAACTTGAGAAATGTTGATGGTTGGGCCATATTTGAGGTGACACCCGAGGGCGAACGAGTACTACGGTCACATGACTATGTGTCCGATGTGTTGACTGTGTGGGAAATGAGGGCCAGAGCAGAAGCTTCCACTGCCACCAAAGGATCTTCTGGTAGTACGAAAAACTCAAATTCAGCTGTCACCGGCAGTCCAACATCGGATCCAGCTGTTCCCGCATCGTGTCGATTCCTCTTCAAGAAGCGACTATTCCGTTACACCAAAGACATTCCACAGGATCCAGTGGAAGTAGGTCTACTGTACTCTCAAGCAGTGCACTCGGTTGTACGGTTGGATGAGTTCCCGGTTTCAGAGAGGATTGCCTTACAACTTGCTGGTTTGCAGGCTCAGGTCAGCCTTGGAGATTTCATTCCTGGACGAATTCGATCCTACGAAGATGTGGAGAATTACATTTCTGCTAGAGTGAGACGTGCTGCGGGACATAGTTCCATGGAATGGGCAGTGAAGATTGCGGATGCTCATCGACTGTATGGTGCGGGAAAGGCATTGCTCATGGCTAAAGTGTGGTATCTCTCCCTTGTGATGCAATACCCACTGTACGGTGCTGCTCTCTTTCCCGCTCAGTACAAGGGATTCTTGGCTGTGTTCGGTAATACTCCTTTATTACTGGGAATACACTCGACTTGTATATTTGTGGTTGCGGCTGCGGACAAACGAGTTCTGTCGACCTACAAGTACTCAGACATTGAAGCGTTGACCATTTATCCGGCTGAATCACTGCTCACCATCAAGTTGTACAATAGACCCGAAGTGCAGGTGGTACAACAGCAGCCAGGTCAACTTCCTGCAATGACATCTACTGGTTCGGATGGAAGCAAGTGTTTGACATTTGAGACATCAGCCAAAGAAGAAATTGCCTCACTTGTGGCGGCCTACTCACCCACTCATGCCACTGGATGGAATTTGGCTTCGGTTGGCTGGTCGGGAAGTGGTGTTGCGGACATTCTGGCCACTCCAATGGCACAACAGCGTGGTCCTCGACGACTGCTCAAGATGACACTTGAAGATCGACTTCGACTGCACACAGAGGTGATCAATGCTCGAAGGAATTTGGCTAATGCGAACACTATGCGTAAACCCGAAATTGAGATTGCTACAGGATGGAAGTCAACACTGAGGAGATTTGGTCGAGGTTCCAACAAGAGCAAAAGCAGCAAACTCTTGGACCCACAAGGACTTGATGATGATTACACGAGTGATGAAGTGTTGCGTAATTATCCTCGAGCTTTCTGGGCGTACATCAAGGAGCCATTGGCTTCGAGTTTGCTGGTGATTTCCGATCCTGATCTTGAAGGCTCCGCTGTGACCATGTTCGAACAGATTCTCTCCTACTCGGGGTTGAGATCATTTGGAAATGGTCAACTGTCTATGGGGACTAATGGAGCGAATGGAAACAATGTGGGTGGAACACCTTCGGACACATCTGGTTCGGGTTCGGAAGAGGAATGGTGCATTCGAACGAACAATTCAGAACAGAATCAAGTCCGTGCTGCGCAAGCTATACTCGAGAAGTGTATTGCCTCTGACGCAGACATTCTGCGCAATGAGTTCTTCCTTCAACTTATCCGACAGACCACCGATCATCCAGATCCGAATTCTCGGGTCAACATTCGTCACTGGCAATTGTTGACACTGGCCTGTTCGCTCACTCAACCATCCGATCGCCGAGTGTTGGCCTATCTGATGGCTCATCTGAGACGCTGCGCACTGGATCAAGTGACCCGAGAAGGTCAATACGCTCAGTTTGCCTTGAGAAATCTTCAAGGAACCCTGGAAACCAGGGGCAGACGACTCGCACCCTCACGGCCTGAAATAGCAGCCACAATCCAGTGTCGTCGCGTGTATGCCAAGGTGCACTTTCTCAATGGGAATCATCAAGCAGTAGAGTTTGATGCATGTGCGGTGATTGCAGAAGTGCTCGAACAGATTCAACTCAAAATTGAATTGCGACCAGGTGTGCCAGGCTATGCACTGTACCAGAGTTTGGGGCCGAATGGTGGGGAGCAGGCATTGCAGCCCGAGGATAAGGTGGGAGATGCGATTGCGTTTTGGGAGAAGTGGCACGATGAACACATGGGCGGTGGTGGAGGATCGAGGTTTGGTCCCGGTTCTGGTACATCCGGAAACCTGTATGGAAGTACAGGGGGTGGTAACCAGAATGGACCAACCACAGAACCGGTACATTCGTTCATTTTCAAGGTTAGTGTATTCACAGAATCATAGAATCTCTTAATTTATAAATTCTCTATGCAGAAACATCTACAAATGGACGCATACATCGATCTCAATGATCCAGTAGAACGTGAACTCCTGTACCATCAAACACTGTACAACGTGCGCAACGATCGTTTCCCACTGACCGACCAAGAAGCCATCCTCCTGGTGGCCATTCGAGCCCAAATCGAGTACGGCGACTCTGACCACCCACAAGCCAACCAGCATCTCCAATCGGATCGAAGTTCACAAACCTCCCTGGACGATTCATCCTATATTTACCTCATCTCCAATACTCTACCCGAACGACTCGCTTGTAGGATCTCTGTGCCCGAACTTCGGTCCCAACACCAGATCCAATCGGGCATGGATGCCAATCAGGCAAAGATTGCCTTCTTCAATCTCATCCAATCCTGGCCAATGCATCGAGCTACGGTGTTTGAGGTTCTGCAGAATTATACCTCAAGTTGGCCTAAGACATTGTGGTTGGCCATTGATCAGTCGGGAATGCACTTGTTGCAGCCTAGGAGTAGGGTGAGTTCATTTGTTATTCTCTTTGTCTTTAGCTCTTGCTACTTTGGCTTTCTTCTTCAACTTATTAATCCCATTCTTTCCTTTACCCACCAGAATGTACTCTGCAGCTGTGAATACCGTAACGTGGTCGACTATACAGCCACCTCGAACAGTCTCATGATTGTGGCCAATCTTCCCACCACAGTAGCCAAGGCCATGAAGTACATGTTCATTACTCATCAGGTAAATGGACACACTTGGTAAATGTTTGATTTTGATTGATTTTTTAAATTCTACAGGCTCTTCAAATTGCTCAATTACTTCGAGACTATACATCGGCAGTGATGAATGCATCAGGAAATCGAGGAGCCGCTAACAATGGCCCATCCGGAACTGGAGTGAAGATTGGAAATGGTGCTGCCTCTGGTCCTAGTGCTGGAGGTGGTGGTGGTACTCGTTCTGGTGGTATTTCGAGTGGTGGTGGAACAATCAGGAGAAAGTCAGTTGAATTTGACCTTGCCCTGCGCAACACGACCACCACCGACAAGATCAACAAGCCGAGTCCGTATGCGAGTATGATGGCGCCCGGCTCGAGCATTGGACCAATTCCCCAGCCTCGTCGGTCACTAATGTCCGCCGCCACCACCTACGATACTCAATTCTACCTTCAACACACACAGGCAGCCGCGGCTGCACAAGCTGTCGCCCAACAGCAAGCTACCCAACTATACCAGAATCATGCTCAACTCCAATATCAAATTTTGCAACAACAATTTGCCCAACAACAGTTACAGAATCTACAACTTGCGCAACAGGCTCAACAACAGGCGCAGCAGCAGGCAGCAGTAGCAGCTGCACAGGCGCAACAACAAACCGGAAATATTACCACACAGCAACAGTTGGTTGCGGTCCAACAGGCCCAGGCTGCGGCAGCTGCTGCTGCGCAACAACAACAACAACAACAACAACGAAGACCAAGACCACTGGTTAGACATACCGAAGCCGAACATGTCTAATATTACTTTTGTAAAAAAAATCTATCAAGTAAATTGAACTCAAAACTGAACAAAAATCAAAAACGGTTCCATTGTAAAAGTGCCAAACAAATCCCAAAATCCAAACCCAATTTCAAAAATCACCAAACAAATCTTTCTAGATTTTTTCTTAAATCTTGAAACTTTGCCAAAAGTTTCTCAAACAGTATCCAAATTCTACACTCCACCCTCGCCCACCATCCCAAAAGTCCAAACCAAAGCCAAATAGACTCAAAAATATCAATTCTGAAATGCTCATTTTGATATATTTTGTATTATTATTATTACTATGAATGACCCAGGTGATCCAGGAACAAGTTAACATTTGCTATTTTACTTATTATTACATAATTTATTACTTATTATCATGTGCATCATCTTTTTGGTACTTCAACTTCATCATTTCATCTCACATTCGTGTTCGTACACTGGATCACCCTGGTGTCACTTTTGTTGCTTTTTGTGATATAATTCGAATTAGTGAATGCAATTATTATATTATGATTTAATATTAATAATAAATCAATGTATTATAGACTGAATTTTTAATCTTTATTTTTTATAGGATTTTCTTGAATAGGTTTGACAGAATTTATTGAAATTAAATTGGGTACAAGAATGACATTATAAAGTGTGCGATTGAACTCAATTTGCGATTATCCGAATGTGTTTAAACAATTAAACTATATTATAGTGAGAAGAATTGATCCGATTAGCTATTCCTAGTAGGACTGATCACGACGACTGTGCACTCAATTCAAATCGTTCAACTTAAAGCAATGTTCAACATTGTTCATTGAGTGATTGGGGCAAGCTGGATCGACTCAGTGACATTGGCCATATTGACACAAATCAAACTGGCCCCAAATGGATAATACATGTGTGACTAAGTTGATTGCAATCTTCCGGATTGCACGTTAGATCATAATAAAACACTCGAGACATCTAAATATCATTGCGAGTATGATTAGGAAATTTATGAAACTGGTGGAACTAATCAACTTGATGCTCAATCCTGACCCTCAAGCTCGACCAACTATCCAACAGGTCATCTCTCACCCCTGGCTTCGATAAGCAAAGAATCTATTCGAAATTCAATTGCAATTGCATGCCTATGCGTATTTCTAATGCACACCAATTAAACAATAAATGTTATACTGTCAATTTTTGTATTATTTTATTTAATCATTTTAAAATCGAGTCAAATTAATCAAATGATTACAAACTGTGAAAACATTCGTGAGTTCTTAAATACAACTAGTGGTAATCTACTGAAATCAATCGACCAGATTTGAAACTGGCCACAAAGGAGAAAGAAAAAATTAAATCAATGTCAGCTCTTCGGTGCGCGAATGCTCTTGTGCCATTTCACTGACAATCCAGTGTTTCGCTCTTATTGTCAAATGATTTCGGACATTGGAGCTAAACTAGTTCATGCACAGGTGAGCAATGCAACCTTTCTTGTTTATTTTATTATATTTCAGCTCGATAGCTCCCAGTAATGAGGTACACAAAAAGACGGGTAACTGAATGCAGTGAATGTTCACCTACAGCATCCTTGACCACTGGTGAGACGTTTGCAACAAGCGAGAGTGGACTATCGCTCAAATCAGATAGTCGACCTGTTCTCATCACCTTCCGCGCACTCATTATTGCGCTCAAAGTGACCTGATCCACCTGAGCAATCGATTGCAATCAATCAATCGAATGATCATTAATGATGGGCTTCTTAACAGTACTCGCCCAAGCTCGTTTTGACAACACTGAACTGGACACCGCGATATGAGTTGTCATTGCGAAGGAGAAGAGAGCGGCAAGAAGAGGAATGGACGGTAACACAGGGAATACCGGAAAAAGTAGCCAAATAGACACAGCACCAAGTTTTTTTTTTTTTTTTTAAATTATATTTATGAAGCAACCGCTTTCGCTTGCGCATTTAAGCGGCACAATAATATCGGATTACAAAGAAAAATTCATGAACAGGAAAATTAAGGTAACATATTTACAATTATTATACAGGTAGTAAAACTAACGCTGCGACTCCCAAAAGAGAAGCAACTTGTGGATTGATTTGAGGTAGTCAGAGTAAATTTCGTAGTCTGATTGAGATTGGAATGGTGAATTGAGATCTATGTGATTAAGTGATGATCTTAACGCTGCAGTAGCTGGGCAGTTTCGAATTAGATGGTGTGGCTCCTGTAGGGCACCACACTCACAATCACCACTCCGCCAGATACCAAACCTGGCCAGATATTCGGCAAACTTTCCATGCCCCGACAGGAACTGTGTCAGGACAAAGTCAGGTTCTAGATGTATGGCTGATCTTCTATGGGTGATTGTCGGGAAGAACACTCTAGTGCAGTCGCCTTTTTTGCTACTAGTCCAGAGATTATTCCAGAGCTCGGCAGTTTTGGATCTAATACTTCTTTTCACAAATGAGATAGGAGCTTCTAAGCTTATTGGTTCTCCCGAAATGGCAGCAATTTTCGCTAACTCGTCTGCCCTTTCATTTCCTGTGATCCCCACGTGGGCCTTCACCCAAGACAATTGAGGAGGAATAGCGAATTTCTTCAGGATTTCTTGAATCGATATGACGAGATCGTTGTCGGAGTGGCCAGCCAAAGCTTGCAACCCAGCACGAGAGTCTGAGTATATTATAACCGACACAGCACCAAGTGATCAAATAAGTTGAGGAGAACATGTCAACTGTGCAAACGTCACAATTGACCGATTGTTTAAGTTTTAACTTATAAGCTTTCCAGCAAGTGATAATGGTCATTATTTTTGTTCACGCCCTCTGGCATGATAAGCGAACAATTTGAACTTGAGTACCAATTTCAAAAACACATCGCTCGCAAGCAAAACGATCGTTGCTACAAACGGCACTTTGTTGCTATCTATTTGATATCTATTAAAAAACACCCAAGAGGGTGTTTCTAATTCTCACCTTTAGCATGATTTCTCGTCCGATGCAGTTAGTTACGCGACAAAGACACTCTGACAAGACAACCTGACCCATCGAATCAATCATATGATTCGACATTTCACATTAACCGAGTGAATCAACTCGGTCCATTCACACCCATTCAACCCAGCACAATGCATGTCAATGATCTTCCTGACCATTGTATTCGTTTAGTGTTTGAACAATTTGAAACATTTCATGATAGCTACTATCGGTTGTGAATCAAATATACTAACACATCGAAACTTATTGAAAGTGTTTGCAATAAAACATTGAGATCTACCATGAGTATGCTCTGATGCAGTACAACTTGTAGGTCATGATCAAGCTAGATTTGAATGCTGGGGTCAAACTAACCTGAGACAGACAGGAGAATCACATCTTCGTTCAGTCATTTGTGATCATCAATCACAGTGAGAACATTGAGAACATCCTTAAACAAATTTTTTTCCGAGTGTGAATATCTTTCTGCACTCCCTGAATCTAAAGTATGCAAAGCTGATTAAACATGAATCATCTCACTTCGATAACTCTGCTCGAACTTCCAGATTCTCATGAACAACCCAAGACAAACCAAATCTGGGAGGCACTGAACAAATGTCCTGAACTGCGTCATGTGTACATTTTCTCTACTTCCAACAGTAAAACATCTTTTTAGTGGAAAAGATGAACTTGAGTTTAAGGAATTTCTCTCCAGAATCGAAAGTTTTACTTTGGACAATTACAACAAGAAAAATATGAATGAAAGTTAGTAAACCGATTGAGTAGTGAATGTCGATGTCTGCAGATTTGTCCATTGACTAATGGGGACAAAGTTCTTCAGAAGTTGATCGATGAGAATTCTCAGCTAGTCGCCGATCGCGATTTGACTCATCTCAAATCTTGTCAGTGTTCAGCCAGCGTGACAGGCAAGTAACACATACCTATACTCGAACTAATCTGCGCCAATTTCACTGTGTTATTTAAATGCGCGCATGTTTGATATGTGGAACTGATAGAGCGACTGGCAGTTTCCCAATCTGACAGAATAGAGATTTGCCACCGAAGACAACATTCTGTAGAGTGCATCCGAGAAAGCCCATTACCGCACATTCTATCAATCTATCTGGCCAAGATGGACCTCTCCACTTCATTAAACGACACTACACGACAACTATGCACTCTACAAGTAGACGTTTGCTCCTAAACCGGCTAGAGGCAACCATGGCAAGACAATTGTTATCTCTTCGAGATGTGAACATCTTCTCATGCGAAGATAAAAAAATGAGATCGAACAATCAGATGAGCAAAATGAACAAATAGATTAACATGACAAATAATTCATAATTATTGATATTCTAGGTTTTCTTAATTAAGATATATATTTTAAAGATTCAAATCCGGGTACTCAGGCAATAGAATCGAATAAATTAATCGTACACATTGACATTTGACGCATAATTTAAAAGCACAACTAAGGTCTAACCTTGAACATTTCCTCCTCAATTAGCTGAACCAATCTGGCCATTTCAGCTTGATCTCCATCCTTGTTTCTGTCCATCTGAAACACAAGTCGCTGGTTGTGATACAACTGACGAACTTGAGCAAAACCTTGCACACTGTTGAGAAACCATCTGGGAGAGATTCGTTTGGCATTCGGTTCAATCAAAAGGCAATCTTCAAGATGGAGAGTGTGAATTCGTGGGAAGATCAACGGTAAATAAAGAAAATTTTCATTGGAAGGAATAAAGTCAAACTGGTTGAGCTGTAAAACTTGAACAAAGGGAAGTGTGTGTTTGGGTTTGACAAGTTCGGTGTGGTAATTGTTGCGTGTAAGTTTCGCAAAGAAGTTATGCATCATGCATTCACGACTGTCCTTGGCTGTTAAACCTATTGGTTTGATGGTGAAACGAATGTGAGTCAATCGAGTGAGTGTAGACAAATGGAACAGAATGCTAAGCAGATCAACATCGGCTTGAATGGTTAGGTTCAGGTGAGTCATGGCGAAAAGTTGGGCAATTCCTTTGACACGTAGAAAGCATTGTTCTATTTGTGCTTCCGGGTATATGTGATCATCTATATCGCCCACGTATATGCCATATCGAGTTACCTGTGCCATTTGCTGTTTACATGTGCCCGCTATTCTTGTGCCATCACTAATGTCCTCAGGTTGTTCAATATACGTCCAAGATTGGTCGTAAAATCCGGCCATAAAATAATTATTTTTTCTAAATACGCCCAATCGTTGCAAAGCATGTGGTACTCCGCGTATATAGTCCCAATACGAGATCTCTTTACCGGTGTACTGGAAGAAGAGGGTCTTGAGATGGGGGGAGAGCAATGGAGTCAATGGGTTTTGAGTTATACTCCTGTTAAAACTGAAAGGCAGGTGAAGATGGTGCAAAGATTCTCGTAGGCCATAAAGTGCGTTCCAAAACGAGGGTCGGTTATATTGCGATTGTTGACTATCAGTGCTGAACAAGACCAAAAGTTCCAGAGTGGGATAACTAATTGGGTAGATTACGTTATATAGATTATACCACAAAATGTCAATGTCTACTTACAATTGAATCAACTCCACGAATCTGTCCAGTGACAGATAATCCACACAGTACAGTGTCAGTTGGGTCACCTTGGAAAATCGCTCTCCGAACCACTCAACTCCAATTGAATTGACTTCTCTGGTCACCTTGTAACAATCCTCACCAAATGGAACCTGAGTGATGTAGTCGATGAAGTACCAGTACCGAGTAATATCATCCAGATTATCTCGATACAGAGGAGTTTGAATTAGAGATAAAGAACGTCGGTCGGAGTAGACAATCAGAGCGATTCTACGAAATTCGCGTGAAACTAGTTCCAGGGACTGAAGATCGCTTAGTGACAGAAGCGAGAAGATGAGCAATAGCTCTTTCTCCGAAATGAACTCGATGTTGATGCACCCAGGTGGACGTGCCGATGGTTCTGGCAGTTTTTTTCTTGATTTGCTGAGTCCTGATTCCTCAGGACCAAAACCTTCAATACATTGTCTCTTAGATGCCATGTCATCATTTCGTCAATAAAGAAAAGGGCAGACGTGCCTTGCAAACAAAGGACTCACAACTGTCACAACAGTTTGCATATTAGTCTTATTTATAATCACCAGATGACGAAAGGTGTCCTGTTTACTAAGCAAACTTTACATTTTGTCGGACAGGGAATCTGTCCTCTTATTGCTTATTGACGAAACATATGGCATCTAAGAAAAAGTGTATTCATGGTTCTGGATCTGAGGAACCGGGACTGGGAACTGGGAAAGTCATCCAGAGTGTCACCAGAATCATCATCGCTTTCGCCTGTTTGCATCAACATTGGGGCAATCTCGGAGAAGGAGCTACTTTTAATCTTTTCACGCCTGCATTCCCTCTGTCCGACATTTACAGCTCAACCAGTTTGACATTACTTCATCCACCCGAATGTTTCTCTATTTGCCGTTGATCTTCCCACGAATCCACACTCTCCACCTTGAAGATTGTCCTATGATTGACCCGGATGGCACACGCACTTCTTCCGGTTTCTCAACAGTGTTTCTTGGCTTTACCGAACTTCGTCAACTGTATCACAATCAGCGGCTGGTACTCCAAATTGACAGAGATCAGGATCGAGATCAGGAAGAAAAGGACAGATTGGTTCAACTGATCGAGCAGGAAATGTTCAAGGTTAGACTTTCGTTGTGTTCCCAAATTACCTTTTAAAATTTATATGCCCGGGATTGAATAATGAAAATAAAGTGAAACACAATTCCACTCACTTCATCACATTAATCTTCCCATATAACGCAGTTATTTGTTCATTATGACATTGTAAAGTGTGCGATTGAACTCAATTTGTGATTATCCGAATGTGTTTATAGTGAAAAGAATTGATCCAATTAGCAGCTATTTGTAGTAAGACTGGCCAGGTCTGCATTCATTTCAAACCGTTCAACTTGAAGGAATGATCATTGAGTGATTGTGGCAAACTGGATCGACTCAGTGACAGGCCATATTGACCGAAATTAATTGTACACACTGTCCCGAATGGATGATACAGGTGCGACTAATTTGATTGCAACGTCCGGATTGCACATAAGATTACAATAAAACAGTCGAGACATCTAAATTTAGCTTCTAAATACCATTGCGAGTATGACTAGTGCGAAAAGAAATTTAGTGATTCCATGACAAAAGTAATGAAAGTCAGTTGAGGGTATCACACAGTGCTGGTTGTGCATCTGAGATGACATACTTTTTCCCTTTCGCTCGAGCACCAAACCGGTTAAAAGTTGATTAAATTAAAATTTTTATTTCAAATATATAACTCAAATTCAACAATTAATCAATCTCCAATCTTCGAAGTTATATTATTTATAAAAATACGAAACTTCTGGTGTCATCTAGTGAGTAAAAATGAAACCACTACTTTATACCAGCTGAGGGTAAACAAAAGAAGACTGCTGCACTGTTGTAGTTCAGGCAGGCAGCATGTTTGGCCTTTATTTTGACTTAGAAATTGGAAAATCGTATTTTCCATCATCTAGTACGTCTTATACTTGATCTCGTTTATCATTAGGTCAATCATCTCAAGTGAGTTAATCTACCTGTGAATTCATCACACTAGAAAGACTTTTTGTCAGTTCACTCCTCAAAAATAAAAATCCAATTCAAACTCACTTAACCTGGATTTTCAAACACTTTAAAGTGGATTCAGAGGCTTTTAGAGTTGATACTACTGACACTTGTACACAATCTATTCCCGCGCGATTTATTTATCATGTGATCGCATTCTTTTGATTCTTTAGAACCAGTGATCTCTTGATTCAGCTTTGATTCCTCACCAACCTGTTGTCCCCAACACAGCAACCGAACATGTCATCATCATCATCGGCTCCCAACCACGCAGTGATCGAAACTATTCTCGACGATCGAGTTCACGTGACACTCGTCTACCATTTGCAGCATTTCTCACGTGAATGGGTGGACAATTCAATGAATTGGCCTCTCTCGGTGATTTGGTTCAACGACACAGAAGGTGATCTCGAGTGTAGAATTGTCAAAATTGGCAGTAAGTGTTGAAGGAATGTGTTTGTACATTTATCAGACTAATGTTCAATTTTATATAGCAAAAGAAGAATGTGACAACTATGCGATCATATACGAACAGACGAAACTGGCTAACCAGAATGAATCGAACCACTACTTAGACGACTCGACCTCTCTGGTTGGACAATTCAATTCACTGAAGAACGAAATAGAAGAACTCAAGAAGATTGTCTACCATCATCAGAATCAGATTCACGAGATTCATGTTGGCTGCACTGTTCAGTCGGTGAGTGTGCCGACAGACTTGTGTTTATTACTCTCACTTATTACTTGATATTCAACAGAAAGTGTACCCCGTTGGATCACAGAAAATGGAGGTTCCAATTCGATCAATCTCTGAGTCACTGGTCCTGGGCATGAATTCAACTGGCTTCATGAATCTCGCCTCACGACAGTTGGGTGATGCGACATTCGAGAACAAGTGCTGGAAAGAATTCGACAAGGACACACAGGAACAGATTCAGGAGTTGCTTTGTAAGTAGATTTGCTTGTTGGACATGAATCATTCTAATTCTGCTTGTATCATAGCATTCTTTGTGCTCAATGGCCTAACCCTCGAAAACGGATCTCCACCGAAGACAAGTGATCTATCGTCTAAGTACAAGGCCATCTACAATTCGTTCATTACCTTGCTCAACAATCGCAAGTACCAAAAGCACAAAAAGTAAGTGAAACTCTTAGTTTGGTGTATTCTTTAGTGCATTCTATTCACTTTATGTTTTACTATTTCCAAGGCGAAACAATGCGACAATGGACAACGGCAACAGTAGCTCAGTACAACAAAAATCTAGTACTTCGAAAAAGTTGCGAACTGGTCAAACTGAAAATGAGGATGAAGTGACTGGTGAGTTTGATTCTGTGTGTTCTTTCGATGACTCAAATATTATTTTTACAGACTCGACTCATCACAATGAGACCTTTCCAAATTCATCAGTGGAACATTCTTCGGATGAGCCAAAAATATCGACAATTAAATTCGACGATTATGAATCATATTCTTATTGAAATCATTTTTATACACTTTTTTATTATCATTTTCATTGCATTTTGTAATCAAAAGATTGAATCTTAATAAATTCAAATATTTTACAAACAAAATAAATTGAATTTATTAATTAAAATATTTCAGAATTAATCATTTGACATTTCAAACCAAAAACACACGTATTATATAAACAAAATCCAATGTCAATCAGTTGACTTTGTTCTTTTCTTTGTGATTTTGTTCAATTTTGATTACTTATTCCAAGTGAAATTATTCATTATTTTGAACTATTTTATTTTGAACTATTTTCTATCTATTTGTAATTCCGAGAACATGCTCACAGTGATTATTTGTTCATTGGCAATGATTGTTGCTTGTGATTTGTCATTGAAATTATTTCAAATTTTCATTAATTGACAATTCAGCCGATGCTGTTATCGCTTGCAAATCACTTTGTCAAGTATTTGGGACTGGCCAATACTATACAATATTGTAAGGAAAATTCAATCAATCAAACTCGGATTGGCCTACAAGATATTGGGTCATGTTCAAGAATGCTTATCCTGATGCTCATAATTAGGTTTATGATAGTGGTGTCAATTTTTTTCTCTTGTGGTGATAGTGATACATAATTATAATATTATAATATTTATCTCTGTCCAAAATAATTACTGAATCAATCATAAGTGCAATGGCATTGTATCGTTATAGTCCGAGTTCATTCCATTAGATGGAGCCATAAGTTTCGAAAACTTTATTTATTATTATCAGCTTTATTTGCTTGAAGTCAGAAACTCTTCACAGATGGACTTGAGTGGGTCCATCTGTACTCTGGTACTCGGGTCAGGTACTGGAGGACACAGAATGTGGATTTCAGAATGGAGTCATTCATAAATTAGGCATTACCTTATCGGCACAGATAAGCAGATCCTTGGCAATGCCATCAAGTGTAATTCGTCCTGTGAAGTGGAGCACAGTCTTGAACACTTCCACTCGAGTCTCGACGATCTCCACCATCTATTGGTCACGCTCTCGGCCATCTTCGATTCGAACGTGTCCGCGAACACTCGATATCGAGCAACGAGGATGAGCACGAAGTTCCTCTCCACCATCGTCCACCATCACCAGTGTGACATTCGAGTGGGTGCCACTGTCCAGTAGATCTACGATTTAGCCAACAATTCCGGTTGACAGTACTTGTCCTACACTGACTTGACAAGATCGCTCGTGATAATGTTCAGCTCACAGTGATGGGTGAGCCTGCTTTTGGATACAAAACCGTTGGCTAGATCGTACAGTTCATCACGAGCCATTTTCATTGAGCCTATATAAAAGAATTACATAATCTCAATCTAAAACCATCTAAAACAATCTAGTCAAACACTTACTTGACAAAACCCTTCTCATCATTTGCCTTTACCGCCGATTGAAAGTTCAGAATGTCCAAACCAAAATGGTTCTTAAGATTCAAGAACATGCCCACAAATTCTTGGGTTGCCTGACTGTAGCCCTTTGGATAGAAATCGAACTCAAACTCCACAGGTTTCTCGGTGGTGATCTTGTCGGGCCGAGCGATCAATATTGACGAGTAGAGTGTGATCATGCCGGAGGTGAAGCTATAGGATCACTTGTTGGTAATGTGGTTAATAGCCATCTAGGGAACAAAATTTGAATTCAATACAACACAAAGTGGTGTTAGTCTTTATTATCGGTAATCAAACTGGCGATCCATCTTGGACCAATTTGTCCGCATTCAGAAGTTGAGCTGAAGCTTCGAACTTTCTGCAAAAAGTGAACCCAAATTAGGTTAATCTGACAAGAAGAGAGACGTGATCAGACTTACTTGTGCCTCGAATCGAGCACTTTGACCTTCAACTTGGATGCATGTTCAGTAATTGTTATATTATAACTTATAACAATAGTAATTACTATAGTAATTTCAGCTAATTTTCCACACAAACTAGCGATCGTTAATTTCATGTTAATATAATATTTAAAAATCATTAAAAATGCAATTACTTAGCAACACAATTTACACTTGAATAATTTTTGACAATCATTGATTGTACAAATTGTACATAACAAATCAAATAAAAATGCACAGTTATTAAACAGTTATTTTATCATGATTCATGATGTAAATGTAGAGTGCGGCGGTTATTTACAGGAACTCACATACCAAATCTGGTTGCACTCAATCATACAACACAATGATCCTCTTTAGTCATAATCTATTATACCAACCACACAGTCATACTAATTCAATACGATCAATCAATCAATCAATCTGCCCCAATTAATCCACATCAAATCTGTGCGAAAACATATTTACCCATTTTTATCATTAATAATAAAGCGTGCAACGGAATTAATATATGCGAAAGGTATTTACAGTCAACTCTCACAATTTGTCCTCATCAAGGGGAGATTGCTTCCCCTCACTAAATCAAAGATACAACAAAATGTCTAATTAAGCACCGCAATTTAGATATAAGGGTAAATGATATTAAGTCAATTTTATTGGGGAGAAAAATTACAATGATTTACAGTTCGGTTCGACTTTATACGTTCTCTTCCTCGGCCCCAGCCGGGCTCGTCTCCAGCTGGTCCATAAGTTCTAGCACCTCCTCGTTGTGCCATTCTCCATTATAATTCGCCCGTATGTCCACCAGGATGCTTTCACATGTTCGTTTCAATACCACCGATTGAATGTAAGCTTGCAGTCTGCTCGAGACCTGCAACTGCTTCATGTAGGGTAAATGATATAAATAATATAAATTCTAGAAATAACTCATATATTTATAAAAAATAGCTTAACAAACAATGCTTTTAATAATAATTTACAATAAAATCAAAGATAATAATAATTCATAATCGTGCCGCTAATGTTCTTTTTGACAGCGGCTCTTATTTAGAATTTGTATGTCATTGGAATCTCTATTATGATCATCAACATACCGCAGTGCACATACAAACCAACGGATGTCTATCTTTATAATCATCATCACAACACACCAGAGAGGCAATCCCCTAAACCCTAAAACCATAAAGCCCCAAACCTAAACCCAAAACACAACCAGACAGACACAAATGTGCACATGGCGACGTAAACATTTTGTGTGTATGTGACATTGTAGTGTGACAGATCTGTGGAGACACAAATGCAACCACAAACCAGACCAAACCCGAAATAGCCCAAATCGAATCAGTACCATCATTAAGTACACCATTCTAAGCAGATTTATACGACCACACATCGATCAATACAATCAAGTCCCCAGTCTCACAATTCAATCATCATAAACCCACAAAGTGTCCAAGTGTGCGTGTGTTTGCACTTTTTCCTGGAACCCAACAATTTTCTCTGCAGTTTACGAAACCAAAGCTAATAATAATAATAATTCAGAGGGTAATTATTATCACTTAATAACAGCCGCAGCATCAATAACCTGAATTGCGGTTCTTATTTGAAACGAATCACGGGAATTAATAATAACGGTAATTGTCTTGACCCGGGTAATTCTCTTTCTCTCTTTTAGCGACCGAACCGAACTCGTACCCTCAACCGCACCACTACTCCACTACTCGAACATATATTGCCCGGCTTTTGTCTCTATTTTAGTTCGTTTCAGGATCGATCCATTCACTCTCTCACTGGCACTCACAGTCTTGTTGTCCGAACTAATAATTCCCGCTGCCCGAGCGAAATAATAATAACCGTTCACTATTGGCGTGAACCACTGCCTCTGGTACCCTCAGCGCCCCACCTTGTGTGTACTCCACTGTGTATGTTGACTATATTTTCACATACACACACACTCGAATTCACTTTACACTTCATGAACATTCTAACTCACAACTCAAAATTCATAATCAAAACATAGAATCAAAATCAGAATTTTGGCCGTATTTTTTAATAGATACGAATGGTCCCGACAATTGTGGGGTTTTTAGTTGTTCTGGGAAGTTAGAATGGATTGAATATTTTTACGTTCAAATTGAACTTCCCACAAGATTGTGAACTTATACTTGTGTTGTGCACCTTTTTCTGCACCATTTTTCGACCTCAGGAGCTTTTCCATATTTTTCATCATCAAGTAAATCCCACTCAAACTCATCTCATTTCACTCCATCCAACGAGTCTTTCAGCTACTCAAAACCTTAAACTGCACAATCTCCAAATCAACCAAATCCTCAACAACACAAAATGTCAATAAACTTTTCTGCGACTCTCGAGATTCGACGTTTGAAGAAAGATGGCACTCTTGACGAGGGTGCACCTAAAGTTTGTTTCAAGGTGTGTGGGAGACTTTAATCTTCAATTTATAAATATTTACGGAGAAATTTCTAATAGCGATCTAATCTGATTATTTTTAATCTTATTAATAGAGAGACGGCCAGCGATTCGACTGCGAGTACACACTCAAACTGTTGGTCGAGACCAATTATGAGTTTCAAGTCAACATTCGACCACCACTTCCACTCCAGTAAGTCTTGAGAGGGCAATTTAATTTTGTTGAAAGATTTAAATAGAGAATTAATAATTATAATACTTAAGTGATGGAAAAATTATTTATAGGAAACTAAATTGTGGGACAATTAATTCTTTGAGATTCTATTCTTGGTAATTAGTAATTAATAATTACTACGCGATTTGGGTTATTACTATTATTATTCTTTATGAGTTCTCAGATCTCATTAATGAGTTAAATATTTAAAGCAATTAATTCGATGGAATTCAGTTTTTTGGAAAATAGACTTGGTAGAGACTGAGTTTTCAGAGTACTAAATTTGAGATAAATGGAAAAGTGGGTACTCGTCGAGTACTACTCGATAATAATTGGCATTATTTTGAGAGGAATAAAATTGAGATAATTTGTGAGTTGGAAGACTCAATTGTAGGAAACTACGAGTATATTTAGAATGACTAATTGAGTCAAATTAAATTAAAAATTAAAATAATTAAAAATAAAATGCGAGTAGTGAGAACTGAGAATTGAATTTGAAAAACTAATTTCTGGTGAAACCGAATTGTGGGCAGCTGAATTTGGAAAGACAACATTTGAAGGAACATTATTTAAAGGCAATTAGAGATATACTTGCTTGGGCACACGATAATAAATTAAAATGAATTTGGGAGACTATAATTGTTGGAGTTGATTGGACAGACTCACATTTGAGAAACTAAACTCTGTGGGACGCTAAATTTGTAAAGGACTACAATTTAGTCATTAAATTCAATGGAAACCCAAACTTTGTGATAAATTAAAATCTTGAACCCAGATCACATGAAATGAGAACCGATAACCGAGATACAGATAACAAACCAAAGTATCGATAAGATCTATCCTTAAAATCATTTCCTGAATCATTATTCTCTCACCCAAAAATACCAAAACGAAACTCTAACTTAATTATAATTTCGCTTTATCTCACAAACCAAAGCACATTGCACACACATTGCAGGCCCAGTCCACTTTGGAAATATATTTCAAATGTCAAATGTTTAATTTAATTACATCTCTTTATTTAATTTATTATTAAATTAAATTATAAATAAAAATTAAATCTCCTAGACAGGAAGAAAGTGCACCCACACAAATATATTTATGAATAGGTCAACACAAAAGTGTTGCAATTGGAACTTGAGTGTACAGAATCTTTTGTGTTTAACTTAATTAAATTTAAGATTATATTCATATTTACTTTATTAATTTAATAATTTTCTTTGACTTTAGTTCTGTGTCTGTTCAGGGCTGTGCAGTAACGATCGTGGATCTCAGCGTGCCCGAATCGTCCCAAGGCGGCTCAACCTACTCCTTCAAATGGGACACCATCAAGGCAGAATCGAACAAACGCAAGAAACGCTCAACGGTAATGTACTCTATGATTAGTTGGGCATCTTTGAGTAACGTCGTAATTGAACACCCCTTACAGTTAACACTAATGCTTCAATTTCAAGGCAATTTGAGCCTACTACTGCCACTGCAGGTCAAGTTCTATAAGATCGAGGACGAGGATCATCTCACCTGGGGTACACCACTGAATCGAGTGGACTTTGAGTGCGAACAGAAGCAGGGCATGACCCACATGGACATTGTCAAGACTATTTTCCGGTGAATTCAAATTCACGGAAGAATTATTGGATTATTGAATAATTCTCAGAGTTCCCAGACAGCTTAGCAACTCCTCAACTAACGCGCACCATTCCTCAAGCACATTTAGTACGACAAAGTACAAGTTCCCACTAGTTCCACTAGTGAAAACTCAAAAGCCCATAACCTTCCCACAAGTGTAGTCGACTGTATACACACAAATGGACCCAATCCCACAAAGCCCACTCTTGATCTGGAATCAACAGTTTTTACACAGGGATACTCTTATATTTACACTCTTTTCCCACAATGTTTTAGCTTTAGATAATGTTTTTACCCACCTTTTCTAACCCATTGAGATTTGGGATTTTTCGCTCTTGTTCTCAGATGTTTCCTCAATTTTTTAATGTGACGATATATTCCATACGATGCAATCATAATCGAGCATGTGTAATGTTCAATGACATCTACTTATATTCCAACATGTCAAAACACTCAATCTATTTATTATTTATTTGTTCTCAATCATTCAAATCGCAATCAATTTTTAAAATATGGATTTTTGGTTCATGGAAAGCATGAATTTTTGTGTAAAGATCGGAATAATAATAATATGAAAATCCCACTAATTTTAATCTCCACAACCAAATGTATTCTTAATCCCCATATACAATTAATAACCCATAAGTTCCAAAAAGGATGCGCATGTGTACAAATTTTCATCGACATTCTTCAATTTACTGTGTCGGCGGTAAAAATTGATTTTCCAACTGATTTGTGCTGTTGGTGGTATATTTTCAGTGGAAACAAGTTCGGAAAGTAGTGGTGCAGTGGAGGTAGTAAAGTGATTGTAGTGGTTGAAGATCCTATTATTAGTGTGACTCGGCTGCACAGTATCCACTGTGGACACTAACATTCCACTGTGCTGTTAGTATAAAGCTAGTGGAACTGATGAAAGGTAAGTGGGTAGAAGTTGAGATAAGAGGTGGAGGAGTCCGCAGGGGTACAGGGAAGGGTAGAGTCACGTACACACACACACACACACAATAATAGACAGTGACTTGTGTTGAGTGAAGTACTACGACTAGAATGGTAGTTTCCTCAATAGGGCTGCAGGGACGTGACTCCCCCTGGAGCGGTGGAGTAGGGGGGTTGTTTTCCACACAGCACACATACACCGCATGGAAGTCTTTAGCCTCGAGACAAAACAGGAGGCAAACAAAGTCATAGTCATAGTTCTAGACATCAAGCATCAGCATCATTGAGTTGTTTTTACACTCAAATCGAATCTCTTTTACCATCATCAACACCACATTCAAAACCCGAACCAAACTTTGTAAACAACATCCAAAAAAGAATCCAGACATGGGAGAGCATCCTTGGGTGCATTATCTCAAAAGTAAGAAGAACAAGAGAATCCTTGAGTGTGTATGTTATATATGAAATCGAAATCGAGAATCAGCAAAGCAAACCAGGCAGACATATCGTATAACGAGAAGATCCTTGACCCATAGCGCCAAATGAAATGATAAGTGAGTGGATGGAGAGTACGAGCATGCCGTCGTGTGGAGTGTCTCGCATGGTGTAAACCCGCTTGTATCCTTGTGTGCACACATGCTGGCATCTAGTCACCACCACCACCACTCAACTCTCAATCAGCACACACCAGCAGACTGAATCTAAACTAACTTCCACTACTGTCGAGTCTTGTCTGCTTCTGCTCACAGCACACAACAACACACAATATCCAACAAACCTCGTCTCTCTCGTTCTCGTTGTTTGTGTCTCACACTCTACTGTCTATCTTCTCATTTGAACAGTGAAAAAGCAACAAAAAACTGTCGCCTGTTTTGTGTACCTCAAAGTATATACCCAAAAGGAGTGTGGTGTGTTGTGTCTCCCTTGCTCTCTCCCTGTCTCTCTCCTTCACTGTCTGTGTCTAATTATCCTTGGATTTAACAAAACAGTCGTACAGCACACACAGAGAGACACATCGAAAACAACATCATTTGATGAGATCATAACAACATCACAATCAACATCAAAGCAACATCAACCAGCAACACAGTATCAAATCATCTCACTCTCTATACAACCTAATAACCTTAAAACCCAAAGCCACCATCGTTTCCACCGTCAGATAAGAGAAGACACTTTTGCTTTGTACTTTTGAAAAAGATCAGAATGACCCATTGAACAGTTTGTGGCTTTCACTGCGGCTTTCAATCATCAACTTTTCTGTCTTCCTGTGTTGGGTTTTGAAGTAGTACCAAAACAGTGAAACCCATAACTTTTAATTCCCAGAAGAACCTTCTACTCTTCTTCTTTTGTGTGACAATGTCACCTTGTTTTGGGTGGCTTTCCCCCAACGTGCTTCAAAACATTGTTTGGTCCTTTGAAGAATGTCATCTGCTCATCTTTTGACTTTTGCTATTGACGAACTGACTGAGCACAACGAAGTTGACAAATTGTTTTGATTTGAGTCACATTTCGTTTCACCCACTCCAAGGTATGTGAATGTTTTGAATTGACGTAAATGACGAATGTCTTACAATTGCAATGTCATGAATCAATTGACGATTGATTAGATTTACAAGTCAAATTGTCACGTGTTGTCAGGACAATTTTCCCTGTCAATTGATTGATTTCGACGGTTCCTTTAATGTGACTTTGAGACTTGCAAATTGCAAATTCAATTGAGTTTGCAATGGAAACTCAACTGATTGACATTCGTTTGACATTTGTAAACAGTCAATTACATCAATTGATTCACGCTTGAATTTTGCTCTTCAATTACTCAATATGATCAATTACAAATTGTGTCTTGTGCAATTGACCACAATACTGACACGTGGCCACTTGGCTATTGAGTAATTGACTAAATAAATTGCAAAACTTTTATGTTTTCATTATTTTTTATTTATTTATAGAAAGTCGTATTGGTCAGCCCGCAAATGCATCATCAACCAACATCTCATTGACCATTCCAACAAACCAACAGGTCCTATATACAGCAATAATACTCGTGATCGCTATTTTCTCTCTCCTTGGAACCAGAAAATTTAAAATTGTGTGATATAGCAACAAGATTAGAGTATTTTTCTGGTTTCTGGTTACTCGGTGTCTCTCTCCTCCTTCCTCCACTTGAGAGAATATCCACACTTTTGTGTCTTCTCTCGTGTGCTTCTGCCTTCTCTTTACTGTTCTGGTTGGCTATACTGTCACACACCGGTACTCTTGCCTTACTGTACAGCGGTGACTGTACGACAACAACAACTACTACTACTACTCCTCTACTGTACGGTTTGGATGATGTCGGTGGTGATTTGATCACAATTGAGAGAACAACCGCGTGAGTGAGACCACCAGACTTAAACTCACTTCACTTCACTAGCTCACTGTCGTCGGTTAGGTTCTGGTCTTATTGTCGTCTTCCGTTACCTTGTTGTTATTGTCGTTGTTATGAACAATATCTTATCATCCTGGACATAAACAATAGTTGTATCATATTGTTTTGAAGTTCTCCTCCAGCTCCTCCACCCCTTCATCTTTATAGTCACTCAAAGTAAACAACAAGTCCGTCATCATCGTGGTTGTTTGTCGTTTGTCTCGACCACAACAAACCAATCAATCAATCAATCAACATATGAACCATAACGAACTTTGTCCAGTAATTGAACCGAACCAGCCAACCAACCAATCCAACCAGCCAAACACCACTTGAACTTTGTGCACTCCGGTGAACTTTGTCTCCCTCCCCCTCTTCTTCTACTATTTTGCCTTCAATCACAGTCACACAGAGTCACAGTCCACTTTTGAAAGTTGTTGTTTTGACTAACTCACTTCCTCATGATTGTTTGTTTGTGTTGACTCTCTACTCTCCACTCTACTCAATGCTTTTTGTTCTTCGTTTGGTTATTATTGAACTGTTTTCTTCGAAGTCATCTTGAGGACTTTTCGAAAACAATCCTCACTACAATTGATACTGTACTCGAATGTCGCTCGAAGCCAATTGAAATTGAACCTAAATAAAACAGCCAATCATTGTTTGCACTCAACAACAGCAACTTTTCCTTCTTTTGATTTGTTTCGGAGAAAACGCTGATTTTAAGGTGAGTTTCTTTAGGTTTTTTCCGATATTGTATTGATTGGTTTCTCCTGCTCTGACTTTTGAATGTTACATTGTCTGAGCATTACTAGAGCTTGATTAGCTAAGTTACTTTCACCACTCTGTCCAAGTCGAAATTGTCTCGCTCCGACATAATCTCTATGTCAATATGGGCTACTCTCTAATCTACTCTATTGTATACGGTTGATGTCATTTTTCGCCGTAAACCATTAGTTAATCGCATTAGTTCGATCTTCTTTCACTCACTAATCCCAAAGCGGCTAATGTTTTTTGCATAATGTCGTCATTTTAATGTGTTTTTCAAGGTCTTGGTCTTTTTCTTTTTGCTCTTTGTGTGCTGTTTTACGTAAGTTCCCCACTCACCCCACATGTAAATATCTAATCTATGAATATATGGGACGTATATACGTCTTTCATATTATATATTCGTTTTCAATAAATTTACGTAAGAATACATTGGTGAGAATTGCTGGCCGACTGAGGTGTGTTTTGTTGAACATATTTCGGTACACAGTTTTCGAAAACAACTTGTTTTCGTCTTGTCTCTATCGTTCCTTCTTCTTCTTCCATCTCTCTCAATATTCGAAAACACTTTTCCAACCGTACAGTGCTTCTCTGTACAGTCCGGAAGGAAATGTTTGATTTAAGGAATATAATAAACGAGAAGAAGAGAAAAACAGTGTGAGTGGTGAAGACGAAAACAGCCGAACAACCAATAACACATTACATGTGTAGTGGACTAATTTAGGTAAATGCAAAATGTTTCACATAAAAGTGTCACTGCTAATGAGTGGGTGCGATAATAGGGACTTTTCACACCATGACGCACACACACACACACACGAGTGAACCAATTTCGATTGTGTGCTCACAAACACACAAAGAAGATGAACAAAAAGAGAGAATTGAAGTAGCGAAAAGAGGAAGAACTGAAAGAACAACAACAAATTAGAGGCGAAGGTCGAGTGTTGAGAGTGAAGTGTAGAATGAAGTTGATAGAAAGGAAACTAAAGTAGCGAGATGGATAATGTGAATGAATGAGTGTGCAATACTGATTGAACAACAACAAACGAAGGGAAAGAGGAAATGCAATCTAAAGATGGTGAAAGATTCGATTTTGTTGGCTTCGGTTGGGTGGAAATAGAACATGTTTCGGTGCGTTTGGATTGATTTGTCAGATTAGGAGATTAAAAGTGAGTTTTAGGTAGATTGGGTGGAAATAGACAAAGTTTTGGGTTGCATTTACTTGTTATCAGATTGGGGAATTTAAAGTGAATTTGTAAAGAATTTTAGTTTTTATTGTCGACAGGGTGGAAATAATTATTATAATCGTCAGTTGAGAATATATTTAATAGTTGAGATAAGATGATTGATGTGGATGGTATCCGAATTGACTTTTATGGGGTTTTTTGTATTTGATGTTTTTGTGCGTTTTACGTGGGAACCGAGGGTGACGTTCACTAACCGGTGATGATACTTTTTGATGTATGTGAGATATGTCTTTCGTGCTTTTGCTTATCCCGTGAACTTCCCCTTATCATTTCTTTTTTTTTGTTGAGTTTTTCTTTGTTTTGTCTTTGAAAACGCGTTTTGAAGTGTTTTAAAGTGGCGTGAAGCCAGTTTTGTATTGAATTATACCGAGATACTTTTTCGAAAAAGACTTCAGTCGTTATCGCGATGTACTGAACGATGATCTTTTTGTTTTAACTTTTTTTGAAGAAGTGATTTAATTTTTTTTATTTGGTGTCAAAATATCAACCGTGAAGTGATTTAATGTATTGCACTTGGATTCTCTTAGAAAGAGTTCATTGCTGTCATTTTTGTTGTTGATACACGAAAAGACTTTATTTACGGAGGACTCTTGGTTTTAAAATAAATTTAATTGAATGCTTTAGATTCTCTAGTAAAGTGCACTTAAGAGTGTCTAAAACGATTTGGCCTTTAATTTGAAATTTCCCAGAATTGTGAAATCCCCTCGAGTGCATTCTACGCGAATTCAACTTTTGGATTGGTTGACCCCACTTTATTAGCACTGATCTATGAAAGTTTTGCACATTCTCAAATTGGTAATCGTTTCAGTTATCGTTTTCCTCGAAATGGCACACAAAACTTTTCATTCGTATGTGGTTTATGTTCAAATTGATGACATTTCTCGGAAATGTTTTCGAGTGTTTTGTTTGTGTGTTCATGATATAATTTATTAAAAGTTGGATGTTGTTGTTGGTATTGTGTGCTGTTGTCAAGCAACATAGAGCAAAACTTTAAGGGGATGTTATTGTATAATGTGACAGAGGCAGAAGAGGAGGAGGGCTTGCAGGTTTGTGATTGGATGACGATGATGATGTGCTCATGACATTTTGGGTTCAATTACTTGGTTTGGGTTTGTGGAAATCATTTTTGAAGGTATACATACCTTCCTTGTTTTTGTCAAATAGAGTCGAGTACTCTTCCGTAAACATTCGGCTTGAGGGGAGAGAGATTGGTTGAGGGGGTGGACTTTGAGTGCAATTATGATTGATCAAATGAGTGTGCTTGACACTTGCATTTACACATCATCCTTGTTCTGTGCATGCAACAGCATCATCACCAAGATCTACTATTGATTGTCTTATCTCTTGTTATTAGATAAGTTTCATTACACTTTTTGTACGGACACACATGTCTAGTGTTAAAGTCCTATTCTTCTATGCATTTTGTAGCTTTTTAGGGAAGGTCCGCGCGTGAGTATTGGATCTTTTGTATTGAACACTTCTTATCAATTGAATGATCTATGATGATGACTCACCACCGATAACATAGACAGGCAGACTTGTATTTGATCATTTTGTTTATGAATTTGGAGGTTATTTTTATAACATTTCGGACATTTCGTTTGCTCGATCGCTCCGACAATCATCCGTTTGATAAGTATGATAAGATCCATCCCCTTATCATACGGAAACTTTATACACTGTGTATATGTATGCTTACCTAATGTGACTTTTGATAAGATGTCAAAGTCCAAGAGCAACAGCATCAGCATCAGCATCATCACCTCCACACCAGCATCACACCATATGTTGTGATATGTCTCTCTGTCTCACACGTCGGATCATGATCATCGATCAGAGACAACAACCAGAAGTATCTAATGTGTCTCGAGTGGTGGTGGTTGGGCGATGATCGTGTGTGGGTTCATCATCAAGTGTGACACTAACTGACAAGTGACACATGTGATTCTCTTGCCTCACTCGGTCTCAAAACTATTGCATGTATTCGTACATTAGACCTGCTCGTGATGATTGAAACTCGTGATTCGGTTACTTTTCGGTTAAAGAGATCATTTGTTTTTCGTTCTCCACTTAAACTTTGATGTCTTCTTTTTACCTTCTTCTTCTTTTTTGTCCTAAAACCGACAGAACCTCGTAAGTTTTTGTTTTCAAATTTATCTCTTGACTATATAAGAACAAGATTTTCAAGTCTTCTTGTGATTCATGTTCAGGTTTTTATTTGTTTTTATTTTAATTTATAAAAGTCCCTAAGAGTTGTAAATTATGTAAGATTTTCTTGTTTCTCTTCGTTTGTTCGTGTCATTTTGAGGACGATGATTTCATGGCTGGAATTTCGAAAGTCTTCTTCCAACACTTTAATGAAATCACCTCACACAAGAGTGGGGGCCACCAAGAAGATGTGACTGGTCACACGCTTGTTGTTGCTGTGTGTGCTTTGAGATAGACACGAGAGCGAAAGTTGAGTCAGACGACTTTTGGATGGAATTTTTGTTGTTGTTTGGTTTTTTCTTCTTCGAGCGTACGACTTACGCGTGAAGAAGAGGGAGACGACTAACCGGCGATATTGCTGCTTGATGTATGTGAGATTACCCTCTCGTGCTTTTGTGCTTTTTCCCGTGTGAGTACTTACCCCATCTTATCATTTTTGGGTTTTCTTTGTTTTGTTTTTGAAAAAAGTCGCATTTTAAAGCCAGTTTTGTGTGTGTTGAACTATGCCGAGATGCTAAAGCTTTTATCTTGATTTACTTGTGCGTTCGGTCTTATCACTCAGTTGCGTGATTTAGTGTTTGTGAGATTCTCTACACTTGGGTTCATGAATACCTAATTTCATGTAATCCTATGAGCGGATTATTCGAATAATTCGGTGTCTCTTTTTCATGCTTGATTGGGAGGGAATCTTCTTCTCCTTCTCGTTCGTAAGAAGATGAAATCTTGTTTTCATGTCTCATATGTTTGTACTTGGAGACTTAGAGAGAGCTAATGTTTTGCTGTTGTTATTTCATGTTGTGATGTTGATGATTTCATCTGTCGATGTCTGCATGTTTGCATATCTCTTGGTCGTGTTTTGGGTTTGTTGTTGTCAAGAGGAGACTCTACTTGAGTGAAGTGTGAGTTTTGTGTCGAGTGTGGGCTTGGTCTTATCCAGTTGTTGTTTGTCTGTGCTCTACTACTGATTGAATTGATTATTGAGATTTAGAGGATGATTTTGTTGTTGTTGTTTATTGGGCAGATAAAATGATGTTTTGATGATGAAAAAGTGATTGGAAGATATGTGGGATTATAGGTCAAATGTGGCATGAGTTGGACACATTTGGGAGTTGTGGGTCTTGGGGGATTGATTTGATGAATGATGTAGAAGCTAACTAAGGTGGCAATTGTGACTCGCTATTTGTGAGGCTGAGCTTTCGTGTGATTCTGATTTTGGATTGGTTGGTTTTCAAACGAAATGTCTAGGAATTTAATAACTTATTATTACTAAGGATCAGACAATTGTTTAAGACTGCTAAAGTTTTTTTGGGATTCTAAAAGTCTTCCTAAAGAACAATCGGAAATAATAGTGGGATTTATAAAACAACGGGGATTACTCACTAGGAATCAACAAGCAATGAGAATAATAATTAGCCTGAAATTTGCAAACCGTACAATTAAGGACGCCTAAACTAAAGCAATCTCCTCTACAAACCGAAAACAATTATTAATTGTCTTTTCCATTGCATTTCCATTAGTGTTGTTTTCCATTGTTTATCACGTTATTCGTGTGTGTCTTTGTCGCTCATTCGATTTCTCAATCATTTGGGTCAACGAACTGGCTGGTTCCATGATGGAAAGTTTGTGTGTGCTTCGAACGAAACGAATTCGAATTGATCCAAACAGAAGTAGAGTCCCGTGACACTCACGCACATACATTGCCACAACGATGATTGGGAAATTCATTCCAATTTTGAAGTAGAGAACTCATTAAAGTCATCAGGACCGATCCCGTCCGGTTGTGCATTTGCGCCAATAAGTGCCCCCAAAGTTCCAAAAGGTAAACCAAATGGCGCTTATTTAGTCGAATGTTCTCTTGTGGGTAATGAAGCCGGAATTGAATTAGATTCCATTCGCTTGGTTCCACACATGCAAATATGTTGGTTATTTGCTCACTACACCACACTCAAGCACATTAAACTATAAATAGCTATTTGTCCTTGAGTGCACAAATAGACAAACTGACACAACCTGAAACCCCAAACAAGATAATAAAATTTTAAATGCAATAATAATAATAATAATGTGGTATTAATTCGGGAGTATGTACTGGCGTATGTGGATGGTTCATGTAATTAATGAAGTCATTTGTGGGGGATTATATACTTTGGGTTTTGACTAGACAGCTGCACAGATCATTTGATTAATTCAAGGACAGTTGATCATTCATGCGTCTCTGTGCTCAAAGCAAGTTCATTAATGAATTTTGGTTGAACTTTTTGGTTAACCTAGTTTCCGGTTGTATTGAATTATCGTGATATGAGCTGATCGCCATAAATAACCGCATTTTACGGGTAATTCGGTTATTCAATTGTTTGTCACATGTGTGTGGGTTTTGTGGTTTGGTTTTGTGGTGAATTGGAGGAGAAATTCTGAGAAACAATAACAATTGGTGTTTTGTTGGGGTTTCGCTGCAATAATGAATCGATTGTGTTCGTGATTGAACCAATTGGGTTTTAATTTGGTGAAAGTTTGTTTTGAGAATTTGTCGTGCTTTTGTTCAGTCCACCATCACCCCTATTGTCATTGTTTCATTTGTCTCGGTTGTTTTCTTCATCTCCCTTAAGCTCCAATTGTTAATCAACTGCATTTGTCCACAATGTACCTAGCTAATGTATTTGTGCACACATGTGTCACACACAATCCACTTGAAACAGCCAAAACAACTTCATTTGCACTTGTTAGCTCCTTTCTCGCTAATCAGAGCAGCTGCAACAACAACAACGAGACCATCATACACAAGTCCGTTGTATTGTTGTTTTTGGTTTATAGCAATTTATATGATTCTGTTTACTGTACAAAGAGTGCACGTCTCGAGTCGTACTTCAATTGTCCTCGTACACTGCACACATTGCATTGTTCTCGGTCCATATCGCACGCACAACAACACAATCACAAAGATATCTTTCCTCTTAAAAAGATTATTGGGCATAAAAACAAAAACAACATAGTTTATTTGATATGTTTGATATATACGAGTGTGATAGGGACCTGGATCTTATCACCAATTTGATCTCTCAAGGCTTGATGCTCTCGTATATAACGGAACATTCTGATTATGATCGGTTGGCAACAGACTGTTTTTCACTTTCGCTTGTTATTGTTTTTGTGTTTTTCGTTGTTGTTGTTGTTGTTGTGATTAACTGTGCGTTATTGTTTTGTTTCGTTTGTTGTTGTGTCTGTTTCAACGATGAATCATTGATGATTATGTTTTCGCGAATATCTCTGTGAGGGTGTAACATGAGACAATTGATTGGAACAATATTGTTTTATTATGAATGTGTCGTGTTATATGATATGAGGGTATTGTGTGTTGATTGGACAACAATGAACAGTTGTGATTTGTATTGGAGAAAGGCAGAGGGAGGCCGGAAGTTTTCAAGGTTGGGTGCTATATAGAGTATGGAGTCGAATTGAGATAAGACAAAGAACAGTGGAAGACAATAGAATGGACATGTTTTGGGGTATTATCTATTTTGGTAAAACTGTGAGCATTGATTTACCAAAACAATAGGCATTTATTGTTTGAACATTGGCTGATTTATCAAAGAGCATTTTAGGTTTTTCAATTGTTTGATGTTGGCATATTCGAATTGTCAGTGTGGTCAGATTTAGTAATACAATTAGTATTGACAATATAGGCACTATTTCTCAAATTGTTTTTGTGTATTGCCTATTTGAGTAAAACAATGAACATTTTCTCTGAAACGTTGTTTTATTCTGTCTTTTGGGGAAATGTCTGGATTAGGTAAAACAATGGCCATTGTACCCAACTGACTCTATTTGTCAAACTCGTTAATAAGCATATATGAAGTGCGTATATAGTAGAAGTAGATAAAGTGCCATTTCTCCGGCATATTATCGCGCCATGCTCGATTTGAGTTGGCTACAAAAGTAGCGCCTACGTGATACGCATGCGTTATGAACTTTAGTTATCCCGTGCGTATCCTAGCTATATGGATGGAGTATGATGAAGTTATTTATGTGTTTTAGCGATAATCTATTCTAATAAAGTCGTCGCTATATTTAGTTGTCCATTACTTCTCCCCTCTCACCCTCAAGTGTTCTTGTGCCTCCCCTCTTTTCACAATCCTCCCTCCTCTTGAGTTATCTTTATTACTTTACTTGTACTATCCCAAGGTAATGTACCCCATGATGTATCGGCTCGTAAGGATACAGCTCGAGAACTGGCTGCCGATACATTTGTAGCGAAGTATGTAGTGGTAGGATGGATCAAAGTTCACTTTGCATGCGCACTAACGGATGCGCAATCTGATTAGTATGTGCGAATGTGCAATTGAGTGTTCATTGCTCGATGCTTATGGCCATACTTGATGTGCTTTTGGCTTTTAATGGTCCAATTCTCCTTGAGCTCAGTTCAGAAGTGGTTTTCGGTCTTTCTCTGTGTGTGTTCGCTACTTTTCGACACTTTCTTCTTCTTGTTGGCCACTGCTCTGCAATGTGCATTGAGTGCAGAGGGAGAGATGGTATGGTATGGATAGAATATACATTGCATACGCTAATGAATGAATCTCTGTGTGGGTTGTTGTGAAATCGCTACTTTTTCTGTGTGGACTGTCTGGTTTGGTCGTGCAGTGTACAAGTGTATGTGCTCGGCTACAGTCGCTTCCTCGCTACTTCTTGGCCACATTCATTCTCGTACTCGGCTTCACTAATGACTTTGCTACTTTTGTAGCGATCTACAATCTTGGCTACTTTTCGGGTATGTTTGCTGTGTGCATATTTTTGTTTGATAATTTCATGTATGAAAATTTACATTAATTTTGGTCTAATTGACTTGTTTTGACACTTGTGTGCAAATTTACGCTGCAAATGTAGCGGAACGTGGGTGCAGAGTCCTGCTGTTTCACACGTGTGCGTGCGTACATATACATTTCGCTACATTCTGGGGTGTTAACGGGTTGAGTTTGTTTATATTTAATACATTTTGATACATTATGTGTAGATTATTTGGTGAGATTTGATACGTTTTGTGCAATTTTAGAACTTTTCGCTGCATCTTTGTGTGCTTGATAATATTTATAGCAAACTTTTGATACATCTTTGTTGAAAGTTTGTTGCATCTGAATCTTTGGTTTCATTTAAAAGAAAATGTTATATTTTTAAAATCTTTAACTGTATTTACTGTATCGATTAGTGAAATTTCGCTTCAAAATTGCATCCTTTAGACGAATTTGGCTGCTTTTCCTTTTTGAATCTCTTTATTAAAGTTAAACGAAAAATTTAAGTATATAAGTAAATGAGTTTATTGCACTCTTTAGGACACGCGCACTGACCACCAAGACCATTAACGATTATGGTTGCGTAATGATGCAACCCTCCTTAATGGCTACTTTTCGTATCTGGTACTGTCTGATACATGACTTTTGTTTGCTACTTTTTGTTGAGAAGGTTATTAGAGTTTATGGAGAAGGAGGGTTCAAATCGATTCAATTGTAATCAAATTTTGAGTTAATTCTGGAGCAATTTTTCTTTTTGTTTGTCCAGTTATAAGTGAAAGTGTATATTTGTACAGTTATCGTTACAGTGTATCAGTTTCCATTGAAAAATATGTCTAGACAGTGATAGTGTGTTTGTGTATGTTGATTGTGTTCGCTACTTTTGCTTTTGCTACATTGCGACACATGTGCGGACACACAGACAAACAGACAGTACGATTGATGATGACGATGATCGTGTTCTTGCTGTCGGTTATATGTCTGTGTACTTAATCGCAATTAGTATCCTCAGACCAGATTTCGTAATCACTCGCTACATTCGCTACATTTCTCTCTGTTGTTTGTGTGTTTGGTTATATTAATAAATCGTTTGGAATTTTCTTCTATTCGCGGGCGTCTTTTTCCATGACGCCCAAAGCTTAACGAACTTGTGTCTGTGCGTGTCTGGACGTTATGGCGCCGAGACGCCTCGGCGTCATGCTTCATGATCGTTAGTGCACAAGTGTGACATCGCATCGTAATGACTCTTCTTTGCTTTGTATGGGCAAATTTGGCGGATATGATTTGATTGGAATTCGCAGAATATATGGAATTTTTATTGTTTTCATTATTATTATTATTATTTCATTATTTTAATAATTGTTTACCCTTTTTCGCATTTAGATTTCCTCGTGAATGGTCTTCGCCACGCCCACCTTTGGTTGTTTCTGGATCACACCCCTCTTTCAACCCCACTTGGTGATAAATGAAAAAAGTATCTAACTTTGCTGTTACTCTTATTGTCTTCGTTGATTTATGTTGAGTCAATTCAATTCTAAAGTCTTCATTGTCTTCTTGATTGTTCTCTTTGGTCATCTTTACATCTGCACCAACGTGCCACGCCCCCTGCCTCATCATTGAACATCTCAGAAGACGCTGCTCACAGCTTCCAAGTCTCACCACTGGAATCTCCTGTCGTCCTTCAACACAACCATGAGTGGCAACCATCAGTTGGACACTGCACACATGTTGCACATGATTCCGCCGGTTTCCGCGGCTGGAGGCGGAATGCCCGGTGTACCTGGGGCCGGGGGATTTATTGCACCGCCCCCCGGACTGGCTGACATTCCGCAGGTTCCTGAGGCGGCCTTCTATCAGTTCATGAATCATCTCGAACCGGCTGCTCCACTGCCAGGGAGTGGTCCTGGTGGATTTGGGGAACATCCACCCGCGGTGATCAAGGAAGGATGGGTCTATAAGAGAGGTAAGTGAATGGTGGGAAGGGTTGAAAAGTTTGACAGTGGGACTAAGGAGATTGACAATGGGATTGAAGAGGTGATTTGGTATCTAATTGCTTTTCCTTCACTGCCTTCCACTCTCTTCAGGCGAACATATCAAAAACTGGCGTCCACGTTACTTCGTGCTGTTTGCGGATGGCTCCCTGCGGGGTTTCAAAAAGAAGCCCGAACCCAACAACTACACAGACCCAATGAACAACTTTACCGTTCGAGGCTGTCAAATAATGAAGACCGATCGACCGAAGCAGTTCACATTCATCATACGGGGACTGCAGTGGACCTCGGTCATTGAGCGCACTTTTCATGTCGACTCGGACGTGGACCGAGAGCACTGGTGCTCGGCCATTGCCGCAGTCGCCAATGAACTTCCACCATTGGAGACTACTGATGTGGAGATGGCTGACGATGCTCGCGATCCGGAGGCTTTCCGATACAGTAGACTGCACATTACCAGTAGAGAGTCAAGTCGGGGCAGGCGGATTCAACTGGACGACTTTGAGTACTTGAAGGTGTTGGGCAAGGGAACGTTTGGCAAGGTCATTCTGTGCAGGGAGAAGAAGACTGGGTCACTGTTTGCCATCAAGGTGCTCAAGAAGGAGACCATCATTGCCAAGGACGAGGTCGCACATACTCTCACGGAGAATAGAGTGCTCAGACACACTAAACATCCTTTCTTGATTGTGAGTAGTCAATTATCTCTTTATTGATCTTTTGTTATTTCGCTTTGCTTACTAACTCGGCGAATCTCTCCGAGTCATCTTAATCTCTGCTGTTTGCTTTTACCTCTTTACTATTTCCGATATTATTTTGTTGTTAATCTCCTTACTAATATCTTAATCTCCTCATGTTTCTCCCACAGTCTCTCAAATACTCGTTCCAAACAGAGGACCTACTATGTTTTGTGATGGAATACGTGAACGGTGGTGAGCTCTTCTTTCACCTCTCCCGTGAGCGACTCTTCACCGAGGCTCGCACCCGTTTTTACGCCTGTCAGATTATTCTCGCACTTGACTATCTCCACACTCGTGGCATTATCTATCGGGATCTTAAGGTTTGATACTCGAAATGGGAATTCTGGTTATTTACTGTTTAATTTAGCTTGAGAATCTCTTGCTCGACAATGAGGGAAATATCAAGATTGCCGACTTTGGCCTGTGCAAGGAGGACATTACCTTTGGGTCCACTACCAAGACATTCTGTGGTACTCCTGAGTACTTGGCGCCAGAAATACTCGAGGATACAGACTATGGACGTGCGGTGGGTTGAGATATAATTTTCGTGAATCCGATCTAATTTGATTATTTTTTAGGTTGACTGGTGGGGTCTCGGCGTAGTGATGTACGAAATGATGGTTGGCCGTCTGCCCTTCTACAATCGTGATCACGATGTTCTCTTTGAGTTGATTCTACTGGAGGACGTCAAATTCCCACGAACACTCTCACCAGAAGCTAAGGATCTACTGCAGGGTCTTCTGGTGAAGGATCCGACCGCACGATTGGGCGGTGGTCCCGACGATGCCAAGGAAATTATGTATCACAACTTTTTCCGTGGGGTCAACTGGCAGAATGTGATCGATAAACAGGTAAATCAGTGGGCTTTTGAGCTAATTTTGATCTAATTTTGTGCCCACTTGCTCAGATTGCGCCCCCCTTCAAGCCCCAAGTGGAGAACGACACGGACACTCGCTACTTTGACCAGGAATTCACTGGCGAGTCGGTGCAGCTTACACCACCGGAACACGCGCCCGGCACTCTCAGTTCCATCTCTGAGGAGATTGAACAGCCTTACTTTCAGCAATTCTCCTTCCACGGCTCAGCCACCACACTATCTGACGTGGCGAGCATTAGTTCCGGTGTTGGTGTCCAGGGTCTGGGTGCTGGTATCAATTTGGGTGCGCCCACTGCTGTTCCGAGGGGACCAAACTGAATGACGAAGGATGTAAGAATCTAAACTGGTCCAGGGGGCTGTGCCATGCCCCCAACTCTACTTGAATGTGATTACAAAACGAAGAGTTTATTGTGCACTTGTCCCATACCTACATATAATACGAACAGATGAATATGTCTGTGCATCTGTTTCTAATTCCATATATATTTCTCGATATATTTCTGATTGGCTTCCACAATTGCGCAAGGGAAAAATCTTCAATTTTCTGGACTCTTCCTTGGCCTGTTTGACTCATCAAACCAGTCAGAACTCATCAAAATTCATCACTTTTGTCTTTATTCTCAATTTTATTTTGCTTATATTTTTCCTTATTGCGCATTCTATGCATGCGACTCGACTATATTCTGCATGAACACATGCGCTAATCTATTTTTTACTTATTTTATCATTTACTAAAAGAACATTTCATTCGAATAATCTGACCGAGTCTTTATTTTTCGCTTGCGCTACCAGATCAAAAGATTTGTGCACATGCGTATTGTCTGATACCTAATAATGCGTATGTGCAATTGCTTATCTCTCCTTATCTATACACAGAAATATATAAATATATTTTTTGTTATAATTATATTTTGTTTTTATTATATAAATATATAAATATATATGCAATACACAATGTATAATCTGATAAGACGCATCACTCTGCGCATGTGCAATTGATTGCCACACTATGATATATCTATGAATATCTCTTTCCGTAATCTTTATTTTTATCATTCTGTTCTGTTTTGTTCTTACTTTTTCTCTCTCAAATCTCACAATTTCAATTAATAATCCAAACCCAGTTTGACTGCTTATAAGACATGTATCTATACTGTAATCTATATGTACCGACATATGTGAATGACTCCCGAACAGTACAGCCAGTATATCAATTGTCATGTCACTTTTGTGTCGTTTTTCAACTGTTTACCATGAGAATTGATGTGATGGTATGACTTGATGTCCAATAAATTAATGTGAAATATATTTGAATTGTCGTGTTGTAATTTTAAGTATATAGGGTTGTTACCATGGGACAGCAAAATGTACAAGATTGTCAAATCCCAAAAGCAAAACGTTAAGCGTATCGATAAAATATGAATATAGTGTTACAAATATGTCGATTTCAAACTGTCTCCAATCTATCCACCTTTATAGCTTAACGAATCAAAGACCAAACATATCATATCATATGATAATAATGAACAAACACAATGCATGCCACACAAGCACCAATAGCCCCAATCGCAATTACAAATGCAATAGTTCAACCATTTGTTCATCGATTCACTGGTTGGCATGACTTTTCCAATTGAGCGCATAATCATCCTCACAAGCAGAGGTGGAATTGTCAATTGACGCACTTGGTGTTGGAGAACACGTTGCAATTTGTATTCGTACTTGCAGGGGTACGCGATACATTTGCTGTTGAGCCAAAAGTAACCAAACATACAAATGGAACTACCATCGAGGCAACTGGAATTGGTGTCAAGGCAGTCCGCGAAGTTGAAACCGATAAAGTTGTACCCTGACTTTGCCCTAGTTTGTCAGGTGTTATGTCGCTTGGAGGCAAGCCACTTGGGGTCCAGCGATTTGAGCGATCTGTCTTCTGGTGCAGTATAATCTACTTCTTGTTTGACTTTAATTTCAAGCTCATCACCGTTCTCACTCTATACGTCAATCAGCCGGATTAATTCGTGAGTAATCTCAGTGGCCATTAATTTGTTTTGTTTCATCTGTTTTTATTGGTTAATTGTTAATTATGTCTTTGAGGATTCACATATTATTTCAGCCGATTTCTGCCTAAATTATAAAGTGCAATTCAACACTCCTTTTCCATTAGAATGAAATGTTAACTTTAAATTAGGTATATGGAATTGACGTAATAAATAAATTGAAAATAAATGTAATCTCTCTTCAGTGGCAATGCGAGTTGACAAAGGGATAAGTGATGAAATAAGTTTATTCACCAAGAAAGCTCAAATGCTTCCTTCATTCCTCCTCTTCCCTTCTTTCGCCTTCTCTTATAAAGCCAATGCACGATCAGCAATTCGAATTTCGTCTTATTCGTCGAAATAGTGCGATGTGGCACACTTCCCACCTTGGAATTCTTGATCCAGGTTACGCTTCGAAATATAGTGATTTTTTGAAACTATATTCTCTGTATCCTTCAGTTCGCTCATTCTTCTAAAGTGGACATATGGTCTTACTTCTTCTTCCTTCTGATCAGTCATCGTCGATGTCGAATATGGAGAATTCGATTCGGTAATTAATTTATTCTTCAACAGTTGATCTAACTGCTCAGTCAATGTTCTTCGTTCTGCTTCAGATTCGCGATATGCCCTCAATGTAATCGGCACGTTGTCCTTCGAGCGAATCTCACAAACTTCTTCATTTATTCTTCCGACATCAAAACTTCCCTTCGAAATTAACTTCGCAGAGTGATCGTCAAGTAATATATCAAATTCTTGAAATAGTGCGATGTGGCTTACATAAATGTGACTTTTTGTGACAGCTCAATCAGATGGCAGCACTGTTCAATTTGAATTATATTTTCAATTTTCTTGAATTACAGATTTTCGTCCCTTTATTTCATAAGGACTCAGGATCTCAATAATGTTTTAATTCAAAAGCTCTTCTTATTTCAATTGTAATGATTTTGTTTTTGTTGCATTCTTTATTATAATTATCATCAATTTGATCATCTGATGATGATGTATTTTATAAACGGATCCTAATGTCCTCACTTCAAGACCTCATTTGTCACCCTATGCGTGTGGGAGGATGGTGTCACAACAACAAATATAAGTGTCACCGCTCCTCGTAAACCAAAAGACCTTGAATAATGATTGATCATTTGTAAACAACACTTTTTGTTTGATCTGTTACAAATTCTTAAACAGTTTTAAGTTATTTTCAACAATTTTGCATTCGATTTACTGTTATTCAAGTTAACCGTCATCGCCACTCCACCAGATGGCATCTCAATTTACAAATTAGGTTTCAAAATAAAGACTTTGTTGTCTCCATTTGCTAATGACTTTGTTTTGACACTTTCGGCCTTAATGATTTTGTTTGTGTTCCTTATATATTTTTAATTCCTCTATTTGGTTGTTGTTTTGTCAATTAGTTCCTCAATTTACCGTTTTAAAGAGTGAGTCACCAAACATTTAATATTCATTCGATTCTGACAACTCTTTTTTCCTGCTTTTGTCTATTTTTGTCTTCTTTTCTTGTTTACCTAACTTTTGGCTATATTTATTTGTACTCTTCAATTATTTGTGGGTTGTTCATAAAGTTTATGACTTTAGTGGCAATCAGTTTGATTGTTTATCTATTTATTACATACTTTCTGAACAGTGTCCTTCTATATTGATTCTGTTCATCTCAAACTCAAGGCTATCTGTCACACGGACTGTTGAGTGTGTGTGACAACAACAAACATCGAGTGCCACCGCACACTGTTTCAGTGTTGAGTGCACAGCACTGAAGTGTCCAAACAAAGATGGATTTCATTGTCCTTGTGGCACTTATTTCTCTCTGCTTTTCTCACTTTAATATTGTCACACTTGCGGTGCCACTGAACTTTTCTCTGTTTGGTGCAAACATACGTAAGAACACTACACCAGATGATGCAGCTCTAACAGTTTTTGCGTCATTGGCCGGCAGAGACCTTTTCAAGGTTCTTCTCTCTCCCTGCCTTCTCCAGTATATTTTCATTCACACAAGTCAATTCATTCTCAACTCCCAATTCCCAACTGTACAAACAATCATAAATTTTTAATTTTCACATTTGCAAATTGTGAATGCGAACATTCAAAGCTATACACAGAATATATATTCTGTGGATGCACAAGAGAGAAAGCAACCAAAAACGCCTACGTAGCAAAAATTTGCGATTTCTCACTTTTCCGAGAAAAGAAGCGGGAAAAAGTTTTGTTTTCTTTCTTCTTTCCCTAAAGTCAATTGAGAAAATTAATTTTTTATTGATTTTAACCAAAAAAGGAAAAAGAAAAGCTTAATGAACAAACATACAAAAATTAAGCAAAATATGCGAAAATGTTAGATAATGACGATTAACGGAAAAAATAATTAAAATAAGAATATTCTAGAAATTGAACCCAAAAGTCAAACAAAAATGTGAAATTTCATTCTCTTACACAATTTTTTCATTTGCTCAGGTCTATGTCCGTTTAAACCGAATGCACCTGAATGTCCAATGTCCCAATCTCTTCTGTCCACCCGCACTTTATTGCCTAATCTTCTGACAAGAATGTTCTTTCCTGCTTTATCTTCCACTCAACCTTCATCTTGTCCCATCCGCCTACGTTTCGTGATTGATTTGATTGTCCCAGTTGTCCCACAAACTAATAGACCAAATGAAATGCAACGCAAATTGGAAATTTCCTTAAACCTGCCACTCTGACAGGCTACACACACTGGAAACTTCACTGCACAACATTTCGAATGAAATCGATTTTATTTTGCTATTTCTGTTCATATTAACGACGATGGTCAGTTGGACCTGCTTAATTGAATTATCAGGGTCGAGTGATCTAGTCGAGTATTATATTTCAATACTAGTGAACAGGATTTCCGAGTGCAAGCACAACTTTTCTATATACTTCTTAGGTCCAAACACACACAACTCAAAAGTGAACTTATTTATGTCCAAAGTCATCATTAACATTGCAACTAAGTTCGTATATCAACAAAGTTGCCCAATGGTCCATCAAGTCCACAGACATACACACTCAAAGATGTCAAAAATCTGTGTAGGTGGATCGTAATGATCTTTTTCTTTTTCCGTCCAATTTATAATCATTACGATGATGAAACCTTGATGATACGATCATATTAATAAGTTGAATTGATATTATAATAATTACTATTACTGTCATTAATCAATTTGTAATCGATTTTATTTGGCCTGAATTACTATTAGGTTATGTTTTAGATTTAGGTATTGTGATACAGAGGAAAAAAGAAAGGAAGTCAATGTCCGATTATGATGATATTCTATACCCTCATAACACGATTACCTTTTGGTTTTATTTTTCTTCAGAATCCGGTCATTTGGTCATACGGGCGGATTCATGATTAATGTGCTACAAGAATAGAATTTCGTGAATAATAACAAAAAAGAATCCAAATCTAAATTTAGATTCCTACGTAATCTTTTGGTTTTGCACTTAAAACTCGTCAATATTTTCTAGCGAAAAATTTACAGAATTTCGCAATTCTTTCTCACTAAGATAGATTACTAAATTCTTGCAAATTCCAAAATAATTGGGAAATTCATTAGTTTTTCCTTAAGTATTTGCCAAATTATTACGAAACCTTCCCACGCAAAAAGCCGATTAACCAAATTTATTTCAGGAATCTTAATGATTTTGTATTTATTTTTTGGATCTGCTCAAAAAGGTTTGTTACTTATTCTATTTCGAGTTAATCTTGCTGAATTTCTGATTTTCTTGCAACATGATTTATGTACTGTGCAATAAATAAACAAACACACGATCAGATGAGTTAGATTATGAGAGTTAGTCAGTGTCTAGAGTCTAGACAGTGTTGAATGTTAATTTTCGGTTTCAAAAGGCACACAATATTCTGTTTTAGTAATAACCTTCTTGAATGGTCCTAGAATGAGCAATTTTAGTGCTAACCTTTTTTCGACTACTTATGAACATATGATCGAATAGGAAGAATTTGTATGTTGTGTTGTCGTTCAATTAACATTCTTCCAACTGATTTGATTGACGTCGGGGGCACGATCATCACGATCACATCTAATCACGTTTTGCTTCTTCTTCTTTGCCCTTAGTTCCGTTTGATTTAGTTTCGATTCGATAATATTGCGAATTCCGTGTGTATTCTGCATGTGGAATCCAATTCACACAGCTTCTGAATGATTTATGAGCGTGTCGATGTGTCCAGAAGTGCTTAGTAACCGATCATTGATGAATCTTATGATGCACGAAAAAAACTGGTTAGAAACAAAGTTTTTTCTTATTATTATTGTTATTGTTGTTATTCAAGTTCAAGTTCAAGAACCAGAGAGATTTTCGATTTTAACAAGCCATCTGGGATCGATTCGATTTGTGTGTTCAAATTAAAACAGGGTTACGAACTCGAAAATGAATATTTTCTATTTCAATTCGAAATTGAGTAAACAAGAATACAGAATTTTTGTCCTGCTGTGCTCACCCAGGCACTCCAAAATGTACTTACAGTGGTGCTGAAAGTAGGTGCTTTCAGTTAAACTGCTGAAGTAGTACTGACAGTATATGCTTTCAGCAGGTGCTGTCAGTGCATACTATAAGCAATCTTTAAGTAGAAATCAAAAGGATTCAAATCCCCGGTACACGCCTCCATCCACACCCCTTTGCACTCTACTAATACAAATATTTGATTTAAGTTAACTATTTTATTTAAAAAATAATACAGGGAAAATACAAGTGATAGTCTTATCAGAACTATAGATTCTATGAAGCTGGCGCGCTTTTCGATGTAAGTTTTCTTCATTTGCGCTATCTTGAATGGAACTAGTATCCAGTACTCCAGTTGTTCAAACGGTGGGTCCTTTTCCAGAAGTTTCAGTTTTCGTAACCATGCTTCTGTTGTTCAGGAAGCACATAAAAGTCGTCTTCATGTTAGATTGTTCGTCAAACCGAGAACCAGTTTGATTGGCTTGATATCTTGCAGGCTGCAACCGATAAGTAGTACACCGATTTCGCTCTAGTGACCAAAAATAAATAGCAAAAGATTAGTATAAATGAAAAATAGCAAATCTAAGTTAACGTACTTCCAAGTTGACGCATCCCCTATTATTGGATGTGTCCTAGGCTAATACTTCAATCGATCTCACCAAAATTTTCAGACGATTCACATGTCTTCATTAGTCCGATAGCGATCATCGTCTTCATAGAGACTATTTGGGATTTAATTATTAAAAACAAAACAAAACCAACAAATTAGCAATATTACCGAGAAATAAATAATGGGCAAGAGAGGGATCAGTGAGACATTCCTTGAGAGTGGTGGTCGGGTGCTAGCATGCTGCAAGTGGTCAGAGGAAATTTCCTCACACAGGAATTCAGGTTAGAATTTTCTTTGGACTTGGTGCACGGTGAGTAGTGTGATAAAATAACGTAATCTTCGGGAAAAGTAAGTAAACAGACGAAAACCGAAGCAAAATGACGATAAACAATAAGAAATCAGTAAAAATGAGCTCAGTTTTGATCAATCTCGACTCGAGATCTAGAGAACTAACGAAAAAGTATAATAAAAAGTAATCAGTCGTGCAAGCATTGCAGAGCACATGTGTCGATCAACGACAGTTGGTTGTGTGTCGGCTGTGTCGGCCGAAGTGGAGTGGCGGCAAAGGGCACTGCGCAGTGTGCACACCCGTTGTGGCGAGCCACTACTACAATCGTTGTTACGTTCACTACACTGGACAGCGCGCGCTAACTGACTGTGTGTGTCGCACACACTCGCTTAACACAATATCGGTGATTGACCATCGATTCAATTTGAATTCGTTCACCACCGCATATGACCACCAATTATACTTTTTTGGTCTGAGTTGGGCACTTATTCTAAGAGAGAAACACTTTATTAAAAACGAGTGGGACTGTCAACATAGAGTGGGATGCCAAAAAGCACAGCGTACATCCGTAAGGACAATTTCTGGTTAAAAAAATAGCCAAATATTACAGAATCTTAATCATATTTTTAAAATATTATATTTAGCTATCAAGATATAATTTAGTGAGTTTTTTAGTATTATTTTAACAAATAAATGTCCTCAGATTATGTAATCAAAAGAACACTTAAAAGTATAAAACATAATGCTAGAACTACTTTGAGTACTGCTGTAAGTATGCGTATATGCTAATAGTCCTGCTAAAAGTAGCTACTGAAAGTAGGTATGTATGCTTGTAGCAGTACTGAAAGCAGCTACTGTTAGTATGTTAGCTACTGACAGTACCTGCTTTCAGTAATGCTATAAGTACATTTTGGACTGCCTGGGCAACGAGAGCAATAAAACGTGTCCTTCTGTCTGAGGGTTGAGATTAAATAGCCGAAAATACAACTAAAAGTTAAATCCTCAAATGTTCGCGCCATATGTGAATTTTCACTTTGATTGCAAAATTGACGATTCCGGAGAGTTGTAATTCGGAAACTCATTTCAACTATTACACAAGGAAATAATTTTTATTAATTTAAAATTATTTTGACAATTTATTTTTTGATATTTAATTTTAAGTTTAATTGACAAAGAACTTCCAAGAATTCTTTTATCTTTTGCTTTCCGATTAAATAGAAATATATAAAAACAAGAAACAAACACGAGTCATGACCGATTTCCAAAAGTGAAACACAGAATTTGTCATCTGAGAATTCTGCAATTCTTTTCGAGAGAAATAACGAGCCAGAATGAGAGAATTATTTGGCAATAATACTGTTGTAATTGGAGGACACAAATTGGAGTTAATTTCCGATTGCTTGTTTGTGTTTGTGTATTAGCAATTGTGAATCAAACCAAATCAAGCCAAATCACACTAATTATTTGGAGACATTCTGCATTTTGTTACTAAATCCTTCTGATAAGATTCTCTTTAGGCACCAGAATAATAGAGAGCATAAAATCCTATTGATTTCGGTTGATTGCTTCTTAATAGACCTTTTTTTTGCATAAAATTTACTTTCGATTCTAATTAAGAGGATAAAAGGATTGTATTCTTTAATCAGATTAAATGACTAAACACAATAGCAGAAATGTTGCTTTGCAAATTCAAATTCACACAAACAACAATTCTCAATATCGTTGCTTTTCAAAGTCAAAGGGAACAATGTTTTCATATTTCTCTTGTTGTTTCTTTTGTTTTAACAACCAAAACAACAACATCTGTGTGTTGCTGTAAACCGATCGATATGTTCATTGAGACTTGTATACTTACTTTATTATAATTTTGTTATTATTCTTATTATTGCACTTGTCTGGATAGAAAATTTTGTTTACCACTGGAATATTTTTGCCTTATTGACCACAACAAGAACGTATCAGAAAATTTTCTTGCGAACGGAATTTTTCTCTGATAACATCTCGTTTTCTTCATTTTCAATAGAAAAATATTGTTGTTATTATATCTCCTGATTCTGGAAACACAGAATATACAGAAACCCAATTTTATCTCAAGGTTTTCTTTTCTGTGGGACACAAAAATTTTATTACATCGTAATAATAAAACGTATTATTATTATCATTATGCTCGGAATAGAGAATATTCTTCCGTGAAAAATAGTGAATACGTGAGTTTATTATCATTATGACTACTCGAGAATATATTATAATGGGATTTTCTGTTTTCGTAAATTCTGAAAATAAAAAAAACCTTCAGAATTCAAAAATTTTCCAAATTATTAAATTTTCTCTAGAATGTTTCCAATACGTGTGTTTATTTACAGAATTCTAAAATATTTGAAATTTGAACTTTGATGAAAACATATTTTTGTGAAAATCTTGAAAATTTAAATATTCGTATATTTAAAAATAGTGAATCAAAACTACAACCCAAAATTGTGCAATGCATAGTATTATAAATAGTAATAAATAAATTATATCTTCTCCCCTCCTTTGAGCTTCCGAATCGAATCAAGAATCAGCAGAATATGCCACCTCCACACTTGTGTGGTTTATATGCGTGAGTGAGTATACAGAATTTTTAAAAATATTTATTAGATCACATTCTGTTTGTACGTAGATGCACAAACCTTCTGGTGACCATATGGGACTGGTCATTGACCACTGCAGGACTACTGTACTATAACCTAATTTAATATACCAAAATTTTCATTTATTCTACTATTCTAGGATCATTAACCATCTCAGCAGCAAAACTTTCGATTCTCCGTGTAAATAAACGCAATTTTAGGGGTTTCCTAGAAATGACTAAAAGTTTGTCAACTTTCCAGCTAATAATCATCACGTTTGATTCATTAAACAGGAAGTTTGTCACTTTTTACTTGTGGTTTGTACTCTCAGGTTATTAATTTAATAATAAACTATTCATAAAGTACGTATATACTTCCGTAATGATCATTACTAAAAGTGTCGTGATCTGAAAGCTTAAAAAAGATGTTCTGTTCGATTGATGGATAACTTTATTTATTTATTTACTGAGGAAAAATCCAAGAATAGTAGAAATGTTATTTTCTTCTTCTTTTTCTGGGTTTCGTATTCTGTTTGTTTTTTATTTATTTAAAAGTTAAACTGCTCGCGAGACTTCCAATGAAAAAGCAAATTGTTTGTGAGAGAATTGAGTGAATTGAAGAAATGAGAAGATAATGAACTGTGACTACAACATGCAGAATTTTCTGCATCCACAGAATATCGTATGGCGCCTTTAAATGAGAGAGAAAATGAAAACCTAAATTGAGAGAAACGAGTGAGAGAGAAATTGAGAATTTGGTGAGAGAAACAGAAGTAAAAGTTGTCGGGTTCCTTTGAACTTGTGGCGCCTATTCGAATGTGAGAGAGAAAATTGGTTTTGGGCGCCACTGTACAGAGACACATGAGATTCTCTCTCTTTTGGGCGCCACATTCTGTTTGTTTCTCTTTCTCTCTTACTGCCACAAACCCGAACAAGTATTTGTATCTCAGTTGGTCGCAGGGCGCCATGCGAGTTTGTATCACTTTGATTCAAACAGGCATCCAGAATGGGTGCTCTTGGTTTGGCTGGTTCCAGAAACTTATAGATAAAGAATATTCTGTTAACGTATCAATTAATACATTATTATTATTATTCCGCATCATTATTCTGGTTTGATTATGTTTGACATTAGCATTTTTATCGTAAAATTTTCTGCTTCCTCGTTTTGGCACTTCTTTTTGCTTTTTACCACAATTCTGTTCTTGACAATATTCTAGGGTGGAAGATTCTCCTCCTGCAAAATATTCTTCCTTCCAGAATAAACAATAATTTTGCGTATAATTTGTGTCTCTCAACCCGACGCCAATCGTCATCGTCTCGTTCGAGTGAAATTTAATATTTTATTAATGTATTTTCCTGTTTGTGGTCTTTGGTATTTTTTGTGGGATTCAATTCTTGGTTAATTCCACATTGATTGATTGATTCTTTGTTTAGTTTTGTGCTGTGACTCACGGTGTGTGCCTCCCGTGGTTGTGGTTAGGGAAATTTTGTCTTCTTCTTAAATTGAATTGTGAATAAAAGAATATTCCTTTAATATAAACAAAGAAGTAGAATCGGGTTGATTGGTTGTTCAAACCAGGAAACCAGAAGAATATTCTGTGTGTGCTGATTGAGTGAGAGAAGAACAACAAAGAGAGAATTAAGGAACAAGGAAGAATATTTTGGATTTATGGTTTTACGTGCTGCTGCCACTTGTTCCATTCATTTACGCTGAACCAGATTTCCTTCGGCTTCTTCTTCTTCTTCTTCTTCTACTCGTCTCAGGTTTCTTGTCTTGTCTTCAATCAATCGAAAATTTTGTGAAAGACTGTCTTGTCTGGCAATCTAACATGGAAAATGTTACATTGTGATGATTAGTTGTTTGATTTATTGTGATCCGTTGGATATTATTTCCTGGATTTGTGTTTTAGTTCAATTGTAGAATCGGAATACAGAAGCTCAGAAGTCTTGATCAAATCATTCGGAGATGACGAGCAATTTGAGTGAGTAAAAGCTTTTATGTAATAAATTAACCCTTTACCAAAAGGAAATTTATATCTCAAAGAGATCAGCTTATTTTTTGGTACCATTTTATTTTTTAATAAACAAGTTTTGTATTTCCACACTCCAGCGAAAGAAATGTCTCAATAGGCAGAAAAGAGTTAACCCATGTCAATATCATAATTCAATTTGCTGATTTTTGTTTTGTTTTCAATCAAATGAGTTTGCACAATTTACTTAATTTTGTTTTTTGAAAGTAAATAGTTAATAGTTAATTTGAAAGTAATTCAAATTACTCATCTTGTTCTTAATTACGAATGACCGTTCATATATGACGTAACATCCGCGCCATTAATCCATTAATATGTTTTTGTCTGTAGTATTCGTCTCTTGTTTGTTTGTCTTTCTCCTGATCACGTCCCTCTCACCTATTGAACCATAAATATTCAATAACCCTACACCACTTGAGGCATTTCTCGTTAATCTCTTCTCGGAAGAAGAAGAGGGGAAAGCGAAAAGCAAAAAGCAAAACCTAAACTCGAATGAGCACTAATGATATGATAAATGATTCATCATATCGTCTCGTCTTGTCTCTGTTGAATGTTCATTTCCATTTCTCCCTTTTCGTTCTTGTTCTGTTCTGTGTTGTTTAGTCCAAAGCATTTCCTTTGTCTCCACAGTTTGATGTTGTGTTTGTCATTTCGTAAACCATCCTCTGCACCAATTGATCCATCTCTTCATCTATCAACAAGCTGACAAGTGTAATCCTACTGTAGCACCAATGGAATGTTTGGCGTATAATCGTTTTGTCTACTAATTCATCCGAAAGCATCCTGCCCCAAACGATAACAAAACAATCATAACCAGAACGCGATCAAACCGAACGAATCCCTGAAAGCCCAATTTGGTTTGAGTTTGTGTGTTTGAGACAATGTCGATGTGAACTGTAAATTGTGCACACCAAAAATTGTCTCAAAAAAAATTTCATTGTTTTTGTTGATTCTTTCATTGTGTCCATTGTCTATTTTATTTTTGTCACGTGATCACTTTGATTTAAACTCAACATTGTTCTCTTGTAAATTCATTCAGAACAATGGACTCCTTGTATGATCCACCACTGGATTCGTTTGTTCCAAACTTGATGTTATCTGACAATTCAGTAGTAGAATCCACAACCACAAGTCTACTCTCATCGAGTTCATCATTGTTTTCTTCATTGTTTCAATTGAGCAATGAAACCTTGTCCAATTCAACAGCAATGTTCTCCTCAACAAGCACAATTACCCCCACAATTCCAACAACAATAAATCCAATCATTATGAATATGAATCAAACAATTCCACCGTACACTGTGCAGCAGCAAATGATTGCAATTCTTACTGGATTGTTCTATGGTGAGTTAATTGTTTCATTGCTTTTTCATTGTCTTACAAATTGTCTCAATTGTTTTTGTGAAATTGTTTTCTTTGCATAATTGTTTTTGTCCACAGGCACCGCATTCATCCTGGGTGCCATCGGAAACGGTCTCATCATCTACATCGTTTCTCACTACTCTCGAATGCGTTCCCTGTGCAATGTCTTTCTGGCATCGCTCGCAACTGCAGATCTCCTGTTGGTTTGTGTGTGCATTCCTGTTAAAGTAATGTTACTCAGTTTATTAAGTAATAATAAATTAACATTTTCAACCCCATCTTCTCACAAGTTGGTCCAACTGATGACCTACACGTGGACCCTAGGGAATGTCACCTGTAAGCTGCTTCACTACGTTCAGAATGTTTGTGCATTCTGTTCAGTGTTGACACTTACGACTATGAGCATTGAAAGGTATGAGTAATTGACTTAGGACCTTTGACCTATTATGGAATTATTCAGATATTACGCAATTCTACATCCAGTGGAATGTCGTACCACCTTTTCGATGCATCACATACAGAAGATCATCTTTGTGATATGGATGCTGGCGCTGGTCATGTCTGTTCCGGCCATTTATCTATACGTAAGTGATCTTTGTGATTTATTAACTTTAAATTCTACAATTCTTGACAGATCCTAGTGCCAGTGGGCGAAGAGGACTCTCACTATTGGTGTGTGAAAATGTCTGAACACTGGACCAACTCTACCGCACTCGGAGTGAAATGGACCGAATGGCGTCAGTTCTATGAGTTGTACATGTTTGGCACCATTTTGATTTTGCCAGCACTCATCATGTCGTACACTTACTGTCGCATTTGTACACATTTGTGGACTATTGTACATCGAAGGACTGCCATCAGATATGGAAATGCTTGTCATGTGTGAGTAGAGGGAATTTGCGATTGTGCTATATGTTGCATTTTGGTTGGGTTATAACCATTTGTAGTTAGATCAGTAATTTTGTTGGTAAATCTTAATTCTAGTAATTCTTGACGAGTTCCAATAGAATTTCTTCGGTTCTGATTGATCTAGATAAATTCCAGTACAGTTAGTAAAATATTATAGAATTCTGAATTGTTTATTCATTAGAGTGACCACTACCATCACCACCAACGGAAATGCAACCTCTGAACAAGCGACCACCAAGTCTAAGAATACCAAAATCTCTTTAGCCACTCCAGAGATCACAACCAAAGCTGATCAGGTGAACTATGGACCAACAGCGAACGCACCAACCAAAACGGCATCCTCAGCATCGACCAACTCAACCTCCACCTCGACCTCTTCCTCCTCCTCATCAACCACTAAATTGCATCAACAACGCACAATGGAGGAGGACAATCAGACGGTGAAGCAAGTGATCAAAATGTTGGTCGCAGTGGTGGTCCTGTTTGTGCTCTGTTGGGCCCCAATGTTGGTGATCAATCTGTTGAAAGGATTCCATCTGGTGGATCAGACCAATGAAGGAATTCTCAAGGAAGTGGTCACTGGTGAGTTTGTTCTTTCATCGAATCTATTTTAATCTTTGGTCTTTTTCAGTGACCTATCTACTGGCATATCTCAACTCTGTCCTCAATCCATTCATCTACGGATTCATGTCTAAGAATTTTCGATTACACTTCAAACTGGTTCTCCACCAATGTTGGATCCTACTCCTTGGACCGTCTGGTCGTGCAGGAGTGTATGGATCGACCAAATCCGATCAATCCAAACAGACGGTCCATGGAACCAGACTGGGCTCCAATCCGGGACTACTCATTCGAATGGATCAATTCGATTTAGGACCAGTGAAACCAAGGAAGAATTGCCTACGCAAACCTTCGGAACCCAAAACCGAGGAAGAGATTTCGGTTGTGATGGTCGACAACAACAATGCTGTCCAGAATGGTAGCAATGACACCACCTGGGACAATCCTGGGAGTAGTGTCCTGGTGCTGGTCAATGGCCAGACTGATGATCTCACTAAAGTGACAGAACACAATCCCAAACCAATCAATCCAATTCAACTGGACAGCAATGCAAATCAAATTGAATCCCAAACCAATCAGACAGTGCTGGGAGATCCAATTGAATTAAGCAATCAAGGCAAATTGATTTACTGAGTCAAGTGAAGTGACCAATCAGAATCGAATTACGGTTCAAGTACACTAATTAGCACACGAACCCCTCCCCACAGGAGATCCTCTCCTTGAGCACTAATACTAATTACCACATACACAAATTGTGTGACACAATTAGACACACAACACAATAATATTCTCTCGAAACACATGCACACACAGGATTCATTGACCTTGTGTATCTCGTTTGTATCTCGCATCTCACCACAAAATATGTCACGTCATATATGAACAGACCATTCCATATTCTATACTTTATTTGGAACCATTTTTACTTTCGAATCCAACATGTACAAGAACACAAATGAATTTCAAATTGAAATCAAAGATTTTTGGATTACCCACTTAATTTATTTATTAATAAAACATTTTAAGACGTTTTTCAAAATTGTTAATTATAAAAACCAAAAATTTAAACTATGAAATGATAAAGATAAGGTTTTGGTTTAAAACAAAACTATTTTTAGTATAAAGTGATTAGTGCTGCTATCTGGGAAAGCGGATAATTACGACTAAAGATTATAGATTGCATACATTGGCAATATTGCCTCTTCAAGGTATTGTTTGACTGGATACAGCAATACAGCAAGGAACAAAGAAGATCAAAACGTCGATAATGGTTACAATGAGATTGACGCACAATTGTTGTGAATCATTTCCAAAAAGAACGAAAGTGACTAAGAACTTTAACAGAATGACCCCAATGTGATGGCCAATGTGACAGCAACATTCGAAAACGGATTTGATTTCACAAAATGACAATTGCACTACATTGTACTCGTGCAGTGTCTGCAGGATGTCACAAAAGATGAAAAATGTTGCACAAATTTTCAATAATAAAGCATCGCTCTACAAATAAAGACAATTTAGATTTATAAGTTCCGTGTAAAGTCAGATTTACCATCAAAAAGACATAAATAGTCAATCGAATCAAGTTGATCAAATTAATTATGGAACATAAGTGACACAAATTTACAATCCATTTGGGTGGCGCTGGCTGCATTTTGTAGATTCAATGGACAAATTTTGAGAGAAAAAAAATTGAAGGATTGAATGAGACTTGAAATTGAAAACAGTTTCGAATCAGAACGATATAGACAATGGATTTTCTCTCTACGAAATAGCCAAAATAACTAAATTGCTTAAATATTTTAAATAGTTTGTCAATGATCACACACATTAATTATCTTTAGTATTCATTCACAAGAAATTGAATATAACTCAGAATATATGAACAGTACTGTCATCTAGAGTTTGAAATTATGAGTGTTCACAATTAGACACTGCAGCGAATGTTTTATGTCGATGACCGGTGCAAATATTTGATCTAATTTGATTTAATATGTCACATATGGTACGTACTGTGTCACACAGCAAGCAAAAACACAATACAAAACATCGAATGAGGTTACAATTATATTCACACGAAACTCATTAGTACTCATAGTCAAAAAGCACGAACTTGAACAGATTGGCCCTAATCACATAGCAAATAAATCTGAACTATCTCTAACACCAAATGGCAATGGAACTTCATAGCACTCTTGAAGTTTGTCCAAAATTCCGTACAAGATGTGCAAGATCAAGTCATTTAGGCAAGACACACAGGCTCTTGATGCAACAGGAGACGGTCATTTTGAGTAAATTAAAAGTGATTTAAAAGACACTTGTGAACACTTTCAAGTTTGAATTGACAATTGATAATTCCAACATCGAACATGTTTAGCAAAATTAAGATGTTTCAAACAATTTCAATCAACATTGTTTCCCAATGATCAAAATGACGTATATTAACTTGTGGGAGCAAGTGCTCAACATTTAATTTGGTATATTAAAATGGACTAAACTAGCGTATGTATTGACATAACGGATGTTACGTTATACGTGTAAAGGATAGATAAAATAGTTTGCAGCGGCATCTATAAAAGTACTAATGTTTTGATCGTTAAGTGGATTCAGTTTTCGCTTTGGGGCTTTGCTCACATATTTGTCCTCTTCATCATCATCTTCGGATTCGTCATCCTCAGGATTGTAACTATCGTCCGAATCATAACTAAAATTGCTGCATTTGGCAATAGGCCACGAAATCGTCGTCATCTTTGTCTGAAGAAGATTCCTCAGAAGATATCATTATGAGAGAATCATTGGAAGGTTGTCGCCGTTTTGGCTCTTCGGGAGTTTCGAAAACTTCCTGTTCCTCCTCAATTATCTGGAGTTTCCGAATTTTTTGGAACGGGAAAAATGAATTCTTGGGAAGACCATCGAACTTCGACATGAGAATCGTCGGGATTTTCGTAAATATTCGAAGGTCGAACATCCACTGGCTCTAAGGAGGCATCAGTCTGGACCAGATCATCGAAAGCATTGAACAAATCCAAATCCTGAATAGGTTGTTCAAAGTTAGCGGGAATTTCCAAACTATCGAAGAGTTCATCAAGTGATTCTTCATCTGGAACATGTCGAAAATCTTCTTGAGATAGCATCTGGAAAGATCCTGGTGTTGTGAGAGGCTCCTGAGAAGTTCGAAGAATTGCTTCTACTTGAGCAATTGAATCACTTGGTGGTGAGACTTGTTGAGTAGCACCAGAAGTGGCATGTCGAGTGATGAGAGCCCGTTCCAAATCGACCATCGTTTGATCATAGATTTGTTAGACTATTCCATCCACTCGACCGTACAAATCCTGGGTCAGATGATTCACTTGAGCAGTAAGTTGCTGTTTGGCAGCCAACTTTGATTGTTCAATTTGAAACAGAAATTCCGGGTTATTCAGAATGGAACTCATGTTTGAGAGAGAAACTCAAAGATCAAAAGTAGAACTTGCGAGATCAAACACAAAACAAACAATAACATATAGAGTGTGTGGCGTCACGACTTTGGTCGCGCTAATCACATTGATAGGGAATTTCTACTCTGATAAGAAATGAGATTCGATTTCAATTAGTTTAATTATTTGTTGAAATAGAAACAGATAAGTGAATGTTGGGATAATGAACAAAAGAGATGGTCAGATTATATGATCAAGATGTTAAAATAAAATTCATATAGTGAGATGCTTATAGAGTACGTAATCAAAAGATTAATGACCGGCGTCGATTCTTCTTGAACTTCGCCACTTGGTCCTTGTGGATAACTCGTGTCAAGTTATGATCGAGATTTTCTTCCGAGACTCGAGTTAGGTCAAACACACCGAGTGGATGCCAGCGGAGGACGTAACGGACAACTCCATTTTTGTCAATGTGACGAGAGATAACCTAGGGATTTAATGATTTTGTAGGATCAAAAATTTTTTAACTTTGACTTACCTCACTGTGGAAAGTGACCATGTCCTTGTCCTTCTCGAACAGTGCAGGATCAAATTCATTGATAAACTTCTCCCCTTGCCCAAGATCTTTCTCAGCATTGAATCCCTCAGGAATAGGCTTCAACTGACCATTCGGAGTCATGATCGATGGAAAAAATGTTGATCCATTTGGATCTAAACCAAGATCGATACGTTTTTGTTTGACCACTTGCTTCAACACTCTGTCAGCGTGATCACTATGCAGGACATCGAAATTTTGGATTAAGATTGGAGACTCTTCGGATAGAGTATGAAGAGGAGTAGAGGTTGATGGATAATTCGATGGATCGATCGAGAATGATGAAACATTCGATGTATCAAGTGGTGATGATTGTGATGAATCACTTTGAGCCAGTTCGTTATTCTTGAAATGCAATGCTAAGTGTCGCATGAGGGATGCGTTCGAGCGATAAATCTTGTCACAGTTCTCCATCATGCAAGGATAAGATTTGATATGGAAGGATTGAACGTGTTCATTGAGATCGGTCAGTGATTCGAGCATAATGCCATACATGTGACAGTGCTTCCACAAGCAAACAAAGTTCATGCTGCACGAAGAAGATTCAGAATCTTCATCTTCTTCTTGTTCCTCCTCCTCCTCCTCCCCAGGAATCTTCCAGAACTTGGTCAACTGTCCAGTCTTGTCCACGTATGGTTGCACCGATACGTGAACATCTTGCACGTGCTCGTTCAGATCATTTTGTGGACAGTTATAGTCACACTGAAACCATTTACACGAGGATTCGGTAACATTGAGTACGTGTTGTGATTGTTTTCGCTGCTGTTCGAGTAGTTCTTCTCGTTCTTGAGCACGTTGATCGCGAACTGGTAATGCTGAGACGACCAATTCTGTGAGAATATCGTCCAAAGAATCAGGGCTGGCAGTGGAAGCAAGTTCAAACAATGACTTCTTCTTGACTGGTTCAGCAGATGATGCAATAGCTAGGAAGGGTCAGATTAGTACTAGAGAAACACAAGCAACCAAAATACCTTTGTGAGTGACTCGAATGTTATCATCTGAACTGTCACCGTTGACCTCGATCAGTTCGAAGGCCTCGCGTTCAGCAGCGGATCGAGCCTTCATCCTACAGACAACACGAGGGGGAGCAGAAACTTCCTCGATAATTTCGATATCCGAGTCATTTTGACTATCTTTGCTCGAACTAGGCTTATCGCCCAAAATGTTTGCGTTGTTGTCTGCGTTCATGATGAGGAGATAATGGTTGAAATGAGGACACAAGAAAAAAGATTCGATCGATTTAAATTATTCAGTATGCAATACTTTAGTTTAAAGGGACAAATAAATGTGGCCGGTGCGAGAGTCGCCGAGAGAGAAACAGACTGTTTCTACTTGGACTATTTCTACCTTGCACACTATTTCCACTTGCCGGTGAGTGTTTCAGGCTGAAATAGCGAAACTTTCAATTGATTTTCGTAAAATTATTTCTCTCGCTCTCTTCAACCTAAATCTTTATTTTCTTCGATTCTCACTATCAAAATGGCTGGGTTCCTCACTCTTTTTTTTATCGGAATGCTCAATTTCAAGTTTTCCAACAATATTAACAATGGACTTAAGAATATTTTATGAAGAAATTATATCAAGTTAAACTTTAATCAAGGAAATGAAAAGTACAATTGATTTGGTTGGACATTTTGCATTTTATATAGGTTGAAGAGACATGGAACATTTGAGCAGGTGTGCTTCAATCTGTCCAACATGTACACAATGGCCACAGTTGGTCTCAAAGATCAAACAAACCAATGACCGTGAACTAATGTACAGCAGTACAAATAATCGAGTGTGATGGTTAACAAAATTGAAAATAAACAAATATTTGTCAATTAAATCAAAAGTTTAGAAAATTTGTGTTAATTGAGAAATGCAGTGAGAAGTGACAGTGGTAATACTACAGAGTCGGTGGTTACTGGGTATGAATTGAACACTTAAGTAGGGGCGATCTCGTCCCTGTTTAACCAGCTTTGTGCTATTCCTTGCAATTGTGAATACACCAAAACGCGGATTATCGAGTAATGTATAGATATGAGTTAAACACTAAGCCGTACAGGTCAAGTGTTCGCGAATAAAATGATTACAAACAGTGATTCTGACTTGGTTCGTAAATGCACAATTGTCAAATGCACATTGATATTGATTGTAGTGATGTTTGCTGTAGTGACGCACTAAATCTGAATGCTTGCTGAAATGCTCAGGGCATTTGGCACAGTGACATACAACATGGTGATGATTCCTGATGTGATCCAAATGATAGTATCTATAAAAGAAAAAATATACAGTTGAAACACTCAAATCAATAGCGAAACTCACTTTTTATCAAATGATTGGCCACAGTTTTTGACCAGACAAGGAAATTCGCGAATGCAATGTTCATTCCACATGTGATCATTAAGTTCATTCGTTTGATCGAACACTTGTTGTTGACAATCCAATTGGAAACACTTAGAGCCTATCCAGGTGAACATTCTATTTCTGCTGATCACATGTTGTGCTTTTTCGATAGGATTGTCATTGGCTTTTGGCGGAGACGGTGAGTCTTGATCTCTTGCTCTTTTACTCGGCAACAATTTAGTTCTCCTAATTTCATCGTCATCGTAGCAATGATTCTTGACATTTGCTCTAACATCGCTCGTAAATCCACAATCGGGAAAGGCACATTGATAATGGCCGAGATGATGTTTGACGTAGTGACAGATGAGATGATCATATTTGATGAAATGCTTTTGACACTTGGCACAGTGCCACTCGCTGCTGTTCTGGTGATCCTTTTTTATGTGAACCTCGACCCTGATGTTGATTAGTCAAAAACAACAGTATTAGATAGTTGAAACACTCTCGAATAGTCTAACTCACTTGTTATAATTGTCGAATGATTGGCTACAGTCTTTGACCACACATTGAGGTCGACCTTGGTCATAGTACCTTTCCCACATGACATCCCACATCTTGTCGAGATTGATCGCTTCTTGGGCTTCTTCTTTCTTTGCTTTTTTCGTTGGAATTTTTGGTGATTCTGCTGTTGATTCAGATGAAGTCACCAATCGATGTTTGGTTGCATTTTGGCCACTAGATGAAGGTTGAGATAATTTGTCCTCAGCAATGTTTCCTTGATCCTTTGACTGAGAAGAAGTTGACGTTTGCAATTGGAGGTGATCATTGCTACTTGTCACTAGAACGACGTCAGTTGAAACTTGATTGATTGCTCCAACTTCTAAATTTGTGGTGTAAGGTGGTGGCTGGATCACTGTTGGTTTGTTCTCATTTTGTTTACAAAATGGAATGACAAATTGTGACAATTTGTTTTGATTTTCAACTGGAATCATTGTTTTATCGTTTGATTGAGATGAAGACCACGGTTGATTGAGTCTATGATCTTTCTCTAGAGACAAAACTAAGTCAATTGAGTCTTGATTAATTGCTTTAACTTTCACGTCTAAATTGTCCAAACCACATGCCAAGTGACCATCCTCCACGGTCCCTAATAACTGATTAGTGATATTGTCCTCTGGATTGGACTGAAGACCATTACTCAGCATAGTGACAACAGCATTCGCGTAACCATTGACATCAGGATTGTTTTTGACGAAAGAAAGCACGACCTCATCCATTGCCCATTTAGAAAAGACCATCATCTTGCTGAGTGAAACATCAATCTGTACATCCATCTTACGATGTATCATCTGTTTGTATTCCTCAGGCATTGACCTCATCTCGTATGCCATTTCTTGATGAAACATCTTCTTAATTTTTTGCTTAACTTCTTGTTTGAATTTTATTTCAAATCCACTTAGCACTTTGATTAGTGCATTTGCGTTTTCCATGACGATGATGTTGATGGGAGATGAGAGGTGATGTGTAAAGGTGAAATATAACACTCTGGATTAGCGTCAACCCAATTGCTAACACTATCAAACACGAGTGAAATAAATCAGAACAGGCACAAATTAATCAGAATGCAAACACTAACGAAAGTAAGACTCAACAAACTGCGGTGGACATTGTACTCATGAATGCATTCACACTCTTCCAAGTTATCTTCAAACTGAATCAGTTCAAGTGATTTGGATGCTTAAAACAAAAGGCGAACGAATAACACGTGAATAATTGGGTAGACACAATAATGTGATAAAGTGAGTGTCTAGAATTAGCACGATATTGGGATCGGTTAAGTGAGAACAGCAGATTCTAGAATAGGCAATTGAACTGCGAGACGTTGTCACCCAGCGGTATGTTGATAACGAGTGAATAACCAAGAGAATTAAGATAAGCAAGCGTTACATGTCATGTAATACATTAGGTTCGAGGTCAGAGGAGAAGAGGGAGTGTGTCCACTTGTTGCACAGTAATGCACATACAGACAGACAGTGGACACTTTATGTGAAGAGTGTGAAGTGAATGTGAAGTGAAGAGAAAGAGAGTGTCCCTTAGTGATAGTGACATTAGAATGGACAGTCCACCATGATCACTTATGTGACCTCTCTTGAAGTCGTCGTCTTCTGGTCTATCTATAATTCGAATGGCCTGTGATCCCCTCTCCATACAATCGACTCGAGTCGTATAATGCGACGACAAATCACCTTCTCATGTGAGGGTCCTTGTTCTAGGAAACTAAAATGATTACGCAGAGTGAAAGGCACCAAGTGCACTTTGAATGTTCGTAATTCGGGCAAACTTTCAGCACACGAGCAGAATTGACCCTAGCGCACGAGGTGTTATGTTTCACCCAACTGGATGATCTCGACATGAGGCAATAAACTTCCCGTGTCATCTCCTATACAACTGTGTCCTATACTCTCACCGCTCTGTGTCTCTCTACCCCTCACGAGCTCATCTCATGGCCATTCTCTGTTTGCAATAAAAATGTCAATTGTCCAATCGAAGCGAGTTATTTTGATACATGGCTGAGTGACTGGCCACGAAAAGCTCAATTAGTAGACTTTTCTATCCCTGCAATGGCTCGCACCGAATCACACTGCGGAATGTTCTCAGTTATGAACCCGAACATCGTTTATACTTGTGTCACATCTGTCCGTGCATCTAACATGTGGACGCGATATGAAGTGAGTGGACAATCCATCAACCTCTACTGGTACAATTCTCACAAATGCAAATCTACTTTACAATCAGACACGATCCTCAAACAAACGATTGTTTCAACGGTCTACTACTGTTGGAACGAACAAGCACAGTGTGCAAGTATTGAGGATGTGTCAAAACATTTGCAAGGAATAGACATCTGGTTCAACACAAACGCATTCATCAAGCCATGCAACTGCATTTGACCCAACTGCCAATTCTGTTTTATCGATTCGTTGATTCGTTACAACACAATCGTTGATCTACAAAGCAATCAATTGCCACACTAAAGTTTGGTTTGTTTCGCATGTGAAGAACAAAATATGTAAATATGGACAACAATCACATTTCGTGCATGCTCGCACACACAGATTTATCTTATCATGAAATCTTTGTAGGCAAACGTGCGCTACACTCTCCCTTCATTTCTCTGTTTTGTTTGCACGCTCACGTGTATCGCTGCGAAGTAAGTTTAGTATTGTTTGATTGATTTATTATTGATTCTGTTGTTTTACTGATATCTTTTTGTCAGATGGCCATGTTCGGGTTCGAGTTCTGGTTTCTTGTTTTAGTGCACTATCTCTACAGAAAGTATATCCACTTTCCGTGGAGCGATGAGCAACCCGCAAATCCTGTCGCACTGCCAGCACCATATCCTCAAGATCCCGCTGTTGAAACTCTCGGAAATGGTTTGCCTTCTACTGCAAGTGGTTTTCAATCTCCCCCTACCGGAAGTAGCTTGCCTCCTCCTCCTCTTTCCCGAAATGAGTTTCCTTCTTTTCTAGGAAGTGGTATGCCTTCTACTCCCAGAATTGGTATACCTCCTCTCCCTACCGAAAATATTTCTCGTCCTCACCCAAATTATATATCTTTTCCGCTTTCTCAATCTTCTCCACCATACAATTATCCCGATATCCAACCTGGTTTCCCTTGGCGTTATCCTCGGGGTCATTGAATAATTTTGTCGACGCATTTATGTCTATCTTTTTTGTTCTTTTTATTAATAAATCTGTTATATTTTTTCATAAAGAAAATTCCTTGTTTTTCTTTTGCCAAGTTTATGTAGGAATCCACTATCTTAATCAGGTATTTAAAGATTACATTTAAGGATTCTTTCAGAACAAACAAAGTGCGTGTGCGCACTATATTTCAAACTTTGATTCACAATCAGTGATTATCAATCCCTCAGCAGCGTGTTCCTGCTCACAAGAACTTATCAAGAAATCAGGCAAACGTGCGAGCTGCGTTTCGCTCTTGAACACACTTTTCTCTTTCACAGATCTGCTTTGCTCGAACGCACACGTGTCTCCCTTCGAAGTAAGTTTGCGTTAGTCTTGTTTTGATTCTGATGTTTTTATTTGTTTGTTTTAGATCATGTTCTGGTTTATCTTTTTTATTGCTGTTATTGGCTTGTGTATTTGTTTGTCCGCATCTCGGCACAAAAAGTCCCGTCAAAGAGCCCCACGCCGGATTCCTCAGCCCCAAAATCGCCCCAACCGTCTTCATCCTACTGGACATGGTAGGCCTCTTCAAACCGGATATGGTCAGCTGTCTTCTTCTAGATATGGTCAGCAGTACCCTTCTGGATATGGTCAGCAGTACCCTTCTGGGTATGATCAGCAGTACCCTTCTGGATATGGTCAGCAGTACCCTTCTGGGTATGATCAGCAGTACCCTTCTGGGTATGGTCAGCAGTACCCTTCTGGATATGGTCAGCAGTACCCTTCTGGATATGGTCAGCAGTACCCTTCTGGGTATGATCAGCAGTTTCCATCTGGATATGGTCAGCCTTTTCCCGGAACTGTTCAATATAATCCGGCTGAACTTCATCACCATTGTGCCGTTATGCCACCAGACAGATCTCAGCACTTCGAAATGATCGCTACAACCCAGACATATCGATTTAACAATGGAACTGATTATCCGAGTGGTCCTCGGCGATATTACTAAATTCTACCGAAACATTTGAATATTTCTTTGGTTATTCTATTAATAAATCTTTTTGCATTCTTCTAAACAATATTCTTTGTGTTTATAAATTATGATGATGATAATTACAAGGAAATTGCTCAAAGTGACAATGCAAAAATATACGGGTATAGGTCGGTGCGTATGTGACTGGCAGGAATAAGACTTTGCCTTCGAATTAATTCACATTCAGTTGCTAGGTCATATTCGCATGAACCCCAGAGAACGAGCACATCTCTGTTATTGGCTTAATTGTGTCAAAGCTTTTCCAAGAAATTAAACCTGAATTGACATAACATTGCGATATCAACAAAAATGCCTGCCACAAGCAGAATACAATTTCATTTCCTCAATGTTCTCTCATAAAACTCTTCGGTTCTTAGGATTTCGGTAACGAGCACATCAAGCAAAGGTTAGTTACTTTTAATATTTCTCAAATACAAATTTACATGAATCTCATTCACATGAAATTGAATCTTAATTAATCATGATAATAGTTTATTTAAAATTGATAAAATATAAACAAACAGATTAACATAAAGTACAAGTGAATTGGAATGAATTATTCGATGTACAAGTGACATATAAAGATGAGTAAAGTGATAGACAAGAACATGCAAATAAAGTGGTACAGTTTAGCAGTAAAACTTTACTTGATATACAAATTGAATAATAAACACTTATTTGAATGATGAAGTTCACATAAATAAAACTTTAGATTTATTCATTTCGATGTCTTTCCTTGTCCGTTTCATCTTCCTCCTCACCGCCATTCCACTTCTGCACTTGATTCGATCCAAAGAGCACAAACACCAATGCAGCCACCCCAAAAACGCTCGCCGACAAGTAGAACACATAATTCCATCCTCTCAGTGTTCGTTCCTCCAAACCGGATCCCATCGTTGCATCCCCCACCACAGCATCCAGAATCAATCCGACAACCATTGGCGCAAAGACACCAGCAAAATTCGCCACACAATTCGTAATGCCCATGAGTGTTCCTGCGAAATTCGGTGACATATCCACGTGGGTCACAAAGAAGCCCTCCATGAACATTCCATCAATTCCGAGTGCCAAAATCAGTAGAACAATATTCCAGAGTCGATCACGCCCAATCAGAGTAATCAACAGTAGACAAGTTCCGGCACCAATGAAAGCTGCACTGTTGAATGACTTTCTCAGTGTGCCCAAGGTGAAACGTTTGCTACGGAAGAGACGATCACAAAGGAACCCCATGGAACTGGCAACCAAAGCCTGACTTAGGTACGGTAGAGCTGAGTAGAGTCCATTCTGGAGAAAATAGACAAACAAATATTGACAAAATCAAAGTAATCAAAGAGAAGATAAGAGAGAATATGAGAGAAGATACTTACACTCTTGAGGTCAAAACGCAGAACCTGCTCAAAGTATCTCGGCAACTGTGTCAGCAATGTATAGTATCCCCAATTTTGACCAAAATGCGCAATCACCAGAGCCCAAACTGGAATAGAGGTAAGAATACTGCGCCATGGAATAGTTGGTTTCTACAAAATAAAACAAACGTTAAAATCAAAAAATCCACAAATCAAACAAATTCGAACATGTTTGGCTGGATTCTGACTCGAGAGTATCAATGTCAATTCCTTTTGAGAAATTGTAGGATGCTTCTCGGGTGTTTCGTGTATGAGATAAACCCAAAATGAGGTCCAAACCAGTCCAACAAGACCAAATAGATAAAATACCGTGGGCCAACCACCACCTGCGTTCCATTCGCACAGAATTGCCGCCACAGGCATTGTGACCATAGTTCCAATCATTTGACCTGAGTAGATGACACCGGCAACGGTGCTTCGTTCGTCGGTTGGAAACCATTTAGCTATCATGGAGTGTAGGGCTGGAATTACTACTCCCTAAAAGTGGGCAAATTATGAATAAACTGATTTTTACATTAATAAACCCCAAAATACCTCGAATGCACCTTCCAATGCTCGACACGCCATGAACACGGTGTAATGCCATCTCGCCGCCCACGGACTCACAATAGTCATCATCGAAGTACCCAAAATTCCACCAGTCAACAGCCATTTCGATCCGAAAGAATCTGCCATCCGTCCACCAGGCAGTTGAAGCAGAACATAGCCCCAGAAGAAGCTCCCAAGAATTAATCCTTGTGTCTTCTCGTCCCAATCAAAAGTTTCCGAAGTAGAATTCGATGAAATAGAAGAATTGGTCCTCACCATGGACACAATCGCAACCGAGAGATTCACCCGCAGGGAGTACATCATGAACATACAGAAAAAACTCATCACAACCAGAATGAATCGTTTCGGAATTGGACAACATCCTATAGTAAAAGGAGAATCAGACATCCGAAATCCCCACAAAGTATAAAATACCTGAAGGACTCTTGACCTCAGTTTCAACTGGTTGCTGTTGTTGTGAATCCAGAATTAAACTGATTTCCTCTTGAGGATTATTAGTAAATCCATATGTGGCTTTCTGTAAGGTCGTCTTCTTTTCCTCTTCTTGAGACATCTCGAACAGGACAGATGATGATTGTAATCAAAGTCCAGTACAAACATAAGAGAAATAACAGAGACACAAATGACAGTGAGCGATAATCAAACAAACTGACGATACGATACGATAAAGGAAAATCACACAGCTCAAATTATTCTTCGATGATTCAAGTACACAAGTCCACAACAACAACATGCGTGCAAGTAAAGCCAAAGTGACACTACACGAGTGACAACACAATGCTATATACTCACAAACTGCTGTCAGAGAGGCAACGACCATAAACACAAGCTAGTGTTATCGCAATGTTTACATCGGGCATTACGTAACGCGTACTGAAGGAGGAAAAACGAACAGCTGTCAGACACATGAACATCGATTTACACTCACCAAAACAAGAAAAATCTGTACTCGTCTGAAAGCTTCGAGACATTCTAGAAAATTCTTTCTTTCTTCAATCAGTAACCAAATTATATAAATCGTCGTTTAAAGTAATTTATTAATTTTAAGTAATCAAAAATACGAAAGAAATATTAGAGAGATCAGATCTAATCAACATTGTCTGAATTGAAATTTGATGATGTGTCTTGTTGAGATAATTATCAAGCGAATATAAATAAAAGATATACGAAATAGACGAATGTTATAGAATGAAAAATAAAGTAAATAAGTATCAAATAGCATTCGGAAAAGTAAATCTAAAATAGATAATGAAATAGAAAAGCTGAGATTCAGATAAGAAATTAAGACAAACAAAAGACTTACCAAATAGGCAATCCTGAAGCATTGTAAGAAATAAAAAAAAAGATTGAGAACGATTCGCAGACACTCAATCACTCGAATCACCAGAATCCGAATGATCTTTAGCCAAAAAGTTAGCCATTCCATCGCCCTTTTCGACTCGTTCCTCATGGCGCCCAAGTGACGGACGCCACGGCTCAAAGTAACCACCAATGGGATGCTTATCCGTTACGACCAAAACTAAACGACGTGTAATGTACTTTCCATAATAAACCGCCTTATAGCCCTCGCCCAGTGATTTCCACAACTCGATACTAGTGCGCATCTGAAAGTGAGTCAGTCCAGGAAAGAGTCGTTCCACCATCAACCAGAAAGCCTTTGGATCAAATTTGGGCTTCACAAAGTCTTCAAATTTGTTTTCAATCTCACTCAAATATAGAGCTTTAAGTTGAGGGCAAATGAAAGCAAAAGATTTTAATTCGAATGTCTTGATCAGATTGAGGTTGATCGCTATTTCGGTCAATCGGAGTTCACGAAGTTTCGCCAACTTTGAGATATGTTTCAAAAAGTAGGTGTCCAGTTGAACCGATTCCAAGCCACAGAATTCCAAATCCAATCGTTCCAAGTTGGGGAAATGATCACAGATGAATTCCACCGCAGAGGCACGTTCCACGGGTAAAGTCAAATGTGTTACCGAACGTAGTGAAACTGGAAAAGCTTTTGCCAAATTTTTTGGAGTCCACTTTTGGTACACACAAAGACTCAGAGATTTGCATTGAGGTCCAAGATGGCGGAGAATCGACAATTTTGGAAGATCGACACCACCAATGGATAGTCGTTCCAATTTGGGCAAAACCACAGACATTGAAGTTCGTTCTCCGAGTGATCCAAACAGTTGAACTCCCATCAAATCCAAGTTAACCAATTTCGGGAAGTCATGCACCAACATTGGAACTAAATTACGATTGAAACTTTTCGGATGAATATCCGAAACATTCTTAGCAAACAACGATAATTGTTCCAGGCTTTTGGACCAACGAAGCAGAAGATAATTGACCAGATTAAACGAGGCGCCAGTTGGGACCATAAGTTGGCCACCGTACTCATTCGGTCGAGCCCAACAGTAGGGCATTTTGAAGATCAATTTTCGGATATTCGGAAAAAGTCGAAGTAGAAAATCACAGAAATCTCGAGTGAGTTCACGAATTGGAAGAACGAGATCATCGCCATCCAGTAGTTTCAGCTGGAAATCCTGATCGTGAGTTAGCTGATTGCGAACCAGTTGACTTTGGTACGAGGAGAGATCAGCCACGGTGGAACCGAGTATCTTGAGACATTCTAACTTGGAACAGTCCTCCTCAACAACCGTACACCAACGGCGGCAAACCAAACGGAAAGTAGTGATACGATGCGGTAGAGAGAAACGACGAAAAGTTAGAGCGAGAACTCGGTCAGGCAGATCCTGGATCGGAAATGGTTTTGTCGCAGTTCGAAGATTATTAAACCATAAAGTAATGTTTGACGGTTCGCCAGCATCGTCCGAAAAAGTAAATTTGTATCCTTCACCTCCCTGAACGGGGATACGAACTGGCTCGTTCAACATTGTTCCTGGAGCTGGTTTGTTCTGGACCTTCTTCTTATTGTTACCAGCGTGTTTCTTCTTGCTGCGCTTGTTCTTAGGATTCACCATGATGAGGCGATGATGATAGTGATACTCAAAGTGGTCAGAAATAGTCAGAAGGTAATCGATGAAAAAATCTCTTGAGGTTCGTCTGAAGATCAAATTAATTTGTATTCATCAATGCACGTTGTGTCAACACAAACAGACAAGAAAGGAATGCGAGACATGCGGTCGCAGCCTATGAGTCACAGGTGGTTATTAGTACACACACACACAGTTACATTGCTGATTTAACTACATTTTATCCCACCAGATGGTGAGACTGTCGCTTTATTTAAAAATTTCGTAGTTTATTTAGCGCGATTATTATTTTAGTGCACTACTTGTTCTCTAAATTAATTTGAATACATTGTTTTTCACTTAAAATGTATAAAAATTCATTTTTATTTTATCCTAAGTGCTTAATAATATTCAGAATGGTTTACTGACTTATGAGCCTCGTGGAACCATAATTTATGGTCCATAACTCGTATCATCGAATCAACATTGATCGCCATCTATAATTTATCCTATCTTTAACACTTATTGTGGTTTATACTTACTTTAACAATTCTGAGACATTGACTTGTTGAGCACTACCATAGCAACCATAACTCCACGATCTAACTAACCAAATGGGAATGAATCATCGAATCAGCCATTTAATCAGCCATTCATTTTTATACAAATTTATGGTTTCATTTCTGGTTCATCATCATGTACTGCTTTCAAATCGATTTGATTGAGCACAACCATAGAAACCATAACATAAAGACTGTCCAATCTAACTAAGTCAAGTGTTTGTATTTGTCTGTCTCCGCAAGCTCGGTTGAGTGTTGTGTTGTTTGTTCTTCACTCTCACTCCATCTCATTATCTCACTTCATATTGACTCAATTGACACTCTTTTGGTTTGACAAATTCCAGTCAAGGGTGGGGTTGAGGACTCAATGCATGAAAAGATGTGACACACTCGTTCCATGTCCAAAGAGACATTTGTGACATGTGAGTATAGATCGTAGACACAAAGAACATAATCTCAAATAGTCCAAACAAAAATAAGTAAATAAAACAATCAACCATTTATTTAATATATAAAATATATAATTTGCAATCAGTTAATAATTAATATCAAAAAATCAAAATGAATTGAACAAAAATCAACAAAAAGAAGAATTGGAGGACAAGAATATTCGAATTCGAGAGAGGAGAAAACGAACGAGGAAACAAACAAACAAACAAGAATGTACAAAAAGAATCCAAAAAGAATCAACAAAAATACACAATAAATACAGAATATATGGGACAGGTAGGTGGAAGGTGTGGTCGGAAGGATTCAATCTGATCAATAGTTATCTATGTACAAACATTTATACAATTTGTTGCAAATTCGAACATTTCGACTATTTCCACCATAAGCCATTCCAAAAGGACAATTTGACAATCATGAATTTTCAAGTGTTGGCTCAACATGATGTTGATGATGGTTAGTATCATTATGGTTCGTACTATGATTGTGGTTGTTCATGGTAGTTGTTGGTGGACTATTGCAACTGATGAGATAGTTCAAATTTTCATTCAACCCACGGAAAGCTGCCAAATGAAGTGGATGCCAACCGTCCTGGTTGGACAGATTCGGATTGGCACCGTTCAGTACCAGTTGTTTGCACCAGGATACGTCTCGACCTGAAGAATAAAAACGGTGAATTAGTTACGTTGTTTATGAATAGATCAAAAAGAAAAAAGAACCATTTAAAACCATATGGAACCATTTAAAGTGCGTTCAATTAGCGAAAACCTGTCACTAGACTTTTAATAATCGAAAACCACACGTCGTGGCCCAAGGGACCTAAAAGTCAAAAGTCCTAGTTACTGTCAGAGCCAGACGCGTCCACTCACAATCATTCAAACAGTCGTTGGGAATAATTAGTAGTAGGCCTACTAGAGTAGAGACTAGGCAGACGGGTGCCTGGCTGGCGCAGTCGAGTCCCTAACCGACATCTGCCAATTTTCAACGACCGTTTGTACGCACATGTTCTACACACAATCTACTCACTGGCACAGGTCGAAAGCACAGACCCAACTTGCGCAGCAATGAGGAGTGGAGGACAAAGAACGTGTATACGTGAAATGCGAGAACCAGATGTTCGTTCGAATATGTTTACCACAACACGCATGCGCACCTGTTTTTTAAAGGTCGATTCCAAAACCAAAACATAGTACTAGGTCACAAAAATGGTTCGTTTATGGTTCGCTTTTGGTTTGTTGACTAAAGAATCTAGCTCTAAACTTACCAAGCATCAAGCAGTAGTGTAGCGCCGTTTGACCATCAACAAAGACATTCAAGTCAGGCTTTTGGTGCCTGAGTATGGTTAAGAAATTGTCGAAATCATCAGCTCGAATCACAGATAGTAGTCGATGAGCGAGGGCAGTTTTGGCTGCTCGGGACTCAAGACTCTGAACATTCGCTAGATGAGTGTCAATGTGCAGTTGCTGATGATGGACATGGACATGACTTGATGGTACTTCACTTGAAGACGACTTTGAATCGACATCAACTGAATCCTCTGAATCGATGGTTGTCTGGGGGGCAGTTTGGGTGGTGACAGTGGTCAAGGTGATATCACAGGTGGTTTTTAGTAACCTCGAACTGTCGAGTACGTCCTGGTTGATTGGCCTCAACACGCCTTGATGGTTGTGGTTATGACCTCGACTATGTTGACTATAAGGTGTGAAGGATCGTTGGGATCGACGCAAACTTCTGGCTCGAACGAATGACTTCGGTGGTGACCTCGAATCTTCGTCCACAATCACATTATTATCACCTCGCAGTGGACTATTTGAAGCACTCGGGATTGAAGATTCAGGTTCGGAACATGAAGGTGCTTCAACTTGACCATCTTGTTGTTCTTGTTCTTCAAGACAAGATTCTTCTTCATCTTCGCCCTCAGAGGAACAAGAAGATGAAGGTGACAGTGATGTGGGCGAGAGTACAATCGGTGGTGTCATCGATGGCGACAATGGTAGATGATCATGGTTGATGACTATTGATGGAGCATCAATTGATGCATCGATGGTGAGGTTATGGTAGTGATTATGGTTGGCGAAGTAGGTGGAGGGTGAGGTGGTGGTGTTGTTGGGCATGTTATCACAAGGTAGTGTAGTATCATGATCACAAATCAGACTCGTTTCGGGATCAATGTTTTCCGTATCACAAGAGGAGTGGCTGCTGGTGGTCGAGGGCGGAGGTGACAGTGTCCGCAGTGGATCCATACTTATGGTTAAGGTGTCTGAGGTGGCTTGAGACATGATTTACGATTGAGGGTGATGGAACGCGTCAAGGTAAGCGACAAAGGTGTGCTGAGTGCGAGGCAGCTGTTCCAAATGGAACAGATGGAACTCGTTGGAAGGTGAAGTGAGGCACGTGCCAGAACGTGAGTTGAATTGGTACAAGTAATAATAACTTGAACGGCTAGGGATCTAAGAAGGCCCAAGAAGGTCAAACTGACAGCACAAAGAAGCACAAACTTGGGTGCCTTATCAGTTCACTTAGACGGCGACCAAGCAGCAGCACACGGTGACATATTCGGCCATAATAAAAGTAAAGTATAACACAACCAAATCAAGGACTCGGGTGTGGCTTGCGCAGTAAGGCAAATAAACCGCTGTGCTGCGCTATCTTTTTGGCCTTTTCTTTCCTTCTTTCTCTCGGAGTGTGTGTGTATATGTTCATATACGAATGTCGGTCGGCGTCGGCATGCAGGGAAGCGGAACATGCGTGGCGAGTCTCGATGAGTTGAGTGACAGAAAGAAGTTGAGATGAGATGGAGTGAGAGTGAAGAACAAACACAACACACCAGACACTCAAATACTAAAAGCTTGCGGAGACAGACATAGAAGAACACACTTGACTTAGTTAGATTGGAGTGAGTGGTTATGTTTGTGCTCAATCAAATCGACGATGAGTCATGAAGCATAAATGGAACCATCAAGAATGGTTGAGTCAATGGTTGATATTCATAGTACACATTCAACACATGCTGATCAATAGCAGAATAGTAGAATAATCCAATGGCTAGTCAGTTCCCTTTGTTCTTCGCGATGGTTGATGCATGATGCTTTATGATGCTTTGGTTTATGATGTGTGTGGGAACAACTCAAAAGAAGATGAAAGCTAACAAGCTATTGTCTTACAAGACAACAAGACACAAGAGACGGTTGTTGAGCTAATTTTCACTCCACACATTAAGAACACCAAGAACAATGACCAATTAGTGTTGCTGACTGAATGGACACACCGTGAATGGACGAAGAAGGTGAGACAGAAGATAACAAACGAACAGACAATTGAGAGGAAACAAAGTGCGAGAAGAGGCAGTGCTAGTGCTAGCGAACAATGAACTCTTGATCCAAATTCTTTACGTTGATAAAGGTGAAGATATGCAAAGGAATGTCTCCAAATGGTTCGGTGGTTTAGTAATGGAATATCCAAATGGCTTAATGAATGAAGACTATGTTGATGGTATTAAAGGCCCTCCTTGTGTGTATGGGCAACTCATAAAATGGACAAACACTCGGCGGCTCGAATGGCTCGACACGTCTCGCTGCCACAAGCGACAATGACTGAATGAATCTCACTCTGACTGACAATCTCTCTCATACTCAGTGGCGAGAAGGAGAGGAGAGAGAAGAGGACGAAGGAGAGCATTGATACCGAAAACTGACGGACTGCTAGAGATACAGTGTGGTTGCTTTGGCCATATGAACTGTGAGACAAATGGGGCTGATATTACTGTGCTAGAAGCATGCAAGATTGTTGAGTACAGGGTGAGCCAGCCGGTGATGTGCTTTGGGGGGCCTCAAGTTCAACATGGCAAGAAGAGAGGATGGGGGTGGAAACGCACGAGGGGTAGCGACTAAACAACTACCCCTCATACATGTGAATGAGAGTGTGGGAAAATAGGCGGGGTGTAGCCCTCCAGCAACATCATCTATTACGTCGAGAATTAAGCGCCTCGCAAGTTATTCGGATTCGGCGCTAATTTTGAGAGAAGATTCATTACTGCGCCAGTGAACGTAGAAGGGCAAAAGGGGTGGAATTTTCAGTAATTAATAAAACAGATTTACTAATAAACAAATATTTAAATTATCAATCGTTTAATTAATGAAAGGAAAATTTTGAAGCGAAATTCTTCAGTCAGAATTCTAATTTTCCAATAACCAGAAGGAAATGAAGTGTAAAGAATATATAGAAGCTTATCTTTTTTTAAAATTTAAAACCATAAATGTTTTTGCTTTATTTTCGCTCATAACTACTGAATCCCAAAACCGATTTTTAAAATACATTCTCTTTTGAAAGCTCGTTCTTTTTTCTTTTTAAAATCCAAGTATATTTACAGTAAATTCTTAATCTCTTAATAAGCCCTAATTTGCTATTAGTAAGCGACAATTTGTTTAATTGCAAGATGGATGAACCCACCTTATGCCTTCAATAATAATGACCACAGTCACATCCATGCACACATTTCATTTCCTCTCATGGCCACTCTAGTTCTGCATGTTTGTCAGTTCTCCTCTACTTCTCCACTCTGGGTCTGTCTGTTTTCATTTTTCCTTGGTTAGTTTCCCATGCCTCCTCTTCGTCTTCTTCATTTTCTTCGTTGGTTTCGTTCCTTCCTTTGTCCCCATTTTTGACCTCGAACAGTCGTGTCCTGTCCTGTCCGTCATCGCGTCCTCTCATCACCGTCTTCCTCAAACCTTAATACATTGGGAGTATGATCGTAATACTAAACCGAACTACTACCACCGAATCAAAAAAAGGAACCAACTCTCAAATGTAGACCACTAGCTTTTGAGGGTAATATGTGTGAGAGAGAGGGGGACTAGATTTGTGTATGTTTTAGAGGAGTGGGGGATGTCAACATTTGTGTGAGACATTTCCTCAGGGTCCAGTGAGGAGAAAGAAAAATCAGGAAAAGCCAAACACATTCAACAAGTTGTTTGATACGAGTGCGTTCAATAAATATGAAAGCATACACATGCGTGCAAGTGCACGTCGTCGAGGATGTCCCTCTCATGTGTTGTCCCCATCGTCTTCTATGATATAACTCATGAAGGGTCGTTCGTCTTTCTTGTCGTATACGAAGAAACATCGCTCCTCTAGCTGAAAGAGGCTCACGAGGCTCGAAGCGCAACTCGAGTCGATGAAGAACTCGGCGTGTGAAGACGTTCGTTGGAGTCGATGTTGCCTTCTTCATCGAGTACCTCGTGAGTGCTAGTGGTCGTCGTTCTTCTTCGTCGCATTGATGACCAGTCGCCGACCAAGAAAACGAAGAAGAAGACGACCAAAAGGACGAACCACTGCGAGCACGTTGTGCTGTTGTATATTACTACCACGAAATACACATAGTATGGCAGATAATTAGGGGAGAGGGAGAGCAGCGAGAGAGGAGAGAGAGTGAGTGAGCGTGGGAACTAAATTCCTTCGAGTCGAGAACGTACGAACGAGAAACTAAACGAACGAAGCCAAAGTCGAGTAGAAGCACAACACAAGCGCACTTGGCTTTAGCTCTCTGAGAAAATAATCGACAAACTGAACTGACCGTCGTCCGTTGCTTCTAGCCACTTGTTGCTACTTTTCGTGAGAGAGACTTTCCAAGAAGCAGAAGAGAGGACCCTTCTTCTTCTCACACCTTACATACGTAGATCGTCACACAGATCGTAGACCTCATCTCACTCTAGCCTCACTAGTGTCACATCATTACCATCAGTAGATATTCTCACACATCAAACACTGACCACTGGTCAGTGCACTGCTCATTTAGTGTCCATTTCATCAGAAGTGTAGCGAATGAGAACAGAAGACAAGAGAGAGGTTCTCTGCATGACTGACTGACTGACCCCCTCAAGGCTTACCATTGAGCAGCCCAACAGTGGAAAGCACTCTCCACCACCGCTCCACTGATAAGAAGAGCCTAAATCAAAGCCACGTTGTGCAGTGCACATTGCGGTGTGTCTCTGTGCGTTCGGCTAATTGGTGAGAACTTATTAGAAGAATAGAAAGAATACAATTGGAAAAGAACATTCCTTAATGGTCTTCTTAAGTGGCTTCAACCACCAAGAGCGATTCCGAACGTCCTCTAATAACCGTGAAAATCTGTAACTCTGTTGAAAAGCATGAAATTCCCAGAGTGATAAACAGAAGCAAGTAACAATAGTAACAAATTGATCCGTAAATAGAGAGGAGCTTATTAACGAGAAATAAATAAACTGATAAAAAAAGAAAGAAAACGAGCTTTTCTTAACAAGAGGTGTATTGCAAAAATCGGGTTTGAGGTTCAGAAGTTATGAGAGCGACAAAAAACAAGAGGATTTAATAATTGGAGTTCCATAAATTATTGTATATAAACGCTTCTTTTGCCTTATTTACAGCATAAAGTACATAAACTTATTGCATGACCTTGTGCATTGTATGATTCTTGAGAATGTTCATAATAAATTCTACTGTCACATGACAGGTTATGATTTGTGTTTGTGTCTGTGTGTGGTGATGTGGTGATGTGGTGATGGTTCTGGTTCGTTGCTCGGTTGGCTGGTTTAAAGTTTTTCCCACGCTTGCATCATGGGAGGGGTTTTGTTCTGTTTCGAACGTATAATAACGCTCGGACAGTGGCTATCTGTCTACGATTCCTAACCGTCATTCTCATCGTCGGGTCCCAGTCCGTTCAAACGGTTATGTCCAATTGGACACCGTTCTGGGGACCTATCGGTTGTTTACGGTTCCCAAGAGAGTGAAAAGGAGTCTCTCGTTTTGGATTTCGGTTAGGTTTGTGTGCACGGTTAGAGCCTCGGTGGTTCACATGAGAAAAGGGCATTACACCGGACAGTTGGAGAGGATTCAACGTGCGCAACCACATACACAGTGAGACATAGGCGCAACGTACCTCCCATCACATGGCTGTGGTGACAGTTGAAACCGAGAGAGAGAACGAGCGCGATCAGTTGTTTGAGAACAAATAACAATGAAACGAACGCTCGCGCGTCTCGCGCACACACCTCACCATCATTGAATCCCAACGAACTTTTTCCTGGTTCGCTCCCAACCTATGACCGTTGAATTAGCCAGCCGAGTACGAGAAAAGGTCGTTGTTTTGTACTTGAATGCCAATGATCATACAACAAATTGAACACTCTCATAATGACACATTGATCCTTCCTAGTGTCACTCTCCATAAAATTTGCCTTCAAAGTTTAGCGCGTGGACATTAAGCTTGAGACAAATTCTCTGTACACACTAAGCTTTGAGTCTAACGTAGTCACACTATGGTTTTTAGCAAGTTTAGCGTCTACACGTTAAGGTTTTGAAGAGGACTGCATGCGGAGCAGACAAGTTTAGTGTTGTGACATTAAAGTTTGATAATGGCTTAACGAATATTCATTATAGTTTCGTCGGATGATACTGTCCTGGCGATACACTTACATCAATAAATACACCATATATTTGGAAAAAGTTTATTTGTCAGATACATTCAGAAATAATAACTAATATACAATCTATGTTATTAGTGATGTGTAATAAAAAAAAGTACCTTACTGAATCGTGTTTGTAAATCAAAATGCACAAGATTAGAAACTTGGTTAACTTGATGAACTTCACAGCACTAGGACTTTGAAGTTTTTCCTTAGATCTGCATTGTAAAACATCAGAACGGCAATAGAACGGCAATACGTTTAGATTCCAACGGATAATTCAGTTACAATCCACCAATACCTTTCCTGTTCCTCTTCTTGGCGAGATGATTTTAAAAATCTGAGGTGAGACAATTCGTTATAAATAAATGTTTACAAAAATAACGAGGTAGCTACATACCGTATCACGCGTTGAAAGAAGTTAAATGTTGTGAAAGTAGTCACAATTGATATAATAGATTGGTTGAGAATACACGAAAGTAAATTAAGAAAAAGATTCAGGAACAAACACCAAAAGACATCAAATAAACAACGAAATCACCACAGCAAGCGAGCCAACCGACACAGACAGGCGAGCACATGTTCACTAACTTAACGAACTTTTCATGAGGTCACTTGTGTGTGGTAGAAGCATAGTAAAAGGAACACACTTCACCCACCTGTGTGTGTGCTCTGCTAGCAGAAAAGATGAGTCACTAGGGGGAGGCAGAGTCGAGGCAAGAGATTCTTAGGGTCTAGACACTAAACTTTCATGAGGAAAAAATGCATGTCAATGACAATTATGCCAGTTCCATTTAAATGTTGCTCTTTGTTGTCTATTGATCAATTTTATTTTAATTATCTTGTTTGTTAGTCTAAATCATAATTTGAAAATTAAGTTTTAAGTTTAGAGTCGTAGCATTAAACTTATGACAAAAGTATAGTGTCAGAACATTATTGTTGAGTTTAGTGTCCAAACATTATACTTTTGATTGAATTTCGATCACTTGATTCAAAGCTTAGTGCGTGGACATTAAAAATCTCGATCGGAAAATCTGGCTGGGCATGCTTCACTGCAATGCATCAAACTTTAATGTCCAAACACTATACTTTCTCATTTTATGCGAAAGAATTTCGCAACCTTAGTGTCCATGCGTTAAACTTCGAAACTTTAGTGTCAGTACACTAAAGTTGGCTGCATTCTTAGTTCCCAAACATTAAACCAACCAAAATTTTATGGAGTGTGCTATGAGTACCATGATCAAGGTAGTGTGAGTGTGCGATAGTGAGGAAAATGGTGATCGTTTATGATTATGCACTACCTGTATTATGCAATGAAGCATATTTAATCAGGAAGGAAGGGAGACAAAACAATAAAAGAGAATAACTTCCTAAACATAACCAAATGTCAAACCTAAAGTAAATATCCGAATCCAATGATTTACGGGGTGTTACCGAACGGTTCTCAAGAGTCCGTTTCGAAATTAATAATATTAAATTAGTTAACAGAATAAACCCAAATTAAAAACATATATAATTTTATTGTTTTTGTCGCTCATAACTTCTGAACCTCAAAGCCAATTTTTCAAATACCAGTCTTGTTTTAGAGAGCACGTTCTTCTTTTTATGAAGTTTCATAAAGTTTAAAATTATTGAGTCTCGATCAGTATTATCCATTCCACAATGCGCACCCATTGTAGTAAAGCCCCATCATTACAAACTCATTGAATCTCTCACAGACTCTAATTTGTCTCACTCATTGTGTATGCTCATCTGCATAATCGCAATCTCATTAACAGGGTCAATCGGTCGCGCGGACCGTGCGTGTCTCGTTTGTCTAGGACCCTAGGTCCCCTGTCTTTGTAGAAATCAAAAATAGTTTAAATTCCAATGTTGCTCTTTAGGCCCAGGACTTTGGTCGCGACTTCGTGGTCGTCGTCGTCGTCCTGCATGCATGTCTTGGTAGATCGTAAATTGGCAAATTTTACACTGCCAATTGGTCTTCTCTCATAAGATAGCCCCGAGCTAGGTCCGTCAACGGGCAACACAATTGCACATTGGGGCAACAGAACCAACGAGCGGTGCAACGGCGGCGAACTTCTTAAGCGGTGACGACGACGACCACGAAGCCAGGTAAAAGGTAAGGTGGAGGTGGCTTCAGATGAGACGACACAAGGAAGAGGGAAGTTGGCTAGGCATTCTCATAGGCAGAATCTATTAGCACAAAAGACCTTCACCTTCTTCTACTTCGTGAAGGTCTCTCCTCAAGACGGTGGCTCACTTGGGCCTTGTAATGCACAGTCTTGTTGTGTTTACCTACAAATTACCTGTGAAAATTTACGAGCTGTCTGCACACCTGTCCCCGGTGGTGCTTAGGCAGGTTAGGGAAGTTCGTGAGAACTTGAGACTTTCTTAAGAAGGTTCTGCTCCTTCTTAAGAATTGGAGATAAACACGGAACACACTACAACTCTTGGTCCTGAACAAGGGGCCCAAGGAAAGGTTTATACGCTTGATTAGGGCAACCTGATTTGACACACAGCACAGTAAAAAACAGTCTCACTTATAAGTGAGAAGTTGTACAACAGTCTCACTAATAAGTGAGATTGAATTTTTGTCAAAAATAAGTGACATACTCTCATATATTTGTGAGCTAATGTCACTTATTAGTGAGAAAAGCTATTCTCACTTATAAGTGAGATTCTTTTGGGACATTTTAAGGGGCATTTTGGTATCTCACTTATAAGTGAGAATCGGTCACTTATTTATGAGACAGTTTTTGAGGACCTGTTTGTCGTCGATGGGTCGTTTCGGGCAAAGGAGGGAGGGTGAACACTTGTGGCCAATTCAAACACACACACACACACAAAATGACCGTTGCATTCGGCAGTTGCTTTTCGCCTCGCTTGGTGTTCGTATCACAACAAATCTGTCGACCTCGACTTTCAATTGTGTTATGTGTCTTTATATTCCATTTCTTCATTCTGAAACTTCCAGCAAATATGTGCCATCAAATCTAAAACTAGCTTATAATTTGTGTATCACTGATCACTGTATCAGTGTTAAATTAATTATCATCAGTAATGAATTATAATCATTGAAATATGAATACTTCATCATTCGTTTGTGTTGATAGAACGTGATCTTTACTTTTAAGTTGTGTTCTGGGTGCTTAATATAAAATTCCTGAAGAGAAGCATGAAATTTTCTGAATCTTGGATTATCCTATGCGTTGACGTTTTGGTTTTGATGCAGAACAACAAAATTGGATTCATTTAACATTGACATATTAGGCTGTCAATGTTGCGTCCTCGGACATTTACGTACTAACTACACTGCGCAAGTGGTTGAACCGAAAATAGAAAAATTTCCATCTTTTTTACAATGTGAACTTTTCAAGATAGTCCAAATCTATTCAATATTTTTGTATTACATTGTTAATTTTACTGATTACGATTTTTAATAAATAAAACTGATTAGAACTTGTAACTTGAACGTATATGCGAAAATTTATTATCGTGTATGCGAGAAGAAAACGAGCAATGTAGAGAAAGGGGGGGGGTGGAATTGGGGGAGGAATGGAAAAGGGAGAGGTCCTCGAAGGGAAAGGGTCTCACTTATAAGTGAGATCATCTCACAAATAAGCGACACGAGTCTCACTCATAAGTGAGATGTGTTTCTGATCTCACTTATTAGTGACTTTGTGTCACTTATTTGTGAGAAAAGTGCTCACTTATTTGTGACATTTGGTCACTTTTAACTGAGATCATCTCACAAATAAGTCAGACCGTACAACTTCTCACTTATAAGTGAGACTGTTTTTTTCAGTGAGAGGTAGGTCCGAAATCTTATAAGAAGTGTCACTCACATGCACTTTCATGGGCACTGTCCTGTTGCTTGACCAATCTCTCATGTGACGGCGCGACAAATTCCCATGCATGTGTGTTAAAAATCAAGAGTTAATTTGAGAGAAAGCTCTCTTGGACCTTGGGCCCTAGGAGGTCAATTTGAGAAGGGAACCTGAGATGGACAGGTTTATTTAGAGTACTTGGCATTGCATTAGTATTGATAATTTATGAGGACAGTGAGTGAATGAGAGAGAGAATGAGAGAAAGAGGACATACCACCGACTGAAAAGACTAGGTTGGGCAATGCGCCACACTGAACTCAATTAAGTCACAGAGTTGACATAATTTACCTGTGAAGTGACAAACCTGTGAGGGGTTTGGTCCACATACTAGGGCTGGGGTCAAAAGGTGACAGATTCCTGAGAGATTTAATGAACAGTCCTTTCGAGAACTTTAAGTAAATTCTCACATAGGCCACAGACAAACGCCATTTGGAACGATTTGTAGTGACAAAGTGCTCTGAAATAACTGCAGACTTTAATTGAAGCTAATTGCGTATTCTTGTGTCACTTTGAGTCAATAATTTTCCCACCCCTCAAAATTGAGGGCCAATCAAATCAAATGCGCACTAAACGATTTGACCGATTGGGACAAAACGGCCGCTCGTCTAGTCAATCAAATCTATTAGACAAGAAGCCAATTTGCAATCCCCCGATATCAATTGAGCTTTATATGAGCGACTCAACTTGGAATGTCAAGAATGTCAATTGTTGTCTAAGAGAAGTGACGACGACGAGCAGGAGAGTCACGTCCCCTCATTTGGTCAGGGGGCAAAAAGCCTATGAAGGTGCCTTGTCTGGTGGTCGATCGTGGTCGTCGCTTTTACACTCTCTTAATGGACACGAATAGCTTTTATGTGTCAACCTGCTGCTGTGTACTCTAGATTGAAAGAAATTGAGGGGGAGGCGAGCCGAGAGGGTGGAAAACAGTGTGAGAACACCTACAGCCATGGCCAAGAAAGTCATGGCCACAGGTGAGCCTTGGACACACTGTTGGCAGCATTTCAGGTATAGACGAAACCAGTTTTAGGTGTTCAGTCAAGATTAAAAAACCCCTCATCTAAAATTGGCCACACATCATTAGTCAGGTTGAGATCGTTTCTATCTAATCATAAAATAAGATAAGAGGATTTTCCTTTTCGGACACACAAATTTTATGATCAAATAAGCAATTTGAGGAGGTGTGTGTGACCAATTTAGGGATTAACACCAAAAATTGATTTATATTGATTTAAACTCAACTTGAATTTCCCACTTTAAATCAAAAATTTCAAAAATAAATGAATACATTTTTAGTTATGAAAATTCGTGGGCTTTCCAAAAGAGGGTGTATCGCAAAAATCGGTCACACTGTTTAAAAGCTATGCGCCATACAAAAGTTTGTGCTTGAGACTCAAACTCAAGAATTTGACGCGGAAAGCTTCAAAGAAGTGGTACGAGTCTCTCCCTTTTATGGTCATTTATGATCGATTCATTCAATCAGTCAATTTCAATTCAACAAAACACTAACAAATACTAGATTGACACGCCTAAATATATATTTGCAATTGCGTTATGACTCAGAAGTTATGACTTTTCTTACACAAATGCCGAAACTTGAGTCAAGAAAAATAGATCAAATGATTGATCGACCAGTAAGAGCTAAGTCAAATCACTGTAATCATAACTTTCTCTCTCAATCAAAACATTTTCTCACAATTTAGCAAAAATAACAAACAAAATAATCTAAATCAATAGGTCCAGAAAAGCCGAAAACTGGAATTTCAAACTCTTTCGGGGGCAAAATCAAATGCCCGTAATTTTGATTATTACTTTGAGACAAACTGATCACAAATAAAATTTTATGCTGAATTCAAATCAATGTGCTAAGTTTGATAAAACTTTAACGTTCAAAAGATGTTCAAATTTAAAGTTGATCAAATTGATTTTCAATTCGTGAAAAAATCAATATGGCGAATATCACCATCTTTAAAATTATATAACTTTTGAACGTCTTTATTTTATGAAACGTAGCACCCAGATTTGGATTTAACATTAAATTTTCTTCTAGGCAGATTAATTAAATTCATATAACATATAATTAAGCAATTAATGCATCTAAAAAAGGCAAAGAAGAAAAAAGTCACTTCAAATCAAATTTTCTCACGTTCGTTCGTCTAATTGCGCTCGAACTTGCTACAATTTATACAACTCGATGTTTGCTTTTCTTTTCTAGACTACTTTTACTGCATCGTAAGTTTCTTTTGACGAAAGCACACAAAATCAACAAAAAAGTCTTAATTGAAGTGGGAGAAAGTGCTTCATATAAGCCCAGGTTATTAAGAAGTAACAACATCTAAATGGTACTATCATATTTAGCCATCTCCATCACCATTATACTTAGAGACTTACAGTGAGAAAGTGATCAATTAGTGGATTGGAGTGCTAATCGAACGGGAGGAGAACTGATGGAATGTAAATTACCTTGCTTGTTATCCTCAGAGGGAGTGAAGCCACCAGTACTTTAATTAAAGACATTTTAATTATTACATAGACTAATTCAATTAATTAGAGAAGAAGAGAGGGCAGAGAGGAGAAAGCTAAGAAGAAGAAAACTTATAGATGACGCACTAGTGAGCACCCAAGGCGGATTAATTAGGCAGAAATGTTCAATTCAAACGCTTCAGGCTCTGTACAAAACAAGATGTCTAGTCTAGACACTTGGGTGATGCATTGGGAGATGATGAAATTGATACAAAAAAGTGATCTAAACTTTCTGAGGAAAATCCAGAATTTTAAAACTTCGTTTGTTCAAGATGGGATATAACCGCCATCTTGGTGAATAATTACACATAGGATAAACGCAAATTAAAGAAAATTTAACGCTTAATTCAAATCCATGTGCTACGTTTTATAAAACAAAGATTCAATAGTTATTCAAATTTTAAATTCTTCAAAATGGCGGAAATCCACCATCTTTTAATTTTTCAAACTTTTTAAAAAGTACTAAACTTCAAAATGAAATATCAATAAAAAGCTATTCAGTAACCAGACACCCAGATTTGGATTCAGCAAAACATTTTATTCAAGATAAAAGACTTTTCATGCCCAAAATGTGCTCTGATAGAAGCCAAGATTGATTTTTTATCAAGCCAACAAATGAACAAAAAATGTCTATTTTTCGACCTTGGATTTCAAGATATTCACAAGAGCCAAGCCAAATCAAACGTGAAAAATCTAAAGTACGAAGAAAAACTTCCAATTCCTTGGAAGCCATTACGATAACATTCAAGATTTTGCATCTTTGCATGAGTAACGTATACAACGAAAACCCTTGCAAACCGACAAAGAGTGTTCATTGTTATGTTTAGATTTCGGTTTGATTGCGCCTCGAGTTTATCAACACTCGATCGCACGATCGCAAATCATCTGGGCATTAGTAGAATGTGTGTTGTTATATGTTTTGATTAGGTTCGAGTATAGTATGATGATAATGTGGAAATAGAGAGGCCTGAGAGGCTCAAGCACTAAGAAGAAACAAAGACAAGAAGGCAGAGATGTTGAAATGTTTGGTGTATTGATATATTCGATTGATAAGCGTTAATAAGCGCCGTATACGATATTACCGAACTTGGAGCAATTTCGGAGTAATTTCTGAACGATTTTTGAGCGAATTAGATTTAGAGTGAGATTTGGAGCGATTTAATAACATAGAATCGTAGACCTGAATTTGGACCTAAACTAACTTTGAAAGCATTCGGCGCTTATTTCAACGAACTTTTGCCTGTTATGTTGATATTATCATTCGAATATTTAATGGCGCCGATAATTGACTCACTGACTGAGTGAGTAACGTTCACTGGTTTGGTTGATGGTGTTGCTGTTGTGGTGTGAATGAATTCACAGTCTTTGTGAGTCTTTCTCTGTGAGTGTACGAGTGTGAGAGAGCGAACTCCTCTCCTTCTCAGCTTCACTACTTGTGCTGCATTGCCCTGAGAGAGTGCATGTGAAATTTTCCCACACAAACAACACATACACACACACTCACTCACTCACTCGGGTATATCTCAGAGACGACCGTCGATCGCCGCTTGTACTACCACGCGGGAGAAAAGCTAGCGAACACACAGTCAGACTATACGGGACCACTGATTAAACATACTAGTGAAAAAACAGTCGAAATCGGAGTGAGTGAGAAAAAGTAGTAAACCAAGACATAAGAAGAAACGATACATGAGAAACTAACACTCGAGACTTTATATTTGCGAGATATTTGATACAACACAAACCGATACCTCGACACTACACACTGAGAACGTGAAGAGAAGAACATGAAGAGGTGATAAGTGGCCGCAACTTGTGGTGAGGCAAAATCAGTCGATCTAGTGCCAAAGACCAGGAGTTGATTTGCACTCAAATAGAAGATCAGACCAAGAGCAAAGATCACCGACGACAACGACGACAGCGCGATTAACCTCCAAAATTGATTTAATAAACCCCGCGCCATACATTGAGTTTGTACAGCACTCATTTTGGAACTATTTGACCTAGAATTATAAATTAAATACTAAATTCAAAATCATTTAGTTGGTAATCCACTAGAGACAAAAAAATGTTTCCAGATAGCTTTAAATTGCTCTGAAATCTCTCCAAAGTGTGCGACTCTTATTCAAGAGAAAATACTTTCGACCTACAGTAGACATTTTTGAGTATGTTCGTTATTTGAATCATAAATTATCATAATGAAAAGGTCTCTTTTAATAGTAGAACTTACTGTACAGATGATGACAGTTTGATATAACCTCGAACCACTCGTGTCCATATCTCTTCTGAGCATAATTTACGATATGGCCAAGTGTACCTGTACTCGGCGGGCATCTTACTCAGAGATCTTTTTCTCAGCTGATCGCGTGAGACATTTTTTATTGCTTTATTATTACGAGTGTCTGTGTGTGTATGCTTTTTCGCACTTCATAAGTAAATAATTATTAACATATGAACACATAAACACATAAATAATGTTGATATAGATCGGACTGTGGCATTTCTTCTTATACAAAATGAGATAAGCAAGGAGTAAGACTAAATTTGAACTCAAAATGAACTCGAGAATCTCGAAACGTGATACGTGAGTGATATGTGGCTTGAGTTCGGTTTTTGTTTCTTTGGGTTTGAATTTGGGTTTCTGGTACTTTCAGAACTCTTTGGGTGCATTTTGGGTTCAGTTCTAATGTATTCTTAGGACTTTCAACAAGTTACGCAACAAGTTCACAACTTTCTCCTAGACATAACAAGGTCCCAAAGGTCTCTACATCCCTTCCCGGGGCCTGAGAAGGAGAGTTAGAAAGAGAGGATCAACAAAGAGGAAGAGGAGAGAGAACGACCTCCTTGTTTGACCTCTAGTGACAAGGGCACCTCATAACACACTAACGTATTACGTTATATGGGAACAAGTAAGGACCATAGGGCCCCAATTGCAAGGGAAACAGGTCCCTAGACTTTTTGGTCAATGACTTTCGTTGAGAGAAAAGGTCAAACATCTTTGAACAAATACTTAGACTCTAAGTTAGAGTAAGTAAAACAATCTTGGACGATCCAATTGATCCTAAAGTTCAAATCTATTTCCCAATCGCCATCTTATCTCTTTATGGGAAAGATCGTCTATCTCATATTTTATGTCTTCCTGGTTTAATCTGAAACTAATCACGGATCTAGATTTCGTGATAAGTTGAGAGCCTGTCAGAAGATTTGTAATTTATTTCATCCAAAATAGCGTCAACCTTCAACTTTGTATCGTATTTCTGTATTTTCCATCTTGAGCAGCATCACTCGAGAGAGGGTTTGATCATGATCGTTCACACATTAAGTTTCCCGAAAGGCACAAACAGTCATAAAGGGACAGAGTGAAATAAACAAGCAATTAGTGCCACCTCGTCTTCACCCTAAACCCATCAAGCACATGAACTAGTGCACAGTGCATAACTACAAGTGCTGTCTGGTGTTTTCATGTTACAAGTGCTACAAGAGTGAAAGCTCACGATTAAGGCAACAAACAGACAAAAAGCATATCGTGGGAATATTTCATGTTCATTGCCTTGCTCACGCACAAGAGCGCAACAAACAACACACCAGGCACAAGATGAAGCAGGCAAAAGCTGACGAAGACAACATCCTCGTGGCAAATATCCAAACACACTTTCTCGTACGTGTGAAAGTCTATATGAGAAATGCAAGCTTATTTACATTAGTTATGAACTTAAGTGCTTTACTTGGAAAAGATTCTCTTGCAAATAACGAGAATTTACGGGACAAAGCACATTGCCTAATGAGCAAACTAATCACAGTCTCACTGACCCACACCCACCTAACTAGTAAGTGTTCATAAGATCTTAAGACTTAAGTAAGAGGCCCAAGGAGAAGGAAGAAGGTGCGCTTGGGGTCCCATGCCACTCAAACTGCTAAAAGGTCAGTGCAAGTTTGTTTGCACTGTCGAGCCTCGATTATTGCTAGATTCGATCGATTTACAGTGAGAATCACCATTTCACACTCTCACCGCCATTGCCATCAACCTAGTCCACTGTTGTATGTTGTGGTCCGTTCGAACGGTTCGCACGTTGAGGTGCACCTATGAGTCTCGCTCTCGCTGCGCACCACTGCAAATGTGAGACTTTCACATGGTAACGTGCGCGACGCGGTAGTGCTGCACTAGTAGTCCAGTGGGGGCCACGACCCGCGAATCTCACTCAACGTCACAGGTCAAGTCAAAGGGGACTACTACAGGCGGACTGGGGTCAGTAGCCAGCAACCTGTTACATGCAAAAAACGTGGGAAAAAACTAGAGCGCGGCATGTAAAGTGCATTACTGAGAATGTGTGGGGCGTTTTGACAAGTTTTATCGCAATTTGATTTGGATGCAACTTGAAACGTGTGTGAATTTGTGGTTTGGTGATATGCAATCTTGGATTGAGCCAGAGTAAATGGGCATGACGGTGGGTGGTGTGGTCAGTCTGGGGATTAGTGTAGTCATTGAGTTGGGTACTTGTGGTTATGGATTGAGCAATACATTATAGTCGTATTGAGATTTGTGATTTAGTCTTTTTTAAAAGTTCTAAATTGCCAGAATGGTCTAGTTCCTAAGTCCTAATTTTTAAGCATTATAGAACTGTTTTTAAAGGTTCAGAACGATCCTAAACGACCCAAAACGGTTTTAAACTGATATGAATATCCTAAACAGTCCAAAATAGCTCGAGCTTGATCAAGATGATCTTAAACAGTTCAGAACGAATTGGAACAATCCAGAGTGCTAAATTACTCATAACTTAATAAACATCAAACTCGATTTTCCAAATATAGCATTGTATAATATATGATATAACTTTTAAAACATATCCGATTTTTGTCAATTTGAATAATATGGATCATCGAGATATTACCTAACATGTAAGACTGTATAATTTCAAATTCGGATATTTGTCCTAATTTGTATATATTAATTAGTTTGCATATCCAAATTCATCTCCAAACATAATTGTAAAATTCAAGTTCATTGAAACTGCAAGTCGTTACGTGTGAAAAATAATAGTGTGTTAACAGTCAAAACAAGGCCAAAGGTGAAGCACAGCCCTGATGCTCTCCTCCAAAAGTAAGGTCCCTAGGTCCCTCTAGTAGATTTCATGAATGAAAAGCACAGTTCTCAAATGGGACAAATTTGTTATGAATGAACTTAACTTCTAGGTTCGTTTGACACTGCATTGGATCTCGCACACACACACTCACACTCACACACGCAATCTCTCCATTCATCTCCATTGGACTGGTGCATATGCATTCATTCATACGATTAGCACCCCTTAATAATATAATAAGGTTAGGATAGGTCGCAGGTTAGGTCGAACTGGAAGAGGAGGAGGTGAGATGGGGGCTAGGACTGAAGATGTCGAAACAAACACTCCTTGTTGTGCAACCTCTCCTCTGGAGTCCTAAGGTCCTTCTTGGGCTCTCTCACTCTCCTTGTGACCTTTCACATTACATCACTAGCTCCTAAATATGTCCGACATATTTTCACTCTCCTCCTTATCTAATAGAGAACGTTCGACCTTTGCACTTTGACTAGGATGTGTGTGTGTGTGTGTATGACCTTGCATACTACTACTATGAGAGTCCATAGAGCACCTCGCACATCTCGCTCTAGAGGTCAGGGGTCATACGAGTCACACACACACATACAAGTGGTCCTCTATGTGAATGTATCAAGGGAAGAAGTAGTGAGGGGAGAGCGACGAGTCTGTCTACACTTCAAAAGGAAGACAGGAAGGGCGAGGCGGAAGAAGGATAGCGAACAAGAAAAGGGGACGCAATACAAAATAGAGTATAGACTCAAGGAGGGGTGAGAACTCTCGTGTGCACTCGGCCACTGAGAAAGATCCACCAAAATCCCGATGCGACAAGTTCACAACTTTCCCCTAGAAACACCAAACAAGGCCCCTCAGGTCTCTAGGTCCCTTCCCTAGGTCCCAAGAAGAAAAAGAAAAAGAAAGAGAGAACCAATCAATGAGAAGGGATGACCTCCTTGATTGACCTCTAATAAGGGCACCTCAATACACACAAAACTAGTGTACTGTATTACATATTGGGACCATTAAGAAAGGACCCTAGGGTCCCACAAGAAGAAAACAGTTCCTGGATGTTCGGTTGCAGTCAAAAAGTGTCAAACAAGTCCCTGGTCAATGACTTTGAGAGTGAAATTCAAAGGTCAAACGCTTCTTATGAACCTTATGGAAAACTTGAACACAAATAAACTTATTGATTCTTATCCATTGGATTTGCCGTAAATAAGCATCGCTCGACTAAGAGAATTTGTGAAACTCCTATTTTACTGGGGTTTTATCAAATAAATTTGGTCTTGTATTTTTTGTCGCTCATATCTTCTGAACATCAACCCCAATTACCAATTTTATTGGTATTTCCAATACATCCTGCTATAGAATAAAAACGCTCATAAATTTATTTCTCTTTTGTGTCGTTAATCGGACAATTCTTTTCATATTCATAAATAAAAATAGATATTTGAAAATTTTTTGCAAAATCAACCCCAAACCAACAAAAAATCTAGATCTCTTGGGTCAAATTTTCAAATTTGAAATTCAAATTATCTTTAGAGACAATCAAGGAAAAGGTTTGGTCCTCTAGGGTCCTAAATCATTTGGTTTTTAGGGTTAGGTTCGAGGTTATGGTAATGTGGTCGTTCTGGTCGAGCCCTAGGCAGTTAACCTTAATTGTCCGTGAATCGGTCAAAAGCGGTGAAAGTGGAACGAATGTCACGCAAAACGTAACATATTGAGCGAAATTACGCAAAAAATCCTAACCTTAATTTGCAATGAGTTGACACACACAAAAAGTAGGTCCCAAGAGGAAGTGGACAAAAAGTAGCCTTTCCTCCCTCTCATACTCAACTGAACAACACAAACACTGGAGGACAAAGACCCAAGACTATCACACAAGTTGACTAACCCTACTAGAGGCCAGCTAGGGACCAATTTCCTTTCTGCTCTTTTTGTACGGAAAAGAGACTTTTTTGAGTAAGCAAATCGTCTTCACTCGCGCACCTACAATTGAAAACGCATAAAAAGTGCACTTTCCCGTGTGCAATTGTCCGCGTGTGCGAGTTCACTCGCGTGTATTCGAATGCACGCGCGCGCCCACAACCCCCTTCACACGTTTGCATGCACACGGGAAAAGCAGTACAGTCACACAGAACACTTTTTCTGTCCGATTTCCGATGAGACCCGTAATCAGTGAGTGCAAAATATAAAAACCAAACCTAACCTTTTCCCGGGTGAGTATTTTGTGCTTTTTTCATGTTTCAATGAGAAATTCCCAAGCCTTCAAGAGCATACAGAGATGGGTGTCTTCTTCCCGAGGGAAGAGGTATAGACTTTGTTCATATTCATCATGAGAATCATCTTGAATTTTGTTCTTAGATTTCGGATGATTTTGATGAGAAAAAACTTACAAATTTCAAACAAAATTCGTATGAGAAAAATTCTCAAAAATGGCGAATTGGTGGCCATTTTGAAAACTTTAGCATATTTCAACTTCAAACTCACATAACTTCTGAATGAAATGTCATACCGAAACGTGCAACCAATATTTAGAGCGAGCGTTTAAGAATCTTTAAGATTAGTTTATCAATACCAAAATTCTATAAAGAATAAGTTGGAATTTTCTCTAAAAACCCAAAGAATTTCAAAACTTTCTCTTTTTACAAAACCATAGATCTCACTCGTATTTTTCTCACGCTCACGCATTCAATCATCAAATCAGCAAATGCATGACATGAGCATATGACATGTCTCATTATGATGAGAATGCATGTAGGCGTTTTGTGAGAAATGCATGAAGCAATAGTTCAACAACAAGCATCGCCATCCACGTATTAACAAAGGCAATCATTTTCACGCATCAGTAATTTCATCATCATCGTGAGTCCAGGACAAGTGCAGCAAAACACCTCAATCACTTATCACATCTTAATCATATTTTCAATATGAACCAAAACACTTTCTGACAAGTGCAACGATCAACACGAACAGTCCACGACTATGTGGGAATTCTCATGTCTCGAAGATCAAGATCAAATGAAGCAAGAAAGCGCCTTGCACCTATCAATTGAGATTATTCGACCGAGGGGTGAGAGGTGGAAAGAAAGGTTCAATAGAGCTGCGTAATTGAAGTGATCGAACGCATGCAAACTGGTTACCCCCTCTCAACTCTTGATACACCTTGAAGGGTAGCAGTGTATTATCCTTCGCTCTCACGAAAAACCGATTCCCAGGGATTCAACCTGATATGTCTGTGTGACTGTGAATGCGTGTGCGTGTGACGAGCAGCCATGATTGAGCAACCACACAACCAACCATGAACATGATCATCATGAAAGATCATGATTAGGTAATTTCACATTAGATTGTAGTACAGAAGTAGGAAACAAAAACAAAACAAAACGAAGGAAATCATGTTCTCACTCTATCGATTTCCCAACACGACTCTTGCAAACCTGAATCCTCAAACTTACAACTTCGTAAAATATCTCTTAAAAAGTAACTAATCCTAAAGAAAATTCAATGCTAAATCCAAATCCGGGTACTACATTTTCAAAAAACGATAGAACCAAAATGTTATATCAATTTGAAAATAACAGAAAATTCAAAATGAACACCAATCGGTCATCTTGAAACTCCAAAACTTTAAACTTGAAGAAATTTTGAACCAAACATTTTCATGAAACAAGCGATTCGGATTGAGAATAAAATTTTCTTTAAGATTTATCATTCAGAAATTTCGCATACACAGCAGATCAATACGAACAACAACAAAACACTCTTTAAAAGATCGTGATCGTGATCGGTTGAAGAAGAAATAGAAAAAAGTAAAATACAAGGAGTCTTTAGTAAAGAAGGATGTTTGTTAGTGATAGAGTCAAGAAAGTACAGAAGATTGCTCACATGGGCAATCGGTTGATTGATATATTCGAGTACGACCACAAGAGCATTTTTCCCACAGCTAATCTCATCATCGTACTAACATGAGCACACAACACGATCATTACTATCTTTTATACCACCGCTCACCGCGAGCGATTGCTTCCTCCAGTACGAGATTGACTAATCGAACAAGACAAAGCAAGTCTTAGGAAGAAGAAGAAGACATTCTCTCATATACTCGGACTCGCATGCATAAAACAATGCGGGACAATCGATCCTATTAAGACGTCGGTCGATTCGTCTTGGTGGGAGATCTTGTTAAGACACATCGCGCCAGTGGGCTTTGATCACTCGAGTTGTCTTTCATTTTGATGATGTTTTGCTTCTTCTTATTACCGTAAATGCTCTGTTCTGTTCAATGCTCACGCCGATGCACTCAGACTCGAGGGCACTGTGTGATTCGAATCGTCCTCAGTCCGTTTTCGTTCATTCGTTCGTGGCCATGGGATAAGACAATAGAAGTGATTGACATGCTTGATTTGTGTGAACGAATGTGCTCTGAGTGAGCGATTGCTCCGGCCGGCTTGTCTGCTTGTGTTTTAGGGCGATGGTGTGGGAAAATACTGGACTGGGGTAAATACTATGCTTTGTCAATCCAACAATAAGGGGTTGAGAGTGCTTGTGCTTTATGAATGGGTGGTGTATGAGTTTATGAGTGAATGGGATTATACAATACCTATTGTATGTGCAAACACAACTGAAATTAGTTTACAACTCAGCCCATTGTCTTATATAAGATCGTTAAATTAGAGTCTCGAATCAATCAAAGCGGATTCGCATTCTAAATTGGCTCATTACGTAAGAGTTATTGAAGGATTTTACAGCTTTAGGGATTCAAAATTTGAGAAAAAATGTTCACGGTTGGTTCATGAGAAAATCTCGTTTGTTGAAAAGACTTCTAACTGCTTAATCTTAAAATAAAATTCAATTCTGAATCCGAGTCAAGGTGTTTTGTTTCATGAAACCGCTTGGTTCAAAAGTTATTCAAGTTTCAAGTTTTTGGAGTATTCAAGATGGCGGATTGGCGGACATTTTGAATTGTTATATTCAAACTGGCATAACTTTTTATTCTTTTGGTTTGGGAGATGAGACATACAGATTTGAATTTGACATTGAATTTACTTTCGAGATAAGAATCTAAGAATATTTGAAAGCATTCTAAATTTAATCAAAATCACCAATCTCGTCTCTACAAGATAAATCACTTTGTGCACTTCTCGTGTTACGCATCGAATCAATCTCAGTCTGATTCAGTCTAGCGCGTCAATCTCATCAACACTTAATTAATTTTCTCTCTATTTTCCTTCTTGTTCGTTCGCTGTCTGTCTCTTCTTTTTCTTCTTCTTCCTTGTGATCTAAATTAATTTGTCTCAAATCAATAGAGCAAAACAGACCTCGAGGTAATTGCACAGAAGCAGGAAAGAACAGACGAACAACATGACTCCGGTGGTGCACTTGTGGACTAATTAGCATGTTAATTGAACTTTGCACTCGATCAGTGCGTTGTTGTTGTCTCATGTTGCATTTCATGATGAGACAATTAGCATAATAATGCGATCTCGAGATTGAAAATCAAAGTTGAACATTCACTGTTCACTACGATAACTAATAAATCTCCATCTTCTTGGCTTGTTGCATGTTAAAGGTAAAAAGGCCAAAGGTTATGCAAGAGCAAGGTGCACTTGTTCGGTGGACTTTGCAATGAAATTTAAGTGCACCAGGGGACTTAATGTTCAAGGTCTAATCTTATCTATCTAGGTGAAGTGCTGCGGCTACTGCTCGCCTGTCAGCTTGTGCACCTTAACTTTGAATTTGTCACCTGTCACCTCATCACCTTAGACCTTAGAGTGAGACACAATTCAGTAGAGTCAACAAAAAGAAGAAGGTCAAATAGAGGCCAAAGCTCACTTAGAACAATAAGATTTTTGTGCAATTAAGATTGTGCACTTGACTTGCACACTTGACTGAGATCAACTAGACTCTCGAAGACCACATGGAGATTATGATGATTTCGGTATAATTTTATGATTCTGAGCACAACACCGGAAAAACTAGGTTATATTTCCTAGACTAAGGATGAGGGGGTGCTCGGTGCTACCCCTCATTTCTGCCGAGGATGTATCAAACCATAAAGAATCATTCTCTCTCTGCCTCACAAAGCTAAATTGACCGGACAACAGTGTTGGTCGTCGGTCGCGCATCACGACTACCCAGTAGAACACACGATGTTCATGTATTTGTGTGCATCACCATTTTCCCATACGAATCAAAGTGAATTCATAGTGACCATCGAGCACCCACCCCACCCCCATTTCACTTCCCCTCGATATGATTTGATGGTAAACAAAAAGTACTAAGCTAAGCTACCGTCAGTCAGTGAGTCACTAGTCATACTTAGTATGAGAAAAAGTCGAGTCCGAGTACGTTTCCTTCCCTTTCTCCTCTTCCTGAGTTTGAGAATCTCTCACGCCAATCTAGCACCATCAACACAGTGCAGCCCTACCCCTCTAAAACCACCCTCCCCACCCCCAGTTCAAGCACAGACGACAGAGTGTCCCCTATGTATGTGCAAATATGTATGCCAGTAGTGAGGCTTGATGACGTCACATGCGGTCTGTGGGTACGATCAAAACCACATTGAAGAAGTAGTGTGAGAAGAAAACAAAAAAAATCACAAGAGTTTCTCAACTTTCTCCCACGTACATCTCACAAACATCGAAAGTATATCCCCATGAAGGCTCTGCGGTTGAAACATTGCAACATTTCTCGTTGTTTGTTCGTTCCCCTACTACGCAACAATCCTAGATACACACACACACAGTAAGAGAGATATGAATTCTCACAAAAAACTAAGCTGAGCTAAAGACATAAGAAGGGAAGTGGACATCAAACAAATCGCACGCGAGATGAGACAGACAAACGCGACAAGCAATTAGCAAAATCGTCAGACGGGGATTTACTCTCACATGAAGAAGAGGATCTCTTGACAGAAAACCGCAAAATACAAAATGAGCGGAATCACAAACGAACATGGCAATTAGTAACTGAAATTCTCTCATAGATTCACAGATGAGATTAGCTCACTAAACGTCACATTTATCAGTCAAAACAAGCGAGAGAGGAAGGAAGAATGTGACTTTGTATGTGCATAACGTGCGCGGCATGCTTTATGTCAAGTGCATTCATGAACCATTGGTAAACAAGAGGATGTTTGAACTAACGTAAATTCTCCTGTGTGTGTTCTCAGTGCGATCATCACCGTTCACATATGAGAGATGATCCGCCAGGATCTGTGAGAGAATTCTCATTGACAATTCCTTCAATTCACCATCTTCTTCTTCTCTTTCTCATATTACTCTTGAACTTTGTCGAGACATACCGAAATGTCTTCCTTTACGTTGACGATTTTGTTGATTTATCATGAGAATTGTTGTTTGTCGTCGTAGTCGTCGTCGAGAATGTCTCACTTGTCTTGACATATTGTCACACAATTAAAAGCACATAATGATGACATAATCCCTGGGAGAGTGAGAGATGGATTGAGACTTTAGATTCAGTCAGTCTGACATCAGTCTCAAGTGATGTATCTATTCGTGGACATTGTTCGACACCTAAGGGAAATGGCTTGTCTAGTTGACTTGATGACTTCTCATACGAACTTTTATAGCTTCACACACATTTGTTTCGTTATATAATAAAGGATACAAGGCCCTTAAGGTCAAGTCAAAGGTTGCAAACTCTATGAAGCAATTCGTCAAATTATCTCAAAAGTGTGGTTCAACCTTTTGCCTCATGCCAAGACAATTCTGTCGAAGATGTATTGAGAGCCATTATATCATTTTAAAATATATGGAACAGTATGCTGTAAAAGGTTAAGAATGTCTCATATTGACTAACTTTATAATAAAACCAAATTTCCATAATCTCCATTCGAAATATCAAGTACAAATCAAGTCAAGTATAAAATCTGTCAATTTGAATTTCAAAATTCGTGAGAACTTTCTCGCATAATCTCCCGTCAATTAGTAGTTTCAAGTTCAATTCAAGCACTCTCATAACTCAGAATTGTCTAAAATAATCTCTATAAAATGACTCAATTAGTCACAACAGTATTCTCTAATCCTGTAGCATTCAATTCACTTATACTAATTGTACGAATGCAAGTCATAATAGTCATAAGATCCTTGAGAAAATTGGTTCATTCATTCCGTGCAATTGCACACAGGCTCATTCACAATTATCCAATGGATCAATTCATTCATAGTTTAACCCCCTGAACGAACTGCAAATTGACCCGAAACTAGCTTCTATTATTAGACCAAGTAACACTGGAGGCAAGACACACAGCACACAGTCGGCCATAACCGATGCATACAGTGGAACACGTGTGTAGGAGTTTGACCACCACTACTGAATGGAACGGTTGCTCGGTTGGAACACGTGCCACAGTCGACACGCATGTCACGTACAGGGACGAGCGTTAGAGCTATTTCTGAAACAGAGACACACACGAAAAACTCATTAGGGAAAGAAAGTCGAGACGGAGACGAGTGGTCCGCCGACTGGTACTGACACTCAGTCGGTCACAATTGTGACACGTGCCCTTGAGAAAGCGCGTGCCTAAACCCTACAAAGGCATAGTAGACGATATAGATGCCAGAAGATAGAAAGTCACACGAGTATGAACAACAACACGAATTACGCCATCGAATGAGTGCAAAGTCTGAGAAAATGAGATAAAACAAGACAAATAATGAGAAAATGAGAGAAGCAGTTTGGTTCCCAGAGAATCTTCACACTCTCACACTGCCTCGACAGAATGGGCGTAGAAGAATTAGAATGGAGGGGAACTGCATGAGAATCCAATTGGATCTCATATCTTGTGTGGATGCATATAGATATAGATATCACACAAATAAGCACGTGACCTTTCAAACGCAGAGACACTCACACAGGAACTTGACTGTGCGATGAGAATATTCATTCGCTTTCCCACTCTTTTACACAAAATTCTTTGATTGGCCACGTGATCCTTCATATTCACACACACAGAATTATGAGAATTTACAAATATTTTCTCTTATTAATAAATAATAATTGTGTTCACACAAGTCCCTAAACTGCACCCTTTGAGTCTGTTATCTTCTCATAACTTCTCAAATAGCAATCAAATTGGTCATCATCATTACGTTTGATCATTTTCACCTGCCTCAATTGCCTCATCTTCACTCCATTCCACGACACAAATCAATGAACAAATCAAATCATACCGCGAGTGTGTTCACCCTCTCGTCTTTAACCGCGACACTTTGATCGACGCTTTTGAAATGTTCACTTGATCATTAGACGAGCCTTTGATTGTCTGCCTTTTCAGGTTCGTAGTTCAAGTGGAAAAATGGCCATTTACCTTTTATTGCTGCCTCAATAGACTCAAGTGATCATCAAGAATCGTACAAGGAGGGCAATTCACTTTAGATCTTATACTAAGTGTGTAGATGTGAATGTGTGTAGGAAAGGATTTTCTCACGGGAGAAATCAAAGAAGGGGGAGAAGGAGAAGGAGAGATACGATTGATGCAATGACAGACTGACTGAACTGCAGTGCGACTGCATTCACATTCGAATGTACATGCCCAACACAGAGACACACTGAGACAAGATCATGATCAATCGATTTAGTAATGAGCCATTGATTACACTCGTGAGACCACTACACACAGCCACACATTCAACTAATGAGAGACGCAATCAAACATTGCTCATGTATGAATTCATTTAGGACTAATTGAGCTAATTGTGTACTCGAATACATTCATAGTAAAACAACAAACAAGGATATGAGATAATCGATTCGGGCACGGGAATTCAATCTGTGTGAGACAACTTTATCAGAAATATTGAATTCGAAATTAGTTGTGGTGAGAAATGGAATACGGAATGAGGTAAACTGGAATTTAATGAGAAATTAAAAATTTTGTAATCAAATGTTCTTATGTTCTTAATTGAGAATGTTCTTAATTATGTCTGACTCGCTCAGTACGAAGAGAAGTTCTTTCGGTTCTAAAATATCAATTTCATATTACCGAATCCAGAATTACAGAATCTTAAAATGATTTTATCCTCGACATTTTGCTAACATGTAAGGTCACTCATTTCTTTCCACAATCCGAAACTGTACACAAAAAACAATTAAAATCCACTCGACACTTACATTTGACTCACGATGGCCGTGATTTGAGGTCTGACCTAGAACTTGGTTGATGAATTGAAGAGAAGAGAACGGGTTGATTAGACTAATGACTTGATGATTGCTTGGTGCTGGTCTCGATGATTAATGAACAGTACACTTTGTATACGAACACACTTACATGAGTACATACACAAAGGTTAATTACAATTGCATGATTGATCATCAACTCATCAATCGATCCACTAATCATGATCGAGAAAAGGCTCATATGAGTTGAAATTGCAAGAGTCGACTTGATGATTAGTTCTGGTTGTGGTGTAGAGGTCAATTGATTGATGATCAATGTGTGTTCGTTTGTTAGGGTGAAAAAGGTGCTAAAAGTGGCTCGATATATTTTCCAATCAATAAATCTAGTTATAACAAGTTGAATGTAGTTGAAGGTGAGGATGATGAGCACACTCTCGGAAAAGTTGAAATTAATGATCTAGACAAAATTGGGTGAACACCGTAAAAGGCAGATAAGATAAAAATAGTAATATGATAGCAGCATATTTGAATGACCATTAAAGAAATTGGATTCAAATTAGATCAAATCTAGCTGCAAATTTTAATGCAACAAACAAACAAAATCTTAATACAAAAACCGAAGAAGACATGCGTTTCAAGTGTACAGTCAAAACAAATCAAACAAGTTCAGCGTGAATTCAACTTTATATTAGTCTTTTAACCAACGATAGCGCCATCTTGTGGTTTCAAATGCAACTAGAAAAAACTCGCGTCTTTTATTTAACCCTTTCACTCTTATACCCTTCTGAAATCTACTGATAATTTTAATAATAACTTTAAGTTACAATGGTCGAGTTCATCGTAATCTTAAAGACTCTTAAAGTAAGACACAAAATTGTTTAAAACCATTTAGCCATAATGTAATCCAATCTAAGCTTGAACAAATGCAACACAAAATGGAAGTTTCATACGATTGTGCTGCTATCTGTTGGATAAAGCTTAACAAATCTAATTCAAATCTTTGAACTTTAGAAAAAATCACACGTATACAAAACAATAGAAGTCATTGTGACAAGATTTTATTTAAATATTATACTCAATTATTATCATATAGATCGGTCCCGGTATAGATCAGATAGACAATCGTAATGCAAATATATCGTGTGTGTTTATGTAAATAAAGAAAAGACAATAAGTCTCAAATGGTATCTGTACAATAAATATCAAATAATGCGTGTAAATATGATCCAGGAACTATGAATTGCTTCATGATAATGATTGTCCGTATATATGTGGCATACTTGGTTTGTGTATGGTGGTGGGGGACGTTCAGTGATGACGCTACAAGAAGTTTGTATCATCCGATATAAGCTTGTGACTTGAAAATCATTGGGTCTAGTGTAATATGCAAATAGTTTGATAAAAAATGAAAGGATGATTTTGTATAAATGAGACGACGAGATGATGATGATTGATTCAAGATTGTCAATAAGATATAAGACAATCATAATACAGAAAAGGTGCTTGGTTGATAGAATTCGATGCTGAGAACAGTCAATGTTTCACATCCTTGACTCGATCACAGGTGAGATTGGAGAATATTCTGATCAGATTGTCCAGCCCGGTGAGATAACCGTCCTCATGGTTACCCAACTCCCAGGTGTCTCGGTGATTGACACGAACATTCTCGGGCAGGGGGCAGGTCTTGGCGAAATCAATCAACCAAATGTCCGCATGAGTGTCGTCGTGTACGAGCAGGAGTGAACTGCCAATCACTTCGTGGGTTCGGAAAAATTCTGATACTTGAAGGGTTTTACGGATTAGTTGAAGCTTCGCGAGATATTTGTCCTAGAAGAAGAGGAAAAGACGAAAATTAAATAACTGATTTGAGACGTACTAAATAATACTTACAATGCATTCACGATTGTTATCAGAAAACTGTAGAATCGAGGCCGCAACCGAATCCTCAGTTTTTGTTCTCTTGAAGTCCTTCATTGTCCGACAATTGTCAGTGCCTGACCTCAACTTCACACCATCGATTCTGAATCCGAGAGTACTCGAACTCGAGATTGATTCCCGCCAGACCATATACCTGGGCTTAGTGACAGCTCGTTGCGCATGTTCGTGTGCTTTTGGTTCATTTGGATCGATTGCAACCATCTTTTCGTACATGTCTTTGCGCAATTTGGGCTTCTCGCCCGCCTTGATCAGTTCCTCCTCGAGATACGTTCGAACGCCCATTTTAATGTCCATTATTGAGGGATTGGTAAAGTTGGCGAGCAGATCCTCGAGTTCAATGTATGCTATTGAGAAAGAGACAATGAGAACAATGGAAAACAATGCAGACAATTTTAAACTTACATTCATTGTTCATGTAGACCAGATTCTTGAATTGTGGCACAAAGTCCCTCAAATCATCCTCCATCAGTGCCTGAAAGCACTTGTCCTCATTGCCGCTCTTCTTCTTCAGTATTGTGCCCTGCATTTGACCGGCCAAAAAGTTACCTAAACAAAATGAGTGGGTTATTCACAAATGACATTACAATCACTCGAATGCTTACCTTGATGACCAGCCAACTGAATCCACGGATATTTCTGCCGTTTGTACGTTTGAATGAAGGGCGATGTGACCAGTGAGCGAACTTTACGCCATGGAGATGTCTGTTGGGAAATTTAGAGAAAAGGTGAGAAAAGGTGCGAAAAGAGCTAATGTTTGTTTAATTTTAGTTTAATGTTTGGGTTTAATTAATTGAAATATTTAATTATAATTATACTTTAATAATAATTTAATAACAATAAACATTAACACTAAATGAGCAGGCCGCGTGAGTGCAATTAAACATAAACAAAGACAGAAGCGCCGAACTAATCGAAGTCTAATTAACAACGACGATGGGGAAACTAGAAATTTAGGTGCATAAGAAGGCAGAAAGAAGAAGAAGAGCAATTCGATGTTAATTAATCGAAAGCACTTCTCTTCTCTCTTATAGTTAATTAATATCAAAACAGTCAAATGAGAGAATATAAGAGAAGAGGAAGAAAGTCAAGTCCTTACAAGCCACCAATCAAGATCAAACAGTGAATGAAAGATGGCGAACAAGGAAATGTTTGCATGATGATGATGATTGGAATGATGATGTGATGATGGAAGTGATGGAAGTGATGGTGAGGATGACGATGGAACGATCAAACACACCGAAGGTGCCGTTGTGGGTGCTTGCGAAAGCATTCTGTCTTTTCAAGACAATTCGGACCTAGGGTCCAAAGTGAGAGGATGGAAAGCTCGATTTTAGTGTCACAAAAGTATGTGACAGAAAGTGTGAGTTTCAGGAAGAGAAGCGGAGCGAGCGTTGAGTGCTCAATAAGTTGAAGATAAGTTTGCGGACCTCCAAACACGATGACATCAAAATCATGAATGAACTCTCATGAGTACGGAGGTAAATCGAGGTTAGGTTGCGTCTTGTTCTTTCTTCTTTAAGACATAGACAGAGGTAGGTAGGTAGGTCGAACGATCACAGACAGATAAGTCTTCTGACCGAGTTTCGTTTTGCCATCTGAGCTAGTAAAACTCCTTCTTCTCAACCAGAACTATCTCGAATCAAACACAAAGATGAGATGAGAAGTAGTAGAAGCAGTAGAACACAAGAAGAAGTTTTACTGTGAACTCGGTCACACAGTTAGTCAAAAGTCAGCAGGTGGGTTTCGTTGGGCAACTTTAACGTTTGAGTGTGTGTGTGATCAAACGTTGAGGCGATGCCCACCTGAGATGGGCACTCGCACAGCACACTCACCTGTCTGCCTGTGACTGTGACTGTGTCGAACAAGACAACACTCAAACACTCAAAAGTCAAACAGAACAGACAAAACTCTTCCAAAGTGAAGAGAAGAGGCAAGTGAAATGAGGTCAAGTGTAGCAACAAAACAACTCGCTGTTCAGAACTCAACTTAAATCACTAAAATAACGCCTATCTGCACCTAATTGGCCATGTGACCCATGACATTCACACGGACATTTATTGATTTGACTAAAGTTTGTGTAAAATTAAGTATATCAAGTGTTATTAACCTTTACAGTGGATGCGTTCGATGATGTCGAGCTGCGGGTTGAGGTTGAGGATTGACTCGATTCTTGTGATGAACTTTCCGATGATGAATAGAGAGATGATGATGAGGTTGAATCACAGGTTGAGGAACAGTCTTGCACACCGGAAGAGAATGACGAGAGGATTGATTCCATTGAGCCACCGTGGGAGGAGGAGAGACAACATTCGGGCCGACTGTCCTCGGACGAGGCATATTGGGAGGAGGTGAAGCGGAAGTCGTCCAACTCCACCGCTTCGTCTTCTTCATCCTCGGTATGATCCTCGGATGTGCCCTCGGAAGTGTTGTCCTCTTCGAACTCCATCATGATTTCCTCCTCTTCCGATGACGACTCCTCCACCATTCCATCGTCAACATCCAAGTCCTCTTCAAAGTTGGCTGCTTTGGATTTAGTTGAGTCGATGACGACTGCTGCTGCTCTGGTTGTTGTTGTTTGCTTAGTTGTCATCGAGTTGACATTACTGAGCGACATTTGGCCGTTTTGGTTAGTTACCGTCGATTGTGTTACTGACTGGTGATGTTGGTTATGTTGCTTTTGGTTCTGATGGCTACGACATGCAGCGGCGTACAATTCCGCGGCTAGATCAAATGAACGATGTTGCTGCTGGTGATGTTGATGTGATTGAGATCGAAGTTGCTGCTGAGCCCGACGATACATCAGCTCCAGCGGGGAGTTTCCTGCAACCGAAACTGAGTTCGACACCACAACCGGGGATGTGAGAACTGAAACTTCTTCTTTGGTGGCAGCTGCCATTTTGAGGTGATTCGAAAACATTGAACAAGAAGAAGTTGAAGAAAAAGAAGGTAAGGTAGCGGGTACTGAGTGTTGACGCTGAATTCGTAAAAAGTCTAGTATTTCAGGACACATAGTTTGAGCTTGGCGGCAAACTCGGATTGTGTTATGATCAAATTAAGACAATAAAGTCCACTTGATTTGATCTATATATTAAGATATTTTGTAGAGTTGATAGCAGATAGAGGGATTATCTTATCTAGATCACAGTTCAATGCGATTCATTTGTAGATGAAATTCGATTCTAGCCTCGATACGATACGATTCGATGAGATTGCAGTGCAAAGAGATGCGATTTAATTGATTTCGAATCGAAGCAAATAATCTTCTTGACAAACAGAAGAACAAACACACAAAGTCAAGTGGGTGAAAACAAACAGAAACACACAAGTCAAACAACAAAGAGTTTAGTTTGAGTGAGATAGATAGAAATCAGAAGCAAAGACTTTTTGTTGCTGTAAAAGCAAAGAGTAAAGAGTTTTGTCGTTCGAAACAAATACAAGTCGAACCGCACAGACGAAACACATGACAGAGACTAGAGACAAGTGCTTGCCCGACCGAGTGTTTTAACATAGAGCGAGAGAGAAGAGACAACGAGAAGATATACACCAACCACTGTTGGTGGTACGTGAGTGAGAAGAGAGGCAGAGAGGAGAGAGGAGGATGAGCACACAAGAGTGACGAGTACATGTACATTCATACGATCTGGTCATGTTGTACGACAGACCAGGATAGCGAGAGTGTCGCTGTTGGACTCACTCACGGATGGACAGACCGACAAGAGAGAGAGAGAGACGAGAGTGTCCTGACCGAGTGTCACTGCTGGTAGAGTAGAGTGACTGAAGGTAGAGGCTCTTTCTAGGATTAAGGATACATTGGAGGGCAGTACTGGTCGACTGTGGTCTATGCAACAGGAGAACGTGTGTGCAGGATTCGGTTGATGATGATTTCCAACAACAGACGAAATTCTGATGATGATGTCGATTGTTGAATGCAAATGTAGACGAACAAGAACAAGTCAAACATGCGGAACCGATTATTATTATTTAACTGCGATGATCAGAGCACACGTTTGCTGATGAAATCATCGATCGATAGTAGTCTTATTATGATTGCTAATCATAGAGGTCTTGTGCCGTGTTCGATTACGTATGCGGAGCTATTGAGGATAGTTCGACGTATAAAGAGTTATTACGCTTAGGTTGCGTTACGTTGCGGTACTGTGATGATGATGATGATGATAGAGGTTAGAGAGACTCATATAACGTCAGTGAACGCAACATGAGAGAGCTCTAGAGGTCACGTCTACGTCATATGTGGAAGTGATCATCTCGAAGGTTATGGTCGAGTTGAGTTGAGTTCATTATTATCATGAACGTGATGAACGGATAGTTCATTATGACGTTAGTCCACTCTGTCTCTGTCTTTTCTTTTGTTTATTGCATCCCAAATCAATTAGGTAAAATCCCCAAATTAAACGAATGCTTAACTCAACTGAAGCCTTTTCAAGTGTTAATTAGTTCTTAAGAACTTTATTTGACTTAACACTTTGCACTTTAGTTCAAAGTTCAAGAATCACTTGAAAATTTTGAACGAAAAATCAAGAAGGTCAATGGATCCTTCTTCTTATTCTTCTGGAAGGTCACAAGAGCAATTGTTTTCAATGAATGAAAGTCCGTTTTCCGTCCTCAAAGTCCGACATTATCAACTCGAGTTTAGATCTTAATCAGTCTGGGGACTTTTTCCCTACTATCGATGCAAATGTTTCACTTTCTTTTATACTTTTTCGATCGATTCATCAATATCTGCATGTATGAATCAGTTATATTTGAATGGACAAGTTGCGAAAGTCGAATGCAACTCGTCTTGAGGCGCGCGCAATGTTTGAATTGATAAGTGTCTTCAGGTGAAGAGAGGCAATCAGAGACTTTCTGTTCTCGAAATGTTCAATTCCAGTGAAGTGTAGGGAATTCACACTTGCGATTGAACGAAAGTTTGTGCAATCGAGTTTATGCAAATGAAGTAATGATTCGATCTAATTATAGACGATTGTTACTTGCTAATTAGCACAAACTAAAGGTGATACGATTAGATTGAGTAATCGAATAAAAGTTCCGGCAATCTTTTGATTGTTTCCCCGCGATGTACTGCCGTGCAAATGACTACACAACTACGACCACCACGTCTCCGTAATGAGAATAACAAAAATAGTAACAAACGCAACAAGAAGAACGTCTTTCGGTGATTTGTTCAGTTGAACATTTTGTTGTCGTTTGCCGCTTTTCGTCATGTTCACTTTGTTACGCTTGTTGTTGTTGTTGGACCATTGAGGTGACAATGCTGATGACAATAAAATAGATGAAGTAGATGATGACAATGAAGTAAGAGATACGCAATTGTGAACGTAACAAAACATGCTGAGCAGTACAGTAAACAGCAGTGCAAATGGTTCAATCATCATTTGTGCAATCGACAGCACTCGAGCAATAGACCAACAGTGACAGAAATAGAAGTAGCAATCATCAATGAACAACACGGAATAATAGTAATTGTCATAGTAGTAATACGTCATTTCCATATTCAATGAGATGGTCTATATTCGTATTGTCATAAAACACACCAAAACAACTCCGAAAATAAAATGTCGACTAGTCACTGGACACGAACACACGTCAAACATGAAAACGTATTTTGTGCTTCGATCTACGAACAAAACAGACACTCAAAGAGTTAATGAAGCTAATAATGATCAACGTTGTCGCAAAACGTTAATGTGTCATGAATTTTCATGTACAAAGTCAGTTACATAGTGAAAAAGTATCTGACATTATGTAATCAAAGGGTGAAATCAAATTCGAAGTGAAGCTTTCTGAGAGAAGATCGAGCAGATTTGAAGATGTTGAAGAAGTCTAAAACAAAGAAGAAACTATTTGAACATTCAAACGAAGAGATTTAAAACAAAAAGTCGAATAACAAATGCAAAATCAATGTGCGAATGGCGTTTTTCAAGAGTTATTTCAGCTTTTAGCACTTTTCAAGACTTTTCAAGGCTATAAAAGCCTCTTTTGGATACCAAAGAATTTATATACCCAGATTATCACATGCACACAAATGAGATAACAAATTCAGTCAGGTAGCAGTAGTAGTATCATCTGACCCCATTCGATACGTAATACCCCATCATGCCATAATCTAATCTAGATGGAGGTATTATATCAATTTGGGTAGATTAGTTGACAAGTCTAAGTCGAGTCATGTAAATCATGTCAAAAGTGCCATGACTTGATCGAACAGGCAACAAACGACTAATAATAACTCATTTGGGATTAGGAGTCACTCGCACTACTACGTGATCTTTATGTGGTTTAAGTGGCTTTTAGGTTGATTTCAGTCAGACATATGTCATGCATCCCCCATACAACTACAACTACCCCACTTGCGCTGTTCAATTGAACATATCCAATGCTAAGCACATTCATAGGTTTCCATAGGAGTTCTCAATAAACAAAATACCGTTAATCGAGTATGTATTTACATTTGTATGTCGAAACGAGTATGTATTTTTGGTTACATTTTGGGGGTCTTACGACACTCAATCTATCGATGTTGTATCCAACTATACCTAAAACCCAAAATTAGGTATTGCAGCTCTTCGTTGTTGCTGTATCCGTGGCGAATTGGTATTTTTGGTTAGTTGTCAGGTGTCTCAATAAATGCATATATTGTAATCCTGTTGCAATATCCAAACATATACTGAGTCATTAGTTTCGACCGAAAATGTACTCGGAAATGTATACTTTTCCACTCAAAAGGACACAAATTGACTAGAAAGGTACATTGAGGGAAGGGTTGGAAGTCTGTTTGGTGAATTATGATTATTAATGTATTCTAATAATAGACTAGAATCATTAATCATTTCAACAACAAGATCCGATAGGACCATTACCACTACTAATGTGTCCTATTGTTAACATATTATGGACACAAAGTGATTATGATATTTATAAACGGACAAAGCAAGAACGATTGTGACTAAGACGAAGAAGGTGGAACAGCCAGGACTTCCAAATTAGCTTAACAAGACTGATTAGAAAGTTGAAAAGTTGGACTTCTTGGAAGAAAGGAGAAGAGATCTTCCAAGCCAACTTGTCAGCGTTGACACAAAGTGTCATGTCTAGTACTTTTACGTTTACATGCAAAGGTACAGGAAACTTACGTTTTGGATGCTTGTTTTTGGGTAAATGACTAAGAAAAGTGCAGAGAAACGTCCAAAAAGCAAGAATAAGTACCTAAAAACCTGAAGTATGCATCCAAAAAAGAGAATAAGCAGTCAAAAACCTAATTCAATCCAAAACCATTATTCAAAAGTATACAAATGAGTACCCAACAAGTTCAGAACGTTCAAATAACTTCCCCGAAAGTGCCTCAAGTCCTTCAACTTGTGTTCTATGGTATAAAGTAAAGTTCACGTCCGTCTGTGGTCTCGTATCATCTCCCCCTCACAGAGTTCATCACGTACAGAAAGGACACACTCTCTGGATATCTCTCACAAGTGATCAATGTGTCATGTCATAACCTAAATATTTAGGAACAAACAGTGTCCAACTCGTATTTGTCTGTCTCTTACTTCGTTAGCATTGAGTACAAATGTGTTGAGTATGTGTTGAGTAAGTGAAACCCTTCTCGGAGTTGCTCAATCAATCAATCAAAAGTCTCGCTCGCGAGTGCGATATGGCAAATCATACTCAATTGATCGCTCAAATCAACCAAACACACATCTAAAAATACATACGAATACGCTTCGTTTGATCGGTTCGAGTAATTAGCTAATAGATCACGCGCCATTTTGCTTATGCTTGATAAAAGCCAAACTTTTGGGCAGAAAAAAGGTTCGTTTTGACAAACGAGACAAACACAATCTTATCAAAACTAGGATAAGGGATGATATTGCATGATGAAGTGAGACTAGTAATGCAACACTTGCACGTCATGCAATAATAATAATACGAGTAAGGACCCAAATTTGAGATGTAGTGCAATAGTCGATAGATAAGCTTTCCAAGAAACAATTGGAGAAAAACAAGTCAAACCCAGGCAACAAATAAACAACCAGTGATTGGTAAATCACATATAATCTAAACTAAATCAAAGGGCTTTCCATATATGACATGCAACACATTCAAACAAAATGGCGACGATCAAGCAGTCTATGAATACAATTGACACCCAAAATAAGCATCCAAGTCCAATAATAAAAACAATAAACGCTCTAAAATAAGGAAGCATTCAAAACACTTCAAAAAAACATTCAATAAAAATAAAGAAGCGCCCGAAAACTTAAAGAAGCATGCAAATACTGAAATTAAGCGACCAGAAACAAGTAAGCATCTCCAAGACTCAACCTTTTACTCAAGCTGTCATCATGTAAAAGGGTTTTCCATACATGACAGAACGTGGCAGTTTTCATCATTCAAAAAAGACAAAATGGCGACAATCATACTTCACTAAGCTAACTAATTACATAAACACTCAATCAACACAGACTGATTGATAAAAATCGAACGAACGAGCGCGAAATTGGGGAAATTAGCAAATTGCCTTGCCTTTGCTAATGAGATCGTTTGACGATGATGTGCCTGATGAATTAAAAGAGAGATGCGACAAAAATGATATAACACCGCGCATGCGTTATTGATGATATCAATTTGTATATATTAGTAATGGTATTATTATTATTATTTCATAATTAATTACACAATCGATCGATCGAGTAATGATGATGAATGTGATGAATACTAAATGAGTGTGTTTGTGTGTGACAGTGACGGTGATGAGTAAAAGAAAAGTGACATATTACTGACTTGTTTATTAGACTTGTGCGAGATTACGTAATAAACATGGAAAGATGGGTCAAAAGTTCAAGTGAATTAGTGCGCATGCCTTTTCCGTGATCAAATATAAACAAATATATACAACCAATTGACGTTAAATACATATTTGATGATGATTCGCACTAATTCATCAGTGCAAGCAACGTTCGTGTTCTAAGTCATTGAACACAGACTGAAAGACGTCATTCTCTTGTGTTCAAGATTAAGCAGCTGATTGCGAGAGTGAGTAAGCTAACACTCAACATATCTCAAGAGTTCTTGAAATGTTCTATTAATAAACAAGTCAGTTTAAAATGTACATTCAACATTCAATGGAGTTAATATTGACTAATTGAACATGATGGTGCAAATAAAGGTTTGTTTGAAATAGAATTGATTTAGTGTAATGATCACTGTAATCGAAGAAACAAGAACTTCTTGTTAAGAAGTTCAAACACTTGAGAAAACAACATAAAACGAACTGACAAATTCTGTGCGTTTTCGAGATAAATGTCATGTTACGAACAATGACACTTAAAAGTGAATCGATCAATAGATTCTCAATAGATTTCCAATGCATCTCCGGGCGATGCATTCATTCATGAGTCCTCAATGTTTTAAATGTATTCTCAATGCACTCTCAATGATCCGCAATTATTTCCAACTCATAAAAGATGACACATCCAACACGGACTTGTGCACTTTTGCTGGTTGTCCATATGGAAAGTTATTTACAACCAAAATCATAAACAACCAGGATAATATACCTACAAAAAAAGAGTTCAAGGATGATGTCTATAGATTGTTTGGTGTAAATAAAAATAAAATTTGGGTAAATTTTATTTGCAGAGGAAAAATCATAACCGAAATCATCCTGGGAATTTTCGACTGTACAAAGTACAAAATATCGCAAAATATCTTAAATTCAACGAATAGATATTCATTAGATTCTCAATAAATGCTCAATGCAATTTCACAATAAATCATGAAAAATCAATCGCAATTTACATCATTGTTATGTACTTAATTGTACAAATATTTACAATAAAACGAAAACTAACAAAAATGTGAGGTGTGAAATCAAATAAAGTCTAAAGTAAGCTAATTCAAATATACTCACTTCCAAATCAATAACAATAATAAAATTTTGTGTATTTTAAACAAAGTTTATTTATAGAAAGGACCATCATCATCAGTAATCGTTATATCGAGTTACTCCTCAAACCGATAATGTTATGCAACAAGTGCTTGTGTATGTGTGCACACGAGCACTTGAGAAGAACAAGAAGCCCGCGAAAGTTAATGAAAGTGAAAGTGAAAATGAAAGGGTCCCTTAATGATGTTGTTTTTGTTTGATGATTACACAGACTGAAACAGAGAGAAGAGACAGACAAACATTCTTCAAGTGTTTCATTCAAGTACAAGACACTCAACACTGTAGAGCTAAGCAAGAACAAATCGAAACTGTCTGTCTCTCAAATAACGTTTCGCTCGGACTCAATGACACTTTATCGTGCACACTCACAAATCATCTCAAACATAATAAACTCGACAAGTACCTCATAAAAAGAACCTTTCGAAAAGCTCAAAAGAGTTCTGTCAAACCGCAATCGAACCTACACTGAACAACCCAAACATTGAACCGAGTGAAAGTAACTCGAAACTGGTTTCACCAAATTGGCCACTTTAAATCACTTCTTCTTCGTTTAGTCTTCCAATTTGTATTTGCTTAATGATACACAAAATGATCGAACAGGACAGGTCACAAGTTCTTTCACTAGCTTCCATTCTTTTGCACACAAAATCACGCCATCTTTGGAAGGCACATTCTGATAACGCACAAAACGAGTAATATAATTAGGAACGAGTAAATAAACAATAAAAAATTGTAGAGAGTATGTGAGGATTGTTAAATATTTGAGTCTGTTCATGAAAAAGAGGTATCGATGACGTTAGTAGTAGTTGATGGTGATTATAATTTGTCAATACAGAAACCAAATCGATGCTTCGATTGATGATTCGTTTGTCATGAAGTCGTGCTCGCTTCGTCTCCTCACTTCACACTTCGATCGAATCGATTGACTTTCTGTTCAATTGATTGATCAAGGATCTTTCGATCGAAGTAGAAGGAGAAGAAGAAGAGACCGATTTCAAGGCCGACATGCACTTTTTGTACTTTAGCACATGTATGCTCATTGAGTGCTGGTGTAAAGAGGGGATGCCGACAAATGCATCAAACAAACAACGTGCTCAACTATCGATAGATCTCGGCTAGTAACTCAAAACTCGAGCAAAACACAAATAAATTCACTTTGACTTTGATTTATGATGAAACAAGTCACCAAGTCACTTTTGGGTACATTTCGAACTGACAATTTACAATAATTCACTTGATTAGTCAGTTAGATTACAGGCAAGGATACACCCTTAATTAATTATTCATTGTTTACTTAAAATTTAGATTTTGTTTTGCTTCAAAAGACAAAAGAAGTTATCTCTTAATTATAATTCTCTCTTACTTTACTTAGTATTACTCGTTGAGACATTAAAATTCATCAAGTTTTTTTACTTCTTGAGAAAAGACAAGGCGGGAAAGACGTCACAAAGGTAATAATGATGAGAAGTAGCAATAAGAAGTAATAGCAGTCGGAGATGTTTGAATTAGATAAAACTTGTTGGCTTTGATTGCCTGCCTAGTTTCAAGTGCATGAAACGAATGCTATTCTAATGATGGAGACTTTTGGTTCACTGCCTGTTGCATAGTATAATTAACTTTTATTATTATTATTTCTGTTCTTGGGTAATTGCAATTTGACATTTGAGTATTACAATTCGAGTCGCTAAAAGGCTCAAATTATCGAAAGTGAAAGTAAAGATGGAAAATGCCTTTACAGTTGAACTATTCAGATGCGCGTGTGGCACATTCGATTCGCTTCTTATCGGCTAATCTACTGAAGGCTGTACATGTATATGCATTAGGTTAGTCTGAAAAATGGGCATTATCTGATCAACTACTGAATTAACTCAAACTGTTCAACTACAGACGAAATGATTTATAGAGAGAACGGTGAAAAGTGACACTCGAGAGTCCAAGAAACTCGAGTCGCGTTAATGTTTGTTTGAGATCAACAAAACAAAAATAGAATCAAATATCAGAATATCAGGTTACCCAATTGGTTTGATAGGTAATGACGCATGGTCTGAGCGTTAGTATTGCGTCCTCTTTTAAATCAAGTGATCGAATCGATGACTCATAACTGCAAAATGACTCATCGATTACATAATTAGAAACTCTTACAAAGTAAATACAAACAATTTTAACTGAGAGAGACGTCAATTCAGCTTTTTACAATAATTCCTACAAAAAGATTTATGACATGAACAAAGACAAATTGGCTATTTCAACACAAATTGCACAGACAAATTGTCTGAGACAATCAGAATCACAATCTTTCCATATGTCATAAATATTTTTTTGAAACTTGAAAAAGAATCCGTGTGAACATAAAAGAATTGACGCTTGTTTGTAGAAAGACATTCGAATAAGACAATGTTACATCACATGATTCTAACTATCTGGTGGTCGCATGTGTGTCGAAATGGCCAATTTGTCTTTGTCTTTCAAACAATCAATCGTACAATAATTTACGATGTTGTTTGATCAAACTGTAAACGAACTTGTGCCTCTTGTGACATAATAATCATCGACACAGTCACATTCACTGGGGAACCCTTCTGTCATGTGAAGGGAGAGAGACGAACTCGGGACACAGCACAGACAGAGTCGCACCACACTCAGCACAATAATTTCCCGGATTTTCCTCAACTGACAATCCACGACAATCAGCACACACATTGCATTACTCTGTTCTGCAATCCAATAAAATTTATAGCCTTTGGAAACTTCCTCCTCCTCAGTATGCTCCTATTCACCAAAGTTGTATCCAATTGGTTGCCAAAATCAAACATAAATTTAAAGGTAATTTTCGAATGCTCATCCTGTGTTTGGTGAATGTATCTAAATATATTTACTGTTTGACAATCAAACAGTTTGAAAATGTTACTTTGTTGGTTTGGTTAGTTTGGTTGGTCTTGCGAAATTGCGTCGTTTTGCGAGTATTATGCAACAACAAAAGTGATTTACGTCGATCTGCGGACGCTAATTGGCACAATGTCCTCTCACAGTCACTCACTCTTTGGCTAATTGAGTTTGTATTGAGAAAACACCTCTCAGTGTTTTGTAATAAATAAACTATTTTTAATTGCCATTATGCATCAATAGCAGCATCAGGTGATGCTGCTTTGCTTTTGTTATTTGTTGGTGCAATCAATAAATGACGTAACACCCCCCTTATGATTGACATACATACGGTCATACTTCATTCATTGTATATGTGAGGCATGTGCAATGAGGCATGTGAGAGAGGCACTCGATTGCTCGGTTTAAGGCACAAAAGGTATGCGATGAGGTAAGTTAGCAAAGTGAAAACAGTCATCAAAACCAGAAAAGACCTGAAAGTCCCTGAAGGAAAGTTATCTATTAAGGTAAGGAAGACTCTGTCTGTGTGTCTGTATGCTCGGGCTTAAATGTTCGAATCGATTATCACATTATTATTATTGTTACACAACAACAAAGGTAAAGATGTGAGGTCAAAAAACTACTCAAAAGAACAAACAAGTTTTTGGGTTCAAGCGAGTTCGTCAATAGTACAATTTGGCCTTGTGCGATTGAGCAAGTGAGTAAGTCCTCGTAAGATCCTGCATTTGGATACACAGGAATCCTAGGATCATAAAAACGGTTGCCAATTCAGAAGAATTAGTAACTTAATTGATGTTGTGCTAATTGAATTGGAATGTTTGTCTTCTTATATGCACTGCAATTCATCATCCAACAAGAAATCTACATCTACATCTTATCTCAATATCATGTACAGTATTTATGCTCATGCCAAGAATGAGGGTGAAAATCCTGGTTGTTGAGTGAACAAGCATTAATCCAGGCCATCCACCGTGTACGTGTCTTGGGATTACACAGTAAGGGGAGAATGTGTTTATGATGTTGCTTGATTAGCAAGACTGAGTGACTCGAGTGTCACCCAAGTTGTCTATTATGATTGAGATATGACACTAATGAGTGTGTCCATGTATTCCTCTACTGTCGATCCTCTCGTGGACTGTGAGAGATAACAAAGATAAAGATGAAGAAGCGGACGTGCTGATATACACAGGACATATCTATTGAAGTGATCCCGTGCCATTTAAGAGAGACATACAACAGATAACTGACAAGACAAGAGACAACACAAGCCGTCGCCATTATTACTTAACTTAACTAATTAGATTATTTGTTAGTTAGACATAGAGTTGCACTCAACAGCCCTGGGATGGTGAGATCCCACAAGAAGCAGAAGACACACTAACTAATTAATTAAGATAATTATTAATAAAGGTAAGCAACAAATTAGTTGCGTTACAAAGGATGCTAATGTTTTGGTAGTTGGTTCAGGCTAGGTAAGGTTAGGTTGATGAGTTGACCATGCAATCAAAGCTAATTACACATGCACACACATGCCAGTGGAACATTACCCGAAATGTTTCTAAAAATGGACATTTCTCAAGGAAAATAAAATCTTGAACAAACAGGTTCAATGTTAATGAATGCCCTCAAGTCTCTGAATTCATCCGCAATCATTAATTTCCAACTCATAAAAGATGACACATCTAATGGACTTGTGTACTTTAACCGGTAACTTCTATGATTTAATGATTTGCCATAAAGTACTACTATTTGTTGATTACTCAAACTGTGGAAAGTTATTTCAGTTATTTACAACCAAAATCATATAAATACAAACAACCAGGGTAATATACCAATACAAGAGAAAAGAGTTCAAGGATGATCTGTCTATGGCTTGGTAGGTATAAATAGAATTTGGGTAAATTTATATTCATTTATATACATAAAGAACATATCCAAAATCATCTTGGGAATTTTTATGAGTTTTTCGAATGTACAAAGTACAAAATATCTTAAAATATCTCAGAATATACCAATTTTAGTTTAATAAATTCAATATTTATTAAATTCAAGAAATAATTCATTCATAAAAATTCCATCATCCAAAACCTGTTTTTAATATATTAAATAAAAAAGATAAAAATAACAGACTAAACACCTGTAATTATCATTTGATTAAATCATTGATAATTGTCAAAAGCGTAAAAGAAAAAAGTTACTGGCACTTGAATCACGTGAACAGTCATGCACTTGACTTCCGAATTGAATTTGTTATTCGTTTTAGTTTTGGTTTCACAAAGCAAAAACAACAGCAACAGCACCTTGACACATGATTGATCACTTTGCTTTAATCGATTCAATTCTCTCAATGAACTCTCCCTCTCCATTGTCTATTGTATGAGATTGTCTCAATGAGATAAGTGAGTGAATCGATTAGTATCTATAAGATTGCGCAATTCGAAAGTAAAAGTGGAAAGTCCTTCAATTGTCCGACGAGATTCGGAAACAATTGAAGTGCAATTTGAGGATTCAGTAGACTACTTTCTACAATATAGTCGAGGGTATCTTCTTCATCGTCTCTCACCTTTAAAGGGACTTTTTTCTTCAATTTTATCTATTTCTATTGTGTCTCTCTTTTTCAGTCGATATCGAAGTGTTCACTATGAATTTCCTCCAAGAGTTCATATCAAGTTCAGTACTCAATTACATAATACACTCGTCAACAGGTAAGTGAAATGAAATGACCATGATCGTTGCCGCATATTTGGGTACGAATGTCCTCTTGAACACCAAAATAGACTTAAAATGTGAATGCAATAATATTTGGTGTTACAGATACCAAGTACGACCAAGACCAAGGGTTCACACAGTGTAGAGGACTGGACAGACACATTCACCTCACCTGTCTGTCTTCTCATGGTAGAAGAAGAAGAAAAGCAGACGATTGTCAAATCACCTGAGGAGGCAATACACCTGTAATCTACCTGTTGGCAATACAACTACATTTGCATATGAAATCAACACATACAAAGGTAACCAATGTAGAGTAATTGCGTGGCGTTATACCAAACTCCAATCAACCCCCACACAAATCATCACATGACCTTAGCATAGATCCAATGGAGACTGCACTGCACAGAAGCCAAAGTGAAGCAACATGACATTTTGCCCATTAGCACGCACAAAAGTCACGCAGGAAAGTTCCACGTGGCTTATACTGACACTGACACAACAGAGGAATGCAATTGACAATTGTGTCTGCTGAAACTCCCATAAACAAACATTGTAATTATGTTGAAATGCACAGAGTGTCTGGGGTATTGCACTCGATGAGTCATTGGACAAATAAACCATCGTGCAATCATTTGTTCGTATTGAATTGTCAATTGGATAATCTGGTTCTATTCTAGTCTTTTCATTGTACCCATTGTTTCGACTGTGTCGACACCTTTCTACACCACTCTGTCACAATTGTCGCCATTGTAACTCAATTTTGAAGTCAATAAAACAATTCAACTCAATTGTCGCCATTGTCTCTGCATTATTTCAAATTGAAACTCACACTCTCGTGTTCACAATTTGTCCTCAAAGTACTGAAAGTTCAGAAAGATTACACAAACCAAAGTTCAAATAGTTTGGTCTAGAACGCAGTAGTCTTTTCTTGTTCTTGTTTGCTTAGTAGACAATTGAAAAAACCCACACGACAATCGTCTCTAATGAATAATTCATTTCGCTCGAGTCTAAATAGTCCTCGAGTCCTTGGAGACAATGATGAATGGCCTACTTAGTTGATACTTAGTACGTGTGTGACTTTCCTCGAGTTTCGTTTCAGTGTGATAGGGTTCAGTAATAGGCTGAACATGTGGACTTAATTAATCCATAAAAAGTTAGGGAAATTTTTAGTCTGATGATTATTGCTCAAGACATTGAAGAACAAGAAGAAAATCGTGTGTGTGTCGAGACGCTTTTCAAATGACTCAAAAAGTCAAAAGAAAAGGCTCAAGTCTCGATTAAAAAAGGGACTTTCATAGACTTTTAAAATTGATGAGTTTTTCTAAGAAAAAGAACAAAATGTCATTACATGAAGACGCGTTATTCGAACTATCTGAACTGTTGGAACAAGAGGCGAAAGTACTTTCTTGGTTCAAGATGTACACGAAATAGTGATAAAAGTTCACGTAGACTAAAGTGATCAATCATGGGAGAGATTGTGAGATGTAAACCGATTCGAACCAGTTCTCGTATACCTTCTGATACCCTATTCATAATATAATATTAATAATACCTTATACCTTATATACCTAACATCACACGACTATTCCAGGATAGCCAAGACCCCCAAAAACCATATCGATTACATTCGTTAACCTACAATAATTAACGCCAGACACTGTAAATCTATAAACGAAACTATCAAGATCATTGATAAGTGATCACATTTGCATATTCTATAAATAGATGTCATAAATATACTCAATATGATAGTACTCAATCGACCAGCGTCATTAAAACGATCGATTATTACTAGTGCACACTAATGGAAATCTCATATTGTGTCTAATTAGCACTTTACTGAATTTCCGGTGTTGGCGGTCGTTCGTACAGGTGTAATTACACTCGACCAGTCAGTCATCGTCGTCAATGGTATATAGCTAATCGATTGATTACGTCAATCAATTGCCTTTTCCTCCCCCTTTCCTCCCTCAATCATTTAGGACTATTAGTCTAACCTAGAGTTTGAAGTAGTCTACCTGTGATGACGAATAGCCATGATGATGATGGTGATCTGGTGAACTAAAATAAACCAGAAAATCACGACTCGGAACTATTAAAAGTAGCTTTTTAAGACACATCCGGTATAATTTGATCTTGAAGTGCATACGACTCGACATTGAGACTCAAACTCAAACTCAAACTTTTTTTTGCTTAAATCATTTCCACTTGTAATTTTGTATCGAAGCAATCGAGTCAAGAATGAGACAACTCAAGTCGTTGACAAACTCGACAAGTCGATGTTATTGTCCAATTGTGATTGAACATTTGCCTAAAAGTGCAAGTCGCTGTCGAGAGAGGTTGAGTTGTACAATGTACATTTCCCTAGGGGTGTAACCAATCATCGAGAAGAAACAATAACCAATCATTAACCTATAATGTTATATCAATTTCAAGTTCAACTTTTTCACTAATAGAAACAACTAAACACTGAATCAATATTTAAATAAAAAACCGCACACACGTTTTTCCCCTCATTTAAACTAAACTTACTATTCGTCCGAAATTAACTAATTTGGAGGTGCACGCAATCTGTTGTAAGGGACATCTAACATGACTATGACTAAGACGTGTTTTAAATAAGAAAGAATAAAGAGGTAAAATCCAATGACGTGTTCAGATACGATGCCGTGGGTGACAATAACAAAATAAAACTTAACCAATACAGGCGAAATAATAAAGTTTGTCGGAGCAATTCGCTCGAGAACAAGAAACGAGGAAGTTTATCAATACACAACAGAGGCAGAGAATACTCTCGCTCTGGCTTAACAAGCTTACTAATCTTTAATAAACGTTTTGATCAAAAGGGGACTACGTGATATATGCCAGGGAGGTACATCAGTCCATTATAAGTTATAACAAAGAAGAGAATGTTTAAATCTAATGAAATCACAGACAAATTGTCTAAGACAATCAACTTTTGATATATCAAATCGATTTGTACCTAAATATAGCAATTTTTTAGGTTGAAATCCCAAAAATACCCTTCACCCCTAAACACACGATCAAACAGCATCAAATCATCAGTATGTAAAAAGTTGTAATCACAAATGCAGTGATTCACAGTGCCGTGTTTACTCCTCATCGTCCTTATCAATTTCCCTCCAATTACCACCTCAATTTGTCTCAAATTTCACTAACAAAAGTGTCTGTTCGGTTAAGTAGAGTGCAAATGCACTCTTAATCGTGAAATGGACTCGATTAGACAATTTAGCATATACACGAAAGATAGATTACAGTCCAATTGAGTGTATGTGTGGATGATGTAACCAGTGACGTACATTTCACCTATTCGCGGTATTACCGTTCGCTATCTTCCCTTTTTATTACGTTTGTGACAATCAGTACCCGGGAACTCGCGAACACAATCATCAGTGTGCTCGGGTTTATTAAAAGAAAAAAAAGTTTTGAAACAAACAGAACAATTAACTTGACACTGTTGGTTTACACTGTTGAGTGTATTGTGTTAATTGACAGTTAATTAGCATTTGAATTGTCAAACCAATTAGGAAATGTCACAATCACACAAAGAGAGTTGTGCGCTGGTGCACTTGAAGTAAACAAAAAATCGTGATGATAGCGTTTAGGAAAAGTTTGTTCAGGTGCATACACCGGAGATGCACTCAAAAACGACAAAAACAAAGTGACTACTATACTACAGAGTGAATTCGAAAAAAATAAGAAGAAAAACAAAAGAACATTATGGACATGCCGAAATACTTGTCAAAAGAGTTGTCAATTTGTACTAAAGATTGATTTGAAGTGGATTTTGAACTCTCTCGTTAAGTGATTGACTCTAATTAAGGTAGGACGCGAAACTTTAAACATATATGAATGGCCCCTTCACATATTAGTGCAAAAAAGCGGGATTCGTAATCTTCCTTTTTCTCCGGAACCTATTGACCGATTTTTGTCTATTATAACTCAAATTAAAAGTAAATGTATGATCTTGAAAAATGACGATCTGATTTTTTTTATTTAGAACTAACTAAGAAAATCTATCCATAAAAGTAAATGTAAACAACGTTTTTTTGCTATTCGAGGCTGTTTGAATCACTCTCATTATTTAATGTGAGAAATTATAAAAAATTCAGATCGTCATTTTTCAAGATCATACATTTACCTTTAATTTGAGCTATAATAGACAAAAATCGGTCAATAGGTTCCGGAGAAAAAGGAAGATAACGAATCCCGCTTTTTTTGCACTAATATGTGAAGGGGCCATTCACATATGTTTGAAGTTTCGCGTCCTACCTTAATTAAGCTAATTAGCTCATTGATAACCTTTTAGTGAGAGAGGATCCTTAACTCTTGACAAACTACTATTACAATTGAACGGTCACACTTGATCGGAATCTGTCAGACAGACAGACAACAGGGTGGATTAGTCTGTGCATGCAAAGTGTTCAATTCGATAGTAAAATTGATTAGTACTGGAGAGTTGTAAAATGTGCCTAATCAAAGTGATGATCAGCAAATTAACAACTAAACACGATTGCACACATACACACACACATACACACACACTTGGCACAAGAGTGCATATCCATCGATTGGATTATCACTTATTTTCCAATGCGGATTAACATTAGTGAGTGAGTCTACCATGTCGGCTGCCGCGCCTGGCTGTCAGCCACACTAATGTTGTCATGTCATATTTGTCAAATCGATTGGTTTGATTTGGCTTATTATTTGGTTTGCCAATTTGGGCAATCTGCCAGTGCCAGTATCACAGCAAACCAAGCAACACAAACTCCATGTACAAGACACACAAGAAGAAAATGGTCACCAAACAGACAGAGTCTGGCCAGACCAGACATGCCCACAACACAACACTCGGCACAACCGACAAATGCAAACTTTGGTTGCACTCAGGCAGCACGTGATTCGATATACCTTTTTGGTTGTATAGTGTTTAGTACTTTCGTGTGTATGTTAGTTTCGCTTTTGGCTCGCTTGAAAGTTTGGTCGAACAGTTTCGAACGTTCTCAAAACAAAAACTTTCGCAAACTCAAACTCAAATTTGCATTCGATTAGGATCATAGAAAGGTAGTTACAAAACCATGCTGATTTTGATTGCCAAAAACATTTATTGAGTGTTAATTTGTCAATACATTTAACGTGTAGAAAGAGATGTAGACAGAAAGATACTACAACAAAATGTCGGGTCAGGTTTGATTGAACATTTGGAAAAATTCAGCTGTCGAACCAATGAGCGATTTGTTGGTACAAAAACACGAAAATGAAAAAGAAGAGAAAGTACAGAGTAAATTATGCAATTGAGGTAACTTTCTTATTTGCGAATTCGGAGAATAAAAAAAAGTAGAAGACGACAAACTGCCTAAAAGTCACATAGACATTCACATAGAATGATAAAGAAGTAAACGCATATCAGATCAACAACAACATTCGAATGTCTCTCATCTCTCGTATAGATCACGTGAGCAGAAGAAAACAACAACATCAGTTCAGGACATTTCCACTCCTCACCCACTCATTTTTTTCATTCGCGAATAAAAAGAATACTGCCCAATAAATAATTCAGTGTTTTTTTAAACAATTTCACATGTCGTAGAAATCATCAACAGAAAGATCAAAGAGAATAGGCGGAAATAAGTGGAAAACTACCGCAAAAATGACGTAAAAACCAATTCTCTCATAGATTAAATCCAGAAATATCCAAAGCTCACTTCCTGTGTACCCCAAAGTATAAACTCGAGATTCTTGAACTAGACCCAGAAAGTGTGCACCGACATGACGTGTGCCATCCTTGAAAGTACAGTTACACGTAACAGTATTACATAATTTATTAATAATAACATGTTGTACCCGGCAACAGTTGCAGCCAAACATATGACAATGTTGACAAAATGCACCGAGCAGAAACACAAGAAAGCGGAAAGCTTCCTCTTGTGTTCAAGTGTACCATCCCCCAGTCTAGTAGAGGTTGACAATGGGGTGATGTGATGAAATAGTGCAAAATTGGGTAGAAGAGGTGCTGGTGGGCATAGATGGCTGCAAAAGAGGGGTGCTATATTTCCCATGTATTACACCCGACATTCATCGATATACTAAACATTAAACTCGATTGCAATTCGAGTCAAGTTCAAGTAAATACTATTCGAGTCGCACAGTCAACAAAGGAAAATTTTTGACCCCCACTTCATTGATATTCATTGATTAATGAAAGACAATCTACCAAACGAAACAACAAACAGCAACTCGTGATGATGCTAAAAGGCATCGATATCGGTCAAGTCATAAGGCAAATCGAACGCTCAAACCCTCAACCGGCAAACAAGTCACTTTAATGTACACTTTTGCGTATGTACAAACAAACGATAAGACGCAAAAGGACACAAACACAGAATTATAACACAGATAAGCGAATTTAGACAAAAATGTTTCGTTGCTAACGCAGGAAAAGAAAAGGCGATATGTGCGTGTTTGTGTTTGTCTTGCGATTGTGTGCGACATGTGCAAATATGCACGAATGTGCTAATCAAACGTTGACAGTCTGGAATCAACAGGTCTGCACATTCTAGCACTAGTTGGCCACCATCCTGTCTGTTCAAATGTGTGACTCAATTCGATCGATTCATGTATGGAAAAGGCTCTTCTTCTTAGACCTTCGCAACGTAGAGTGGTCATATCGACACGAGCCAGTCTCCTATCTGCTTTTGTATGTTTCCAACTTTCAATTTGTCCCTGATTAGTGACATTGGTAGTGTATGGAGTGTGTGAATGGTGAGTGGTCCCAATCAAGTAGCATTCACACTCATACATCCTGACACATTCATTTTAACGCTCGGCACCGAGGCAACTCTCAACCATCACACCGAGCAGGCCGAATGGATGACGTCGATGGCGTCAATCATTGCGCCTATTTCTTCATCACTCGAGCGCTCCTTTGACGTAGTCGTCCAGCGCTCAGACCGACCAAACTCACACACACACACACTCACACACTAATGCACACATATGAAACGATGACAACGACTTTGTCCTCCTTTTCATTTGAGTTTATTGAATATACAGACTGACAGACATAACATCGAAAATGACTATTTTGTATGATTTATAATGGTAGCGACCACAGTGGCGACACCTGGGAAGGATGAATTGAACTACTAATGTTACGTGATACTGGACACGTGTGAAGGGTAGATTGCACAGATAAGGAGGTTTATTCCAAACAAACAAACATGACGTTTGAAGAGAACTACAGATTGATAAGTAATAATGTTGAATGAATATAATGTTTCAATGTTTTCAAACAATTTGAAGACAATTGGAACAATGAAGAAAACTTAGAGAAATGAAGACATTAGGAGCAAAGCATTCATGGATACAATAGGGACAAAGAAACTAAGAAAGCCAATGCAAACAATCGCCAAAAAATAAAGCAATGAATACAAAAGATAATGAACTAAAATAAAATGAAAAAATTACAATTGGAACAGTGAAAACAAACAATGTAAACAATACAGACAATAAAACAATAGTGAAGTATCACCCTAAAATTGATTGAGTCAAAAGACAGATAAAACTACAAGTTCAACTACTCGAAAGTTCATTGAAACCTTATGACCCAGTGTGAATGTGAGTCCAATCTCCCAGTCCTCACTCTGTAAATAAGTGAAGTGTTTGTGTTGTTTGTATGTTTTCTTCGCTTACGTAAGCGAAATGCTCAAGATAGTAATCTATGACGACATGATGTCATTAAGACTTAATTTAAGTGTTCTTTTTGTGTCTGTTTCGCGTGTGTGTGAAGGTGTCGGTGCGTACTACTGTGTGCTCAGTGCAATTACATTTGAATATACAAATTAAGCCAAGGGGTAATGCACTTCCAGTGAATTCATTTCCCCCGACAAGATATATCTCTTCGAGGAGAGGCGGCAAAGGGGGAAATGCACTGAAAGAGGCATAATTAAGAGGCATTTCCCTTGGTATACAAGTGACAAGGTATTTTCCTAATTTAATTAGTTTGTTTACTTGATAATGTAGAGTAAAATCAGTGTATTTAAATGAGATAAAAGTTTAGACCAAAATTCCGAGAAAAATCTGTGTATATCTACTCAATTTAGCCTCGATCACACGATAATAGATAGGGACAGATCGAGGACTTTTACTGCCGTAGGCAAATGAGCAAATGAAATGAAAAGACTAACAAAGGCAAGCAACCTACCTGGACGGCATTCAAGGTGGAAGAGTCGCCGGTGGTGCTCGACTCGAGGATAATGTCGTCCTCGCCCAGTGATGATAGTGACGAGGTGGACGAACAGATGCTGGTCAGGGAGTCGCGTCTGCAAAGGGTTGTGAACAAACTGTTACTATTGGAAAAGGGAAAAAGGGCAAATGAGGAATTACAAGGACAATAACAAGGGAGCAAATTGTTTATTAAAATCTATTAAAACCTCTTAAATGCTCTCAAATCCTATCTCCAATCTCCTAAATTCTACTAAATTCTTTTAAATCATCAAATCTATATATTGCCAAAAGGTTAAACTGATCGATAAATAGAGAAATAAAGAGACACAAAGGGTTAAATTCTTTAAAATTCACATAAATTCTCTTACCTAATTTCACCACTGAACACTTCGTCATTGTCCAAATTTCCACCGATCCCGTTTGATCCTCCGTTGATCTTTAGAAAAACAGACACAAAAACGCCAAATTAGTTTCATTGGTAATTTAAATTGTTTTCGTTTGTGAAAAATGTAGGTGGGCAAGGGCGTAAAGACTAGGGTTATTCACAGAAGGGTAGTATACAAAGATGGGTTTGTGGGTTTATGGGTAGGTGGGTCATAAAGCACAGCGAGACAAGTGAAAGTGAAGTATGAGTGAGTTAAGAGACAGACTTGAGACAATCGATCATTGTGCATCACATTCATTACATAGAAAGGGAACTGGTGATCAGTGGAATAGTGGTCATGGTGTAGGTGATGGTGAATGACAACAACCTCGTCCATACTGTGGTCACTGATCACAACCGACGGTGGCAGTTGGATGAAGCTCACCGGCTCCACTTCCTCTTCATCGACACCTACTTCCTCACTGTACACACCACCTTCACCTACATCACCCACACCTTCATCGTCGTTTGTCACCTTTTCCGTTATGGACATCTCATCGGTTGGTCGTATGAGCAGCGGTGGGATCAGTGGTGGTGATGGTGAAATGGTGTAGGTCGAATAATCGGGGATGTTGGTTGGCGAACTTGAAGATTTGGGCGAGGAGGAGGTGGATGAAGATGATTTGTGTGACGATGAAGGTGTTAGTGATAGTGATGAGAATAGTGAAGATGATGATGAAAGATGTGGTGATGTAGGTGGAGGCGTGCTAGGTGGTGATGAGGTGGGTAATGTGGGTGGTGCAGCTGGTGGTAAGGAGTGTTTTAACGATGTAAACGAACACAGACACATTGGGATGGGGGGCGGTGCTGCCCTGGATGAACTCAATATCGAAGAGGAAGTAGAAGAAGTAGATGCAGGTGGTGAAGATAAAATCAATTTGGAACACAGTGAGCAAGGTGGTTTTGAGGTAGTTTCAGTATTTGAGTTTGTCAATGTGCTCGGGGCACTGTGAGCACTAATGGAGGAATACACAATGACGATGTCATCGTCTTCACCCACACCTTCGTCGTGCTGTTTATCAACTTGGGCATCGATGTACAGTGATGACACTCGCCGTCGTTGCTGATGTTGTTTGTCAATATGATTGTGAATATGATTTACGTCCTCGTTGTTCGTGTGTTCGTTGGGATTTTTCGCTACTTTTACCGATGAAGACAATCCCTTCCAAGTTGTTGTTGTTGATTTGGTTGTTGTTGTAAAACTCAAAGTCGTCGTGGAAGAAATACACGAAGATGATGAAGTAGTAGTGATGACTTTCGAAGAACATGAGCTGGTCAGGACATCGATTAGATTCGACTGTTGTTTATTAATAAACTGTTTGACTGAGGTTGTTGAAGTTGAAGAAGAAGGGGAAAACGTTCTACAATGTTGAACATTGTTGTTTGTCGGTTGTTGCTGTTGCACTTGGAATGGTGATGTTACTGTTGTTGTAGTCCCGTCTGAAGAGTCATTGGCATCAACACTCGAACAAGACTGATCATTTGAGGAACAAGAATTACTACTATTATTACTACTGCTCATTATGATCCGTCTGAGGGTGGATGCAGGTGAAGGTGAGTTGGTGCTGCTGTTGCTGTTTGGATTGTGATCACAGATCGATGACGATGACGGACAACTTGATGAGGAAGTGCTCGAAGAACAAGATGGACAAGAGGAAGAAGAAGTGGTCAACGAAGGATTACCCCGGTTAATACAAACAGTCGCCATTAACTTGTGGTGTTGATGTTGGAGTATGCAGAGCTGAGCTGAGGTTAGATATCGATTAGCCGCGAATTAGTGGTCGTGAATGCCAAAAACACAAACATATTAATTACAAACACAAACAGGAAGAAACCAAACCGAGCAGCGACCGTGTGGAAATTACGCGATTATTTCAAGAATAACTATCAATGCATTACTATTTTGGGTTCTAAGTAAAAGTTCACTCTTGGTACATTACAATTTTTCCGATTTCTTTGAGGTAAGCAGTTAGGTTAGCTTAAGAATTTCAATACAAAAGTGAAATTATTACTTTGAATTGCAATTTTGATTTGAGATGATATGGTTGAAGCCGTAGTATGTGGAACAGTTGGTTGGGTCAGTTGATTCCACGGTTTGACTATGTTAACAATGTCTTTGTTGAATCGTTAAAACGATTTAAACGGTTGAATGAAACGGTTGATTAAGATGGTTGATTTAACGATCTGACCTTTTACAGTGACTTTATTGAATTCGTTGAAATGGTTTGAACGGCCCCGATCCTTGCTTGTAGCATTGCACGTTGTATTTATACATTTGTAACGGTACTATCAAATGTAAAATGTATTTAATCTTGTAAGTAAAAGCTTGTTGTTTGTCTCATGTATCTCCATCCTAATTATCCATCCAAAGTCAAAAGCATTAACAAGAAGTCTCATTCATCTCATCTCAACGAGCAAGGGAGAAAGTCCATGATCTTGAAAGAGGGGCGCACACTCGCTCGCACTTTGATGATCTTAACTTGATCCGACGTTGCAGTGTGTTGTGGTGTCGAGGTCATGTGAGATGTGTCTGAGCGGCACAAAGACTCTCTTTTGACACAATCTGATCTAGCTTAAATCGATTTGCTGTTAACAAGCGAGTGAGTGCGACAAGAGAAGCTGAAGACACAAGAGACTTCTTTGATTCGAATGACTTGAGGAACTTCGACTTCAAAAGACACAAAAAGTGAAACAAGAGGGACTTTGCAGTCATGTACAGCTACAGTCATGACTCAAAAACAAGGAAAACTCAATTACTTGAGAAGCACAAAGTGATATAAAGTTATTCACACAGTCATGCTGTTACTCTGTGTCCTCTAACTCCAATAAAGTTCGTTCAGGTAGTGTCGATTTGGATTTGATATTATTAGAAGTTCAAATTGTGATTTCGATCATTTGAGTTGTTCATTTTGTTTTCTGTAAGTCATCGTCCAACTGTTGGTAGTACTAACGTGTGTGTGAGGACTTTGTAATGAGGTTGAGACTGTAAGGATGCAGATGACGTGATGACGTGATGATGTTGCTGTTCATAGGTTTTGTTGTTGTTTCATTCACTCACTACACACAGTTGTCTGCTTAGTTGAGTGAAACGAGCCGAATAATAGAGAGAAAATGAAAGGAAGGCAACAAATGATGCATGTGGCTGTGCTAACGTTTCACGTAGGTGACGTGCGTCAAGTCAACTCGATCGAGTCATTGACTAAATTGACCGAATCCTCAAAGTCGATCTAATTATGATGAACAACGTGTGTCTGTGTGTGAGTGTGCAATGAAGATTCAGTCTATTTGAAGGGAAGGGAAATTGAACGTGAAATTTGATGAAATTGAAAGATGGTAAGAATGAAACGATCGATTGCCAACTTAATAGACGATATGTTGAAACGGACAATTAAGGATTCAAGTCATGTGATAAATCCGAATTGATTGAAACAGCTGATTTGTTCAGTCATTTGCCCACTGTTGAAGAGATAAGTCCGTTGAAACGGTTGTCGGTTCTTTAGGATTCATTCTTGTGAACATTCGTTTACTGATGATGAGATCATTCTGTTGAAACTGTTGAATCGGTTGAATTGATACAATTGGTTCGATTGAAACGTTTGAAACTGTTGATTCCGTTATATAGTTGATATTGATCAATAGACAATAAAGCTGTTTAAAAGCAGCCAGAAAATTGATGCCTCGAGTTATTATTATTTATCCAACGAAATCAAATGCCCCATTGGATTTTTTCTCCAATTTGTCAGTCAATCAATCAATCGTTCAGTGGGTCAAACCCATCCAGCGATAAGCCAGTGCATCATGTTTGTTTATTTGGTTGTGTTGATTGATAAGTCTGATTAGTTGAAGTTTCCAAATTGGCATAGTCACGTGATGGAATTGAGTTGTTGTTTGGTGAAGCGAATCGCAATGTGGCAACCAATATGTGCAGTGGAAAATCACACAAAAAAACCTAAAAAGGGAAACAAAGAAGAATTAGTTATACGCCTAAATGAAATGCCAATGTATGTGTGCGAGTAATAAAAATTAAAAATCAATTAGGACAAATAAATAAGGCTATAAATAGTACGAAACAATTGGAAAAACAATGTTCAGGTAGTGAACAAAACAATGTAGAATGCGTTCAACGAATTGATTAGATTTCCCTTGAAACGTCATGACCAAATTTTCCATATCACTGCCTGATGGTGCTGCTGGTCGCAATAAGTCGATAATTATAGACCAAAAGATGAAATATTATCGCGTCAAAATAGATAATTCAAATTTTCACACAAAAACAATGGACATTGTCTTTTTCCCGAATAAGATAATTTATGGTTCAATAAATTTACTCATACGAATAATGAACAATAGAGACATGTCTGCACAATTATGTTCATTGTCATTATTAATTTATTAGGTATGACGAGAAGATAACGACTTTTATGAATGATCCACAAAAAAGTGATTTCGAATGCCTTATATAAACCTTTTTCCTTGCAACCCATACCTTGATACCTTATTCATTATGTCTTATATACCGTACACTTACGACTTACAGCTTTTATCTTACACTTTATACCTTTTTTAATAAACAAATAAATTGTGCAGCGCTTATTATCACCCGAATTTAGTCGGTTTTACCTAAATACTTATTATTCTATCAACATCGCAAGCACAAATGTAACCACACACACAAGCACACGATTGACTTGCAAATCAATTCGAATGCGACAATCTCTAATGAAGATCATAATTCATACGATCTAATGTATTGACTTTCTTCTTTTCTTGTTTCACGGTTGTATCTCGTTATTTTGGCTTGTTATTTTTTTGTCGAATCGGGATGATTTACGATTTACTATTAAAACCTGAAATACACACAAAAATACCAAAACGCCTGTCAAAATCTTGCATAATCACGGTGTAGTAATTAAGGCATGATAAATACCATTTGACAATAATGGCGTAGTAGTGAATGGTGAAGTGAACACGAAACCAAAAAGGAAATGAAGAAGCAAACAGAAAAAGAGACACAGAAAAACCCTAAAACATTTTAGCAAGTAGTTATAAGTCTTTCTTTTTGTCTTTCGTTCAACAAAAGTCCAAAATGGAAGAATCCACAAGACATAACCAAGATGACCTTGACTTGGTGTAATACTCAAATGCACACTGGGCTTGCTTGGTGAGGAAAGTGCGACAAAAAGACAAGATAGAGCTGATGATGACGAGTGAAGTTAAAACAGTTGTGTTCAAACATTTTCAAGAATGCAAAGTGGAAACCTAATAATAATATCGATTGAACTTTTGTGAGGGAGAACGCGAGAGAGGGGGGTTTGAACAATTCAAACTTAAAGACAGATGGCGAAAGGACAATTCTCGTACAAATACAACATTCGAAATGTGGATTGACATTGATGGGGCTTGAGAAGTGTGTGGCTGCAAGGTAGATGAACAACCACGAACAAATTTAGTTGATAAGAGAACAAATTGCGCAAGGTTAACTAATTGTATAGGGAGTCAGTTGTATGTAAGATATATGAGGCACGAGGTATGAAGTATGCCAAACAAAAAGCAATAAGTTATCAAATAAGTAAGTGACAAAAGATAAGGACTATGTGTAAATGTTCTAGGTATAAGTTATTCAGTATATAAAGTACAGAGCATATGGAATTTATATATATGAATATATATGAGCATAAGGTAAAGTATAAAAGACAAGGTATACAAAGTATAGGATTCAAAATATATACCTTGTAAAGTGAGAACATAAAAAGAGTCAATTGGAGAGCATCACTAAATTTGTCTCTTGATCACAAACAGTTGCACTTTTTCGAACACACAAACACAAATTCACACAGCTGTTTGTTTGTTTCAAAACTCGAAACAATCTCAACATGACACGCAGCACATATGAAAAGGTAGAGATAAGATAACAAAATAGATTTGAAATGAACAGAGAAGTGACACAATGAGCAGTAACATACGTCATTGTGTGTGTGTCGGCGAACAGTGAGAACACAGACAGACACCGGAACTGGACACGAGCACACATTACTTTGTTCTGTTCATTGCATACAATCGATCCGTACTGTACTGTACTGAAGCGCATGCAAACAAGCACATACACACACAAACCAATCAACTCAATATTGCAATATCAACGTCCGTTCGAGTGTGTGTTGTATTGAACAACATGCGCGGCATGCTTAATATAAAGCTCACAAGTATGTTACATTACTGTGTGAACAACACAAACAACAACAAAACACACACACGGGGATGTTGAGAGAAGTGAGAACATTGAGTCAACATGCCTCATTATCACATCAACATGGACATGCTTACACACACACAACACACATAACGTGCTACGGTCTAATGGAGAGCCAATGATACATTCACATGCCACATTTAACATTTCACTAATTGAGGCTTGATGGGCACGGTGATGGAAGTAAAGTGTAATTCATATTTACACTGATAATATTTTTTATATCTTTTGAGAAAATCTTTTAATCTCTTTTGATCTCACTTAATTCTATTTTAAATTCTCCTCAAATTCTTTGCTCTTCAGGAAGCTACACTTACAGTTTGATAACATTCTCTTTATCTCATTTCGTTAATATTCTTTAACTGAGATATAAATTATCTTTTAATAGAAAATTTCAGTCACTTATTCTCTTTAATTTCCTTCTTCTCCTTTATCACTTTTAATTCTATGAAACTATTAAAAATATATCTGAATTCATTTTTTTTGCAGAACACAGAGAAAGGCCTTTTTCGTAATTAATAAGTCTTACCTGAAATATAAATCACAACTACATTAAAAAAATAAAGTCGCATTTAGTTGGTCGATATTGATGATGCACAGAAAGATAGTTGGTTTCAAAAATAGTTCGCCAAAAGTCAATAGTCTCAAAATACACTGAAAATTCACTTGAACAAGGTGCATCGATCGATGTGATGATGATGATGCCAATCATCTGATCGAAACTGTAATAATAATAAGACTTCAATCGATAATGTTGCAACACGAAGAAGAAGAAAGTGAAGACATAAAAATATAAAAATACACACAAAAGAAGAGAAGAAACACAATTTTAGTTTAGTTAAGAGCAAGTCAACTAAGTAGTGAACAAGATGAACATGCTGACTCTAGGACTTTGCGTTCGATATACACCGGAACATGGAGTCACATGGCAATTTAGATCATTGTGACAGAAATGTATAAATAGTTGTGTTTGATTGTTTCGCTATTTCAAGTGGATTCGACCGTTTGTGCATGATTTGTGTGCATCGATCGAATCGAATCGAGTCCGTACACAAGAAGTGACTTGTTGATTCTCACACATATCTGGTTTTAGGAGTAGTGGTTCGTGTGGACTCTACAGAATGCTCTAAGCGTATGCACACATGTGGCACATCTGAATGAGATGAGGCAAGCTGATTTGGTGTGTGTTGGTTTGACTGTGTTGGTTACTTTTTTGTGTTCATCATATCATGATTCAATGAGCCTCAACAAGTGGCCAATCGTGTGTATGTGGTATATAAAGCTAGTCTCTCTCTCTTTCTCTCGCTCTCTCAGTTCTATTGTCGCATGTACATGTGCCTCTCTATTTGTATGTATTTGTGGCCGTTTTGTGGACGATGCCGATGCTGATGCATCTGATTGCCTCTACCATGCTTGTCTCCTTGTTCCTTCATATACTTTTTTGTTGTACGACAGTCTCCGACTCGCGCTCTCCGTCCGTCGACGTTCGAGCGTTTGTGTTGTGTTGTGTTGTGTCCAGTGACGTCAATAAGAACTCATACGTCTGTGTCTGTGCACAACCACCGGTGATGATCAGTTGTGTGTGCCTTCTAACGTAGTTTCACTAGATTGATAGTAGTTAGTCGCTTTGAGTGAGTGTGTGAATGCGAATATATGAATGCTGCTTAATGGGATGATGCTGATGGTGGCTTGCTTGCAGCTCGTTAGTGGGGCTAACACTGAGATATTGAATTAGGATTTGCGAGAAGAATTAACTGGTGGTGAAATACTTAATGGTGGACTTTGGTGGCTTTGCTTGGGATGGTGATGACATCTGGTGGTGAGAGTTGAAAGGTCAAATGGGTTTGATTGCGGTTCGGTTCAAATATCTGATTATCTGATAGAATAATGTTTGTGGGGTAATATTAGTACAAGGTATAAGCTATTAGGTATAAAAAGCATATATAAGGAATAAGGAATGAGTACAAGATACAAGAAGAATGCATAAGGCACAATGTATAAGTGCAAAGTGCAAGACATATGTTGTAAAGGAAATAAGGTATAGAAAACAAAAGGCACACAAAGCATTCGTTATAAAAGATAAAATATAAGGAACAAGGTATAAAGTTCAAGGTGTGTAAGATATGTAAGGCATAACTTGTGCAAAGTACACAAGCCAAAAGGTATAAAGTTCAATGGAGTTGTAAAGTTCAAAGTACAAAAGTAATTTGCGTTATGCCACAAAGAACGGACTTTAGCACTCGACAATGCAAACACAATAAAACATCAATAAGAAAAGTCATTCCCAGTTTTACGACTCGAGCTGCAACAACTCAGGTGACTCAACTCTTCTCCACCATCATGACCGAGTCAATAAGCCATGCAAGGTATAACTAAAAGCAGCAATAAATAACTCACCTGTTTAGTGCACCTGTTTGTCTGTTTATTACGTCAAAGAGACAATACAAAGGGCACAGTAAAGACAATCAAAACCGAAAAGCGGATTAAACACAAAGTCATCATATATGCTGGTGATGGTGATGGTATAATTAGGCTGACAGGGATGAGAGCGATAGAGATGGTCCGTGTGACACCGAAACAGCATCATTGAGCACACACACACACACACCGGCATCAAAGGAGTCACACTTGTACTGGAAGGTGCAAAGATGAACTTGAATTGTAAATTATTCTACGATAACAAACAACAAACAGACAATCGAGGTAGTATTGCACCAGGATGAAAATATATTCAAATATGACCAATCAAAGTGGTGGTGCACCATTGACGTCATTCCTACCTTGTAAAGTATGAGTGAAAGTGAACAATTCAAGTGCAACTAATCAAAACATAACAAATCACACAATCAACACAAAAACAAATCAAAAGGGACGAACTTTGATCGATCATTTGACGTGTGAATTGTGATGGGTCAATGATTAACGAGTGAGTTCAACTTGTGTGAGATGTAAACAGAAATTTATTCTTTATTGGCGTCATTCGTTCAGTATAGTGTATTACATCACTTTAGTTTCTCGAATGGATATGGACATAAGCTTTACTAAAATTACTATCTAGGTTTTAAAGTATAATAAGCGAGGATGCAGAGAAGCTTGTATCTTTGAAAGTGGATTGCCATTTTGGATTAGCCAATGAGAATGTTGCATTCGGTCGATTACATAGGAACAGTCAGAATGCAGCGTTCAACCGAATTTTCATCAAACGAACAGTTTGTTTCACTCTATTTCAATCCTAAATACTACTATAGTGGAAACAAAATAATAAAAAACATCATTATGACTTTATTGAGTGGAGAATGCGATTTGCGGGATAAAGAAAATAAGAACGATTCCTTTCAATTGAATGAATGACGCAAATAAAAAATATTTGTCTTTACATCTCACATTGAATTACTCGTTAATCATTGACCCTTCACAATTCACACGTCAAATGATCGATCAAAGTGCATACTACGCACCAAATTGTCTTCAAAGACGTAAATCTTCAATTAAAAGGCATTAATGATGATGAAACGAAACAAATTCCAAAACTTATCACTTCATATGAAAAAATACTTTTCACTTTGGTGTCTCACCGCACAAAAAAGAGCAATTCATAAACACCGTAATAACAGTCACACTATTCATGTTCATTTATGTTAGAAACGAGTGTGTATTGCCGCACCCGTGCGCCGTCCCCTCACTCTATCAAGAGAGTCTTAGATTTAAAAGTTCTCCTTACGTCCTCTGTGAACATGTCCATCCTGGCTCAGTTTTGTTTTGATTCTACTTCTTCTTTCTTCTTGTCTCGTCTCTCGTATCGTTTTTCTTCTTTTGGCGTCATCGGCTCTTTCTACTTCTCCTCCTCCTCATCAGCATCGTCGCCTCGTTCTCGTCTCACATCTGCTTCTCTGCCTCTGCTGGTTCGATTGAAGAAGGAGTAGTGAGGAGAGTTCACTGACTTCACTCAATACTACAACTCAACTCAATGTAATCATCCCAAGTTGCATTGCACACAGAGAACTACTACTCACTTCGATTGTCCACTCTGATTTCACCTCGATTTTATTGTATGTTCTTAAACATCATCATCCTCATCACAAAGAATCTTCAACAACCAAAACTAAAGAACCTGAAACGAATTTCGAAATCAGGTTGCATCGTTTTGACAATTTCATCATCATCATCTTCAACCTCACCATAAAGAATCGAAACATTTCATCATGGAATTGTTAGTCCACGGAGCAATGGTGGAACGATTCGAGCGTAAAAAGGTCGATGTCAAGCATCGTCTCAACGACCTGGTCGACGATCTATTTGCGTTCATGCTGTCGGAGGTTGGTGCACTACTGCCCAACCCAATGCCCATGAAGAAGTTGATCACTCCCTCCTCATCGTCCTTATCAGCATTAACCTCAGTATCTTCACTGTTTACATCATCTTCATTACCATCACCAGCCACATCGTCAACGCCTCATATTGTTTCACAGTCTATTGTACAACCACCACCAACAGTTATTCATCCTAATACGAATGTTCATCAATCTACTATTGTACAACAACAGCAAGCATCATCACCAGCACCATTGATCATAAAGGAGGAATTCGATGACGATGATAATGATGAACAACAGCATCAAAATGGTAATTCCAATGGAATCCAACCGGATGAAGGTGGAGGGGCAAGATCCATAGCTGTACAACCATCCACTATTGTACAACGACGATCTTCCCCAAATCCAGAACCTGTAATCCAAGAATGTCCTTCCGAACCTTCACCACCGACTCCACAAATTCTGAGACTTGTTCCTGGAACTTCAACCTCAACCGCAACTCCCTCCCGAACTTCACGTCGTGCCATTTTGATTGTTCCAGTACGGCCACCCGAACCTTCTTCTCCCGAACCTTCCTGTAGTAATGGCTCTGTTGCGTCTTCATCTCAAATTGGTCTTCAAAATTCATCAAATTTGCAACTTTATCGTAACAGTACTAATATGAACAGTAATCATCATGTCAATGGAAATGCCTATTGTTGTGATTCAGATCCGGAATTTTGCCAGTGCTACGATTGTCTCGATGAGTCAATGGTCAAAGTAGAGATCAACGAGGGCCCCGATGCAGGCTCGTCTTCTGGCGATGGATTTGAGTTGAATTTTAATGCACGTTCAGGACGGTCAACTAATAAGAGAAAAACAGGCAACAAGAAGCTACGCACAGAACGACCTGAACCAGTGATGGATTTCGATGGACAAGGTGGATCGATGGAGGACGATGATGATGGACAACTGATGGACGGTGATGATCCTGATGATGAGGGAGAGAGTGTCCCGAACAATCACCAGATCGATACTCTGGGACTGAAGTGTTATGTCGAGGGATGTCAAACGATGCTCGAGGATAGGGTCAAGTTGAATCAACACTTGTTCTTTGACCATGACAAGATACTGCCTTATCGATGTCGAGTGGTTGGATGCGGACGAATGTTTGACTCGAGGTATGTTGGGGTACCAGAGAATTCGATGAATCAATTTGAACAGACAATCAGATTCTTTCGTTACATACTTTATTGATTGTTTTTAATTCCTTTGTTTACCTCCACCTTTAGGAAAGACTTCTGGACTCATATTCGCACCGGCCACACCGACTACACCTGTTCCATCTGTGGCATCAAATTCAACGGCTACTTTCCCTTCATCACTCACGAATTTCAACTGCACGAAGAAGGCATCTTCAAGTGCAGCCGTGAGGGCTGTGACTTTGTCGCTCCCCTCCGTGACCTAGTTTACAAGCACACCAAAACGGAACACGTCAAATTTGTTTGCAACCATCCCAACTGTGGCCAATCCTTCGAGTGTTACTCCTATCTGAAGCGACATCGACGAATTCATTCTCAGGTGAAGCCGTATCGATGTAAATGGCCCGCTTGTGGCTACTCCTCCACTCAGTGTGGTGCAGTGATCCAGCACATTCGAATTCGTCACTTCAAGTTGCCTTCATCGGTGAAGAAGCAGAAGGAGCTGAACATTGTCGATCATCGAAATCCGAACGATTACCTCGAAGTGCTCACCGAGTTGTTGAATCAGCCTTAATCGATATTTGTTTTTACTTTTACTCCACAAACGCCTCAACGTCCAGAAGAATCCAAGAAAATTTGCAGAAATACTCAATTTTTAATTTTTATTCATAATTCTCAGTATTCGAAACAACACGGAATGGAACCTTTAGAATCGAAACCCACTTATCTACATACGAACTTAGTATTGCTTAGGCAGCAGAAAGCATCGAAACATATAACTTATTTACCTGACATTAGGTAAATCTCTACCTGTACAACTAACTCATCATTGAATACTCTAATCACCTCACTTGCCACTCCTCCCCTTATGGAACTAACTTTCTACTTATTCTACTACTCACTCACTAATCAGTATTTTATCCTCTACAATATTATTTGTATTATGCACACACCACTCTACTCTACTTATTATTAGCATGTCTCATTTACCTGGCGTAATTGATTAACTTTGGAATTTTATTAATTGCATTCGATTTAATTCGGTTTTATTATCTGATTTATATTATGTAATCTATCTTATTTATAAATATGTATTTGTATAATTATTTTACTAATAAAGGAATTAACCAATCAACATGCATCATTCGGTTGAATTTGGGGTGAACATCCAATCAGGTGCGAGGGTTTGATAGATTTAGAATTTGAATTGACCAATTGATCAGAGATGAGCATTTGGATGTTTGAATTTAGTTACACTAATCAGAAGGAAAAAGTACGTATTTGTGAATGACCCCCGTTTGTTGATGTTTTCGGTTGACTGGCTTCTTCTGTGGTTTGAGTGTCAATTTATATTTTGCATTTCTAGATTTTAATTGTCGTTTTATTATGATTGATTTGTTTGGTCCTTCTTATTTGTTATCAGCAGCAAATATGAATTGAGTATTTAATCGAAATGAGGAAAATGGACCAATCAAAATGCTCCGTTTCACAGAATTTCTAACTCAAAGTAAGTTTTCGGTCTATTTTGATTTGATTTTGATTTATTTTATTTGGTTATAGGATTTTGATTTCGGCTTCTGGTGTATCTCTCGACTTTTATCAATTTGATAAACATTCTTAACTAATCAGATTGCTACTTTCTATCGCACTTCCATTCTAATTCTTCTGTTTGCCATTTTTGAAGAACCAATCAGAATTAATCTTGGATTTTTGAATTCGAATCAGCCTAGCAGACTTTATTTACTCATACACGATGATGGATTCTACCTATCCTGCATATGGTCTACTAGTGGATCAATTTGATCGAAAGAAAGTGGATGTAAAGCACAGACTAAACGATATTGTGGATGATTTGTTTGGATTTCTCTTGGGTGAAGTTGTCACTTTTGTTACTTTTCCAAAACCCAATACTACTACTAGTCAACTACCACGGAATCTAGGGCCTGGTCCTCTTGGTTCTACATCTAATTTATCGTATGGTTATTCCCGAATCTCCGGTACTCAACATCAAATACCTCAACAACCACAACACCATCAACCAGTTCTCAATGTTCTTCCACCTCAACTACCTCAACAACAGCAATCTTTAGTGTCAAATAATCATTTAAATGAACTTTCTGGTACTCCTGGTATTCTGTCACAGAGAGGCGGACAGTCACATGACCTTGGAAATATGCAATTTTCTGGTCAACCCGGAATTCTTGGTCCCGTTGCCCGTTCAGTCACAAAACCACAACCTTCAAAGCAACAACAACAACTACCTCAACATCAACATCAACCACCAATTTTAACCCCAAATTCCGATCTTCGGAATCCTACTTTACCTAATTCTCAGAACAGAGCTCCATCATCATCAACAACACTACGAATTCCTAGGTCCGAGGATTCTACAGTCAAAATAAAAGAGGAAATTCTCATTAGTGATGATGACGAAGCAGCAGCCGAACATGTGCAACCAAAGAATCTTCAACCAACTCTGAATTCTCAATCACCAAGCCTAGAATTTCCAAACCTTCCCACTTTAAATGAACGCGATGATCTCGTAGGTGGTCTTGAAGAGGATGATGAGGAAGACTGTCAGTGTGAGGAATGTCTATCATCGGAATTGGCTATAATTGCCGCTTCTGTAAAAGTGGAAATCAAAGAATACGATGACGAGGATGAGGAAGAACAGCTTCAAATGTTAAATCAAACTGGTTCGATGGTATCTAGGACACCGAAACGAACTCTGGAAGATGTGGATGACGATGAAGATGAGGATGATAGTCAAGAAGGAGGTCGAAAACGTGGTCGACATCCAAACATTCCTTCGATGTTGACCCTGGGTCTCAGTTGTCCTATTGGCGGTGGTGGTTGCTCTGGATTATTCGAAAATAAATCTGTTTTACAGGAACACATCCGGAACGAACATGGAATCAATCACGTGTACACGTGCCGGGTGCGAGGTTGCGGAGAAACGTTCGTATCATGGTAAGTAGGTCATTTTTTAATTAGCCAATCAGAATGCAGCATTCGTTCAAATAAAGTCAACCAATCAGCTTGCTTCATTCTGTTTTGATCCAATACTAATTCTGGCATTTTCTCTTTTCCCTCTAGTTTTGCCCTGAAGGAACACATTCAGCAAGGTCCACACCAGAACCAAACCGAATACGCCTGTGCACTTTGCCACAAGAATAACTTCTCCACCTATGAGACTCTCCTCTATCACCACAACAAAGTCCACGAGGAAGGTCACTTCAAATGTTCCATTCCTAGCTGTCCTTTTGTGGCACCCTTCCGTGTACTCGTAGCTCATCACATCAGACGTGAACACAATCGATTCCTGTGTTCAGTGCCAAACTGTCAAGCTGCCTTCAACTGTATGTCTCTGTATACTGTTCATCAGAGATCGCACTCTCAGGTGAAACCGTACCGGTGCACATATCCTGGCTGTCCGGGATTCTCATTTACTCAAACTGGCTCCGCAATACGGCACATTAGGACGGTGCATTTTAATTTACCGAAAAGTGTCAAAATGCAACGAGAGATGAACATTGTGGATGATCGAGAACCTACGGATTATCTTGAGGTGCAGACCGAGTTGTTGGGACAAGTTCAACCACAAGTTTGATCAACCAATTAGATCTTTTCTTTAGTTCAAACATTACATTGTATACAAATACTCATTTCTGATTAGTCTAATTTATATAAAACAATAACAATAAACTATTAATTACACATTTAAACCAGTGGATACACTTTATCCTTATTCACCGGGATACTCGGGCCCTAGAGTCCTAGGTCTGGTGCTCCGGTACCTTTGGTAACTTGAGGCCAACAATCGCGGCCGCCTGTTCCACAGTCTTCTCTCCCTTACCAAAATGTCTACCGTACAGTTCTCGGTACTTTTGTCCCGACTCGAGATAGGTTCGATAACAATTGCCGAGGAATTGTAGCTCTTCGGGTGCACGACATAGGCGCTGATCGGTGGCTTCGTGTTGACGGATTATCGAACGAATGTGGTCCAGAATAGGCATCTGGGATACTTTGTCCTATTATGAATAAATAGGATAATCAGAGGTCACAACTAATCAGAAAAGAGAATTTAGGCAAAACAAACCTTATTGAGACGAAGCAAATGACTGATGGATCGGTAAGTCTTGAGGGCTTGACCGTAAGATCGCACTACTGGAGCCGCAGACATGATAATATAAATAGAGCAAACTTTCTAAAGGTTTCTGTAAGAATCAGAGAAAATCCACTATAACCAAAACTGAAAAATCAGCCAAAAACCAGCTAGCGATGTTTACATCACGTGATATACAAATATCTTCAAAAAAAGTAGGTACAAAAGTTACGTCATCTGTGGATTTCATCCAAATTAAGAACGTATTCAGAAAATTATTCTTTCGTGTAATTTATTGTAAAATTACTCTGATTTTGGTTATTAATAAATAGCGTTACTGTATTATTTATGTAAATTAATAGAAAACTGATTGTGCGGTGCCACCCAAATACATAAAAACGCCACTGAACGCTTTCGCGCTTCTCTCTCTCTCTGCTCTCTCGACGACCACCAAACGACTGCTCAACGCAACACACTGTCAACACATGTAGGCACCCGGCTATTTGGCCTTTTTCTATTCTTTTTCTGTTTTGTTTGTTCTGTGGAACTTTTTTGAAACATCTCAATCGTCTTTATCACTCTCACCTGGATGTCCGTGGGACTTGCCAGCAGTAAGCATCACATTTTGATTGACAAATGGAAGAAACATCATCAATGGCTCAACTAACATCAACACAAGATTATAATCCCAGTAATGTATCACGTGAATATGTTCAAGAACAGGAGCAAGAATTGTGGGAATTCTGTTTGAACAAAATAGAAATGCTCTCTGTGCGATGTACATGGCCCGACTGTGAGGAACAGTTAGCCGACTACCCGACCTGGGAGAAGCATCTCACCGAGGATCATCGCATTTTTGCCTATCCCTGTTTCATTGATGGCTGTGGACAAGGATTCTTTCGAGAGTAAGTTGAATTATCCGTTTTTTGCTGTAATAACCCAAATACACGTGACAATTTTTTTTGCCTAGTATTTATTACCCGACTATATTTTGTTTGGGTCCCGGTCTATAGATGTAGAAATATTAAATACATATATTTTACCTGTAGCTTTAAATATCCTAACATCTGATTCATTCTGTTATCTCAGGATATAGTTTTTTCGGTTATTCTGTGGTTATGTGTGTATCACTGTTTTGGATTAGAAAACTTTTAGGGCAGATTCTTCTTTTCGGTTCTTTGTTTTGTAATCGGTTTTATTAATTTACCCATAACCGGTAAATTCAAAACCGAAGTCGAGGGAATTTTAAGTGTCAGTTTTTTGGCGGGATTTTTTTTCATAATTTCCTGTTATTTTTGGAGGTGTCGATTATTGTATACCTACATCATTATCTAATCTTATCTACATTTCTCTTCTCTAGAAAAGACCGTGACACGCACATCACTTCCCACCAGCACCCCCACACCTGCACCTGTCGTCGTTGTAATCGATCTTTTGACCATGCTGGCATTCTCTACCAACACAACTATCTTCACCACGAGCTTGGTGTATTCGAGTGTGTGTTCTATGGCTTCAAGAAGTGTGAATTCTACGCTACAACCCGAAATATGGTGGTTGAACATGCCCGTGAGGTGCACGGTCTACTGCTAGACCCAGAGAATGTGGTCTCGTTTGCACAGATTGGATCGAATGTGCCCGTGAATTCTGCTCTTCCTTCGTATTCTGCTACCAAAACGTTAGCACTCAATTCAACAGATGAAGTTAAGCCCGGCCAGGTGCATTACGTGGAATCAATTCAGAATTATGTCAATATCAATTCAAATTGTATCAAGCCCGGCATGACCATCAAAGACAGGAGCACTTCGAAGGTGTACAATGTGAGACTTGCCAAACAGAGTAATAATGCTATGATGCCTGTAATGGTTGTCACAAGACCGGTCAGTAACGGTATTCCAACAACACCGGGACCACGAAAACGAGGACGACCACCGGGACCGGGTAAGAAGATTCAGTTGGATCTCCGACAGTCTACAAATGCAACAAATACAATTCCAACATCTACACCACTTCCTACCATTGCTGCTCCAGTGAATTCGGTTGTAGTAAAGAAAGCTGTAAGCTGTTACGAAAATTTAAATATGAAACTAATCACTTTTGTAATTATAGATTTCAAAGTACGATGAAAGCTTCAGTTCCTCCCCGTCCTCTTCCTCCTCAAGTGAAGAATCCTCTTGTGAGTTGTCGACCTCTTTTTCGAACGCTGATATTACTCCGCCAAAAGAAGTGAAACCTAAAAAGCGTCAGCTACTGACCATTCCTCGAAAGCCAAAGAATGACGATCCTGATTCGGTTGACAAACCCAAATATCGTGGCTCACGGGCCGATGATGGTGGTGATGATTACTTCGGTGAATCAGATGATGAACTGGGCGATTATGCATTCCAGGATGACGAAGAAAATGATCCTGACTATGATGAATATGGCAAGGAGAAACAGAATAAGAGGAGGAAGAGGAGAAAGCGTAGCTCAAAGTTTCGATGCATTGATGATGAGTGTAATGAGACATTCGATGAGGAGGAACCATTTTTGGCCCATTTGAATGAAGTTCATCGTATTCATGTCTATTCGTGCTTCTTCAATGGATGTGGATTGCAGTTTGGAACTAGGTGAGTGTTGAAGAGAGGGTCTTGAGGGAGTTTTGATGTTCATTTGTTCTTTTTCAGTGCCGAATTGGTTTCCCATTGCGAGGTTGCTCATCCCGGCTTTGATCACCTGTCCTGTGGTCATTGCTCTCTGTCTTTCATTGAACGAGACGATCTCACTCATCACATCTTCAATGCTCACTGGCGTCATCTTCAGGGCGTCTTTGAGTGTCGCCAGGAAGGCTGTTCCTATGTGGCTTCTACTCGTCATCAACTGTTTTTGCATTATCGTTCGCATCATCTTCTTCATCCTCACAACAACAGCACAGCCGAGTCCACTAATGATGATCATCAGCTCGAGTTACATGAAACGAGTTCCCAAAGACCCTTGAAGCCTTTCGAATGTGGCTGGAAGGAGTGTCATTACGCTACGGCACACAAGTGGAGCATCGAGTTGCATATTCGATCGCAGCACTTGAAACTGCCCGCCACTGCTTCCAAGCAAAATGGTCAAAGCATTCAACAAGAGGGTTCGATCAATGTGAGTGGATTTTACAGAGTGAGAGGTGATTTTCTCAGTGAACAAGATGTGGCAGTGAGTGAAGTTCAAATGATCTGATTTGTAAATATGATTTTGTGATTATGTGTGACCACTGTGAGTTGTGGCATTCAATATGTGTGATTTATTTTGTTATTAAATTGAGATAGATGGAATGAACATTGGACCATAGTTGAATTTGTTTGGTTGACACCGGGAAATTCAAGGAAATTCAACAAATTTACTTCGAGAGAGGTTGGAACGCTTTCTTTGGTAATTACTAATACTGTGAAATGACCAGAACGATATTATTAATCGTTACTTGGACACTTTGCTTTGCGTTAACACTTTAACACAATTAATTAACATGCACAACAACTTGCTTAAAGTGTTCATATTTGATGAAAACCAGGCGCGCCTCTTACAACAGAACCCCCAGTTTCTCTTCTTTTTCTTGATGTTCTCAATCTAAACCACATCCTTAGTAAGATCTGGTGACGTCCCTCAAGTTTGTCTCCTCCTTGATCTATATTTAAGAATGCACCCATCCGAAAGCCGTCTTCATTCTGAACTATCATCGCTGAGCTTTCTTCGGTTTGTCTTTGCATATCTCTGTTTTGCTTAGTTTTGATTTAAGTCAATTGTGACGTTCGCTTAGACCATCTTACTTTCCCATCCCGTTCGTATTGCTTTCTAAATGGTCACCAGTCCTGACACTAACGCTCTGGTCCTCATTGACGTTTTTGTAAATTCTTTCTATACCGTGACAAATGACACCAATGAATCGATTAGCTACCGAATACTGATTGGAGCACAAGAATGCACAGGTGAAGAGTCAACTGGCCACTGAACAATCTCACCCAGTTGATGACTTGGTTGGCTTTGTGCTGGACCATTGTTTCAGTGCGCGCACTACTATAGTATTAGCTAATTGGTTCGGTTCAAATGATTACAATTCGGCGAATCCACAGGCAACAGTGGTAAATCGGATTGAAGGTATTTTCATTTCACAGTGACACTGTAGTAATCGTTTTTTCAATGTGATCTAGTAACATCTAGGTCTGTTTCAGGTGAACAAATTGTATCATCAATAGAACTTTAAACTTCAATCCATATTGACGTTCATATGTTTCATTTGTTGTTTGTCAAACCATTTTTGAATTAAAATAAAGTAAAAAAGATAACATCAGAAAAACTCATTTGCACCTAAATGTTAATTAACATGCAGAATCATCATAGCATCTATGAACAGTTTCTGCCATAGAATATGCCATTGCGCAATATGTTGCAGTATCTCGTGTAGTGTATCATTCTACACCACCAACTGGCAACATTCTATATAGAATGACCACCAGATCAGCTGCTCAGGATGCATGCAGCCGGTGTTTGCTATAGCATTCTCGCTCTCAAATTTTTCTCACCTGTGTATTCACTTGTACATTGTACGACAACAAAATACCACAACACACTGTAATAACTATGGTTTTCCCACTTTCCCATTTGTTTGATTGATCCGATCGATTAGATTTCTTCTGTACACACAAACTTGTCCGAATGTGTGTTAACTTGTGAGTGATCTTGTTCGTGTTTTGATTGAAATCATGTCTGAACCCAACAACAACTCTACAAGTCATCGAGTCGATGATGACGAGTCAGCAGAGCCACACGAGAAGATTAGTTTGATCATTGGCAAAGTAGAAGAACCACAACAAGTTGAGCCACAATCAATTCCTGTGCAGAAGTCAACATGTCGCCCCATTCCGAAACGATTCATCCTGGTTATTATGTGCTTTTTCGCTATGTTCATGATGTATTCCTTGAGAGTGAATCTATCGGTTGCGATTGTGTCTATGGTGAGGCAGAATAACAATAGTTCATCTTCATCTTCAAGTTCCAATTCGGAAACTTTTGATTGGAACGAGAAAACACAAGGATTAATTTTGGGAAGCTTTTTCTGGGGCTATTTGGTACTGCAGCTGCCTGGTGGGAGAATGGCTGATTCGTTTGGATCGAAGTGGTTGTTGGGTGGAGGAATTTTGGGTACTTCCGTCTTGACCATTGTGAGTCCGTGGGCTGCAAATATTCATTACTCTGCGTTTATCGTTTGTCGGATTCTGGAAGGAGCGTTTGAGGTAGGGCTTTTGTTCTTAGAATTGTTTCAAATTCTTTGCTTGTCCTTCTTTTGTTCTTTGCCTAATCTTTTCTCTTTACTCTCACCTTACTAATTCCATCAATATATTAACCTAGGGCGTAGTACTCCCAGCCCTACACTCAGTAATCGCCAAATGGTTTCCAACCGACGAACGAAGCACCGTTGCAGGTGTAATCTACTCAGGCCAAATGATTGGCACAGTCATTACAATGTTTTTCACCGCAATTCTGTGCGACTGGAGTTTGGGAGGATGGCCTTCAGTGTTTTATGTTTTCGGTCTTGCTGGGGTAATTTGGTTTGTCTTTTGGGTTTATGTCATGCACGAGACTCCTGAAGATCATCCGAGTATTACACAAGAAGAACTGCAGTTGATTACAGCCAGCAAAAATGAAATTGCATCGAAAGAGAAACCGAAAGTTCCCTGGAGGAGTATCTTTACCTCTGTCCCAGTTTGGGCTCTTGTGTGTGCTCATTTTGGTCAAAATTGGGGACACAACACAATGTTGACCCAGATGCCGAGATATTACGAACAAGTGCTTCACTTTGATCTCAAAAGTGTAAGTCTTTTGATGTTGTCTGACTTTTAGCTAATTTTCTGCATCCAGAACGGACTCTACTCAGCTCTTCCGTACCTAAACCAGGCCCTAGTGTGCAGTTCCATGGGTGTCCTGTGTGATCGTCTGTATCGAACCAAGCGTTTCACTCTGGGCACACTGAGAAAGTCGTTCAACAGTGGCGCATTCATCGGTGCAGCAACTTGTCTACTGTTGGTCACACTGATTGGACGAGACAAGTTTTGGAACATTATTCTACTCATCATGGCATTGGGCATCAATGGAATGTTCATGGAGGGCTTTATGGTGACCCACGTGGACATGTCACCCAATTTCGCTGGCACTCTCATGGGCATCACCAATTGTATTGCCAACTTTTCAGGTGTCTTTGCGCCCATGGTTGTGGGACTCATTCTCTCGGGGCTGGTTGGTGATGCGACTGGACCAGAGCTGGAGGAACGGACACTGAGAGGATGGAATTATGTGTTCTACTTGGCGGCGGGCATTTTTGTGGTCACTGCGGTGGTGTTTGTTCTGTTTGGATCGAATCAGGTGCAGAAGTGGAACGATGCAACAGTCCAGGAACAAGAAGAAGAAGGAAAGGATCGTGATGATGATGAAAAGCAAAATGGTCAATCGCTTAAGGCTTAATCACATTGGACGATGCGTCCAACATTGCAGTATTAAGTAACGTCGTTGACGTGAAGAAGACTTGAATGTTGAAGTTAGTTCAACATTTGATTGTTTTTGGTTCAAGTTATCTCTGTTATAAAAGGTCAAATTAAATCATAAAAGATTGATATGGTACTGCGTAATAATGTGCATAGAATAATAAGCGAATAATTCACCGGTTGACATGCAAATAACAGGTGACATTCACTGGCGATTGTGCACATGATTGTAATGCTTATTCAAGATACTTTTCTGAGCAAACCTTGCCCCACAATAAGGCCAAATCACAAAGATGAGGTCGTTCGCCGATGTGCGTTAGAATATGATCTGGCAAATAATGCGAATTAGTGAAGGCAGAGTAGCATCCAACCACGGAGGATCACTCCAATCGTCGAGACAACAAGTGAGTGTCCACTTGGATGAAATCAATTGGATTGCGATCATCGATGCTGGGCTTTGATGAATTGAGGAAGGTTTGAAGTGACTCACACGAATGTGAGTGACCACAGTAACGCGTTGCTCCGAGCTAATACGAACAATCGGGTCAGGTGCCACTTAAAGTGTCTACACTGATTGTGAAACTAACTTTTGTCAAGTGGTTTTAAAGCTTTAAAAATTATTATCAAGTACTTAAGTCGCGACTGTGTACTGATTGGTCGGTTTGATGAGTCGCATATACATTGGATGACACATGATAAGTACTTGTAAAGGCATGTGTTTGTTAACACAATTGAGTTTAGTGTTTGAGCTAAGTTACATACCACCCAATTTACTAAACTTTGTATGCTCAAATAACCAATAGAAACAAAGATTACCGTCGCAAGATTACGTAGAGAGCAATAGTAGATCAATTAAGTAGTAGTCACACTACCAAACTTGGAACCTGTTGCTTCATTTGGTGCTTTCAAGTCAGTTTTAATGAAGTTTGGCGAATGTAACATTTTGTTTTTAGTCTACTCCACTCGTCAAAAATGAGCATCAATCTGGACAAATTATCGAGTGATGTTGAGTACAACATTCTGCTGATTGGTGAAACTGGTGTTGGCAAATCGACATTCATTAATGCGTTTGCAAATTATATAAAATTTGACAGTTTGGATGAAGCAATTGGGAAAAAGATTGAAGAAGTGATTCCAACAATGTTTGAAATGAAAGATTCGAATAGTGGAAAAATGATTGAAATTGAATGTGGAAATGATGAAAACGAACTTGATGATGGTCGAGGGTACACGTGCACTCAACGACCGAGAATCTATGAATTTTGTTCGAACGGCAAATTGATTCGACTAATAGATACTCCGGCAATAGAATGGGACATTTTAAAAAATAAAATTAAAAATGATTATCTCAACATAATATCACAGTGTTTAGTGCAATTTCAAAAGTTACATCGAATTGTGTGGATGAAATGCGATAAGTTTACACTAAACGAAATGCTTTTATTGCAAATAATTCCCAAAAGTGCATGCAACAACTTTGTGATTTGTTATACAAAAGAATTGTTTTACAAAACCAGAGATAAACAAGTCTTTGCCGAATTGAAGTTAAACATTGAAAAATTAACAAAAATAACACCCAAGTACCGTCAGAATGTTTTCATCATCGACAACTGTTCATATCAGTGTTTGGTTGCTCACAGGCGAGGACATGCTTTCAGTGTTGAGCGAACCAACGAGTGTAGATCAAATTGGATTTATGCGAGTGAGCAAATACAAACAATGATCAACTGTGTTGCGAGTGGAGAGCCGTATGAAGTGACAAATGTGGTCGAGTTTATGCAATCAGTGCAAATAATGAATTTGTGCATGGAACTAAATAAATATAAAAAATATGTACAAACAGCCGAAATAACTAAAATAGTGAATTTTTTAGAACAAAACCAAACTGAATATGAAAGAGTTGAAGACATTTGGGTGAAGTTGCTGGCAATGTTGTTGTACTCGAGTCTGGTGAGTGATGATGATTGGTGGCTCATTGATTGAACATTCTTTTGTTAGGTTTCGTTGGATTCTTTGAAATTTATAATTCGGCAATATAATTTCGGTTATGAAAAACAACAAGTTGGGTCAAAATTTTTCAACAGGTAGTGGATACGTCTAATTATCTAAATGAAGTATGCTGGATCGATTGATAACTAAGATGTGGCTGATGAGCATCATGCCGTTTCAAGTGATCCAAATGCGACAATATCTCTTCATTAAGCATTAAGCATTGTCATATTTTTCCTATATTGCCATTGTTGCAGCCCTAGCTAAATTGAAAATTAACGCTTTTTGTACATTAGCAAAGCAAGAAGCTCATCGGTCAGGTAAAACTTACCAATCAATCCAAATTACCCAAATGAGTTAATTAGAACTATCCACTGACCTGTAAGAAAATGTTGACCCGATTTAATTACAGAAACAATGTTAGCATGGGCAAATTATCAAGCATTTTTCAAAATCATCAATCGTTTGAAGAAAAATTTAGCAAATGTTCTGCAACTAGTGATTTTCAACAGATATATAATGAATTATGCAACTTGCAACACACAGGTTCGTATTTCGTAAAGCATATTGCCCAAATTACCCAACCTCAAAACAAAATCGACATTTCTCAAATCACAATACTTCGTCCAGACTTTGTCAAGTATCAAACGAACATATCTAAACTAGTTCAGTTACAGCAAATCCTGTCGATAGTGATCGAGAACAAGTTACTGCTGGTCGACATTAAAAGTGCGAGTCAGGACCAGTGCGACCTGAGCAATGCAACACTGCACAATGTTGTGTTCACATTTGGAAAATCAACAAACGAAATTCGTGATTTCATTGTGAACGAAACTCACATGAACATCAATGAAGAAGACATCAAATTCATAATCGAAAATATAAATCGTCTAATCCAAACCAATTTCGACAACCTGAGTCACGTCATCAAGAATTACTCACCAATCAAATTAGCAGTTCAAAACGAACTAAAGAGACGTTCCCAAGCATCATCAAGCACTTCCAAAGAGAAATCAACTATGGCAAACATTCCGAGTACTTCTTCCCTCGAATGCGATATAAATTCTCAGTATCATCCATTCCTGCAGCAACTCTACCAACACTCTGATCATCCAGAAGCAGATGTAATCAACGATTTAAACAAAATGATCGAACAAATACTCAAAGTGAAAAACAAAATAATTAATAAAAAATGAAGTGCGATTTTCTTCAATTCTTGCCACCAAAATTTTCATTAATGAGTCGTCCTCTCACGCATAATTTCATCTCGATCCTGGATCAATTCGAGTAGCGACTCGAAGTGGATTGTGAACGATTGAGGAAAACTCGTGGCTGGGGTTGATCAACAATTTTGAAAAAATGTGCTTTCAATGATCATTCAATCAATCTGCTTTGGCCTATTTTGTTACATTCAATTCCTGGCCTGATCCAATTGATTTAGGCCAACTGACTAGGAAGTGTTTGAATGATGCCAAAAGCGTTGGCAAAATTACTATTATATTTTTATTTTTTATTTGGCATCTTTAAAATAGTCGAAATCGACAATTTTAATCTGAGGACCAGAGGATAAGCGCACAAAATATATACCTTTCAAAAATGTAATCTAGGCCCATTGTGTGTAACAATGACCATGTTACATTGTAAGTACTGGATTGTCTGTATTGGAGTAACTGTCTTTCCGTGACATTGTAGTCCGACTTGGAGAATTTATATTTCATCGTTGTACAAAGTATTTTAAATTAAAAATGGATGCAACAAATTCGATAAACAGTCGGTAAAAGGTAATTCCATCGATGACACACCAAATTGACGCTGAGGAGTAGATCGCACGTGGAGAGTGCAGCAAGGGATGGTTGAGAGAGACATTGTTGAAGGGAAAAGGGAAAAGTGGAGGGTGGATCAAATACGAAGAGAAATTGCAAACAAATTAGAAAGACAACACTCGGATGACTCTAGGAGACAAAAACAACGATCCCAACAAAACTGAAGAAGCTGAAAAGTATTTTCGTGTATGTTAGAGTGCGCATGTGCTTGCTCGCTGCTTTACTATTGTTGCGGTTGTATGAACCGGTGTGTTGTTTTGTCTTTTTCTGTGAGTTAGTTTATCTCTCCAGCATTTATCTATTTCCACTAATTCTCTGGTTTCACGATGAATCGATTCCAATTGTCAGTCATCAAGAATGAATTTGCCAGTGATTTGACCACCAACACTGTCACCAATTCCAGTGCACAACTTTACACAACCACAACTCAATCTATAACAACTTCGCAGTCTTCATTCGATCCATCTCGCATGGCTCGTAAACCCGTTAGTGGCATTTGCGTCAAACAAGAACACTTCGAGGAAGAGACTGCTTTACCCAACCACCAACAATTCACCGAATGTAATTTGTCAGTTTAGTTTTATAACAACTAACTTTCCTTATTCATTTCCCTACAGACCCAAACTCTTGCCCACTCTCACCACTCAGCCATCTCGTTTCTACTGTCACCACCGAAGAGCATTCTGTTGCAAACCAACTCCCTCCTCACTCAGTCATCGAGACTGTCCAGTACGATCCAAACATTGCGATCAAACAAGAACAATGCGATCAATCTCAATTGGGTGAATCTGTGCAAATACCCGAGACTGTAAATCAATCTATCGAATTATGTCCAGTCTTGATCTTTCTTTCTGGTACTGTTCAAATATTCAACTCAACTCCACTGTTGATGTCATCCCAGTCACTCTCTACTGCTCAATCTAGTGGTATTTACAACCAACAAGTATATGATCATGATTATATGAACAATGATGGTTTGTGTTTTGTGTCTATCTTGACTGCTTGATTGATTACTTTTGCGGTTTGACAGGTACATCAAACAACAAACTGACTGAGACCCTTCAAATAAATCGTATTGTGAATACTCAATACTTTAAATCTCTAACGAATCAGCACAACATTGTGGACCCAAGGAAGGTGGAAGAAGTACATTCAAATTTTGAAGACGGTGGTTGCACTCAATATGCAGTGAAACGTGTATTGGACTTTGAAAGAATGGACACCGAACGAGCCGAGAAGAGACAAAGAAGTGAACAAATTAATTATGAATTTGGAGTGATTCGACCGAACACGAATGAAGGTGGCGATGAAAGTGAAGTGAATGAACAATGTGGCCCGAATGGAGATGATCGAGATGGCCAACTATCGACCGATGCTCAAGTGGACGAAGGTGGTCATCGTGACCCAATCAATGCGATTCAACAGCAAGTGGACATTGATGCTAACAATGCTTGTGCAGTGCAACACCCACCTAGGAACAACATCATCCATGCTGCTCGCTTACCTGGAACCAAGTTCAAATGCTATTTTCCCGGATGCATTAAAGAATATAGTCAAAAGCGTAGTTTGGTTTGCCACGCTCGCGATCATACCGGCGAGAAGCCGTTCAAATGTTCCTGGGATAGATGCGACAAGTCATTCGCTCGAAGTACCCATTTGCAAACGCACATGCGAGGTCACACAGGTCAAACAGGTGAACGTCTGTACGTCTGTGACAGGCAGGGATGCAACTCTGCCTTCGCTCGTCCAGCACATTTGCGAGATCACATTCTAACTCATACTGGAGAACGACCTCATGCATGTGAATATCTTGACTGCGGAGCTAGGTTTGTACAGAAAAGACAATTGAATGATCATTACAAACGAATGCACAATCGCCAATGAATGTATCACTTACCTATAACACAATTATTCACTAATTGTTTTAAACAGAAATACTGTAAATACATCTATTACACAATACCATATCGATCTTGTGATTTAATTTGACCTTTTATATAACACTCAAATAAATTGAACCCAAAACAATCTATGTTGAATTTACACAAACAGTAACGTTGACTTGTCTACCTTTGTATTATCTGATAAGAGCAGCTCACATCAGTGTCTTCCAACTTGAGCAACAAGATTAGTAAGATGTAAAAATAAAATATAAATAAATAAATCTTTTAATCATAAATAGCCAAATGAATGTAATAATGAGTGTGTTAATGTTCAACAGCTGCACCAGTACATGATCGCAAACGCAAATCCGGCAAAGATGACCACAAAGTGAGGCAAGTGCAGCATCACCGAGACCATAAAGTGGAGTCGAAAGGCGGAAGTGGTGGTCTTGTAGCAAATGAGCGCGAGCATCAGTACCGAGAAGACCAGCACCTGCACCACCTCGACCCGATAGACTGCATGAATGCCAAAGCCAACTAGTGCAAAACTGGTCATCACCACCGCCAGTGCCCACAACTTGTAGCCCTTTGTGTGAATGTCCTGGGTGAAGATGGTCAGTGAGATGAAGCCCAGCAGAATGAGAAAGCCCAACATTGTCCAACGTAAAGCGTTCGCTTTGATGCTCAGCTTCGATTTGGCATCGGCTCTGCGTTTGCGTTTGTTTCGCTTCGATTGTGAACCAGTCAACTTGCCCCACCAACCAGTTGCACTTTTGTCATCCTTTTCAGACTTTGATTCGCCAAATGATGGCATCTTCCAGGTGAGAATTCGGTACAAATCCATGCTTGAGGTGCGGTAGAAAAGAAGGGACTTGTGAAACTTGCTGCCCACCAAAATGAAGTCGAAATGCGAATTTTACTTGAAAAACAAAACATTTTGTCTCAAATTGAATTTGAATATCAATTCGAAAAAGAAGAGGACAAACTGGAACGTCCGTGACAGGATTCGAACCTGCAATCTTCTGATTCGAAGTCAGACGCCTTATCCGTTAGGCCACACGGACTGCTTGATTAAGTGGAAGAGGTTAAAATTGCTACTTAACATAGACTTGAGTAATCACATCTTTTATCAATCGATTGATCGACTTATTAACTCAAGTGTTTCTCAAAGTTTCGTGTCTCAGACAATCAATTGGTTGATTACATTTGTACTTGTTTTATCACTTGCTTTCGATTGCCCTTATCATCGTGGCTATCTTTGTCTGATTGTCGTTATGTGCAACTGCTTCCACTTGTGATTGTGAAGTTAAAAGCAAAGTTGAGTACAATCGAGCAGCATTTGGTTCTGAATCCATCGGTGAAACATGTTGCATTAAGAGGTCCCAAGTATGGATTCTTAGTATACTACCAAATCTATTACCGATTTCTTTATTTATACGAGAAACTCATTATCAAAGAATTTGGAGAACACTTCGAGATGAGATCTTCTCCAGATGTGTCCCACTTTCCCAAATCATTCGTTCGATTCAATCGATCAAAGCCAAAATTTATGGTGACATTTAGCAATCAGCGACTTGTTTCCATGACCAATGACAGATGAAACAACCGATATAAATGCACGAATTCATAAATGTTTTTTTTAATAAATAAAGTTGATTTTCCAAATGATCAATTGTTTATTGATTTATTATTGTTTTAAAAATTGCCAGAAAATTAATTCAAGATAATTAAAATGAAATTTAAATTTAAATTTAGGAGATCATCATAAATGACGTATCGAATGTATATTTGATTTAGATGTGTGTTTTAGATATGAAAATTACAAATAATATATAAATTTAAATCTAAATAGAGTTCCATTCCATGTCACCAGATGGCGTCAGGGGTGTCGTAGGTTGGCTTGATTTACCATTGTTCAGTGCTGGATTGTTGTTCTGGTCGTGGTTAGTTTGACTTGTCTGGGTTGATGCTGCGATCCTCTGGTTCTGTGGTTCTGCATTGGTATTCTGGAGTGACAATTGATTTGGAACAGCAATTTGGTTTGATTGATTCGATTCTGTTAGGTACTGGGAGAATAGTTGACTCAACTGGTTTACAGAGACTTGGGATTCGGAATTCTGTTTATAAGGTAAATGTTAGGGAATCAGGATCATAGGAAAGTCTATTAGCCTCTTACCATCATGTCCTGACTCTGGTCCAATTGAGTAAATGGATTGAATGTTCCAGATGCTGTTTGATTCTGTGCATTGCGATCCATCACGTCCATCATCGCAATATGTAGACCTTGTTTTATTTTGTCAAGGGCCACTTTTACTAAGTCTTTAGGTCCTGAATCTTCACTACCAGAAAATAGTTTTTCAATGACTTGCTTCAAATCCGATTTGGATTTTTGTTTTCGGTCCCGGACAGAAGCCCATTCTGAAATCTCATCTGACAGACTTGAATAATGAGGTCCACTGGAGCTTAGTTCCACCAGGGTTCTAGGTTCCTCGTCCAACATTTCATCATCGTCCTCTTCTTCATCTTCATCTTCCTCGGCTTCTTCGTATACTTCGGTTTCAGGTTTGAGAATCGTTTCTTGATTACTCAAATCCCAGTTTGTTTCCTGTAATTCCGGATATTCCGGATTCTCAAGAACCTCCGGCTCTTCAAGTGGAAGTGGTTCATCGTCCAAGGAATGTCGAGAATTTCGGAACAGGATTCTCTGTCGCTTCTCAACTTGGCTGGAACTGTTACTTCGAGACAATCGACTATGCGATCTCAAATGCACTCCTTGTCCAGTTGAAGCTGAACCATGTTCGGCATCAGTGTCGATGGTAGTGCAGGTATCAACTGTCGCTGTGCTAATTGTGGACATGTTATCATCGAATTGATCTTTTGAATCAAGCGATTCTTTAGGATTCTCTGAGTTTTGAACTGAGTTCTCGGAGTTTCGTTGAGCAGATTGGCTCGGATTTTTGTGTTTGTTCCGCTTTCGACGACGTTTTCGTTTATTCCTGTTTGAAATGACGCCACCTGACGGTTGGGACCCATCCAATTGACCAGTTGGAAGTAAGGCAATCTGTTGATGTTGACGCGAGTGATGAACTTCGAGTTGCTGGCGGAGAGAATCCTTCTCAACCAGGAGTTCATCGTTCTGGTCTTGCAGACTCTGGAATAATGACACAAAACGTAAGAAGGGAGCAAAAAGTAGGAAATAAAAAGAAAAAAGTACTTTATTCTGGTACTTCAATCGTTCCACTTCCTTCACCAAATCCTGGTATTGTTGATCTTCCATTAGAGATTCATAGGATTCAAGTTCCACGATCTAGATTAGAAAAGATAAGTTACCTATGAATCTACGCATACACAGTCTTACCTTTGCATGCAGATGACTAGCTTCTTCGACTTGTCTCTGCATTTCAAGGCAATTCCGCTGCAGGTCACCGTTCTGGGAATGAATTCTGTGGTATTCCTTTTCGAGTCGTTTGTTTTCCTAGTGGGAATGAAAAAAGTTTGTTTGTTTTTTGTTTACGAGACACTTGTCTTTTGTTCACGGAATCTCAGTCCTTTGTCCCTAAAATGAACTTGTATGAACTTTTTTCTCTTATCTCATCCAACTGCATCTCAATTCACAGTCAATTTAGTCTTCCCAGCACTACATCTCAATTTGTCATCCAATTAACTCGATATACGTGACCTATCCACTCGAGTATGTCCGTCCGTCCGTCCGTCTTCTGGCCCATCTCAATAGTCTGCCAATTTTCATTAACGACATTGCACACCCGAGTGTATGGCGTGTCTAAATTAAAGTGCAGCAGTCCCCTCATCCAGTCTCCGACCAGTCCTCTTCCTCTCAATCAAGCTCGTAAGAATAAGAAATTGATTAGAAATTCAAATTAGTGTTCATTCAAAAGAAGAAGAAGACGAATTCGCAATACTAAACACTGCATTTCAATTAGTCCGAAGAAATAAAAATCAACCCAGGAAAAAACTAACAGGAAATTCACATTTGTTGTACTCAGAAACTGGATTTCCGGTAGAGTTTTAGAAGAGAAATTTTGAAAACACGTGAAATGATGGACATGCCCTAAACTTACCTCTTCCAACACCAGAACATTCTTCCTCAATTTAGCCATCTGTTCCTGCAGTGATCCCATCTGCTTCTCGGCATCCTGTCTCAGATGACAACTCTGCACAATCATCATCTCCTTCTCCTTTGAAGATTCTGTCTCAATAATTCTTATCTGATCTTGATATTTCTTTTCGATAATTCTGTTGAAGGAAATTTAAAGAGAAAGTCAAGAAAATTTTAAAGAGAATTTTGCTAGAAAGATTTGATCGCACTTACAGCATCTTATCGTTGGACGATTGTTCCATTCGTAAATGTTGTTCGTCTACTTCGGCAGCCAAGAATTCTGCTCGGGAGTTTGCCTCCGAGAGATTCGATTGTAAACGTTCGCATTTGTCGGTGAGATGCTCGTGGGTGATTCTGAATGATAAAAAAGATTAAGATTAGCTTTAATGTCGTTTATTTAAAATAAAACTCTTTTGCGTTAATCTTCAAGTATCTTTATGCAATCTTTCAATTGTTTATCTCTTAATCCAATCTATACAACCCACCACCCTCACAAATCAATCTCCCTTCCACCCCTCACGCCCACCCCCTCCACACTCCATCCCAAAAGTATCAATTTACATATGTCCCGCTGTTAAGTGTATGTGTGCCATTACACTGGCCACTGGTCATTCTCACTGTGCCTCATTCTCCCACTCGGTGACAAATGTGCGTGTGTGCCTTAATGGACACCAATTCCATGGTCTACACAGAACACAACACAAATTGATCTGCTCCAGTGTGTCTGTGTCTGTGTTTGGTTATATCACTGCCAGATGATCTCTCAGAGTTGCTCTACTTAGACCAATTTGTTCTGTTCCCGGGGTCTCTCTCGACACACAATTCTGTGTGACTATCTGTCTCTCAATGTGTCTAGAACCAGAACAAACGAAAGAATCGTTGGTGGAAAGATAAATGCGATTAGATTAGAGTCTCGAGTCTCGCTCTCTCCCTTCTCCTCTCCTTTCATTCTCTCGATCAAAATCGCATTTGTCCCCTTAAATGTTCATGAAAGACTTGACTGGACACAACAATCTAGAATTACTATCCATTCTGTTTCTTCTTATCTCTGGATTCTCTCAATTTTTCAACTCGCACAGACAGACAGAATTGAATGAATTGACACAAATAACATTGAGTTTTAAATTTATTGCGTCAAATTCTTTTTATTCTTTGATTATCTTTTCTGGACTATAAAATTTTATGATAATAAAATAAAACTCATTTAGACGTTGTTAATCGAAATATTATTCTTTTTATGGGAGGCGTTCATATACGACGTTACGTTATCAGATCGAAAGATTGTAACATAATATACGAATGAATCCTTTTTGAAATTACATGACCCCAAACTCCACGTTCTATTTTATTTAAAACAGACTTGAATCTCATTTTTGTCTTGGATCGCTTTAATCGATCGATTAAAGTTTAGAATTTGCTTAAATTATTTGCACACAATTCGCCAACTGTTTCCTCGCACTAATCCCCAGTCTAACTTCTTCCTTATTTCGTTTTATTTCCCTTTAAAAAATTATTCTCTAAAAATAACTTTTCTCTGTGCAAATCTGTGACCATCTCGATTCCTTCAATTCCAATAGTAGAATATAAAATTAGTCACCCAGAATCTGCTCACAGAATCAATAAACAGAGAACACATTCATTCTGCCACTGCATTCTTTATTAGTTTGTTTATTTATCCTAATTCTGTAATTTGTGAACAGAATTGCGCATCATTTAGTTCCTACCCAGAAGTTGTATTCATTTTCTCCGCTCACTCCCAACATTAAAGAATATTCTGATTGGTCGATTATTCAGTTCATTTACAGTGCAGAATTTGTCACACATTCAGTCGTTTCTAAATTACTTTGCGCCTCTCTTTTTGTTGATGATCAAAATATAAAGACATTAACACTAGTGCAAAATCTGTTTCTAGTGCAAAAGCATTAAAATATCAGGGAAAATAAAACGGGGGTCGTACGAACCCCCAAACAGTAATAAATCGTAATACATTTTTGAACGATCAGAATTCGAACGACACAGCTAAACAAGAATTATTACCAATAAATCCTCACACGTTTTTCTTGTAATAATCTTATTTTTAAAATAATAAAATTTCAAAATAAAATAAATATAAATTCTGTCTGCGTTTCAAAGCAAAAACATGAAAATTGTAAATTCTTATTTGCCGGACAGTGAAGCCCAACAGTAAGGGGATTATAACATAATAAAAATTGTATAAATAAATTTACAGCCAATCACATTAATTCATTCACTAAATAATGGACCAATCAGAATTGAGTCTTTTGTGGGGTCAATTTATTGTCATGTAATTGGATATTTATTAACAAGCGAAATTGGCCAATTAAAATTATTGTTTTTGTCTAATCTCAAATTACACATTAATAAATGGCATAATAAATTTTGAGCTATACACAAAGTACGGATTTTTGACAAATTTTTGCGCTCAGTCCCCTTCTCATTATAAATTATTTTACCCAGACAAGACTACTAAATTACTTTGTGTAAATTGCCTATCGCATAATAATGTGTTCATGTGATTATGACGCGACAAATATTGTCTTCTTTCCGTCCTTTGTGTATAACCCCTAACGATCGTTAAGGGGTAATTCATAAATATCATTACGTAACATGACACAGAAGACAATTTAGAGCTCTGACACTAACGAGGGCTTGTTGTTGTTGTTAGTTTGAGAAGAGAAAAGATAAAAGTTAACTAGATGATCATGATGATGGCAATGGTGTAATTAGATTTAAAATTTAATGAGATTACGACATGTTGTGTTATGTGATACAATGTTGTGTAACGTGCTATGTGGAAAGGGGCAGAGAGGACGATAAAAGAGTATATAAACGAGTGCTGATTAAGTATTGATAAGGCAGTTGAATTCACAATTTGATTGGGCTATTTTAGGAGAAAGTGGGAAGGGGGTCAAACTTAGATTGCAGGACATGAGTGCCCAATGATCTGACTTCATGAGAGTTCCCATGCGAATTTGCACTATGTCTCTTATATTCTTGGATTCTCTAATGGGAATATATACTCTAATTTAAAATTTATTAATTCAGAGTTAATTTTGATTGGTCTGCGAAATTGAATTCAGTTTCGAAAAAATTTCAAGACAAATTAAAGAATTGTTAATTTATTTTTCTAAATTTTAAAATTCGACAAAAATTCTTGTAAATTCTTTTCTCGCCCTGTTCCACCCTGTAAATTATCACAAAACGTTTCGAATCTTTAATTTTAAATCTTAATTGAAAACCTTAAATTCTCTCTTTCTTCAGAATCATTTAGCAAAAGTAGTAGAGATCTCTTAATTAGCATAACAAATCATGAGAGAAACGATCGACCCTTCTCTCTTTTTTAATTTAAAATACTAAACATATCAAAGATCATGCAGAATATTCCTGTAAAATATTCATAGTATATCAAATAATTTAATTTCTTGAAATATTCTGCTTCCTCTTGCTAATTTAAATTTAAATTTCGCAATAAATTATTTCGTGTATGCATTCGTCCGCTCCCACTTACTTTAATTGGGTAAATTCATTAAGAAACGTTGCCAGACAGATCTAGAATGGGAAAGAGGAGGAAAATTAAAAGTTGAATTAATTTAAAATTCTCTTAATTGTCCCGTTGGAATTCAAATATATAGAGTGATTCAAAATTACGTCATTTATGAATTACTCTGAATTTGGTTCCAAAAAGACCAACAAAACTTACTTGATAAAGTTCGCTATCATTTCCATGGTACAGTTTGTCCTCCATCTGGGACCAGAGTTCGTATACGTTGAGATACTGTTTCGGGTTGAAGCCAAAATTCTGTGAATAATATACAAAAATAATTAGAGAATTGATAATTATTAAAAGCACGCAATTTTCCTCATCTAATATAAGAAAGCGTGATAATTAGATTATTTGATAATATACTCTCACTCCTACATTTCATATATAAATTGAATAAAAGTCTTTTGACCTCCAAATCCGCTCTCAAGTCAATAACACACGATCACTCCTTCCCAATAAATCTTTCCCAATCTCAACAATCTCACTACAAACAACCCAATAAATCACCGTTCCAATTGGAACACTAGAGTGAGTGTTACTGGCATGTTGTTGACTCTCCGTGGTCCGTCTGTCTGTCCGTCCGTCTGTGCATTAATATCCAATTGGAACAAAAAAGTAGTGATATTTAATCAAATTCCAATTTGCCACACTAGTACTCTGGTAGTAGTTGAAGAACGACAGCAATAACTCAATATTGATAGCCAAAACAAAAATTCTGGCCGCCATATCAAAGAATAAAATCGGGCGTCATGGAGACGCTCAATGTTGCAATAATAAACAAAAAACTTAGAATAAGAGCCCGAATACTCAAAAATAAGACATTTGGAATCTTATTTTATAGAATATAATTCCAAGATTTGTACAAAATATTATTTTGGTTTCAAAAACTCAAGAATCCGTCATCAAGTCAGAGACTTTTTCTCTGAGTTCCAAACGATGATTGAGAGAGCACGAGTGAAAATGTTAGACAAGAAGACCGAAAAATACCAAGAAAATAAATGGCCATACCATAATTCTTGCTCAAAACGAGATCGAGAAAGAGCAAAACTATAAAGAATCCGTTCCACTGTAGAATATTCTACAATAGAATAAAGCGAAAATGGAAAAGTAAAAAGTGAATGATCCGAATGAAGAAAAAGATTATGAAAAATGACTTGAAAGTGTGTAAAAAAGTGGATACTTTTGCAACTCAAAAAGAGCAGAATTTGAAAGCTCTCATGTACCAAAAATATATTCAAGAATAATCAAGAATTATATTCTTGAATCCGAAAAATATCCAAAACTTTAATTCACACTTTGAATTTTTCTTTAGCTAATTTTTTATTTTCTTAGAATTGCGAATGTACATTAAAATATTCTTGTGAAACTTTTAAAAGTTGGTATCTAATATTCTAAATTTCCAACTTGAGCGTTGTCACGAATTCTACAAGAATTCATTAAATTTTAAAAATAATATTTTGGTCATTATTCATTAGATGGACATTTCAGTCCATCTCGAAGTAATTAATCATGAATCCCTTCATCTCTTGTTGTTCCAATTGAAGCCATGTCCATGTTTTGGTTGTTTTGTTCCAAAACTTTCATCAACATGTCAAGTCCTCCCCGTTACTCGTCACGTTATTTATGAATGATGAATAAGTATGATAATATTGGTTTTAAAAGTTATTTCCAAAAGCTCCTGGAACTATTTTTTGTAACAAATTGGGATACTAAAAACCAGTTTCTTTTGGAACTATCTCAAAAACTTGGACATCCATCTATCAAAATATATTATTTCTCTTGTAGTAAAATCTGGTTGAAGGGTGGGAAGCAAAAGATAGACCATCAAAGAGGGGGCGATGATTTGTATCATTATAGTGAGAATATAATAACGGGGATTCTGTTCCTAACAGAAATAATACAACTGGATTTTTCTTTCTGCTTCGCATTCTGTAAACCCAATTGGCTGGCTCATCACTCAATTGTCACTTTGATGGTGTATTCTACTCATTTTGCTTGCTACTGAAAATTCTGTGAAATAATTCATCTTATTTCGTACAAAATAACAAGAATATAACGGATCCATTATGTTCACAAAATTATTCACTACATTTTTCATTGCACCCAACAAGAACATTCTGTGCTTGGACAGAAACAAACAAAATAATGTTGAAAATATAAAAAAATTGGTAAACTCACAAGATTAATCATGAGCAATTAGAATACTTTTCTTGCCATCACGAATATTCTAGGAATTCCCAAGAATATTCCTTGTTTGTATATTCTCCTGGGAATTTTCTCTCGTGATTCTTTTCTTTTTATTCTCTTTTCTTATACTTTTTACTCTACCCAAATTAGCCAATTCTTGATTGTATTGTACAGAATTGACATAACCTATTCTTCTATTATTACACAAGGTTGATTCTATAGAATATTCTTGTTAGTAGTCAAGATTCTGTTTTGTGTATTCTGTTTGTTTGGTCAATCAATCGTTCAGTTTGAACTAAGAATCCACTTGAATTCCCAGTTGATTTATTTGTTCCTATTTGTTACTACAGAATTTGGGCTTAGTAGTATACAGAATATTCGGTACAGTGAAGACCCCCTTCACAGGGCAATCCACATTCACTAGGTTGATGACTTGGCAATAGGCGATTTGCAATTGTCCATGTGTACGTACAAATGTCGGACAAACAAATAAATCATAGATCCAATCGGAGAGAACAAAATCGAACTGACTGTTCCAATTGCAACACAACAGAATTTGTGCATATGGATTTGACTTGATTTTGGGTTATGATGAATCTATGTATGAATCTATGTACATGATGTTGTGTCCACTTATTACAAACAGAATTATGGGGTGTTTCAAAATTGTTCCAAACTCTTATAGAATTTGAATACAATATAGAATGCAATATACTTTATGAACAGTCCAAAGTACATTTATACGATTGCGAATACAACAGGACAATCAATTATAATGTTATCGCGTCCGAGACTTGGTCCCTCATGTGCATTTGATTAGATTCGTTCGGCGCATTTATTCTTGTGCTGTTGCAAATGTACTCGCTAGTCCGGCTTCATCGAATTCATATAAGAAAAATGCAAAAATCACCGAATAGACAGAATATTCTGTAACAACAAGAACAATTTGTCATTTTCGCCTTTTGTGTCTGCAATCGCCACAATTTTGTGTCCTATTTATATATCCAATATTACTCAATAGCAATTCGTGTGCAAACGCTAATTCTCTGATTTCCACAGAAGTTTCTCGTATATACAGCATTCTCATTCTGTTCATTTGCATTTAACTGAAAATGATCTTTTTATCAGACAATCTCTCAAGGGTCCATCAATAAAAGACATATATAAAAACTCACATTTAATTTAGCTGATCATCAAATTAAATTCTTTTAAAAAAATTCTACAGGAATTCTAGAATTTCCCCAAAACTCAGCTACAACTCAATTACTAAACTATTTTTTATAATAAAAAAATAAAATAAAAATCCTCCTATTTTTTGAATTCTTCCCTTTCCCAACATAATAAAACTAAAGAATTAATTCAATTAGAAATAAATTCTTTTAATTTATCGAATAATTAAAAGAATTTCTCATTTTATTCTCTAACCTAACAAGTCAATTAAAACAGAATTAAAAAAGACCAACCTTTTGTTCAATTCAATTAATCTCAGTTGCAACCCTTTTCAAATGGCCCTAAACAAGAATATTTTGTTGTTCGTTTAAGAATATTCCACGCACTAACAAGACAATTTCCCCAAAGGGACAGTTTTGGGGTTAGAAGGAGGATGGTTGGAAAGGGTTAAACGATTTTATTTAAATTTAAATAATATGAGTTTCGAGTCAGCAAAGGGAAAGGGTGGCCCACGTCTGGAAGAGTTCATAAAGTACGTAATAAAGAAGGGTGAATACTCTTGCCGACATAATTAGCATACTCGAGAAAAGCACTTTAAAAGAGTCAAGAGTACGGAGAAATAGTCAATTGAGCCACTTTTAACCCGAAAAATGGCGTTCGCAAAGTCACTTTTTCCTTCTTCTTTTTATCCCCTTGGAAACAATAAAATTGCGTTCACTAGAAAGTGGTCTAATCAAACATTTTTGGAAGTGAACCAAATTTTGCTTATCAAAGCAAAAATTCTTGTACGAGAATTTGCAAAATTAGCCTTTTTATTTATTGAGCTCACTTTTTGGGACTTGGAACTATTGGACAAAATGAACAATAAATTCAGCAAAATATGCAAATTTAACATTATTACATTTTATTACGAGTTATCAAGTCAACTAGGAGGTTTCTCGTTTACGAAAAATTTTCGAGACACTCGAAAAAAGTTGATAAAGCTAATCATATTGGTGAAATCTTTTCAATAAACATAACTTATTGAATTAACCCTTTGAGTCGCATAGAAAATTTTGCGACCTCGATATTTATATATTCTTGTATATTCTTTATTGTTTAATTTAAAACACAAGAATACTGAAATGGTTAAGTAGTGAACACAATTAAAATTGCGCAATTCAAGAGAGGAAACTCAAGTGGTCTAGTCTCTCATCTTTTGGGAATCCTCTGGGAACTGAAATTCTTTGTCGACAAAAAAGCTTGACTTTGTGTTTTTCGTATATTAAAATAACAAAATCCCAAAACCTAATCTCCAAACCTTCTGTCTACCCAACCCATCAGGATCCATCCCTTGAGAGATTCTCAGACAAAGTGAGTCTATGAGATCACCAAGAATGCCCCTCAAGGTTATTACTACAAAATTCATAAATTACTTTTAAACAAGTTGAGTGTGTTTCGAAATGTGTTTCAGAAAAAGTTCGCAACAAACTTTACATTGCAATTCAAAATCAAACATGTCAGGACCTAAACCAATTGACAAGTTTGGACAAATTCAATCGAACTCCTTTGAAATAATTTTCATAATCTTGTTTATCTAGTTTATCTAAATTTCAAATTTACAAATCTATGAAAATTGGTCTATTTATTTAAATAAAATAAACTTTCTATCTCATACGACAAAAGCTTGACAGCTCTTTACGCGTAAAAGTCGCAACTCCAAAAGTGTAACCAAATTTTGAAATTCAAAACCTTAAAAAGAACTGGAAAGATCGTTCAGATCGGTAATAAAATAAATCAAACTTTCTCCCAACCACCAAAAAGTAACCAAAATGGCCAACTCGTGAGCCTATCCGTAAAGTAATAAATAAAAACCCCCAAAACCTAAACACCATATAAATATTAATGAGAATCCATTCGAGTTCTGTGGACTGTGTGGGTGCATCCACGAGTCTCTCAAAATTGCCCTCTTCGCTTTATCATAATAATACAAGGTGTTTGTTTTATTATTCTGAGCGATCACGCACATGCGTATTAATCAAAGTAAAACAATAAATCTACAGGGTGTACCCTAATAAAAGCGACATTTATTACGTAATAATAATTCAAACGAATCACTCAGTATTTGTGTATTGGTCATTTGGGAGCGTTAACAATTTTGGCTCAGATTCTTTGATTTTTCAATTCGGGGGACTTTTTGGAGTCGAAAAAATGTGAATTAACCCCCTTTTGTATAAGCCAATCAATAGAGAGCAATGACCTCTAACCTCTTAAGCATCTTAACTTAACCCCCACTATTTCGTGACTTTTTAACCAGAAAATAAAACTCAACGCCCTTTAATCCAAACTAATGGATTCTCTTATTCTGATGAGTCACCATATATCTGAACAGCCTCCCCTTCATCTTTTACTTAACCCCCCGGAACCCATCAAGATTAATCACTTCCTCTCTGGTTTTGGTTGTACATTCTGATCCACAACCAGAAACTTTGCATTTATTCATCCATTAAAATCTTTCCTAACAGTAGAAAAAAACAGAGTCCAGAAAGATAAGATCTTTTAGTCTTTTTTATTGAGCAGTTGATAAGATAAGCTCCGTCAGACGTCATTCGTAAATGACGTCATACTCCGTGCAGTACATTCAAGTTTGAGAGAGGGTCAAATGTCAGGAGGGTTAATTAATTACTGTTGGGAGATAAAACAATGCACACACGAACACATTTAGATAAAAATAACAGAATAAGTTCGTGAGGTTTAATTATTATAGCATAATACAGATAATGTACGTACTTTGTGAAATAACAAAAAAAGATGAAAAAATCAGATTAGTGGGGGAAAAATTCCCGGGAAAAAATAAACCAATCAGATTTCAGATATTTACAAAAATAATTAATCAATAAAATTAAAGATGTTACTGAATATGTGACGCATTTGATAACTACGTAGTATAGAGATGACTCCAGAATTATGTGATAACAACATGTACAAGTGATTCTCAATCTGATAACTGCATATACGAGAGACTCAATTTAACCGACCATGACTCTAAAGTATAGGAGAGGATATTTTTTTTATCGACCAATCAGAACCCTCCTTTTTCGACCCCCAATCCTAATTCTTTATTACGCAATGAGGACCATTTAAATTGTAACTCATTTTGATTGGTCGTAATTTTGTTTGTTATTGCTCAAACTAACTCCTGACTCTCGCTCTTTTATCCAATTGGATCGATTGATGACTTTTCTCGGGGATTTCTTCTCCCTGTTATTTGTCCAATGAGACTCTCTCTGTTTGAGTTTGTTTAAATTGCTCGCAATCCCAAAACTCAATGACTCGACAATAATTGCCCGACCCGATTGGGCAGTTTTTTATTCTTTAGTGTGCAAAGAAAGTAATAAAGGGATTTTGGGTGTAATAAAAAATATAAAAATAAATATTAGAACAAACAAATAGGTTTGATCGAGATTTGATTTGATTGCTCTCTACTAAACGACCCTCTTTTGTGTATGACCCAGAAGGGTCGTTTGGAGGTTAGAGGTTTTTTTTTGTTGATAATCAATAAAGCTAATCATATCAGACTCATACGTCAAGGGACTTTCCAGAATTTGGACAGATTTTTGACATGTTTTTGAATACCCACATCATGTATATTCCTGGGATTCTAAATTCTAGAACAAGAATATTCTCTAGTGTGAACTCAAATACGATAATTGAGTTGGACATAGTCCAGTGATGCAAGAGTGACTTGTTTTGACTCGCTCTGTGGATATACTGAGGGTTAATTGAATCAAATGTGTGGTGCGGTGAACGAAAATGGAAATGCGGACGGACGGACACACCACCACCTCACACATTGCAGAGTTCACCAGTCCAGAAACATGTTTCAGAATAGACAAATACGCTAAAGTACACGAGTACTAGAAGAACGACATGCATGAATGCAGGGAAAAGCATTCAAAGGGGCGATGCAACTTTTTCAATGTAAAAGTAAGAGGGGGTCGAAAAATGCTCAATTCTGATTGGTCGAAAAATAAGTAAACTCTCTTATCTACATAAAACTAAAATGTAATTTACAATTCAATTTAAATTTTAAATCAAAAGTTCCTGGAACTGACCAACAAAGTTTCAAGTTTCGTGATGATGTACACGAGTGAGTTTGGGATCAGAATATTGAGGGGTTTCAGGATCGAGTTTAGTCCACACAACAAAATAAGAGAAATAATATATACATGAACCGTTCATGGAAGCTATCAGATTCAGGATTGATTCACATAAGTAGTTACTGATATTTTTCAGCCGATCACAATCGAGTAAATTCAAAATTACTTCCCATTTGAGTCAACTCCCTCGAGTTCATCAACATTTATTTCAAGTGCAGCCACACGACCACCATTACCAACTAATCAAAACCTAAAGAGAGAATCCCTCAAGTATCCCACAAGATAATAACCAGAAAATTTAAAATACAGAGTGTTCCTAATGAAATTAAATTATACCAAATTAACCCTTAGAACCACTTTGTAATAATAAAAAATAATTGAATCAAAAATATTAATCAAAATGCGAGTGTGGAAAACCACAAGACCACTTGATAAAAACGGACCCCCAATAATTAACCCTCAAAAGAACCCTCAAAAACCTGTTCCAGGAACCGTTTTTGGAACAATCCATCCTATACATCCACGTAAATTTAATTAAAAATCCTAAGAGGTCTGCAGTACTCTTGAGAGTGTGCGAGTGAAGGAAAAGGGAACCAGAAATCATCCAGGCAGGAACAAGTCACGAGTTAATAATACAGAATCCACCCTGTAGAGTCCAGAGTGGGCACACACACACACGAGTGTGTTCCAATTGGAACAGCAGCAGCATCAACGCTCAAATTGGCTTATTGGCACACTCGCTTGGTACAAAACGAGTGAGAGGGCGAGTGGTTCCTCACATGCCCACACCAAACCCCACGGGTATTTGGAAGGTTCCGTTCCGTTTTGGAACAAGATTCAAGGCAATTCGATCGATTAAACACAGCGTGTGCTGTGCTGTGCTCTCCCACACTCACTTTCACCCCTCAAAATGCCTCCGAACCACAAATCACGATTGTTCAGAGAAATGTAACTAAAAAATTCAATTTCAAACATTTCCATTACCCTGAGGCCACCTCCCGTCCAAGGTATCTAATGACTAAAGTAAACAACCGGAGAAACAATGAAATTGCCAATTAAACGGCCATGACAGATATATTAAGCTATATCGTTTTTACTGATGGAAATCATCCGGTAATTGAAATTCTCGCTTGATGAGATATTTTGGGGTCGTAAAACCCTCAAAAAACGAATTCAAATAGAAAAACAATTTAGGGACTTATAATTAGGCAAGGTTATTGTGCTTGGAGCAAAAATTGTGATTTATCAAAAATAATTAAATTGAAAACAATTTGGAAAAGTCTCTGAAATCTTAAGGCAAAAATAAAAATATTTTTGCCAAGTTTTTCTGTATTTGGGACCATTCAAAAATGATGTGAAATTATCTAAGTAGTGATCTTAATCACAAAAGTAGTACTTTATTTTGAAGCTAGTAGTAGTATATTTCGTGTAGTTATATTAAGAATTTGCCTCTAGTTTGGGACAAACTTTTGGTATACTTTAATTACACCTTAAAAATTTTCAGGGTTTAGATCTCGTGGGGTTTCATCACCTTTTGTTTTGTTCTTTTTGTATTTATTAACACGTTCAACCCCTCCTTCTCTCCTCCTTATTTTATCACTGAAAGGTCATCGCTCATTTTTTGTTTCATTGGCACACAGGGGTCTTGAGACTCACATGCACACACTGACACAGACACAGACTAGTACTGTTTGATCGATGAGGTACACACGAGGGAAGTTCGTTCACACAGTACTAAGGAGAGGGGAAGAATGTGAATACTGAAAGTGGGTGTGGGGGTTGAGGGGGTTAATTGAGCGAACCATGTTAATGTATGCTACTGTACTGCTGAATTTTGTTCGGAAGCTGCTTTTGTTCTTTTGGCATCGATTTTTGGATCAATCGACGCTTTGTGTTTTGTGCTGTTCCAGAGAGAAGCTTGATTATCGATTTCTCCATGGTATATCAATTATGTTCGAGTTTACTACAAAAAAAAGTTGAGTCGCAAGTCTATTTTAAGGGGATGAGGGGGCAGACTGTTTAACAGTTCGAGGGTTAGAGACTGTTATAATGATGATGAGTCTTCCAAACTAGTGAGTCTATTAGGATATGAACTGGGTCTATTGACTGATTCGAGGGGTCGTTCATAGAGAGTGGGAGAACAATGAACATGATGAGTTGGAAGAAGAATGGGGGTTGATGAGGGTTAATAGTTGTTTTTGTTATTGCGGGTGAGAATTATTGATTCGAATAGCTAAATGTACTTTTGGTGTTTGAAAATTTGTTGCAACTTTGAGGCATTTTGCTTCTTTTTGTACTTTAAAGTTTGTGATATTAAAGTTTGGAAGTTTGGTTATTGTGAGAAAATTGATTTTTAAATATTTTTAAAACTCTTTTGCTTTTTATACAAAAGTTCAAGATACTGCACTTGGTTTATGGACGATTTCTGATGACACCAGAATATGATAATTACTTTTGAGAATAATTTTAAATAAATGATAATTGTTAATTGAATTATTATATATGTAAGTCACGAAAAATCTGTTAACTCCTTTACGCTTCCGGGTTACTTATCAATGATAATTCAATCCAAATCTCTATTGATATTTTCTAATGCTTTTCAAAGCCCATAAGAATCTTATTTCTTAATCAAAGCATCTAAACAACCAGAATTTTTTATATTCTGTTCCAAAACCCAAGAATGCATGCTGTGTTTGTGTTAGTGCATCTGCACATCCTGAAGCCAGCCCAATCGGCCAATTGCGATTATGATGGATGGGTCAGTGGGTCTGTGTGCATGAATGTGCACTCTTGGTGGAGAGACTCTACCAATTGGTCAGTCAACTTGTCATCAGTGTTCCTGCAGGAACGTTGTGTTTCAAAATGCAAACGCACACTTCCTACAACAAGGAGGAGGAGAAAAAGGAGATTTTTTCTTTGCTTTCAAACTTTGTGTTGGTTTTATTTTATGGTTAGACAAAGACGAATTGATTTGAGCGCGAAAAGAGAGAGAGAGAGCAGAGTTCTCTCCTTGTTCCAGTGTTCCAGAATTTGGAACAGAATTTCATGAATTAAATAATTATCCGAGATGATGGATAAGCGTGTTCTCTCGCTCTCTCGCTCTCATTCGGATAGGAAACGAAAAAGAGAAAGAATAAGAGAGGAATCCAATGTACCAGTAAAAGGACACAGAAAAAGAAGAAAGATTTTGCGAAAAAGAAGAGAAATCGACATGCGAGGAAAGAATTTGTGTTGTGTTAGACAATGTTGTGTTGTGTTGTGTCGTTAGATGCATCGGTTTGGTTGTGAGATGTCCCATGGGAGAACGATTGAGGAAGAGACATGTTTGGTCGATGACATCGAATGGAGAGACATTGATGAGTTGGTTCGATTTGGGTCGTGTTTTGTGCTTGATTTCTAGTTAACTAAAAAGCTTTTTGGAGCTTGTTGAAGAGTTTTTTTTAACTAAAACAAAATACGTTTTAAGAATCCATAGTCAAAGTAATCATTGGAATAGAAAACAAAACGTTTAGATTTATTCAAAAATTTACTTTAATCACAGTTGGATCCAACGGTCAACCCTTCGATTATTGCAAGGACATTTATGTCTCAGAAGATAATGTTATGCGAATTGAGAAAGTGATACTTTGACCCCTTTTTACCTTAGCTAAGAAGCAAAAGAAACTTCATTGTGTTGGCGAAAACACTCTACCTTCACCCTTACCTTACTATTGTGGATAGAGTCATAAAGGGTCGTCATTTTTTCGAGACCCAAGTTTTGAAACTACCATATTCCAAAATTGGCAATTGTGGTATGGCCAATACTTGGGCCTGGGTAGGATAAAGGTTGGGTCGGAGGGTCAGTACGGTGAAAAATATATTTTCTACTTCCTTACATTACCTGTTGAAGTAAGTTAGTTTGACTTCCGTTTTGTACACACTCAAATTATAGATTTTTTATGAGTTTGACTGTGTTAAGTGACGCTTTTTCCCATTAAAACATTGGAGGGCATTAGCGCCCATAAAAAATATAGCTAATCCGTTTTGTGGACAAAATAGAAGGAGTTGGCGGAGTACAGTGAAAGTAAGACCGTAGAGTTCAGTGTAGAGTTATAAGTTATATGAACGGACCTTTTTCATGGGCTTTATGGTATTTATGTGCATTTTCTGAACACATTGCTAATCTCTCGCTGTACAGTTTGAAAGTCTACTGTCAGCAGTACAAACAGTGCTTTACGTGTGTTGTTGTGATTGAGATCGAGTGTTTTGGCACATTTGTGGATCAATTCGAAGCAATCTCGGTGGCCATGTGGTCCAGAAACGTTTATTCTATTGTTTCGAGTCTTGTTCACAACATCAACAAGTGTGTCTCTGTGTGTACGTGTTTGTGTGATGATTTTGTGTGTTGTCTGTTGTGTATTCACTTGTTATTGTTTTTAAACATACTTTTCACCTTATCCACAATGTTACCTATCCTATCAATTCACGATACATTTTATCGTCATCACCTGATTGCATGGAACATCTCAGCGCACTCAACTCAACTCGTACTACAATCAAAACATCGTCCTCACATCGATCAGCTGTTTTGTTTTGATGTTTGTGAGCGGCGTTTTTGACGAATTTATAGATTTTTTGATTCAATTTATATTGTGATTGAGATCTCGTGTTTTGTGACATTTGTGGATCAATTCGAAGCAATCTCGGTGGCAATATGGCCCAACAATCTTTATCCGTGTGCTTTGAGTCTTGTTCATATCGTCAACAAATGTGTCTCTCTGTGTCTGTGCTTATGTGCTGTTTGTTGTGCTTTCACTTTGATACTATTTTGAATTCTATTCTCCTCATCCAAAATTAACCGATCATATCAATTGGCCAACCAGTTCATCACCATAACCTCACAACATTCAACATCTAGCCCTCGACACTCAATCTCTAAATCAGATCAACTCGTGCTAAAACATCGTCCTTGCATCGATCAGCTGTTTTTGTTTTTATGTTTGTTTGGTAATTTTTTGGTGATTTCTCTGATTTGATTTGATCTACTTTATATTTTTGTTTGTTGTTTTAGATTTACTCAGGAATCATCGTGGAATTATTTGTATCACTTGATCAATCTGTATATCAATTTGATTTACACCTTAAAACGGTATGCTAAATGATGCATTTCTTTAACTGAAACTAATTTATTTTGTCTTTACACCGTTACAGGAATAAGTGGAATCCGTGATAATTATCCATTATGAACATACAGAATTATTTCTGGTCAAGGCATTGGCATTTTTCACTTTGGTGCAATTTTATTTAATTGTTTTAGACTGACACATTTGAATTTTACATTAGTATGTTCGCACATTGCATTCTCTGTATTCTGATGACCGAACAAGGCTTTTGAATTTCATCTTTGACATTGAAATTCAATTTTTTTCTGTTTTTGACTGTACGATGAATTTATACTAGCAAATAATAATCCAATTTAGAAAAAGTATTTCAAACTGAAAATGGTTGAAATATATTTTTTAAAATCCAAGATTAAAATGATAGATTTTTTATTTGCGCTTGTAAATGATTGAAACAAGAAAATGCGCTTGGGAATGTTGAAAACAAGAAAACTATCACTTAGGTAATATGTTTGAGATGTTCTTCAAATAAAAAATCAGGCGGCGAAGAATACCTGTCTTTTAGAACTTGAGGCTTGACCAAGCAATAGTTGATATGACAATTTTAGTGAGATTTGAATGCTCAAAATAATAAAAGCCATTACTATTCTGCAAGAATTTGAACCCAGAAAATATGGCTACAAACAGTTCAGAACGGAATTATACTTTAATCACTTGATAACTTTAATGAATTGCATTTTCAGCAAAAAATTCGCTATCATTACAATTAACATTTGAACAGCAGTTCATTGCACTTGACTGTGTGTGATAAGTTTAGAGTTAGAACAAACCATCCAAACAGAACAGAAGTTTATAATCAAAAATGTAATTCTGCTCTAAGTAAACCATAATACAATAATATTCTTTTTGTGAAAAAGAATTTGAACAAATATTAATAAAGAAATTTCTGGATTTATATCCTGATTGTGAAAGTGTGAATTATGCCACCACGAAGAGGTTGAGGTTTATGTTGAGGTAACCCGCCCCCTGATTTTTTATTTAAAGAACATCTCAAACATATTACCTAAGTGATAGTTTTCTTGTTTTCAACATTCCCAAGCGCATTTTCTTGTTTCAATCATTTACAAGCGCAAATAAAAAATCTATCATTTTAATCTTGGATTTTAAAAAATATATTGTGTTGCTGTATTTGTGCATGCTTGTGCTCGTCAAATCTCTAAATAAAATCAATACAAACAAATAGAGTTCAACATGGGAAATAGAGTATCCCAACCCAAAGGCGCACAGCATCCACAACCGGAAAGTTGGTCCATCAGCGACAATCAAATTGTGCAATTCACACATCGTTGGACGATCAACAACTTCAATGTAAATTTGTACACTTCCATGGATCATCCACGAATCGACTCACCATTTTCTCCACCAAATGACGACACAACACAATTCTTCTTTTCTTTGTATCCAAACGGGAAGAATGAACAAGAAAAGTGCCAAGTCAAGTTGTACTTGTATTTAATCTCTTGTTCAAAACCAGAATTGCGAGTGAACTTTCGAGTGTCAATCCTCGATAAAGATAACAACAAACAAAACGATCTATGTAAGTGTACAGTTTTAAGTGTGAAAAAGTGAGCGCTTTAATGAGTCTTTTGTGTGTCCCTTCATTAAGCTCTCACGGAAACATTCAGAACCAAAGGTGATGGATGGGGAAACGGGAAATCACTTGTCACTCATGCCCACCTCTTGAAAAACCTCGACCAATTGCTACCTGATGGAAAATTGACCTTAGTTTGTGAGGTATGTCTTTTAGCCCTGGCTTTTAAGCTTTAAATTAATCATAAAACATAAGATTAAAATCATCTTAGATTCAATCTTTACATCAGGACGTAATCATATTTTCCAACCAATGGAAACCAAAATAGTGGACAATCTTTCCCGACTGTTCGAATCTCGAAAACTAAGTGACGTCATTCTGGTCACTGGTGATACGGCCAAGACGGAACATCGAGCTCATAAAGCAATTCTCAGTGCTCAATCTGCAGTGTTCGCAGCATTGTTTGAGCATGACACGAAGGAAAGCAGAGAAGGTCGAGTCGAGATTGAAGACATCGAACCAAAAGTGATTACAGAGATGCTTCGATTCATTTATACCGGAAAAGTGCGCGATTTTGGTGTTTTGGCTGCAAAGTTGTTGATTGCTGCTGATAAGTACGGGTTGGACGAACTGAAAAGCCAATGCGAACAATACATAATGTGCAAATTGACTCCTGAAATTGTGGTCGACTGTCTACTTATCGGAGACATATATTCCGCTGATAAGCTTCGAGCAAAATCAATCGAATACATCAATGCGTAATTCTGATTTATTTAAAATTCTAAAACTGATCGTTTTTACCTCTAGCAATCTATCCGCAATCATGAAAACCGACAAATGGAAAGCCATTGAGGAGCAACCAGAGTTGTACATTGAGCTATTCTCTATGATAATGGTGGATAAAGTTAAAATAAAGTAATAGATTTAAAATTGTTTTTTCGTTATTTGATATACCGCTTCGTCTATGAATGTTCCTGTTCGTGTGTTTCTTTTTGTTAGCTATTGATTATAATATGGTTATAACCTTTAATTCTTTAACTTTCTTGTCTGCAAACATCTGTAGCCTAAATGCCCCCAGCAGGCAAAGGTTAACGTTTAACCGCTGACCTTTAATCACATGCTTCTACCTCCTAACTAATGTAACTTCCGCATTACCTTGTGATAGTTTAGTTATTTTATCTTCCGTTTGTACAATTTCATTTTGTCTGCTTGCAAATCTATCTGATAGTTTGTTGTTTTGTCCTAACTTTTTCTGGATTGGATTGATTTGTCTTAAATTTGTCTGGAAGATCGTTATTCTAGTTAAATAGTCATAATCTCAACAGATTCAAACAATGGACAAACCATCGGATCACAAAGCGGATACCTGTTCCAGTACAAAGCATCAAATGGTGAAATTCACTCATCGTTGGGAAATTGAAAATATTAACTTCTATTTCAAAAGTACAGGACCAGAAGATGGACAACGCTGTCAACGCATCCAATCACCAAAATTTTCCCCACCCAATGATCCAACTCTCCAATTTCAACTTTTATTGTACCCAAAAGGAGAGTCTGAAGCGAGTAAAGGTCATATTTCCACATTTTTGTGCTTGTCGTCACGTGCAAAACTCGAGGTAAAAGCACAATGGAAAGTGTCCATTATTGATCAGCAAAACATCAAGCAAAATACTTCGAGTAAGTAAATATAATACTAAATTATAACGAAAGAAAGTTAACAAATTATTATTGGGTCCAAAGCTATCCTAGAAAACTTTAAACCAAATGGTGTCGGATGGGGAAACCCAATTTTTTTTACTCATGGGAGACTCAATGGATTGCTGATAGATAACAAATTGATCATATTTTCTGAGGTATTTGAATACAATTGTTGATATAATATACTTAAGCTAAACTATATTAACATTCTAGATTGAAGTTATGATCGACTCATTTGGGTGGACCAAAGTTGACACTCGAATCAAATCAAAATTTTTGGATAATTTTGCTGCTATATTCGAGAGTAGAAAGTTGAGTGATGTTGTTCTGATTGCTGAAGACTCAACCGAACACCGAGCTCATAGAGCAATTCTCGCTGCTCGATCCCCAGTATTTGGCGCAATGTTTGAGCATGACACTGAAGAACGAAAAAAGGGTCGAGTGCTGATCGAAGATATTGAAGGAGATGTGATCGAGGAAATGCTTCGATTCATTTACACAGGAAAAGTTATCAATCTGAACCAACTTGCTGATGGACTGCTCATTGCTGCTGACAAATACGAACTTGACCTGATGAAAGACATTTGTGAGCGACACCTGATCAAAAACATGAACACCGAAACTGTTCTCGCCATGTTGATCATCGCAGACAGACATTCATCCCCTCTGCTTCGATCCAAATCAATCGAGTACATCAACGCGAATCTTCCCTCGTTAACTGAAAACGGCAACTGGCAAGCAGTCAAAGACAAGCCCGAGTTGTACTTTGAATTATTGTCCAAAGCTGCAACTGAAAATAAACTGACAAATCAACAAGCAGCCAATCCTCAACAATCGTCCAAGTGTTGGAAAATCTTTAAATATGTTCTTATTTTTTCGTTTGGAATTGGTATGCTTGGGGCAATCATTGAAAATGCCATTTTAAATGGTAAATCGAAAAAGTGTCGTTGTTTTTAAATTTGATTATTAAAGCATACAATTTAAATAACAATAGTTTGTTAATCCACCTACCTCTACCAGGATATTTTTCTGACTGGAGTATGTTTATCGCAAATAGTGCATAACTCCTAGGATTTTATCAGTAAAGTTAAGATTGTGCAGGACAACATAAAAATGTACAATACAATTGCACTTCAAAAGACGAGCACAATTGTACGATTTGTGTCGCACTTAGTAATGAATCATAACTTAAGACAACAAAAATGATGACAAACACCATCGAAGCCGAAACATGGACCAACACAACCCACAAAATAGTTCGATGCACCCACGCATGGACCATCCGTAACTTCAATTACTATCTGGATAGTAATGAGAATGAATTTCCTAAAATTAAATCGTCGAAATTCTCTCCAATTGATGATCCCGATGGAAAGTACAAATTCTATTTGTCTCTCTTTCCCAAGGGAGAAAATAAGGAAAATCAGAACAATGTTTCCGTGTTTTTGTATCTTCGTTCATGCGAGAAGCCAGACGAGACAAGAATCAAGTATCAAGTGTCGATTATTAATCAGAAGAAAACTAAATATAAAACTAGAGGTATGAAATGCTGCAATTTACCCTTTTACGCTTGTCGGGACATTTATGACCCCAGATGTTTTGTGTCTTGAGATATATAATCAAACATCAGGGAAATGTTCAAGTAGGTGGTAAAGTATTAATTTTTCTAAATTCAATTTAGTTGCACTACGAAAGATCACCTTGGGAAAAGGCTGTGGTTGGCCAGAGTTTATCACTCATAAGGAGTTGCAAAACAAAATGCTCGGTCTGTTGCATAATAATACACTGACGATATTTTGTGAGGTAAATATTTAACCCTTTGTTGCCTGCTGGGGTCTTTTAAGTCTCATTTTTAGATATATTTCACATTTAAAAAGGACAGAAATTTTCAGCAGGAGACAAAGGGTTAATTCTTAAGTAAATTATTATTTTTTAAATTATCACACTAAGATTGAAGCAATTGTGGATTCAATCCAGACTTCAGGGATAACTTCAGGAACATCGAATAATCAAATCGAATCAAAAATTTTGGACAATTTGAGTCGTCTGTTGGAGAGTGAAAAACATTGTGATTTGATGCTCGTTTCAGCCAATCAGACTGAACTTCGAGCTCACAAAGCAATTCTCGTAGCTCAATCTGAAGTGTTCGCAGCCATGTTTGAGCATGACACGAAAGAGAGCAGAGAGCATCGAGTCGTGATTGAGGATATCGAAGCAAATGTGATTCAAGAAATGCTTCGATTCATCTACACAGGAAAAGTACAGAATTTGGATTTACTTGCTGACCAACTGTTGGTCGCAGCAGATAAATACGGACTGGATCAACTGAAAGTTGTTTGTGAAAATTTTATTCTTTCGACAATTAACTCAGATACTGTGATCGACATGTTGGTTCTAGCAGACAAACATTGCGCCAAACAACTTCGATCTAAATCAATCGAATTCATTAATGCGTAAGTCAATCGATATTAAAACTTCTTTCAAACCCCAAAAGCTAATCAATTGCACCTCTAGCAATCTATCTGCAATCATGCAAACCGACAACTGGAAAGCCATTGAGGACAAACCAAAGTTGTACTTTGAGTTATTTTCAAAAATGTTGACAGAGAAAGTGGTGAAACACTAGGATTATTTAAAAATAAAACTATTCTTAACCATTCGCCGCCTGTTGGGACATTTATGTCCCAGATGTTTTTGGAGATATATTAGTTTTGTTTTGAAACCTTTAACATCATGTATATTCCTCCTTGCTAATCATGTAGTTTCAGCATTACTTGGTGAAAATGTTATTGAACTTTATCTATGAAGGTACAATGGGAAACCCGGGTTCATCCACATATTCACCCTTGAACTGTGCAAGGTGTTTCGATTTGTCTGCGGTTGTCTATCACCCGTTGAAGTCAAGTGTTGCTTGATTGTTTTGACTTAACTTTCGGTGACTTCCTCTTTATTGTGAGTGCCTTAATTTTGTTCATCATCTTGTCCTCATTTAATCTCCACGCCCAAACAATGAACGAACCAGTTGACCATCAAGCGGACAGCTGGTCGAACACGAATCATCGAATTGTGAAATTCGCTCACCGCTGGGTTGTGGATGACTTGAGATTTTACCTTAAAACTACAAAACCTGATGATCGGTCAAGAATTGAATCGGCAAAATTTTCACCACCCAATGATTCAACTCTACAATTTTGTCTTTTATTGTACCCAAAAGGCGTTACCGTTGAGAGTAAAGGCCACGCTTCTCTATATTTGAAGTTGCTTTCTAGTCCAAAACCCGAGATAAGAGTGCAAGACAAAGTGTCAATTATCGATCATCTAGGCAGCAAACAAAATACTTTGAGTAAGTCACAGAAATATTCAATTGTGTGTTGTAATAAACAAGCAAGCTAACCATTTTTTAAACACGAGTTTTCTTGAAGAAATTCAAAACAAGAGGCGACGGACGGGGATGGGGATGGGAAAAATTCATCACTCATGAAAAACTCAACCGTTTGCTGACAAATGACAAATTGACCATATTTTGTGAGGTATTCTTGAACCTTTCTATATTCTTTCTTATTCTATAGCACTAAACTATATTACAGATTGAAGCAATGCTTGACTCAACCAATGTGTACACCACAAGTGACATGAGTAGTGAATTAAGCAGACAAATCGAATCCAAAGTTTTGGGTAATTTTGGCGATTTGTTTGAGAACAGAAAGTTGAATGATGTAGTTTTGGTTGCTGGAGATTCAAAGACCGAACACCGAGCTCATCGAGCAATTCTGGCTGCTCGATCTTCTGTATTTGGCGCAATGTTTGAGCATGACACTAAAGAACGCAACGAAAGTCGAGTGCTGATCGAAGATATTGAAGGAGATGTGATCGAGGAAATGCTTCGATTCATTTACACAGGAAAAGTTATCAATCTGAACCAACTTGCTGATGGACTGCTCATTGCTGCTGACAAATACGAACTTGACCTGATGAAAGACATTTGTGAGAAATACATAATTTCCAACCTTAGCAAAGATACCGTACTCGCCATGTTGATCATTGCAGACAGGCATTCAGCCCCTCTACTTCGGTCCAAATCAATCGAGTACATCAACAAGAATCTCCCTTCGTTAACCGAAACCAGCAATTGGATAGCCATCAAAGACAAGCCTGAGTTGTACTTTGAACTATTCTCCAAAGTCATCACTGAAAATCCAGGCGTAATTGTCAAGAGTAACGCGCCATCTGCATCTTCAGCTGAAAGCAAAATTTCCTCATTCACATGTCTAAGTATCCTCTCCGTGGTTCTCATCGCATTCATCTACATCCAATTTCAATAATCGATATCTCTGGAACCCAGCGTTCAATAGTTTCTTTAGAATTTTCAGCTTACAACAAAATTGCATTCATATTGCTAAGTTTTATCTTCGGACTTGCATTCTTCTACAATAAATTCAGACATGCACTGTAGATTCGCAGGTGTTTGACTGAATCCACTTCCACAAAAAAAAACTTGCTTTACTTTGCCAAATTAAATTGTTTTTAATAAATAAATTCTGATCACTTATAAAAAATCTAATCTGCACAATTAACTTGACAATTTGATGACAAATTAATTTATTGATTACACGTTATCAGTAAAAATGCCTAGACAATGCTATAAATCAAATCAAAATTGTGCATACACTATAAGAGCAAGCTCACAGTCACGCTCTTAAATTCTCAGATATGTCTTAACCTTTAAACCCAGACCTTTAACCCCTGCCTCTCATCTTACCTTACCTCACAAATACAACTTCCACATTACCTGTCAAAGTATTTCCTCTTTTCGTGTATACGAACATATTGCGTGTTGTTGTGTTATTTAAATTCATCATAGACAACCTCAAACAATGAGCTAAACTGTAAAACCACAAGCAGACACTTGGTCAAGCATCACACATCAAATGGTGAAATTCACTCATCGTTTTGAAATTGAAAATTTGGATTTTTATTTTACTGATAAAGAACTTCCACACATTAAGTCGCCTAAATTTTCTGCTCCCAATGATGCAACACTGCAATTCACTATTGCATTCTACCCAAGAGGTGAGACCGAAGCAAGTAAAGGTCACGCTTCGATATATATTTGTTCTTTTCTTCATGTCCTAAACCCGATGTCACAGTACAATGGAAAGTGTCCATCATTGATCAGATGAACATTAAACAAAATACATTGGGTAAGTTAGATTGTGTAATTATTATGAATTTGTATTGACAAAATTTGATTGTAATTAAGCTTTTATGGCAAAATTGAAGCCTAATGAAGGACTGGGTTGGCAAAAATATATCACTGTTGAAAAACTCAACGACTTGTTGACTAATGGCAAATTGACAATATTTTGTGAGGTATTCTTTGACATTTGTATACTAACTCTATGTACAAACATTCCAGATTGGAGCATTAATCGACACAATCAATACTACAATTAGTCAAGTGAACACTCGAATTGAATCTTAATTTTTGGACAATTTTGGTTATATGTTTAGGAGCAGAAAGTTGAGTGATATTGTTCTGGTTGCTGGAGACTCAACCGAACACCAAGCTCATAGAGCAATTCTCGTTGCTCGATCTCCTGTATTTGCTGTTATGTTTGAGCACGACATTAAAGAACGCAACGAGGGTCGAGTGATGATTGAGGACATCGACGGAGATGTGATCGAGGAAATGCTTCGATTTATTTACACGGGGAAAGCACAGAAATTGAACGAACTTGCTGATAGACTGCTCATTGCTGCTGACAAGTACGAACTTGAACTGTTGAAGGACATTTGCGAGAAATACATAATTGCCAACCTGAACACCGAAAACGTTCTCGCCATGTTGATCATCGCAGACAGACATTCATCCCCTTTGCTTCGATCTAGATCAATCGAATACATCAACGCGAATCTTCCCTCGTTAACTGGAACCAACAACTGGCAAGCAGTTAAAGACAACCCCGAGTTATACTTTGAATTGTTCTCCAAAGTTATTACCGAAAATCACCGAGATCAACCATGGTTCGAGTGTTTACAAATCACCAAGAAACTTTTACTCTATTTAGTTTTGATCATTATGGCGATTGCGTCAAGAGAATGAATGAATGAATAGTTTTGATCGTAATTGTCATAATCTTACTTTAATTAGTTATCATTGGGGTACTAAATAAATTTCTTATCACTGATAAAACTTCAATTTAATTTTAATTTGCCGTCACCTAATCTAGCATAAATATATAAAAAATATAAATTTATAATAAAGAAAATATAAATCGAGCCGCAATCGTGGATTCAGATCACTGGAAAGCAATTTAGGACAAACCAAAGTTATACTTTGCACTATTCTCCAAGATGATGAACAATCTTAATAGAAATTGAAAACGTGAAAATGATTAACATTTTTTAAATTCAGAGATTAGTCTATCTCCTGGAATATACGCAATTTAAAAATCAATGATTTAAATATTTAAATATAATAATTTAATTTAATCATATTTGTTGAATTTTCAAATAAAAACTTTAAAATTGTTGCAATTTTGCAGCATTTGTATGTCTCCTTTGATTGTCTCCTTCGTTTAGTGTCGTTTATGGTTTGTTCCATTTCACGTTCGATTTGGTATTGCATTTTATGCTGTTTGTATTTGTACTGAACGCACTATTGAACTATTGATTTGTGATATGAATGAGACTCTGTCTGTCTAGACTCGACATAGACAGACAGACAGACCGAAATGAAATTGTTATATTCATTCATGGGACAATTTTGATTTGGTTTGGTTTGTGCAATGAGAGAAAAAAGGATCCTAAATTGGGAATTGTGACATTGGAGGGAAAAAGACATTCGATTCGGTTGGAGTTCGATTCGTTGATTGGAGCAAGAATTTGAGCAATCACTCTCTTGTGTGAGTAGGGAATGGGGACAATGGCGAGTGAATGGCTGAACAGGAGGGCTGAGGGAGAAAAGCGAGGGACACACGTTTCATTGCCCTGCAAATTGTGGTGAAATGGACCAATTTTGCTGCTTTCATCGCTCTCTTTTTAGTTCAGGGAATTCCACGAACAAACATGAAACGTGTGTCTTTCTTTCTGTAATGCTTTCAGTCTGAGTGTCCATAAATGGACAGTAATGCTGACTGTTGGAGAGTGCAGAGTCCACACCGAGAACATTCCTCACTAATTTGATTTCCTTCTTCATACCTAAAGTCATGTATTATGTGGTGTCCTTTAGAAAATCACTAGTTCTAGTCCTAAATCTCTGTCCAAGTGTGTATGTGTTCGTGTGTATTCATCTAATTGGCTTTGGTATTTGCTTTCTTGAACTATACCGAATTATGGATACATTCACATACTCAGAAATAAGTTTTAGGCAGAAAATTCTCAAGAATACCAGTTTTAACTAGTTTTAGCAAATTTTAAATCAACGCCATTTTGGTCAGAGAATACAAACGAAAACTAAAATTTTGTAAAGTAACCATTTTTAAACCCAGAGAAATTATTTAAAACCAAAGTTATACTTAAATACGATTATCTAGTTTTAATCTTCATTTGAATTTTCACTTAACCCTTCGAAGCCTACCAGTCATACCCAAGATGTTCGGAAAGTTATCAATACAGAATTATAAAAAATTCTATATATTCAAAATTATTTGGAGCCTAAATGTCCCAACAGACGGCAACGGATTAACTTTACTGGAATCATTTCGAAATCGCAACACGATAAACCAAACCAACTTTCACGAATTTTCAACTTTCAAGTTCAAACCTATTTATCAGTCAGTCCCTCTAAGTGCACCCTCGTTATACATAAAAGTGTCTAAATATTTACACACAAAAAGCATCGTCTAACGTAACATCTTTTATCTTTTGACAGTTTAGATTATAAAAGCACCCTCTTCCTCTCTTAACGTATACATAAGAGCAGATGTATCCTGTCTCACTACTATCAAACACTGTTTCACCGCAACTATTTTTCACTACCGAAACTGAACAAACCTATTGCATTCATCAATTTGAAAATTTCACTAAAATTTTAAAAATAGAAACAAACTCCAACTCACTTAACATTCCCCTAAAGTATTCATTCATTCACAAACACATTCATCCATCTGGCAAGCGACACCAAAACAAACCTATCTCTCATGGCATACCACAAAACAGTATCTCACAGTATCCAATGCCACTTCCACTGCCCAAAGAGTACCTAGTGGCACGTGGAGGGTACACAGTAGAGAAGATAGGAAGAGAGGAGAGTTCAGAGTACCGTAAAGTTCATAGTCGCGACCAGACGCGTTTGAGGCATCGAAGCGAGACCTTCGTTCACTGAACAAAGAGACTCTTTCGTGCTCTGTTCCTGGCTTCTGAATTTGTGTGTGCACTCGCGTGCATTCAAACAGTCGCAACTGAACCGTCAGTCTAACTACAAGTCCAGCAGAATATTCTGTTTGTACTTTTTGAAGCTGATATGACTGAAACTTCGTAATTCTCGGACCATCAAACTCCTGACTCTACAAACCACTTATCGATCGAATCCACTCAATCAAGAATATTCTTTTTCCCTTCTCTTCTACTCTTATACATCATTCTCCTCTACAGAATATTCTGTGCAGTTCTAAGCACTAAATCTCATTCATATCTCCGTTCATGCAGTAAAACATCCGATCAGACGCGTGTGTGTGTCATAGACAGGACACGTGTCTCATTCTAGTACACAGAGTACAGTTCCGGACGTGCCAGACAAAAGCAAATTCTGTAAAGAATCCAGAATTCTAACTTGATCCAAAATCCTCTTGAATTCAACTTAAATTGAAAAGTTTTTTCTCGTCAATTGTGCGCTTGTGTTGTGTTGTTCGAGTGAGTTCTATTTATATCTTCTTAGTCTCCTTCTTAAAGAATATTCCATCCATAAACTCTCAATCTCATCGATTCAAGTGAATTCAAGAATATTCCATTAGTGTGTTTTTGTTGTTTGGTTGTTTGTAATGATATTCACTCTTTAACTTAACTCTATGCTTGAATACTAAATTCTAATCGACTTTAAGTGTTTCTGTGTGAAGTGATTTTTGTGATTCGAGAATATTCTTGATTCTTAAAACTTTTAGGTAAGATTTTTAAAGAATCCATTAACCTATTCAACCCCTACCTCTTCCTACTCAATAATCATCAATCTCAATACACAGTGAATTTCACACAACCCCAAAACATCTTTAATTTCATTAGTAGATCCAGAGATCTTTTTGAGCATTCCCTAAAGGATATTCTTCTTTAAAAAATCCAGAATTCTCAAGAATCTTACAAAAAACAAAAAAATCAATTACCATACCACAAACCCTCAAACAAAAACCAGACTCTCACTCAGAATCCCAAACACACACACAACAGAAAGATCTTAAAGAATTTAATTAGTCCCAGACAAAATCTAACAAAAACAGATACATTCTATTGAGAATAGATCAAGAACCCAAGATCCATCAGAATCCACTGGGTTGGGTCGAATGATTGATTAAAGAGATAAAGAGAGAGAATTTTACAAGAATATTCCGAAATGCCGGCGATATTCCTTCTGGGAGCCATATACTCAAGAATATATTTTTGTGATGGCGCCCAGAATATTCTTGACTTCCAATAAAACACTTTCAAAGACAGAAAACGGCGAGAGAAAAGTCAATTTTAATTATTCAGTGTTGGTAATAAGGCACACACACACACACTCACACACACAGAGGAACCATAAATTAAAAGACGCATTGGGCGCTATCCTCAATGTGCATAGAATATTCTGTGTCTGTGAGGATGGCGCCCAATTCTGCTGTTGAACAGATAATTAAATTCCTTAACCGAATGAGTGTGTTCTAGTCAAGAAGTGAGTGGAAGTGCAGTGGTCCAATAACCGGCGTCCCGGAATAAATGAGATACATTCTTTTTGTGCCTAGACACTACTACAGAATATATTCTTTCAACAGAATATTCTTGGGTGCTGCTGTTAAGTATCCAATAAAGCGCACACACAGAATGACTTAAGCAATCCAATCCCCAAAACACACTTTAGACACAAATTCTGAGGCTAACCACACAAGACAACCAACACAAAACTAACAACCCAGAAAGTGATTCTTCATTTTGCAGTATTCCGAGAGACAACAAGAAGAAAAACAAACTTGTTTTTAGTGTGTTCACATAATTTATTTACATAATACATAGAATATTCGGTGTTATCAGATGAGTAATATGAGTTGGACTTTCATCTAAAAAATTTCACACACAATTCTTGGAATTCAAGGCGAATTATTACAGGATAGATTTATCAACATGTCTAGAACGTGATTCTGCAATGTAATAAGAGTCTCGAGAAGACAAATTAAGGATTCCTAAATAAAGTTCTTAAAAGTTTATTTCAAAAATTTTGAATTCTTATCTCTAGAAATGTGGATTAATTAAAATATAATCTTAAAAGTTGATTTTGATTTTAAAAGCTAACTTAACTTAATATTATTATAATAATAAGCGTATTCAAAAACATTCAAGAATTCAAAATCCAGAATTTTCGCAACTCGAAAGATCCTTGAATTTTTTTCATTATTTACAGAATTACAGAATCGCCTGTATCCTGAATCTCACATTACCTAATTATATTTAACTTCAATTTATTTATAACTTTAAAATGCTTAACTTAATTTAACGAATATTCTTAAGGGTTATGCATAAATAACCGTAGCATTTTTAATAAAGCAAGAATTTCTTAACATGCAGATTTTAATCTAATCTATTCACTATTACAAAAAGCTAAGTTAACTCAATTTAGAATCTAAAACTTATTTTTCAAAAGAGACATCCTAACACACAGACAGACATCCACACTGACTGACTGTTTCAGTAAGTGTTGTGCAATGTTATGCCACAACCAGAAAATGTAATAAAAAGAAAAGAAAGTTTAATGTGATGCAAGAGACGAAAGTCACTAAACTTCTGACTTTTCACTTTTCTGGTTCTTTGGATTCTCTTTAGGATCCTTTCTTTATCTTGTTGAGCATAGCACAATTTGCCTTGTAAGAGGACTCCCTCTTGCACACACACTCTTCCTCAAATTCACGTTCCAATTATTAAATTAACTCAACCCTCATGTATGCCTCCAAGTTAGTTTTGCCTCCCTTGTAACCCAAAAAAAGTACACGGATCGACAAAAATTTGCTACATTTCCGTGTGCTTACATCATAAAATAATAATAATTCAATAATATGAGAAAGCGAAAGGACTACATTAAGCAAAGTTTCGTATATGAGGAGACAAATATTGAATGAACCAGAAAAAAGAATCCAAACCAGAGAAAAGTCAAAAGTCAACCTCAATTAGAATCATAAAGAAAGAAATGAGATAAAACAAAATATGAATCTTTTTGTCCTTTATTATCAAAGAAAAGATAGAAAAGTTCTGAGATTCTTGAAATATTCATCAAAGGATACAAAGAATCTATTGAAATAATATTCTTGACTAATTAAAAAGTCTTTAAAATGCATACACCCACATAAACATACTTTTCTACTTAACCCTTTGCAGCAAACTTGAATGAATGGACATAGATCTCCCGACATGCGTTGAAGGGTTAACTTAATAAATTAATCCGTTCAGTTTAATCTTCTAATAACCAAAATTATCTTTTTTTCTTTCACAGAATTACACAACTTTAAACTTAACTTGTTCAATTTCTGACAACGACAGAAAAAGCAACCCAATAACTCTCCCTCATAATTTCAAGGAAAAACATCACAAGCAAACCTCATAAAGTCAATCAAATACGTCAATCAAACATCGTCTTTCAAAAAGAAAACTTCCATGACAATATTTTCCCTTAAGTAGTTTTAGTGTTAACAAAAGTGACAGTACATATTCGAATATATGTAAATTAAACCTTAAAAGTCTTAAAACTGCCTAAAAGAATCCTTGACAATCAGTCTCAAGGGAAATATACAAATTCTCGGTAAAAATCGTTCGAAGCCAAAACTGTCTAAAAACCAACAAACACGCATCTTTTCGGTCAAACTTAACAAACCGCACCATCATTTCACTAATCGTCCGGGAAGAAAACGAACATCTCTACTCTTCAACTGTCTGTCATTGACATCTCTCAAGCTCTCAAACTCCGTTTTAGCTTGCCAATTACTGTTCAGTGCATAGTTCGAGTGCAGCAATAGTTGAACAACTCAACTTCACTTTGATCAATAGAACGACAATTCAATTGACTCTGTCCAATTGCATCCCGCATCTCATCTCATTTTGTTGTCCATTAACAAACAAACAACGTTATATATCCTCATCTTCTCATCACTTGGGTTTCATTTTCGTCTCAATTTGATCGTATATAAGCGAAATTAGAGTAGATTAACACAAATTAAGTGAATTTATGTGAATGTGTTCTGGTGTGTTTGTGTAAATGTGAATGTTTGCAGCACGTTTTCGGTTGATTAGCATTCAAAGCAAGCATTACTACAGCCTTAACCGACAACAGTGCACATCCTCGGTTATTAGCAAGCTTCTCATCGTACTCATCAATTTTCCCTTACCACTCAAACCAATCTAACCCAAAGTACTTCCTTTCATCTTCTCTCTCCCTCTCATCTTCACCAACTTTTTCGCTCTACTTTCACCATCATCAAAGTCATTAACACTGCATTAGCACGCCTCGACATATTAGACTACTTCCCTCTCTCAACTAAACCACAAAAACCTCTCGATCACAGACACACTTTTGGTCACACTTGTCACTGACACGAGACTCGAGAGACTAAAAGAGCTCGTTAGACTTTGACTATCTTTTGTTGGTTGTTCTTATTAACAGACAGAGACAAAGGACAAGGACAAAAAGACAATCATCCAGTCATCGAACCCAATTTCAAGGATCACACCATAAAGAGTAAAAGGTAAGAGTCTATATTCAAAATGATAACGTTATATATGAAAGAATCAAAGTGATTTTATCTTGGATAACAATGTAACGTCATATATAGACGGTTATAAAAAAGTTTGGTCCTCCTAAAAAACTCGAACTTACCTTAAGCAGCCGATCGCCATTGGTCGAAGCCACATTGAAGCCAAGTGTTTGCCAGAGTTTGAGAATTTTACGTGATTCCGTGTAACTGTAAATCGAAAAAAAACAATAAAAAGATCAATAAAGAGATTATTAATTCATTATGACGCATGCGCAATATGATTTTATGGGGGTCATTCATAAATCAAATAACCACTTAAAAGTGATTATAAATCACTAAGTCAAATAAAAAAGAAAGATTTTAATAAATCAAAAAACCATAAATCAAATTCTGTCAATTAATGGTTTTGTATGGAGTCATTAATATTATTGAGTAACTTTACTGGAATTATTCTGTGAGATTTTCCCAGGAATATTTGGAATCAAACGCATTTTTTCTAATTTTCACTGATTTGAAACTCACTTGAATAAATCATTGTTAGTACGATACTATTGAGTCACACTTATGAATCACTTCTATCTCACTATAGAAACTTGAGTCAGTTTATCTTGTTGGTGGATTCTGTGAAAGTCGATTCATTTAAATCCACTTTCACACTCTGGGACAGTTTGATTGAGCAATAAAATTACTGTGCATTACGGAATGCACTTTGTGGTGTTCCAAAATTGTTTAAAAATCATTCCAATAGTCCCAAAACGACATTTTACAGAGCATTCTGTAGAATATTCTGCTCGTTTCCCTGGGAGAAGAAGCAGCACGAAGACAAGATTAACAGCACACTAGACGACAGTTCTGACCAGTGGTCAGCATCAATTGTGCAAGCAATGCACAAGTGAAAGTCAAGTCCCCCATCAATTAACCCCCTGACACTTGACAGGGGACAATTGGGGACTTTGCGACACCAAACTGTTAATTCTTGTATAAAATAAGCGCCTCTCATTAATTTCGTTATACTAGCGGCGCTTAAGTCGAGAATTTCCGGTGCATTTTGCCTCAATTCCAATCAACGAGCGACCAAACAGTTCCATCACTTTTGTTTCTTCATTCTCGAGTCTCATTCTCGATTTCTCACTTCTCTGCTTTTAGTCTAGCAGGGACACTTTTACTCTTGGTAAATTCTCTCTTTTGGTAGGAATGAAAAATGATTTAAATCTGTCAAATTAATGAGAAATCCTTCGAGCCGACGAAGCTTTTGGTTTTGTGTGCAAAGTCTCACTTTGAAATGAATTACGTTCATTTAGATTTAGCTTTTGGTAACTTTAGCACTCTCCGGATTCAGTTCGTTCACTCTCGCTTTCTCTATGATCTTTGCTCAGCTGTCGTCGTCCCTGGCAAACAGTCATAAATTATGTGCCGGTTGCGACTAATTCTGTATTAATTTAGATGTTCACTATGTTTATGGAATACTTCTGTAGAACAAAAAGAAAGTTCATTGAAACTTTTGGCTAGACCCTTTAAGGGAAAATAAATAAATAAATTTGACTATTCGCTAGGACTCAAAAACTTTGTAAAAAAGTTGTAAACGTGACAAATATCAATCAAGAAAAGTTATGAATCGCTCTAACGCTACGCATTTTATCAAGAACCTATCCCTGTTATCTATTCAATAATAAATTTGATAATCTTGTCACGTGGTCTATGAATGGCTCATTTTTGTGGGTTAATGTGTCCACTTCTTTGTTCAATTCGCGGAATTTTCCATTCTAATTCTGTACACAGTTGGATAATTAATTATTACGTTTTATGTGAATAGTCCTCCTCTCATACAAACAAGTCTAGACTATTTGATAATTAACGTAATTTATGAATGACGCTGAGAGTCCCAGAATTTTTCATTAAGTGTCTGTTAATGAGTTTGAAGAGAGAATTTTCGGGTTTTTATTGTTATTGTTATTATGTAGTATTTGGTCCAATGGATTTGGAACTAGAATAATAGTAAGGATACTCCCCTTTCTTTTATTCACTCTTTATTCTTGTTTTAAAGGGTGCCCAGAAAATGAGCTGTTAGTGAGGAAAAAGAGTGGCTAATATGGATCGATTTTAGAACACCCTGTATCAGTGAGTGAGTATTTGTTCATTATTACGCTTCATAGTATTACGTGAATAAATGAGAGTAAATTCATTAATTAATTAAATAATACAAAAAAGAGTACAATTGAGCAAATGTGAAAATTGGTGGACTTTTAGAGAATATATCGGGTTTAAAGATTGTATTAAAATTAGTCACTCGAATGTCACTAAAAAACTCTTTAAGATTATTGAACCCTTTTCCACTCTTTAAAAATTTTAATTTCATTAATTCTTTTAAATTATAAGACTTTTTCTCGAACTCTAAATTGAGTCAATTTATCAACACAGTGGCGCCATTAATGCCACATGTGCACACAAGAATTCCCTGCGAACCCCAAACCCAAACAAACACAATCGGAAAGCAAATAATCCTTACACAATTTAGCTTTATTACTCGACTTTTCGACTGCAGCCCAAATCGATTTTCCTTTGAGATTCTCTAGGAAATTCTGTTTGGAATCGTTTGTGGAAAAGTTTTCTGTGGATTTTGGGCATTCTGCAACTTTGTATTTCTCCAAACACTTTTCACTCTTCATTTCCTTTCGAAAGCGAGAAAATCTGTTTCAAACATATTTGATGATTATGACCATCAGTAGTACTAAGTTTGACTGAGTACCGGCCGGTTACAGAGTTTACGAACAGACCCCCGGAATTTCATATGAAAACTTTATTCTTTTGGCTCTAGGAAATAATAATAATTTTATATATTTTGTTTGTTTGTTTTACTATTGAGCTTTTTTCTCACCGGGCGTCATATTATTGGGCGCCATATGGCACACACAAACACACACACTTGGGTTTGTAATATCGAATCGGTTTATTTCTCTCGCAATTTCCACACATTGCAACATTTTTCTCTCACTTTTTTCTATTTGGATTCTATTCGGGATTCGATTCTACTTTTGCTACCCTATCTAATATATTTGAGAAATAAAGAAAAATTGAGATAAATATCGTGGGATGCTGACTTGATTGAATGTGTTCTGTATTTCAAAGGTGGAAGTGGGCTCGGTAGAGCTCCCCGCCCCTTGAATTTTTGTCCAACAACAACAAATCCAGCAACACAAATCCAGAAATCTCATTGCCTAACGAACCCACCAAATGTGTTCTAATCCCCAATCGATCAAAACAAACAGAATCACATACACACAAATGACTGTACTGGGCACTGTAGTCCCCACCCCTGTATCCGAAAATTAGTTCAATTGGGTATTAAATGTCATCATTGCCACGATCATCAGCGAACTAGGGAATAATTGACAGTGTGGCTTAACACATGGCGTGTATGTAGTCAGAACTGAAAATCGTTCTCCCTCCTGCTGCATCAAATGTTAAACGGTCTCCCTTTCTGTAATTCAGTAATCACAAAGCAGCAACAGCAACAGCAGCATTTGTGATCCAATTCACCAACTAAGCTTCCTCTTAAAAACGTAAAATAGTCTTAAGGACAGACGCGGGTAACGTCGTCTATGAATTGCCCCCTTTGCTCAAATCTATACATTTGACTAGACGATATTTGAAAGGTTACTTCTCCTTTAATATTTGACCGATTGTGGCATATTATAGCTTAAATTAAAGATAAATTGATTGGCTTTAACGGCATCTGAAAACATTTATGAAAATATTTTTTATTGAGAATATAGATAAAAAAAATGTAAAAAGTAGCATATTTTGAACACATTGAGATGAACTCACGATCAGATAAGATAAAATTTTTAAAACGTTTTCAGCTCGCCAAATAGAGAATCTTATTAGCTTTAATTAAAGCCCTGGTTCAACAAAATCGGATCAGTTTTGTAGGAGAAGAAACAAAAACAATATGCAAAGGTCTTGATTTGCAGGAGAAGGAAAAAACTAAAAGATATGCATTGGCCGGTAGAGGGCAAATGCGAAAAGTGCATCCTGGAAATGTGGATTTTTCATGATTTCTCGTCGGAATATTGATCTAATTTTTTGTAAGATGATAGATAATGAGATAACCGATAACTTAAAATCTTAAAATAATTTGAAATTTTTAACAAAAAATTGAGCCGCGACTTGCCTTAATTACAGCAAATGCGCTTAGAACAAAGTTAGTTGGTCGCGTGTGTGTCACACTCCCCACTGCAAAAATAACTCCCCCACTCCAATGCTCACTCATTACACAAAGATAAACTCCCTAAATCGACTGCACAAAGTTCAGGGTGTGATAAGAGACAGGACGAGTGTGACTGACTTTATGCATGACATTGAAGTAGTACAGGGGGTCCTGCAAAGGCCTGTTCTGTTCGCGCACGCACATGGCAGAGAGCGAAACAAATACGACGACAGCTGCATTATACCGGGACTCCGGTTGTTGTTCACAGTCCCTTCAGTGCTCTCCCCCTTAATAAGAGGGTCCCTTTGCACGTCTATGTATCAAATTTGTGCCCGGTGTTTCATGTTATTATCTCAAAACAGTCATTCATAGACTATCTTTGCACAAAGTTGGCTAACCCCCCTTAATAAGACCCCATCCACTCATTTATAAGTTGTTTGAAGGGAGAACAGCAGTTTGGCCTTAGTTCGAACGCTACTCACCTTTGAGTGTGGCCAACTGTGACACCAAACTACACTCGGACCCCATCGCCTGAGTAATCACAGACACACGAGCACACACACACACACACACGACAATTTGCATCTATCAAAATTATTATATCGCTGTCCTGTTCTATGTCCTCTATCTATGTAAAATCTGCGGGTGTCAGTACGATGGGTGGTAGAGAAAGAAGCACTGAACCGGTCAAAACTACCCCACCACAGTTGGCTTCACTCATTCGAACCAACATTACAACAAGCAAGTTGCGTGTCACAATAAAATTTAACCTCTCTTCTCAATGTGTTAACCGCGTGTGTCACCTTTGTCCCCCTTAAAGCGAAACCCTAAATCATATAAAACAAAAGGAGAATGAACTAGAATCCCTAAAATCAATGGTTTAGAAATGAAACCATTGTGAAAATGATTGTAATTTATAATGTATGAAACAAAAGGAAGGTACGTGGGGAGTTATGGGGTTAATAATCATGATTTGAGGGTTAAAGAACCTTATGATTTGGAACAAAAATAATAATCGAGTGAGTGAGTTATGTACTACTTTGAAAATACCATAAAATTCATGACCCATGAAGTGCGTCTGTGAGATCAAAATCATAATCACAGTAGAGATATGTATCCGGGTGGCTATGGGTGGGTTACTTTTTCCGTTTGTTTTTGTTTCATTCGAATCTACCTTAAAACAAACGGACTTCCGAGAAAATAGATAGATCATCTGCGCCGCTCTCTTCTGTGTCTTTGTTTGTCTTCGATTAGAGTTTTTGTTTGAGTTTGCGTCTGCCGCAAAGCACCCCACAAAACCCCGGCGGCTACCGCGAGAAAAAGAAGCAAAAAGACATCTCTTTGTGCGTATGAAAAGCCATGACACCGTGACAAATGACACCGAACTTGACTACTGCTTGAAATGACCAACCGTCGATTCGAATCTGTCCACTATTCAACGTATAGATAACGACTACCGTGTGTCTTTTGTATTAATGGGAAATGTGTCTACCCCAGGTACAACCTTGGATGATAATCTACCTTCAAAATCCAACGTAAAAAGAGCACAATTTAAGGCTACAAAATCCAATAAAATATAAATGAATTAATGAAATTAAATTTTTAAAACTTTATCCCTTAAAACTGATTTAACATGAATTTTCAGTGACTTTTAGAATCCTTTAAGAATGAAATTAAGTGTTATTTTTAGTAACTTACTTATTTCTTATAAAAATTCATTTATTTGATCGAGATTAATGGTTTAATAAGTTTTTCTAAAAATAGACTAAATCTCTTTGAACTATTACACCGGAAACGTCCCTAAAACGAACCCAATCCCCACCAGAAACCACAAACTTACCAAAATCTAGTAAAACTGGAAACGTTTGTGTACGGTCCAGTGATCCGAATGACCAGCATCATCACCATCATATATCTCTCCCCTTCACATCATCACAAGTCAACCATTTACCTCGATAATTAATTAACTTTCTGCTAATTAATTAACCAACCAACCATACATGTCCAACAGTGCAGTACATTTTTGTCCTTTTCTAGTCTGCCTTGGTCTGGTGGACTCGTGGTAAATGACACATCATAAATAAAATGGACAAACGGACACAGTAAAATGAAAAGCAATGAACAAATTCTATGGAAAATTGTGTGTGGAGCCATTCATAAATAAAGTGACAAATTAACCACTAATTAATTAAAACTTAATTTAAACTGAGATTTAAATTTTACACAAATAGGGGCCCCTTGTAATTAGTCTATTTTATTCTACATATAGATGTTATCTAAACAGGAAAAAACAGGTGGAAATCGTAGAGTTCGTACATTATGTGGGTTCATTCAAATATAACGTAACGCATCAAAGAATTGGTAAACGCTTATCTAATGTTAATCTTTGTGGTGGAAATAATTTGGGTCATAAAACTGTTCAGATGAGATGGCAACAATAGATAATAGTCATAAAACAAAATTTATTAGCGAAATATTTGAATGACCATTCGTTATCCAATATTATATGACCCGTTCATATATGAAGTTATAATTTGATAACATCTTGATTATTACAAAGAGCGGGTCATCATTAAATGAGGTGTCATATGTATGTCATTCATGCATAGCCCCTACATAGGACACATAATTAAATACTAGGTTCATTACACTTTGATGTTATTATTAAAATGTCAGACAATGAAGAATATTCTGTGATTCTGTGATTCTTTGAAGATTCATTCGAGTGTAATTAATTATGATATCACTCTGTGCATATGATGATGAATTTCTATTGTCCCATCCATATTGTCCTGTTTTCTATGAATGACCCTTTTATTACTATAGAGAATATTCTGTAGATTCTGCATGAGATTTTTAATTAGCCTAAAACAGAAACACAAACAGCACGACCCTAAATAAATAATATTACCCTAAATTATTGTTATGACTGTGTTTGTTAGTTTGGTGCGGAATTATAATGTTAATTAATATTTCTGGAATTCTGCAGAATATTCTGGAAAATTCTGGAATAATTGGTCATATATGGAATGAGTTCATTTTTGTGTGTTCGCTCAACTGCACTAAATATAGCCAAGAATCCTTTGTTCCATCCTCACTCTTCCACAGAATTCTCAGGTACATATGCACACACACACATATACAGACACATACAGAATATTCTGTGGTCCCAGTTGGAATCCTCTTTTGTTTGTAGAATATGAGTGGGCATGAATAATATCCTCAACAAGACATACCGAGTTATGCATGCTTAATTAAAAAATATACGCACAGATAAGATATCACCGAAAGAGTATTCTGGATATACCAAATCCACATGGAATTTAACATGGAATATTCCAGATTAGGTTAGCTCAAGAGTTTCCATGAATTGTTTCGAGGAGGAAAGATTTGGTTTTCTAAGAATTTATGCGTTTGATATTTCTTTGCTATTTACGACTTGATGTTCTTGTCGTTTTATTTTATCGTTCACCAAATAAAAACTTAATCTATTTTCTGTATTTTATTGCTTTTTAAATTCTAACAAATTGAGTTTGACTTTAAAATCTTTTTTCTTCCAAACCCTCATAATCCCCATCAGTTCCCAACCCAAACTAATCCTTTCTATCACATAATTAGCTAATAAAGCAATAAAGTTACAAAACATAGAATCTAAATTGAGTTTACTCTCGAGCTCATCTAGGATTAACTCTTTTTCTGTGCTATATAGTCTCTTGAACATTTTATTTCTTCTATTTTTCTCTACTCTTTTAAAGTGATTTATTAAAGCGATTTAGTTCAAGCACTGGCTAATTCAAAAGTCTAATTAGCCTCGTTTTAAGAGAGGAAATGAAAAGAACGAGAATTCTTTTGATTAAACACTCTTCTTTTTTTTGGGTTAAAAGATAATTTTAAAATGGCTTCATTAAATTTACAAAACAAAAACAATGAACTCTTATATTATCTTGTTTTGTATAACTACCATTGCAGATAGCAAACATGACATTAGAATTATCAAAAAACATTTAACTACAAAAATCATGTAGATTCTTTATTCTCTGTAACATGAAAAGAACATAAGAGTAGCATAAAAATTGCACAAGAAATAGAATTCCATTTACCAGAATTTCACAACCTTAATTCCAGCCTAAATGGTCCTCAAATTACCCAATCAAGATTCGTTGAGTTCCCTGAGTTCAATAACATTAAAAATGTTGATTAGACTTTCGATTCCGAGAGAGACAATAATCACGAGCACATATTGATCGTTGAACACATATTGCTGCTTGTAATTGTAATGTGTTTGATTGCACAATTACAATTTCAATCAGACAATTTGAGAGAAGACATACATTAGGTCCCATAAGAGAATTCACACACAATCGTAGACAATTGGTAATTGTCCGTAATCACACCAATCAGTGCATTGTTTCCTCCCAGTAGATTGCAGATTGTAAGAAAGAAGAAGAAGAATCAAACAATCAAAGTTCAGAAAGCAAAACCAATAATCAAACATACAACACAAAACAAACAGAACAAATGAGCAATGATGGTGGACAAAAGTCATTAACGAGGTCTATGAGTTATGATTGTTGAGCACGAAATGTGTTGCAAGAGGGGCAGGCACTGAGTCAATCGTTTAGGGGTTTGAGGGGAATTGATAATCTTAATTAAAACAATAACTGACGTTCTCAAAACAATGGCAAGACTTTCATCTATGAACACAAAAATTGAACCCCAACTTGCAGAAACCTAAAATTTTGCTTGTATAAATTAATTCATTTTAAGGACCTAAAATTTATCTAAATAATATGCAAATCTCCTTTCAAAAAATCCAAATATGTACCCAACAGTGCATCTCATATCCGCATGACCCCCGCCTGAGTTTACATAAACTTTTGAACCCTCAACTCTCAATTTTCCGTATAGCTGAGCACAAAGCTCAACAGTAAACGTAATTGAGTATCCCCGGTTTGCATTTTCTCCTTCTCCTCTCATACACCGTAAACCTAAACAAACTTTGAGCCTTCGAGCCTCTCTCTCTCAAACTAAACAACAAAAGTCCGATTCCATTAAGAGTGTTTCCTCTGTTGAAGTACGTAGGGTGATATGCCATATCAATTCTAGTTGGCATCATCATCATCGTCACCTCATTTTAAAGTTTGTTCCGTTCTTGAACCTTTGTTTGACTTTCGGGATCCTTGTTTTGCTGCAGTTTTGTTTGTTTCTGCCTACACTCTTGTTTGTTTGAGTTGTTGCTGTTTGCTGTCCAAAAAGGCGCACAAACTTTTTTGTGCCTGCAAACAAACAAACAAACATTTTGTCTTGTTCTGTTTTTGAGAGTTGTAAGTCAAACTTTCAGTGCGGAACATGATGATTTAAAAGTTCACTTTACAATCCTCTTTTTGACAAACGAACCGACAAGAGAGAACAAGCGAGTAAAAACATAGTTTCAGAGAAAATTCCGTACGCACAGGAACAAATCAAAAATTTTCCAGACTTTACGGAATCCTAGAAAGGCTAAAATGAATTTCAAGTTTTCAAATCCTGTGACTATTTCGGTGTCTTTTGATTGCCATTGTCACGTGAGCTTTCTAGAATATATTCTTAACCCGTTGCATACTGCAGGGACATTTATATAGAAATATAGATGCTATAGAATTCATTGGGTACAAAGGTTTTATATACCCAAACATTAAAAATTGTCCCAACAGGCGTAAAAATCTAACTGAATTTGAAAAAATATTAGTAGGAATATTTTTAGAAATATTTTTAAAGAGCATTCTTGAAGAATTTTCCGGTTATTATTTTCATAATTCTCACAGAATATTCTTTTCTGTTATTATTGTTCATCTAAATCAATTCTGCACATCTAAGCAGAAAAGGATTCTCATTCGCAAATTGTTTCACTGAACAGTGCACACAACAATTGTTCCGTGAGTACGAATAAAACAATAGGGCAAAAAACAATGAAGCCAAAAGCTCCGGATCCACACTTTTCCGTTAAACACACTTTCCCCTTCTTCTCATTTTGCCTTAGCTTTCTTTCAGAATCGGAACGAGTTAATTCGTCTAATTGACTCTATTCTCGCTTTCTTGCATTCTCTTTCTCTTGCACAATTGAGATTTGCAAGTACACCATGATGGTGCCCGGCGTCATACAGAATTGGGCGCCATTCTGACTCCCAGCTGGTAGTATGTACGATTGTGTATGCGTAAATAGCGTTGCTCTCACTTAATACCCCTAACTACACACACACACACACACACACTACAACAGAACTAAATGGAAATGACACTTTGTCAGAATATAATTCTGTTATTGGGCGCCACACACTGAACCAGAATTGGGCGCCATAAGTATAATGACGCCCGATTCTGGTAGTCTAGATTCTTATCTCTCGCTCTCTCAGTACTACACTGCAGTACACACAATAATAATACGCAATAAAATTTAAGCGGAAATTAAATTGCACTTTCCAATGCTTGAGTGTACACACAGTTCGATTCTCATGACTCCCATGGAATTGGGCGCCAATAGAATCCAAAGAAAAAGAAAAAATATCTTGATGATGGTGTCCAACGACTCATGGCGCTCAGAATCTGAAGAGATTTCAATTTAGATTTTTTCTTTCCTTTTGCTCAAGATTTTCGATAATTATTAGGCACAAGAGAGAATTACAGAATCAAACGTAATCGATAATAATCACAATGAGGGAACAGAATCTGGGTGCCATCAAGGCGCCATATGACGCCCACTAAATTAAATACGCCAAAATCTGTATGTGTGAAATTAATAATTTTAAATTCATTTTCCCATCAATGACCCAACCCAATTGACGTCATAAAACTTTTTTTTTTGTTTGTCAGAATTATAATTCCTCGAAAATATTCTTTAATAAATTAAACATAATCAATAAACAGAAAATTAACTCTGGAAAATTTTTTAGATTAAAAATTCTTATTATATCAATGCACTAAAAAACAAAATCATACATAAATAAATCAAAGAATTTAAAGAATATTCTGCAAAAGGGATTGCATTTCAACTCAATTCTGAAGTTATTTTATTTAAAAATATTCTTTCATTTCCAAATTCCCTCACTTGGGCGCCTAATCATCTGCACGTCCAGTTTGCATGAGGAGAGAGAACAGAATAATAAATTCTAACAACCAGAAAAAGAAAAGTTTAAAATACTTAGATCTAACAACAAAACAAATTCTGGGATTCTTACTGTAGAATAGTTTATGTAATAGAATTCATGATGATCATCATCATGATTATGATCGTACTGGTATGAGGGGAAAAGGAGGAATAATGAAACAAACAATGTAAAACCTTGAGTTTGCTCTTGAGAAAGAATTTCAATAATAAAAAATAATATTCCCTCCTCGTGTCACATAGAATAAGAGGGAAATAGAATATTCTTTAAATGAAACGGGGAAATACGAGAGAGATACTTTTTAACCGAATGGGGAATTGTGACAATTCGGTTTATATTTTGAAAGAGCGAGAAGAAAAAGCGAAATAATTCTCTTCCATTGTAGCACGCGGATTCCAACGGATTCTCTCTGTATTCAAAATCGACCCTGCCAGAATCCCTCAAAATTCTATGCAATAATCGCATTAAATTATTAAAAGAGAAGAATTTAAATCTAATGAAATTTAGCTTTTTTTAAATTTGGGATTTGAAATGGATAAATTAAAAACAGAATCCAGAATGATTTGCTTAATGTTCTAAATATAATCGAGAGAACTCAGAATTAGCAGAATCAGAGCCCGCGGGAAAGGTTTTGGGGCCCTTGTTTTTCAAGAAATGGTGCCCCCTAAAGAGACCAATTTAGTCAAAATAAGGCCCTTTGGACCTTTGTTTAGTTGAAAATGGGGCCCTTCGGGCCCCAAACACTTTAAAAAATTGTACTAGAAAGTACACAAAACACATAACCCCGCGGGCTCTGATCAGAATAACTTCCTGAAAATTTATTTTCGAAAATAATTTTTGGAACAAAAGTACATAATCCAATTAAATGTCAAATACATACACAAAAATTCACGCCTACACATCCTATTATTCTTATTTTCAATTGATGCAGAATATTCTTGTTCTTTGTGAGAATTTAGACCTTTTTTGAACCAAACTAGACTTGTATTTGGATCATGAATCCATCCAATAGAATACAGTAGGATCGTATCAGCAAAATTTCTTAACGCAAATTCACGATTCTGTATTAGTCGTAACGTTCCAAACGGGCGACTTAAACTGTCTGTCAGACTCTAGTATTCTTTGAAATTGAGGATGCTCTCCAAATATAAACGAAAATTATTAAATTAGATTAGGAAACATCGAAATAACGCATTCGTGTAAATCCCCTTAGTGTTGAGGATATTAGGGTGAACTGTCAAGGCATTTTGCTAGAAGAATTGACACATTAATTTTTTTATGAAAATTACGGGTGGGGTAGGGAAAAGCTCAATTTAACCGGGTGACTGGTATAACGATGGTTAAGTTAGGGTAGTTTGCGTGCAAGCTAACGTAATTTATGCAAAAGCACGTGTGTACATAGTTAACCCTTTCGTAAACGACGTAATAATAATATGTTGTCTTCTAGAGACATGACAAGGGGGACAAAGCCGGAAAATTAGATTACGATGGGTGAAAATTAAATTATACCCAAAAGCCCCTTTTCGTTTGTATTCTGAAAAACTCGACCTTTTTAAGTACTAAACAGAATAAAAATTGTAATTTTGAAAATCAGTAATAATTTTATGGTAATTGGATTATATTTGAAATTATTCTGCGCAAAAATATTACTCATGCGCAGTTTGCAATTCTTCGCAGAATTAAGAAAACAAAAATCACGTGACCCAATTTGTTATAACCCATTAATTTATTATTGCTACAACTTTTAATTACCACCTACTTCAGCAAGTTTTACTACTACCACCAGAATTGTAATTACCGAATAACAATTCCCGGGAATAATAATATCTGGAATATTCCAGGGGTAATAATTCTCGTTCTGTTGTGTATCGCACATAATGTACGTAGCTTTCCAATAGTTTGGTTCGTGTGTTTGGTTTTTAATTAAAACTTTACTTTAGTTCACACATACTGCCCATTTCCTGGAAAGCGGGAATTAATTACAGAATACAGAATCCGTTGGAAAGTTTTCGTTAATTCTTTAACTTTTATTCGGGAAAGTTTCTTGCTTTCAAGAACCGTCCACAACTAGTGTGTGATTTATGATGTCTGTGGATAGTCCCGCAAAATGAGTGGACATGACCGGACACTACTACATGACCAAACAACAACAACAACGTTCCTGGAACAAGCAGATCCAAGCAGATGTTCGGGTGTGTGGGTTAATTACTGTGTGTTCCAATAGGAATGGGTGAGGGTAGAATCCAGAATGCACTTGACGGGCGTCACATACATACGCACAGCCCCACGTTGATGTCACTTTAATGATGTCAATTGAGTATGACGCCCAACTTGTTTGTTTGCTTCAGGTTCCTGAGCACACTCATGTTCCAAATCCAAACTCATGTACATACTTGACCAGAATCCACAGAACATAATCAGAGACAATTCTCAATAGACAATTCACAAATAGACATGATGAGGCACAAATGCAATTGACAGCTCGAGTATATGAAAGAAATAGAATATTCCTTGATTTTAAGAGTTTGGATTTGTTGGAGGAAAAACGACCAAAATCGGACGAATTCATTGGTCTTTGGATTATCACTGAGATCTATAGAATATCCAGAGTCTAGGATATCTAGGGCATAAAGTATCCAGAGTACATAAGATACCTACTCTCCATAGAGTACTAAAAGTACCTTGAATAGCTATTGATCTTATTGTCTAATGGATTAATTTTCTAAATTGTTTTCAAATTGTCTCAAAATTGCTTCAGAATTTCCTAAATATGCCAAATCGTACATATTTCAATAACATGATCACTCCTAAACTCGTAAACCAAACCGAAAACATCCCAATTGGTATTCTTCTACTATTACCATACAAACCCGATAATCCATCCTAATAACGAAGAGACATCGAATGCGTGTGGAATATCCCAAACAAACATGAAATTCACTTTGGGGATATCTGAATCGTTGAGAGTTGAGTTGTCGAATTGAGTTTTATGTGACCATTTTCGATGGATTGACAATGGAAAATCACTCTCAACAGAATCCCCCGGACACACAAAAAATATGACTCCATCACGAATTTGTACATTAGGTTAGGTTTAGGTTCATATGAGTTAGGGCAGTAGTTTGTAGTTCATTAGTTCCGATCACGATACACTGGACCAGAAGATATCGAAGGAGAGACCACCACTATGTTTGATTGCAGAAAATGAAATCGTGGGTGAGAAGCAATTCGGATAAAGAGTGTTCAAAAAACCGTTTCCAAAAGGATACATAAAGGTTCCGTATACACCAAAGCCCCAGAATCACCCTGTACAGATTCTGTATGTAGTAGTGCGCTGACCCAAGAATCTCAGGATTCTCTTAAATTAGCGAACGCGGGAATCTTGTCGACACAAGCAGAAAAAAGTTTCAGGGGACACGTCCGAATCGTCGTCCTACACACGCGACTTGTATGCTCCACTGAACACCCCACACTAATGTAACTGCATTTATGAATGACCCCAGGAATCCATTGGTGACCAAAATTTACTTTATTACTTTACTTTAATTTTTATGAACTTGAAAATTTTGTTCATTTTTGCTGAATTTTCAGTTTTAAATTTATTTCTCCAGGCGACTGGGCGTCATTACTAGACGCCATGCCTGTGTTGGTGCCATCATCATCATTCTGTATGTGAGTTGCAATTTGGGTGTCAAATTGAAAAGTCAAACAAAAGAATCGTGAGTTGCTAGCTGCAGAACTGGACTTGACTTTGAATGTGACAACAGAAATGTGTGTTCTAAATGGAACACACAGAATTGGGAGCGATATGGCGCCCGGCGCCAATTATATCTGGCTTAAATGTATATGGAAAATCCTGCTATTGGTTCAAAAAGATTTTCATTTTTTCATAAGAGTTTTAGTAAAAGAAAAAGTATGACAAACTTTATGAATCACCCAAGAGAGACATTTGGCGCCATATATAGAAACATATAACGGATCATGGCGTCCAATGTGTCTTTCCCTTCAGTACACCAGTGCACACTTTATTAACACTTTATGTTTGTGTTTGAGTTTAGCTTTAGTGTGTTTGGTTCGGCTGATTAAACTTTTGGGTTCTGTTCTGTTGGTGTTCCAATTGGAACTGGATAGATACCAATTTTGGGCATAGGGGACAGTGCACTCCTGGAACAATAGAATTTGGGTGTTTCAAAAGTGGTTCAATTTATCCTTTGAGAATTCAGCAGGAAACGATAAAGATAACTTTGTAATACCTACTAGAATTTCGTAGATTATGTTTTTCGGTAGTGTCCAGTGACTCAGGTTCCATTTGGAACAAATGAACCGTGTAGTAGGGTAAAGAAAAAGGGCAAAGTAAATCATTGAGTAAATATTTGACTTTAGTTTTTGGTTGGCGTTGGTCAGTTTGAGCCATTAAGACGTATTCTTTGGGTTCAAATTGGAACCAAAGAGAAATTGAGACAAAGAAAACATTGATCCAAAAACAAGAATCTTAATGGGATCCATGAACCTAAAAATTCTCTTGTTTGTATTACTACTTTGTATTTGTATCTATTACTACATTTGTGCATAACATCCTCAAATCTAATCCAATCTAACTTAACTAAATCAAATTTATATAATTTCAGATTTTTGGAACTTTTGGATTCTTGAAACAAATAAGAAATCAACATAATTCCAGAATTGGTAAGAATTAAAAAATTTGTTAATTAGCTTTCTTTGTTTGCCTCAGAATTTTCTAAGGTTGGATAAAATAATTTTATTGGATAACCAAAAATCATAAAATTCTGAGGTTCCCTGCCCTCGATTCTGCCATAGAATATATTCTTGGTACATCTCATGCGTGTGTCAAATACAGAATTTCCACAAAATTATATTTCTCCAAGTGCAATCGTGTTGTTGGAATCAAATAGGGAAAATTGAAATTCTCTCAAATGTATGTGTACATTTGTGTATGTGTGTGTGTGTGTGGAAATGGCGTCCAGAATCCTGTTTGGGCGCCATAGAATATTCTCTTTTTATTCTTCTTTTCAAAACTCTCTGCTTTTGCTGCCAAAAGCAGATTGAAAATCACACAGAATGAATGAAATGAAAGCTTAAGCGTATTACGTTGTCCCAAAATTGTCAACAGTAGCAATTGGGGCGCCATAGCGTCGAGTCCAGTTGTGAGGGATATATATGACACCCGATTCTGGTTGTTATTATTGTTGTGTTGTTGTGTCATTCTATCATTCTGACAGCTGACAGAATACGATTCTATGGGGCGCCATTCAATTGAAGAGGTAAAGTGAGAGTGATAATCAGACTCGAATACTCAGAATCGATTGATTGGAAACGGAAAAATTCAATTACAAATGATAAATTTAGAAATGTAAAGAATTGGGCGCCATGGCGTCGAAATTCTAGGCACCATCAAATAGAATCGAGTGGAATGCAAGGTGACAGTTCCAAAACGTAGACACTTGACGAATTATTCAGACTCAATTTAAATTTATTTCTCTGCTCTTCTTAAATAACATATAAGATATCACATAGCAGAGGGCGAGAACCTATGAAGCTTGAGAGCCCAAAATGACAATAGGGCGCCATATAGAATCCTCCCGAAACGAAAATAGAGATGTTTAGTATTCATTATTATTGTTATTTACGTATACTGATTTAAATAACAAAAGTATTAGACAAGAATATTCTTTAAATTCATTCACGCTCATTTTTCACCGGGCGTCAATTGCAGGATTTTGGAAAGGCGCCAAGGCGTCAATTGATGTGTGGCGCCTGATACCTTGAAACTGCAAAATATGGAAATTCCCTGTAGTGTGAATTTCATGCTTATCTAACATTACACCATGAGTGTTTTGGGCACCATTTCCTATTACGCCCGGTAGCGCATTTCATTGGGCGTCTTATCGGGCGTCATTGATCTGGGCGCTATTCACATGCACACTTGACTCAACACTTTTCATCATTATCATCATCATCATTGAACCGATCCAAATGATCCATATTCTCACTGGAAGCATATTTATCATCAATCTGTTTTGGAAGAGAGGGTGGGCGCCATAGTATTTGGCGCACTGACGCCCAATGTGCGCTCTATTTGCTCCACGCGATTGTAAAATTCATAAATTTAAATTGACGGAGCAATTTTCAGTGAATGGTTGAACGAACAATTTGATTCTAGTGAGAAGAGTCCAGTGTGACGTCCTGGCGCCCGATCGGATTCTGCATAGAATGAATGGCGCCCAAAGTGATGGGCTCGGTAAAATGTAAATTAACGATGCTCGGCTTTTGCTTTTGGCTGTCTAAACCACCTAAATGAGACGAAGAGATTTTCCCGAGCAATTGATTCCAAAATATAATCATTACCGCAACAATGATCCAAGGTTTCTGTTTGAAAAGTTCCACAACTTTAACAGAATTTAAATCCTATTGTTAAATTGAAATTCTTTTTGAACGACAGAATATCTCCAAATTGGGGATGACATTTTTGTTCACACTTTATTTTTGATATATGCGCCCGTTGAGATTTTTTGCATTCGCTGGGAAACGTGTCAAAATGTGAGTTTACTTTGTGAATATTCGCTATTCTGCGAATTCGGAACCGAAATTCTACTCGGATGATTAATTACCTGGAAAATTTTGTAGTACTAGAAAGAGGAGGAATTTTAAAGTTTTGATTTTGATAAAACCAAATTGACTTTTAATGACTTTTATGGGCAAGGAGAATTCTGGGTTATTTTTTTCATCGTATTTGGGAAATGAAACAAACTTTGAATATATAATTTGGAAATTTTTATTGGTTAAAGTAATTATTGAAAATTGATTACTTTTGAAGGTTGACAGGGCTAGACTCAAAAGTATATAGAAATTGGAATCTGAAAGCAAAGCTACTAAAATAACAAGAGGGGTTTAGAAACATAGATACTAGAATTCTGGAATACATTTAATCTGTCAAAACCTAGTTCTCTATAAGTTACAGAATCCTAAAAATGAAAAATTTTATTATTTGAGAAAACTCTGTTGATCTGATAAACTTTTAGAATCCAGAATTGAATGAATGAATGTTTGATACTAAAATTGGATAAACCCATTGGAAACTATATTTAAATCGGATAAATTCGCCTGAATTTTCAAAATAATTAATTGGAGATTAAAACAAATGTCCCAAAATTGTGGATTATTTTTTGAACAGCTAAAAATGATTATTTTCCAGCAAAAATACATAAATTATCGTGTATTATTTTTCTCTTGAAATCGGTGCAAAGTCATTAGTCGCATCAATATTAAATACATGAAGGTATCACACATTGAGTATCAAGTCTGGCGTGCACTTAACTACCCCCAATTAATGTCCAATATGTATCCATACCCCCCAGAATGCCCGGTAATGAATGGCGCCCAATTAATGATGACGATAGCTATTAATATATGGATGCAAGTAAAAATGACTAAATACACAGACAGAATAGAACACTCAACACACTCACGTCTACACTAATAACCGTCGGGGCCTAATCGACAGCACCAGGCGCCACATTGGGCGCCATTTTGAGTGTAGAGAAAGAAAGAATTAGTTAGACTGGGCGCCATTATTCATTGAGAATGAACCAAACCAAACGAACGACGACAATAAACGGCAGCCACTCAACGTAAGATGGCCATTTTTTCTGAAGGTACTTCAAAGTACACACAGAGTGATGCAAAAAAGTCATTAATTCTTGGGATTTCTTTAAAGACATTGCATTTTTTACCGACCTATAGAATATAGACACCAGATTGCTGACGTTATGAATCTTGCGGATTCTTTAGTTTTTATGGTTCCGGAATTTGTTTTTAGTTTTTTCAAAAAAAAGTAAGAAATAATACTCCTTATAAAATAGATTTAAATCAGTTTTTGTGTAAATTTGGGATCTAAAATATTTCTAGAAAATAAAATTCACCAAATAGAATTCTGCAAACTGGTATTTTAGAATTACGATTTTTAAGCAGAATTCTAATAGTAGAATTCTGAAATGTTATTTAAAAAATTCTGATTTTTTAAATAAATCAAAACAGCCATAAAATCTCAATTCTGACCTAAATAGGTCCAAAATAGCACAAATTAGTCCATTTTTGTCTAAATGACCTAAAAATGTTCCAATTGAAACCAATTTGCTCGTTGTATATCCCAAATCAAGTCATATTGCATTATTAGTCAGGGCATAATATATTATTCTTGTTTACGAGTAAGTATATTCTAATGGGACGCCATAATAAACATTTGTTGTCTATAATAATGCAATTATGGGCGCCTGGGCGCCCTTCCACAGTGCAATGGCACCCATAAAGTCCTTCCATGGAACACAAACATGATTGACCATAAATGTGCACTAATTTTCATGGCTTGCACACACATCAAAATGTGTATCCATTAATATTAATACAATAAATGCACACGCGTGATGGTGTGACGGGGGGTGGGGGCTGTCCTCACCCACACTTCTTTTTATGTGTGCCTAAGTGCCCTTGGTAATATAATTCTTAATGTGTTACGTACATTACGGGCAGGACAAATTCTCTTTGTCAAAGTGGATGGTCCAAAGTTGGTTGGAAAGTGTCATTATGCGGTTGAGGGCGATCTCTCAAGAGTAGAAAAATAGACACGTTCCAAACAACGAGGATTCTCTAATTTCATACTCAATTTTGTGGTTCGTTTCGTGCTCGATTTTGGAACACGTTCCTGTAGCGGTTCCAGGATCCACTACTACATGTGTGTAATTTTTCATTATACCCAAAAGTCTCAGGAAACAACACAATCACTTTATCAGTGACTCAATTTGGGTAAATTCTGGAACGGATTCTGCAACACTTTTGAAACACTCTCGGAACGATAAAATCTTAATAGAAATGTAATATACCAACGGGAGTGGGAGAGAAATCTCATATACAAACAACAAGAGAGTTCATGAGAGTGCACAGTGAAACGTTCCTAGAACTAGATAACAACACCAAACACAAAGCTATTTGAGAATAGTGAGAATCCCAAATGGATCTTATTTGGAACTGTACAGAGAGAAGTTCCGATCCAGAGAGTAAAGAGTGTGATAAGTATCTCCCTCTGACTCTTAAAGGGAATCAAACAAAAGTTTCTCAAATCAATTCTTTATTGCAAGAATATTTTGTAGTGGAACTTTTTTGATCACCCTAACTATTCCAGGATTCAACCAAGTGTGTACTTAAGGATTCTCTCTTCTGCTCTTGGTCTGTAAAAATGTATCAAATTACACCTTGGAACACTGTGCAGAGTAAAGCTATTAACCCAACCGTAAAAATGATGCACCAGACGCCACTCTATTTGGGATCTTCTTGGATTCTTCTGTCTTCTCACCATTAACAAACCAAAAAGAATCCCCAAAAATGAGAGAAACATTAACACAAAAAGGTTGATGATCACAATAAAGAGTCCTAAAATGAGTTCTAAAGTTTTAAGAGATTTATTATACGGTGGTTAATAACAATTTGGGACTGTTTCAAGATTCTGGAACAATTTTTCTGCCCATCTTGGACCATGTGGACATTTTTGAAAAGCCCTTTATAGAATCCAACCCCCTTCAAACAAACAAACAAACAATCCATAAAGCACACATTTCATTTCATTTCCTTTATTTTGTGTTCCAAAACAAAAACAATCTTGAACCCAAAACGGTTCCAAGAAAGCAAAGAAAGAAAGAAAACAAATGTCCGAGAAAAGACCCAAAAAAAGACGAAAAGATTGTTTTGTCTCGCTAATGAACGAAATTAACGATTCTCTAAACGCGACAGACAGAATGAGTGTCCGTTTGGGCACCATTCTGTTGATGAAAAGACAAATACAGTAATAGTCCGAGTGACAAACAAAATCGTTTAGTAACCCAAGAGAGACTAAAGGGACACTGAAAGAGGCAATGGATTCTATATAAGAGAAAATAAGGATTTGGTACAACAAAAAAGTGTAACTGTTTAGTGCAAACAAATTAGAAAAAGAATTGAGTCTGGGTTTGTAAAATCTGCGTTACATGAAAATAAGTAACTAGAAAATAAGCTTCTGTTAATTTCTAGAACCTATCGTATCTGACTGAGTCACTCGAACCTGAGTTTCTAGAATCTTCAAATCTGTAAACTAACTTGAGTTACAATAATTCAATTTTCTAAAGTCTGCATAAAGAGAAAAATAAAATAAAGCAAAGAGAATTTGATTCTACCCTCGATTTTTCAGAAAGACAAACAAACTTCACAAAATAAAAGAATTCATCTTTTTGGAATACTTAATTTCCATTGAAAAATTCTACTAAAAATAACTGAATCATACTCGTACTCTTGTTGTAGTATCGTAGAAGAAGAGGAAATTATACATCTTGACTTGAAAAGGCCTAGAATATTCTCTAGAATTTATAATATAAAGGAAAGCGTGTTCCGAGATTCCGAGAACGGAATCGAGAATTGTCATTAAGAAATAACAACAACAATTGAAGAGTAGCAGGAATTGAGGGAGAAAGAGGAGAGAGGAAAACAACAACGGAAACGCAAAATACGAGAATACACCGAGAGAACAATTGAGTCGCATTGTCTTGAATTCGTTGAGTGAGGAAAGCGAAAACGATCTTTTCGTTTTGTAAGGCCAAAATAAAGCAAAGCAGCGCGAACAGATCTTAACCGAGAAAGTGACTTGACTCACTAAACGTTTCGCGTCTTTTCTTGCTTTCCCTAGTATACTTTCCCCACTCCTAAGCTATTTTTAATCACTTACCACTTAGGGTTCTCTGCTCTTGTAACCTACTCGTATACGATTCTTTCCACCGAACCCGCCGAAAGCTAAACATAAATAATAGGAAAACACAAACAAAGAATTCTCTCTTGTCATCAAGTCACTCTCCTCTAGATCTAGTACGTAAATCATCATTCTCCTCATCATATACGAGAACAGAGTCATTATCATTAGAGAAACACATCGAGGCATTCTCGTTTCTTGGGGGCGGTACTCCCCCCAAACGAGTCTATTAACCAGAAAACCCACCAATGATTCATTCACTTAAATGTGCGTAAGTGAGTGCAAATATGATTGTGTCCTTGGGTTGGAATTATTACTGTCCGGGTAAATTACATGGACAAGCTGACGATTGAATTAAAAAAAGTAAATCAAAAGAGGTTTATCGTCAATTTGGATTCTGTTTTTTTATTCACGTCTAGACGAACTGAGGAGAAATTCTGGAGAATCTTACGGAAAATCCTGTTTTATTAATCCATTGAGTATCGTAATTGATAATAACGGGGAATATGTCTATCATAAGAAAATTAAATTCTATATCTAGTGGAAATTGAATTTTGGTACTCGAGAATCTGAAAAGTTTCTTGAGAATTCTGTCTTAGATATTTTATTCTTAAATTATGATTATAAGAAATGCTGGTTCTAGAAATTTATAAAATTCTGGAGAGCGTGTCTTTCGAATCTAAAATTATGTGAGATATGAGAACGTTCAAGAAACATTTGACTTTTAAATTTTTAAGATTTTTTAATATTCCAGATTCAGAAACTTAGTATCATGGGTAATGTTATAGAAATAACATATTCCAGAGATGAATCTTCTTAATTTTTGTTTAAATGCCAATATAAAAATAAAATATTCCACTAACCACAAAAATCCAGAAATTATGAGAACCAAATTCATTCTCTTTCTTATTTATTTTTGACAAATTATTCTATATTAAGTACAAAAATTAATCATTGTAGAATATTCTTACTTTAGTAAAAACTGCATCTTAATCCAATTCTATAAATCAAACAGCAAGCATTCTTGACGCACAAAAATTAGTTTCCATGGATTAACACTCCAAGACAAATTTTGGTTCACATTTTACTTAACCCAAAAAGCAAAAGAATATAAAATGTATTTCCAAGTTCCAGGAAATAAAATAAAAAACCCAGAGTGCACTCAGAATATTCTCGGAAAAGCACCAAAAACAAAAACATAAACTCACAATTGAATTTAGGTATAATAAATCAAAATAAACTTTGCTACAAGATGTTTTTTCCTAAAATCCAACAGAGTCCGCACAATAAAATACAAAAATTTCCCAAAAGAGTCATTCATAAACTTAATGACACATATTGAAACAGATTTTACAGTAGCAAAAAGAATCCAAGGTTACCCTCCCTTCTGAACAAATGATCCAACTTGGAACCTTCCACAGATGACGAGTCAAACGATCTAAAATTCTTTATAAAACAAGGGAACGCGTGTGTGTTCAGGCACTGATAAGAACCAAAGCCTATAAACCTAGAATTGACAGAATCGTCAATTCTTATTTTCAAGTTCAATAACTTTAATGACACCCGGTAGGATTCTGTAGAACTCATGACTGATTCTGTCTATCAAAAAATTGTTACGTTGTTTATGGAAAAGAAATAATAATTTTAAAATAACAATATATACGATACATGTAATAGTAGTAATACGCATGTGCATCTTCCTTGAGAATTTCTCCAAAATTGATCGACTTACCTAAAATAAAAGAGAAAAATAATAATTAGTAATTTGAATATAAAATTACTTTCGGGCAGCCTGCTCAGAACCCTCTACATCGGCGCCATCGAACCATTGCTATGCTACGCATCCCCAGCTTGGATTGATGCACTTCAAGTTGAGGCACACAGATCCATTCTACTTTCGACTCAAAGATGCTTTGCTCTACTAATCACAAAAGGTTACAAATCCATCTCTCTGGATGCCTCATTGGTTTTAGCCAATATTGCGCCAATAGACCTGAGGCTAAAAATGTGGTCGAATCGTTATCTCATTCGCCACAACATCATGCCAGAAGTGTTTCAACATATGCAGTGTCAGCAACCAGCACACTTTCTCGATGACGGCCATCCTGCTCTAAAAGCAAACTTTGTTCATCAAAACTGTTCAAAATCTCATCACTTTACCATCTTCACGGATGGATCAAAGAAAGAAAACGAGATAACCAGCAGGAAACAGACAGGATGCGCATTTGTTGTCAAAGACCAACAAGACACCGAATGCCATCGGGAAATGTTTCGCTTGCACGACGAGTGCAGCGTCTTCCAAGCAGAACTACTCGCCATTAAGAGTGCTGTCCTCCTTCGACAACACCCCAACCACATATGCCTGAGTTGGGTGAAGGCACATGCTGGCAACGAAGGAAACGAGGAAGCCGACAAGTTGGCCAAGGAAGCGACCAATCTGAACACGAGCTCGTACAACATGATTCCAATATCGTATTTCGTAAAAGTGTTGAACCAAGAAGCGGATACCGGTTGGAACCAATGGTGGACAACCTCCACCAAAGGAAGGGTGACTAGTCGCTTCTTTCCTACAATCATGGACCGGAAGAAGTGCTCGAACATGCCAGACTTCATCATGACCCAGTTCATGTCTGGACACGGCAAGTTTCACCAGTACCTGACCAGAGTGGGCATCGAGCGCGACAAGATGTGCAAGTGTCAAAACGGCGAACACACCCCGATCCACTTGATCACCAAATGTGATGCCTGGGCGAGACATAGGCTCGACTTTGAGGCCTTTGTCAACAGCAGGACCAACTCTACCCAACTTTCACTAAGCACATATCCCACCGACAAGTGCTATAGTGAATTCCATAAATTTGTTTATAAAATATTTAATCATTTGTAATTAATCATTATTTATTCATTTATATTTTTCTATTCATATTTTTATCTCTCTTTCCAATTATTTTTTTTTATTTGCATAATATTTCTTATGTATTACACTAAATGTAACTAACTCATCATCATGTACCAATTTACACCTCTATATATGCTTACATCTTAGGGGTTAATAAAGATTCTCTCTAAAAAAAAATATAAAATTAAAATTCGCGAATGTTCATAAAATATCTTCAAAAATATCCTAGAATTTTCCCAAATAATTTTAACTATATTTAGTTTTATTTTTAAATAGTAAGAATATTCTAGGATATCCGAAATACGATAAAAATTTTATTTATTAGAAATCAACAATCGTACAATAAGGTCTTAAATTTAAAACCAATGGAAACTTTTTTTCAGTTTTTGGATCAGCCTCAATGAACCCTCCATCTTGTTCGCGTCCATTCACGATTGTCCGAGAATCAGACAGACGAGATGACATTTATTGGCTCAATTATTTCAGGAATATAAATTTTGTCAGAGAATTTAAGAGATAAAAACGTCTCAAAAATAAAGAAAAATAAAACTTTACTGTTCCGGATCATAAATTTCTGGATTTGTTTCTTATGGATTCTCAAAGAATAAGAATCCAAAAAGCGAATAAAAAGAGTAAAAGAAACACATAGTAGCCAGAAAGTTACTATTTTGAATACTAAATCAAAAAATCCATTTATAAATATTAGAATATCCTAAAAAGAACCTTAAAGTAACCCGGATTTACCTAAATTCTCCGGAATAACCTAATAACAGCCTGATTTTGTATCCCAAACTAAAAATCTGCTAATTACTAGAGAAAATTTTTAATTTCCGTTCCAAATTAAGTCTAATTTCAGGAACAAAAGGGTTCCAAGTAATTTGGAACAAAACGTTTCGCTAAAGTGTTCAACCATGCTAATTGCCACAGGGTGGTTAATTTAAGATTAATCCTTTTAAACTCATAATTCAATTTCCTAGTAAAACAACCACTCTGTAAAAATAAATTTCAATTTGGTGTTAACCCGTTGAGGTTCACAATTGAATTTACAATTGAACGTTCTCCAATCCAATTTCATTTCCCATTTCAATTTGAGAGTTCAATTGGGACTGTTCCAATTGGAACGTTGAGTGTGAATCCATTAGCACATCTTGTCAATTGAACACAAAACAGAATAACAAACGTCGATTTGTTCCTCAGTTTCTGAATCATCTCAAACTCAATCTAATGATCAATTCAAATCAATTCCCAATTTGCCAATTGGAACGTTGCAAAAAGTGTTCCAAAATTTTATTGGAGCACCCTCAAAAATTAACCCTAAAACAGATCAAACAGTCCCAAGACACAAAACCCAAAACCCCAAATTATCTTCCAAATGTTCTCAAAACAGAATCACCACTTAACACCTGGCACCTCAAAAATGGCGTCATTTTGTGTGTTATCTTTTTGTGTTTCAAAATTGTTCCAAAATATATATTCTGTACTACAGAGGGTCCCAAAATTGACTTAAATGCATTTTAAAAAGTAAAAATAAACCAGTTCAATTCCACCCTGTAGGAAGATCATCAAACGAGACACTTATACTCCCTTTACAAATGTGTGGCGCCGTCGTTCACTCATCATCAATTCAAATCAATTCCCAAATTGGCAATAAAGAGTACTCCAATACACAACCAAATGTAAACGAAATGGTGGCGTCTTGACGCCCTGGCGCCCAAAAAGATACCAAAACACACAGACATAATCGTAAAAACACCTTTAGCACCCAAGAAAACATAAATAAAATAACTAATACAGAATGAATCATAAAGCAAAAGTCGGTTATAACAAGTTAACCAGAATTGTTAAAACCCTCACCCTGTACTTCTTAATATACACCTAAGAGTCGTAAAACAAAACTTAAACGTTTATTATTAGCATCTTCGCAGATACAAAATTTTCCATTCTTTTAATTTTGCTAAAATGTAAAGACGGAAAAATTGTAGCCTAATTTATGAATGACCTAGAAAACATCCAAAATATCCCATATATCTGTACTTGTGTTGGTTTTGACATGGAAACAAAATTTCCTTTGTCAAATTTTTAAAATTTTATCTTAATATTAAAAATAAAATAAAATTCAGGAAAATGTACTTGAAAATCTCTCTTGTACAATATTAAAAGTTTCAAGTTCAAAAGTACATCCTCATAATATTGCCAATATCATGGGTCTTCGAAGAAGTAACTGGAATTATGAAGCATTCGTATATGTGGCCACAAATTACGGAAACTTTCTATAACAACCTAAAATATGACTATTTGCACAAAAGATCAAATGGAAGCGAATTGGCCAAATGGAATCCTGAAAAAGACAAAAAATTGCGCCACTTTTCTGTTTGTTCAAATATAAATAAATAATATAAAATCCTTGTTTTTTCTCGTAAATATTTCGCACAATATTTATTATAAATAAATAAATCTTTTATTTATTGGTTGGAAATTATTATTTAACGAAAACTAGACTAAAGACTTAACAATCGAAATGTTTTTTGCCTCAGAAAACCCTAAAAGTCAAGTCAATTTACGTTCTCTTTCCTCTTTTAGTTGATTTAGTCGTCTTTCTTTCTCTTTTCCTTATAAAATATTCTTTTAAAAAGAGAGAATGAGAATTGCCCCAAGCGAGATCGAGCTCCTCATTGTCTTGTCGTTGTTTGTGTTTGAGTTTGTGCTCAATTCTAGTATTTGAATAATTTAAAACAAAATAATAGTTTCTTTCTCCTCTACGTACAGAGCAGAATCTAGAATATACTTTAACAAATAAAATAAATATTTCCATAGCTTTAAGAAATTCTTCGAACCAATCTTGATTGGCTCTTGAGAAAGAAAACTCAAAGGTCCAACTCGTTAGCTCGTAAACTCAAAAACGAATAAAACACTACAGGGAAGCTCAACCTTAAGGGGTTAAGTCATAATTCTGAGAACAAGAATTTTCAAATAAAAGTACAAAAACTTAATAATCCTCCAATAAAAAACGCAGAATTTCCAAGAATTTATTTAAATAAAAAATAAATAAAAATAATAAAACAACAATAAAACGAAACTCATTTTTTCTTGTGTCTAGTCGTCACGTACTTTATGAATAACAACAAAAAGAACTCATATAAAAATGCAATTCCCCAAGTCTAAATCCATAATTCAAGTTTGTAACAATGCTTAGACAGAAACTAATAATCATAAAAACGATAGAATAATTTATTAGATTATATACTTTAAATCCTTAATTCTATGTGCTCGGTTCATAAAGTACGTAACACTCAGAATAATTCTCCAGGATATTCAATGTAGAATATTCAATCTTAATTACGAATTCATAACAATAATAATTTGAATCATAAATCGTACACTTATAGGTGAGCGCAAAAGTTTCTTGGGTCCTACATAAAATAGTTCCATCTTGATATATGTTTTAATTGAAACCGAAAAGCTGATAAACTTTTTGCGCATGTTCAATTATTATTGTTAATCGCATTAAAATTTTCATGATTTTTTATTATTTATTTGTGTTATGAGTGTGTTATAATTGCAGATTTTTTCATTCTTCCAAAGAATAATAAATTCCGGGAAAGAATCACGGAATTTCGTTGTGCGCTCAAATGAACATAAACTGGATTATATTATAATAAATAATAATTTTCACGCCAGATTTGATTCTTTAATAATAAAATACAAATAATAAATAATAATAACCAAAACTTAAACACAGGAAAACTTTGATTACTCTTGTTCATAAATAACATTATAAAAATCTTTAAAAAAAGAAGATTTACTGTATAAATCAAAATTTCAAAATTATCCTTGTCTTATTAATTCTACAAACGGAAATTACAGAAAGATAATTTATTATTTATGAGAATTCTTTTTTGTCCTGTACATGAAAAAAAGATTCATAAATTTTAAAATTCATTAAAATTATTATAAAAAGAGCACAATTCCACTTTCATTTTTCATTAATTAGTAATGATTTATGATTATTATTATGAGATTTTTTTTGTCTCACTAATAAAGAAAAAAATCTTGGTCACCATCTTGTCTCATTCATAAAGTACGTAATTTTAAAAATCATAATTTTAATTTCTTTTGTCAGATGTCTTTTTCTCTTTCTTTCTTAAATTGAAAAGTTCAAATCATTACATTAATTTAAAATAATAATATTTTTCAACTTGTGTGCATTCATCTGTGCTAAATTCTGAAAACAATTCTAATAAACTTGTCAAACTTATTCATAATGTACCTAACATAATGTGATTGTACGTACATTGTGTACCGAAAACGTTTTCAACCAGAAAAGAGTCGAGGAGAATTAAAAATTTTAATATAAAAGTTTTTCATTTAAAAGTCAAAGCGGAAAGACAAAGAAAGATCTAAATTAGCACAATGGACTTGATTGACGTTTAAATAGCTTAGTTTGGGTTTTTATTAATAAAATCCAAGAAAAATAAAAAAGTTTGTGAAAACAATGAGAAATTGAACAAACAAAGTGAGTTGCAAAAAACATTACGTTATATGCGAACGGTTGAAAACAAAGCAACAACACTTTCACAAATACAGTGATTGACAGATAAATTAATTAATATATCACCAAGGGAGTGAGTGGGTTAATAATATTTAGACTAGACAAACATTGTATATATGAATGACCCAAATACATTTTAATTAATTAATCAACCGTTCAGTGATGATGACATAACACTCACGCGGAAATTAACTCATATTATGTTATAATCGATCGTGTCATTTATGAATGATTCTCTATACTTGAAGTACATTGTTTATGAATGGACCATTGGAGAATGATGACCATTCATACATGGCATAATATGTAGTACAAATTAATTAAGTGTCGTAATAATTTATAGCAACGCTTCCACCCGCCCTCGCGATCAAACCGGAAATTTCTCAAATTCACTCAACTCCAACACGGAATATTCTTTTGATGAAATTTTAAATTCTGGTTATTCTTTCTCGAATTTTGTTATATTTTGCGGAATCATAAAATCCCCATTACTCTCTCGAGAAAAGAAAAGAACAGAATGAAAGAATCCATTTTTCCATTTGATGACGCAAAAACTTTTGTGGCCTTTAAGCTTTCTGGATCATTTTGGGTCTTAATGATTAGATTCTTTGACTTTCGGGTTATGTTTTCTGGTATTCTGGTTCTGTGTTTGTGGTTTTTTTGTTCGTTTGGTTCTAATGGTTCTGATGATGATGATGATGGAAATATTATTACGAATTCTTGATTCTGTAGTTGTGGTGGATTCTGTTCTGGTGTTCTGTTATGTTGGAAGCAGATTGTAAAACTTTTGTATGTTGAAAATTCTTAATAAAAATGACAAAACTTTTATTGTTGATACCAAAATTTTGCAGCATTTCATAGAAATTTAAATTCTCAGTATTGTATTAAATTTCCAAAATAATAAAAAACAAGAGAAATCAATTAAGAAATTGTCATTCTCGTACTTCATGTTCAGGTGTTCGGAATTCTCTCAATTTTGAAAAACAGCCTAAAATTAAAGTAAAAACCCCTGGAATCTCAAAAAGTATCCTAAAAAAAGTTTGTTGAAAGTTACTACATTTAAGAACTACCTTAAATTATACAGAGACATTTTATTGTTTATTAAATTGGCAATTCTTGTTTTTTATGTATTTTCTGGTGCACAAAACAATAGTTCTAAAAATCAATTTAGAGTTTAGAGTACAGAAATGTCTCCAACTGTCAGTATGCGTCATTTGTGGACAATCCAAAAATGTAATTATCACTTTCAAAAGTGCACTTTCCCCAACAAATTACAAGCTGCCAACCCAAAACTTTTCAAGTTGATTCGTTAATTGCAATTCGTTCAGGATTTGTTCCAGGAGAGATTCTTGGAACACTGTTATTGCATTTATGGAAAGTCCCTCAATCGATAAACATGCTATTTACGAATGGTACAATCAGTTTGTTGTTGTAAAAGTCGAATGAAATTGTCGGGTTATAACCAAGGGGAAGCCATAATCGAGTGTTTTCTTCTCATCTCCTAATAGTCCCAAATTATGTTCCTGGAACAACAACATTTCATTAAATCGCAATTTTGTTTTGTTTTCCCTAGAAAATCGATTTTCTCAATTTCGCTTCTCTCAAATGATTTCTTCAACCAACAAATAATCAAAATGCAACTACAGCAGCACCATTTCGGTGGGCCATCGACAGGCCTGCCCGGTACATCCTCCTCCTCTTCGGGCTCCTCGTCCGTACTATCTGGACGGTCCACTTCAGGCGGTTCTTCAGCATCTACTTCCGGGGGCGAGTCAAATCATCATCATAATCATCATATGCATTTGGATCTACTTCCATCGACTTCCGGGGGACATACTGGAAATGCTTCCACACTAGGTCGAACCCTAGTGAATTCTACTTCATCTACGCCCCTACACGCACAACGTCCAATGTATCGACTCTCATCGTTCATTAGACCACCCACGTTAGGTTTAGGATCCTCATCCACCGGAGCACTTCCCCAACCGGATTCACCAACCACCACAAATGCTGGCACCCCACTAGACAACTCAATTTCTCCCACTGAATCAGAACTTATGCGAGCTGCTGCATCAACTTCAAGTATACTCATGAACACATCACATCCAGGGGGCCCAGGGAGTCATCCACATCATACGTTTCATAGGCAGAGCAGTCAGACGACTTCACCGCCATCTAGTATTACGACAAATGTTCCTACTTATGAGACAATCGATGTTCAGAATTTAAGGTAAGTAATATATAAAAAGATGTACCGGAATTATCGGAAACAAATAGAAACCAAAAATTTAATATAAATTTATTTTCTCTATAGTCATCATCACCTAACTGGTTACAATCCAGCAGCTTCTACTTTAGATTACTGCAGTTCCACCTCAGCTGGTAGTGGGCAATCCCAAACATCTGCCTGTGGAATGGACCAATCGAGTACGGCGCCCATCATGGTACCCGACAATCAGCGACTAGTCTATCCGTATGGACCAATGGTGCTAGGTGGTGGTCGAGCTGGTCCCGGATACTTAAGCAGGAACCAGGGACCGCTACTGCGGTATCCACATCCCACTTCCGATGGCTCTGCTTACTATTCCATATACGGAAATGGTGGTAGTAACGGTGGTTATGGACGATCCTCAGAATCGGGGATCTACTCACCGACAAGACTGCGGTCGGATCCAAAGTCTCATCAATTCCGGAAAGCGTGTGAATCCACTGAGCCAGAGGATTTTGACATTGCAAACGCAATTTTTGCACTCATCTCACTGACAAGTTATCTCATATGTGTAGGGGCAAGTGGGGCCCTTGCGTACTTCTTTCATCATCACGAACATGACACCAAGATGTGTGCCCTGACACTTGGCGCAACATTACTTCCGTCCATAATTGTGAATATTCTTTCGTTGAAATGGTGAGTGGAATATTCTTTTTTGATTTAGCAATAATTTAGCCAAATAGTAGCATTAGAATCTTATATAAATTAAAACCCATAAATGACACATAAAAATGCTAATTTTCGGCAAATTTTTTATTGAGTGGAAGAATTTTAGCGAATTAAAAATTAACCCAAAAAGCCATAAAAATAATAGTGGTCCAGTGGATACAAATAGCCAAATTCGAAATCGAAAGTGTAATAAAAAGTCGTTAAGACGGAAAAGTCCATTCACAGAATCGAGAAATGCAAACTCTAAAAATCTCATTTCAATAGAGTCGAAATGCAAATCCAGAATATTCTCTCTATTCTCACTAACCCAAATCGCAATTAGAGTGTCAAAGAGCCGCTTCACTAGAATAATAACCCAAAAGTGCTTTATTACATCAACAGAACAGAAAGAGAATCCCAAAGATCCTCATGTCCAATTAATTAAAACAACATTCGGTTGTACTCCTCTTCTCATTCTCTCCCTCTCACTCGAACATCACAATACACTCTAGTTAATTAATAAAAATTAATTAATTCCAAATGAACACAAAAGCAGGAAGAGAAGAATGAGAATGATTGAGTCATTGAGACGAGAATTGGAACAGAATTGAAGTAGACAATTTCGAAATTCAAGTAGAATTCAAAAATGAAAAAAAAATTGAGACAAACAGAATTAATCAGGCAAAATCAATTCAAATTCAAATTAACGAACAAGGACATGATTCTGAAACAAGGATTTTCGAAAACAAGTGACAAAGGACCGGGAATTTAAAAACATCTAATTTTCTGCTATTCTTCTATCATTTTAATGCTAAAAACTGTACAATATAAAACAAATATTAGATTAATAATTCCAAATTATTCAAATATAGCCTTCATTCTAAATTCTCCAATTTGCTACTTAAATTAACCTAATTTGGTATAATATGTGAACAGAATTATAATTTTTCAAACTAAAATTCTTGGAACATTTGTCCTAAATTTTGTTCCAATTGAAACAAGGTGTAAAACAATTTCTCCTTCTCGTAATGTAATTTAAATATAAATTTTAGAGTCCGAATTGAACATTAACCGAAACTGTAGTGTACGATGGAGGAATAAGTAAATAAAAGATCGATTCTGTAATGTAATGGTCAAAAGAATAAAAAATTGCACGGTTCATTTAACCCCTCACTTCTCCCCGGGCTTGTTCTGGAGCACTATTCCAATTGCAACTGGACAGAGACTGACAGGATTCCAAATTGGGCATACATGTTTAGGAAGTATGTCTCTAGTGAGTTATACTACAGAATATTTTTTGTTTAGTATCCAAAGAATCAAGAATATTCTGTGTACAACAAAACAAGAATGATCCAACAGTCTAATCATTATGTAAATTTGTGTGCTGTGCTCGCTCGCAAGAATGCAAAATTGAACACAGAGAGAATTTAACAACTTTTAAGAAGAATAAAAATAAAAAGAATATAGACAACAAAATATACAACAAGAATACTCTTATTCTTTAAGAAATCGTGAGCGAAATATCAACAAAGGAGGGAGAGGAGGATTGCTTAGATCGAAAATAGATTGCATCGAGGTGAATTAGCATTTTTTAACATTTGGAGGCAGAAAAATAAGATGAGGATCTTGGGTTTTCAGGGAGATGAACAAGAAAATGGCGTTTGATCGATTTTTGATATAAAAAGAAACAATTGAAGACAATAGTTACATTAGAGACAAAGGGATTAAAATTTTATTAATAAATTAACAAAAAGTCAGATAATCATAATAGATAACTCGTTCACAGAGTACGTATGTATGTATCATAGTTCAATAATGTTTGAGTGAAAAGAGCCAAATGAGAAAGAGTCCATTGAGCAGTAGATCCACCTGGCGGAGAAACAGAAAGAGAGCCCACTCGGCCACCTGGTCCAGTGGTGGGGGAAGATCGGGTGAACGCTCCGACAGTTCGGTGGCCAAAATGTCAGTAGTGCTAAAGGCCTGTAGTGGTTTAGTGGGATTCGAGGAATCTTTCGAGACTTCGATCGGAGCGAGAGAATCCTTGGCAGCTTTGGAATTCTTCTTGGGAGTAGCCTTGACAGTATTCGAACGTGAAATGACACTCTTCTCATAGTCCATTCGGTCACTATCGGCACTACCGTCGGTAGAGGAAGGCACCTCTGATTGTTTGGAGATGACCGAAGACTCAAACCCACTGCCCAAACTGTCCAACTCATTGTCACCGAGCTGACGGAGAGGAGGAAGACCAGAGGTACCGCTAGAGGACATTTTTGAGAGAATAATATTCTTGTAGAAAGGAAGAGCAGTGGAGATTTTGAAGCGACTCGAATATGTAATCAGAGAAAACTCCACAAAAAACGAGAAAGGCAAAGTAGAAATCAACAAAATACTGCGAGAAGTAGAAACGAGACAGAAACAGCCGACTCACAACTAAACAAGAGCTAAGTTCGAAAAAGGACGTCGCCTGAGCTTAGGTAGAAATAGATCAATTGCAAATAATTATTTATTAATAACAATAATTATTATTACTTATAAGTAATTTAGTAGACACTAACAATAAAGATATAAACAGATTTAAATATTTAAGATAGAAATAGATTAGAAAACATGGTGTGGAAATAGCCGATTTTTAGGAGAAAATATTTCAAATGTTTCAAAAAATTCCTTTAGACAATTACTGTAAATTACAATGTTTCTATCCTTCTATTAATGAGACATTCATTAAGACATTTGATTGGATTGTTTCAGAGTGTCTCTCATACTAAATGAGAGTGGGGGTTTAGGGGGTTAATTGGGCATTTCAATTAACCCAAACGCCAAATGAACCCAAAATGTACTAAACTCAAGTCTCAATTAGTAATAGTAACAGTAGATGAGGGTTCCAATTGGGTCGATAAAATCGAGTTGATTCGAAATAGTTAATTTACGCAAACACAGAAGAGAGGGCACAAGTGAGGGGACACGGTAAATTTAACCCCACAAGTCCCCTACTCTATTAATAGTGCAGTAACAGTAGTGACATTAGTAATAGTAACAAGAATCCTAAATTGTAATAACACATGGCTCACTAGTGTTTTAATTAGTGAGCGGGAGAAAACACAGCCGACGAAATAACCGAATCCAATGAGGCTAAATGAGCGTGAAATGAACCTTTCTATATTTGTTTATTTGTAGAATATTCGTGGGCTTGGGTTTAGGTTAGGAATCCAGTAACGCGAACAATTGCAATCGATTTGTTAAATTAGTCGTACATACTCTATGAACAGCCCCTACTTTAGTATACCCAAGTGAATTAGGGAGAATTGAGATCTTAATTTACGGGATTGGTGAGCAGTGCACGAGACTTTTGGCTTTGGGGGTTGAAATTAGGGTTTAGGGCAGATATAAACATCTCCTATTTTAAAATTTCTAGATTTAAATTCTCAAAATAATTTCGCCAAATATTCCCCAAAAAATCTTCAACTCCACAATTACTAACCAAATTCTAATTCACAGGTTACTCAACGACAATCATCGTCAACAAAAAGACCCCGAATATCCAGTGAAACGACCCGAAATTGGTCCATGCGGTTGGACATTCCGAATCCTCCTACACATTTGTCTACTTGGACCTGCATTAAGGTGAGTTTTATTCAACAGAATGTTCACAATAAAATTCCACGAATCTTGGAATCCAATTTAGCAAAAACCAAAGTCATTTCCTTTTATTTCATTATTATCTTGAAAACCAAAAAGTTAGATAATAGAAATCTTTTACATTCTTTATGAATGGACCTAAAAATAGAATTCTAGAATTGAATTACATTTCACGAATGAATCAATCAAACTTTTTATCAAAAGAAAAGCTTCTTATTCTTGGGATTCTGTAGTAAATTCCATAGAAAATACTGCAGTAAACAGGAATCGAGCAAATTATTGCTCATTCTGCTAATTCCCCGGAAATTAGCAAACTTTTTCCTCCTACTCTTTCTACATCTTAAGAAGAAAATAATAAATAATTATGATTAACATGTTAACAACTTTTCGCCTCCAATTTCCGAAATTCCATGGAATTAACACAATAGTGCTCTGGAGGGTGAAATGAGGACCCCAAATTGGAGTAATAATTGTAAATTAGGTATTAAGGCTAAACTAGAGTACCAGAAAGTACGATAATCTAATTATCTCAAAGTAATAGTCACTTAATAAAATAAATTAGTTAGGTAGGCACAAAAGTAACTATATTTATGAACAAAAAAGGAAAAAATGATCGTTCAAATTAATAATTACATGTAGCCACTTATATAAATGGTCCAAGAATTTTTTCGAATTCGATTCTAGGGGGTCTCAATCGCGTCGCCCCATTTTGTCTCCCAGTTCAGACATCCCATGACTTTCCTGTTTCCTCTAAAAGCTTTTTCTCCTTTTACACGTTAATTAACACAGAAAGCGATCCTGGATCCAGTTTGTATCCACTTTTTCTGTATCTAAAGCTAATTAATTAATAGATTGATTTGAAAATTCAATTTTGGTCGCCATGTTCCGTAGCATGGCGCCCAGAATAATAAAAGATACTTTGAAAAAGTGAAAATTTGGGCGCCATTGGCGTCCCGCACAAAAACCACTAATGGAGTCTTTGTTCTCTGTTGTATTCTGTATAGGAATATTCTATAAGCTAAAACAAAAAATATATATCCAACCAATATCTCTCGCTTGTCAATTTAGGATCCTTGTAGAACCCTGTGTTAGTTTGAACAGGAATTAATGGGTTTTAGAGAGGATTCTATAACGTTAACATATTGGCTCTCGTTCGTGGAACAGGATTTAGGATTCGTTGATTGACATCAATTAATGAAAGATGTGTCAATTGATAGAAAGTGAAATCGATAATCCATTACAGGAAGGATTTCTTGATAAAATAATTTTATTTCAGATATAAAAAATCGACGGAAAGTTTCTACTAGACACCAAAAGATTCTTAGTAAAAAAATTTAATGATTCAAACCCTAGTATCCAGAAAGTACTTTTCAATAGACTGATAAGGCCTGTGCTCCACAACCCGAACCGTTTCAATCGTTTCCAAGTAGAGGTCTCCGTTCATCTGCTGACAATTGTAATCAAATTTTAAATTTTTTGATACTTTTCGGTTGACACAGCCATCACATCGAAAACAAGTTAGCAAGCTGTTTAGGGTCCAGGATTTTTTGTGTTTTCGAAGCTGGTCAAACATGGGATTCTGGTTGTTCTGTGTTCTTCTGGGGAACATTGGACGAAAACACTTGAATACAGCCATTTTCGGTGAAGAATTTGAATCAAATAATAAACACTATCAAACATAAACAAAATATCTTCTTTTAAAGTTAAAATATCAGGTTCAACTTTAACCCGAGAGTAGTAACTAACCAGCAGTTAACTTGATTACTCAGTTTCTCGCTTATTAATACACAAACTTGCATGGTAAAGTCCACTCAATCTAATCATAAACAAACATGCACTTATTTAGTCATCATTTTTAGTCAAAGTCCTTAGGGTCCTTTTCCCTCAAGGTAAAATAATCTAAATACTGCGCATGTAAAGATACGTATACTTGAAGGATTTTAATACTCTCAAAAAGCTTGTGTACCTCAAAATAATTGAATATATAAATATTTAAAAATAATTCATCCCAAAGAATTCAACTTTTCTATACAGAATCTTATTCTCCAACTCTTCTTGTACAAGAAAAGTGACAAAGAACTTCAATCCGACTCCTTTGGAACATTAGAAAAATGTTAGTTTCTTGGTACTTTTGAGTGGAAAATGCTAGTAAAGCTTTATTACGCATGTGCATTTGTGTATTTTGTGTGTACTGACCATATAGTCAAATAGTCCTTGATAAGAAGAGGGACCTTAACGCCTGTCACGTTGGCAGTAGAACTGAACGGGTTGGTATATAAGCGAGTGTGTGACCTTCTACTTGATAGATATCGGATGCCTTGTTCAGTTGATGATTTCCTTGTCACATCACCGGGAGTCCGATATCCTTATTCGAGTGTGCAAAATTAACCCATTCAACCCCGCATACTAAAAATAGTTAAAATACAAAAATAAAACTGAAATAGTTAATTCTAAAATTTAAAATTCAAAAGAGCTCTAGAGCATACAAAAAATCGATTTCCTCGTACATCAAGAATCGACTTTCTGGTCTTCTTTCTGCCTCAATCGTAGAAGAGTCGAGCGTAGGAGGACGAAATCAAGACAAGAACAAGAAAATCAATGATTTTAAGTCAATTTCGGCTTTCAGACTTTTTAAGGGTAATTTAGTCTACTAGAGATAAAATGTGTTTCCGTTTAGACGGTTCGGTTGTAGACAAGTCGTTTAAATTTGCAAGTAAAATTTGTTCAAGTGATTTAAGACATTAAGTGGACATTAACCCGTTCAATCTCATGTCTTTAAAAGAAATGCCTCAAAGATATGGGACTAAAATGGTTCAACAGATAATTAGTTATTTAAGTCTCATATTTAAACTAATTTTATTTTGAGAGATAAAGAAAAACTCAACTTAATTCGTGTTCATGTGATTTAAAACTTTATTGCACATATACAATTTGATGTTAACCCGTTCAGTTCTGTCGGAAAAAAATCATAGACAGAAACGAGACTGAAGTGGTTAAACAAAACATTAACTCGTTCAGCCTTATCCAAACTTTTCCCTTAAAACTACAGAAGACCGAAAAGGTTAATACATTTGTTATTTCACCTTTCACCAGATGGCACTTCTTTTCAGTTAAGAAACTTTCCATTAAGATAATCAAGAATATTCTTAAACTCGAATTTCCCGGGGAATATTCCACGCATATTAATCTTATTACCCTTAAAATAGACACAAAACTGTCTCTACATTTTCAGTTGAATGATTAAGCTCCTCTTTAGCTAAATTAAAATATAAAACAAGAAAAGGAAAAGAAAGAATAAGAAGAGTGTCAAGAGATGAATTTCAATGAGTCCATCCTTTTGGATTGCCCCTCTAAAGGGAGAATAGATAGAAGAAGGAAACGTCCTTTCGGAAATTCGTTCAATTCAGTTGAGACAAAACGAGTGACGAGCCCAACGACAGTCGTTTAGTCTTCTAGACTGAATGAATTGGGTTCAATTTAAAATAATTGCGCGCGCGACCATTCGAGGCAGACTCGAATGAGACTTTTAGTTTGACTGTTCGAATGTCAAATGTCTCAATGTTCGCATGTGTCGAGACACTCAGACAAGCGATGTTTGACAAGTTGAGGCAATTTAGAGAAGACAGAAGCAAAAGGGGGATAAGTTGATGAAAAACACAAAAATTCCAAACAACTCTTTTAAGGCGATACAGAATGTTTCAAAATCGTTACCTTTAGATTATTGTACTTTAATTAATATAAACAATATATTCTTTTTTATCTCTTTGTTCCTCTTTAAAACCCCTTAACTACTTTAATATATTTTTTTATCACTGAAATCTCATTATTGCTCTCTCAATTTTCACTTTTTAGAATCGCCTCATAAAATAGACTTTAAATTTCAAGAACGTTCCGCATCCGTAGAATTTGTCTCCCTCACTTTAATCAAATCAAGCAAAATTAAGTTTCTAGAAAGACAAATTTTTATTAGTAAAAATTTCTATTTATAAAACAGAATTTAATAAAATGATAATAAATTCCGGAAAATTTTCTTATCGAAATGCTTCTAATAAATTTATTATTTTAAAAAAGGGGACTTTATGGGACTTTTTCGAGTCCACTTAACCCTATCATTCCCGAAGGGAGGTTCATGTCAGCCAAAAATTGTGAAAGCAGTAAAGCTTTTTGGTATTGAAAGGGTTAATAAAAACACCTAAGTCGTATTGAAATTCTGAGTAGTCTTGATTCTAGAATAAGGATTTTCAACTATTAAGAATCAATGCATTCTTTAAAAGTACAATTTTTAAACTTTTCCCCTTCAACAAAACTAATCAAAATAAAAGAAAACTACTCATCGCCTTAAGAATTATTCTCACTATCCCGGAATATTCTCTTCTCTAATTTAAATATTTAAATTAAATGTTTAATAATTTAGAACCGAAAACAAGAGAAACAAAGCGAAGGAATGATACAAAAGAATACAGACAAAAATCCCACTCATTCTCCTCTTCTATCGTTCTCTTCTTTTAATCAGACCTCAAAATATTCTTCAGAATATTCTGTGAATAGAAATGGATTAATTCTCTTTTGTATTTCACTGTGTCTATTCTAATTCCAACATTCGAATACAAGAAAGAATCTAGAATTTAAAATTAGAATTCAGAATAATTTAAAAGAATTGGTTTTGTGTTTTTTCGATTCTCTAAAATTCTGGTTTGGATGTTTCGGATGAATAACAAATAGATTGATACTCGAGAACACTATCACCCACAAAAAAAAAGATTCTAATTCGGTTTGGGAAATTTCCAGTAAATTTTTATCTTCACACTGAAATAGATAAATAGATTTATGGATAAATAAGAATATTCTTTAAAAAAGTTAACCCTTCCAATCCCATATGAACAATAAGGACCTCCTCGAAAAAAATATTGTAAATTATTACTAGAAAAAATTGGGTTGAACAGCTCGAAAATGAGAAAATTATCGTGTGTTTGTGTCCAGTTGTTGATGATTATTGCCTTCCAAACATAAACACATACACAAAAGGGCGGAGGATTCTGTACTCGATTCTGGATTCAGTTTTATTCTTGGAAACATCTGCGACCCTATTCTCTAACTTTCACTCAACAAATGGATTCTATGCTACTAATGTTAGTTCGTTTTCATTAAATCGCTACAGAACCAGTACACACACAGAATTATTCCACCAGATTCGGTATACGATTCTATAACCCGCCAGATTTTTTCCGTTGAGGGTTGGAAAAAGTGCGTAATCGATTATGAGATTCTTATATAAGATTTATCAAGGAGGAAGGATACATTCGAGTACTGCTTAATTGAAAATCGATTCCGCGCACAATTCCGGTATGTGAGCAATCCAACAAAAAAATCTTTGAACGATTCTGTTGGTTGAGAATTTAAAAAATATTAATTTATGAATTAAAGATTTATTAGATTTCGAGTTCAAATTCCGGAAGTGTGTCTGCGTCTGGTCTATAAAGTTTGCAGGATTCTTTAAAATTCTGCTTCCGGAATTTTCTTGGAATTTCTCTGGTTCTGTCTAACTCATTAATTACTTTTTGGAGGACTTTTCCGGGGAGAGAAAGGAAAATCCGATTTTAACCGGGAAAATGCGATTTTATAGATTGATTGCTTCGTGATTGATTTTTCCCTTAGCAAAAAACAAAATTTAAAGGAATTTATGAATAGACCCATTTACTTAACCCTTTCAATCTCGTGACATTTTAAAATTACAAAGAACGGGTTAATATTTTCTGATAAATCAATAAATCTAATTAAACTCAAAATAAATTAAATTTAAACACATTTCAAAATAAATTTTCCAGGTATAGCATTTAATAGGATTTAAAATAAATAAATAATCCAGAAAATAATTAATTCAATTTAATTAATTTAATTAACCAAATGGAAAATTAAAAGTTAAAACAAATAAATAAATAACCTAGATCTGTGTCCACGTCCTTCATAAATGACTCACAAAGGGAAAATTTTCCATAATTTCGCCATAAACATAAAATTGGGTTAAATAAAGCAGAGAGAAAATTGTAATAAATTTTAATTAATTAAAATTTTCATATTAATTCTATTTTAGCGTCAAACTAATAAGCGGGCAATTAAATATTTGCAAATGACGTAACGTTATTAGCATAATTATACACGCTAGATTAAAAACGTAATTTATGAAGCGTTCATTAAAATAGGGCTTATTTTAAAATTAATCCGTTAATTTAAAGGTCATAAGGTCAATTCATTCAACCAATTAAGAATTTTCCCGCAAAACAAATCTGCTTGTTTGAGCAAATTTTGAATCAACCAATTAAAAAACGTGAAAATCATTTTCGAAATAAATACTGAGACGCCATCTATTGGATAAAAATATAACTAATATTTTTAAATATTTTTGCGCTAAATTGCAATTCTTATCTTTTTATTGTTTTATCTATTTGTCTTATTTATTTTAAATTTTATTTTCAGATATGTTGACCTACTACGGTACGGTGTGTCAAGTTGGACAGCGAAACGTCGAATTGAACAACGCAAAGAGCACGGAACCTTCTGGCCCACCACAACATTGCCTTCCTTGTCTACAACACTGCCCAGACCGAGATACCTCGGGGATGGACTGCCTAATTTTGACACTGCCCAGGTATGACGTTACTCTATATTCCGAGAAGGAAAAAAGAATATTCTGAGAGCAGCATACTGTCCGAGTAGAGACTAATTTTTTTGTGTAAATGTTTACTAATTTAACCACATTTACAGAAACAACGCACGTCCACTGCGAACGGTTCCAAAGATGACGATATAGATTACTATCTATTGACCGTGTATGAGGATCGAGACTCTGCTCTACTATCACTCTTTCGGTCACTACTTCAATGTACGGTTCAGTTGATTCTGCAACTGTACTCACTGCTGCACTACTATCAACTCGAGCACGTGCACAATCATTCCTCAGAGTATAATCATCAATTTACAGGTAAAGTCATTTGTGACTGTACCGAAATTAAAACCTTTAATTTGTTTTCATCCACAGAGTACGTTCAACTGACCGTCATTGGAACATCTCTGTTCGAGATATCCTGGTCCCTAGCATCCTACCACCGATCCCTACGTCGAGCCTCTTTGGGCAAGCGGACCATGTCTTCCTTGGGAATGATCCTTCAATTCGTATGGCACGCCGGAACTACAGGCTCGCGTGTTCTAGCTGTGGCACTATTTATAAATCAGTATGGCGCCTGGTTGGCGCCCATCACCATTGGTCACTGGGGCATAATGACCGTCTGGATAATGCATCAGGGCACTCACTTTATGGATGACCCTCACCATCTGTCCGAATATCTATTCGCAATGTTGGTTGGAGCCATCTACCTCGTTCAGTATCTAAACGTTAAAGACGAACCCACTCGGTACAAGTACAGTTGGTATTACGCAATTGTGGGTGCAGAAAATGTTACCCTAGCAATATTGTGGGCTATTCGAGTGTCGGAGTCGGCAGAATTGGAATTCTTCTGGTTGAGAATACCTGCAATGGGGGCAGTGGTGGGCTCATTCGCAGTGGGGATCATTGCAATGCAACTCTACTACTGGTGCGTGCATCCTAGTGGACGACCCTTATGGGTGAATAAAGCTGCTAGATGCTGCTGATGATAAGATAAATTCCACATCACGCACACACACAGGAAAATTCTGAGCAATCAGAGACAAATAAGATCATAAAATGCATCATCAGATAATGCATAAGTGATCTATATAAACCTTCTCCTCGGGTTGGAATTATGTTTACACACAAAATCAAACTAAATAAAATCAAATGTGATAGATAAAATTCTTATAACACGAATGCACATTCAATAAATCAACTCACAGAATCATACAAAATTCTTGTATATAACACATAAAAGAAATTATAAATGCGTACAATCTGAAAAACATCCGAAATTAATTAACAAGACATGCGCACATTAATTTGTACATTCAAAACAATAAATCTCAATTAAATTGTGATACAGTAACTCATCATACTTAGGTACAGTGAAAGCGAACATTTTCTACTACAGAGTGATCTTCAATTCAACAAGTAATTACTGTTTTCATTGTAAGAAATCTAATCTCACCCTGTACAATTCATACATGTGATACACTACATCTCACGCCCATCTCACGACAATTCTCATATGTAAAAATAACCACACTGAGACAAATCCACCACTGCAACGATGTTCATGTTCATATCTCATCATTAGTATCGCCCATCATCATCTTCATCTTGTACGCATGTGCACACGAATACAATACACGATTAGTGTGTTGGAAGGACCACCAGGTAATTACCGGGGTGGAAAGCGAGCGCTCTTCCATCATCAACTCTCAATGACCATCATCATCATCATCTTCTTCTTTTGAGGCATCGCATCAATCATCACACGCACTTAAATAAAACCACAAATTTTAAAACCAACTGCGCATGCACAAATGCATTTGTCAGATAAATAAATACAAGATACACCTGCGCACACTACAATTCACACGATTTATTTTCTCCCATATCCTCCATTATTATCTGTAAATAAACAAATCAAATTCACTTTCTGAAAATAAATCTCATCTGTGTTCGATCCCCTTTTGCTATTTACACAAGAGTCATTCTAATAGTATGTAACATACAATCAGATAAGAGTTAAACAAGTGATTTAAAAGAATATATTTGATATAGATTAATAAATAGATAAAATATTGTAAAACTTTTTTGTAATAAAAAAATTAAAATATTTGAAATTCTTGGCGCCATATTTTTTAAATTCTATTGAGCATGCACAGTAAAAACGGACACTTACCCATCTTTATCAGTAGGAATAGTGATGAAGGCTGCATTTGAACAGTCGACAAGTGCACTGGACGACATGACAACACTACGATTGATACGATGAGCAGGTGATGATGGTTCCGATGTTTGTGTAGGAGAATTGGGACCGGTGGGGTTAATAGATGAAGTTGGGTTGACAATGTGGGATGGGGATGATTCGGTGGACAGTGAAGGTGTTGACTGTGCAGGCACAGGTGATGCATTGTAGGTGGTAACGTTGTTTAGGAATGAAGATGAAGATGTTGGTGAATTTGCGAAATTAGCATTATAATCTAAATTGGACGATTGAAGGTGGGAGGATAAACTTTGGTTTGGACTAAGTTGAGATGAAATTGGTTGTTGATAAGATGCAGGTGTAACAGCACTCTGTGCATGGGCAGTCTTGTGTACATATTTGAACAGACCCTCAACAAACTCAGCAAAACTCACTCTGCCATCTTGATCATTGTCCAACTTATCAAACAACTGTTCAATCATGTCCTCACTTGCACTCATTCCAATGTGTTCACACACTCGATACAGTTCGCCCAAATTGAGGTATCCATTGTGACCCACGCCCAGTTGGGTCCAAATTTCCCTCAAATACTGTTCCGCTCCATCAGTGTCCACTGCATACAGATGGTCATAGTCATCCTCGTAGTAGTCCTCGTCCTCGCCGTTTGGTGGCGGTGTCAGTGACATTGGTCCATCGGGATCATCGGAGGATTCTGTTGAATTTTGGCGCGATGAAATTGGCAGTGCGGCACTTGAGGTAGGTGGCGGTGGTGGCGGTTTGGACGTTTGACAGTCGTAATTGTCGAGGTAGTAATCGTCTTCTTCCATTTTGATTTTTATGCCCGGGAATTATTTGTCTTACAAAGAAAATCACTTAGATACTCGAGCGCACGTTGTTAACACAGCACAAACACATTCACAATAACCTTGAGATAATGTTGCCATTAAATTAAATTTGCACATCAGTAGATAGAATGAATTCATCTATTCTGGATTCGTCAACGAAAAGATGCAAGAATTTATCTAAATAAAATAAAAAATTAATTAATAATTTAATAAATCTTTAAATTTTGTATCTAAAAATCACACAATTGATTATTTAATTATTGAATATTCCTCTTGTGTTTACAAATAGCGCCACTATTTAATCTAATATGAAATATTCGCGTAAGACAAAACTAAAAACCTCTTGTTGAGACATTTTCGACCAATTTGCTTATAGAATTACATCATTTTGTAAAACACAATGATACAAAAATGTCCTGATAGTAAGTCTAGACTATAAAGGGTCAAGGAAACTTTCACAAATGCAGTCTACCAAAATGAATTGATCAATGATCATAAGCTTCCTCAAAACCATAAATTAGTAAACAAGAAAGGTGGTATAAATTTTCAATAAAACCGTACTACACTATACTATATCGATTGTATGGAAATTCGAACAAAAAAAATCTAATAAATTTTCAACAGGTAAATTTTGAAAATTGAAAGTGAAAGAGTTGAATATCTAAAGCCAAGATTTACACGGTTCACTCTAAATTATTAGTCAAGATATACACGATTTATGTGAAAAGGATAGGACAGGACCCGTTACAGGGATTACACAATAGAGACAACAAAGGGGGCATGTAAAATTTATTGTACATTTTATAATACAACAAACAAAATGATCGTGATCATGGATGAGTCGTTGTATGCGCCATAAATGTACATAAATTCACATGAAAAATTCATTGAGCCATTGAACGCATTGGAACGCATCAATGCCGGTGGCCTTAAGGGCACACTTTGATCGAACAGTTCGACTCAACATGAAGTCTCAACTCAGGAAGTCTCGTCTCGCTTCGTTATCACTTCCAAGACAACAGAAAACCACGTGCGCCTGACCTCTCCCTCATTTTTGTTCAAAAATAAAGGTTTAATTTATGTAAATTTTAGATCAAACATTAGATTATTTATTTAAATATTTATTTATGTTTCTGTGCATGCGCATATTCGATAAACAAGATATTAATCACTAATTGCATTTGCCCTTTAGTTTAATTTTTAAATTACACACCAGACACAGAGTAATAATAATAAAAATTATTATTCAAATTATATATAAATATTTAATCAAGCGCATATTACTGTGCACATGCGCAATATAATTAAACATGCAGGAAAAAAGTGATTTAATAATAATGTATGGTAATTTGTGTTTGAATGTCTAATATGTGGAAGAGTAAGTGAGGATTCCCCTGTCTTGTCTTGTCTGATCTCAGTGGTCAGTAGAACACGGAGGCAATAAATCATGATCACTGTCGATCGAATGTGTCAAAACATGATCGTCTTAATGATATGTGCGCATGTGAATTCATCATTAATCGATGTCAGAGGTCAAGTAATTGATTTGTGTTCGTATATGTCCAATACTTATCAGTTTGGTTGGGTCAGGGTGGGGACACAATCCACATTCACAGACGTGTGCCAGGCATACGAGCCCTAGCCTCGAGCATTACTTCAACATACAGATCATATCGTATTTCGTTATTTTAAGATAAAAATTTTTGTGTCGGATAATCTTTACTTGAAATATTTGTAAAAACTCTGCCCAAAAAATTAAGATAAATTGAATGATTATACAGGATACAATTTAAAGAACAGAAAAATTAATTTAAAAATTACACATGCGTAATAGAAAAAAACATAGATCAATTAGATGATAAATTAAAAGAAAAAATTATCAACACGCATGTGCAATCAATCAATCACCGCAAAATTTAAAAAGAAAAAATTCCTGTGCACAATTTATTCAATCCACCCTTGTTTTCGTACAAGTGCAAACAAACATGTTAATTGATTTCTTCTTCTTTCTTTAGAGCAAACAGATAAATTTCTTCCGGAGATCTTAAAAATCACCTCAAAATTCGCATCAAAGAGATTCCTTTTAAAATTCTGCTAAAATCGTCATTTAACCCTTAAATATCAAAGGTACTTGTGTCTACAAAAGATGTACTGTTAAAGTAGAAAGCAGATGTCTGGTATTGAACAGGTTAATTCCACTAAAATTTATCCCCAATTTATAATCGTTCATAAAAACCCTTGGAAAATTCTCCACTCAGCGAGCCCACTAACCACTTCCCAACTCATCCAGCCCTTAAAATCTACATTAATGTTACGTAACATTACCGAAAATACATTACGCAAACACGACCAGTACACAATCATCAAAGTAATCGTTTTATGCATTTTGTCCCTCGAAAGCCACTACACAATACCTCAACAACCTCAAGCACCTGAGCAGACAATATCGTTAACGATCGTTATCTGACAATATCTCAATAAAACACAACACAAACAGTCAATTCCAGAAGTATCCGAGGTATCTATTAATAGATCACAACCCTAACTATGTATCCAACAGTACAATGGCCAAACTCTCCTCTCCGTTCGAAGTGATCATCATCTCACCTCATCACACCAATCACCAATGCAAATGAACTAAACCCAAAGACTTGCAAGTCAATCAAGCGAATACCTCGAGAGGCTACCTGTGCATAGGACTTGCCTGTGTTGGCTTTGACTAATTAAATCAATTAACAATGTGTGCAACCACTTATAATGATAACACATGTGTGTGCGAGTGTGCCAGGTAGTGAAGCTAGTCATTACACCTGTGTGTTGTGCAACGCTCACTAAGGTACGAGGCGGATCACTAATCAACTAGAGCAACGAGATTTCCGTCAGTCGTTCTAAGAGCAGCCTTTTGTCATAACTAGAGTAGTTCATTTTGTAGTTAAGAATTGGGTTTACTTGGCCATCAAGATAACACACTTCTAGGAGCTACCTGACTGTTTCTTTTGTCGTTTTTCTGATGATGGGGGAGCTCATATACTCATAAATAATTATTCATTTATAGTGAAGAAAAAAATGTGCAGAAGTCAGTCTTAGGTTAAGATCAATGGCAGAAAGATGATTAAGTGGTTAGAGCAAATCTAATTAACACAGAAACAATGGAGAGATGAACAAAAAACAATGCAAATGAACGTAAATAAGCATTAAGGTCAGATATGATTGATTTGAATTCGAACGGGTAAAGATATCTATGAATAGCATCGAAAAATATACAATATTCTTGACTGTTTTCTATTTTTTGCAATTATCCAGAAGAGACATTGTATAATGGAATTAATTAACTTAGCAGAATTTTAGGAAAATCTTGGTTTGTGAAAATTGCGAATTCTAAACTAAAGAGCTAAATCCAAACTAATTAGACGCCAATAAATCTATAAAAAAGAAAAAACATTCATAAACTACGTTATAATTAGATCTAAAAATTAATCTTATCTTAACATAATTTATGAAATGCACCCAAAAATATAACTGAAAATCACTCTATTTTCAATATAAATTGTGATATTTATAGGTTAATGAGATTATTAGCGCAAAAGGTAATAAAAAGTCTAAATCTTCAAACTGATCTACTGCTAATTTAGCTGCTAATTTGCTGCTGTCGTTTCGCAAACTCAATCAAAATCTAATCTTGAAAGAAGGTAATAAAAAGTCGACTAATCGATACCAATTTAGCGATATATGAGGTGATCAGATAAGTTTATGAAGACAATTCAAATATAACGTTATTTGCGAAAAACAGAAACTTTTGTACTTATCTGATTAAATTATTATATCTCGAATATATTAATCTGTGAAATATAAATCAAAAATAACTTTCGCAACACACAAAATTCTTTTTACAAAATTAACAAGAAAAGCAGATAAGAAATCAAAACTGACATTTACAGAAGGATTAACCCTTTCAGTCCTAAAGTGCATAAAAACATCTAAAAACAAAGAGATTAACTAATCAGATAAGATTAAGATCAAATCAAAATCAAAAGAATCAAAACAACAACAAAATTAATCAGATTAGTAGATATTTAGTTACAGCAAAACAAAACACTGCTTATATGAACGTCTCCGTATAATATAATTTTAACCCTCAGTAGTCTATTAGACATTAATGTCCCGTATAGTTCTGTATCTGCAAACATCTGGTACATCCCATCAGGCGTCAAGGGGTTAATCTTTTCTAAAAATCAGCTATTTTATTGCTAATCCTAATTAGATCAACATTAATAAAACAGCAACAAATTTTGATACGAAGTTAATTGCACACAAAGCTAGACAGAAAGATAAAGAAGAAGAAAAAGAAGAAGAAGAAGAGCAGAGAAGTGAAAACTACAAGAACGCGAAAACATGGAAAACCATAAACTAATCAAAACAAGGTTATCCGAACAATTAGGCTAGCGTTAAAAGTGTGTTAACGGACTCACCGGTTGACGTTAACACCTTTCTCCCTTCATTCCTTAATCTTCAGTTGGCGTCAAGCTAATCAAAAGCCAAAACAACGAAACAAAACAAAGACAAGTTCATATAGTGCAGTTGGATTAACGAAATTCAAACTCGCGCGCACATCAAATTAACACAACAACACCTTAAATACTTCTTGTTTTGTGAATACAACAACAAGAGGAGAATACGTTTAGGAGAAAATCTTAAATAGATCCTAAATAGCCTGTGTTTAGAGTGCATCCATCGAAACAAGCCAAAAAGCAAGCAACAAAAGCAGCAAACTGTTGCATAAATAAACAACAACAAGACAAACACTAAAGTTTGGTCTAAACGAGAGCTCATCATACTAAATTGATACCTTTCAAAAGTTCACTTTAGCCAGACGCTAACACTAAACGCAATACTTTCGTTCAATGTATGCAAAGTTCACTTTCAAATACGAAAATAAACATTAACACACAGACTCTCTTAAAGACTTGATAACCCAACAGAGAGAATGTTCAAATATTACGCAACAGTAAAAAAATTTCTGCAACTTTAATGTTGAAGGGTTGTTCAAATATAAATAAACAAGTAAATAGTAAAGACTTATAAACAGTCATGAGTAAACTTAAGTATCTAAATAAGTAAACAGATATGCATTTCAGTTATACGAATAGCCTCAAAAGTTTCATTCATAAGTATATGCTTAAGTTTTTTATCCAAGAATATTAGCTAATAGTCATAAATATCTGCAAATGCATGTCCGAAGGAACCCTTTTTCAAATTATAAAAACCAAACTATCGTGCAAAGCTAGAACGTTGTAGACTTTGTCAAAAAGAAGCAAACATTCAAATATATAAATATTCATATTCACAAACAATCAAATACAGACGTCGGACAATCGTCAAACAATCAAATGCAGACAGTCAAACAAACATACAAATTGGTGGTCGTGGTCGACTAAAGTAGCGAGCAAAAGTAGCCAAATCACACAAACTAATAGAAAAAAGAAGAGGAAAACGAAATTGGTCTGGCGCCCAGACAAAATGATGCATCTTTGAGTTCATCATCATCGTTCGAGTAGCACATCTGCATAGTCCACAAATAGAAAGTTACCTCAGTGTTACATCACCTCGACTTACCTGTCTATTTCTCCCCACTGCAAATTAACTCATAAATCAATCATAGTGTGCAGTACAGACCATGATGACTAACTCACTTGACTGTCTGTAGAAGGTCATTATTTATTGTCAATAAATTATTGAACCTTTCCCTTCCCGCAAGCATATAATGCGACTTCAACGGGTTAAGTCAAGACTTTTTCTCACCCTTTTTCTCCCTAAAGCATCATACGGTAACTATGATTTGTCATATACCCGAAAACTTTCACGGAAAGAAGACGAAGAGTCGACTATTTCAGCACATCCACAGCAAACATCAATCACCACACAGACACACAGTGATGGGTCAATTATGGGGTTCTGTTCATAAAGAAGGTAATAAAAAGAAGCAGATGCAGCACACAACACATAGGTTAGTAGTTGAGTTCAGTTCATATTTTTCTGCGAGATCACGATCGAAGGCGGGAAATTCAGAAAAATGGCAAGATTGTAACAAATAAAAACGAGAGCATTTGTTCTTGATTGCATATGTTAGGCTATCTATGAAAAGAGTCTCTTCTTCTCCAATTCAACAGTACAAAAGAATAGAAAGTCAACAGTCTTAATCTAGATAAGATTTGAAAAGAAAATTGAGTTATAACAACGTTCATTTACGGTTCATTTCTTCTTCAACTGTTCTCCTTCATATAGTACGTACATATCTAAAGTGCAAATCTATAAGAGATATGCAAAATCTAAAATACAATCAACTACTAAGTACAAAGTATAGTAATCTTATCTCAACTACTGAACTTTGAAACTTTGAACTCAAATTGTCCTTATTCAGTTGAATTGGAATCGATTGAAGTTTACCTAAAAATACACTCAAAAAGTCTACTTTCCATGAGTAATCAAAGTAGGTTACAAATCATTCTTACTAAATTGTCTTATTTTCTCCTTTAAAACCAACTAATAATTCATTAAAACTCATTAATATTTAAATTTTTGAGATAAAATATCTAAAATCTGTTTGGATATACTAAAAATAAACTTCACTTCACTTGTATCTGACAATTTGAATGATTTTGGACACAAAAATAATAATATTCAAGCTTTTTTCAGTTCTATAAATCAAAGTTTATATCACATTTAAACCAAAATACTTTCATATCTTAATGATCGTAAGATCTGACTTGTATGACATAATCGGATTATATTAGAAAATAAAATAAGTAAATAAAAAACACTCATAAAAACTCACTTTTTATTCACTTATATAACAAGATTAACTTAAAGCCAAATTAATGATCCAAAGGATTAAGAATTTACATTCACTGAAAAGCATCGGCAATGAGACGATTGACTTAGAATTAATTCAATTCAATCATGAATTAACTATTTACTCTGTCCCAGGTGCCTAAACAATTCGAATGAGATGCTTTTATGATCTTCAAACAGACTGGGCATAAATGTCCCGACAGGAGGCAAAGGGTTAATTGTTGAATTTCACTTTGTAGATCCAAAACTCACATTGTGACACTGACACACATTTGCATTTGTAGAAGAAATAATAAAATCACAAAACAGTTTAGTCTACAAAAATGAGTCCGAAGATCGAAAAGGTAGATAAGAAAAAGAAGAGATTGAAGGTTATGATCAGATCGTAAAATTAGTTATCCAATTTTACATAAGTAAAGTCACAAGTTTTGATTAAAAAAGAAGAATCAAGATCATTGATCTTGAGAACTAATTTAGTTGAAAGTTGACTTTAACACTTTGGTTGTTGATCTTTTCTTGATTTAGTTGAAGAGAAGAGTTTTCACGTCTCGCAAAGTTAGATTGAACTTTAAGAAGAAGAAGAAGAAGAGGGAGTCAAAGTCTATGGTGACAAGTATAGAAAGGATTGGACGGACTTAAAGTAGACTTTTGGCGCGACACGAATCGAAAAGTTAGCCAGCCGAAACAAGTGAGGCACGAAGAGTCTTCGAAGTCGAAAACTCACAAGAAGAACAAAGTAAAGTGGCTTGTGAAGTAATGGAAGAGTAGGACAGCTAAAGGTCTAAACATAACCACCGTGTGATGATCACTGATCACTCACAAGACCAAGACGAACAGACGAACGAACAAGAAAAGCAGAAGGTCTTGAAGTCATCGGCACTTGAGTATATGTGATCATCACCCTTTGTATATAAAGTATACATGTGAACATGTGTGCACAGTCATTTGTGACCAAAGGAAAGGGAGAACATGTCTGTCTGTTCACTCTGACTATGACTAACCGACTGACTGACTGAACTGAGCTGACTTGTGCGCGTATGGACGACCAACGAACGATGAACGAACCATTATTGGACAACTGTGCATTGAGGAGAGAGGAGAGGAGATAGATTGGGATGAAGAGAGAAGGTAAATATTGAAGTGTGAGTAAAGCAGTAATAGAGATAGATATCTGATACTCGGTCAAAGTCATACTCGATGTGACCAATTCCCAGTCAAAGTAACACTTGGACAAATTCTTACCAGATCCAACTCATATTCGACTTAGCCATTTACTGACACCTTTATGTCTAAAATCTTTGTAGATTGTATGCAACTATCTCATTTGTAAAGTTAGTTGTACGTTTGTAAGTTTAGTGTCAACAAATATTTGCCACAAAAAAATGTCTCAGAAAGTTGCAAAGTGTTAACTCTGTACTCAAACTCAAACTGATTCCCGGTCAAATGCATACCATACCTGAAACATTTCCGAATAAGAGAAATAATTAACTAAAATAAGTTTTAAATATTAAAGGGAGGTTAAAAACATTCATTTATATAACTCTACATATAATTGAAAAGAATTTCAGAACGGAAAATATATTAACCCTTTTCTGACAGAAGAGACTTTTATGTTCAAGATGCTTAGCGATATATAACTTTTGTAAATTAAAAATGATGATAGTTTACAAAGAATCTGGAAAACAAATGCCCCTGATGGTTGATAGGGTTAAAAATAATTGTAACATCCTGGTTACACAAATCGATCTGTGATTCGGAGAATTTAAAAAAAATTAGGTCATATAACATCATATTGATCGATATGTGATTCACTTTACATCATGATGACATCATTCATGATCAATGTGTTTTGTATTGCACGATTGTACACCTAAAAGTTGTTTAAATAAAAATTCCAAGATGTCTCTCCCCGGATGGCATGAAACACTCCTCAGCCTAGCCGAACTATTCTCAACGTACTAAATCCGCCTCCTGGTAAACTGGTTCATCTTATACGAAAATAAAGAATTCCATTCCCAACCAATTCACCAATACCACAGAAATGAATTCCGGCTGCATCTTCATCGGTTCCCCCCGATTCTACTTGTTGAACATTGAAAAACATTTTATATTTTTATTCTGTTTAAACAAATTCTTGTTTCTTCTAAATTCGAAAACCAGTTGGTTAGCTCAATTCTTCACTTTAACATCACTCTATTATCCGACTCACCTACTTATCGAATGTTGTATTCGAACAGGTTCTATTAGATAAGCATTTTGATCATTGTCGATTGATCAAATCTGTCTTGTAGTCTATTGATGTAATTAAATTAATTATTAATGTAATATTTAAACCAATTTGTTAGGACATTTTTGATAGATGTTTAGATACGAGATAGAATGTTGGTACAAATATGTCTCTGTATGCATCAATGGGTTAATATTAAAATCATCGGACAAATATTTAAATTATGTTAATTGCAATTTTTAAAAATCAAACCCCGAAATGTTTGTTCAAGATTAGTTTAGTTTTGTGTCAGCTATCAAGTTTGTCACTAAATTTTTCGGTGGCCATTTAATCTTTTAAAGTCACTTTTTAAATAGTTTTTATTAAACAATTCCTTCAGGATGACCTTATGGATTTACAGTTCCAAGGTGAAGTGCCTTTGTATTTTGGGTGAAGTAATTGGGTTGACCAATGTACTTCGAATGGTGATTACAGGGTTTGTTGTGGTAAGAATATTAATCTTTCGACTTCTACCGGAACATTTATGTTTAATTATTTAAGGATTATCAAGGATTCTTAATTGAAATCACCGGATTTGTCCTTTTGGCGGCGGCCTTTATTTCTGCAGCCCTACGACTCGAGCTGATCTACACTGAGCGAGACATTGACTGCCTGTACAGTGAGTCCTATGTTGCGATCTTGTTTGTCACCAAATTGGTCTACACTTTTGGATTGAGAAGTTATGCTGAACTTGAGTACCAATTTGTGTTCAATTTGGTTTCAACTTTACTCGATTTTGCTTTTCATCAATGCTGTCTTGTGCTGTATTTCTGTTTTAGATTAAGATTGCCCTTTATGGATCCTGTAGGATTTGAATTCAAATTGTGAACCTAACCCTTTACCGCCTATCGGGACATTTGTGTAAATTAGCTTTTATCGAGGCAACTAAGGGACATTCGAATTTATATTCTTTTTATTCTATGATCTTTACTTTTTGTGAATCTTTCTTTCGTCTTATTTTAGCTATTGCGAGGAATTTTATTATTAATTATTAATAAAATTATTTTCTAACCAATTAAAAATTTCTAGTTCTTGGAATTTGTAAAATATTTTTTATGAATGTGAACTGTAATTCGATTGGTATTTCGAATGACATCATTTACCGAAACCGACAAACGCCAATCGTAATTTTGTCAACTACTTATAATTAAAATTCAATTGTCCTTTGTTCAAAATATTCATATAAATACAAAGCAAAAATTTAAAAACAAAATAAATTCAGATCTATTGTCAAATTTTGGTGTCCACAAAAAAAAGTTGCAATCTTCCGCGATGGCCGTCGCTGGTGAGATGAAGTATGTCTGCGTGTTGGGCGAATTGATTTGCATTGGCAATTTTCTTCGATTGCTTATCACGGTGCTTGTTGTGGCGACTGTAAGTAATTGAATGCTTTTGTTGTATAGTTTTCAAACTTTATCAAATTAGGATTTTGAAAGATTTTTCTACGATGACAAAATGATTGGATTTGTCCTTTTGGTGTGTATGTTTGGTGCGATTGTTTTAACAGTTTGGCGAATTGGTGGTCTGTGCCGAGAGGAAGACATTAACTTTTGGTACAGTGAGTTCATTATTGTCGGCTTATTTGCTTTAAAGTTGGGATTCACCTTCGACTTGAAGCAATTCCAAGAACCGTCCCAATTTGAGTTCAACTTGGTCACCGCTTTCATCGATTGTCTTTTTCATCACTTTTGTCTGGCATTGTATTTCTGTTTTAACCCGTAATTGTCATGCAATCATGCAGTCATTTTTAATTTAATCCCAAATTGAACAAATCAGTTTTTTACCCAATGTTATATAATTTTGTTCTTGTATTTTAAAATATATTAACTTGTCTGTTAACTTGTTTTTTATTCGTTTTAAATGGTTTTTCTGTGCAACCCAAAAAGTAAGTTACAAATTCCGTGAGTTATTGAAAATATTAAATTTATTTTTTTATAAGAATAAACATGTTGAACATGTAGCATACTAAATGTCTATAATATGATGCGGCTGGTGCAATGTCGGTTGTTGTTGTGGTAATTATATCGCAAAACATCTTTATTGTTTTTAAATATTTTTGTTTTCAAAATATATCTAGGAAGATGTTTTCTTTTCCAATAAGGTTTCAAGCCACTTTCATCGATTGTCTGTTTCGTCAATTTTGGGTGTCATTATATTTTTTGACTCTTAACTACAGGACAATACAGAGAGAATTAATTAATTTGTTTAAGCAAAAGTACTAGTTTGCTAGCTATTATTATTATTATTAGTTTGCTAGCTAGCTACTCAAACAATATTATCCTGACAACCAAAAACAATTGTCTGGACTAACAAAATTACTTTGCAACAAATAAATTAAAAAAGTATCACAAATGTTTTCTAGATTTTCTTGTTGAATTGCTAAATTCCGAATTCATGACACAACTGTAAGTGACATAATTTGGTTGGTGACAATCGTCCATTGCCATTTAGTATGCGACTCATTACTGAAAAATGTAGAATATGCATTCTTTTTCTGATAACTAGATTAAATAATTTCAATTGAATTTGTATACAGTAAGTACAGCGATAAAAGAAATAAACACGTAAAAATAAAATCAAACCTATTGCTCTCCAATTTTCGTTTTCACCAAAAAATTGTTGCTTCTGCATTGTAAGATGCCCATTTCAGGAGAGATGAAGTACATGCATGGGTTTGGTCAATTGGATATTTCGATTGGCTTTTTTGTGTAATTATCCCAATAGAATATTATCATACGCTTTAATTATTTTTTTAAAATCATATTAGAATTTACAATCGCTTTTCATCAAAACAAACATTGACGGAATTTTTCTTGTGGTATGTTTCATGAATGATTCAGTGGTTCAATGTGGTGAAATGTATCGAAAGAATGAAATTGGCTTTTGGGCCAGTGAGATCTTTATTATAGTCTTATTTGTTTTCAAGTTATATTTAATCTTCGTGCTGTAGCAATCTCAAGAACCGTTTCAATTTGAGTTCAACTTGGTCACAACTTTAGTCGATTATCTATTTCACCACTTTTGTATGGGATTGTATTACTGTTTTGACTAATAACTAATATCTCTGCACTCTGCATTTGTGGGCTGATTTATTTTTGTAATTAATGATCAAGATTGTTTTGCAAATAATAAAACCATAAATCAATAAAAGGATAATTTATCATTTAAATAATCTTTTTCCATCGATTTTCCAATTTAGGCAAATACATCTACTGTACACAAACAAAGTCAAAAATAGTATGTATGTTTTTGCATAAAAGTTTAGTTGTTTTTGTTCCGCAAAGTCATATTTTGTCGCCAATTGCTCAACAGCACTCGACTCATATGACAACGGCGACAATAACAACAACATCCCAATGGTGACATCATTTGCCTAATGACACTCATCACCGCACTGTCTCTGCACTATATTATTTATATTATTACAGCCGTGTGCATTATCTTTATGCCTTCAACTGCATTATCGGTTAATTAAGCATAACAACATTAGTGTAGTATAGTTCTTCTTCTTCTCCTCTAGTTGATCGCTAATTTAGGTAACTCTACTTCCCTATTTTGGAGCCCTACAGGCAACAAGTGCACTTTTTTACCTGTCTACCTGTCAGTCAGTCAGTAAGTTTATGTCAACAGTTCTTTCGTTGTTTGAGGCTAGAAGAAGAGTCGAGTCTTCTTGCATAACGTGAGATGACAATACCTCGACTCGACTCCATAATTCACTTTCACTTGTTGCTCAATAAACAAAGAACTAAATGAAGACCATAATTTAAAGACAAAATACAAAAAACTATTTGAAACTATTTAAGGCATTTATTTTTAAACAATCTACTTAATAAAAACAAAAAACAATAGAAAACTATAGTCGGAACAATGCATGACCCTCAATCACTTTCCATCACTATCTTGTCGAGTGTCGAATTGATCAATCCTTGATGATCAATGAAAAAGAACGATGAGTCGAACAAAAAAAAATCAAAATAACAAAATGTCATTCACTCACTGATCGAAAGTGTAATTAGCGAATTGAGTGCTGTTCATAAAGTTTGCTAATATCCTATACACTATTATCAAGATTAATTGAAGGTTGAAACTTATTGAACTCTACTCTTAAACACCTAGACATAGTTCACACAGTGACTGACTCGGTAGCCAATTGATCGTGGACGACTAATAGACAGTCAGAGTTAATTAATGTGAAGAGAGTTTGAGGTTGATTTGAGTTGGCACAACCAAATTAAAAGGAAACTCGAGATAGAAGGTTAAAAACTTATTGAACTAATCGATTAGTCGATTTGTAGTTAGTTTAAAATTAAAGAGAATATATTTACTTTTTGAACAATGATTTAAACAAAAATGGGGGTTAAATCGAAGGGAAAGAATTTGTGAAAGTTGACGTCGGCGTTGACATTTACGCGTTTGCGAGTGTGATTATGTGTGATTTAGTAGTGCAGTTGAACTTTGAGAACGAGGAAATAGATGACGAAGGTGATAAGTGATTAGTTGAAACATTGTTTCATTATTTTATTTAATCGTCGAATAGTTGATGTTAAAATTAATGTTGAAACTAAAACTATGTTTTATTCTAGAATCGATTCATCGAAAAGATTCTAACACAATAAATATTTGTTTGTGTTAGAGTACTTTACAATTGCTTTACAAATTAGATTAGTTGACTAATTTGTCTGACACATAATATTTGAAAATAAATTAAAACTAAATGTTTGAAACGATTAGTCGATTCTTCAAATAAGTTTGAATATATATTAGGTGGTGAAACAGTGTTATACAGAATCGATTCGTAGATTAATTTTTCTAACACTTATAGTGAAAGTATGGCAATTGATGCTAAAATTAACGTTGAAACTAATGTTGAAATTAAATTTAAAACGTGTTAGAAACGATTCGTCGATTTATCGAAAAGATTATTTGTTGAAACAGTCTTATGCTATTGAATCAATTAACCGACTAATTTATAACATTCTTTACACTGCAATTCAAACATTATATGCTGAAACTATATGCTGAAATCGGTTAATTAGAATCGATTCGTCGATTAATCGATTGACACATTCTTTTGCTAAACATTTCAATCATACATGTTGAAACAAAGTTACAACTGTCAGAATGACAATAAAAAACATTCTTGACTAATTTAATCATGTATGTTGAAACTGTTTGCGGAAAATTTAGTGGAAATAGTCGAAAAAATGTTCACTTTCGAAACGAATGCATTCAGAAATGCATGAAAGCCTTGGATTTTTCATGCAAGCTTAACTTTATCCTTTAGAAGTCTCAAAGTGCATTGTGTTCTGTCGAAAATAACAAGTCAACAACGACTAATACAACTTTGACTAGTCGACGCGACAATAGTCAATAGGACAACAAAGTCAATGGACAAGAACAGTAGCAGCACAGCACAACAACGATATCTCGTGTTGTATCAACAAACACATCGAATGACAAAGTTCAACAACATTTCTACTGTACAACAATAACATTGCTCGACCTAAATTGTTGGCGTAATTCCAGTAAAGTGCAATCAAAATTTGACAAATCAGGAACAAACACAAAAGTCGAAAAGGTACTAATTAATCCGATTATATTGTCAATTGAAACAATAACGAATTAATCGACCATTAATCGAAAATATAAAAATAAAACCTACTTGTTGAGACGGTGCTTGAAAGAAGACTTAAATAGTAGAATCAGTTGAAACAGCTGAAATTGAAATATAATCCAGTTGTTGAAGATACGTTAAACAACGATGGTCTTGTTGAAACCGAATATTTTGAAACTGTATAAGAAATAAATGATCTTTTTACGTTACACAAAAATCTTCAAAATTTTCCGAAACAGTGTCTATTTCGTTAAACCAGAATCATTTGAAAACAAAATCCGTTGAAACGAAGACAAAAATAGTTAATAAATTTCTTTACTTTAAACACTTCGTTGAAACAGTGTTGAATGCGTCAAACCAGAATATGTTACAAAATTTGGTGAGTTCAAATCATTTGAATTTCATTTAATTTCAATATTGAAACGATGTTGAAGCAAAAGTTATCTGTTGAAAATAATATGTAGAACTGACCAGAATATATTCAACAGTAAAGAATATGTTGAATAAGTAGTTCAGTAAATAATGTTGTACATTTCAAACTATGTTGAAACGATGTTGTGAATAATTGGCACACACATTTGAAAGTAAATCGAAACTGCAATCAACAAGTGGTTTGACAGACACTTTGCACAGGTTCACCGCAAGCATGCATGTGCTTTACAACTGAAAGGCACGCAGACACATCAACAAAAGTACGTCACTTTTCAGTATACTCGTGTAGTAGTCACATTTGGCGTCATGGTCATTCGTTTGAATGGCGCCCGCGTGTTTGTGGCTGTTGACAGTACGAGTGGCGATCCTCAAGGCGCCATCAAAGAACACCATAGGAAAGATACATTGGGCGCTGAGAGTGAATGAGTGAATGAGTGAAAGACCATGACTACAACACTGGAAATGACCAATGGAGATGGAAAGAAAACTTGATCGGTCAGTAGATGGAAAGTGGAGATAGATGCAGGGCGCCATACAAATTCACACTCTCCCTCTGCTGTCCGTCTGTCTGTCTGTATTATTACTCGAGTAGTAGCACAGGTAAAGGTAAATGGCGCCCATGTGGTAGTAGTACAGACAGGAGACACGCATGATGCCACACGTACGATGACAATGGAAATACATGAAAAAATGGAAAAGGATTATTACTGGCAAGGACACTCGAGCACTCAACTGTGGCAATTCTCATGCTCCGACTCCCTCCCTCTCCTTTTGTATTGATAATACAAGCCATTTCTCACCCCCCAACTCTCCCTCCTCTCCCTCCCACTTCATTCATAAGAAGTGGTTCAATCCTTTCGATTGATCAAATTTATTATTGCATTCTATTGTGTCGATAGACGACTATAGTCGAGAGTCGAATCGAATCGAGAGTTCATGAAACCCTAAAACTGGTAGAGCATGATGATATGCCAAATTAGCGGGTTAAGGTTGGTCTATTGGCTAGTACTGGGTGATTCAATATATTTCATAGAAGTTTTCGATTAATCAATCTATAAATCAATGTCAATAGAAAATATATTGATGAATTTCGACTAATCGACGAATGGACTCACATTGTCAGAGTGTTTCCATATGGTTTCAATAAAGTTTCAACCCAAGGAAAACAACACAGAAATTATAATCAACATTTGGACGAATCGAAGAATCGACTCAAATATAGTTTCAACATACATTCAACAACCCAAAAACTTGGAGCAAAACTTATTGAACCACCATAAAATTAACTCTTTCCAGACCATAAATCATTTTGATTTGAACTCACCCTGTATGAATCTATCATAGTAATGTAAGTGCAATCAAAGTGCTTATTAAGTCAGGCTCACGCTCACTCAATGATAAATTGCATTCAGTGGGCAGGTAAGGGGTAGAGTCATTCATATGAAGAGACGAGGATAAAGGGGGAAAGATTGCGCAGAGTGAGAGTAGAATATATACTGAACAGGTTCAAACCAGACAACAAGAGGGAAAGGAGTAGAATAAATCGATGAATGGGTTAATCATAAACAGGGAGACCCAAAAGTTAATGAACGCGAAATAATGAAAATTAATTTAAGTAAAATTGATAAACTTTAGGACTATACTCTAAGGGTGAAAGTGTACGCTTGAGTTGATTCATTAGTTCTCTGAGGGTAGTAGATGTGGGCATGAAAGGGTTATTATCATAAAATGGTGAAACGAAACCATTATACCGGTGGTCGAGTCTATTGTTGTTGTTGTCTCCAGGTGCAGCCAGGTGCTGGTACTGGACAAGCACGACAATCGATTGTCAAAGGACATTGACGGTGGTGGAGAAAGATACCGAAAATAATGAAACAACCGGTTGAGTTAGTAAAGGTTCAGGAGACACACACAATAGGGTTGAAAGGGTTAATGGGGTCAAACACTGGTGGAAAGTTCAATGCAGAAACGGAAATATCATGATATAAGACCATTACATGTTGGAGGGTAATTATGGGATATTAGGAGAGAAAGGAAGCCGAAAATTGATTAGGGTAAATTAAGGTAAATTAAGGTTAACCCTTTGATGCCTACAGGGACATATTTGTCTCCTCACCTCAATATTTTAGAAACACGATAAAAAGATAAAACCAAAAATTGCTCAAAGTAAATACGATTGGTTAAATCTTTGACGCCTGAAGGGACACTTTAAGACAGTGAGAAAGGAAACCAAGAATTAAGGTAAATTTGTGAATCCATTGAAACCCACCTGGACATTTCTGTCTTTCATAAACATGATTAATATGAATCACATATTTAATATGACAAATTCGACCACAGAGGAAAAACCCCAACCTTCACCTCAATATTTCAGAAACTGATAAAAAGATCAGATCCACCCTAGATTAGCAATACAAACAAAAGCACAATAAGTAGGTTAGTGTGACCATCGATTCCATTAAAAGATTGTCTCGTATTATATAATACATCAGAGACACAATAGAAAACAAGAGAATACATCAAACAGAATCATTGTGATTCATCATCATCCCTACAGAATCACGGAATCGTCCATTGCTAATGGATCTGTGAGAATCTCACCATCTAGAGGACTATTAATAGAAGATTAAGTTTGTGTGTATGTGTGTGTGTGTACAGAAAAGGCGATAGAATAATTAGTGATACGATGAATAGGTGGAACTGAAAAGTGTACAATAGGAATACAATAGAATGGATACAATCGGATGAGAACAGACGGACTCGATCGAATGGCTAACTGTCTGTAAGGCCAATGTCCTGTGCTCGTACTACTACTTTGCATGACAATCGAACTACAACATAGACCTGGACAATTGAAATCAAATTAAGGGTGCTCAGGTGGTGAAGAAGATGAGGAGAGATGCTAATGCTCAAGATACGGTCAAATTACCAGTGAAGAATAGAAGATAGATTCCTATCTATTGTGCTGATGATGAGTCACTCACTCAACCAATTAAGGCCAACTAACATCAAAGTGGTTAGAGAGTGAGTGAACATAACCATCGCTGATGCGCGCGAGACTCATCAATCATTGCACCGAAACATGAAAAGTGAGATTATTAGATCAAATCATTTTATGCAAACTGAAAAAAGACAAAACGAAACTCTTTGCCACCTGTTTTGTCTATTTCATTTATATATTTAATGTGGTTAGAGATATGAAACTTTTAAAAATATATCCTATATCTCCAATCGTTGGAGACATAAATTTCCCTACAGGCAGTAAAGGGTTAATTTGAGTTATACTAGAGACTCCCAAATACAAATTAACTTTTCCAATAGTTCCGAACAATTAATATTTCAAACCGTACAGAGACCAAATATTTCAATTACACAACTCATATTTAAAGTTCAGAGTAGTGCAAATCCTTTGATCTTTAACCAAAATTAACCACTGCAGCCTACAAGCTTACCTACACTATCAACCAGAGTTCGCATATCAATGAAAATCACTTGAAATATTTTCATCAGAAAATTCATCGCACGACGATCTGCAAATAGCAACTGAAGGATTGTTACCCGATCGTTGTGCAAATATATCCTACACACTAAAAAAGTTATACGCCTCTGTGCGTAAGAAATTTAAAATCGTACGAACCAAGCCGAGAAATCTCCACTTTCGATCAATATTCGTTTGAATGTCCTCAATAACCAACCAAAATTGACTAACTCAGTTCACTCAATTTCTCCCATTGCCCCAAACTGACTCTTCCTACTGTAAGGTAAAGTTAGGGTCAGTAAGGTCATAAGGGTCACGGTAATACTTGATAATAATAATCAAAAGAAGGGTCGACAAATAGCATCTATCAGTTATATTGAACAACATATTGACTTATAATAATTATTCATCTTGCCTGTTTATGCAAAACAACATTGCGGGAAGTAACACTTTCAACCCCAATTAGCTCCCAACAAGTGCATACAGTAATTGAATTTTGAGCATATACTAAATAGTAGTATCCTAACTGTATCCAATTGAATGGCTGGAATACAGTTGCAGCATCGTATTCTAAATATAGGAAACAACAACAAGTGAGTGATCAACTAGGCAGTAAACAAATTATATCGTATAGGACCATAATTAGCCAGGAGAAGCTCAATAGATCACACTGTGTGCTAAGGTAAGTGCTCACATAGTACGAGTTGCACTCGTTTTCAAAAGTTGCACTTTTCAATTCGAACGTTTCGACAAAACCAAGACAACAACAACAACAACTCAACAACAGCAAAGTCAAACAACAAGTGGGCACTAGTTCACTGTATACCTTAAGGAATATACTTTAAAGTCTAGACTCGTAGAACACTAAATAGCTATGGCTCGAGTAGACCACAAACATCGATCGAAAAGTACACACACAAAAGTGTGCCAAAAGTGAAACATCACTCAAAAGTCATTCATTCTTGTTGTTCTTTTCTTCAAGCTAAAGAGACTATTTTCACGATTGAGAGTATCTAATTGGACAGTAGAACACAGTACATCTGCTCGTGTGGTAAATAGACGAACAAGAAGAAGAAAAGAACAAAACTGTGGTAGATGAATGTAAAGATAGCAACAAAAGAACTAATTTACATACGAATGGGTTATCCACAAATGTTGGTTAGTTGGTGTGCTTGAATAGATTATGTTGTGTTGAATTGTGTTGAATGCATACGTTGAATGGTCGATGATGTTGATGATGATGAATGTGTCATCGCTTGACCAGTTTTCAAGTACACCACCGGGCGATTGCGCAAATAGAGGTCAAACGGAGTATATTGTTTGCACATGGACGGATGTAATTGACTTTGTGGAAGGGATGCTGTTGCATAATGTTACATCATGCACTGTACATTGGACGGTCAGGAGGTCAGTTTGTCAACTGTCTGTGTTTGCTGAGCCTCAGCCTGAGGTAATAAATTAACAGAGAGGTAGTTGGTTGGATAATGTTGAACAAAACTATGTATGCATTCACTAGAACAAATAAAAAGATGGGAAAATTAAACCCGTTGAGGTCATGAGGTCAATTGGGCAATATTTCAATATATTCACAAAATGAGCGAGGGAAATTCTTGTTGAAAATTGGTTACTACGGAAACGTAGTACAAATTAGATAATTTTCCAATGTATGCCAAGAAACAAAGTTCAAATCAGTTTTATTGTATACTTAATTAGTGGACTAATTAATTGATCTTAAAAGAAATTGTTATTTTACGAGTTGAAAGTTCATTGTTGATTTTACTTTACTTATTTGAAAAGTCAAAAACAAAATAGCCAATTGCAATAAATTTCCCTCTAGTTCATAGTTAACAAAGTAACAACAAATGTTCATGTAAGGAAGAAATTGAACTAATTAGTTGACTAATTTCATCACTTGTATTTATGGATTGTTTGCTGATTTTGTTGGAAATTAGTCTATTCATAACACACTCAATAGTTGATTATTCTTGATGATAATGAACATTCGTTTTTCATACACAACACATAAATAATTGATAATTTTTGTTGAGATTGTTATTGAGAGAAGTATTATTTATAATTATTATAATAGCTTTCGATTAGTTGATTCGTCGATTTCAATGTATAATAATTATTTTTGAAGTTCACAATGATGATGTTCTACAAAAGAAGAATAATCAAAACTAAATAAAAGATGAGAGGAAGAAGATGGAGGACAGAGTGTGTTGTGAGACCTTGAAGAGTGCAATCATAAACACAAACAAATTAACCCCAAAAGCATACAGCTGAGTGTTGACTCGGAAATGAGTATGTCCGGTGTGTGTGTCCTTCCCTTGTGTTGCTGTGATGATCATCATAATAAAACGTCACCCGAAAATTGGAGTCCCGAACACGAGAGAAGAAGAAGAAGAATACAAGAGAATAGACAACAGACAGAATGGAGCATGTGGTCATGGGCAGTGTAGTGTTCATGGGCGCTGGTGTATGATCGGTCACAACAACAGAACACACAGGTAGAGTGTAGATCATCAGACTGGGCGCCCAATTGAGAGAGTTGAAAAGAGAGTGACGCCCGAGAGTTCGTCGAATGTCAAGCAGTGAGTGAGTGAGTCCGTCAAGTGAACTGTGTTGTGAGTCAACCAGAACTGGTCGAATGTAATAATGAATGAATACAGTTATAACGGGAAATGTAATGCATTCGGCGTACTGCTCAGCTAGAGCAAGAGAGGTAATTACCAATAGTTCACCTGTGTGGTGAGTGTTGGTCGACAGTGAGAGCAGACGACACTAACCGAACGAAAGGTGATTGTGATGATGTGTTGATGATGGTGGTGGTGGTGGTGGTGGTGCACTCGGCGATCGACCATAACCAAACGACATGGGAGAGAGAGTGTGTGGGTTTACGGTTGTTCTGTTTTGACGATGAACAGACTAACGGATACCATGGAAACGGTAATGAACACTCAGTTACAACACAGACCAGGTGAGACAGGCCAAATGCACACACAAAGAAGCGTCCGGAGCGTAGTAAAAGATAAAGGACAACCGCTCCTAATTGGTATTGAAGAACAATAGATTTATGCAAAATGTGATGAAGGTGGCGAAATAATAATAAATCTTTAGATTAACCCTTTGCCACCTACAGTGACATTTATGTCTAGAGCTATTTTAGTGATGCAAAACTTTTGGGTTTATTTAAAATCAAATATTTCTATCACGTCGGAGACAGAAATGTCCATACAGGTTGCATAGGTTAACAAGTTGAAAATCTACTTTCAGTTTGAAGTGACAGCTAAAAATCCGAATCGGAAATAATTTGGTAATAAAGAATATAAAATTTTGCTTATCATAATTAGAACATTTTTTGGCTAACTGACGAGAAATGATTAAAAAGTTGGAGACAATCACACACTTGAATTGAAAGGGTTAATGGGGTGTAGTGGTTCAAATACAAATCCGAAACTGAAATATCAGGTCATGGTTGAAGGGTAATATATGAGATCTGAGAGAGGAAGAAATGAAACCATGAATTGGCTTAGGATAATATATAATATTAAAGAATGCTCGGGCATTTATGTATTTTCCTTCAATCTTCATCTCAATATTAATATATTAATGTATCAGTATAAATGAGTCATAAATAGCCCAGCAGGTCTACAAAGGATTAATCAATAAAAAAATACATACAATAGTGACAAACTATCATGATAAGCTGATAAGAAAGTTATCAAATTCGTCTTAGGAAAAAAACAAATAAAACACAAATAATCGCGCGGTAAAGGGTTCATAAAATTTAAAATTTACTTTTCTGTGGGGCCATCTCGTGTTTTAAAGTACAAGTTTCGTCTGTTTATAGATGTTGATCAACGGGGGGACTTTCTCTAACTGGAAATTAAGCTAACAGTTAACTTGATTTGTACTTTTGCAATTTCTCTTTTTATTTTGTTTTATCTTCTTATCAAATTTTTATCTATTTAATTGTCAATGCCAATGGAACTTTTCAACTATTGAATCGTCAACTGTGCTATGTTTCGAGAAATTCTCGCTGTTGAGAACACTCGGAGATGGTTGCGAGCTGAGATGGATCGACTCGTGAATCTACTGGTAAATGTGCCATTATCCCTCATATGTACTATTGTACCATCACAACAATCAGTATCGCAAGTTTGGTCAATTTCAATCCTCCTTTTCTGAATGTACATTCACGATAAATTACAGAGGCAAATTGTACAATTATTACAGGAAAGAACATAAACCTACACTGAAATGTAGACATTCTGGTTGCGTTTATGGAACGCACAATGCATTTGCTTTGAAGCGACACGAATGGACTCATTTAGAGATCAAACCGTACCGATGCAAATGGATCAATCGTGATTTATCTAGTTCGTATCGAAGCACCGTCTTGAAGCACTCATTTTCGTCATCCACAAAGTGGTTCAAATAACTAGGAGCACGTTCGGTTAACCCGAAGGATTATACCGAGGTGACGAGCGAGTTGATGCAATATCATTTTGGGATCATCAAAATCTTAAATCATCTTTAACCATTGGACATTTATGTTCTAGAAGATATAGAACTTTTGTAATATTATCTGAATTGTAAATTACATGGATTAATTTTTAAACGCATTGATTCCCATGAAGACGATAATAATAGATAGAAAAATGATCCAATAGAAATAGCTCGAATTCTGTGACTTCATCAACTGGGAAGATCGTGAGAATTCATCAATTTTGCTTTGATTTTCGGTCACAGCTTGTGAGAGCAATTCAAAGTACAACTCGGGCTTGTCTTTGACGGTTTGCCAGTTGTCGGTTTCGATTAAGGTGGACAGATTTCTGTGTGGGTCGAATTAAGAGTTATTGAGTGTTTTACTCAGGAATTGCGGTTAAGGACTTACACTTTGATGTACTCGATTGCTTTGGATCGAAGCAGTAAGACTGAATGTTTGTCCGCGAAGACCAGCATGGAGAGAGCGTTTTCGATGTTCAGGTTGTTCACAATGTATTTCTCGCAAATGTCCTTCAACAGTCCAAGTTCGTACTTGTCAGCAGCAATGAGCAGTCCATCAGCAAGTTCGTCAAGTTTCTGTACTTTTCCAGTGTAGACGAATCGAAGCATTTCCTCGATCACATTACCGGAGATATGTCTGATAATAACATGACTTTCGCTATGTTCTTTAGCGTTTGGATCAAACATTGCGCCAAATACTGGGGATCGAGCAGCGAGAATTGCTCTATGAGCTCGGTGTTCGGTTTTTGTGGAATGTCCAACAGCAACAAGGACAACATCACTTAACTTTCTGCACTCGAACAGATCGCCATAATTATCCAAAACTTTAGAATCAAATTGAGTGTTTATTTGACTCATCAAACCACGACCAGTGGTGTGTACTGAGGCAACCAATGCTTCAATCTGCAAATTAAAATTTTTAGTCTTAAAAATGTTTTTTAAAAAAATTTCTCTGCCTTAGCGTACCTCGAATAATAATGTCAATTTATCATTAGGAAGCCATTCTTTGGCATTGCTACAGAGGTTCCAATGAGAAATGAATTCGTAGAATCCATTGGCAGAACCTTTTGGTTCCAATTTGTAACAGAAACCTTAAACATTAAAGATCAAATATTAGATAACGAATTCGTCAAGCACACTTACTCTGAGTATTTTGTTTTCTGTTTCGCACATCCATGATTGAGCACTTGCACTGCACTCTTATCGATGTTGATTTATTGTAAGAAGACAAAAACAAAAACACCGAAACATAATCTTTCTGTGCTTTGGTGTAACCACTTGGACAGAGGTAAAGATAGAATTTGATATTAGGTTCTTGAGGCGGTGAAAAAACTGGAGATACAATCCGCGGGTAATCATTTGTGGGGGTAGGTACGTAGTATTCTGTTGTTTTGTTGATATAATGTTGAAGGTTGCTGATTGTCCAGTGGTGAGTGAATTTGATGATTCGGTTATCTGTGCTCGTCCAACCATCTGCTTGTTTTTGCTGGTCAGTTAGTTCGCTCATCGCGTGAGATTAGCAAAAAGATAGAGTAGATACACAAGAGGAGAAAAAAGAGCAGGCAGGCATACAGGACAAACATCATAACATTTGTCCGAGACTAACAGAAAGCTAGCCTTGGCCCCCAGGGCCACAGGAAACAGGTGTCCTTCCTTAAACGAGGTATTATATCATATAGAAATGTAAATCCAAAATCAAAAGAATAATCTTTAATACAAACAACAGTCCTTTGAAAGTTATTAAATTCGTCTTTAGGAAAAAATGACAGTAAACTTACTAATAAAAATTGACGTTCATTTAGTTAAGACTGATGCTGCCAACTATCGTATAAACATAGTCAAATATGATAATTAAATGCAGAATAAAAAGGCGTTTAAAATCGAGCAATTATGATGGCCAAAATGAAAACGATAATAGATAGAAGAAAGGTCCATGAGAAGAGACTCGAATTCAGAGACATCATCAACTGAAAAGATCGTGAGAGTTTGTTGATTTTTCCCTGATTATAGGTCACGGTTTGTGAGAGAAGTTCAAAGTGCAACTCGGGCTTCTCTTTGACGGTTTGCCATTTGTCGGTTTCGATTAAGGTGGACAGATTTCTGTGTGGTTCAATAAAAAGAGTTACTAAGTAATTACTCAGAAATTGCAGTTATGAACATACGCTTTGATGTACTCAATTGCTTTTGTTCGAAGCAGTAAGATTGAATGCTTGTCCGCAAAGAGCAACATGGAGATAGCGTTTTCGGTATTCAGATTGTGAGCAATGTATTTCTCACAAACGTCCTTCAACTGGTCAAGTCCGTACTTATCAGCAGCAATCAAGAGCTTATCGGCGAGTTCATCCAGGTTCAGTACTTTTCCAGTGTAGATGAATCGAAGGATTTCCTCGATCACATCTCCTTCGGTATCGGCGATCAGAAATTCGTTGGAATCAGTGTCTTGCTCAAGCATGGATGCAAACACCGGGGAACGAACATAGAGGATTGCCTTATGAGCTCGGTATTCGGTTTTTGTGGTATCTCCAGAAACCAGAACAATGTCGCTCAGTTTGCTACTCTTTAGAAGGTGACCAAAATTATTAGAAAGTTCAGTTTCAATTCGAGTGTTCACTTTATCGATCGCGTATCCGGAGGTCGGCACTTCAGCCTCATGGCGTTTGGTAGTTTCATGCTCAAACGCGGATTCAAATAAGTATCGAGCAGCCTGATCCATGTTATCCGAATGGTGAGCTTCGATTCGAGTGTCCATATTAGTGATCATGCCACTTGTGGTGTGGAATGAGTCAAGCATTGCTTCAATCTGTAATGTAGTTTAGTTAGTGTTTAAGTATGTACAAATGTCATACTTCACAAAATATGGTCAGTTTGTCATTGGTCAACAAACTGTTGAGTTTTTCATGAGTGATATATTTTCCATATCCCCATCCCGGTTCTTTTGAATACAATTTTGCTGTAATAACTTTATAACTTAATGATTAGATTTAATGTTTAAATTAAATTACACTACAATTACTTACTCACTGTGTTTTGTTTGCTGCCCTGTTGATCAACAATTGACACCTTTCCTTGAACTCTCATCTCAAACTTTGGATAAGAAAGCAACTTCAAATATATAGAAGCGTAACCTTTCTCGGCTTCGGCACTGCCATTTGGGTACAATGTGAGAGAGAATTTCAGTGTCGAATCAGTAGGAGGCGAAAAATCAGGCGATTCAATCAGTGGCTGGTCTTTTTGATAGCTACTTTTGAGGTAGAATCGTAAGTCGTCCACAACCCAGCGGTGAGTGAATTTCACGATTTGATGAGTCGTCCTGGACCAACTGTCTGGCTGTTGGTGTTGGCTCATCATTTCGCGATGTTGAAATTATATCAGGAAGAGTGAGATAGAGCAGATTGAATAAGCACAGGATAAAAACAGGCACAAAGTCAGGAACTCACACTCAGCAACGCAACAGCGACTGCCGACATGTGCTCGACGACGACACAAATCATTTGTGACAAATGTATTATTGCAAGCACGTGTGGCCATTCATAAACGAGGTACTGTTTCATATTGAATACGGAATTCAAAACAAGGAATGAACATTTTTAAAAATAACTTTTATCAGAATCTTCATATTTTCATCTCCAATGAATGATAAACTTCAAAATTCGTTTGGAGTTACATCCAAATGGCGATGATGATGAAGATAACAAAGATAATCAATTTCTCAAAACACGTTCCACACTTGATCGCTTCCAACAAGCGATCCATATCGAATTGTGTTGGTCGTACATTTGTCTCGATTGTGCCCAAATGTTCGAAACTTTTGACCAATTGGCCAATTCAATGTAACTCTTGTGTATGTTGAACAGAGAAATATGATTGTAGTCTACAATTTGTAGAGAATATTTGTCTTTGCATTTGTAATTGAAATGTGACGAGAAGATTAATGTGGTTAACCACGTTGTCATTGATAATGACAAGGCTTGACAGTCAATGTGAGGGTTTCAATAGTGGTCAAGGTAAACAGTACAAAGGGATACACTTTTGGGTATGTTTTACTACTAATAGACTTTTAGTAATAGTTAAAAGTTAGTCAGAAGTGCTCTGGTACAATTGGAATTGATTTGACATTACTTTTGTTTTTACTAACTTTTATGAACTTAGTAGATCAAACATCTATTAATAATAGAAAACATTCTGTATTGACAAAGAACGACTCACTGATATTGTGGTTCAAGAATGAAAATTCATAGCTATCCTACGAAGTGCATTGCTACACGTTGGACAATTGGAAAAATCCTGCTAAGTGATTTGGAAGTACATTGAATTTCAGATGCACTTATGATAAGTCTTATCGCTTATAAAATTTTGTCAATTTAACCATTTTGATAATAAACATTTTATTTCGAAATCATATAGACGTAGATACCACGTAGATCAACAAAAAACTATAATAGCAAAAATGACTACGATGATAGATAGAAAAATTATCCAAGAGAAGGTATTCGAATCCTGGGACATCTTTAACTGATGGGAAATTCGTGAGAGTTCGCCAATTTTGTGTTGATTTTCTGTCACGACTTGGGAGAGCAATTCAAAACACAACTCGGGTTTGTCTTTGATGGCTTTCCAATTGTCGGTTTCGATTAAAGTGGACAGATTTCTGTGTGGATTATTTCAAATGTTTACTTGTTAGTCAATTACTATTTGCTATTGTGTACTTACGCTTTGATGTACTCGATTGCTTTGGATCGAAGTTGTTTGACCAAATGCTTGTCCGCAAAGACAAACATGGCGAGAACGCTTTCCGAGTTAAGATTGTCAATTATGTATTTCTCGCAAATGTCCTTCAACTGGTCAAGTTCATACTTGTGGGCAGCAATGAGCAGTTTATCAGCAAGCTCGTCCAGATTCATGACTTTTCCTGAATAAATGAATCGAAGCATTTCCTCAATCACATCTCCTGATATGTCTTCGATCATCACTGGACCCTCGTTGGGTTCCTTTGATTCAAACATGGACGCAAATGCCGGAGATCGAGCAGCGAGAATTGCCTTGTGAGCTCTGTGTTCGGTTCTTTTCACGGAATCTCCAGCAGCCACCAGAACAATGTCACTCAGCATGTTGCTCTTTAAGAGGTGACCAAAATTATTCAAAACTTCAGCTTCGACCCGAGCGTCTACTTTAGTCATTGTGCCACCAGTGTTGTGCATTGGCTCAAGCATTGCTTCCATCTGTAATGTTTAGTTTAGTGTTTGAGTATGTACAAATATATTTATAGAATACCTCAAAAAATATAGTCAATTTATCATTGGTCAACAGACCATTGAGTTTTTCATGAGTGATGTGTTTAGATCTTCCCCATCCTGGTTCATTGAGTTTAAATTTTGTTACGAAAACTTTGAAAATAATATGTTAACTTTTTTTATCTTTAACATAATTTAGCATAGCTTACTCTGCGTATTTTGTTTGACTTTCTTCTGATCAATGATGGACACTTTCCATTGCACTCTTACCTCGGGCTTGGAACAAGAAATCAATTTGCAAAATATAGAAGCATGATCTTTACTTTCTTCTTTATCGCCTTTTGGGTAGAATAAAAGCATGAATTGCAGTGTTGGATCATTGGGTGGTGAAAATTTTGGTGAATCAATTCGCGAAAAATCATTTGGCTGTGTACTTTTGAGGTAAAATTTTAAATTATCAAGTACCCAGAGAGGCTACACGACAAGTCCGCGAATTGACATCTCCGCGAAAGTGCACAACTATTTAAGGCGTAATTGGGGGCGTGGCTTATTTTTTTCGCGGAGATGTCAATTAGCGAACTTGTCAATTTTGCAACATTTATTGACAAGTCCGCGAATTATGTCTGAGCGAATTTAAGAATTAAACTATTTTGTTCTGCTGAACCTGAATTGAGCTTTATAATTGAATCGATGATACAGAAACCCCGTCTTTGAGCATATAACTTATAAGCTATATTATTGTTATATTATCAGTCCATATTGTTTTTTTATCATTTTGAAATGAATGAATTTATAATTTATTCTGATAAAGTGATAAAGATACGTATGTTAACACATTGTTTGCCAGATGACATCAAATCTACTTGAATATCATAATATAAATATCATAAATATCATAATGTTGTGGACAATCAAAGAAAAGATTAGAGCAGTCTTGTTTTTGTGTAAATTAAGCTAATATAGGTTACCAATTATTCCATTAATCAAATGCGGGAAATACCATTGCAATGGCATTAAGATATCTAATTGAAATCGATCGCTGGTTCAAAATTTCGCGGACTTGTCAATTTTGAATTAATGGTTTAAAGCCGTCGCAGACAGTCGCAAGATAATTCAATAGAATTTTGACATTTATTTACGATTTTAGAAAGTTAAATAAAGTCAGAAAAGCATGAATTAATTTTCGCGGACTTGTCAATTTTGAATTATTGGTTTAAAAACATTCGCAAACCACTGTATTTGGTCTAGAAACAGTCGCAAAACTATTCTGAAGCATCGTATCATTTATTTACGATTTTAGAAAGGTAAATAAAGTCAGAAAAGACATGAATTGATTTTCGCGGACATGTCAATTTTGAATTATTGGGTTAAAGGCGTCGCAGACAGTCGCAAGATGATTCTGAAGTATTTTAGAATTATTTTACGATTTTACAATGACAAATATGACCATAAACTGATTTTCGCGGACTTGTCAATTCTGAATAAATGGGTTAAAGCAGTCGCAAACCAATATTCATGGATTAGAAGCAGTCGCAGACAGTCGTAAGATGATTCTGAAGTACTTTTTAATTTATTTAAGATTTTACAAACGTTAATAAGACCCTAAACAGACTTTTCGCGGACTTGTCAATTCTGAATTAATGATTTAAGACATCCGTAAACCAGTGTACTTGGACTAGAAACGGTCACAAGCAGTCACAAAAGTAATTTGCATTATCTTGATATTTATTTATGATTTTACAAAGGTAAATTTCTCCACAACAACTTTGGTAGAGGTGTCATTTCTTAGACAATTATACAATTGTACAATACTGGCAATACAAACAAACAAACATTATGGATTACAAAATTTCATTAGTAGTGAATCATTACAACTAACAACTAACTTACGACAATTTAGATAGATTCGGGCCACGGAGGTATACCAATACAATAAACTCAATTAGGTCTATTGGATTTTTAGATAATTATCCAAAGCATCAGAGATTGTAGCTAACTAGAGCCATCTGACCAATTCTACAAGCAAACATACACAATAGGGCCAAATCGTACCTTTTGCCCTTTCCAGAAGTCAACAAACACAATTCGGTTTAAATCGAGTACATAAACTTTAACCAAGAGTAGTAAACATTGAAATTTTAATTTTGACAACTCCGCGAAAATAGGCTCCTCCCACAAGAAAAAATAAATAAAAAGAATTTTTGTCGCGGAGATGTCAATTCGCGGACTTGTCGCTACCCCCCCCAGAGATGAGTGAATTTGACAATTTGATGATTCGTACTGGACCAGCTGTCGGGCTGTGGTTGTTCTTTTGTTTGGCTCATTGCTAATTACTGGAAATTGGATTAGGAAAAGGATAGTAAAGATGAGAACAAGAGGAGAAATTCTCTCACAGTAAGACTCACTGCCTGACTCAGTCACTGAGTCTCCCTAGCTAGACTAACAATGTAAACATATGCCCTAGGGCCTAGGCCTAAGGTCTAGCTGTTTGGCTAAGGACCAATGCAAACAGGTGTCTATTCATAGACGGGGTAATGTAGAATATTGAAAATGAATTCAAATCAAAAGAGATCTTTAACCCTTTACTACTAGGACACGTTCCAAATATTTCGGAATATAAAAATATTTTAAAGACGCAAACGTTCTATAACTCCAAACATCTGGGCCATAAACCATAAACCAGGGTGAAAAGGGTTAATTTAAAAAAAAACCCTACAAACATTATTAATCGATTATTTTGTAAATTGTGGTCAAACATATCGTTTTGTCAACAAGTGAAAAATAGAATCGATCATTTTTTAAATGAAATAACAACTCTGACGCCCACTAAAAAAATGAAGGTAGACAGGTAAATGACCCAATTGGGGCCAATAGAAGAGAGAATACGAAAATAATCAGATTTCAACCACTGAGTGGGTTGTGAGAGTTCCTTAATTTTGACTTGATTTTCAGTAATGGCTTGTGAGAATATTTCAAAGTACAACTTTGGTCGCAATTCGAGGGTGTCCCAGTTTGCGGTTGAGATTAAGGTGGATAGATTTCTGTGCGATTTAATAAAAAGAGATATTGAGTGTTTTACTTGAACTATTGTACTTACGCTTTGATGTACTCGATTGATTTGGATCGAAGCAGAGGGGCTGAATGTTCATCAGCAAAGACCAACATGGCGAGAGCGTTCTCGGTGTTCAAGTTATTAGCAAGTGATCTCTCACAAATGTCCTTCAACAGGCCAAGTTCGTACTTTTGTGCAGCAATCAGGAGCTTATCAGCAAGTTGGTTCAGGTTGATTACTTTTCCCGTGTAGATGAAGCGAAGCATTTCCTCGATCACATCACCAGAGATGTCTTTGATCATTATTCGACAATCAATGGGTCCGGTATTTTGCTCAAATTTGGTTGCAAATACATTGGATCGAGCAGCGAGAATGACTTTATGAGCTCGGTGTACGGTTGAATCTCCAGTAATCAGAACAACATCATTCAATTTTCTGTCTTTTAAAAGGCGACCCAAATTATCCGAAAGTTGAGCTTCAATTATATTTGCCATCGCGCCACCAGTGGTGTTAATTGTGTCAACTATTGCTTCAATCTGTAATGTTATAGTTTAATTTGATGTTTGTGTATAGTCAAATGTCAACGAATACCTCACAAAATATGGTCAATTTGCCATTGGCCTGCAAACTATAGAGTTTCTCTTTAGACATGAATTTTGTTCTACCCCATCCGGCACCATTAGGTTTGAATTTTTCCAGAATAACTTGAACAGAGGTAAAACTTATTGATTTTATTGTCAATTACCAAACAATTTAGTGTTACCAATTGTATTGTGTTTGATATTCGCAGCAATAATGGACATTTTCACTTGTATACTTATCTCGGGTTTGGGGCAAGAAATCAATTTAAAAAATATAGAAACATGATCTTTACTCGCTTCTCTGTCTCCTTTTGGGTACAATAGAATGGAGAATTGTAGAGTTGAATCATTGGGTGGTGAAAATTTAGGCGATTTAATGCATGAAAAATCATTTTGCTGGGTTAAATTGAGGTATAATTTTAAATCATCAATAACCCAGCGATGAGTGAATTTGAGAATTTGATGATTCGTTCTGGACCAGCTGTCTGGTTGTTGTGTTTGGTTCATTGTTTGGGTGTGAAGATTAGATTGGGTAAAGAGTAGAGAAGACACATGTGTACAAAAGAGGAGAAAAACTCACAGACACAGGACTAACATCATAACAACATTTATCCTAGGCAGAACAAAACAGCAAGACTAGCCTAGTCTGACTAGCTGGCTTGATGCAACCCATCCATAGACGAGGTACTGCAGGAATTTGAAAGAAATTCAATTCAAATGAGATTAAAGCTGTATGAAAACATTTATTTAAATATTAAATATTAGCAAAAATTGTTAAACCCTTAAATGTAGCTTGAGCTACGATTCGTAATATAAAAAAGTTAATCTGTCATGAAATTAGGATGATTATAATTATGAAAATCATAAAAAAGTATACTGTATAATCCATAGATTGTGAGAGTTCGTTTATTTTAGTTTGATTTTCTGTGACAATATTGGAGAGCACTTCAAAGTACAACTCTGGTTAGACGGTTTTCCAGTTATCGATTACAATCAATGAAGAATGATTTTTGTTTTGTGATAACAATGATAACAATGTTGATGTACTTGATTGGTTTGGATCAAAGCAGTTTGACTGAGTTTGTCTGCAAAAACCAATATGAAGAGAGCGTTTTCGGTGTTCAGACTTTCAATTATGTATTTCTCACAAATGTCTTTCAACTGGTTCAGTTCGTACTTGTGTGGAACAGTCTATCAGCAAGTTTGCCCAGATACAGTACTTTTCCAGTGTAGAAATCGAATCGAAACATTCTTCGGTTACACTTCCGAAGATGTCCTCTATCAACACATCATTGGGTTCATTCGATTCATGGAGACAAATACAAGAGCTATGAGCATTGTCTTATGAACTGGGTGTTTGGATTTGAGAAATCTCCAGCAACAGCAGCCAGAACAGTGTCACTCAGTTTGCTGCTCTTTAAAAGATGGCCCAAATTATCCAAAACTTGAGATTCAATTCGAGTGTCCACTTTAGCAATGGCATAGATTGTATAAACCAATGGCAATGACAAAGGTCCATTGCTTCAATTTGTAGTTTTGGTTTAAATTTTAGTATTTGATTCAAGTATTTCGAGTATATAGATGTTATTTGACAGTTTCAAAACATTGTTAACTCTTTGAAACACATCGGGACATTAATGTCCCAGATCAAACAAATGATTTCACAAATTTGACGCCTAGTACGATGATGAAGGCAGATAGGTAAGCAGCCCAATTAGGAGGTATACGACAATATTGAGACTTGAGCCACTGGGAATCCCAGTGTGAAGATTGTGTCAGTTCCTTAATTTTGCCTTGATTTTCGACAATGGAATGTGACAATAATTCAAAGTACAAATTTGGTCGTAATTCGAGGGTGTTCCAGTTTGCGGTTGAGATTAAGGTAGACAGATTTCTGTGTGGTTTAATAAAAGAAATGTTGATTATTAAGTGTTTCACTTAGTAATTAAATTATTGAACTCACGCTTTGATGTACTCGATTGATTTGGATCGAAGCATTTTGGCTGAATGTTCGTCCGCAAAGATCAACATGGAAAGAGCGTTTTCGTTGTTGAGGTTGTCAGCAAGTGATCTCTCACAAATGTCCTTCAACAGGTCAAGTTCGTACTTGGCAGCAGCAATCAGAAGCTTATCAGCTAGTTCATCCAGATTTATTACTTTCCCTGTGTAGATGAACCGAAGTATTTCCTCGAAAACTTCGGAGGATATGTCCTGAATGAACACTCGACCCTCGTTGGGTTCTTGCTCAAACATGACCGCAAATACAGGGGATCGAGCAGCGAGAATTGCTTTGTGAGCTCGGTGTTCGGTTGAATCTCCAGTAATCAGGACAACGTCACTCAGTTTGCTGCCCTTTAAAAGATGGCCCAAATTATCCAAAAGTTGAGATTCGATTCGAGTGTCCACTTTAGTCAACATCAATTTTGATTCCACTTGCTTGTCTCGACTACTTGTGTCATTTGTGGTGTGGATTGTGTCAACTAGTGCTTCAATCTGTAATGTAATGTTTAGTTTAGTATTTGAGCTTTTACAAATGTTATAGAATACCTCACAAAATATAGTCAATTTGTCATTGGTCAGTAAACTGTTGAGCCTTTCATGAGTCATGAATTTTGTCCATCCCCATCCGAGGTCTGTAGGTTTGAATTTTGCACCGAATTCTTATATTTTGGAAAATACATTTCGTTAACTTTATTGTACATAACCACACAATTTACTTACTCTGTGTATTTTGTTTCAAGGTCCCATTAATGATTGACACTTTCGATTGTAAAGTTACTTCGGATTTGGGACAAGAAATCATGCGCAAAAATATGGAAACATGACCTTTACTCGCTGCCTTATCGCCATTTGGATACAGGAAGAGGCAGAATTGTAGAGTTGAATCATTGGGTGGCGAAAATTTAGGTGATTCGATGCGTGAAAAATCACTTATATTTTTTAGGTAAAATTTTACATCGTTCACAATCCAGCTATGAGTGAATTTCACAATTTTATGATTCGTGCTGGACCAGCTGTCTGGTTGGGGTGGTTTTGTTTGGATCATGGTTGGGGTATGGAAATTAAACTAGGAGAAAGAGATAGGCTGGCCGTCTCACTCCTTGGCACAGGGCTAACATCATAACAACATTTGACTTTAGCTGGCTTGAGTCAATACTACAATGCAAACAAATGCCCATTCATAGACGAGGTACCGGAAAAAGTTTGAACGGAATTTAAATTAAATCAAACGAGATGAAATCTTCAATGATAATTACTCATTGTTAATTATGCTTTATTGAAAATTAACTCAAAAATGATAATAAAAGGGTTATCGTAATATAAAAAGGGTTAATCTGTTATTTTATGTACTAACTTGTAAGTTATTTAAAAAATCGACAAATATGATACTCACAGAGAAGATGAGGATTGATAGTAAAATGATGAGTCATGTGGTCACGTTGGTCACTTTTTATAATCAATATTATGTGACTCCAGTTAGGAGTTGAGATTAAGGTAAAGAGGTTTATGTGTAGATTGACCAAAATTAATTATTTTTTTTAAAGTAAACTTAGCAATTGAAAATTGAACATACATTGTACACTTTGATTCACTCGATTGCTTTGGTTCGCGGCAGTTTGACTGAATGTTTGTCTGCGAAGATCCACATGGAGAGAGGGTTTTCGCTGTCAATTATGTATTTCTCACAAAGGTCCTTCAACTGGCCAAGTTTACACTTGTTGGCAGCAATCAGGAAACTTATCAGCAAGTTCATCCAGATTAATTACTTTTCCTGTATAGGTGAAACGAAACATTTCCTCGATTACATTACCAGAGATGTCTTCAATGAACACTCGACCCTCGTAGTTTCCGATGGTTTTTTGCTCAAATATAGATGAAACCACTGCAGTGGAGATCTCCATGGAGATCGAGCAAAGAGAATTGGCGTTCGGTTTTGATGCAATCTCAATTAGCAATTAGAACAATTTCACTAAGTTTGTCGTTCATTAAAAGGTGGCCCAAATTATTCGAAAGTTCAATTTCAATTTGAGTCATCATGGTAACACCTGTGGTATGGATTAACATTAATAATTGGTTACAATTTATTTTGATAATTCAAAAAGATTGACACTGCGACCCCCACAAAAGATCAATAGGTCAAATGATTCATTTTACTAATAAAATCTATTTGTGATTGATTCTAATAATCTGAATGCGCTTGACTTACGAAACCAGTCCCATAGTAGCCTTTTCTTATTTCGTCGAGTACGGCCATAATTGCCCGAACTAAACACTGTCATGACTCGACCACCAAAATCGTACCTGAATCCCATTGGAACGAATTTGTGTGCTCGAATCACATAGGAAATGTGATTGAGGTCGATAAAGTGACAAACTGCTGCTTCGGTATAGAAGAGTCCACAGCCACGGTTTGAATTTGGCAGGAAATTGGTAGACACATTTTTGTCAACATTTCCTTTACACTTTATACGTAGTACTCGAAGTGATCAATAGGATCACTTCAAGTCAACTGTTCAGCACGAGTGTCGCGATAGTTCGGTAGGTAAGTGGGTATAGACGCTTCGATTCGAGCCAACTTGTGACCACAGGTTCAGGAAACCCTCCTTGCGCACCAAAAATCTGTTCACCAATCAGCGCCCCAATAGGCATTATAATGGCATTTCATTGAAGGCTTCTTTCACTGCGGTCAAAATTAGCAGACCTTCTGTAGAATCAGGTAGAAGCGTTCTGAGGTACATTGTACATAAACAAATTAATGACACACTCAATCGAGTGTTTTTCCCAACAACAAAATCCAATAGCATGAGATCCCTCAAGCTGTTTGGTCCCATTCGCCAGAAGATTGTGCCAAAGTAGGTAGTGTCTTAAATACTTCCGTGAATATCACCAGGGACATAACAGGGTGAGTCGATTTGCAGTAAACGTAGCTCTTGGTAGAAGATTTGTTTCGCATGGAAGGCACGATAGAGTTTGTGGTTCCATCGAGACGAGAAATTCAGGAGAGTTTAGGCGAGTGCAACAGAAATTCGTATATGTGCTCCTCACTAGATGGCAGCCCAAGATAGTCTTGGGCCTCCAGGAAACTTGTGGATTCTAAGAAACGCCCTCGATTGGGTAAAGAACAAAATCCATTTCCACCCACTTGCTATTTGAGTCAATTTTGAGGTACATTCAAACGGAAACCAAGTAAGTTCGTCCAATTGATAAGAGAGGGTCGTCTTGTGATGCTCTGTGCAGATCACCAGTGCCGCAATACAATCGACAAATGATGGAACCTAAAAAAGATTTTTAAAAATTTAAAATAAAATACAAACTCCAGAAATTTACCTCAAGATATGTCCCTTCAGACCCAGTAGTACTAGTAGTGAAGCATAGTGGCTGGAGTGCACCGATCTGAGAGGGTATGTCTGGTATGATTTTCTGGTCGAGATCGAAACGATAAAAAAAAGTCAATCACTTGTTCGTTGATGGTTGGCGCCCTATTAGCCAAACCATATTCCGACTACTTCGTGTACCAAACACGTTAAAGTATTTCTCATTCAAGTCTGCTAAACAGTTTTGATAGATTGTAGGTTGTCACTTTTGCTGCCATCATCGTTTGATTCGAATCTAATGGTCGATCACATATGCCTTGTTTGGTCAAAGGCCAGGTCAAATCTTTGTAAGCCTTTATTGTCAATGCAGAAGCTCGATTGTAATGACGGCGAGATGGATGATACTACAGTCGAAGGAAAAAACGAAAATGATATGATTAGAAGATGTACATGAGAATGATTGACGAACCTGGAACGAATTTATGTTATAATTTGGTCAACAAAACATTCACATCATTTACTTTATAGCAGGTTGTCACATGTGAAAACTCTGCCTCTTTAGTAAACAACAAAAGAGCGGACAATGTTGTGTCTTTAGTGCTGCACTAATTGACGAATGCGAATTGATCAACAACTGCAAATGTCTTATTTGTTTTCTCTAAGAAAAACAATTCAATGAAGGGCGGAGGAATAGATAGTAATGCATTTAGAGATAATCAATTAATTATTAGTTACTAGCTCATTGATCAGCAGTTCATCTTGTTCATTATTATTGATAAGAAAAATACAATTTTGTGTGGAGAGGCCTCAACGCTCACCACTACTCAATTACATTTACCACAAATGCGCATTTCATTATTATTGATTATAGGCTCATCTATTGATAATTTAAATAGAACACAACATATATTGATGGGCAGTGCTCCCCTCTCCGGCACAACTCAACAACTCAGTCATTTCATCATCGCCGAGGCTGGCAGTGAGCGCGCACGCCAGTGGCGCCACCCCCAAACAGCCCACTCATCAGCACACAATCGCAGAGAGAACACGCGTTCGCTGCTTTCCCTTTTGTCTTGCAGCATTGAGCAAGTAACCTCGAGGTTTGCTCTGACTCAGTTTCTATTTTCCCTTTTTCTTAAAAATCATCTGAAGATTTGCTTCAACAATCACGTTACCTTCTACGGTCAGCATGCCATCATTCCTTGGAGACATCGAGATGAGTGCCAACGATCGTGAAGCTTTGGACAGCTTCACGATCTTGTTCCTTGAGCGTCACGAATTGGCCAAACAACATATTGAGAAAGCCGGTAAAGACCCCTCAGTGGTACTCGACGATCTATTCTCAGATGTCGTCGGTGACCTCGCTGTTGCTATGGCTAAAGTTGGCGTTAAACCACTACCAAGACATGGCCCTCGTATCTCAAAGAATCCAAACAACATACCGATTATCAATATTGATGATGAAGAATCAATGGAAGCCGAGTGCATTACCATTGAGGACTCTGATTCTGATGATGGTGATGGTCTTGTCTCGATGATGATCAAGAAGAATTATATAGATTTGATGAAAGGTTTGAGTCCACAGGGAGTGTTGAGTTTGCAGATGCCGGGAACTTCGTCTGGAACTGGTTCTGGAATTGAGGATCTACTGGACATAACCAGAACTCGTGCCACGCTCAAGCAGGTGCACCAGAAAATTATTCAACATAACAACAACAATTGTCAGTCGAAGTATGATACCGGTTTTGGTCGTGAGGATCTTGAGGAAGAAACCGAGAATTCTGGAGATAATATTTCCAAACAAGAACATAAGCAGCTCCCGGAGCGTCTACGACTTTGGGTTCCAAAACAAGTCCGATACGCGAACAATCAATTTGTTCCAAAATCTACTGGTACCGTCCCTATCAATGTGAATACTCTTCAGCATGGAGGTCAATTAAATGGTTCAATTGTGAATAAAGTCGCTGCTTTTATGGATAGTCGTATATTGACACTGCATTTCGACTGTACCAAGTTGGGCTGTATGCGAAAATTTTCTAATTTGCATCAATTGGAGGGGCACTTGATGCTGGAACACGGCGAGAATGTTTTTGTGTGTCAGAAGTGTGAACATTCTTTTTCGAACAAGTGAGTATTGGTGATATTGAGTCTAATCTGTCACATTATTTTGTATCTTACCTTTTCTAATCTTCTCCCATCCCTCCACAGAGATCTTCTCGCGTCTCACTGCACTAACTCCCACTCCACCGAATCCGCCTGGTCATGTTCCACCTGTCCCAACAAGTACCGCACTTACCCCCAGTTGGCGCATCACATTTATCTTCAACATCAGCCAGGTGAATTCATGTGTTCTTTCATAGGCTGTACCCACAGAGGCGACAAACGCTCCCAGATCCTTATGCACTACTGTGAGATGCATAATCAAAACAATCCACAACAATTACAGGAAGAACGGGTGGAGGAGGAGGATTTGGTGGTAGATTTGGATGATGAAGATGAGGAGGAGGAGGAGGAGGTGCGCCCTCGACAAGCACACGATGGTTTACAAGACCGTGGACCACTCGAGTGTGCTCAGTGTGGCAAACGATTCACTTTGAGATTCAAGTTGAGCCAACATGAGAGGACTATTCATTCGGACTCTAAGCCGTACAAGTGTGTCTGGCCGGAGTGCACTTTTAGGTCTAAGTATCGGTCCAATACTTTGGAGCATATCAAATTGCGGCATTTGAAGGAACTGGGCAAATCCAAGAATATGGCCATTCACCCAAAGACTTACATGGAGGTTAATGATGAGTGAAGAAAATGAAATGAAGAAGATATTCATTACATTATCATATACATTCCCTGGTTAGATCCATTACATATTCTACTTGTTTAATCTTTTTTACTTACATAGTTTATATACACAAGATCAAGGTCTGCTTGCGCAATCAGATCTTTAAAAGAATCCTTTATATAATTACAATTTTATTTTTGATATGTTTCACAATACATTTGTCAGTTATCTATATCCTGATTATCTAATACCAAATTATATAACTATTCTTTTGATTAATAAAAGTTGTTTATTCGTTACCTTTACCTGTACTAATCGATCCAAAAGTATTCGGAAAATGCGCATCATAGTGCTTTTGTCAGTTTATGTTATGAGTGTGTTCTCGATTACGGTTGATCGGTTCAAAAGTGAAGGCGAATCTGATTGGTCAAAATACTACTAGAGATTACTACTTTTCCCAATACCACTACCACGCCTCCACCTCCATCTGCCTTTATCTGTACTAATAGTTTAAAAGGTAGTGGTTCATTCACTCTATTACAAAAGATCACTACATAACCGCTCACAATGCAACTCCTCCACTTGTTTACTGGAATATCTGCCCATTGTTTTATTATCAATTGTATTATTGTCTATTTTACCTATTGTCTAAATTGTCTAATCAAACCAATATAGACCATTGATGCATTCATATTGCTTGCCTGTTTACAAAGCTACCATACACTCCCCCCTGTAACGTCCTCTGTGTACGACCTCAATTTTTGCGAAGTATTTCGTCATCAACGTCGGTCTGGCGGAGTGTCGTCCTTTTAGCAACGTTGCGTGAACGCGCACGTCCTTTTGTGTTTTGTTCTTTTGTCCGCTTGCATATTGCTTCTTAGCAATCATCACCTACATCATACCTATTATCTCATCGTCTATTATTTAGTGAATATATTGCTCATAATTACATAAACTATAGGAAGTAATTTTCTTTTGTTTAACATAAAGTTGTTTGTGTCACAAATGGTTGTTTTTATAAGAAAGGTAAGTTTCGTGGCAATTTTTCGATTTTTTTTAAATATGTGCTGATCTTTATTGTTCTCTTCTTATTGTTCAAATAACGTTCCTGGAACTGTTCTGGTGGTCACTCCCTGTTATTTGCTCCGCTCTATTGACATTATAGGTTTCGGATTAGGTTTGTTTTGATACTTGATATATTTTGGCCTTTTTCCTAATTTATAAATCTGTTTTTTTTTTGATTCGGATTAGACTATATTCTAACATTTTCCGTTGGCTCAATTTATTCTTTTTGTACTCTCTATTGCTTATTGTATATTGTAAGTAAAATTGTCAATTTGTTTCGGGAATTTCCTTCTTTTTCTTTGTACTCTTCCTATTCTTTTGTCTCTCTGTCTGTCTGTTCTCTTCTCAAAATATTGTCTAATCTAGGTAAAAAGTGCTACAATGGCTTCCAATTCAGTAGTGTTACCGGTTCACGAGAAATTGTACGAAGATTTCATCGGTCGTGTAGAGGCACGGAAGTTACTTTCGAAAGCGAAGATGAATGACATTACCGACAAAATTGTCGAGGATGTGTATAGTCAGGTGCTGGATGAGCTGAAGGTATTTGTGCGTCAAGTCTCGCTTGCCGGTGCCCAAGATAATTCTCGAGTCAATGGACAAGAACGTGGAGCTAACACCGTTCCCTCTTCTGGTAATGCACAATATATATAATAATAATAATAGGATAGTCAATACACATCATATGGAAACTATTTTTAATTTTTTCTTTTGTTTACAGTTCGGAAGTCTTCTCGAAAGCGTCGTGCTCCTTCTCCTCCTTCGTCGCCTATTCATTCTGGTGGCAGTGGTACTATTTGTATCAATGCTCCTCTTCCAAACAATGTTCCTTCGGACAATGCGCAATCCTCCGACAATGCTCAGTCAGATGCTCAAACTATTTCTTCCTACAATGCCTCAGAACATTCGAATATTATGGAGATTGCCGCTCAAAACGTTGAGGAGCCATCAGTCCACAATGCCGTCGACAACAGTGGTAGAGACAATGTCCAAGAGAACAATGTCGAAAATATTTCTAAATTGTCTAAGGATACTGGTGCTGGTGATTATATTGTTCCACAAGAAACAGGTTTTAATGGAGGAAACAATGACAAAACACTGCGCATCAACTATAACGAATTAGCCAATGCCCACCCCCAACAACAGGAAGAGTCAAACTGTGGCATTGAAAGCTTGCCGAAAGAGGTTAAAGAACGGGGATTGCATTTTCTGGAACGTTTCCAGAACAAGTCATTGTCTAATGTCCAGAGCAATAACGGTATTACTACTCTTTCTCCTATTACGGGTCGTAATGCTATTAGGCAAAAGCTCAGTCTGGAGGATCGTCGAAATTTGGAACAACAGCAGCAGGCGGATGCCTCAATACAGCAACAACTGGACAATGCTCAACAGGAAGTGAACAAAGACGAACAGAACAATGCCAGCACCACTACCCAGAATCATGTGATCAAAGAAGGTCAGAAGGATGGAAAAACTACTGTTGTGGTGACACTTCCGACTGGAGCATCGTCACTATCCGTGAGCAACAGGTAAACCTATTCTAACTTTCATTATTTTCCATTCTTATCCTACCTAAGGTTTATTATATAATGACTATTGCCTAAATGCATTCTAATTTAACTGTTTTTCTTGTAAATTAGATCTAATCTCATTCCCGAATCGCCATCCTTCGACCCCGCATTGCATCTTCCATCGAAACAACATTTGTTTCGGTCTGCTCAAAAGGATCCATCTCAAGCCATGGTTAAGAAGCAAAAAGTAGCGCATATGAATGAAGAACCAAAGATGATCACTAAGAAGAAGAAGATGCCGTTGAGTAATCGTCGGAAATGCGGTAATACTGTAACTGTCCCACCACCTGCTACTTCATTGACTCCGTACTCTTCTGCTGGGACCTCAAGTGGACCACGAGCATCTCAAGTGGTGCATCCCAAGATCAAGAACGCATTGTCTTATGGCAGAATCATCACCAAGTCCATTCGTTGTGCCATCTGTCTCGAATATTTTCCATCGAGAATTGATCTGCATAGTCACTTGAAGGCTGTGCACAATACCAAACCAATGCGATGTCCATTGAAGGACTGTGGCGCTACTTTTGATAAATTGTGAGTACAATGGATGAGGTTGAGAAGATATGGGCCAGTACCCGGTTCTTTTGAGACAATGCTCAATTAGAGGCTTTATTAGACAATAGTTTATAATGTGATGCAATTAGCCAATGTTCATTTTAGATTCAATATTATTATGCATCAGGGCTCTGTTTGATGTATGTTGCTCCGTTTTTTAAGGCAATGGTTATCTTAAGCAAAAATGCTCACTTTGAAATCATAGTGATATAATTCTAATATTAGGAAAATGCTTTATTTCCTTTGATGCAATGCTGAATTAGACAGAATAATAGGATTCTTTGCCCAATGCCCGGTTTTGAACAATGCTCAATTTGAGACAGTAGAATAGTGATATAATGGAATTTCAAATCAATGCTCTGTACTTTTTATATTATAATTGTTTGTTTTCTCTTTCTCTATATCTTCTTGTAGGCAAATGTTTGGTGCACACGTTTCCCAGGTGCACAAACGAAATTCCAACTGGCCCTGTGATGAGTGTTCCAGAACCGACGCTTCACCACGAGTGTTTGACCGATGTCACGATCTCAACTTGCACATTCGTTTTGCACACGAAGTGGGCATCTTTGGTTGTCCTGTGGATGGTTGCGAATTTGAGGGAACAAATGGCCAGATGGTGACGTACCATTTCGATGTGGTCCATCGTGGTGTTGTTGGCAGTGCAGCATTGGTTCATGAACAATCGGTTCCTAGTGAGCCTTTGACTCAACAGCCGGAACCAGTGATTGAAGGAGAACAAGAGAAGAAGGGGGAACCTGTGGTGGTCAAGACTGAACAATCCGAGGAAAAATACATTATCAATCGGAGCCCAAACCGCTTGATAACTTGTCCCTGGGCCGGCTGCGACTATGCTGAACACAACTGTGTGTTCGTGGCGCGTCATGTGCAGTCTGTCCATCTGGGCGTTATTTATAGACCGGTGTCGTATCTGGTAAAGGATGAACCAAACGATGCGCAACAAGAGGTGGTGAGGAATCCTGTCAAAGAATCTAATAAGACCATTCCGGTGATCAAGGAAGAGCAGACGAACGAACCGGACAATCAGACTGTACGGACCTAGGATAATGTGACTCGCCCGAACTTTAACCTTTTATAGGTTGTATACTACTTATTGTCTATTGCTCATCTAGGACACTGTTATCTATACATATTTCATATTTCTGTCTTTCAACAATATTCTGTTGTCTTCATAGATTATTTCGTTTATCACATTATCGATAGTACACCATCTAGTTTACAGATCTGATTTGTTTACAATTGTTTTCATGTATGAAAACATATTCATCTTTCCATTAGATTCAGCAGCAATCACTTTATCGTTGATCATTATAATGATATATATTTTTTATGCAATATGCTTAATCTATTTGATCGATTGTCTTTACTTTTGTACTTTTGTCCATTGCTTCGTTTATCACACTATCCATTCTATTTCTTCCATTACGAACAATAGTCTAAGTTTTCATATAATAATATGCAATCTATAACTATTATATTACATAATAATAAATTTTTACTTTTGAATATATTGTTTTGAGAATATTTTGCAGCAAAGTTAGAAAAATTCCACTGATTCGTGATCATGCGAAAGAATCTGGCCGAACGAGTGAAGACTAAGAAACGTTACGTGGCCAATAGAATAATTATGTCAAAGAAGCGTCATGCTCTATAGAGCTACTATAGTAATGGAAGATTGTAAAATAGTTTATCACCACTGATGGATATCCCGAAGGTACTGTTAAGGCTATGTTGAAATACATTTTATCCAGTCGGGCGCCACCGAGAATCAAGGCAAAAGTTTGCCGTCGAGCACGTGCACTCGAAAAAATGAATGCCCACCGGTGACATACTTGATCGGACTGAAGTATATCGAACAGAGGCATTCCGTCAAAGATGATGAGAAGTACATTGGACAGGGAGTGCACGCGTGGACGCACATTCTTAGTGGCTTTGGAACGAGTAAATTATTGTTGGCAACTAAACAAATGGCAACAACAAATAAGAAACGAGAGCAACAGGCAGCAGCCAAATGTACTCAATGTGGCACATGGCAAAACAATTAGTGTCTAATAAGACACTGTCTATATATACACAAAATAATTCATAATTCAAAACTTAGTGGGCGCAAATTAATTTATTGTGGAACCCATACAAAGTCATCAATCACAAATCACACAATCAGTGTTAAGTCATAGAATCTATACAAAATTAATAGTTCAATCAATAGGAAATCTATGTAAATATTAAGTAAACATGTAAAAACAATTCACGAGATCAAATCACAATGACACAGACACGATGATCTGATGATTAAGTAAGCAAAATTAAATAAAAAGTAGTAGTAGCTCATGTCAATGGTCATCAATGGTAAGTGGACAAAGATTGTGCAATAGGAAAATGTCACGATAGTGATGATGATGTCTTCATTTGAATCCTTTTCTTTTGGTTGCAGATGATGGTGCTGCTGCTGCTGGTGGTGTCTTGTTGGTTTGATTCACATTCTCAGTATTCTTAGTATCACGATACTTTCGCATATAATCAAGAAAGTATTCTCGTCGATTACGTGTTCCTGCTGCATCTTCATCAGCTTCAGCCTTGGAACAACTGATTCGAACTGATTGTCTAGTTTGTTGTGCTGGTGATGATGGTGTTGCTTCTACTACAGAGGTACTCGACGATACAGTCGAGGATCTCAATGCAGAGCGCGATGATGTTGTTGCTGTTGTCGTTGATGGCACCCTTTTACTGCAAATGCTATCGGAGTTAGACTTCACAGTTCCACCAGAGGGCGTCGATGGCTTAGCCTTCTTCACAGGCGAATCCTTCTGGCCATCTTTATGACTCCATTCTCGAAGACTAAGCTTTCGTGTCAACATTTCATCATTAGATTCTGCATTAGTGGCTGTTCTTGTCGAGTAAAAAGAATCACTATAAATTGGTTTCAATCCGCCATCTTTGTTGGATGCAGATGAAGACCAAGATGCTGACGAAATTGAGGTCTTACTCTTACTCTTCAACAGTGACTGATTCCGTTCGGTGCACTGTTGATCTTTACTCCGCATAGGTCGTTTAGATGGATTGTCAGGTGCGCTGTTGTCCTCATCGTCCTCATCAATCGCATCATCTTGAGATTTAGATGATTCAATTCTTTTCAAAATTCGATTCAGTTTCGTTGGTGCTTTGGCAATCACATTGTTGGATTGACGATCCACAACTGCTGCTTGGAATCGAGTGGTCGGCGATTCTGTAATCTCCACTTCCTTAACCACCTCTTCCAACACAGAATTCGACGAAGATGAAGGCAATTCTACAGGTTCATTATTATTACCAGAATCGATTGATGATAAGCCAGACAATCGCGAAATGTTAAATTCAACAGCTGCTGGTAGAATCATTGGTGGCATCTCACACAGTTGAAACTTCTTAGGACATGAATTCACCACTTCAGATGTTTCGGGTAATGATTCTAGATTCACAGTGGAAATATCACTTTCGGAAGACGATTCTGATTCTGTAGATTCTTGTGGAAGTGATTGAAATTTTAGAATGCTACTACTAATAGAGGGTTCAAATTCTGAATTCACCACGACAAGAACAGATTCTGTTGGATTCATCGTTACAGGCTCAGGTACTAGTACAGATATCTCCGTGAGTTCAGGCACAAGAATCGCCATATTAGGTTCAAATTCTATAGGATCATGGTGAACTAATCTTTGGGATGATGATGGCGACTTTGCTGGTAGTAACTTAGTGTTACCGAGGCCACCATTAACTTCATGATTCGAAACGTCAATCGCAATTACAGGAATCTTTGATTCAGCTACCAATTCGGGTTGAACGATAAATGATTTAATAGAATCAGTAATACTTTTCGGTGGTTCCTCTTCTGAATTGATGCGGGCAAGTGGCTCAATCAAAACTGCAGGTGGATTCATACTAGTGGATTCACTAAGTTCGGTGGAAACAACTGTTTTCAGTGGTTCAACTTTGGTTAAGGATACTTCGAGGCTGGATTCAACCTTTTCAAAATCCGTCTCTTCCAGACCTTCCAAATTCGATTTGCTCGATTGTTCATCAACCTTCTGCTCCTCACCACAATACGCAATCTTCTCTTCCATAGTAATTTCATACGGAATCAATTCCGATGTTTCAGCCGCATAAGTAGGAGCATTGGAGCTTTCCAGCGTCTCAGTTCCGCCAGAATCTAACTTTCGGTCAACATAAAAAGTAGCACCACTAGACATGACAACGTTGGCCAACTTCGTTTCAGGTAGTAAAATAGCATCACTGAAACACACTCGATTTTGGTATTCATCTTCTTGTTCCGGTTGTTCCATAAGTTCCAAATCCATTGGCTCAGATAGTACCAATTCAAACTGGTCAACTTTTATTGTTGATACCTTTTGGGTTTCGTCAAACTCCTCCATTTCCTCATCAGTTGAAATGATACAAGAATCGACTACTTCATAGCAATCATGATCCACTTCCACATCCTCCTTTTCCATTTCCTCTTCATAGTCATCGTCCTCTTCTTTGACTACTGCAGAATCTTCCACCACCATCTCCTCTTCTTCAAGTCCACTATCCTCTTTTTCATCAGGATTTTTTGGTTTCTCAGATTTTTCTTGTTGCTGTTCATCAACAGTCGGAATATTCTCTTTTACATGTACGATTTCAACGTTGCCTACATTAGTTTGCTGTTGATCATCAGAATGTTCAACATAGGAAATCAGAGAAAAGAGAGGTATTGGCTTTTCATAATGTTGTTGATTATCACATGAAGCAGATGAATCCCTGTTGCCTCCTTTTTCTTCTACAGCTACGACCTTTGAGCTTTCTTCTTGCATCTGTGGTTGATCATCCGAATGGTGCTGTTGATCACCAGAAGATATTAGCGAGTGCATGGGCACACCATGTTGGTCATCATCACGTGTCTGTTCGGAATGGTCAGATGACTTATTCTGACTGTCATCAACTTCTAATTCTTCAGTTTTGACCACAGGCTGTGATACAACAGGCGGCACAATGAACGAGTCAACAACCTCATAATCGGAATCCTCATCCGAACCCAATTCAAATTCTTCTCCATCCTCCTCATCTTTCAACAATTCCTCCTCCTCTTCATCGTTCAATTCTTTTGCATCATGAACATGATCATCTTGAAGCATCAACTCTTCGTCGGCATCCTTTTGGCCATCATCAGCACTTTTCATCACAATACCAAGCAAATCCGCGACGCTCTTCCCAGTTCCATCCAACAGCGAACCATTTGAATTCCCATTCTTCAATTCTGAAATTCCCAACAAATAATCATCGATTATTTCGGGTAAAGTCAACTCCTCTTCATCCTCAACGAATTCCAAACGCTGATCCTTGCACATTTCTTCCGCAGTTAGCCGTACTTCAAGTGGAAGTGGAGTACCATCTTTAAGAATCTGTGGGGTAACCATCTTGATAGCCACGTGATCGAGAATAATGTTGTTATTGCATCCACTCGCATTTCTAGAACGAGACGAAGTAGACGAACTAGAACTACGCGAATCGCCTCTCGGATTCTCAGTTGGTGGTATTCGATAGTCAATATCGTTGGGGAACTCCGCAGGATTTGCGGATACAGGAGTATTGGGGTTAGAGGGCGATGCTGATCCAGAAACAGCATTGTTGGACAATCTTGTATCTGCACGAAAAGGAGTTGAGGATACGGGTGAAACAGTAGAATTGAACGAAGTGGATCGTGGAACAGAGGACAAACTGGAAGTAGCTAATCGTGGATCAACATAAGATCCTCCTGGTCTTTGACCAACATAACTTGCTGAAACAGATCGTGGAAAAAAAGATGCTGCCAATTTTGGATCAACTGGATTTACAGACGAGGAACTAGAAGGTCTAGAAACAGCAGACTTCGGATATGCTGAATTCGAAATTTCTAGAACAGAGCCGGAAAATGACCTTGCCAACCTTGGATCAGCAGGAACAGAAACCGCCGGCGATTCCAAAGATGGTGTCTTTGCAATAGGAATCTTAGTTACTGTAATATCGAGACGCCTTAGTTCGGGTTGTCGCTCTGGATTCTGTTCTCGATTGACAGAACTTTCAGAATCTCTCCTTCCAGAGAAAGATGCTATTGGTTTACTGGTGTTCTGATTTGTAGAGGAAGAAGGCGGCAGTACTTTTCGGTTTGAAGAATCGTGTTGCTGTTGTTGCATTCTTGAGACAGAATTCGAATTCGAATATGTTTGATACTTTCGTTGATATTCACTAGAAGTTCCTGAAGATGATGATGCTGTTGCTGGCTGATGATCTTTACTAGATTTGGCTGAAGAATTCGAATACGAACTCCACTTGCTCGAATAAGTAGCCCTAGAAGTGGATTCACGATTCTTGTTGTTGTTGTTAGAACTCGAATAACTCGAAGAAGAACCACGTGAATTCGAATTAAAAAATCTAGAATCTTTAGAAGATGATTCTTTTCGCGAATTTCTCGAATCACTTGGTGGTCTTGATGGCTTTTTCGAATTATTCGGTGTCTCCGAGAAAAGACTTGCATAGAAACTACTTTGCACCTGTGCAGGATTGACCTTCGGAATTTTCTGTGATGATTTCGAATTACGATCACTACTAGAAGCAGTACGATTCCGTGGTGGACTATGATCATCATCATCGTTCGATAGTCGTCTTGGGGTCTTTGAACTACTATCACTATTTCCTAACGAATGTTGACGAGATATTGTCGTGGTTAGTCGATTGAGTGTTGATCCCACTTCTGGCTGTGACCGCTGACGAGACACTGGCTTCCGATTGGCCACTGAACTAGTGCCTGGCAGTGCCACGGCCGATGATCTAGGATCGAATGATAATCGCGCTCTTACTGAAGCTGCTGCTGCTGTGGTTGGGGTAGGAGAAACTGGACGAGTCGGTGAAGATAAACTGCGGCGATGCGCTTTAGTCGCTTGATACTGCTGCTGTTGAGATTCTTTATTTGATGACTGTTGTTGAGGATTCTTTTTAGTATCACGTGACGATTTTCGTTGTTCATTTGAAGTAGAAGGTGGTCTAGAAGAAGAATTCTCCAATTCTGATCTACTAGTTTGTCGCTTCAAAGTTGGAGTTACACTACTAGAAGAGGAATCCTCGGACCCACTCAACTGTCGATGTCTTTTGCTACCACTTTTAGTAGCAGAGGGGAAACGAGAAACATCACCACGGGTTGAAGAGGAAGCATCAAAAACCAAAGAGTCTCGACTAGACTTTCGTTGGACATTCGAAGCCGAAGATGTAGATGGCCGTCGTGATTGTTTGTTCTGTTGTTGTGACTTTGATTGAGATTCCGTTCGAATGGAAGTCGAAGGTGAAGCAGTAGAAGCTGAAGAAGACGTCAAAGACGATTTGGCACTTGATAGTGAAGATCCCGACGGACGAGACAATAAAGAATTCGAATTCTTCAAAGCTCCAGGAGTTCCAGATGTTGCTGTTATTTTAGACAGTGGCTCAGAAGAATTACTCGATGAAATAGTAGTAGTAGTGGACGTTGTTGTCAATGTTCGACAAATAGTTTTTCCAGAAGTTGTTGCTCTAGGTCCAGGTGTACTTGACGAAATAGTGACCATAGTAGAAGTAGAAACCGCAGATATTGTCGATGTTACAGAAGAAAGATTCGAAGTTCTTGAAGAAGTAACCGGAAGAGACACACCCGAGTCCACCAAAGCATTCTGTAGCGCAACCGACACTCCATTAGCCACAACAGTTGGCTTCCTGATATTCGGGTTAATTCGGTTATTACCCGAAGTGTTGGAACCATTATGACTCTGAATAAAATTCAAAATTTGAAACAGTGTACGCTGTCTTCTTGGTGATCGACTAGTAGTAGCACTAGTAGGAGTACTTTTCGATGGTTGTAACGGTAGCACCCGGGCAACACATGATGGTGTTTCTGCCGATTCGGTAGATGTTTCAATCGCATTCAATCGTTCATTTGGACTATTCTGATTGGCTACTGGTTTCGGCTGTTGCTTCTGTTTGTTTACTGTTGGTGTTGATGTGGCTGCAGATGCAGACGTTGATGCAATTGTTGCAACTGTAGATGTAGATGCGGACAGATTCAAAGCACCAGAGTTAGATTCTATATTCGCAGATGAAGAAGCTAGTTTGACACCCGAATTTTCCAAACCTGCTCTAGCCATATTACTATAGACTTGCTGCATCTCTTTTGATATTGGTGGTGGTGCTACTCCATTCAACGAATTCTTCGAAAAAGCCGTAAATTGACTAGTTCCAAGATGACGCGCTGTTCCTTCTGCATTAGGCGGTGATTGCTGTTTGAGAGATACTTCCTCAATTTTAACCACCAATTTCGTCAGATTTGCCTGGCATATTACTTTATCAACTGGTTCTGATTCTTGTGCTGCTGCATCGACGGACGACGATGACTGTGAGGTCACGCGACGAATTCCTAATTGATTAATAGTATTATTGTTTGGTTGAGCAGAAGTGGCAAGTGAAGTCGTAATAGTTTCAGTCCGAGAATTTCCTCCTCCGCCTCCTCTTTGAGGAGTCAGAGTTGAAGCAGCTGTTAAAGGTGTAGGTAAAAACTGAATATCATCATCCGAATCCTCAATTTCTCCCTTAATAACAGGTGGTCTTGACGCAGCGGCTATAGCAGCCGCAAGGACATGTTTACAGACACGTGTTGGGGGACGAGGAGTAGTAGTGACACCAGTATTGGTTCCCGACTGCTGTTACGTAAGTAAAGAAACAAACTAATAAAAAAATTATAACAAAAATACGGAAATTACCGAAGAAGGAGCAATAGTTTGACTATTCGTCATATTCTGTTGCGATGGAGGAACCGAACTCTGAGTAGTAGAATTCCCATTTAGACTAGAATTCCCGTTTTTATTGACAGGAGGAAGACCAGAATTGATAGTAATAGAAGAACCAGAACAATTAGATGCAGGAGTAGCAGTAGAATTCGAAACAGCCGATTTTGCTTGTTGTGGATTCAAAACCTACGGAGGGAATCGTAAATTATCAACAATTTAAACAAAAAAGAATCATACCTGAGAAGGCGCAGCTGTTCTTATCGTAACACCAGGCGGAACACCAGGATAGAACGATCGTTCTTGCCCATTATAAACAATCTTGAAAGCGGGACGCGTCGAAAGATTTAATGGATCCACACTAAGAGATACAGTTTGATTTGTCGAAACATTCGATGTTTTTGGTAGTTGTGACTGTTGATTCGAACCATCAACAAGAGCAATCAAAGACGACAAACTTTGAGCATTACTTTGACCAATGGAATGTTGCTGTTGTTGTTGTATGGCCAAATTTGCAATCGATACAGTTTGCTGTTGTTGCTGTTGTTTGTGCTGTGCTGGTGTGAGTATTGACGTGTCTGGCGGTGGCAATTGTTTGGCATTGTTTGGTTGTTGTGAATCATTTCGTATTGAGCAATTTCTGTTCGCAAAAGAAGGCGAAGGATTCGATGAGGAAGAAGAGGATGTCGACGGTTGCTGATTGGCGTTTACGGAAGCACTAGAAGGCGGGGTTTGTCCATTTCGACCGTTCCAAAACGAACATCCAGCCTGAGACTCATCCTGTCCGGACTGTTGCTGCTGAGCTAGTTGTTGTTGCATTTGATTCAAATTCTTCGGTGGTCGTCCCCTTTTACATCGATTCACATTCGGCACACCACCACCATTCGTTTCCATCCGTTTCTGTATTGCACGACGATGCTGGTTTTATAATAATAATAATAGACAAAATGTTATATAATTAGTCAATAATAAATCAAATTACCTTAAACCAGTCGGTGATTCGTCTTTCATGTATATGCAGTTTGTAAGCCAAGGTCTCAACTTCGGTAGTGTACTGTGTGGCGCTTGGATTGTTATTAATTGTTTGCAAAAAGACCGCCTCAAGTTGATCAGCCTGAAAGTCGGTCAGTGGTTCAACGGAAATTTCCATAATTTCGGTGACCATAAAGTCGGACGGTGGACGTGTTTCGACTTTATTCTGTGCCTTCTGCAGTGCTTTCGTGGGAGCAACATCAAAATGACGCTTCCGAATGTGAATATACATTCTTTGTAGATTTTCGTTTGTGTACTTACAGTCCGGCCAGGTGCATCGTCTCACCTGTCGCCGGTTGGTTCGCCCTTGTTGCCGTCGGGTACGTGGTCGTAGTAGCCGTTCAGCTGCATACCATTCTGGAGGAAAATCCAAGATCTCACCATTCGCGGTTGGCGGAGTCGGTGGCGGTGTTGTTGGATCATTTTCATCGATAATTTCCACTTCCTCAATCAAACAGTCTGGACAGTCACATTCTTCATACTCATCGTCGGAATCATCCTCGGACTCACCGGGGAAGTGAACATATTTACTAGGATCACACTCATCGTCCATGTACTCGTTGGACGAGAAGACAGGTTCCTCCTTCTTCACAGGCATTAGGCCATAAGGCAGAGTGGAGTCAAAATCGACAATCTCAGTTTTGATTCGAGATTCTGGTGGTGATTCGGTGGGTTCGCTTTTCACTTGGGATAACGATGTTGTGGATGACACAAGAGTAGAAGGTGGTTGTGGTTGTTGCTGTACATTGTTTTGCTTTTGCAGTTGTTGTTGCTGATGCTGCTCAAGAAACTGTTGACGCCTATGTTGTTGCTGTTCTCGTGTATTTTGACTTATCACAAATTGGATCAAATCTTCTCGTTCATCGGACGGCAAACTACCACGTGACCGGACAGTAGGAACCGTAGCTCTCGTTTCGTAATCTGAATTAAGGCCTTGACCCTCATGATCGGTATTACCCGAGGAACCAGCGGCATCTTCATCATCATCCAAAGGCTCCTGTTTGAGCCTGGAAGCAGTATTGAGTCGACCATTCTCCACAATACCAAGATGACGAATCTTTATTTGTGGAATTCGCATAGTATCCGCGGGATTTCCACCACCGCTGTTAGTAGCGTGCTCACTAGGCTGTAGTGGATGTTCTGGTGGCATATTGGCAGCGTTCTCCTCGTCGGAGTCACCGCTCATGTGGCGGTTCAATTCTAGCGGTTGTAATCTAATCAGTTCAGTTTGGATGATGATGAGATAAAGGTCTCACTCGAAGTGAGTGCAGAAGAAGAGTGTATGTACTGGAATGTGTGTACAAAAGGCAAAACACACAGATAAAGATAAGTCGTTTTCTTAGGATCTTTTAGGCTTGAATGTAGTGGTCTTTTTAGACAAGAAAAGAACAAAAAAATAACTAAACATGTTTGAAGACGTTCCTAGAAGTACATTTTGGCGGAAATCTGGACTTCAAGACAAAAGTTATTTTGCGACAGAGGCAGACAAGTCTAGAGGAAGAGAGCATAAAAATAATAATAAAATTAGTACGAAAAATAACAAATAACATAAAACAGACCGAGCCACAAAGTAACATTTGACAGAACGAGCGAGAAAGACATGCATTACCATTCGGTCTAACTCTATCCTGGCTGAATCGAAACCACAGAGTTTAGAGAGTATAAACCTAATATGCAAACATAAACACTAACAACAAAGCAAAGAGAGGAGAGAATATCTATGTCTATGTCTATGTCTGTACTACAGTAGACAACAACAAGCTCACAATTGTTAAACTCATGGTTTTGGTGTGTTGATTAGATTGTGAAGAGATTGAGTTAATGGACAAAAGGAGAGAAACACGCGTGCAGTCCGACACACAAAATAGAGATGTTACATTGCCCTCTCTGAACAAAACATTACTAACAAAACTGCACATTATGTAAACACACGTCCATTCATAGATGAGGTATCGTCGCGCAATTTGCGCAGCGCAAAGTACTTTTACAAGAAAATCTTGAAATCTCGAATATTTTTGTAAATCAAACTAAACCAAGCTAATAATACAAATAAAATTTCTTAGGCTATACTCATATAAAACTGCTAGTTCCAGGAATCATGGATTTGAGAATTCTCTAAGCATAGCATCACATAGCAAGAAATGGGCCATTGCAATGGTGTGTTCGAAAAAAATGCTTTATTAATTTTATATTATAATTCAATGCAGTATAACTAAAATGTTTATTTCTATATATGTTTTATTATTATCAATAGTTTTTATGATAAATATCAGCATTAGCCTATCCGGCTCAAATCAGAATGTCCATCTTTCACTTGTTAAGTACTTTTGAAAACAATTCCTAGTACAAATGTGGCCTTTTCTCGATTTGTTTCCAATTTTCGCTTTCCATTACGGCGTTTGAATTTCTGCAAATGAAATATTTAAATGTCAATTGTATTTAGATTCAGAAGGGAGAATATACTTACGATCTGTAGTAGTCGATTGCTTTGGCACGAAGTAGCTTTGCGTTAAACTGATCAGCAAACATGAATGTTGTGATAACTGAGTCAGTTGGTATGTTTGCACACAGTGATCGCTCACAAATGTCTTTCAGTTGATCTAGACCGTACTACTTGACTGGGGTTTGCTCACGAACGTACAGTTTATTATTGAATCAATAGATTATTTTACAAAGAATACAACATTAAATCATATTTGAAAAGTTTCGTTTCATTTCAAATTGCCAACCAACAATTTAGAAAACAACTCAAAATAAAGTTCTGTCTGATCTTTGATGGCGTTCCAACTGTCAGTCTTAATGATTTCGGATAGATTGCTGTGAGCAAAAAAATTGGATTAACTTTGACTATTCAAAATATGTTCAATTAGAAACTTACGCATTGATGAACTCAATTGCTTTAGCTCGAAGTTGTTTTGCGGAATGCTTGTCAGCCAGAACCAAGATGGGCACCGCAGTGTTGCAATTCACATTTGCAATAATCGATTGTTCGCATAGACTTTTGAGTTGATCCAAAGCATACTTGTCAGCAGCAATAAGCAGTCTATCAGCAAGTTCGTTCAGTTTGAGTACTTTTCCTGTGTAGAGAAATCGAAGCATTTCTGAGATCACATCTCCGTCGATGTCGTCAATGAGCACTCGACCCTCGTTGCGTTCGGTGGTGTCGTGTTCCAACATTGCGCAAAATACCGGTGATCGAGCAGCGAGAATTGCCTTGTGAGCTCGGTGTTCGGTTGAATCTCGAGAAATTAAAACAAAGTCCGTGAACTTTCTACTCTCGAATAGTTCACCAAAATTATCCAAAACTTGGGAATCGATTTGAGTGTCCATCTTGTTAGTGGTGAGGCTACTTGTGGTGTGGATTGTGTTTAGTATTGCTTCAATCTGTAATGTTTAATGTTTGAGTATATCTTTATAATATTAATAGAAATGTCATTCATAGTCATACCTCACAAAATATGATCAACTTGTCATCAACCAGCAAACTCTTGAGTTTTTCCTGAGTAATGTATTTTAAAAATCCCCATCCGGATTTATTTGGCCTTAGTTTTGTTAAAATGCCTAATAGAAAATACCAAAAATTATTGAATCAACTTTGTTGTACATTGACATTTAATTTAGTATGTCATTACTTACTCGCTGAATTTCGTTTGAAGTCCTGTTGATCAATGATGGACATTTTGCATTGAACTCGTACATCGGGTTTTGGTCCAAGAGCTTTGAGACAAGAAACCAAGTACAAAAATAAAGAAGCACAACCATTACTTGCTTCACTCTCGCCTTTTGGGTGCAATGTAAATTTGAATTGTAGAGCTGGATAATTGGGTGATGAAAATTTTGGCGATTCAATCAGTGGGCGATCAGCGCCTTCTGAAACTATACATTGCGAATAGAAATTCATATTTTCAATTTCCCAGCGATGAGTGAATTTCACCATTTGATGTTTGGTGCTTGACCAGGTGTCCACTTGTTGGTCCATTTTGTGGCTCATTGGTGGGGAGATTAGATGGGGGAAAGAGATTGAGTAGCTGCACTGGAGGAGAAAATCACGCGTTCAGTCAGGCACAGGACAAACAAATCATAAACTACGCACGCTGAACAAAACAGCTGGCACATGTGCTGTCCATTCATAGACGAGATAAATAGTGAAAAGTTGCTTTGATTACAAGTAAATCTTGAAATCAAAATTGAAATTTTCTCCATCGAACTAAACCAAACAAAAATAATCAGTGAAAACAATCCCTTAAATCCCTATTTTTATTAATTAGTTGGGGCAAATGCGTTTATGAATGATGCGTTACAGACTGACTAAAATCTTTATTACTTGATAAATTTTATTTGTGGTTTTTCGAGTCGAGTGACTTGGCTCCAAGTTGTCTTGCGTCAAACGTGATCCGCAAACATGAAATGTTGTGATAACCGAGTCGTTTGTTAATAACTTGTAATTGTTATGATTGCTCGCAAATGCCTTTCGGTTAATCTAGACAGTGCTGTTGAATAGGACGAAAGAAAAATTATGTTTAGATTTTATCAGATGTAACTTGTCAGCATCCTTCAACATTGAGATTGTCTATTGTCACTTTGGTCACCTCGCTTGAATGCTTGAAAGCTTGAATGAAGTACTGTTTGGCTATTCAACTAGAAAAGCACAATCGTGGAAATAGAGAGAAGGTCAGAAGAAACAAGTGTGGGTCACAATGTACCCTCAATAATAATGCCTTTCTTACATAATTTTGTTAATTATTAATAAGTGAAACTAAAGTGAAGTGAATATTATATCTATTTTGTAAATTGACAATTTAAATTCGTTCATTCTAAAATGATAATTAAATTAAAATCATTTTTTAAGATTGTCCATCATTATTTTGGAGAATAGTTCAAAGTACAACTCGGGCTTGTCTTTGATGGTTTGCCAGTTGTCGGATTCGATGATTGAGGACAGATTCGCGTTGATGTACTCGATTGATTTGAACCGAAGCAGAGGGGCTGAATGTCTGTCTGCAATGATCAACATGGCGACAACGGTTTCGGTGTTGAGGTTCTCAATTATGTATTTATCGCAAATGTCCTTCAACTGGTCAAGTTGGTATTTGTCAGCCGCAATGAGCAGTCTATCGGCAAGTTGGTCCAGTTTCAGTACAATTTCTGTGTAGACAAATCGAAGCATTTCTTCGATCACATCGCCGTCGATGTCCTCGATCAGTACTCGACCCTTTTTGCGCTCTTTGGTTTTGTGCATGAACATGGCGGTGAATACACGCGATCGAGCAGCGAGAATTGCTCTGTGAGCTCGGTGTTCGCTTGAATCTCTAGCTACCAGAACAATGTCACTCAACTTTCTGCTCTTAAACAGATCAGCAAAATTATTCAAAAGTTGAGATTCGTTTCGGTAACTTGTGCTATTGATTGTGTCAAGCACTGCTTCAATCTGTAATGTAATTAAGTTTAGTTTCTAGTGGTATTTTGAAATGTTCAAAGAATACCTCACAAAATATGGTCAATTTGTCATTAATCAGCAATCCTTTGAGTTTTTTAAGGGCAATGTAATTTTCCCATCCTCGTCCGTTTTCTTTTGGTTTAAATTTTCTCAATAAAGCTAAGATTCCAAATAATTAGTTAGTTTTTATTTATTACATGAAAATTAGTAATACTTACTCTTTCTATTTTGTTTCATGTTCTGTTGGTCAATAATTGAAATAGTCGATTGCACTCTTAATTCTGGCTTTATACAAGAAGACAAGTACAAATATAAGGAAACATGACCTTTTGCTTGGTGGTCTTCGGTATCGACTTTTGGGACCAATGAAAGATAAAATTTTAGAGTTGAATCATTTGGAGGAGAAAATTTAGGCGATTTAATCCGTGGATGTTCATCTTTATCTGCAAAATAGAATCTAAAATTTTCAATTTCCCAGCGATGAGTAAATTTCAACATTTGGTGACCAGTGCTGGACCAGGTGTCCGCTTGTAGTTGCTCTACAAGTTGACTCATTGTTTTGAGATTAGATGAACACAGTGAAAACTAGGGCACTCAATAAAGCGAAATTAAGGGAACGAAAGAGGACGATCAGTTCGGACAAAACAATCGAGGCAAAATGAAACTTTATCTAAAGCGTAGAAAAAAATACAACCAAAACAACAAACACAAAACCTGGTTGAATGTGAGTAAACAAATGTTGCAGAAGGTCCATTCATAGATGTGGGACCTCTCTACTCAGAATCTCCATGTTAGCCCGTTTGGCAGTATGAAAAGATTGTATGGTAGACAATTATCAACTTTATGAAGTTTAACTCAATTACTTGGTTACCAAGTCTTGGTTGGTTCTTCTCACATTTACCCAAACAAACAAAAAACAACCATAACAACATATATTTGAATTTAGCATGTGTCATGCATGTTGTCATTTAGTAAGTCTCAATCACAGTCAGTCTGTCAAAGATAATCTCGAACATTATTATTGTTCCACCATGGTCTGCAGATTGGACTTCATTTCCGACCAAGTCACTGAATCTTGACTCCATCAATTTGACGCGACGGTCCTGATCAAACATTACATCAAAAATTATTTGAACACCATTTTGCCACATTCCACCTCCACACGAGAACCGTTTTAGGAACATGGCTTCAACCAGGAACCGATCTAGGATGGCTTCATTGACATTAGCAGGAATGGTCCGGATGCGTTTCATCCATCCCCAGAGTGCTTTGGCTTTGGTGTGATCACCATCTTTGGCGATGCCTTCTTTAGTGTGGTTCTCTATGAATTCGTGCAAATGGACAAAAGATGTGTACCGAAAGAAGCTTTCTTCTCGGAGCTACAAAGGGAACGCCTGCAGTATCCATACACCGGCATTTCACCAAAGAGCTTGGCCGATAGCTTCCTTTGGCTGACCTTACAGTTCACATTCCATCAATAGGTCAACGCAATTTGATCTCCCGCACTTGATATATTGAGGCATGCCAAAGGGTAGAAGTAAATCATAGGTCATTTCAGGGGTTATTAAGTAGTCATCAAGGAACCAGTTTTTGGACTTTTGTCACTGGATGCGCACTTGATGAGGAGAAAGATTTTGCCGGTCAGTTTCACGGGCTAATTGAGCCACTGCTTCAATTGGTCGAGTGTGTTTGATGGCATTTGGTACCACTGAGCCGGACATAGTTTGTGCCATTTTCGGTCGGTTTTGATGTTGATGCCACGGTAGTGTTGGCTACTCTTCTGGTCGGGTCGATTCTGATTGGCATGGTGGTAATTGGAATGATTAGAGGTGCCAAAATGTTATTTTCCACTTGAGTTGGGCGCACTTGTGTTGCACTGCGACTTTGGCATTGCTTTCATCTTTTGGATTGTATTCACCAGTTCTTGAAACTTTTTAGTCATCACTAGGCCCACAGTACAGTGGATTGTAATTTTGCAAGCACTCAGAGTGCTGCCACAACCTGACACCGGTGCGACAAAGTACTTCTCACACCTGTGTGATATCAAGTGGAGAAAGTATTCTGGCTGCATCCACGAAATTTACCAGAAAATAGATTGTCACCAGATTCGTAAGAGATGTGTTATCATTGAGCCAACGTTGAATAGAAGCCTCATAGTTCTTCTGGGTTGACAGGAAGCTTTTTGGCGACTTCTTCTTCACTTCTGAATTCGATTCTGAGCCACCCACTTGATTGTTTTCATCAATTGACGATCATTGGAGTACAATTTCCTATGAAGCTTCTTTGTAAACCATTTCTATAAAATAAAATAAAACTTATAATAAGATCTACCATGGGCACTTGAACCCAAAACTAGAGTATTGTCGAGTTTATATAATAATTGGGGGAATTGATTCAATGAAATTTCACAATAAATGAGAGTTAATAAGGCCAAATGTTAAACAATGATCTAAGATTTTGCTCATGATTACAAGGTTTGGGTTTCAAGAAATTTGCTGAAACATTCTTGAACGCTTTTGGCCTGTGACTTTACTGCCATTTGTATACAAATATATTGCTGCTTGTTTCTGTGTGTGTTTCTGTACTTGGACGCTCTTGCTTTGCCATTTATCTTGTTTCGAGCCTATCTGTTATTCAACCATGGGCTGCACTGTTTCGAGTCAAAAGGTCTTTGTTCAAGACTCTGCCTTTCAACGCACTCCGGAAGGATTTTCGTATTTTCTGCCATGTAAAACCTTCACTGCATCTGAATCCTTGGCAATCCTGGTCAAGCCTCATTGTGCCCTGCTCAACACTCAGGTCTACTTCCGAGCTCAATACTTTCAAGAGTACTGGGGCTTTTATTGCTTCTGTCGTGTGAGCTACAGTGGAATCCGTTACATCAAGATCGAGCTTGACCAGGCACTGATCACTGTGTACTGTCAAGGATCTCGTGTGATCAAACTGTACTTCCCAGCGGACAATCGCAAACAAATCAAGATGGCAGCCAGTTTGTTGCTTTTGAAAGGAAGCGAAATCATTTTCGATGAAGCCAAGTTGGACTTATTGGGTCAGCGTCGCTTCTTCCACATGACACAAGTCTACGAACTTATGGGCTTCGAATGGCCAATCTATGTCATCTTTTCGGAGTTCCTGGTACAATCTGCTCGTGATGATCCAATCGATTTGCAAGTTGTCAAGGACAAGATCCTGCGTAAAGTTGTCCTTGATCTAATTGGTGGTTACGAGCGCAAGTTTGGACAAATTCGTGCACATCTTGATCGATACTACATTCAGTACGATCCTAGGAATGTCGGTGAAATTCTCACATGCTTCCGAATGCTTTTACGAGAATTTGGCTTAAAGGTTAACTCCAAAACTGGCGATTTAGAAGCAATCGCGAATCGTGGACCCAAAGTTTGGTGGAAGTGGATTGTCGAACCAATTGTTCTGCTTGGGAAGATTCTGTTTGGATTGTGAAATGATCATGGGAATGTTTGAGGATTCCGTTTATTATTCCACGTGCACAATTTTATGCACATTCTTATATTTTACCTAATTTTTACAATTAATTTTACTTTGTTTGTATGATTTATAATGTGAATAAATTGTGAAGTCAAAATTGCTTTGTTCTGTTGTCCACAATACGTTGATTCAATTCTTAAATAATATATTATTTTTGGGCATATAAATCGTCCTTAATCCATAACTGATTCCCTCAACAATGACATTGTATGTATCTGACAACAAAATTCCATGATCCTCAGTGCCAGAGAAGTGAGTTTTACTACAGCCGAACCTGTCAATTCCTGTCTATTTCAACTTCTCCAATCTTGAGAGAATCAAAATCTTAAAAGATGTTGCGTACACGCTTCAGGAAAATAATTAAGAAGTTGTCGCACTTCTCAAGATCACAATTGACAGGATTGACTTTAAGCTTTTGTTTCTTCAAGAGTTTCTTAAACTGATCAAGATAACTCATTGGACCATCTGAATAAATGCCATTTTCTTCTAGATGGCGTTGGATCTTGTTGAACAAGTAGTCAAACTTTAAGACTACTTCTTTAGTAATCTGTTTCAAGACTTGTAGTTTGATCTCAGAAGAACTGCTATGTTCTTTATAAGCGATGTTAAGCATGCAATCGTTGAAAATGACATAAATTGGCCATTCTTGCTGCATGATGGCGAAAACTTGCTTCATTGTTGTGGTGTTGTTGCGTGCACCAAGAAATTCGTCCATTTGCTTGTCGTTCACCTCGTGACAAGCGTCCAAACGCAGCATGCTTCGCACAAAGTCGGGACAGTCAACCCAGTGCTTTCCACTTTCTGGAAAATATAACTTTATTTCGCGAAATCCTTGACAGATGATCGTAACGCGTGCTTTCTTGAATTCAACTTTAATAATCCTTATTTTGTAAAAGAAAATTTTGCTTGCAAGAGTTTCTTGAAAGCCTTCGATAGAATGGTCATCGAAGTAGAATGACGAGTGTGAAACTTCTTGGTTTTCGGTAGTAATAAGAAATGAATTCGGTCCAAGATGAAGGTGACCTGAAAGACGTACAGGTCGGATGGAATTAAACACTGAATCTGAGCTATGAAGGTACGCTAAAAGATTTTCCAAGCGATTGCGATTGAACCCTAGCACTGAATTGATCAACATTATTCAATATCTTGATCGAGAATGGCCATTGTACGCCATCTACGAAGAACATCTACGCCAATCAGTTATACAAAGCGACGAGCCAGCCGAAACCATATTGGATCGACTTTATCACAAGATAACTACTGACCTGGTTGGCATCGTTGGCATTATCAAGGGCCATTTGAAACACTTCTTGATCAGCTATGATGAAGAAAACGATTTGCTTTTTGCCATTGACTGGTTTCTCTCTTCATATGGACTGAAACTATCAGACACTGTAAAAAATGATTCATGATATACCTTGAAGTGGACAATCAAAGTATACCATGAACAGAAATTCGTGGTATATCATGATAATATCATAATTCAACTTGAAAATATCATAGTTTATCTTGACAAGTTCATAATAAATTCTGACTTTGATGTACCAATTTCTCTTAAATCACGGTCTACCATGACATTATCTCATTATACTTTGACTTTGTAATGGTTCACTACGGCTATACTTTAGTTATATCGTGACAATATCACGATACATTAGGAAGTATCGATAGTGCATGGTTCCGGTGTTTTAATTTAAGTATAAATACATTGGACAAGAAAGATTTTTAAAAAGATAACTCTGTCTTTAAAAAGGTAACTGTGTCTACATATGAATTTGTATATAATAATTTATTATTAATAAAGCTCATAAAATTCACATTTTCTTGACAATTCGAACACGCCTTTAGTATATATATCATTATATATCATTCACTACATACATCTAAATCAACGTCATTTGGGCAGTTTGTTTAGTTCTGTTACGTTTCTCATTTCTCATCACCACTTTTAGTCAGCTTCTGCTTCTCCGAGCACGCATTTTGAATTGTTCCCTCGATGGATCGTTTACCATTGAAGGTGCCGCACTTTTCTGGTGGTAGTTCACAGGCGGTGGCCATCCTGATGGCCATTGTGTTTCTGGTTGACAGTAGTGTGGCTAACGAGCTCTCCCTCGATGAGGTAAGTTTCGAAGTAGAAAAGTTACTTTACCCTCACTATAGTATACCTTTTTATCTTTTTCTTTCTTTGTTAGGCCTGCACCAAGTTACGCAGCCACTCCGCCGACCTCGAACTGCAAGGCATCACCTCGGACGGTTCCGCCTTCACTCTGGTGGCGAACAACCAGACCTTCATCATACCCCAGTCAGAGGACTATCTTAGGAGAGAAAATCTCAAGTTTGCTCTATACTCGCGTGGTTCAACTCAAATTGTGGAAAAGGGCAACATTCTGACGAATGGTTTCTTTACGAACTTCGATAACACATTTCCGACCCGTAACCTTCAGTATTACAGCCTACTGTTGGTCCACCTTCTCCCGTGTGAACACGATAAAATGATCGACTATTACTCAATATTTCGCAAAACCACTGACCTCGCGCCCGATGCTGCCAACTGGACCTTTGTCGTCTCTCACGGTATTGTCACTTCATTAGAGTATGTAGCATTTTCTCTCCCGTGGGCACATTTGTAACATTCTGCCTTGCTTTCTTAAACTCCCAGGTCTCCAAGTTATGGTTACGTCAGTGACTCTCAACCAGGACTCAATCGGTACATGTTTGATTGTTTACTTTCTCATGCTCAGACATCAATCTCCAACCCGTTTGTACATTTATAGATCTTTTACTCTACGTCCACTTAAGCCAACGGACCCAGAAAGCAAGATCGTAATGTCCCCCGGAAATATCGTTGCTTATCGTTTCAAGGATACACCTTATAATGGAGAAGTGTGGTACTACTTGGACTTTGACGCCCACAGTGCCACCTTGACTATTAGTCCAGTGTTGAATGAACAATCGGACGGGCAAGGCAAGAGTTCGTACCAGTCACTTGTGGCTAAGCTGCCCATGCTGGGGTTCATCTACGGTGATAAGGTATGTTGTGTCTTGTTTATTCCATTTGACTTACTTCTTGCCCGTCTAGGTCCATCTCTGGGACACCAATTTGGGCCAAGTGCTCGTGTACGACTACGTAGATCTTGCCACTAGTGGTGGTAATGCATCCGTGAAGGTCTCTGCCTACTCCTTCGAGCAGTACTTTGCCTGCAACGAGGACCAGTGGAACAGCATCTCTCAGACTGCTCAACCGCTGCTGGGTGATGCTCAAGGCTCAGTTAATGGAAAATCCGGTTTTCTTGGTATCATTCTAGGCTTTCTTGCGGTTCTGGTGATCGCCATTGTGGGCTTCTTTCTATGCAAACTTCGAGGTGGACATTCCAAAATCAAGTCAGGCTTTTCCAAGTCGAACCTTGCTATTGGAGGTGTGAAACCTCTGGATCGCGCCAAATCCTCAACCAAGAACGCATTCAAAATGATCGGATCAATGGCGAAGGGCAAGACTGTGGCTACGGGCAAGGGTTCCATGAGTGGCGCCAGTAGTGCCCAATCCAGTGCTGCATCTACCCTTTCGAAAGCTACTGGTTCAAGTGCATCATCATCCATGTCCAGTTCGGCATCCTCACGAGCCGAATCCAATGCTGCATCCACTCTCTCTAAGGTCACTGGTTCGAGTGTCTATCCACCCGCAAGTTCGTCGCGTGGAGGAGCATCCAATGCCGGTTCCAGCATGAGCACTACTGCTGGAAGTACTCTCAGTGCCGCTAGTTCAGTGAAAGGCAACTCTTCAAGCCTATCCAAAAGGGGTCACATCTAGCCTATTGACCCAGAATTCCAATAATCTAGAATTCCCGAACCTATATGACAAATTCTTGTAAGAATGTCTATATATTTGTATTTATTAAAATAAAATCAAAATTTTGTTTTTTCTCTCCAACATTTCGAACGCTTTTGCATTTGGTACAACATTCACTAGACTCGCATAAGCAAACATAATTTGAGCTGTATCTTTAGTTCGGTTACATTTCCACGCTATCATCGCAACTTTTCGTCTACTTCTCCGATCCCGATTAGTAAATTCAAATTTTCTTGAAACTCCAACATGTTAAACGCGATCGATTGTTGTTATATAACATATATGTTATGTTATGTTGTTACCTTTTAGTCTAGAGAAGTGTTTGTGTGCATGCACGTGGTTTTCTCTTCCTCTGTTATGATTTTATGTTTCTGATTTGATCTAATCTCAACATAATGAGCGATAAGTTATCGCCGATAACAAATCTGACAGTTGTCTTAGCACCTATCGCCGAATTGTTCGATTCACCCACAAGTGGACAATCAGCAGCAATCAATTCTATGGTAACATTTTGATTACTGCTCAGCACTTTTCGTTTGGCCATACGCAACTGGACATCAGAACAATCATGGCACCGACTTGCACTCTACGACACAGCCCTTGGTCCTCTCAACTGAACCTACTTTAATGCACATTGTATTGCACAACTTGATTTATCTAATTATCGGGAAGGTTGTAGTCTTATTAGTTACTTTATGGAGCGTTCTCGATTTGATCGTGAAGCTGAACACGAAGATCGAAGACGCAATAAAGCGATTCTATCGACCAAGAAGTGTTTATGGAACTGTTAATTCATTCAAATGGGATACAGAAGACATTTAATTCATATAAAATCGATTATTAACCAACTAACTCAAATACTATCACGGGGTAATGCTGGCAAGGATCCAAGGGGAAATTGAATTATCATCACCACCCGTTGGCATAGGTTTTCGGGAATGAAATGACAATGCATTGAATCGCATTGAAATGTGCCTATATATAATAAGTAATAAGTAATTTATTATTAGAACCAGAGTCTGATTGTAGTTTATTTAAAATTCAAAATCATGACCAAGAATCTGCCAAGAATATCCCAGTGTAATTTATAAATATATTGACACATTGGTTTGGTGCTTAATTGAATGCCGCGCTTATTAGAGATTCTAAAGTAAGAGAGAGAATTGTCTGGAAATTGCACAATTTGGTGAACATGCAAATGTAAGGGATTAATTTTTATTGTAATAAAATGTACTGAAAATCGACCTAATTGAATTAACATTCCTGCCTACAGATGGAGGCGTACGTATCAAAACTTGCGGAGAACCGTTGTGAATGGCCCTTTAGCACAAAAAATCTTAAGACAAACACTGAGAGACAGAGTCTGCACTAACACAACAAATGGCTATCACTATCACTGGCTGAACTATCCTCGATTGATTTCCTCACAAAACTCATTTCGCTCACATAAATTCGATTATTGTCGTCATCAGTAATTCTTCTCTGTTGTGTCAAAACATATACATCACTCAAACATCAACATGGTCCAACAACAACAGGAACAACAAGTTGATTTAGCTAATCAAAATATGCAAACATCGAATCAACCAGATGGTTCGACGTCTCAAATGGACTCAACAAACCAGCCAGTACATCAATCGAAACGTCATAAAGTGATACATCGAGTTGGTCTCGAAAATGATGTAGAACTAGCACGACCCAGCACGATGCATGTGAACGAACTAAACGATGATTGTCTTCTTCTACTGATCAAATACTGTCTGGTGGATAAATTAGATTCGCTACATGATTTAGTGGAGAAAGCGTTGATTTGTCCTCGATGGGTGGAACCAGTGAAAATGGCAATTCCAACAAATCAACACTCATTGAAAGTGTTTGACTTTGAGTTTCAAGCAGAGAACTATCGTGGCAAGGAGTTGATCTTGCAGTGCAACCTGACTAAACTGGGCCAGAATGCGGCCGTCAACAAGAAGGATCACATCTTTGTTCCAATTTTTAAGGATGAGAATCCTGATAAGATTGCGGATACTCTTGGGAAACTTTTTTGTGAATGTGAAAAGTCTCGTTCTTCGAACTATGACCATCGATTACGCAAAACTACTTCAAGATATGAATCAGCTCACTTCAATAACTCTGTTTGAAGTGACCAATTCTCGGCAAGATATAAACAAAGTTTGGAAAGCACTGAATGAATGTCCCGCACTTCGTCATGTGCACATTTTCTATGTAAACGGGACTACTCCTTTCACAGTGGAAAAGATGGACTTTCTCACCAGAATTGAATGTCTCACTTTGAACAATTATAACATTGACAATCTTCACGCCATACTGAATCGATTGAGCAGTGAATGTCGATGTCTGCAGATTGGTCCACTGACTCATGGGGATAAAGTTCTGCAGAAGTTGATCGATGGAAATCCTCAAATGGTGGACAATTTGACTCATCTTAGTGTTCGACAAGCGGCAACCCTACGAACAGTGCTATTTGATGCACAAAAGAATGCTCAACCTTATCTGTGCTCATTTCAAGGCGATGACCTATTTGGATCTCGAATTTGCCTCATGGCTTTGGTACATCGACATTATGGACAGACTGGCCGAGTTGTCAAATCTGACTCAACTTTGGCTTTCCACTCGGTCCAACCCCAACTATATGTTGTGGACTGTAAATTCGAATAATCATTCCAATCGCAATCGTCAACCGCGTCCATTACCAAACATTCTGTCAATCTATCTGGAAGACAATTTAGACAATTCTCTACTCAAACGCTTGTTCCCAAACCCCCCAAATTGTCCAAAACTACGTTAGAATTGACAGTCCCACTTACACAATCCCACCACCAGACGAGCACTCACCCGCGAATTTATTTCCCAGTCTGCAACAAGCCATATTCGTGTGTAATTGTCCGTCGGCCAAAGATTCCACTCGCAATCTCGTGCGCAAACACATTCCCTCACAATTCTATAATAGACTCGCACTATTCGACACTTCTGTTGGCACATTGAATGGAAGATTCTTTGAGAACACTGTGAATGAAAATGAATTGGGCAATATTCACGAACAATTTCGCGCATTTATTGCACGGTTTTTAGAATAGATTCATGTTTCAATCAACCATTAATTCATTCAATGGATTCAACTATCGATCGATTGTTTTGGTCATCGCCATAATTTATGTGACTAAGTCACTTGATTCAATTCACTAAATTCATTTCATCATTACCATTTTTCTTCGGTATTGCTTTTGTAATCATGTTTCAATCTCAATTACACATTTGCATTTTTCATTTTCACTTCAATCCATGCTTAATCATTAATCATTTTTACATTAAATTACAAAACCGAACATAATGAACACACACGACTGAAAAGTTAGTATTGTCTGGAAAGTGAACATTTTGATACATTTGCAGATGCATGCTGTGTGGGATTAATTTTGGTTGTGCTAGAATGTACTGAAAATTTTGTTTTGAAAACAGGAACAAATGAATTGATATTCTTGCTAACAGATGGAAGCATATGCAATCAAAACATTGTTTTGAAAACAACGCTCACTGACTGAGATTCTCAGTGAGAATATGAGACTCGAGTGATCAACTCAATCGCCTGTTGTAGACACGGCAAATGTCGAATTCAACTCTATCATTGCTTAATTGAAGTGAAATTATACCCGATTCATTTTTTTGCAAAACTTATTTTGCTCAAATCAATTCAATTTTGCTCTTGTCGTTAGTAATTCTTCTCTGTTGCCCAAAACATTCACATTCACATCATTCAAACATCAATATGGACCAACAACAGGAACAAGAACAAGCTGATTTATCAAATCAAAATATGCCAACATCGCATCAAACAGATGGTTCAGCATCTCAAATAAACTCAACTAACCAGCCACAATCGAAACAACATCATTCGAAGAAACATAAAGTGATACATCGAGCTGATCTCGAAGATGAAGTAGAACTAACACCCAGCACGATGCATGTGAACGATCTCAACAATGATTGTCTTCTTCTACTGATCAAACATTGTCTGATGGATAAATTTGACTCGGTACAGGATTTAGTAGAGATAGCGTTGGTTTGTCCTAGGTGGGTGCCGGTTGTACAACTAACACTCACCACACGTCAAGACTCATTGAAAGTGTTTGACTTTGAGCAAAACATTGGGATGTACCAGGAGTTGGCCTTGATGCAGTTCAACCTGACTAAGCTGGATACGAACGCGGGGGTCAAACAGACCGGGGACAGAAAGGAGGATCACATCTTGGTTCGAATGTTTAAGGATGTGTATCCTTATAATATCCAGGATACTCTTGGGGCACTGTTTGTGGGTGTGAAAAGTCTCGTTCTTCAAACTATGACCATCGATCACGCCAGACTAATTCAATGCATGTATGAGCTCACTTCGATAACTTTTGTCGAATTGCCCGATTCTCGGAAAGATCAAAACAGAATCTGGGAAGCACTGAACAAATGTCACGCACTTCGTCAAGTGCACATTTTCTACATTAACGGGTTTATTCCTTTTGCCGTAGAAAAGATGGACTTTCTTACGAGAATCGAATGTCTCACTTTGGACAATTACAACATGAACAATCTTCACGCAATACTAAACCGACTGAGCAGTGAATGCCGATGTCTGCAGATTGGATCCATCATTGATGGAGATAAAGTTCTAGAGAATCTCATTGCTGAGAATTCTCAAATGATGTCCAATTTGACTCATCTCAGTATTAGACTTGTAAGTGATTTAATGAAGCAAGTTGACAAGATTCATAGCGAGCCGCCACCCTACGAAGAATGCTATTTGATGCACAAAAGAATGCTCAACCTTATCTGTACCCATTTCTCTGCCTTGACTTATTTGGATCTCGAATTTGCCTCATGGCTTTGGTACATCGACATTATGGATAGACTGGCCGAGTTGCCCAATCTAACTCAACTTCAGTTTTCCACTCGGTACAACTGCAAATACATGGAATGGTCCATAGAATCACTTAATCAAAACAATTGCAATCGCCGGCCTCATCTTTTGCCAAGCATTCAGTCAATCTATCTGGAAAATATCTACTTCAGCACATTATCGTCCTCGAAAACCCATTTCCTGCTCAAACACTTGTTCCCAAGTCGGTCAAATCTCCAAAACGATATTAGAGAAAGTGATATTGATATGACTCTTCCTCCACTCTCACCCACGAATCTATTTCCCAGCCTGGAACAAGTCACATTTGTTTGCAATAGCTACTGCTTGGCAGAATCCATATGCAGTCTCGTACACATACCCGCTCAATACTACAACAGATTGAGAATTTTCGACGCGTCTGTTGGCACACTGAACACAAACTTCGCTGAGGCCACTGCGGATGATGCAATGCTTGAGCAAGCAAGTAATATACAAGCCGAACATGATGAACATGAACCGGGAAGATTTTATCGTCGGCCACGACACTTCCGACGGTTATCATGGCTACTGCTAAGAAGGATCCTTCCTGAGGAAAAGATATTTAATTACATCGGATCAACTTAACGCTAGTGTCATTTACACAGTACTGTGAAGTACGCAGAATCATTCGAACTCATCCGTGTCCATTTCAAGTCGCTCACCTATTTGGATCTGGAATTTGTGTCAAAGCTTTTGTCTCAATGTTTGAATCGACTGTTTGAGTTGACCAATTTGACCGAACTCAGACTGGGCCATCATTGTACTTATCCTCAGCCAATGCAGTCATTCACTAATTCAAATCCTCTAGTAATACGACGTGAATATCCTCACATTCGGACGCTCTATCTAGTGAACTTCTTCTCAGAAAGTCACTTGATCAACAGTCTGTTCCCCAATCCAGAACAGGCTCATGAAAATATCGATCCAAATGATGTTCTCTATTATAATGTCTTTCCCAGGATGCAACTGAGAGTTGAAGAGGAAGAACGTGCACGTGAATTGTTGAAGAATCCGAATCTACTTCGGGATATTCCGCAAAATTGTCTTGTACTATCTAGTGTTTAGTAGTATCTAGTAGTATCTAGTAGTATCTAGTCTGTGTCTTGTCTATACGAACTCTGGTAGATCGAGGGAATCAATTGTTGGATCGCCCACGGCCGTTTCTATTTCCCGGACTGGAGCAGGGAATTTTTGTGTTCGATACTAGAGATTGCTCATTTCGCACTTCAATACGCAATTGGATTCCTGTCCAATTCTGGCACAGATGTGCACTCTTCGACGCAGCTGGCGGCACACTGAACCGAACCTACTTTGGTGGAGATGCGCAAGATTTGCTTAATCAACCACTGCAATTGCAACCGCCTCGTCGTTACTTGCTGGCCAATTGGCCAACGAACGAGCTATTGTAAAATGGCAGCGCCTTCGCCGAAATCAATTCGATAATCATGAACGGCCGATTCCGTTTGATCAGAATGTTTTCTACATTGAATGTCATTTGACAAATGAGAGGAATTCTCAACTAAGAATGTACCGAATGAGAATATATAATCGTGCATAATGCAACAACAACTTTGACGATTTCATGAGAATTCAATGGCAATTTTGAATTGGTAATTTTTATGGCAAAGAGATGGCGCTTGAGACATTCGCGACTCACAACAACGCGATCAGCAGTATCGATCGATCAGCAGTACACAAGCACACAATCAACTTGGCCTAGGCCAATGTAGAAGCTTCTGCACCAACAACAAATGTCAGTAAAATTCAATCTTCATTCAACCTCTCATTTCACTCGTTTCACTTAATTCATCCACTTTCGACTCATCGACTTCTTTATCTGCTCATGAGACCACTTTCATAAAACCATAGTTTCGTTCGAAAATGGATCAACAACAACCAAAACAATCATCAACTGTCATGTCGAATCAACTCGACCCATTCACACCAATACAACCCAGCACAATGCATATCAATGATCTTCCCGACGATTGTCTTCGTGCTTTGTTGAAACAATTCGAAACACTCCAGGATTTAGTGGCGTTTGCGTTTGTGTGTCCTCGGTGGGCATCGGTTGTGCAGCAATTAATGCGAACACGACAAGACTCATTGAAAGTGTTTGACTCTGACCAAAGCATAGAACTCTACCAGAGGTGTGCCCTGATGCAGTACAACTTGATCAAGCTGGATCCAAACGCGGGTGTTAAACAAACCAGGGACAGACAGGAGGATCACATTTTAGTTCAATCACTTCCTCGAGAGAACATTGAAGATATTCTTGTTCAATTATTTGTTAGTGTGAAAAGTCTAGTCCTGCACAGCCGAGTTATAGATCATGCAAAACTGATTCGAGGTCTCAATGAGCTCACTTCAATAACTCTGCTTGAACTTCCAGATTTGATTGGGAAACAAAACCAAATCTGGGAAGCTCTGAATCAATCGTCCCAGTTGAAGCATATGCACCTTTTACACGCAAACGCGATTAATCCTTTTGTAGTGGAAAAGATGAACTTTCTCCCCCGAATCCAGAGTCTCACTTTGGACAATTATTGGCATTCGAATGTGAGCGCAATACTAAACAGACTGAGCAGTGAACGATGTAGATGTCTGCAGATTGGTTTTCTCGCTAAATCGGAAGACAAAGTTATGATGAAACTGGTCGAGGAGAATTCCGAATTGGTGGCCAATTTGACTCAACTGAGTGTCCAGCTAGATAATACAACGCAAGATATGATCCGTAAACTCATACTCAAACTAATTGTCACCCATTTCAAAGCTTTGACCTATTTGGACCTTGAATTTGTTTCAGATGGGATTGTTCCTTCTGGAATCGCTAAACTGAATGCTCAACTACCAAACTTGACCGAAGTCAGATTTGCCCGTCGTCTTTGTGTGAAGCCGCACCAGCCTATACCAGAACAATTACCGAATATTCGCAAAATTTATATAGCGAATCCGATCGCCGAGTGTTACTTCATCAACAGTCTGTTCTCCAGTCCGGGACAGGCTCACGGAAACATCGACCCAAGCGATGATCTCTTTCAAGATATTTATCCATTTATGATACTGAATCCTAAAGATAAAGCAGAAGTATGTGAAATGTTAGCAAATCGGCATCTATTTGAGTTAAGCGAGATGGATGAGGCCATCTTAAACGACATAGATCGAAGTAATCAAATCTTGATGAATCGGCCACATCTATTTCCCGAACTGGAACAGGCGATTTTTGTGCTCAACAGCTCAAACTTACCGGAACAATATTGCGAGAAATTTCGCACTTCAATACGAAATTGGGTTCCAGTTCAACACTGGCACCGATGTGCACTCTTCGACACAGCTCGCGGCACACTGAACCAAACTTTCTTTGGTGGAGATGCACAGGATTTGGTTGACAATCCCCCAGTAATGCTGCCGCCTCGTAGGTACTTGCTGGAATTGATCGATGCTGGGCAAGATGAAGGACATGATCATGACGAGGAAGATGAAAAGGAAGAAGAAGTAGAAGAACGAATACAGTACGGTACTGAGTACCGAATAAGAATTGATAATCGTCCAGTTAAAACCAAACAGTTTGGAAGAGTTTTGCTCTGATTGTTTTGATACTCTACCAATAGATGACACTTGAATTTGTTGAATAATTCAATGAATTTCAAATTCAGAATTTTAAATTTTATGGATTCAATATTTATTTATTATTTATTCCAATAATTTAAAAGTATTCACAAATCGAAATCACTCAATTTTGAGCATCTAGCTACAAGGAGATTTGCAGTTGTACAGCAAGGAATATTCTGAACAGTGTTGAACAATATAGAATTGTACTGGATTACATTGAATGGTACTGAAATACACAGACTTGTATTGAACTACACGGAATTGTACCCGCGTCTGTCCTTAAAAATACTCAAATACACTCAATTGTACTTAAATATACTCATTTGCACTGAATTGCACTGAATTGTGCTGAATTGTACTCAAATACACTTAATTGTACTGGAATATACTCCTTTGTACTGAAATGTTCTGATCTGAACTCGAGTTTTGCACTAAATTGTACTGAACTTCATTCAAAAATGCATTACATACAGAAATCAAATTGAATGTTCGTGTTGAAGCTGAAATGAAAAGAAGGCGGAGTTCATGCTGTGTTTCAACTCGAATTTTCCTATACAAATCAATGAGATCTACTGCTTCTGACCATCTCTGAAACTCCGCCCCTTTCATTAATGTTTTGTTATTGGTTTAGTACATTGTAGCAAGCAGCTGTTTGTCCAACTTGGACTTGTCTGTCTGTGTGATCTGTCTGTCTCTCTCCTCACTTTACACTTCACACCACCGGGATCACAACAAAGTCTCGTTGATCGTGTCGACGACAGTCGATCTGCTCCCTGCACACGCACTCTCTTGCACTACCCAAACTAGTATCTCTTCGTATGTGTTTCTATATAGACTCACTGAGAGAGTATGAATGAACCAATGCTGAGTGAATGTGTTTTCTCTTTATACACACACTCGGACTCGTGAACACACAGACTTGAGGAGAGTGGTTCAATCCAATCAAGCGGTCGAACGATCGGACACAGAAAAAAGAAGAAACAACATCAACAGCAGCAGCAGCATACAACATTGCGTCGTCGTCCGCGGGTCGGTCTGTGTGTTTATGTCGACGAAATCAAGAAGGGAAGGAGTACAAGAAGAAATTGACGACGACAGCAACATACGGAACCAAAAGGCGAACATACAATAACAAACCCAAAATACAACGCGCCACAAGGAGACAAAGAGAAGTACGCCAGGCAACTGAGAGCGAAGACACGAGACAATGACCATCGAGGTAGTACTGGGGATTCCCAGAAAGTGTTACGAAATGCACTCGTGCACTTGAGTTATTTATGTGCTTGTGAATTTGTCAATTCAAATGTGTGAAAACAATCTGAAAATGCACATGAAAATTCGCTTAAGATTCTCCTAAATCTCCAAAATAATTCTTAATCGAATCTAGAATCGCACATACGAAAAAAGTATCTGAGATTCCATTTTCTCCTAAAAAGAGGTAAAATAAAATTCTTTTTATTTACTAATTTATTAATTTAATAATTCTATTTACTAGATTTTTTACTTCTCTCTTTTAACCCTTCAATTTTCCGAATTTTGTCTTCCTCTTAAATCTAAAGGTAAGCTTAAAAGTCATTTTTTAAAATTAATTGATTAATTCTCCAAATTCTTTTTTGTTTTATTTCCAGAATCTCCTAAATCAACGTGATTTTCTTTTCAGTATCTTCGAATTCTCTCAGTACAAATAAAGAATCTCCGAAGTGTCTCTAACGAATAATGTTATTCGCCGAAATCTCTTCTTAAATTCGTATTCTTATACACAAGGTAATATAGATTTTTTTATTTGAATATTTGAAAGAATATGTTCTTTAATCTCTTAAGTTTCTCTTCAGGAATCTCTTTTTTGTGATTTTCTCCGAACTGAATCTCACATGATGTGATCCAATTATCCAATTTTGTTGTCGCTCATACTCTCAAACGCACGCAATCTTGATCATATCAGTGTGTCCCCTCGAAAGTGTATGTCCATATATAGTTTAGTTATTATCTCTTCGAAATCATCGTTGAACTCTGTCGATCTTTGAAACAAACACACGAACATGAACTCAAATTGAAGAAGACGAAGACTCAATCAGCACTTTTTGGCACATTGTTTTTGTTTTGTTTTGTTTCGTGATACGTCTTTGTTTTTGCCATTGTATTTTTTGTCATCGTCATCAAAACAACAACAACAACAATTTTGTTTCGTCAAATTGAGTCATCGAGTACGAGTAAGAAAAGTAATCTCAATCTTCATAAAAGGAGATCACAAATGCCATTGGACCGTATCTCGACTCGTAATTCGCTTTAGTTGTTTTTGTCACCGTCGTCGTCGAGTCGTCGTTGTCCTGGTGACTATCACTTCTCTTCTACATATACGAGGTTTGTTTAATGCGACCTTTTCATTGTTTTTGTTTTCACTACTACGTTTACGTCTATTGTTTCGTTGTTTTATGTTCACTCTAGATTGATTGATTGTTCCGGTTTTCATTTATTTTATTTCATACTTTGAAATAGGTCATACCTGGGATACCACACCAGAGTTACCTCGGTTACTTCGAAATTATTATGATGGAAAACCCAAATTACCTTCGAAAGTCTAAAGTAAACAGCAACTGAAGCATATAAAACGATTGTTCATTCGAAAAAGTGAAAGCACAAACATCAAACTTCAATCTCTTCACAATCAACAACTTTCTTTTCGAAATCTTCCGAAAATTTAGGTTCTTTAAGATATTCTCTTATGGGATTTCAAAATTATCTCCTAAAATATAATCGATTTGTGTTTATCCTTTCCCCAAAAGCTCTTTTTAATCTTTGTGTGTGTGTAAAAATGCTCTTCATGTGATGTTGATTACGATTTAGTGCTGCCTCATCTTCATCCGAAATCAATTAGCGCACATTATCTCTTACTACTACAACTACTACTTCCAGTACCAATGAAATTGCGATGATTTCTACACATACCTTGACGTATACGTAAATAATATACCTCTCTGAATACCTGAATCATTGTCATAATCGTTACGAACGAGGTTCTTCTCTTTGAAGTATAGAAGAAGGAACCTTCTTTTCGCCTATTCATTCCCGGGAGTGTTTTGAATTAGTATTCGAAAATGCGAATTCCATTCCTACAATGACTCTTTCATCTACTACTTTCTCATGATATTATTTCTCGAGGTTCGAGGTACACACACACAAACATTGTTTCATTGTTACGTTCAAAGAAGCATCCGAATGATCAACTTTTGATATGTCTACTAGAACGAAGAAGACGTGACTGTCCTCAGTGAGTCCTCACTGTATCATCATTGTCCTCAAGCATTGTCTTTTATTGTCTTATGAGGACAAATTCCTTACCTCTCATATCTCCAGTTAGAGGACAATCCCCTAATCCATCATAACTTTGTCTTTTTACAACTCAAGTTCATTACTTTGCAAGTTGATAACAACAACAACAAGTTCTCAACATAGTTTCATTCTTCAAACGAAAATCCAAACGAAAACAACGAAACATGTTCCGTTCATAAATGATGTGATAACTTCGACATATTGCACATTATCATCGCCATCCTTTACTTAAACTCATAATTAATTAAGTAAGTCTTTTTATGATAATCTCATTAGTACCTATACCTTTTTATGTATGTAGTTATGTAACAGGACACCTGTTTGATGCGCATTTTAGGCATATTTTGACTTTGTATATGAGAAAATGTTTAAATTTTGGTGTGCCATGCCGCATTATGCACATTTTATGCATGATCGGCTCTCCGATTTGCATATTTATGAACTGACACGACGGTATTGCACCTTTGTTTGGGTAATAAGGCGCTCGTGATGGGATTTTTCCCATACACATTTTCATATGATAGACATATTCATGGACACATTCATCATGTTCATGTTTGTTCTGTACTCTAAGACCTTGAATACTCTAAGCGAATTTCCGGGTAGGATTTCCGCCTATCATGTGAGCAGATTATGTGAGATTACAGGTGTGTTGGTGTTTGCTTAGGTAGTTATACATTTGTTTACACAATAGATCTTATCACTTGTTTGATTTATTGTTTAGGTTTCAGTTCTTTCTGTCACCTTCACATCTTATTATATTATGAGGGGGTGTGTGACCTTTGTGTTTGTTTGTATTGTGCAGTTCTTTTCCCGGACTTACTAACATTTGTCACACAATGGAATTTTCCCATTAAAGATTGTCCCATTGTATAAGTGGTTATTTACCTCACTCACATAATAGCACTATTGGCACACTTCTCAATACAATTCACACTACAATTCTCAATCCACATTTCTAAATTCACAATTGCTTAATTCACAAACCTCAATAGACTATCCTCAATCTTTAATAATTTCAATCCTCAATATACATTCCATAATTCATAATTCTTAATTCATTATCAATAGCTACCTAATTACCCGCATACTCACTTACATAATTATCATATTATAATATTGCTCAATACCTAATTACCATACACAATACTTAATTACTACCCAATACCTGTCATTAGTTGATCATTAGCAACGAAATGTTCAATTGGCACGTATTCCCCCACAAACTACCCCACACATTAGTCCAAGTGCACAGAGGCATGTGAAGAATGTTGCGAGTCTCGATCCTGATCGTAACATCACGATTGCATCAACTCTCCTACTAGCAACTACAGAAGTAGTAGTCTGTCAATATCCTGATGAGTGTCACATCACTCAACAAGTTGTCACAATGTCACCCATCATCATCATCACATCTGTATGTTTACACTGAAGAGAGAGTTGTCACTTTTATGATGTGATATGTGTTGATGCGTACTATGGTTGTGCTCAGTTGAGTTGAGTTTGAGCATCATTACGATCAGTCAGTTGTGTGTATTGCATCTATTGCGACTTGATCATTAGTACTAATGAAACGAATGCGACATTTTATCTCAATTTCTTTCGGTAGAAGTATATGTACGAAATGTCATAAATGTTGTTCAGAGAGCGTTGCATTTCAATGTGTCGCATCATGTCTAATCAATGCAATTTTGATGGAAAGGTCTCGTGCACACGCGTGTCCGGACCTCGTAGGCTTTCTTTAACACCAAAACCATAAAACATCTGTCTCCTTCTCTCTTATTTCTCTTCCTGTACATTGGCAAAGCAAATATGCTCTTCATGATCATAGTACAATAAAGTTGAAGGAGCTAATAACTACTACTAAACTCTAGAGTCTAGTTCACTCTACTTTTGATGAGTCTGTTCGTGTGTGTGTGTTGCATCTTCATAAAGAGAAAGAATCGGTTTGATGCACTCCAAACTCGAGTTGAGACTCTCAAATGTCGGCATCGACAGATGTTTTAGCACACGATGCTGCTGTAGCATTCGAAGTGTGCTCGCGCTTGCCCTTTGTCCATGACCACCACAGCCACCACCAGCACACGATCATCATCAACTCAAACATCATCTCAAATCTACTCTCCAAACACACCATAACGATATGACCAATAGAAGAACTATGATGATGATGATGTCGATGTTATTACGCAGTGAATGAGTGTAAAAGTGTATGTGTTTATGAGATGATATATTACTGTCTGTCTCTGTTGTAAACAAAACATATATGAGAGAAAGAGTGAAAGAGAAAACGCAAAAACCCAAACACACAAACTTCGATCAACACACTCGAGATCGCAGTCTCCATGCTTGCGAGAGACTACAGACCGACTGTTCGGTGTTTATTACGTTCTATTCTTCTGTGTTGATATGTGAATTCATAAAGCAAAACATAACAACCTCTCTTTTGTTGTTGGCAGCAGCTGGTTCTGTCTGTTTTGAGCTCACTTTGTTTTTGTTCTTCTTTTGTTCTTCTACTTCTCATGTCAAACCCACTCACTTGAATTCTTAATTCTTGTTCTTATGTTTATGTAAGAGGAACCAAGAATTAGATCATCGCCATCAACCAACATGAGAACCTAACCTACATGATCATTATCATCACGATTCTCTCTCTCACTGTTCTTGATTTTCTCTCGTTTGATTCGAACGTTCGTTCGTTTGTCATCAAATTCAGAACCTTCTTGACCTCAAAAACTTCACGGTGATTATCATCGAATCAAATCTTTTGAATTATGCCTCTTTAGAGTGTTCGTTTTCTTCCTTCCTTCCGACTTGTTGTTTTCCGACTCACGCAACAAGCTCGTTTTTTTTTATTCGTTCGCTCATCATGTTGTAATTTGTCTCCGCAATGTGAACACTTTTCATTGTTTTCGTCGTCTACTTCAAATTGTTGTTAATTTATGCTAATGGCGCGAGACTAACGTCTCTTATGGTATCATTACGACATTTGTGAGTGTGCTGTTCCACCTTAAAACCACTTTTCGATGATAATAATCGCTTAGATCTAATCGCGTATGACGATTAGACCCAAACTCTCCATAAGCATAAGGTATAGTTTGTATGATTATTCATACACCATCAAAAAGTTGCTTAAAATGTTTTGTTATCTATGAACAAGGTTGTCAGATGTAATATTCATAAATGTTGTTACTTTTGCGGAAATTTCCGACTTTTTTCTTTTTATTGCACTCTTTTGTTATCACTCGGAGGCTTTTAGGACTTTGAACCTCAATTTGTGATTTAAGGATTTTTCTGAACCTCAATTATCTGATTATTTCACGAAATTTGTGGAAAGCCCCCCAACTGTTGCTCTATTAAAGTGTCAACACTTACGCACTACAGGGTGACCCAACAAAACTCGTTTTCCAATTATCTTTTGAATCACTTGATTTTTGTTATAGCACCCGGTTTTGGAAAGCTCGTTCATTTCTCTATTTAGATGTAATTTTGTTTGAATTCAAAAACTTTAGTCTCACCCTGTATTTTGAATGTAATTTACCTGATTACTAATTGTTCGACCAATTTTCGTGTTTATAATTACACATATCCTGTGGTTGTGTTGATACGAGGTGAGCTCGTTGCATTCTATATTGTATTTATGTTTGAATGTTATTTATGAGTAGTCACTCTGTAGTTTTACATTTGAGTGAGTATAGTCGTTAATTGGGCACCATCAGCATGGCGCCCGCGAACTCGAATTGCACTATTAATGTTATAAGTTACCGCGGTTATACTCAAGTTACCGGGTGATGATATCATCATGCATATGCGTCACTGTATCTATGAATAGTGACCTACATTTATCAGGTCGCCCAGTAATAGACAGTCGTGAGTCATTATCTGATCTAGACCAAAAGAGGAAGAAAAGGGTGAAATGATATCTGCTGAACCAACTTGATTGACCAATCTGAATTGAGTATTGCGTACAACTAAATTCAAAATCTTTTCAGCCTATCAGAAGGCGTTTAAAATTTTAAATTGACCAATCAGAAACGAAAGTAATTCACAAAACGGTTACTTATATTGTACAATTGTCACAATTGAGTACTCAAATTGAATTAGCCAATCAGAGACGTTTAGACTTAAATTGACCAATCAGATTTAAGTAAACTGTTCTACCGGATGTTCTCTGTTGTTTTTTTGTATATAAATGTAATTAACAATTTTAAGTCTGCGTCAAACAGGTAATTTAGGTTAATTGGGCACTATTCCTTTGTCCAGTAATTGTTGTCACCCTGTAATTGGGCGTCATGTTGTTGTTATTGTCTTGTAAGAGCAGAATTATTATTCTTCAGTGGGCGCCATTATTGGGGTCATATAGATCGAATTAATAATTCATTTACTTTTTTCTAGGTTCTTCCAGTCTCATCTCATCCCATCTCAAATGCAACGCTCAACTGCCTAATCTCTCGTCAATCACTTTGGACCACCACCCTTTCCCGTGGCTCGCACCCTTATCTTATTGTAACCTAGTATTTGTGGATTGTCCATTTCTGGTACCCACACGCCCCCATCTGCAGGGATGATGTTGCACCACCAAGCGGCCACCAGGTACACACAGGGACCTAGCGCGGTGCCTGCGTCTGCAGTGGTGTCAGTTGCCGCCTCCAATGGCCACCAGTCTCGGTACCACCACTCAGTACCCGGGACCCAGCAGGTGCAATTGTCCTCGTCGGCGCCCTCACCGCCCTCGCCACTCACCTCGTACATAGCCCTCTCCTCAGACAGTGCCAATAATAATCATCTCAAATCGTCGCCCAATGTGTCACAGGTCAATGGTGGCACATCGAATGGCAAGACAATCAACAGTGAGAAATCAGCTGCTGCCTCTAAACACAATAGTCCCGTTACGTTTGGTGAATTGATTATCCTTGGGTGAGTCTGATGACCAATGCCTAGCATCCATTGTCTAACATCCAATTCCTAATATCCAACCTCAATCTTCCAGATACAACGGTTGCCTACCCCAGGGCGAGAAAGGCCGTCGACGTTCAAAGTACCAACTGGTGCGAAGGTTAACGCCGAACGGAATCAAAAAGTCGAAACACTACTCAGTGAAACAGCCACAGACTTCCAAGGTACTTTATCTGATTGATCTGATAATGATGAATTCATAAATAACTAAATTTACAGGCAATCCAAGACAAGGAGCAGCACTCAATATCGTTCACACTGTCCCGATCTCAGGCAATCATAGTCGAATATCAACACGATGACGAGACTGACATGTTCCAGGTACATTCACATTCCTCAATTCCATTGCACACGATCATCAATAGCCATTCCTCAAAACACAATATACTCATTGCACTTTTCTCAATCCTCAATCATGTAACACTTTCTTTCTCTATTTCAGATTGGTCGTTCATCAGAGAGTCCAATCGACTTTGTAGTGATAGACACGATGATGCTTGACCCGAACAAGCCCTCTTCATCTCACCACTCCTCGCAATCGCACATCTCCAACCACTCGTCCCAATCAGCGCCCCAGTACAATCCTCTGAACGGCGCCACCCAACATCTGCCATCCTCCATATCGTCCCTATCGGATCCTCTGGCAAATGCTCATCATCAGATGATTTCGCCCAAAGTGGTGCAACAGTCAACCATATCCCGGTTTGCGTGTCGTATTCTAGTGGATCGGGCACCGCCCTACTGTGCGAGGATCTATGCTGCCGGATTCGATTCGTCGAAGAATATATTCCTTGGGGAGAAGGCGACCAAATGGCAGACGAATGGAGAAATTGATGGACTCACCACAAATGGGATTCTTATTATGCATCCGAAGAAGCATTTTGTGGGAAAGCAATTCACTGAAGACCTACACAATGATGATGATCAGGATACTTCTGTGGAAGGATTCTTGAACGGTTCAAGTGGAGGAGGACCTCCAGGAGGAGGAGTATGGCGTGAAGTGTCCGTTTGTGGTGAGATCTACTCAGTCCGGGAGACTCGATCCGCTCCGCTGAAAGGCGTCAAGATTGAGACTGAAACGAATGTCCTTCAGGACGGTACACTGATTGACCTGTGTGGTGCGACACTAATGTGGCGATCAGCTGAGGGCCTAGCACGGTCCCCGACCAAACGATTACTCGAAGAAATGATTGACCAACTGAACGCTTCTAGGCCTCAGTGTCCTGTGGGTCTCAACACTCTGGTCATACCGAGGAAGAGTGCATCACTGGGCGCAGCTGATGACAAGCAGCCTTACGTATATCTCAACTGTGGTCACGTGCAGGGCTATCATGACTGGGGCCAGAGTAAACATTCCAATGCAAGGACTTGTCCAATGTGCTTCAAACAGGGACCGATTGTCAAGTTGACCATGGGCATTGAGCCTAGTTTCTGTACAAGTACGGCTGTGCCCAACTTTTGCTTCAATCCCTGTGGACACATGGCTAGTGATGCTACTGTCAAGTAAGTGTTTGTGCACATGCTCAAGATTTTATCAAATTAACCCTTTCACTCCTTCAGATACTGGGCACAAGTGTTAATCCCACACGGCACCAATGGATTCCACGCAATGTGTCCCTTCTGTGCCACACCACTACAGGGCGACCTCGGCTATGTCAAGTTGATCTTCCAATAGAAATCGAAGCCATCCTGTACCATCATCATCATCACCCTGTACATTCATCACTATTTTTGTATTATCAGATCATCACCTTATGCTCACCCTGTACTTACTATTCTGTTTTCTATATACCTTATCTGATGATATTCTTAGGACCAATCTATATTAATGCAATTCCTATACAATGGATCAATTTACACGCTCTATACGTACGACCCCTCAGACAGGAAGAGAATAATGAGATAAGAGAGATAAGAAAAACAATCTTAGTATTATTATTATTATTCAATTATTATTGCGCGGACCATTGATAGATGACATATATGATCTTATCTCTGTGCCTCATCTCTGTATATCTCTTCTCTTGAACCTTGATCTTGAATTCGGCTGTGTTCTGTACAAAATATATTCGAAAAATAAATGTATTATTTTTCTTATCTGAAAGTTTCCAGAAAGATTGATAAATAGATAGAATAAATAAATAGATATATAATTTTTTCTGGAAAAGTTTCAAAATTCAAAAATCGCGGGTAAATTTTAATACGTGGCGCCATCTATATTTAACGTGGAGACTGTCTTTGTCTTCTTTCTGTAAAATGTAACATCATCTGTGGATGAGTAGCCACGCTTAAAACGCAAATTTTTCAAAACTAACGTATTCAGAAAACGAGTAGCAATGTGCAGTAAGCACCTAAATGAGGTCGTTCACAAGTCGTAATTGTACTGATAAAGTAGAGAAATGGGTTTGCAATGATGGGTGGCAGAGCCCATTAAAAGTGAAAACGCCACTGTGCAAACGAGTAATATTGTTTTGAGTAGAGCTTTGTGTTGTGTCCGCTCAAGTTGGCTTCATTTTTGTTGTTTTGCTATATGAGCTGAATCACTCCCATGCAATTGCATTGGGCGCCATATGACGCCCAATTGAGTAATAGAGCATCAACAGCATCACCATCAACTAGCAGTAGCACAGTCCATCTTGTGCACTCTCACACGCATCGCTCACTGCTCCACTCATCTGCACTTTCATCGTTTTGGTCTCGACCGTTCGGTGGTCGATCGTCGTCGTCGTCGTCTTCTTGCTGTTCCTTTGTGGTCGTTCGTTCTGCGGAGCTCGACTGTCCAGGCCAGGCCACCTCAACTCGCCACGCTCCGACACAGGACTCGCTCACTCGCTGTGGTCCCTCTCGCCTCGCGCTCCTTTACCTCGCGCCTATCACTCTCTGATCACACTAAACACATTACTAACTCGAGTTGGTGTGTTTGAGTGTGGAGTGGAGTGTTGTGTTCTGTGTGGCCTTCTCGTAGAGCGTTCAATGTGTCTATTGCCCATCTCGCCACCTAAAACGACAACGGTGCCGTATCGTGGTTGTCTCTGTGCCTGTTGTCGACTGTAATGTGGTGTGTTCGTAAAGTTTGAAGCGCGCGCGTTTTTGTGGGACATCAACAACAAATCGAGAGGTGTGGGAACAAACAGATGAACATGATGAAGCAGTAGAATCAATCAAAAGAATCAAAACAATCGAAAGTCACTTTGGATCATCATTATCAGCCGAAAGGACCATAACCTTCAAATAGGTAATAGATCCGAATGTCAACCACTCGAATCACGTGATCACAGGTCCCACAAGCACGAGTCATCATCACAATCCCAAGAATATATATAGAATTGCCGGATACAATCGAATCCAACCAGAAAAGCATCAATCGAATCCTCAGTGTCACGTGACACAGTCTGCTCGTGTATCCCTCACTCGAGTGTCCGTGCAGTCTCAGTCTGTTCAGTCTGTTCCTTCTTCTCTTTTGTATGTTTTGGTTTCATCTCTCAAGCCTCTCACACACGCTTTCTCTCTCTCTCACACACTCTCAAGCCTAAACCCAATGTTTGGTTTTGTTGCCGTCTGCCCTAACCGTCTCTGTTGTTCAACACCCAAAACCAAAATATACTCTGCAACGATCAACGATTAGGAGGCTAGAAGGCCAACACCAACTCCGTTCGTTGAACTCCGTGTGTGTCTGTAAATTGAGTTGAGTTATCGCGCGCTCTACTCGATTCGAAGGACGTGAAGATTCGATTTGAGTTTGTTGATTTGATTTGACATCGAACGTGTCAACATATTTGACAGCACGGGATTGTGGACTAGGATTCCAAGAAGAAGAAGAAGATCGAGAAGCATTCACCGGTACAGATTGACATTGTTTTTGATTCGAGGTTTTGGGATTTAAACTCAAACTTGTCAACAAGAAGAAGAATCCATTGTAAGTTGTTGTTGTCATTATCATTGTTTACCTTTTGTCTTCATTGTCTAATGCTTTTTTGTTTATCTCTTGTTTAGGTTTTGGACTCAATTTCGAATCAAATCGACTTCAGAATTCTTCTGTTCTTGGTTCTTGATTCTCTCTTCTGGTGATATCAACTACATCTTCCTCTTTATTTGCTATTCTTCCAAAGATCTCTATAGATATAGACACTTTTTGTTTTAATTAATAATTCTTGATATTTCGGTAAGAATATTCTTTTCCTTACTTTGTTTAATTAACCTGAATCTGTTTTGTGTAGGTAAATCCGAGTTCACCTTGGTTCCTTTATCTTTTTGGTTCTCTGTTTTATATACCAAAAACTTCAACTAAACTACCTTTTGATATACTCGGTATGTTTTGGATACTCTTGGAGATTCTTTTGAATCCTAATGTTTTGCTTACCTGGTTCCAGATTCTTATCCAAAGTATTGTATCATCATCACCTAAATTCTGCGACTTTTCTACATTCTTCATCATCATCGAACCGCACTCTTGTCTTCCTCGAATGTTTCCTATTATTATCTACTCTTGACTATTATTCTTCGTCGATTTTTTGGCCTTTGACCTCTATTATCATCTTCAGTCACAATCCCGAAACCCAAAATTTTCACCATGACCGAACGTAGCAGTACCAGAAAGCACAAGAAACATAAAGCGAATCACAATGTTGTCACCGCCAGTAGCAATGGCAAGTCAACGCCCACTTTGGTGGTGAATTCAAATTCGCAAGATTCTACTTCAGTCCCGGTCACTTCTAATGGAACTTGTGGGGAGTTTGATGGAACGGCTGGGTCTGGTTCATCGACGCCTGCAGCTGCTTCTTCTGCTGCTACGCCCAACAAGCAGCCACTTCGTTTGGTGCTCAAGATGGCCCAGTCGGGGGCGTATTCACCTGCGCATGCTACTTCTACTACTACTTTTGGTGGAGTTGACACGGGTGGGGGTGGACCGGGTGAACCACCCCAACTGTTACCCCTGAATATGGATTCATTTGCAGCGGCAGAATTTGTCCAATTCGGCTCAAATGGATCGTTGAAGAAGTCAAAGAAGAAAAAGAAGAAACACCACCATCATCATCACCACCATCACCATCACCACCACTCTTCATCGAAAGGTGCAACATCTGATGCATCTTCGGTCACTTCCGGTGGGTACCAGCACCCAACCTCATCATCACTGAACAACAATAGCAATAACAACAACAATAACTCAACTCAATTCTACGATTCTGCGGACTCGTCGAATGCAGCTGATGCAACATTACCTGTGTTCTCGAACAAGGTTACTGAACAAGACACGGATTTTGTGGATAGTCTTTCACAGGTGCCCACTAACTCCAACTCCAACAACAATCACCACCATCCTAGGCCTACGAATAAGAATATTCTGTCGTTGATTGAGTCGGACTTGGGCTACAGTCAGGACTCGCTTCCATCTGTTGACTTTATGGATGTAGACAGTCAAAATTTGGATATATCCTGTCTACAGACGGGCACCGGTTCTGTGGATTCTCCACAAGCGGATGGCGCCTCAACTCCCGGGTCTAAAGGATCTTTGTCGGGATCATCGAATCATCAAAACAACCAAAAGCAATCCCAACTACTCGCGGGGTCACAGGATCGAATTCCCAGGCCAAATCTGAGTTTGTATCGACGGCTTTTGCAAGCGGGTGAAGTGCGTTACGACTCGAACAACATTCTACGACACATTAGCAGTAGGTCAGTTGAGGGTCAACGCGTCAAAAGTAAGAAGGCGAAAGCCTTTCAGAAGGTGCTACAAGAGATGCTGGGAATGTTGAGGGAGAAAGATCCAAACAACTTTTTCGCATGGCCCGTCACTGATCTGCTAGAGCCGGGATACTCGATGGTGATTGCAAATCCGATGGACTTCAGTACGATAGCCAAGAAGATTCAGTTTGATTTGTACAGGTAAGAATTTTAGGATGTTTTTAGATGAATCTTGTATTAGAGTCCATTTTACAGGTAGTTTAGAATGTATTTAGCAGTATTTTACAAATGAAGAATTTCGTTTGAATCCATTATAGAATCTTTAGAACGCTTTAAATTTTTAATGTTTTGAGCAGAGTTTTAGTGGGTTTTTTGGCAAATAGAATTTCAATCTTGAATAATTATGATCAATTTAGCGATTTTTAAAGATTTTTGGTTTTCATAATTGAATGTGTTATTTGAAAGTAGATCTTTAGAAACTTTTTAGGCGTTATTTGGAATTGTAAAGAATTGTTTGCTAATTTTTGTCTCTTTTTTCACTTTCTAGATCGGTGTACGAGATGAAGTATGACGTTCGAATTCTGTGCGAGAATGCATTGAAATATTATCGCCAGTCGGGTGCCCAGTACCGTGATGCGGCCAAACTGTGGTACTACGCAAAAACAAAAGTGTTCACTCGAGAGTGCTTCCAGGAGCTGATTGGAAAGTGTCCGCCCTTGACCCTTAATGACCTCGGACTGGATCATTTGATACCGGAGGATGGTTTTCGGGATTCGAAAGTCGAGAAAACAACACTGCCATCACGAATCAACCAGAATGGAACCTCATCTGGGGATGGCCAACCGAAGAGCAATATGGTTCAAGCTTTGCTCAATGATGAGAATATCAAGTCTATCAAGGATTTGTTGGATCAGGTGGACAAGGAGACGGAGAAGGATTCGAATGAGAAGAGAAAAGAAAATATGAGGATTCAAGAGGAGGATTCTGAGGATGAGGAAAAGTACACACCTGACCAGATTCTACTTGAAGCTCATAAGAATTTGGGATTTGTCGAAGAGGAGGAGAAGCCTAGTTTATTAACCCTATCACGGCCATGCAGTGAACATACTCGAATGTTGCGCCAACGAAACGATGGTTCCACATCACTGGGGTTTGTGGTGCCCACCTCGGATCTAGATTCCGAATGCCAGTACACACTGTCACACTTGGTTGGGAAGCTTGGTGAAGGGACTGGGTCACTGCCGCCCTATAAGGAGCCTGAAACGGAGCGGGTTAAGGTGTTACAGTTTGTGCCTGATGCGTACAACAATCCATTTGCTTCACATTTGCCAATGTTGGATTCTAGGAATGGTGGGAGAAGGTGGTTGGGGATGGAAGATTCGAGTCTCGTGTTGAATGCGTTTGGAAAGTGTGACAACAAGTTCCAGGATGTGATTCACAGGTATGAAAATGAATGGCTTAATTAGGCAGTCTAATCAATTCTTCTTCACAGGGTTACGGAAGATCACGATTACATGATTGGATTTGTAGATTCAGTGCTCGAGATTGTCACTGGCGGAGAGTACAAGCGGCCTTCGGTAGAACCAACGGAAGTTGAAACTGCCACCACCTCAGAATTTTCCCATAATACGGATCTTCCAAAATCGGTCACATTAGATTCTTGTCAGAATACTACTGAATCTACTTCGAATGAATCCCAACTTGATGATTCAGTACCTCAAGACTCATCTGCATCGAATCATATCAAGGAAGAAGAGGCAGAGGACGCTGTTGATGAAGTTCAAGTTAGGCTCAACGAAACCCAACAGTTGATAACTGAACTGGTCGATCTGCAGCACAAGAGGTTGGCAAGTGCACCAGAGCCACATGCACCCGATGTAAAGGAAATTGAAATTGCCGAGAAGGTATCCACTAAACTGGTCGAATTGATTGCTCAATCTGCTCGGCCTGCTGACCTGATCGATGTGAGAACTATACGAAAGGCTATGGGTGTAATGGTGGAGGAAGAGGTCGAGGAGCAACTGGAAAGAGAAGAACCAATGTTGGTTGATGAGGAAATTATGACCAGAGGGTCTCGACCTGAAGTGGAAATTGAAGAGGAATCTCAATCACCGAGCCAATTCACCGAAATTGAAGTGGTTCATCCGAAGGACCATGAAATGTATTTCTACGGTGGTGAAGGGTTGGAGGGTGAAACGCGGTCTTCACCCTCATCACCCACAAGCAACAACAACAACCGAATGTCTGTCGAAGTAGGTGATATCTGATGTATCATCACGCATTCTATGAACAATCCCCTCAGCTTTAGTAACGCACGGTCATCTTTTGGTAACATCATGCATGATGAAGATTGCTTCATAAATTTGACCTTGAAACATCTTGACTTCTCTCATAATCATCACCTCACTTCCCCTACCTATTCGGGACCTTTCATGACCATTGTGACATTGTGACTTTTATCAGATTATCTCTATTTTGTATTATCTCCCTCTGTTCATTCATGCATCATCATCGTATAACGTCATCTGTGGATGGTCATCTACCGTAACAATCTGTGTACCACTTGTTTGTTTCATCCCACCATACGGCCCCTTCAATTTCTACTTCCGCTTCCACGCCCACTTCTGGTGTCCCATTCATAGATAGCATTACATTTGTCTATATCTGATTTATATTCTTATCTACTACCAATCTCTCTCGCTCTTTCTTATCGATGTCATAGATCTATTTGTGTCTATTTATTATTCTATATGTATAATTCTTCTTTGTGGTTTATTCACACACCATTACACATCTACACAATCTATATATCATTTTATTTTAACAAATTTTAATTATTTTTTAAATTGATTTTGGTGAAATGAATTATATCGCAACGTTTTATTAAATAAATTATTAACTTTGAGAAAAATTATGTGGGAGTTTTGATGATTGAATAAACCAATCATGAGAGAGATTTGTATAACATTGTCGTACGCATCTTGTAGTTAGGTAACTTTTGACCACTATAATTACCCTGTGGCCCGAACTTACCCAGACTATGAGCCTAGCTGTTGTCTTGACCTTTTAAGGTGTTGTCATGATGCATTATTCAATGTTAAATGTCGTCAAATCTCAATCACTTGAATTCACCAGATTATTTCTGTTATCTAATCGATAATGTGGAGTGTGGATCGAAAATTGTAACCACAAAAAGTGCAAACGAAACCACAAGATTTTCTCCCGAACAATGACACCTCAATTTGTACAAGCTTTCAACACATATTTGACCACTGTCGACCAGTGGTGATTATTTCTTTTGTAAAACCGAATGTAATGGTGCAAAATGGGCCTATGGATGAAATGAGACAACCAAAGGTCCAGAACTTCAACCTTCTGGGATAAGTCCACCAGAACCTGCTCATTAAACCAACACAAATAATTTCTGAAACAAAAAATAAGTAATTCTTATTTGTGAATAATAAATCTGAAAATAATGATATAATAATAGATCAACACAATGATAATGACATAGAGTATATGAACGGAGCACTTGTCCTAGAGTCAATGAAGACCCCCACCCGTCTCGAGCATCAGTTGAATATCTTCCATGGTGAGTAATCCTCTCTTTGTCGGTATCGGCACCTTGGGTTTCTTCAACTTCATCGTCACAGTATTGCTGCTTGTGGACGGTCTCGGTTGGGCGTCACCAATCGAGATTGATGCACTGACACTGGGATCCTTCTTGAAGTTATCCTCGGGCTTAATCACCGAAATATACTGATCCAGATCGAGGTCATCGTCCGGGAATATTTCTTCTTCTTCTTTTGCATTCTTTTGGGGAGCATTCTTACTGATAATGTCATCTATGAATATATCCTCGAGATCACTATCGTCGTCCATTAGATAATCCATTGTTGAAGCGGAGTTGGCAGTGGTTTTGGCTGAGGTAGTTGGAGTGATGCGGCCAGTGGTGATTGGTTTCAGTGGTGGATTGGCTAATTTGGACTGAGCCCGGTTGGGTAAAGGGGTGGACTGTTGAAACTGACCGGAACGTTTCGCCAGTTGAGCAGCAAACACATTCTGTAGATTTCCGGGATGAGATGGAGGGGTCACCTTTGTTTGTTGTTGGGGACCCGGGGGAAATTTGGACTGACTTCGACTGGTGAGTGGAGTAGATTGCCGATTCGCTTGTTGTTTAAGTGAATTAAAAACATTGCTTTGTTGACGACCCAGAGGTGGGGTTGTCTTGAGTTGTTGTGGAGTCCGAGTGATTGGCTGTTGAGGAAACTTGGACTGAACCCGAGTTACAACAGGAGTCGATTGAGCAGGAGCTGGACGTTTGTTTTGTGCGGAGAAAGAAGGTTTTCGAGTAATCGGAACTGGGGGAGTGACTTTGACAGAGGGAGGTACAGTTATTGGAACCGAAGGTGGTGGAATATGAGTTTGTGGAACCACAACAGGAACCGTCTGTACCCTCGGTTCCAAGTCCCGAGAAATTTCAAAATCATCCAGAAATGAATCCATCATTTCATCATCCCATAGTTCAACTTGCGATGATGGAACCGAAGCAGCCACGGCTTCAGCAACTGGCAGATTCGACGGAATCGGTTCTTCGGGTTGAGTCGACGTTGGAACTTCAAATTGGTTAACCTCATCATTCATCGGTTCCTGAGTGGACATGGAACTGTCCAAAGTAGTATTGCACTTGCCAATCTCCATATCGAACATGTCCATCATCATACGAAAGTTGGGTTTCGTGTTTGCCGCTGATTCGAGTGATCCATTCGGCAGTCCTACACCACTCGAATTTCCAGAAGTGAACAGTGAAATCGGTGGCTCAGATGTGGGCCTTAAAAAGTCAACGCGTCTTTGACCGGGATCAAGAGAATCTTCGTTCTCCTGTTTGACACCTTCTTCTCCTGACCCAACAACGCTATTCTGAGTGTCATCATCTTCTTCCTCTTCCTCATCCGAGTAATAGGAATAGTTCTTCTTGGTGGTTCGATAGTTCATTCGGAGATGGCGAATTGGTGAGAATTTTTCCTCTTCAATAAACGAAAAGAGATTCCGTGAAATCTGAGGAATCGGTGGTTGGTTAGGCTTCTCTGGATTCTCAGATGAAGTTGACGGAATCGTGTCCATGCGAGCATTACTGTCCTGTGGTGAGATTGGCTCCGGCTTAAGAATCCGACGAGTTGTAGTTGCCTTGGCCGAAGTTGAAGCAGCAGGAGTTCGAAATAGATCATCCTTTTTGGGGGCTTTTAGGTTAGCTTGAGGTTGAATAAGTTCGGGAACTTCTGATTTAACTGGAGAGTATTTCGGATTCGATGCAAGAGGTAGTGTTGATTTAGTTGAAGTAACCGAATTAGGGCCAGACGATGAACCCTTGAGATCAAATGGGACCGGTGGCAGTGCCTCCACAGAATCTTCACTCTCTTCCGAATATTGTGGTGAGGGCAGTTTGGTTACGACAACATTGGATTGAATACTTTTGGTTCGAGATTTCGACATTACGGGAGCAGCTTTGCGTGTTGTTTCTTTTTGAACGTTTAGTGCATTATTTTTATTAAGAAAATCGGGAATTTTAGGATGGAGCACTTCTGCTGCTGTTGATGTTGTAGCCTTACGAACTGCTTTCGGTGGTTTTGGTTGAATGACTTCGATAATTTCAATTTGTGATTCTTCTCCTAATTCTACTTCGGGAGAAGGAGGAAAATCAATTGGTGGCGGTGGTGGAGTCAATGATCGACGTTTTCGGCTATTTCTAGTTGTGGTTGTGGCTTTGGCTGCAGCACCACGACCACGACTAGTTGATCCTCTGGTTGAAGTGGTTGCCGAAGTGGTTGAGGCCGTGGCTGAGGTAGTTCGGCTCGATTTCGAAGTTGATGCTCGAGTTGCTGTGGAAGCCACAGCGGCGGCGGCCACCGCAGTCTTGGTACTCTTTCTAGCCATATTTCTAATTGCAGATGATACAATTATCTTATCCGATTAACTCATGCAAAAGTAGTCATCGAGAATCACAACAAAAATCTATAAAATAATTACTAAAGTAAATCAAACAAAACAAAGCATAAAACAAACCTGCTAGGCAGTGGTAGACGATGACAGTGGAAGCCACAGAGACACCAATCAACACGAATCTTCACTTTTATCCTTAAATTACCCTCAAAACACGTAGTAGTATACGTGATAATAACAAACTAGATCACAGTTAGGTAAGGAAAAAGTGAATTAAAAGTGGAGGGAAATCTCAGCCAACAACAAACACAAACAAAAGAAAGCCAACGAACTAGCAGTTAGCAATGTGCGGGAAAACAGCTGACAGGAGCGTATGTGTGTTTACATGAAGGACGATACTATCGATTGTACCCGGTAGGATTTAAATTAATTAAAAAGCCTTTAATTAAGCTAAAAAATTTGTTTAAATATCGATGTTAATTTATAAATAATAAAGCAGAAAGTTAGCATCTATGACAGTGAGCAGAAGCGATTACGACAGCCTCCGCTCATAGCCATCATGAGGCACTCTTGACTACGAGAAGAGAAAATAGAATGAAATCGAAAATTCTTTTCGATTCATTTGAGGTACACGCGAAATTCCAAGAAAGAATCGTTTGGGTTCCAAATTGAAATTCTTGTACTTACCTTTAATTTAGTAAGTAATTACTAATTAGCATTGTTTACCATACTCACGATACATTAGAAACAAATTCGAATATCTTGGGTTTCTCAGAACTTATTGTTATCTTGGACAAAATATATAATCTGAGAGAAATATCCTAGCCAAATTGATATATCCAGTAGTATACAAATCCATAAACAGACAGAACAAACATTTAATTTCATGAAGATATATTTACATTACAGTCACACGGCTATAGGTCAAGGCTTGGAATTTGTCAAAGAGTGGCACGAATTTGAGGGCACGAGGATCTCGGCTATATTCGAGCCGAACCACGATATGAGTCAAACTGGCCACAAGTTGAGGATTCTCGTCGATCAACTTCTCCAGCACCTTCAGAGCAGCCTCATCAGTGAGTTTACTAATTTGCAGACATCGACATTCACTGCTCAATCTGTTTAGTATTGCGTTCGTATTATCTGGCTTATAGTAGCCCAATGTGAAACTCTGCACTTTGGTGAGAAAGTCCATCTTTCCCACATTTAACGGCAAAAGTCCGTTTATATAGAAAATGTGCACATGACGAAGTAGAGGACACTCGTTCAGTGCATCCCAGATTTGGTTTTGAGCTATTCTAGAATCGGGCAGTTCGACTAGAGTTATCGAAGTGAGTTGATTTAAATGACAAATTAGCTTTGCATGATCGATGCTCAGACTTTGTAGAACGAGATGTTTGACTTTCGGAAAGAGTGACATGAGAATATCGAGAACATTCTCCGTAGTGTCATTGTTGAACATCTGAACAAAGATGTGATCCTCTCGCGTGTCACCAGTCTCATGAAGGCGCGCGTTCCTGTCCCGATAAGTCAGCTCGTACCGGACAGTCTCCTTGTAGGACTCGATATTACGCTCAGAATCAAACATTTTCAGTGAGTTTTGACGTGTTTTGAGTATTTGATGCACAACCCAGGCCCATCGAGGACACACAAACGCTTTCTCCACCAAATCCTGCAGAGATTCAAATTGTTTCAACAGAACACAGAGACAATCGTCGGGAAGATCATTGACATTCATTGTGCTGGGTTCAATGAGTGTGAATGGATCGACTTGATTTGCTGTTGAATCATTTGGATGATTCGATGGATCAGGTTGAATTTTTTTATTTGACATGTCATATTCTTATTGTTGGTTCATTTTGAAGTGATACTATGTTCCAAAATAGTCACGTGATAATAACAAAACAATAAAACAACAACAAATGTTCATAGATTCAGTGAAATGAGTGATTGAATTCAATGATATTTTCTAGTGCAGGTCGAGTTGATCGTGTGTCTGTATCCAGTCGCTGAATTTCAATGTACACACATATTGAGTCAATATTATTTTGTTATCATATGATATGTTGTGATACGTGTGCTGCCATCTGTTGATGGCAATATCAATTGTGCTAATGTTCAAATTAAAATTTTAATTACATTTCAAAATTGACAAATTAAACAGTAAAGTAATTGTCATCGAATGTTCCAACAGCTGCATCCAACAGTCCAACTCGTTGATAATAATATTGATTAATGTGTTGTCGTATAAATCGACGGAAACCGTCCAGCCCCTCACCCATCCAATCGATATTGTTCAGCACATACGTCACTCGCTCTAGGCAGGGAAATAGATCAATTAACGGCCCGTGAAAGTCTGTGATATCTTCTGGATGAGGAAATAATTTTAGAATGAGCTTATAGTCTTCTGGTGTGGTCCGAAAGCTTTTCTTAGTCAAATAGATAAAACGAATGTTCGGTAATGGACTCAGTTGGTGGTCTAGTTGATAGAAATTAATCCCCGGCCAATGGCGCATCCTTAGATCTGGATTGTTCCACTGGATGCACTTTTGTGTGGGAAATCGAATTTCGACCAGATTCGGTAATTCTGTGAGTCGTTTCAGTACGTTTCCATACCACAAATGTGCAAATTCGAGATCCAGAAAGGTTAAGGCTTTGAATTTGGAACAGATGAGTCCGAGTACGGTTCGACGAAAGTGTGTTCTGGTGGTTTCAGTAAGTCTAACAGTGAGATGAGTCAAACTGGTGACCAATTGAGGATTCTCGTGGATCAACTTCCTCAGAACCTTCACCCCATAGCTGAGTGGACCAATCTGAAGAGATCGACATTGATCACTGCTCAATCGATTCAGAATTTCATTTAGATTCCTCTTGTCATAGCTGTCCAACGTGAAATTCTGAAGTCTCGGAAGGAAGTCCATCTTTTCCACTGTAAAAGGAATAAACCCGTTTATGTAAAATATGTACACATGACAAAGTGCGGGACATTGACTCAGTGCTTCCCAGATTCTGTTTTGATCTTGCCGAGAATCGGGCAGTTCGACTAGGGTTACTGAAGTTAGGTGATTCATGCCTTGAAGCAGTTTTGCGTGGTCGATCGTGTGAAGAGTTTGAAGAACGAGATTTTTTACTTTAGAAAAAAGTTGAACAAGAATATCAATAATGTCTTCAATGTTGTCACAGGAAAGTGATCTAAGTAAAATGTGATCCTCCTGCTTGTCACCGGTCTGTTTGACTCCCGCGTTCGGATGCAGCTTGATCAGATTGTGCATCTGTAGCAGGACCAAGTCCTCGTATGTTTCAATGTTTCGGTCAGAGTCAAATACTTTGAGTGAGTGTTGACGTGTGCCGAGTGTGAGATAGACAGCATTCACCCACCGAGGGCATACGAATGCCTTCTCCACCAGATCCTGAAGTGTTTCAAATTTTTCCAGAATTAAACTGATACAATCGTCGGGAAGGTCATTGACATGCATTGTGCTGGGATTGGTGGGTTGAATGGGTACGATGAGTTGATTCACAGTTTCAGTTGATATTGAATCAGCTGGTTGAATTGATGGATCAGGTTGAATGTCATGATTCGATATGTCGACTTGTTGTGGTTGTTGTTGTTGGTCCATTTTGAAGCGACACTATGGTCCAAATTGGTCACTTGAGCATAATAAAGGAACAACAACAACAAAGCGAATGAAATGAGTGGTTGAATATTATTTGACTAATATTTGCAGTTGCTACTGCACTGCAGCAGGCTTTGTTTGTGTACTGTACTGCTGATATCAATATTGAGTCATTTGTTTGTGTTTTACTGCGCACGCGCATTAGCTAAAAAGTAGCATTAGTAGCATTATTTTGAGTACCGTGTGCAAATCATAATAACACACGTGATCGTTTCCGGTGTCTCAATATCTGTCTTATTTAGTTCGAAAAACATCAACCAGCCGTCCAACATGAGCATGAACCTAATATACCTTCCTGATCTACCACTGCAAAAGATCGTGGATAACCTTCCCGTGTGGAAAGTACTCCAACTGATGAAACTGTGCACCCGGCTGTACATCATTTCGGACCGCTCCCTGGCAACTCGTCGTTGTCTTCGTCTGTTTGGTGCTTCAATTCTGGATAGAGCACTCTTCTCAACTGAAAGCTATTCTAAACTTGTTTCTTTGGGTGATTTTGATTTGATTATTAAGTTTGTGTCACCAGCCCAACAACAACAGCAAGAAGAAGGATCACCGGTAGTGTCAGTCCATTCCACAGTGGACCCAAAATTTTTGGTTCAATTTGATCACGATTTCACCGTGTCCACTGCTCATCAAATCGTCCAACTAGGCGCACGATTTCCCAATCTCCGTCATTTTATTCTCGCATTCGACAATGACTGTCCAACTGAGTGTAGAGTGCAACTGTTCGCCAATTGGCCCAATTTGATCACCTTCAAAGTGTTCCAATTGGATCGTCAATCCGTCCACTCGACTGAATGGAATCAACTACGGGAAAAGCTGAATTCGAAATTGCAACTCGAAAATCTCGAACTTCACGCATCAACTGTTGTCAATTGTGGAACTCATTTTCGACCATTGATGCAGAATGGAAAACTGAGATCATTCAGTGCAGATCATAATAGAAATCATGTTTGGGATCTGGAAGATAAGATTCGAGAACCAGAGAGGAATTCTTACTTTGGTTTTGATTTACCTGAATTTTCTGAACAATTGGATCGATTGGATTCATTTGGACTTACACGTTACTATGCGGATAATCAAGTAAAATGCGAAAATCCAAGATTCTTGGCTAAATTCAAGAATTTACAAGCTTTTGTGTTTAAACTTCAAACTCTGAGTAGTTGGAAGTGGATTTATTGGACCGGACTACGGAATCTTCATTTGGCTCTTCATAGAATACAGAATTTTAGGAGTAACTTTAAGAATGTTCTCACCCAGTTGGCTGTGATACCTAATTTGCGTGAGTTGACCTTGACCTTTGGTACCTGTGCTGAGGAATTGACCATTCCAGCTGAACATATTCTCAAGCGGTACTGGGCCCGACTGCCCACAGTTCGGTCATTCACTCTTGTGGCAATGGTCGAGCCGCATCACTTACCTCGGCTCAAACTGTGCTTCCCCGGGGCAGTGAAACTGTCCCTAAGTCTTCCGATTCGTTATATCACACAAAATAAGGAACCAATAAATGCGGACACCTTCCTGCAACATGTTCTTCCAACGGACTTTGAGCTTTGTCTTGACTGTCAGGATTCTATAAAGCAGACCATTTGCGAGTATGGAGACAATGTGGAATCGTTGTGTTGGTTGTGTAGACCAATGGGTGGTGAAGAGGAGGATTTGGTCTTGAAGGTTCGACCGTACACGGTCAAATTTGCTGGTAGAGTACGACTAAACTCGAGATACTTTACTATTGATTCTATATGAATTCATTAATTATGTTCTTTATGTTATTTAATTGATTTACTATGAATTATATATTATGTTTTTTCAAATTAAACCCAAATCATGAATCCTATAAATTGGATCTGCCTTATATCAACAAGATCCAAAACGAGCAAATTAGATACATAACAATTGAAATACTTATACTTAATAGTATACTAATATATTACTACTATCGTACACCCTGTCAGGTATGTTATATTAATATTTAAGACACTTTTAAGGGAAAATCTGATTTGTTAGTCAATCTCAGCAATCAAATGAACTACATTGACAATCAATTTAATTGATTGATTTCAATTGGTTTGTGTCACAATTGTGATTGGAAATTGGCTCAATCGATTGTGCTAAATTGATTGTCATTTAGTTTTAGCTAGAAAAATGCGGCACAATCAAACTGAGAGAATAAGATCTTTTAAAACCAACGAGACTTGTTGCATTGTTTTGCACTGAAAAACAGTTTCAATTGATTAATAGTAAATTTTAATTGAACCAATCAACAAGTTGTTGTTGCTTATCGAAAAGGCACACAATAAATGTCTGCTTTAGTGTAAGTTAGGTTGCAACTTGTGGCAGATTTGGTTGCGCCCAAGTCTAGGATAGAATATTTTCATTAAACAAAGTCCAAATTATTATTGAACCCAGACGATTGTTGAGAATGAAAGATCCGCATTCCAATATTGGAAATGTTTGTATAAAAGCAAGTCTCATTCTCTCGTTCAAACACAATGTATGTTTCCTGAATTTACATGAAAATGAACTTCTCTTCCGCCTGTTTGGTAGCAGCAGTGTTCCTCGCTGTCGCCATTTTGACTGTTCAAAGTGCTGACTCGTCGGCATGCGGTTCAGACTGGACCGCATTCAAGGACGAGAAGTGCATCAAAATTATTGATGAAACTCACACGTACGATGATGCACTCAAGGCGTGTCATGCCAATGAGAGCACTTCTACTCTGTTGTCGATTCGTTCCGCTGAAGAGCAGACCTTTATGGTACAATTCTTCTTTACCGCTCACAAGGTGATTGATGCTGTTTGGCTGGGTGCGAAATTGAGCAGTGGCGCGTTCAGATGGACTGATGAGTCGAGCACGAGTTACACCAACTGGGCCACTGGAAGTCCGAGCAACAGTGCTGATAAGGCGTGCGTGCAGATGATACCCGAAGGGACGTCCAAGGGCAAATGGGCAGATGAGCCTTGTGCCAAAAAGAATCTGGTTGTGTGTCAGAAGATGCAAACTTGGTCACTGTCGAGACTGCAACAGACACTGCTCAATGCACGCAAGGAACTGCAAGATGCACACGTGGCTTTGGCGCAAACTGTGGATAATAATAAGAAAGAGCACCAAAACTCACTGGCAACCTCGGACAAGGCCTCTCTTGCGGGTCGAAACAAACTACAGGATGAACTCGATCAGTTGCACAAGAATCCTGTTCCAGTTGGATTCATTTATGTGCAGTTTCCAAGTCAACCAGCTCCTGCCTCAGTATGGCCAACAGTAACCTGGGAGAATGTCAGTTCCAAGTATGCTGGATACTTTTTCCGAGCTGAAGGTGGCAATGCTCCAACATTTGGTAATTCACAATCCGATGCTTTTCAAGGTCACTCCCACAGGTACAGCTACATTTCCTGTTCATCCGCAACTGTCTATTACGACTATGGAGATCATCATGATTTTGCTCGTTATTGCAGTTCCAGTTCTTCGGACACTAGTTCGATTGATTCGTACTCTTCACTGGGTTCGCCACGAACCGCCGATGAGACTCGACCAATCAATTATGCGGTTCGAATTTGGAAACGAACTGCTTAAGGTATATACCAAAAAAACATCCAAACAAATTGTTGTGAATTTATGAAGGATTGTTCAATAAATGATAAAATTATTATTTCTAATAAATAATCGCTATCTATGAGTGATTGGTGGAGGTTGTCAGGCAAGTGTTTAGGGCATTGTGTTGATTTGAGTTATTACTTTTGAGGTTTGTACTAAAACCACTTGTGTATTTCTAATCAAGAATTATCTGCTTTGACCACCTTTTCTTTTTCGTCGTCCCCATCTGTTGTACCTGTTCTGTAATGTTTTTCTTAACAAATAAAATCAATGTTTTATTCACTTTTTCAATACAAATCTCAGCACATAAACATATTTAGCCTTGTCCAGTGGCGTGACTGCAGGAAAATTGACAACCAAACCTTCCCCATTATTTTTACCAAACTCAACATCTTTTCCATCATAACCAAGTAGTGAAACAGATTTAACTTTCTCAAAATGCACATCTCCAAACTCAATTTTCCCACTCTTAGGATATCCCAACACCAGTCCATAAACATTGCCATCACGTTGAGTGTAGAACACATTCTCATTTATCGAATCCTGTTGACTTTTCCAAACTGAACTCTCGTAAATAGCTTCCTCATTCACTTGCAACCAATCACCAAGTTGAAGCAATCGTTCCTCGTAGATTGGCATAATCCTGCCCTCCTTACTCGGGCCAATATTAATCAGAATATTTCCACCACAACTGATCGTTTGTACCAGAACACGAAGCAGCTCTTCAATAGTGCAATAGTCCTCCAGTGAAGCAGTGGTTCGATAACCCCAGGATTGCTTATCCAGAGACATTGCGTTCTCCCACTTTCTCGGAACCAATTTCGTTTGATTATAATTTCGATCACCACAATTGATGTAACCTCCATGCTTTCCAGCGGTGCCCTCGCCCCATCGATCATTGACCACAATTTCATTCTGCAATTATCGTGAAACGCAATTAATGTATTGAACCTCAATTTGTAGTATGAGTTGGTAAGCATGAAACGACCCGGCTCGCTAACTCAACTGTTATCACCAAAATGATTTCGTTCATAAGTGTGAGGATCATTTTTGGTCAAACTTGCGAACCGTTTCGAGCCCCTCGCCAGCTCACGCCCAACTCTAAACATACCTTAACGGGACTCTCATTGTACAACCAAGCCAGAAAGTCCTTACTCTTCCAGTACTCTTCAGGCGACCCTTTGTCGACACCATCCGAAAAGAAAATCGACGGTTTGTACCGATTGATAAGATCTTCCATCTCGGGCAGTGCTTTCGTCTGCACAAACGCATCAGTCTTAAAGCCATTTGCACGATCACTCAAATAGAGCGGATGGAACCATTCAAACAGTGAGTAATAAAGTCCCATGGTCAAGCCTTGGCCTTGAATTGCTTTAGCAAAGTCTCCAATTAGATCACGTTTCGGTCCAATGTCAAGAGCGTTCCAGTGTGGCGAGTAGGCAGAAGGCCAGAGAGTGTAACCATCGTGATGTTTAGCAGTGAGGATTACGTACTTTGCACCAGATTTTGCGAATAGTTTTGCCCATTGGTCAGGATCATAGTGCTCGGCCTTGAATTGAGGTGCAAAGTCTTCATATGTGAAATCGGGCGGAAAGTTCTTGTTGATGTAATCGAGTACAGCAGGCTGTTTGTCCAACTTCCACAGTCTCCAGAACCATTCACTGCCGAAAGCGGGCACAGAGTACACGCCCCAGTGCATCAGAATCCCAATTTTAGCATTGTCATACCATGAGGGCAGTGGTCGGGCGTCCAGGGACTCCCAGGTTGGTTCATAAAGTGTGGATTCGCCTGAAGTCATTTCGTCTTTCGTCAAAATATTGACACGAGCAAAACATTAACAGTAAATTAAACTTAACGAAAACAAGAAACTATTTATGAAAGTCTTATCAGTAAATGTCTTGTTGTGCCAATTAATGTTTGACTGGATAAGACCGAACATGAGGTTACCAAATGTTCAAATGAATTTTCTCACACTTGTTCTAACATGTTTCTCACAGCAATTGCACAAATCAGCACATTTATCATTCAATCAACGCTTATCACTTTGTCTCTTTTCGAAGTTGGTTGGTTGTTGTTGAACTTAACTTGAACCTTGCTTATCTTCTTGTTGTTGACAATCAAGATCTACTGTGATTCAAGCCCCATCTAGTTATTATCAAATTATAAGCAAATAGATTGCTGCCAAGTATAAATTGAGTATAAATTGAGTCTCTCTTATGTGTAGTTTTTTTGACACAGAACGAAAACGAAAAGTACGACTTGAGCAATTCACAACTGCAGAATATTATGTTCGCCATGATTGCCTTTTTTTTCTTTTCCTCTCATGTTCCTGAACCAGAAACAGGACAGCAGTGCGGTAAAAAAACAGCTGGAATTGTATAGACGAATAATAATTCCAAACGAATCAATTGAAAGGAATCATTTGGTTTATTTTCAAATTAAAAAACAAATTTACAGCATATAGAATCAGAATACAATTTCTCGACAGACCATTTTCAGTAGAAGTTAATTTGCAAGTTATGTTAGCAATTGCTCCTAAAACCAATTTCAATATGAGAAAGAATTGAAAGTTTAATTTATTTTAGATTACCAGTCTGGACCGACTTTAGTATTCGAAGCCACTCAAACAAGTCAGATCTATTGGAGTAGAATATACATGTCTGTAAGATAGACAGCCAGTCGAGTGGACCGGAACAACGAGCAAAACCCTCAACCAGGAAATATCACGATCGGCCAAGCTGTCGAGACTGGAAACAGGTTCAGATGTGCTCTCCAGGCATGTGGTTAAGAATACAAATAGAAAGAAGACTTGGCTCGATTGCATACCGACGAGAAGTCATACAAATGTTTTTGAAATGATTCACAATGAACTCGGTGTGACTTGCCATTCAATCGAAGTCACACCGAGTTCATTCTTATAAAAACCCCTTACAATTGTTTAAGCTTAAGCTCCAGTGTTGGGCCATCTCTGTAGGCTGTGACAAGGCTTTCGATCATAGAATAACTTTGAAAGAACACATTTCCACTCACATTGGATAACAAGCGCACGTCTATAATTGGCCAAATTGTGTGCGAGATTAGCTAAGAAAAGTAACCTATTTGCATTTTAAAGCAATTAATTAATTTGATTTAATATTAAATGTATCACTATTTGCCTGTATAAACTGCTCCTCGAGCGGTAATTTCGCGAGTACTTTCCCAATAAATTATTATTATTAAATGAATGCAAATTCGTCATTGTATGTTTCATACATCTGTAACACCAGTTAATTAATGTGCCTAATGTAGATTAAACCATTGATTTATTTTAATTCGTATTTGAATATAGACAATGTTACAGGGTGTCAATTTGATTCGAGGAAATTAGGAATGTGCTTCACAAATGTCACATGAAATGTGACAAATTGCTTAGACTGTTGCAAGTGGCAACTCATATCCTCACCTTCAAAGAAATCACTACACAAAGTGATCATTGAGTTGTACTGTTTGCTTGTCGATCACCAATCACATCACTCACTATTTTATTCATTTGTGTTCGAAACAAATCATACTGCAATTTGCAGTCTGCAAATGTCATTAAATATATGATATATTAATAGGTTTAACATAATTGTCTTTACTCAAGAGTTTGTGTGTTTAATAAATCCTCGAAATCAGTCAAATCCAAATAAAATTGAGATACAATTGAATGTCATCAAATTTCTTATTATCAATCAGACATTGAATTGTAATAATTTATCAAATAATTGATTTGACTTTTTGGCATAGAGAAATTATTAAAATGCATTGTAACTTTTGTCTTACTTGACAATTGATCTCAATCGAAAAGGGAAATGTTTGTCCCTATCATCTGTTTTATCTATTTTCTCAAGTGCCAATCCAACTCTAAAGTATACACAAGTCCGGGTTTAAGTCCCGTACTTAATATTAGTCTACAGCACACAATTTATTTCAAATTGCACAAGTCTGCTCAATTCTTGGAAATCTCTAATTGATTGATTACTAATTAGTAGTTGCATCTGTGTTTTAGTACATCAAAATTAGAGTATTTAAGTCATCATACTTTACATGACAATTTCCTTTATTAATTACAATTTACTATTTTAATCAAATCCTTTTTAAAATACGCAAAAATGGTGAAAAGTCTTTCCAATTCTTTCGCATTAGTATTGCTAATTTTGACTTTATTATACGGTAATTATTTGTACTTCTCATATATATGACGTAACTATTGTTTGAAAGAACCAAATTTAGCAGCCGACACGAATCAATGCGCCGGCGACTGGTCGAGCTACAAAGATGAGAAATGTTACAAAATTGTCGACGACACACTTCGAACCTATGAGGATGCGGTCACGAATTGTACCAAACTGGACGCCACACCAGCACTGATCCACTCTGAAGAGGAACAAAATTTCTTGACTACTTTTCTGTTTAAAACTTCGAAAAAAGTTGATAATTTCTGGATTGGAGCCAAATACCAGAGTACTGTCTTCAAATGGTCGGATAATTCCGAGTTGACTTTCACTAATTGGGACACACATGCGCCCAAGAATAGATCCAACTATTGTGTGCAGATGCAGTCAGAGGAAAGTCTACTAGGCAAATGGATGGATGAGCCGTGTGAGAAGAAGAACCTGGTTGTTTGTCAAAAGGCGCCAACATGGTCTCTGGCTCAACTTCAGAAAACAGTGCTCACCGATCGTAAGCAACTGAACAATGAGATTGAGGATCTTCGAAAGCAACTGAACGAACTGAAGCAGAATCCAATTCCTCTTGGATTCATCTACACTCAGATTCCCAATTCTCCAGCACCTTCCGAGATATGGGCATCTTCAATCACCTGGACAGATGTCAGTGAGAATTATGCAGGAGTCTTCTTTCGAGTAAGCGGTGGGCAAGCTGATTCATTTGGACGAATTCAAGAGGACAACTCACCTCACTTGTCCTCAGCAGAGTATGTCCCCTCTGAATCCACCGAACACACCAACTTTAGCCGTGGTCAATGCTCAACTGTGGATGCTGCTGGAAAGTTGGGCACATGGAGTAGTTTGAAATTTTGTCTGAGTGGTGGTGAAGTTCGTCCGAGGAATATGGCGATTCGTGTTTGGAAACGAACCGGATAGACTTTGAATGTATGATATATTTTGCGCTCACAAAAATAAAGTTGAGTTATGCTGTGTTCACGTCATGTGCAATCTCAATTATGAAATACTGAAATAATCAAAATTGTTTTATTTCATTTGTAAAAGTAAAACTTTCAACAAATGTTGGATATAAATTATATCATTTATATCCATATGGAGAACAAAAGAGTGTAGATGAGATTGATGACAAACAACTCGATTTTTGCATATAAACATAAATAATAATTAAATGTTGCTATTATTTATTACGTTCAAAAATACATAAACATTTCATGTACGAGAGAAAATTATATTAAAAACGATAAAGCAAATGTTTCCTTATCTTTAATTTAAGCTATTGGTGAGATAAAATAGATCGAATTTCCAACGCAATCAAAATGGTACCAAATAAAAAAATATAACATCTGACAAGGTAGCATTGAATACACATGGTACATCAGAGGTACGTTCACTAATGACGATACGAGAAAGTCTTTTGTCTTAATTGCTTTTTGCGCATGCGAATGCGCGCCTAAACTGTTGCATTTGTCTGCAGTTTCGTCAGCTGATTTCATCATCGTCTGCTGTCTGTTAATTTCGCTTGTCTGCTCTTCTCCCTCTACTTTTACTTCTTTTTGTACGTTTAATGATGGCGACCAATCCCGGGCCCCAGCCTAAACCCTCTACCTCATCCACTGCTGAACCACTGACTCTAGCCGCAATTCGCCGTTTGAATCACGAACTCAAGTCCCTTCGCCGTGACCCACCCGAGTACCACTCTGCAGGCCCAATCTCGGACTCTGACCTGACCCAATGGTCCGCTACAATCATGGGTCCACCCGACACTCCTTACCATGGTGGTGTATTCTCGCTTGGACTCAAAATCCCGTCCCGCTATCCGTTCGAAGCACCACATGTTTGGTTCATCACACCGATCTATCATCCAAATGTGTCCGACAATGGTGGCATTTGTTTGGACATTCTCAACGATAAGTTGTTGTGGTCACCGTCGATGGGCATCTCGAAGGTGCTCACCTCGATCTGTTCCTTCCTCACCGATCCGTACACTGGCCATTCGCTCAAGCCAGAGGTTGCAGCACTGTACGACAATGACCGGCAGTTGTACTTGAAGACTGCCCGTGAATGGACTGAGAAATATGCCATGTAGGTATGTGCGTGTGTTGTGTGTTATGATGCAATCTTGGTGATATTATGATTACACTTAATTAAAATTAAATTTGTTCTTTATTTGAGTAGATTCTCTCATTTTCACGAATTTGATTTCGTATTATCTATTCCCTATATTGAGGTTGTTTGTAATGTGGATATTAAATTTGAAACTATAGTGTTGTAGTGCCTGTTCGATCCAGACATGAACATTCTTGATCGAACATTGACACATAACGATGTAAACAACAAACGGCACTCGCACAGACTAATTGTCTGTCTGTCTCGTTTGCATCGATCTCTGTCTGGTTCACGCCGGTTGCATCTGGTTTAAACCAATGACATCGAGTCCAAACTAACCATCAACACCGAAATTCTATGTAATGACTTTTTAGTAAATTTTTTTACGCAATGCAATGAGTCAGTCGGGTTTGAGTAGTCGGGCGCACAACATCTCGACTTTGATGTTACGTATCATTCTAACTTGATGACTATAAATCTGGTTCGTTCAAAAGACATTATATTAGATTACTTTTGAATTTTGTGATTCTTACTATCGATTCTATATTTAAGAATGTATGGCATATGGCATTGAATTCGAGTCGATAGCGCCGTTACCTAGGGACGATTCCCTTATTCTTGCAAATTCGAATTAAATTAAATTAAACTTGAAACCATAGTGTCTTCCATTATATATTATATGTTTTGATTCTTCTGAATTCTGTATTTCCGAATCAATTTCGATTATCGATTGTTTATTTAGAATGCAAATGTAATCCATAATTAAACATCGAAGCCAAAACGAATATTTACAAAACAAACAAAACCCGTTCATTAAATTGCATTTTTACCTAGAAGGCAAACTTCCTTTTTTGAACATTTTATCATTATTATTTCTGCTGTCACGCATGTTTGGTACGTAAGTGCATTATTAGATAAACTTTGATGTGTACACGCATGCGCCTACAGCTGTTTGTTCTATTATTTGAATGTTTCTAAAATCGAACTTAATCACCGCTCGCGCTCAAAGTGGTCTTCATTTCTCTCAAAGTGGTGCTCCTGTCATCATCGTTGTCATTTCAAAATCATCCTCACCTTTGTTCTATTTTGTTTGTACAAAATTCTTCAAACATATTCGTTTCCCGTTCGAAATTATCATCATGTCCTCCTTTCTCCTACCGCCGCACATGGTTCGAAACCTAATCGCAAAGTTAACAACACAGGAATCGATCGTTAATCGCCTGTTGTCTTCTCGTTCCCGAAGTAGCCTAAGTCAATCGAAATCGGCGATAATCGACAAGAAACTCAACGAAATGGACGAACTTGTGTCGCAGATAGATAAGGACGACTATCGGATGGAACATCGTCTCTGGTTAAACAAGATTACACAGTTATGGGAACGATTCTCCGAAGAGGATAGTTCTACTTCAAATTCGCAAAATAAAGTTCCTATTCCTATCGATAGTGGTAATCGTATTTGCACTACTACTTTTTCAAAGGTATATTTATTTGTTATCTATTATTTTATCTAATCTAATTTGAATCTTATAGTCTCCCAACATTGAACTCGATATCGCAAATGATCGCCAACTTGAACGTCTCAGGTTGATCATCACCGAACTGCTCGACCTCTGCCCTCGACCCTATGATCTGCTCAAATCGAAATTGGAACAAATGGAACGATTGACCGCAGGCCTCAAGGATCTTTCTCTCGAAGGTCAATGGAATTCCGAGATAGCACAACTCTGGAAACAATATGCAACGGTGTTCGAAGATTGTGATGAAGTTGATGAGGATGATGATAATATGACAATAAATGCTTCAGGAAAAGAGGAGATTGATCAGGAAAATGTTCCAGAAAGTGAATCACTCAAAATAAGTGATTTCTCTCGCAGTATTCATTCGAATTCGTTATCGGATAAGGAAGGGTCCCCGTCGTCTCATTCATTCTTGGAGATGGGGGAAGTCGAGGAGTGGAAGGAGACAATTCGTAAGGTCATGAAAAGAGAGATTGGGCTGCTGCCAAATGTACCACCGAACGATCTTACTCAACATCCGATAAGGTGAGTGTGCGCTTTGAGATTACAATTCAAAACGATATTTTTGTTCATTAAATGCAACTCATTCTAATCCTTAACCTTTCTCCCATTCTAGATTACCCGAAATAAACCAACTCGCATCTCTAATTCGTAACGCTCACTCCTTCCTGGAATGTCACGATCCACTGACCAAAGACCGTACCCTCCAACTCGAGATTGTCCATCTAGCCCTGGAGAAACTTCCCGAAGAGAAGCAGCAACAATACAAGAAACTCTATCCAGAAGAGGAAACTCCAATTCCGATGAGATCTTTTTACTCGTTTCTCATGAATTGGCAATCGATTCGACTCATCTTTGAGTTCAGCAGAATGGTTAATTGATTGATTTGTGTTAGAGCGTGAACGGATATTATTTTATATAATTTTTTATTCTTTTCAATACTTAAAATTTAGATTAATTAATTTCATGATAAGAGATAACAACACATGTGTGTTTTGTGATAATAATAAATTTAGTTTAATATTTATTTTTTATTCCCCATGTTTACCTGTCATATGAAAAGTCGCACAGACATTGTAATTTGACAAGTGCCGGATATTCCACGAACAGATCTTACTCAAAACTCTGTCCGGCTAATAGTGTATTCCGAGATTAGAATTAGGCGAGGATCATATTCAAGACGATAGCCTCGTTCATTGCTCATTAATAATATAAATTTTAATCAAATCTACACTACCGTATGTTGTATTGAGAATATTATGATAGTTGTTCATTACTGGTACTCTATTGAGAATGCTATCTGGTATCGTTCATTACATTTCTTATATGAATTCAAGTCAAATTCTAACTGTCGATAGTCCGATTTAATAAAGACTATTGAGAATTTGTTGTCCATTACTGAATATTATAGAATTCATATAATCTATTATTAAATTCAGAACGATAGTGTCGTTCATTATTATAATATTAATCGAATAAATAAAATAAATAAATTGTATAATTTATTATTTAGGAAAAGTATCGATATAGTCGTTCATTACTAAATCAGATGAATTAATCAGACAAACTCATATGTGCACAATATTATATTTATATTGTCAATATAAAGGCGATAAATCGGAGAACTTTTGCTCTGACATTTTTGGCGGCAAAATTTGCCGCCATTTACTGCTCTTCTGCGCATGCTTTATGTGGTAGAGTGAGGCAATGTACAGCCTGTACAGTACAGGCGCGCGCTTTAGTACAGTCGACAGTGGCGCCCCCGTCAGCATACTTTCTCTCTGCTCTTAACACATGCAGCGCATCTGCACCTCACACCGAACACAAACAACACAAACAGGCAGACAGGCACGTTGCCATCGTTTCTATTTGTCTAACTTTGTTTGTCTGACCTCACATTTCTGGCCCATTGTTTGACCTGCCTATTGTTTTGGCGTCTCGTGATTGTGCACCAATTGGTGTCACTGTTGTTTTCATCTCCACCGACGGTCAGTGCCTGTTTGTTAACCGAACACAACCTCTTTTACTACTACCTCAAAGTGAGTACCTCAAATCTCGATTTATACTTTTGTCGAACTTTTCGCTATATTATCTACATTATCATCAGTATCTATCGTTTTCTCACTAATTACATATTGTTTATCTATTCTCTTAGAGTGCCTATTATCTACTGTCATCGTCTTTTGTTTCATTTTTGGCATATTTTGAAGCCTATTTCTGTATCTACTTTTCAATTTTTGATTTCCACTCATCTATTGTATCGAGTGTCCAAAGTATGTCTGTTTGTTTTCTTAATTTTTTCTCTGTTTTCGGTGATTTTTCATTTGTTTTTCATTTGTTTGTTTGTTAATTTCTCGTTATCTGTTAGATTTTACTAATTTTTTAGTTATTTCTAGTTACCTTCTGTTTATTTATTGGTTATTTATTTTTAATTATTTTTGTGATCAATCCTAATAGTTTTAATTTTTTAGATTTTGTTGTCCAAAAGTACAAATTCACCATAATCACTAATAAGTATCAGTCAAATTTAGTTTCTTTTATTTAAATGGTATGTTTCTATTCTAATCTATTTACTTATTGTCTAAATATCTTGTTTTATTTTTTTAGACCAATGATGGATGGTTCTCCTGTTGGTCTGAACGAAAGCAGTAGTCCAGGGTAGGTATATTATAGGATTGATTTGATCAATTTTATCTAATACTTATTATTGTTCTCATCTAGATTTCATCATCAACACCAGACCATTGCTCAAAGTAACTCACCGTCGCTCACACAAAATATGTCGTCACTTTTGTCACCAGTTCAAAAGTACGTAGTACACAACTAGGTTCATATTTTTTTTATGCTAATTGTCTTTTGTTTATCTCTTTTTATTGTTCATCATCTCCTATTGTTAATCGTTTATGCATCATCTATTACCCTAAACAAATAGGTCTCTTATCCGAAGAGAATCAACCGGCTCTCTCAAAACTCGGTATGTACATCCTCGTATCCCTATTGTCTATAATCCCGTCTATTGTTTTTAATCCCACTGTGTTTCTCTTAATTATCAATGTATCCCATAATTTCACGATATATTTTGTTTATGATAAACAATTGAAGTCGAAATAGTATGCGTTCCATATTGATTAGTCCCCAAGCTGGTTCTCCCAGGTATGACTGTGGACATGTCTATTGTTTATTATCTATTGTTGTTGACCTATATTAGTCTTTTTTATCTATCTCGGTTATCTTTTATTAATCCCCCTCTTTTGTTTGTCTTATCTCTAGACCTTCTATTCAAAACCGTCGTTCAAGCACTGGTTCTACTCTTCCAAACTCCGAACAAGTCGAAGATGCTGTGCTTTCCTCAGGGGCTAAGTGTCCCAACTGCCCCAAATTCTATAAGCATCAGGGAAACCTTTTTCATCATTTAAAGTTATGCAAGAATAATCAAGATTCTACTAATGATTCCGAAAAAATTGTGTTCCACCAGAATAATCAAACTTCGAGTCAAGTTTCTACTGCTCCTGACGTATTTCAGTGTGATAAGTGTGAAAGCACTTTTCCGAAAATGAGTTATCTTCGAAATCATCAAAAACGATTACACAAGGATCATGAACCGGTCCAGAATGGAATTCAGGTTCCAGAATCTGGAGACGAAACTGCGTCTTCTGTCTCGATGCCTCTTTCACAAGAAGTCAAGAAGAAGAAGAAGAAGAAGGCAAGGAAGCTTTGGAACAAGAAACCTTCAGGTCGCAATTCTCTTAACAACATTAAGAAGGTCACACTCAAGGGAAAGTTGAAGCCTAGAATGGAGGAACCTTCGAACGTTGTGCAGGAAGAGGAGGATGGTGAAATGGATGATGCTGTGAACTTGAGAGAAGATGACGAGGTGACCTTGACTCCTGGTGGCAAGTCTCCTATGTACGTATCATTGGGATGCAGAGAAATTATTATTTTGTGGTTAATTTTATTCACGGACTTTGATTTCTATTCCGTGACTATTATATTTACTATTTAGTAAATGCGTAATTGTCTTAGTTACTATTCTGTAACTATTTTCATCGACTGTGTAATACGATTTACTAATCTTCTTTGTTTTTTTCCTTTATAGCTCCGCCCTGGCAATGAATTCGCAGTTTTCAAGTGAGTTTTCCCAAACGCCGCTCGATGATGATGAAAACGGAGATGAAGACGAGGAGGAAAGAAATGAACAGGAGATTCAAAAACGAGACAGTGTTGTGATAAATGAAAATGGTATACTTCCAATGTCTACAATGGAGGGCCCTTCTAGTCAAGCTAACAACAAATCAAAGGAACTGATGGATTATAATGACAACGATGAGGAGGAGGATAAAGAAAAGGCTGAGGATGAGGAGATGGACCAAGATGCTTCTCGAGAAAGTTCGCAGGACTCAGGAATTCAAACTACTGATGGTGGTGTCCCGATAAATTTGGTCTTACCTCGTCGTCGTGGCCGTCCAATAACCAACGGTAATCCTCAATCTCGGTGTGAACCGTGTGGTCAGTCTTATTCTCAAAAAGGCTTTACAAAGCATCTCTCAAGCCAGACACATCTCCAAATGACACAACAGCAACTTCGGAAAACTGTTGATGAAGAAGAACCCAACGAGGACAACAACATGGAAGATCATCTGAAGACAGTAGAATCGTCCCCGCAATTGTCCACTCTACAAAAACAACCTGCTGAGGACATCTTGAAGCCTTTTACTTGTGATCTCTGTGCTTCGCATTTTAAAAGTAAGGGTGGACTGACACTTCATCGTAACAGGAAACATCATGATCAGGTTCAACTACCAAGTGCACCATCGCCCCCAGCAGTGGTGTTGGCCAAGGAAACCGCAGTAGCATCACCACCACCGCCTTCTTTATCCAGAATCCCAGGACCCATTAAATCCATCAGCAGCAAACTAGGCAAAAGGAAGCGAGCTTCAACTGTGTCGAAAGTGTCCAACATTCCAGATAATGCTTCCACTGTCGCTTCGTCTCCAGAAGAACAGGACCAAATTGAGGAGGAGAAGGAAAAAGAACCAGCCATTCCAAAGAAGAAAGCACGAAAATCAGGCAAAAATCGTGTTAACTTCGACTGTCCCATATGTGGCAAGCATTATATGCTCAAGAAGAGTGTTGAACGTCACATTCAGACAGTACATAAGGAGGAACAGGCTATAAAAGTTGATATTGATGAAGATCATCATGAAAACGACGAAGATCTGGAAGATGAAGATGCTCGTGTTAATGATGATGTGGACATGAACTCGGATGTTGAGGATGATGATGAAGATGAAAAGGTCGCAACTTCTAATGAGTATGGTCAATCACTGATGAATGATTCGAGACTTTCTGATTTGGACACGGGAAAAGTTGCTTCAATTGGAGGTGAAAATGAATCATCGGATGGATCGTTTGGTGTTCCGCCTCCGCCATATAGGTAAGTGTTTGTTTGGTTTGTGTCCACGAAACGAACTTTAATTTTAGTCCACTTTCTCTAAGGGGGTCTGTGGATAAAACTGATGGTAAAGACAAACTCTCTCAAGATGGTCCATCTTCAAGTCATCATAATTCAGAACAGCGAGAACTACAACAACCAATTCATCCACCATCGTCGTTTGAACATCAGCAACAACATATGAATCAATTCGAATTCGATCATAGTCCTTCGATTGAGACGGTCAGTCCTACGGATATGGCTGATGCGTCTGTGGTGGTTGGGGCCGCTGGAGGTTCTTCTGCTGCGACACATCAAGGTGATGACTTGAATGTTCAAATTCAACCTGATCGGAAGTTGTTGAATTCGTATGTAGCCCAGTCTTCCAACCAGCAACAAGTACAAATGAATGTCTCCCGTGTTCAAGAATTGGAACATTTGGAGAAGTTTATTCTGTATTTAGTGAAACAGGAAAATGACTCTTCTAATTTGAAGCAAGTGCAAACACTATTTGATACGTTCAGTGGCTTGATTGTTGCACTTGAAGGCGAACTTGCGGACCAGTGGTTTCAACGAAAGTGTGCCATTTGGTATGTATTATAGGATGTATTTGACCTTTGTTGGGTAATCTTTGTTTTGTTTTCTTCTCCAGGGGTGAAATCTCTCCTTTCGTGTGCAAAACTGAGAGAAAACTGAAGGAGAACGAGAATAATGAAAAATTGACTCGGCTTGAGGCAATAATTGTTAAACTTTTGGAGGAGAAGAATTTCTCTGCGGTTGGTTTGGCTAGATTGAAGGCGGCATTTGATCAATTTTCTACTTTGCTTCTTCAACTTGAGCCCGATGGTCAATTTGACGAGAAGTGGGATGCGCGAGAGAAGGCGATTAGAGATAAAGTTGAGGATTTCAATCGGAAGGGCGTGTGTTTGGCACTGAAGGATTTGCAAGTGAAAATTGTTGAAATGCTGGATAGCAGAATACCGAATCTGGACTTGAAAGATGAAGATATTACGAACGAATTTGATGAATTTGAGAAAACGGTCCTTAGTCTTAGACCGACGGAAAAGAAGTTTAGTGAGGAATATATGCATTGGGTTAAACAACGACATTTTCTTTGGTATGTGCATTTGAATTGGTTGATCTGATGATTTCTCATTTTGTTTGTTTCTTCAGGTCTAGGGTCCAATCGTTCAAGTACAAAGCTGAATTGGAATCTCAAGAGCGTTACTTGGAATGTCAACGTCTTGCCATTCTTAAGCACATCAATGAGATGCCTGATGATATCGAGTTTCTGAAGAAGGCTTTCGGTGATTTGAAATTGTGCATTGGACAAATAGTCGATAAGGCTAAAAGGAATCGATGGCTGCTGATTGACTCTTCGTTGTGGAAGATATACCGGCGCTTTTGTTTGACTCCAACTGCTCAGGAACAGATCGATGCTCGACACTTTATACCTGGCTCTGATCGACGATGGTCCGGACAACAGTGGGTCGAATCGTTTGATCGTGTGTTTACCAGTGCACTGGAACAGTTGCAGAGCGTGCCATCGACCGAACTCGGCGATGGTACGAAGGAATTTCCAGAGCTGGATCAGCTGATGAAATTACTGCACAAAACGGTCAATTGCATTCGACTCAATAAACTGGATGAGGTGATCAAGCAGGAACAACAGATTGAATGGCTGAAAAGTGCACTGAGCAAACTGCCCGACAATATAGTTCGCCCTTTCCACGAAACTTGTTTGGATACTTATAAGGATATGTCCAGTCCACTGAAATGTCTGTACAATTACTGTGCTTATTGGAAGTGTGCTCGCAAGATTCATTACATGTATAAGTAGTACATGGAACGATGGTATCGATAAGTAAGTAAATTAGTCAGACACATAATTCACACATGCACATATGCATCGTTCGTTTCTAATCTCGTTTCTCTGTTCAAAACTCATTGCTGTTTTTATTCTCTATTCTTAACTTTATCCGAACTTTTGTACTTTTCTTTTTTGTATTACGAATAAATAAATTGGCAGAGATTTATTATTAAGGTCGATGTTATCTTGTCAAGATTTTGCACAAAAACATGCGGAAATCTTGGTTTTTATTTGGTTTAAATTTCGCGCGTGTAACGTCCTCTATGTACAGTTTTGTTTGTTATTGTGTAGTGAAGTCGGCTGTTTGTAAATTCTCGCTCGTTTTTTTTTTCAGGCGTGCAGATTTGTATTCACCGTACTCGTATCTATTTCAATATTTCTTATCATTGTGGTTTCTGGATCTTATTTTTTAATTTGATCTCGTAGCTCTGCTCTTCAGTTCTCTCCCCGTATGATTTTCTCCGCCGTTTCTACGCAGTAGAACAGTAGTGTCTTGTGTCTTTATGTATGATATTTGTATTGAGAATCCTTCACTCCCACAACCTACAACCTGAAGAAAATATGGATTCTGTGTCTGCTTCGGAACCATCGTCCACTGGTAATTCTTTTAATTGGGATCGTCAATCAGCACCACAGTTCCACGTTAAAGAGAAACATCCTCCACTGGTGTATTCAATTTCACAGGGAAATTCGGTTGAAAGAGTTGAAGATCCCGTCAAAACGAATCGTGTATGTTCTCGTGAATCCCATTCGGTTAATGGCGATCATATTGAGCACGATTACAACGATGAGGATGATGATGGTAAGATGACTCTAGAAGATAAGAAAGATTTGGTATTCGCGAGTTATTCTGTGTAAGTTCGGGGTTTCTTCCGGAATATTATTGTACTGATCTATTCTTTTTATCCTCTTTTACGCAGTAAATTAAAAAGGAAACGTATTTCCGGTCACGAAGATGAAGAATATGGTGACAAGAGCAAATGCTCTGATCTCGTATATTTGGATGAAGATTTGAATTTTGAAGTAGAATCTGAAGAAGACGAAAATTTGGACAATTCCCTTGATGATGATGATGATAACAACAACGCTGTGAGACTTCCATTTCCTTGTGATAATTGTGATCGATCTTACAGTCATAAAGTTTCACTTACAAAGCATCAGAAACAGAAGCATCGTCCGGAAGATTTAGAGACTACCCCGCCCTCTGATGATACTTCCATCTTTAAATGTGATCTTTGTCCCAAGACGTATCATCGAATGGATTCTCTGAAGCGACACAAAAAGATTGTGCATATGGCTCGAAAGGGTCCATCAGAGCGATTCTCGAAACATCCGAAGAAGGATACTCGACTGGGCACTTTGACTCAAAATAAAGAAGAATATCCATGTGATCGATGTGACAAAAAGTATCAAAGCAAAGGCGCACTTGCTCTTCACGAGAAGAAGAAACATTCCGGGGAGTCTTTGGATTCTCCAGGCCTGCGTACTTCAAGACTGACTGTTCCTTTTTCTACTTCTGATTACCCGGCAAAGGTCAAGGCTAAAATCAAGTCCAAGATCAAGGCTAACACTTCTGGTGCGTACACTTGTGATGTGTGCGGTAAAACTGTGCTGTATCAACGTAGTCTTGAACGTCACATGAAGAATGTGCATCCTAATGCTTGCGGCTTGCTCGGCGACGGCTTGGAGATTCGTGAAGATCAAGAGCCGATTGAAGATGAAGAACAAATTGGTGAAAGATCCAACAATGATGTCTTGAAGTAAGATTCTTGGATTCTGTTTTGAGCTTGATTTTTATCTTTTTATTTTACAGTTCATCACTCGTGAATGTTAACCATGACGAATCGGAGAACCAGAATGATCAAGATTCTATTGTTCCGGAAGGACAGAATTTGAATGAGACTCAATCATTAGGTTTCAAGAAGAAGAAGAAGAAGAGGGACAAGAAGAGGAAGAAAAGCCATAGGCGTTCGAAACATTCGGACAAACCAAGCGAGTCTCCAGAATCGAAGGAACAACAACTTGAGGAGGAAGAATTAGCAATTCCTGACAAGAAGACACGAACAAACAAGAAACTAAAAAGAACTAACGAGTTCGCCTGTCCCCATTGTCCCAAGACGATGATGCATTCACGAAGTGTTGATCGTCATATTAAGCAGAAGCATTCGGAGCAATCAGTTAAGATTGTTCTTCAAGGTGAAGTTCAAAGTGAAAAGATCAACGAAGATCACTTGCCACAAGTGTCTCCCGAGTCGTCTTCCTTGATGGGGAATCTATTGGATCACACCCGAGCAAGTCTCATTTCATCCTCAGATGCTCAAGCAGTGCTCAACGATGATGGAAAAGTTGCGGATCTTTCGATTGAGACAGTCAGTTTTCATGATACTATGAACAACAGCAGTGAAAATGTCGGAGTTGATGAAAGTTTAAAAGGCGAAGCAACCAAAAACACATCGAGGTTCATTTTGATCCAATTGAGTCACATGGAGAAGTTCATGAGTGACATGATAATGCAAGCTGAAGCGAGTGGTGTTGCGCATTCCACTGTGTTGGATGATGTGAAACGTGAGTTTGGTAGACTTTCAGATATGATTTGGGAACTTCAAGTTCAGAAAGGAATGGAGGAAGTTGTGGAGGAATGGGCCGAACGGAAGAGTATGATTTGGTATGTAGATTTAGGTTTGGGATTCACTTGAGCTCTTCTTGAATTTATCTTGATTGACCTTTACTTGATCTCTTGCAGGTCTCAAATTCTTGCCTACCAAACGCGATCTCATTACGCAATTTTGGAACGAAAACGACGATACATCATGAGCCTCATTGAGTTATGCATGCCTGAGGATAGGCAAGAAATTCTTGACAAAATCCATGACTTTCAATTGCAAATTGAACGCATTCAGGATGAGGTGATGCTGGCCCGGTGGATGGCGATTCTGTTCGATATAAAAAAGTTGCATCACTGGTTTTGTGAGAACCAACGCGATGATGAACCTGTTGAATCGATTTTTGCTCCAAAGCGAGCCGATTTGAAGCGAACTTTCGTTCAAGTCTTTGAGACTCAGCTTCACAACATTACTTCCATTGAGCCGCACGTTCGTAGTGGAAACAACTTTCCAGAAATGGATCAATTCATCGACATGATTCGACTTGCGTACCGCTACTTGAAGACTTCGAAGCTCTCGATTCAAACTGGCGAGCAGATGGAATTGATGCGCAGTGCAATGCTCAAACTGCCGGACAACGTTCAGCTAAAGTTCGAGGAAGCGTGCTCGGTCAATGGCTGGTGCGTGGCTTCAAGTCCACTCCGAACTTTGTGCTGCTTCTGTGTGAGCTTAAAGGCAAACTGGCGAAATCAGACGATCTCTTAGTTTCTGTTTTTGTTTGTTAATCATATTTAAACTTTGTTATCATTCATATCACACACATATCTAATACTCAGGTACGTTCATTACTTTATGCTGAGAATCTATTACATGATTACACTTTACTAGGTATGACAAACATTCCTTTAAGAATGTAGTACGATAATAAACGATTTATGAATACATCCAATTACAGATGTTCTTTGATAATTTGGGCATTCAAATGGACATGAATGAAGATACATTTGCATGGAGCCTCTCCATGAATTTTAAAAGAACTGAGAGTAAAGACTTGACCTCAGTCACATCGTAGGTCTCCTGTGTGCAATTTATGATATTCACGCAGATTGGAGTTGTGGTTAAAGCTCAGTCTCATCGTTTCCATGAACTTTTAAATGGGTTATCTTCAGTATGTGTTTGAAAGTGTGGAATCAAAATACTTTTTTGTTTTCATCGTTTTCCACAACCTTCGTAGTCCCATTTTGTTGAGTTCCGCGCGCTTGTCAATAACGGTTACAATCAACGTTTATTTAAGATTCATAATCAAATCAATACATACTACTGTCGAATGCTCTAGCGATTCGTGCAACTCGCTCGACAGACAAATGCAGACTGAATGGGTGAAGGTAAGGAAGAGTGAATGTGAATTAGAGAAATCATTTTGCGGTGAGGGACCATTGAGAGTCGCTAGTGAGGGTGTCTTCAATCGCGATCCAAACTACTTACTAGAACCTACAAGTCGAATGCAACGAGTGCAAAATGAAGATTGACAAGCATGTACAATATCAATTCCGCAACTTGTAACTCAGCACATCATAGAACAGATTTGGATTCTTCTGTTTAAAGTTCTCCTTCAAAGTGTCCTTCACTATTGAAGGTTTACTGAAACAAAACAAAATTGGTTAACAAACGTATATAATTAGAAAGCTCATTGTAGTAGTCACCTGTGAATGTGTTCAATGATTTTGTTCTTCAACCTTTGAGCATTGTGTTTGTCTGCAAAGCAGAGTAAATTGACTATTGAGGTGGAGTCGGATGGAGAAAGCTGAACTTGGGTGAACATTGCCATTTCGCAAACATTCTTCAGCGAATCGATTTGGTACTGAAAATGGGTTAATTAAGTTTAGTTTAGTTTAAATCGCGTCAAAATTACTTTGTCCAACAATGACCACACTTTATCGGCGCATTGTTTCAATCCATCCATCTGTCCGTAGATGAGTTGGATCATCTGTTCGAATGCTTGAACATCAACTTGGGCACAAATCTTCACACGAAATTTGTTCTTGAACAGCCGAGCAAATACGTTTGATTGAGTGGACATAATAGTTTTATGCACCTTCAACACTTTTCCACCAGTGAGCACAAATTGTGCATCAGTGAGACGACCACTTTTGTACAGACCGCTAAAATCATGCGCCATACTGAGTTGATGTTTGTGAGCAAAGGTGTTCTGTCCCGAGCGGGGCTCAACTTGATAAATATCAGCAATGTAGAACACTTGAAAGTGCAGCACAAGTTTATCCTCTTTTGCTCCACCAAGCAAAAATTGACTGTTTTTCATCAATTTCTCAAGTTCAATATACTTTGGCCAGCCAATCGAATCGCCTTTGAATAATATCTTTGATATTTCCATAGTTTCGAATTTATCTCCATTCACCAGAATAGACACTCTCAATTTGACAGCAACTTTTGCACTCGATTCTGCACTTTTCAGCTGTAAATACAACGACAAATGGTCTTGCTCACTGTCCACTTCGTGTAGATGTAACTTGACACAGAATTGAACATCATTTTCATCAGATGCCGCAAAAATGAACGACTCAATTACCGAATTATTATTATTCTTATATTGAGCGGTTAAGTAGTAGGTGCAGAATTTTTCAATACTCCAACGATGCAAACATTTGATCACTCGGGATGGAGTGTATGACCAAGTGAACAATTGCGAATCAGTGTTCAATGCTGCTGGTGACCAACATTGATGAATGACACAGTCAGATGCATTGCCCGGAAATACTTCGATGAACAATTTAGGACGATTCAAAATGAGGCACTTCATGGCGTCATTTTCTGTTAGACTACCTGAGTGACTGTAAGCGAAAAGGACAATCAACCAACATATAGCAACACAACATGTGCTCAAACAATTACTCAATTACTAAACATGAAATTGCGAATTTTTACGGATTGTTAATTAATTAGATTTAAATTATTTCTCGTTACTGAAATGTATAAACTATTGTATAAATGTATCACTATTTGCCTGTATAAACTGCTCCATGAGCGGTAAGCGGGCTGCTTTTTCCCAATAAATTATATATATAACATGTGCTCAAACATACCATCGAATGTACTCGATTGCATTCGATCTCAACAATAAAGCATTGTGCGTGTCCGCAAGCAAAAGAAGTTGGAACACAGAATCGGAATTAAGCCGAAAGCACAGGAAACCTTCACAGATTGCCTTGAGAGAGGACAGTTGATACTGAAACAAAAGAAGAATAGTGACATGTTGGAATTGAATAATAATTTTGTTACCTTGTCTGCAGCGATCAAGAGCATCTCTGCATTCTCACCCAATGAATCCACTTGATTCGAGTAGATGTACTTGAGAAAGACCTGACCAACAGTCGGATCCACATCGGGGATATTGACTTGATTGCCTTGAATGTCATTCTCAAACATGGTCGCAAACACTTCTGACCGAGCACCGAGGATGGCTTTGTGGGCGGCAAATTGTTTCTTCTCACCATCACTACCAAACACCAGAACCACATCGGACAGTGAGTCGTTAGAGCACAAATCGGCATAATTGTGCTCCAGTTGTGTTGAACCCAGTTTGTCATAATCGAATGACCATTTTGACCATTTCACATCATCATGCTCGATTGTGCACAAGAAGGTGACCACATCGCCGAATATGTATCCACTTGAAGGCGCCAGAAAAGTGTCCAAATTGACGGTAAACCGAAAGCAAAGACTACTATTTCCCCTAAATGCTCTACATCCTCCACCATCCGTTATGATATCTGTTCTTCCACTTGGTCCAACTATTGAGAAATTGCATTTATAAGCCAGATGAGCTCTTTGTGGTGTTAAAATCAAGGACACATTTTGCTGATCGTCTGTGCCTCTTGGATACAAACTCAGTTGAAATTGTTGATTTGTTGGTGAGTGAAATATAGATGAAAGTATACACGGATGGGCATTCTCGTCTTTGTTGTCCTTCAGGCAGTAGTAACTGAAATTTTCAATTGTCCACTGGTGGGTGAACTTGATGGCCAATCTGCTGGCTTGAGAATATTTGTGAGTATTGGTAATTTTGGTAGCTGAGGGTGAAGGATCGTTAAGAAGTGCACGTTTGGCTGGTGGTGATGATGAGTTGGAATCATCGTTCCTAGAGAGTTTAGGTGAAGACATGATCCTCGTGGACAAGTAATCTTCTAAAGTCGAAGACAGACTATAAACTTTAGTAGTAACCTCGTAGTTGCTCGCTGATACAAAACAGATCTGTTGAATCGTGAACAGCGACAAGAACAGTGTTGATCACTAGTCTAGTGTGGTTTGGCAATGTTAGTTAGGGATACGCGTAGTAGCAAAGAAAAGAGAGGGAGGACGGGGGCCTAGAGGCTACGGACCACATAATCTGCATATGTGTGAATGTGTGAAGCCTTGAAGGCAATTGACGATGAAGCAACGGACGGTATCGTCATATTGTACATAGAACATTACCGTGTAGGGGGGCAGCTTTTATTACCCTGCCACAGTGTCAAATCATAAAAAAAGTTAAATAGAGAATCGCCTCAAGCGAATGTATAGATTACAGCTATGGTCTTGTCTTGAGACTCTTGACCAATCCCCTTTGCCCTTTGTTCTGTTTAAACTTTAAATTGCATAGCTAAAAAGAAGACCAGAAGTGTTTTATATTTAAAAGTCATTGTAAAAGCGTAATTTATTTTTAAGTTAAAAAAGTATGGGACATTGATGATCACATAGAGGTTATCTTGACAATCAAGACCAAAAATTGAATATTTTTGAAACAACCAATCTCACTGGTCGACGTTTTTGGGAAAATGTAGAGTTAGAGGGAGACTGAGAGAAAGTCGCAGACACAGCAAACACTGCAAATGTAACTTGACTTTCCTTTGTGACAGGTGATGACTCCTCGAATCGACATGTGAAAAATAGATAAGGTAAACAAAGGGACACATTCACATTGTCAATGATAACGTGACTGAAATTATATTTATTATATAATGTAATCTTTAAAAATAAAAATAAAATTAAATCTCTATATGTAACGACATACTTGAAAAGTGACTCTAATTTTACGTTTTCTTGTTTGATTGCTTCTTCAGTTCACTCTTCAACTGATCGAAATCAAATTCGAAATTCTTCGGCGAATCCTTTTCTTTGATTCTGTTGTTCTTTGGTTTTTTCTTCTTTTGCAGCACACTTTCGGTGACCTTTGATTTGATCGCCATCTGTAGGACGTTCATAATTGCACGAACTTCCTCGCCACTGTAGATTCGATCTCGTTGAAAGCTAATGCTGCTCTTGAGTTCGTCGATAGAGGTGTCGGCGATGTTCTCGATGAAAGCGGGGGTTAACACGGCTGGATTCAGTTGAGCTCTGAATTGGATTTAGAAAGTTGATATAATTAAGGAATTACACAAACCTGGTTGAAGTCTCTGGTTCGGGGGTTTCGGAATTGTTTTTATTGGGATTCTTTAGTTTGGATACTTCTGATAGAATCTCCTTCTGTATCTCCTTCTCCACCTCCGTCTCCATTGACACCAATTCCTGTGCAGCAGAATTTTGCTTTTCCTCTCTGATATTTACTGGAGAAGCAGGAGATTCGGTAGCTGCAGTAGCAGAAAGCTGAGATTTACCCAACTCGGTCTGATCGGAATCATAATCGATCAGAGTAGATGAGGAGGAAAAAGCCCGATAATTAGTAGAAGATGCTGAATTCACAGGACTCTGGTTTACGGGAACCTCTTGTGGCGGTGATTGTGGTTGAGGAATCATTTCGGACGAAGCAGAAAGAATCAATTTTTCATATAAAGTTGAGGAACCAGACTTATTGAGACTGTTCTTGGAGAGACGAAACTTGTTGAGCAGACAGCCGAGAAAGGAGGAATTCGAATTCATTGGTGGGAAAATGAGAGAAAGAGAGATATAAGAAAATTCTAGGTGCAAAGGTTGGCTGAAAAGGGTATGTAAGCAGATGTAAACAAGAAAGGCAGGAGAAAGCCAAGCAATGCGGTGCTGCAAAAAGAGAGTTCTGCTATCTGGCGGTTGAATGCAGAAATAACATTATAACGACTCAAAATTTTGAGTCAAAATAACACGAAACAGCATATTTATGTCATTTCAGTGTTATTTGTCCGCGGCTTTGTGTCTGTGTGATTTCAAACACCTAACCTTAAGCTTCACGATGAATCTCAACTCCCTGCCCGACGACTGTCTCCTCATTCTCTTGGAACGATTTGAAGTGAAACATCAAGCCCTATAACTTCGATCTGTGTGCACTCGATGGAAGAGGCTTATTGAACATCGATTATGGCGTAGAGTGACCAAGATTGGCGTGATTTTACGCCGTGGCAAACGTTATATTCGTTTTGACAACAATGTGTCACACGTGATCGCTTTCCATGTGTGACTTCACTGGAATTCAACAGTTTCGAAGACACTCAGCCGTCAAATATTGTCTCTATTGATCAAATGTTCATCGAGCCTCTGCTCTTGTCCCACTACCTCACACAATGGACCGACATTCTAACCCACTTGACATTGTTTCTTTCACCTCAGAAATGTCAAAGTCCGCATTGCCAATCTCGAATGTGGGCACAGATTGACAGGATGAAATCGCTCAAATCGTTGCACTTGGCTTTTGCTGGTGCTGATAAATGGGAAAATTCATGGAGAATTCCAGACAATCTCTCAGTTCTGACTCAATTGGACAGATTTGACCTGTTCGACATGAGGGACAGTGAAATTGGTGCATTGAGTACTCAACTTGGTGCTAATTTGCGATATTTGAAACTCGACTCAATGTCACAGAACACTCGAATGCTCAACTTGGCCAAGTTGACTTCACTTTGTGAGCTTAAAATTGCAATCAAACCATCTTCCCAGCCATATCTCATGGAAATGTTTACTTCACTGGCACAGCTCACCCAACTGACCACCCTTCGTTTGGGCACACTCGATTTGGACCAATTCATGTGGTTGAGCATAAGAAAACCCCGTCTAGGTTATCCCAAGCTGACTGCGATCAAACATTTGCCGTGGACGTTTTTAATACCTGGTTGTTTTTAGGTGATCGTCGAACAGTGGATTCTGATCAACTGTACATTGATTTCGATCGATGCTTCTTTGCCACTATTCCAATCATGTTTACAGCACTCGAAAAGCTTCGCGTTGGTTTGGCTGGTCGCAAAGATGACGCATTTGTCCACATGTTCAACCAGAAAATGAAAGAAAAATTTGTCTTGTGTGATTGTAAATTTAATTATCAATTCTGATGTTTGAGTGAATTGAAGTACATTGATTGGTGTGGTAAAGTGAAGAATTCAATTCTTAAATTTGTAGAATTTCGATGCTAAACTATGAATGATTGTGTACGGTGTTCTGATGTCTAAGTAAAGCTTGATTATATTTATATGTTTTGGTACAACATCGCTAATTGTTTGGCTTCACTTTATGATGGGTCGACTCGAATTGTCCGTCGTCAATGAAGCATTAAACCAAACACGGCCAAAAAATTAAGAGCGAATTTCAGAAATTATTCGCTTAGTGATACAACAAGAAAGACAGCGACAGTGGACAGTCAGTTTAACATTACGGGGTTTTCAAGAAATGTCCCACTAATTTCAATCGGCAATTTATTAGGCTTTGACTCTTCGTTCTGACAACTTCGATTTGTTGGAGTTTTGATGATTCAATGTGAAAGTAGCAACACACAATCGATGTATCGTCCATCACTGATAACCATTAGTCATTAGTTAACTATCAACGCATGTATATAAAGCCAATGCTTTGCATGGCTCAACACCACTCTATTACAACTTAGGTGATTGCCAAACTAACTTTAACACGATTCTCGTCTTCTTACCTACCTCTCAACAATGGTCAAGTCATCCGAGTACGTTGCCAAATACTCAAAGTTGGTCATCTTTGGCTTAGGCCCTGCCAATATTGAGTCGTTATTTCACGCGTATCTTGCCAGTTGTAAGATAGAAAACAGGCGCATCGAGTTTTATCGCTTCGGTAAATACTAACAAGCTCATATTTTAATCGAGTCGGCTGAGGTGTGTAGTCGAATTGTGGGCATTCGCTACATCCGATTGGTTACCGAAACCGATATTGACTCGCCTCGCATCGTTAATAACCGATCCACCATGTTCACAGTTGCGGCCAAATGCTATTTCGAACTAGTGGCGGCCACTTTCATCATTTTGATGCTGACTGATTATTTTCAATCGAAAATTGCTGAACGTTTGGTCCTTAAAAATTCAAACGACATACTGACCGAAGTCAACATCATGCCTCAATTGGTTCCGCGAATTTTGGCCGGACGTGGTCCTTATCTAATTCATTTGCGCAATAAGTACAATGTGAATATTGTCTCGCCCAAGCCATACAGCGTTGATTCCAAGTTCTACATTATCGGGTCACTTGTAAATGTCTGCTGTGCCGAGTCCGAACTGATGGAACGCATTCGCGAGCTCTCCATGCCTCATGGTTACATGTGCGCCTAATCTTGTGTCCTGCTCTCCTTAGCTTATGCACTTGGATTTTTATTTCATTTATTACCTACCTGTGTATTTTGATTTCCTTATATTCTTTATCCTGCATTTTTATTGTGAATTATTTTAAATAACGATTATATTTTTAGTTCCTTATCCTTATTTGTATGGCAACTTTGATCTTTGAATCTTAATATAATAAATTTCGATAATTTTAAAAAATTTAAATCGGCAACATGGACAGTGAAACTCCTGATGCCAACTGGTGGCTAAAAAATGAACTGTTATTGCGAGTAATTTCACGAGCAGTACTGTACTGCCAGTACAGGGTGATATTTTGTGAGTACACAAAGAAATCTGAACTAAGGACACTCGCCAGTGTGCTCACTATTCCTTTTGTTTGCTGAGAAAACCACAATATTCACCCGATCACTCATTCCTCCAATTCTTCTTTCAACACATTTGTAACTTCGCTCCTAGTTACTACTAAGTTGACAATTCAAAAAACAAATTCATAGAACTCTCCATGGAGCTCAACTCACTCCCCTCCGATTGTCTTCTCTTTCTCCTCGAACTTTTTCCCATTAATATCCAAGCCCAACTTCGAGCTGTGTGCACTCAGTGGAAGCTGCTCATTGAACAAGCCTGGCGTAAAGTGAGGAAGATTGGCATAATTCAATATTATGGAAGTAACCAGTGTAATATTGTCTTTGACAGTGCAGTCTCATGGAAAGTTGGTTCTGGTTTGACAAAATTTGTCACCAGTAAACACTTTCCTGGTGTGACTTCATTGGATTTAAGATTTAATTGCATCAATAATTCGGAGAATAAGTTATTTGTGTTCTACTTTCTGACAAAAAAGTGAGACAGTGGACCGTAACACTCACCGATTTGACATTGACGCCTTTTAATGAAAAGTCACAAGCATTTCATTTTGCCATATGGACACAGATCGACTCGATGATGTCGTTGAAGTCACTTCAGTTGCTTTTGCCTAGGCATTGCAATGGAAGGAAAATTTTCCAAACATTTGGAAATGGAAAATATGGAAAATTTTCCATTTTCCATTGGAAATTTCCAAATTTTCCAAACTTTTAGATTCAATTAAAAGGAGGTTATGAGTATCCTAGTTCAAGGAAACAGGTCCTATTGACTAAAACGATGACGAGGAATCCAATGGTTGAGGCAATTTTTGGATACAGAGAGACCCTAGGGCCCCAGAGGGCGCTGATTCCAGAATTCTTGTGAAATGATGGTAGATTGCCGGGATTGGTAGCTTTTAGGCAAAAACGAGGACGGGAAATTCAGAGGTGATGACCATTTTAGAATCCAGACGGACCCTAGGGCCCTAGGTGGCGCTGGTAGTAGTGGAAATTCTAAAATTATGTTTTGGGTCTTATCACACAATTAGAGTGACTGGTTCTTATCCACCAATTGGGTTGCTGGTTAATATCCCACAGTTGGGTTGCTGGTTCTTAACCACCAATTGGTTTGCTGGTTCATATCCACCAATTGGGTTGCAGGTTCATATCCACCAATTGGGTTGCAGGTTCATATCCACCAATTGGTTTGCTGGTTCTTATCCACCAATTGGATTGCTGGTTCATATCCACTTGGCCCACACGCACTTGTCCTAGTCCTAGGGTCTATGGATTCATTGCTGGAACAGTCTACAACAAGATCCAATCACATAAACAAAGGAAAACATGGCGCCACTCGAATGGCAAGAGTGGCATGGCACGAGTGGCTACGCCACTCGCAGTGGCTGCACAAAGTGCACTGAGCCATTTTGCCATTTCGGCGATTTGAGCTTTGTACACATGTTCCACACGCACTTGTCCTATAGTCCTGTCCATGCCGCCTCTCGAATGGCACCAGAGGCTCAGTCACTTGCCTGCCGTGCACAGAGTGGACGAATGCATTTTGCCATTCCTGTGATTCAAGATGCCTATGCATGTGTCACACTTGTCCGAGCCCAAGGGTCTATGGATTCATCGGTTTCCTGTAGCATAGCGACCATCCAAGCACAGTGGCAGATCCTAAATTTCCAATAGCATAGCGACCATCCAAGCACAGTGGCAAATCCTAGATTTCCTGTAGCATAGCAACCATCGGTGCACAATGGAAGATCCTAGATTTTTAATAGCATACTTGCCACTGGCGAATGCCATAATGAATCCTAGCCATTACATAATGAATTCAATCGCCAGTTGATACTCTGTTAGTGGAAGCATGTTTTCCTTTGTGCAAACTGCTGGATAGTGTTGCAGACTGTTCCAGCAATGAATCCATAGATCATAGGGCCCAGACTAATGGGCTAGCACATGTGTATGTAATGTTTAAGTTTTTTCGTACTGAAAGACTACGGACTAAGATTGAGACTGATTGGTTTTTGTCTGTTGACCTTTGAAGGTCAACAGTCAAAGTTGGACTGGATTGGAAGGGTGCAGACGGTTTTCGATACCATTTACCATGTTAGCCGAAATTGGGCTTTTGGCGACACCAATGTCTAGTTTTATTTGAGAAAACATAGATTTTTGAAACATGGCGAGTGGAAGGTTAAATTGATAATATGAAGGACAAATGCTCGATACTTGAACAATCATTACAAAATGGTCATTTGACTGACTAATCTGACTGAATGGCTCCAAGAATAAGCTAGAGACTATTGCAGAGATGTACGATGAGGCTGCTGGAACGTTCGGTTGAGGTTGATCCAGGCTGAGTTGACCAAAGACACGATTACCGGAAACACTGTTGTCGAAATGCATGACGAACAGGAAACTTTCTTTTAGTTGGCGTGGATGTTGTCACTGACCAACGAAACTGAGCGCGTCACCACCAGAATGGCGTCTGTCCTTCCGGTATCTTGCTTAAGTACTTAGATTCAAGATGGACGATTAAAGGAGGATGGAGTAGGAGGGACAATAAGACTGAATGAAACGATCACTCTGGGAGGTGCTGAGACTAACCAATAAGTGTGTGTGTTTGTGTTTTAGCATCAGTGCTGTTGCACATTGCATTGGTGATAAAGGGGAAAACGAATAACAAGAGGTACGCTCATGGGCGTTTGGCTTTGAGGGCTTTCGAGCCTGAGCTTACTTGGCAACAAGATAGCATTTAGCATCGAAGAAGGAATTGAGACATTTTGGCACGAAATGTCATCAGACAATCGGCAAGAGTTAGTTTGGACATTGACTTGCGATTTCTCTGGTTTTAACCAGTAATCGACTTGGGAAGAGTAAAGAGCGAAAGAGAAAGAGTGTTTTTGTACGTGTTTGACGATCTGTTCACGTTTGCAGAGTGTGACACTACTTGTGACTGATGACGCACAGACAACTCGACCATCTTTGAGTTTGTGCTGACCTATGCACTAATTTAGGAACGCGGATTGACTTGACTGATAGATAAAAACCTGATATTAATAAAAATGAACAGTATTTAGAATATTCTAAAAAAATAGAATATTACATGTACATAGCTTGAATCGCTTAAATGGCAAAATGCCTCCATGCACTTCGTGCAGCCACGCCGAGTGGCGTAGCCACTCGTGCCATGCCACTCTTGCCATTCGAGTGGCAGCATGTCTTCCTTTGTACAAACCGCTGGATAGTGTTGCAGACTGTTCCAGCAATGAATCCTAGACCCTAGGGCTCGGACAAGTGCGTGTGGCACATGCATAGGTATCTTGAATCGCAGGAATGGCAAAATGCATTCGTCCACTCTGTGCACGGCAGGCAAGTGACTAAGCCACTCTTGCCATTCGAGTGGCGCCATGTTTTCCTTTGTGCAAACGACTGGATAGTTCTGCAGACTGTTCCAGCAATAAATCCTAGACCCTTGTGCTCGGACAAGTGTGTGAGACACATGCATAGGCATATATTAAATAGTGACACATGTCACTAGGCAGAAAAGCGATGCAGAGAAGCACACAAAAGATCAGTTTATTTTGGGCACGAGCCTCGAGCACAAGCACATCGATTCAATCAAAAACGAGCAAAGGGAAGTGAGCTGGTGACCGATGAAGGGTAACGGACAAGTGAGGATGGGTTTGATGTCTTCTTATATTCCGGATAAGCAAGGGGAGGGGATTGTCGCTTTGGCGGCGACACTGCCGCGCTCAGAATTCAAAAAGAACAAGCGCGCACTACCGAGAACCTTTCTTCACTCACTTACTACTTTTCGATTTCTTGTTGAATGAAGCCATTTCGGGGGCCCAGAACGGGCGAGTGTGGGAAGGATGATATTCCAATGGGATGCGAAATTTGCACTCGGCAATGGTTCTTCTCTTGGTAGTGAACTTCTCACAACCACTTGTCATTAATCTGCCACTCGAGTGAGTGCCAGAGCAATCATTCCAAGGTGGCCCGTTCGGGTCAGCTTGACCAAACCGAATGCATTTGCACCACAATCGAGTTTATTGCTCAATCGCGCATAGACGGGAGAGATGACATTTGACACCGCCACTCGTCCGTGTCCAGATGTGCGCGCTGTGTTTTGTTGCCGAGGCTTGTCCTGCATCGATAAATGACTTTTTCGCTGTAATATATTTTGTAATTAGCAAGAACTAGCGTTGTTGGTTTTTTTGTGTATCGCTATCGAGACACCAGTCCAATGCGAGTGGGCACCGAATGGCCAGTGAGTGCAACTGGACTGAGGCGCGCTACATTGCCCAATTGAACCGTAAAGTTCACATAAATCAGTCCGATCACATTAGCTCAGAACTGAGCAATCCATTGAAGAATTCGACTTTGCCGGCTGTCTCTTTCCCGAAAGGCACAGCGCAACAGCTCATCATCATACACACTCATCCTTGGGTCCAAGTTGGATTCTGTTGGACAGGCCACAGGGCCCAAGTAGTGCACTTGCCCGTGATTTGAAATCCACAGATACCACTTCACTGCCGATCTTTGAACCTTTGCATGCATGAGTCACAACACAGCCACTTGACAACTCGTGAACGTCAATTTATTTGGCTCAAATGTTCATGTTGTCTTCGTTGATGTCTACAATTACCGGCAATTTGTATTTATTAACAGTTTGTATTTTCAGACGTACATATTATTACATAATAGTTAATATTTAATTTGTTACAGATTGAATACATGAAAAGATATTTCACAAATTAAATAATTCTTACAAGAATCGACACTAAATGATCAAAATATTCAAATTTTGTTTAAATTTTGTTTTTTTGGCTTTTGTGACTTTTTTGTTGGATTTTTTGCCTTTGAACGTTTAGCCATTTTTTTGTGCCTTGTCAAAGACCCGATTGTAAGAAGAAAATGTTTAAAGTCTTTTTGATCGTCTGGCGTTGATTCAAATACTGTCATAATTCTTCTAATTGAGTTCATCTCTTTGCTCTCAACATAACCTCTGTATTTTCCTCCGTTTGCGTCATTTATCAATGACTCGTTATCATTTTGATGGTACAGCATATCTATGATGAAGCATTGAATAGCATGATGTGCAATTCCAACAAATTTTGTAAATCCTGAGTGCCATGCTTCTGTTGAGTTATTGTTCAATCTTTCAGCGCTGAGCGTTTGGTAATATTTATTCCATATGTTTACTTCAAACAACGGCTTTTTCTTTGAAAATTCCATTTGTTTATTCCAAGAGATGCCTACCCATGTATCTGCAAAATACACCAGAAAATGTTCAATGTTTGCAATGTTTTCTTGCGTTAATTCTAGTTTGTCATATGCAAAGAAAAATTTTGTTTCTACCAAATATGCCAATGTTTTAGGAACATAATTTGGATGCAAATATTGAAAAGCAAAGAATGCCCTAAATTTGAGTGCAAATTCTTGACATGTTTCATAAAGTGACTTCAACGACGAGTTGATATGTCTGATAAGACAGTCTCCATGATGAAAGTTACAGCCGTCCAATCTACAACTTGGAAAATTCCTACGAATTGAATTGTGCATTTGAATTTCATAATCAGCATGGAACACTTCTGGGCAAAATTCAATGCCAAATCTGTTTAATGTTTCTTTTTTCAAGACCTCATGAATCCTGTTATATGAAACTTCATCTTTGTGTGTCATCAAACAATACACTAGCGGGATGGATAAAATCTTATCGAATGCGTGATAAGTATATAACTGCTCGAATGGCCAAGGAACACAACCAAATGTTCCATCACCGTGAACTACTTTTTCTTTTGCCAGCTTATAAAGGAAAGCATTGGTTGTGAAAATGATTATTCTCCATGTGTCACTTGGTTCGGTATCGGCTGAATCGTAGAGCAAAAAATCATCTTTTTGAAATGTTTTCTAAATGAAATTAATTATTACCAAAATTTAGAATGAGCCATTTGATCACGGTAATGAATCTATCAAATTGTAACGCCAAAGCGAATGTGCGATTCCAATTTCACAACCTCGAGCTCATACTTACTTTGTAAAATTCTGGCAATACCAAGTCTAGCAAGCCATCAAATTTTGGAAATTCAGGAAGTTCTTTTTTATGTTCTCGTTGGACCATTTTCCGAATAGATTCTCTCGAAATTGAGCCACTTAATGAACCTGGTTTGATTACGTTTACTTTAGAGTAGACGGTGGCTGGCCTTATTTTTCTATCAGAATTAGCAATTTTTTAAACAAATTTTTGAATTCTACGTTTGGCATTATCATTTGGATTTGGAGTGCAAGTATGTTGAGGTGGATTATTTTGACTGTTTGTGGCTAAGTATTTGAGGAGGTTTTTATCCCAACGAACACGCATCTTACATTTGTGTGTTGGATAATACCTGCACTGATATTGAGGAGAAGACGCGTTTTCTTTAACGAATGTAAAGTAATGGTTTTCATATAACAAAAATTCATTTCCATGAATTGTCTCCAATGGTTCGGAATCATCATACAAAGATGATTGCATTCTTGCAGTGCTACTACTGATTGCTGGAGTTTGAAAGTGTTTAGGATATGTGGATAGTTCAAACTGTAAATCTACTAGCTCTAATGAATCGCTGTTATTAGAGCTGGGAGAATGAGGCAGTGAGTATGCTGACATTGTTTCATCCGAATCAGACTCGTCGCTTAAATTACATTCTTCATTTAGGTGATCACTTTCGATGATTGACGGACATTGGTTGACATAGGCACTTCTTTGCTCATCACATTGAAAATTTTCGAAAAATTCATCATCATTTTCTTCCTCATTATGATCATATTCATCGATAAAACGATAATTTTTATCATTTGTTTCTACAAATGAACAACTAACAAGATTTATATCAAATTGGTTTCTTTTCAATTCCTTGAAGAGTTTTTGTTTGTCCTTATAATCATCTGGAAATTGAACACTCGGGCCTATCATGGACCACAATTTGGATGCTAATTCGGTTACTGATTCAAACCTAAACAAAGCCGCTCTTTCTAATTTTGAATGGTTTGTGGAATTTCCTTTTTTATCTACAACTGCATGCGAGTCAAACAAATAGAAAATTTTATCAGTTTTCATAATTGCTCTTGAAATCCCATGGCATATTATTATACCACGGGTGTCACTATTTCCATATTTTGAATTTTCTTGTTTTTTGAAAAAATCCAATAAAGCTTCAGTAATCCTATCTTTCGATCTTATTCCCGAGAAATTGTCATCCTCTTCAACAAAGAGACCAGTTATTGTACCATCAAACAAATAAAAATTTCGTTTAAGTTCACTTGCTGCCAAAAATCGATTTTCAAGTTCATTTTTTTTCGTTTCTTTAATTACTTTCATGGAATCTCCATAATATTTATCTCCACAATATATTATTTTCGCAAGAATATCTGGAGTAATAGGGTCGAATCGTTCAGAATATGCACATGCAACACCGTCAATAGCAGTGCATTGTAAACCTTTATGATCCTCTTTAATAAGTGGATCACTAGAAGATTGATTAATGTTTCCAATTACCAGAGTATCACTTCCAACTGTAACCCAATGAGGATTGATAATTTCGCAATTGCTGATGGAACTATTCGAGTGTGTTGGTTGGTAATGTTGAACAAATTGGTCGTTGGTTTCGGGATGAAACTTTGCTGAAGCTACATCAGCCAAAAGTTGGAGCCCATCAAATCCTGACGAATGGCAATTTGTAGTCGTTGATTCAGGTGATCCAGCAACTTCTATTGTGGTGGTCAATACCATTTTGCTTGATCATTGAAGTCAAAAAAACAAAAAAAAATCCAATTCAATGAAAACACGTTGGTATTGTGTGTGTGTGATCACATAGGCTGCAGTGCAGTGCATTCATGCCGGTAGATTGGCGCCAAGCACATTGTATTTGTGAATGTTGTTTCTGAACATTTGATTTACTTAACATTAAGGGCAATAATAATAATTTCAAATTTGTTTTAATTGTAGAAATGTTTATTGGAATATTCATTCATTCTCAAAATCCGCATCATTCCTTTCTGGTCGCGGTGTGAGACACGACTCACCAGGTTGAGTCATTCCTCGCGATCTGCGTCCTTTGACTTTGCTTCGTAGGGATCAATGTCAGCTCGCCTACAGATCCGGTTAATCTAGTCGAGTCACCTTATCCTTGATTTGCCAACAGATCGCCTTCCTCGGGGCATCGTGGCCAGCCTTGGCTGTAGCCACTTGAACACGGATTTAAATTGCATGTTCCAATAGTATTTGTATAGTATAGAATAGAAACAACTTGTAAACAACATAATGATCCCAATGGCATGGAATTTCATGCCATTTGTAGCCTGAGCTTGCGTGACGAATACTGCATTTTTATTATTCAACATTACAAATTTACATTACGAATAGGGGAATAATTTAGCTAGTTAAAAGTCTTCGGAAATGGACCAACTCATTCAATACATCAATTTGCTATCAAACTCCCTTGAGGATCGTAAGGTTGCGTATTACAACCTGCGTTTATACATCACTCGGTAACATCATATTCGAAACATACACATGTCCAAAGAAATGAAGGTGAAAATGTTGATCCAAAGTTATACTTGCATATTGAAAAATCTTTGTTTCTTGATTTCTCCATCAGCAGTACCTTCACCTGGGCCGCCTTCTTTGGCCACTTCATCCATCACTGGTTCGGCAGCTTCTTCAGCAGCCTGCTCAACCTCTGCTTTGGCATCCTCCTCTTCTGCTTGCATCTCCTGTTGGCTCAATTTGTCCACTGTGGATAGTCCTGCTTCGGGGTCGAAACCTTTGGAGGGAGGCCTGATACTTCCGACGGTCTTTTCCTGTGCTACTTTTGCGCTCTTTGCACCTGAATCGTTTTTCGAGTGTTTGCCTGAAGTTTCTTTTGCACAGCTTTTGGCGGTTTTCGAAGCTGATTTTGCGCTCTTCTCAGACTTGATTTTTGACGAAATATTTGAAGATTTAATATTTTCTTTGATGGAAGATTTTGCACTTTTGCCCGATGGCAATGCTGCTGACTTGGGTCTCCTCTTGGAAATCTACTCCACTCTTTATTTGTGCTACTTTTACGCACTTGCCTGTGCTGTGCGTGCACTGGTAAGTGATTCAAATAAATCAGATTTCAAAATTTTTGTGCAAATTATTGCTATCGAATGCGCTCAAGTGTGTTTACAAGTGCACTGCACTGCACTGCAATGCATTAGTGCACTGTACATTGTACATGTTGATTGTCGCTGTTGCTAATTGATTACTGGCGAATTATTTTTTATATCAATGGCTCGATCATCACTCGCATTCGTTGGTGATCGATCTTCAATAGTCACTGGCGAGAATGAGGTTCTCGTTGCCATAAATGTGTTAACACGACAAGTTTTGTGCTAAAGTTAAACTAGCATAACCAGACGGAGGGCAACTTAAAGCAGCCAACTTGGTGTGTTAAAATGCTGTTGCCCCAAAATAGTGAACGTCAATAAACGAAATGGACACCGAAATTGCCCGAATTGGTGGTGGTAAATGTTGTGTTTGGTCAATCTCCAATATGTGGCAAAGAGGGACAACAGACGATAAAGACATGATGATAATCGATCTGATCACCGAGTAATTATCCTTTTCGTAATTGCAATTAATCGCAAGTGATGAAATCAAGCAGTGAGCTCACCACACACACACACACACGCACACTGCACTTCAGTTTTGTTTCTGCAAAAATGAACTCAACCAAACGAAGATAGATAGCGTTCTTAATTTTGAATTTGCAATTTAAAATTAAGAAGTAAACTTTACCGCGCTCACTCCATGTCCCATTCATGTTTGTGTGACTTTCATTATAGTTGGACTCACCACAGAAGCAAAACATTGGTATGCTATTGTTGCAATAGTATTGTATAAGAATTAAGCGAACCGGATCGTTTGGGCTTTCAACTCATCGTCAAAATGAATACTTAAATAATGACGTAAATTGATTGATTGATTTATTGAATTGTATGACAATGGAGAATGAAATTCAAAACACTTTTTATCACAACTCGTGCATCAACTTGTGCTTTATTTGTGACTGAACTTGGGTTGAGTACAAAGTGTATTTGTTGAATGTGACCTATGGGTCTAATAGTGACATTGACACATTAGTAGATCCAAGTCAATGTCATCGAGTGAGGTGCCAACTAAATCTTTGCCCATCTAAGCATCATCCCCTGGGTCAATGGAGTCATTGTCCAGTGTCGTCGTGACTGTTTGCTTCTTATTCGACTTGTTCCACTTGTGTGACAAGTGACACTGGTCCTTGTGTGTGGCGTTGTGGCCATTCTAAAGTTTTGCACCACAAGTTAGGAAAAGAACGATGTGCACGAAAAAATGATTCAAATGAGCTTTTTGTGGGTTTTCGTTACTAAATGGGCGATGATGTTATGTTGAGCACGAAAATGATTGACTACAAGTTTGTGCTTGACTGCCCCATGTTGCAACAGCGGTGAATACATTTCAACCCATATATCGTACACAGATGGCTTCGTGGTCAGTCGGACCGAATTACAGATATTTCAAAAGTGTCACAACAAAACAGAAAACCAAGTGCACTCAAGTGAAAGTGTTCATTCTCGCAGGCTAAGGTTCTATCGATTTTCCCAATAACACTGCACTGTCATGACAATTGAAGCTGCTCTTAACTCAAACTTGACAATTGTCTCTAGCATGGCCATATGGCTAGACAGAGAGAAAAGACATTCATGCAATTGCATTCGACACTCGTTGCTATTTGAGCCAATGAAACGACCGAGTAAGTACAATTTGTTTGACCATGTTAACCAGTTAATTAAATTGTCAATGACTCTATCGCTCGCATTCATTGGTGAGCGATCTCCAATAATCACTGGCGAGAATGATTCCACCCAGGTTTCATAAATCATAAATTTTGTTCTACATCTAGTGCAAGCGCACTGTATCTCTTTCTAGAATATATTCGGTCACACAACCAAATCTAAAGTCAATTGTATTATGCCTTGCTTAATGCTCAATAAAATCAAACTTTACGTCTAAAAAAACCAAGGTTTCATTGCCATAATAGTGTGAACGCGACATACGGACATTCCCAGAAGGTGTTAATGTCAATAGGCCATCTGACGCCCGTCGGACCAGACAACTTCCCCTAGCAATTGCTAATTTCTTTTCAGGGTCATGTAGATTACATTTGACAATGGCAATTTGACCCTGCTTCAAATGCACACTTGAATGCATGCATTGGCACAGTTGATGGCTTCATCGAGGTGCAGCTACTGTTTTGCCAATACAAGATGAATGCCTCTCTTTGCAATGAGTCATTGCCAATGACCCTCTTCAATGTGCACATCAATGTAGCCTACATTAATTGGGCAAAGAATGTACAACATGTTAACAACTATGTGAGACTATGCTTGTGTTTCCATGATTTGAGTGATTGCCTTAGTTTAAACGAAAGATGAAAATTGTTTCACTTCACAAACATTCTTACAAATTAAGTCTTGCAGTACTAAACTATAATAAAGTCCTTTTTGTGAAACTTGAGTTCGCTTTATTCGCTCACCGACATTGGTTCACCTTCACCTTGGTGGCACACCAATTTGACTAGAAGTAATTAGAGTACGTACTCCCAACATGGCTTTGCTAGCCATATCGCCATTTTAATATGAAAAAAGAATATCAAGTGTCAATGGTGTTTAATAGATTGTGTGGCGGAGTATTGCACCAAATGGAGATGCAAGTTCTGAGCCTAACTTCATTATCATCAGAGAGATGTCAGACAGATGCGGTGCGTAACAAGAAAGCTACTGCAGTGGCAATATACCCGTTCAGTAGCTCGTATTTCTCAAACGAACAATTGCACCGCGAATGAGCGAGCAGTGCAAAGTTACATGCAAAGTTTCCATCGATTAGTCTGAAAAGATCTAATCTGCCTAGTGATCAAGTGAATGGGATTGCGTAGTACAGCTGCAACGACTTGAATTGTGTCTCAGAGCTTCACTTCAATTGTAATCGGCACTGCACCTTTTCCTGAGCTAATGTAAATTGTCCATTTGCAGGTAAAGTTCGTCGTCTGTGTGACAATTCTGTTGAATTGTACTGGTCAGTGCACCTTTTCCTGAGCTAATGTAAATTGTCCATTTGCAGGTAAAGTTCGTCGTCTGTGTGACAATTCTGTTGAATTGTAATCGGCACTGCACCTTTTCCTCAGCTAATGTAAATTGTCCATTTGCAGGTAAAGTTCGTCGTCTGTCTGACAATTCTGTTTAATTGTAATCGGCACTGCACCTTTTCCTCAGCTAATGTAAATTGTCCATTTGCAGGTAAAGTTCGTCGTCTGTGTGACAATTCTGTTTAATTGTAATCGGCACTGCACCTTTTCCTGAGCTAATGTAAATTGTCCATTTGCAGGTAAAGTTCGTCGTCTGTGTGACAATTCTGTTTAATTGTAATCGGCACTGCACCTTTTCCTGAGCTAATGTAAATTGTCCATTTGCAGGTAAAGTTCGTCGTCTGTGTGACAATTCTGTTTAATTGTACTGGTCAGTGCACCTTTTCCTGAGCTAACGAAAATTGTCCATTTGCAGGTAAAGTTCGTCGTCTGTGTGACAATTCTGTTTAATTGTACTGGTCAGTGCACCTTTTCCTGAGCTAATGAAAATTGTCCATTTGCAGGTAAAGTTCGTCGTCTGTGTGACAATTCTGTTGAATTGTACTGGTCAGTGCACCTTTTCCTGAGCTAATGTAAATTGTCCATTTGCAGGTAAAGTTCGTCGTCTGTGTGACAATTCTGTTGAATTGTAATCGGCACTGCACCTTTTCCTGAGCTAATGTAAATTGTCCATTTGCAGGTAAAGTTCGTCGTCTGTGTGACAATTCTGTTTAATTGTAATCGGCACTGCACCTTTTCCTCAGCTAATGTAAATTGTCCATTTGCAGGTAAAGTTCGTCGTCTGTGTGACAATTCTGTTTAATTGTACTGGTCAGTGCACCTTTTCCTGAGCTAACGAAAATTGTCCATTTGCAGGTAAAGTTCGTCGTCTGTGTGACAATTCTGTTTAATTGTACTGGTCAGTGCACCTTTTCCTGAGCTAATGTAAATTGTCCATTTGCAGGTAAAGTTCGTCGTCTGTGTGACAATTCTGTTTAATTGTAATCGGCACTGCACCTTTTCCTCAGCTAATGTAAATTGTCCATTTGCAGGTAAAGTTCGTCGTCTGTCTGACAATTCTGTTTAATTGTAATCGGCACTGCACCTTTTCCTCAGCTAATGTAAATTGTCCATTTGCAGGTAAAGTTCGTCGTCTGTGTGACAATTCTGTTTAATTGTACTGGTCAGTGCACCTTTTCCTGAGCTAACGAAAATTGTCCATTTGCAGGTAAAGTTCGTCGTCTGTGTGACAATTCTGTTTAATTGTAATCGGCACTGCACCTTTTCCTGAGCTAATGTAAATTGTCCATTTGCAGGTAAAGTTCGTCGTCTGTGTGACAATTCTGTTGAATTGTAATCGGCACTGCACCTTTTCCTCAGCTAATGTAAATTGTCCATTTGCAGGTAAAGTTCGTCGTCTGTCTGACAATTCTGTTTAATTGTAATCGGCACTGCACCTTTTCCTCAGCTAATGTAAATTGTCCATTTGCAGGTAAAGTTCGTCGTCTGTGTGACAATTCTGTTTAATTGTAATCGGCACTGCACCTTTTCCTGAGCTAATGTAAATTGTCCATTTGCAGGTAAAGTTCGTCGTCTGTGTGACAATTCTGTTTAATTGTAATCGGCACTGCACCTTTTCCTGAGCTAATGTAAATTGTCCATTTGCAGGTAAAGTTCGTCGTCTGTGTGACAATTCTGTTTAATTGTACTGGTCAGTGCACCTTTTCCTGAGCTAACGAAAATTGTCCATTTGCAGGTAAAGTTCGTCGTCTGTGTGACAATTCTGTTTAATTGTACTGGTCAGTGCACCTTTTCCTGAGCTAATGTAAATTGTCCATTTGCAGGTAAAGTTCGTCGTCTGTGTGACAATTCTGTTGAATTGTAATCGGCACTGCACCTTTTCCTCAGCTAATGTAAATTGTCCATTTGCAGGTAAAGTTCGTCGTCTGTCTGACAATTCTGTTTAATTGTAATCGGCACTGCACCTTTTCCTCAGCTAATGTAAATTGTCCATTTGCAGGTAAAGTTCGTCGTCTGTGTGACAATTCTGTTTAATTGTACTGGTCAGTGCACCTTTTCCTGAGCTAACGAAAATTGTCCATTTGCAGGTAAAGTTCGTCGTCTGTGTGACAATTCTGTTTAATTGTAATCGGCACTGCACCTTTTCCTCAGCTAACGTAAATTGTCCATTTGCAGGTAAAGTTCGTCGTCTGTGTGACAATTCTGTTTAATTGTACTGGTCAGTGCACCTTTTCCTGAGCTAACGAAAATTGTCCATTTGCAGGTAAAGTTCGTCGTCTGTGTGACAATTCTGTTTAATTGTAATCGGCACTTCACCTTTTCCTCAGCTAACGAAAATTGTCCATTTGCAGGTAAAGTTCGTCGTCTGTGTGACAATTCTGTTGAATTGTAATCGGCACTGCACCTTTTCCTCAGCTAATGTAAATTGTCCATTTGCAGGTAAAGTTCGTCGTCTGTCTGACACTTCTGTTTAATTGTACTGGTCAGTGCACCTTTTCCTGAGCTAACGAAAATTGTCCATTTGCAGGTAAAGTTCGTCGTCTGTGTGACAATTCTGTTTAATTGTAATCGGCACTGCACCTTTTCCTCAGCTAATGTAAATTGTCCATTTGCAGGTAAAGTTCGTCGTCTGTGTGACAATTCTGTTTAATTGTAATCGGCACTGCACCTTTTCCTGAGCTAACAAAAATTGTCCATTTGCAGGTAAAGTTCGTCGTCTGTGTGACAATTCTGTTTAATTGTAATCGGCACTGCACCTTTTCCTCAGCTAATGTAAATTGTCCATTTGCAGGTAAAGTTCGTCGTCTGTCTGACAATTCTGTTTAATTGTACTGGTCAGTGCACCTTTTCCTGAGCTAACGAAAATTGTCCATTTGCAGGTAAAGTTCGTCGTCTGTGTGACAATTCTGTTTAATTGTACTGGTCAGTGCACCTTTTCCTGAGCTAACGAAAATTGTCCATTTGCAGGTAAAGTTCGTCGTCTGTGTGACAATTCTGTTTAATTGTACTGGTCAGTGCACCTTTTCCTGTGCTAATGTAAATTGTCCATTTGCAGGTAAAGTTCGTCGTCTGTGTGACAATTCTGTTGAACTGTAATCGGCACTGCACCTTTTCCTCAGCTAACGAAAATTGTCCATTTGCAGGTAAAGTTCGTCGTCTGTGTGACAATTCTGTTTAATTGTAATCGGCACTGCACCTTTTCCTCAGCTAATGTAAATTGTCCATTTGCAGGTAAAGTTCGTCGTCTGTGTGACAATTCTGTTTAATTGTACTGGTCAGTGCACCTTTTCCTGAGCTAACGAAAATTGTCCATTTGCAGGTAAAGTTCGTCGTCTGTCTGACAATTCTGTTGAATTGTAATCGGCACTGCACCTTTTCCTGAGCTAATGTAAATTGTCCATTTGCAGGTAAAGTTCGTCGTCTGTCTGACAATTCTGTTTAATTGTAATCGGCACTGCACCTTTTCCTGAGCTAATGTAAATTGTCCATTTGCAGGTAAAGTTCGTCGTCTGTGTGACAATTCTGTTGAATTGTAATCGGCACTGCACCTTTTCCTGAGCTAACGAAAATTGTCCATTTGCAGGTAAAGTTCGTCGTCTGTGTGACAATTCTGTTTAATTGTACTGGTCAGTGCACCTTTTCCTGTGCTAATGTAAATTGTCCATTTGCAGGTAAAGTTCGTCGTCTGTGTGACAATTCTGTTGAACTGTAATCGGCACTGCACCTTTTCCTCAGCTAACGAAAATTGTCCATTTGCAGGTAAAGTTCGTCGTCTGTGTGACAATTCTGTTTAATTGTACTGGTCAGTGCACCTTTTCCTGAGCTAACGAAAATTGTCCATTTGCAGGTAAAGTTCGTCGTCTGTCTGACAATTCTGTTTAATTGTACTGGTCAGTGCACCTTTTCCTGAGCTAACGAAAATTGTCCATTTGCAGGTAAAGTTCGTCGTCTGTGTGACAATTCTGTTGAATTGTAATCGGCACTGCACCTTTTCCTGAGCTAATGTAAATTGTCCATTTGCAGGTAAAGTTCGTCGTCTGTGTGACAATTCTGTTTAATTGTACTGGTCAGTGCACCTTTTCCTGAGCTAATGTAAATTGTCCATTTGCAGGTAAAGTTCGTCGTCTGTGTGACAATTCTGTTTAATTGTACTGGTCAGTGCACCTTTTCCTGAGCTAACGAAAATTGTCCATTTGCAGGTAAAGTTCGTCGTCTGTGTGACAATTCTGTTTAATTGTACTGGTCAGTGCACCTTTTCCTGAGCTAATGTAAATTGTCCATTTGCAGGTAAAGTTCGTCGTCTGTCTGACAATTCTGTTGAATTGTAATCGGCACTGCACCTTTTCCTCAGCTAATGTAAATTGTCCATTTGCAGGTAAAGTTCGTCGTCTGTGTGACAATTCTGTTTAATTGTACTGGTCAGTGCACCTTTTCCTGAGCTAACGAAAATTGTCCATTTGCAGGTAAAGTTCGTCGTCTGTGTGACAATTCTGTTTAATTGTACTGGTCAGTGCACCTTTTCCTGAGCTAATGAAAATTGTCCATTTGCAGGTAAAGTTCGTCGTCTGTGTGACAATTCTGTTGAATTGTAATCGGCACTGCACCTTTTCCTCAGCTAATGTAAATTGTCCATTTGCAGGTAAAGTTCGTCGTCTGTGTGACAATTCTGTTGAATTGTAATCGGCACTGCACCTTTTCCTGAGCTAATGTAAATTGTCCATTTGCAGGTAAAGTTCGTCGTCTGTGTGACAATTCTGTTTAATTGTACTGGTCAGTGCACCTTTTCCTGTGCTAATGTAAATTGTCCATTTGCAGGTAAAGTTCGTCGTCTGTGTGACAATTCTGTTGAACTGTAATCGGCACTGCACCTTTTCCTCAGCTAACGAAAATTGTCCATTTGCAGGTAAAGTTCGTCGTCTGTGTGACAATTCTGTTGAATTGTAATCGGCACTGCACCTTTTTCCTCAGCTAATGTAAATTGTCCATTTGCAGGTAAAGTTCGTCGTCTGTGTGACAATTCTGTTTAATTGTACTGGTCAGTGCACCTTTTCCTGAGCTAACGAAAATTGTCCATTTGCAGGTAAAGTTCGTCGTCTGTCTGACAATCCTGTTTAATTGTAATCGGCACTGCACCTTTTCCTGAGCTAATGTAAATTGTCCATTTGCAGGTAAAGTTCGTCGTCTGTGTGACAATTCTGTTTAATTGTAATCGGCACTGCACCTTTTCCTGAGCTAATGTAAATTGTCCATTTGCAGGTAAAGTTCGTCGTCTGTGTGACAATTCTGTTTAATTGTACTGGTCAGTGCACCTTTTCCTGAGCTAACGAAAATTGTCCATTTGCAGGTAAAGTTCGTCGTCTGTGTGACAATTCTGTTTAATTGTACTGGTCAGTGCACCTTTTCCTGTGCTAATGTAAATTGTCCATTTGCAGGTAAAGTTCGTCGTCTGTGTGACAATTCTGTTGAATTGTAATCGGCACTGCACCTTTTCCTCAGCTAATGTAAATTGTCCATTTGCAGGTAAAGTTCGTCGTCTGTCTGACAATTCTGTTTAATTGTAATCGGCACTGCACCTTTTCCTGAGCTAACGAAAATTGTCCATTTGCAGGTAAAGTTCGTCGTCTGTGTGACAATTCTGTTTAATTGTACTGGTCAGTGCACCTTTTCCTGAGCTAACGAAAATTGTCCATTTGCACGTAAAGTTCGTCGTCTGTCTGACAATTCTGTTGAATTGTAATCGGCACTGCACCTTTTCCTGAGCTAATGTAAATTGTCCATTTGCAGGTAAAGTTCGTCGTCTGTGTGACAATTCTGTTTAATTGTACTGGTCAGTGCACCTTTTCCTGAGCTAACGAAAATTGTCCATTTGCAGGTAAAGTTCGTCGTCTGTGTGACAATTCTGTTTAATTGTACTGGTCAGTGCACCTTTTCCTCAGCTAATGTAAATTGTCCATTTGCAGGTAAAGTTCGTCGTCTGTGTGACAATTCTGTTTAATTGTACTGGTCAGTGCACCTTTTCCTCAGCTAATGTAAATTGTCCATTTGCAGGTAAAGTTCGTCGTCTGTCTGACAATTCTGTTTAATTGTAATCGGCACTGCACCTTTTCCTCGGCTAATGTAAATTGTCCATTTGCAGGTAAAGTTCGTCGTCTGTGTGACAATTCTGTTTAATTGTACTGGGCAGTGCACCTTTTCCTGAGCTAACGTAAATTGTCCATTTGCAGGTAAAGTTCGTCGTCTGTGTGACAATTCTGTTTAATTGTACTGGTCAGTGCACCTTTTCCCTGTGCTAATGTAAATTGTCCATTTGCAGGTAAAGTTCGTCGTCTGTGTGACAATTCTGTTGAACTGTAATCGGCACTGCACCTTTTCCTCAGCTAACGAAAATTGTCCATTTGCAGGTAAAGTTCGTCGTCTGTGTGACAATTCTGTTGAATTGTAATCGGCACTGCACCTTTTCCTCAGCTAATGTAAATTGTCCATTTGCAGGTAAAGTTCGTCGTCTGTGTGACAATTCTGTTTAATTGTACTGGTCAGTGCACCTTTTCCTGAGCTAACGAAAATTGTCCATTTGCAGGTAAAGTTCGTCGTCTGTCTGACAATCCTGTTTAATTGTAATCGGCACTGCACCTTTTCCTCAGCTAATGTAAATTGTCCATTTGCAGGTAAAGTTCGTCGTCTGTCTGACAATTCTGTTTAATTGTAATCGGCACTGCACCTTTTCCTGAGCTAATGTAAATTGTCCATTTGCAGGTAAAGTTCGTCGTCTGTGTGACAATTCTGTTTAATTGTACTGGTCAGTGCACCTTTTCCTGAGCTAACGAAAATTGTCCATTTGCAGGTAAAGTTCGTCGTCTGTGTGACAATTCTGTTTAATTGTACTGGTCAGTGCACCTTTTCCTGAGCTAACGAAAATTGTCCATTTGCAGGTAAAGTTCGTCGTCTGTGTGACAATTCTGTTTAATTGTACTGGTCAGTGCACCTTTTCCTGAGCTAATGTAAATTGTCCATTTGCAGGTAAAGTTCGTCGTCTGTGTGACAATTCTGTTGAATTGTAATCGGCACTGCACCTTTTCCTCAGCTAATGTAAATTGTCCATTTGCAGGTAAAGTTCGTCGTCTGTCTGACAATTCTGTTTAATTGTAATCGGCACTGCACCTTTTCCTCAGCTAATGTAAATTGTCCATTTGCAGGTAAAGTTCGTCGTCTGTGTGACAATTCTGTTTAATTGTACTGGTCAGTGCACCTTTTCCTGAGCTAACGAAAATTGTCCATTTGCAGGTAAAGTTCGTCGTCTGTGTGACAATTCTGTTGAATTGTAATCGGCACTGCACCTTTTCCCTCAGCTAATGTAAATTGTCCATTTGCAGGTAAAGTTCGTCGTCTGTCTGACACTTCTGTTTAATTGTACTGGTCAGTGCACCTTTTCCTGAGCTAACGAAAATTGTCCATTTGCAGGTAAAGTTCGTCGTCTGCGTGACAATTCTGTTGAATTGTAATCGGCACTGCACCTTTTCCTCAGCTAATGTAAATTGTCCATTTGCAGGTAAAGTTCGTCGTCTGTGTGACAATTCTGTTTAATTGTAATCGGCACTGCACCTTTTCCTGAGCTAACGAAAATTGTCCATTTGCAGGTAAAGTTCGTCGTCTGTGTGACAATTCTGTTGAATTGTAATCGGCACTGCACCTTTTCCTCAGCTAATGTAAATTGTCCATTTGCAGGTAAAGTTCGTCGTCTGTGTGACAATTCTGTTTAATTGTACTGGTCAGTGCACCTTTTCCTGAGCTAACGAAAATTGTCCATTTGCAGGTAAAGTTCGTCGTCTGTGTGACAATTCTGTTTAATTGTACTGGTCAGTGCACCTTTTCCTGAGCTAACGAAAATTGTCCATTTGCAGGTAAAGTTCGTCGTCTGTGTGACAATTCTGTTGAATTGTAATCGGCACTGCACCTTTTCCTCAGCTAATGTAAATTGTCCATTTGCAGGTAAAGTTCGTCGTCTGTCTGACAATTCTGTTTAATTGTAATCGGCACTGCACCTTTCCTCAGCTAATGTAAATTGTCCATTTGCAGGTAAAGTTCGTCGTCTGTGTGACAATTCTGTTTAATTGTACTGGTCAGTGCACCTTTTCCTGAGCTAACGAAAATTGTCCATTTGCAGGTAAAGTTCGTCGTCTGTGTGACAATTCTGTTTAATTGTACTGGTCAGTGCACCTTTTCCTGAGCTAATGTAAATTGTCCATTTGCAGGTAAAGTTCGTCGTCTGTGTGACAATTCTGTTGAATTGTAATCGGCACTGCACCTTTTCCTGAGCTAATGTAAATTGTCCATTTGCAGGTAAAGTTCGTCGTCTGTCTGACAATTCTGTTGAATTGTAATCGGCACTGCACCTTTTCCTCAGCTAATGTAAATTGTCCATTTGCAGGTAAAGTTCGTCGTCTGTGTGACAATTCTGTTGAATTGTAATCGGCACTGCACCTTTTCCTGAGCTAACGAAAATTGTCCATTTGCAGGTAAAGTTCGTCGTCTGTGTGACAATTCTGTTTAATTGTACTGGTCAGTGCACCTTTTCCTCAGCTAATGTAAATTGTCCATTTGCAGGTAAAGTTCGTCGTCTGTCTGACAATTCTGTTTAATTGTAATCGGCACTGCACCTTTTCCTGAGCTAATGTAAATTGTCCATTTGCAGGTAAAGTTCGTCGTCTGTGTGACAATTCTGTTTAATTGTACTGGTCAGTGCACCTTTTCCTGAGCTAACGAAAATTGTCCATTTGCAGGTAAAGTTCGTCGTCTGTGTGACAATTCTGTTTAATTGTACTGGTCAGTGCACCTTTTCCTGTGCTAATGTAAATTGTCCATTTGCAGGTAAAGTTCGTCGTCTGTGTGACAATTCTGTTGAACTGTAATCGGCACTGCACCTTTTCCTCAGCTAACGAAAATTGTCCATTTGCAGGTAAAGTTCGTCGTCTGTGTGACAATTCTGTTTAATTGTAATCGGCACTGCACCTTTTCCTCAGCTAATGTAAATTGTCCATTTGCAGGTAAAGTTCGTCGTCTGTGTGACAATTCTGTTTAATTGTACTGGTCAGTGCACCTTTTCCTGAGCTAACGAAAATTGTCCATTTGCAGGTAAAGTTCGTCGTCTGTCTGACAATCCTGTTTAATTGTAATCGGCACTGCACCTTTTCCTGAGCTAATGTAAATTGTCCATTTGCAGGTAAAGTTCGTCGTCTGTCTGACAATACTGTTTAATTTTAATCGGCAGTGCACCTTTTCCTGAGCTAATGTAAATTGTCCATTTGCAGGTAAAGTTCGTCGTCTGTGTGACAATTCTGTTTAATTGTACTGGTCAGTGCACCTTTTCCTGAGCTAACGAAAATTGTCCATTTGCAGGTAAAGTTCGTCGTCTGTCTGACAATCCTGTTTAATTGTAATCGGCACTGCACCTTTTCCTGAGCTAATGTAAATTGTCCATTTGCAGGTAAAGTTCGTCGTCTGTGTGACAATTCTGTTTAATTGTACTGGTCAGTGCACCTTTTCCTGAGCTAACGAAAATTGTCCATTTGCAGGTAAAGTTCGTCGTCTGTCTGACAATCCTGTTTAATTGTAATCGGCACTGCACCTTTTCCTGAGCTAATGTAAATTGTCCATTTGCAGGTAAAGTTGGTCGTCTGTCTGACAATTCTGTTGAATTGTAATCGGCACTGCACCTTTTCCTCAGCTAATGTAAATTGTCCATTTGCAGGTAAAGTTCGTCGTCTGTGTGACAATTCTGTTTAATTGTACTGGTCAGTGCACCTTTTCCTGAGCTAACGAAAATTGTCCATTTGCAGGTAAAGTTCGTCGTCTGTGTGACAATTCTGTTTAATTGTACTGGTCAGTGCACCTTTTCCTGAGCTAACGAAAATTGTCCATTTGCAGGTAAAGTTCGTCGTCTGTGTGACAATTCTGTTGAATTGTAATCGGCACTGCACCTTTTCCTCAGCTAATGTAAATTGTCCATTTGCAGGTAAAGTTCGTCGTCTGTCTGACAATTCTGTTTAATTGTAATCGGCACTGCACCTTTTCCTCAGCTAATGTAAATTGTCCATTTGCAGGTAAAGTTCGTCGTCTGTGTGACAATTCTGTTTAATTGTACTGGTCAGTGCACCTTTTCCTGAGCTAATGTAAATTGTCCATTTGCAGGTAAAGTTCGTCGTCTGTCTGACAATTCTGTTTAATTGTACTGGTCAGTGCACCTCCTCTACAGCTAATGTAAATTGTCCATTTGCAGGTAAAGTTCGTCGTCTGTGTGACAATTCTGTTGAATTGTAATCGGCACTGCACCTTTTTCCTGAGCTAATGTAAATTGTCCATTTGCAGGTAAAGTTCGTCGTCTGTCTGACAATTCTGTTGAATTGTAATCGGCACTGCACCTTTTCCTGAGCTAATGTAAATTGTCCATTTGCAGGTAAAGTTCGTCGTCTGTGTGACAATTCTGTTTAATTGTAATCGGCACTGCACCTTTTCCTGAGCTAACGAAAATTGTCCATTTGCAGGTAAAGTTCGTCGTCTGTGTGACAATTCTGTTTAATTGTACTGGTCAGTGCACCTTTTCCTCAGCTAATGTAAATTGTCCATTTGCAGGTAAAGTTCGTCGTCTGTCTGACAATTCTGTTTAATTGTAATCGGCACTGCACCTTTTCCTCAGCTAATGTAAATTGTCCATTTGCAGGTAAAGTTCGTCGTCTGTCTGACAATTCTGTTGAATTGTAATCGGCACTGCACCTTTTCCTCAGCTAATGTAAATTGTCCATTTGCAGGTAAAGTTCGTCGTCTGTCTGACAATTCTGTTTAATTGTAATCGGCACTGCACCTTTTCCTCAGCTAATGTAAATTGTCCATTTGCAGGTAAAGTTCGTCGTCTGTGTGACAATTCTGTTTAATTGTAATCGGCACTGCACCTTTTCCTGAGCTAACGAAAATTGTCCATTTGCAGGTAAAGTTCGTCGTCTGTGTGACAATTCTGTTTAATTGTACTGGTCAGTGCACCTTTTCCTGAGCTAATGTAAATTGTCCATTTGCAGGTAAAGTTCGTCGTCTGTCTGACAATTCTGTTTAATTGTAATCGGCACTGCACCTTTTCCTGAGCTAATGTAAATTGTCCATTTGCAGGTAAAGTTCGTCGTCTGTGTGACAATTCTGTTTAATTGTACTGGTCAGTGCACCTTTTCCTGAGCTAACGAAAATTGTCCATTTGCAGGTAAAGTTCGTCGTCTGTGTGACAATTCTGTTTAATTGTACTGGTCAGTGCACCTTTTCCTGTGCTAATGTAAATTGTCCATTTGCAGGTAAAGTTCGTCGTCTGTCTGACACTTCTGTTTAATTGTACTGGTCAGTGCACCTTTTCCTGAGCTAACGAAAATTGTCCATTTGCAGGTAAAGTTCGTCGTCTGTGTGACAATTCTGTTTAATTGTAATCGGCACTGCACCTTTTCCTGAGCTAATGTAAATTGTCCATTTGCAGGTAAAGTTCGTCGTCTGTCTGACAATCCTGTTTAATTGTAATCGGCACTGCACCTTTTCCTGAGCTAATGTAAATTGTCCATTTGCAGGTAAAGTTCGTCGTCTGTGTGACAATTCTGTTGAATTGTAATCGGCACTGCACCTTTTCCTGAGCTAATGTAAATTGTCCATTTGCAGGTAAAGTTGGTCGTCTGTCTGACAATTCTGTTGAATTGTAATCGGCACTGCACCTTTTCCTCAGCTAATGTAAATTGTCCATTTGCAGGTAAAGTTCGTCGTCTGTGTGACAATTCTGTTTAATTGTAATCGGCAC